>OX940793.1:3171471-4463485 GCA_954870985.1 Trifolium fragiferum
CAATTGATATCAGATCGGATGATTAAAATTTAAAAATATATCTTTTATATTAAAATAATTTCAGCCGTTAATTTTAGATCAGATGATTATTCATTGATTACAATGTCTTACTATAATAGCAGGAAATCTGTATAAAAAAAGTAAGGAAAGACTATATTGTTGCAATAATTCAAGAGTACATAGTAGTGATGACTATGTAAAATAACATTAGAAACTTTCTTTCTTTTTTTTTATTAAAAAAAACATTAGAAACTTGATACTATATGGAATTAGAACGATATGAAACTAAAACACATTTGTGAAGCAATATTAGTGAATAACTTATATTGAAATCTGCCAATATCATCATAGAAATCTTAATCGAATAACAGCGGATTTCATTGCCTTAAAAACAAATCATATATGTCTCGATTGAATACCAGAAGATTTAATTTGAATTTATAAAAGTCATGATTGAATATCAATGAAATTTTTTAACATAAAAAAATCTTTTAAAATCCACTTAAATTAATTTGAATCCAATATATCCCCTAAATATATCAATACGTAAACAATATTGTTTATGTGCAATCAATTTTATCATAGGTGATACCAAAAAAAAAAAAAAATATTAAAAGGCACATTCAGCATAAACAACTACCTTATATATATAAAGGATCATAGAAATTTCATAAAATTTGGTAACAATATATATCAATTCCAAACACAGGTGGAGAAATACATGCCAATGAACAAATTGACATATCCACCATCCTCACCTCAGACAACTTTGATATAGAACACTCATATTTTATTTACCTTCATGTCGAATTCTGAAGGATTAAAGATAAAAAAAATAATATTATACATATATGTTACCTTAATTAAACCCATGGAAATTATTCTGCAGGAAAAAGGCAGTACATGAAGAAAAGATAAAAAAAAAATGAAGAAAAGATCAATACGTTCGCTTACATGCTAGAAATATAAAAACAAGATAGTGAAATGATTAAAGGTAAACTTAAAGGTGAGAATTGAACAACAAACATAAAAAAAAATTGAGACAATTCATTCTCGTGTATCAACCACTACTACACGCGCGCATCGCAGTATTTGTTACAATGGCTGACTTGTGGGCTGGAAACACATGAACTCATGCCAACACTGTACGAACCAGGCGGACATACGGGACTGTCTTCCGATTTGGTTTTATATACTATTTCCATGGACATATCAGCTTCATCATCGACGACAACTCGGCATTGAAGGCCAGTGCATCCATTAGCTCCTTCATAAGTATTATTATGTGATGTTGATGGGATATTTTCATAGGTGGAATCTGCTGCAACTAGATAGTTATGTTGATGTGGTAATTGAAAGAGTGAATTAGTTACCAGTAGTGCTGGTAACACCAAAGAAAATAATGATAATTTCATAATGAATTACTATATTTTTGAAACTTGTGTTTGTTGGATTTAATATCAAAATCTTGCTGTTAGCTATTTAAATACTAGTAATTTATGGAAATTTTGTATAAGTATAGGATAACATATATGTGGACAATAAAACTTTTTTTTTTTTCCCGACACAATGTGGATAATAAAACTTATCTCTCAACTTTATGGAATCTTTAGAAAAACACAGCGGGCCCTGGTTATTTTTAGAGAGAGACTTCAAAGTTCAATAATATAGCTCTCATTTGTTTTGCTTCTTCAAGTCATTATTTTTCCTTCGAGTCACTTCTTTGCATCTTTTACTCTCATGATCATCATGTGTAAATCTATTATAGGAAGATACAAATGAAATAATTTTTTTTTTCATTGTTTGCCGACTAATTAAGCTACGGGACTAAGTTGTCTATTTTCAACATTTTAATTCAATAAAATATATTTACCCTTTTTATTTCTTTCCATTTTTTCCATATTTTGACACCTAATTAAACTAAAGACTACATTATCTATTTACAATATTTTAATTCAAGAAGATATTAAAATAATTAACCATGTTTTTATAAGGGTTTTAATGTATGTTATATAGTTTTTTTTTTTTTTTTTGGGTAAATATATTTTTATCCCCTTGTAAAGTAGGCGGATTTTATTTTACCTGTGCAATATGTTTTTTTTAGATTACCTCATGTAATATTTTTTTATTTCATTCACTCTCTAATGGAATATGTTGACTTAAAATTCTGTCATTTAGTCCTTGTAATGTTGGCGAATTTTGGTTTACCCCCCTCACTGGCCATGCCACGTCATCACATATGACGGTAAATCAAATATAAAAAATATTACATGGGGTAATCCAAAAATAAATATTAGAGGGAGTAAATCAAATAAAATGTTAGGTTTTTGGCTTGTTGGCTTTATTTACTAAAATAAGACTATATCCAAGATGTGGAGCCTGATGTGCCAACATCAGTATCAACACCTGGATGCCCTAAAATACGCGTCATTCTGATATTATTTCACGTGTAATCTTTTGAAAGATTTTTTTTGAAAAATAAACTCACACTTACTTGCACGCTAAGAAACGAGCTAATCTTTTAAGGATTCAGTTTTTTTTTTTTTTTGAAAACAGACTATATAAAGAAAAACTAACAGGGGGGTACAAGAGTCCCATATCTTTTTGGATAAGGGGTATTATACAACTAGGAACTGAGATAGACCAATCCCTATTGGGCTCTAACACAGCCCATTTAGCCAAACCATCAGCAACACAATTGTTTCCCCCCCTAGTCCACGAGATAGAAGAATCTGGGTTTGCTTTGAGAAACTCTACACACCTCTTCACTATGTAGCCCCAATTTTTGCGAATCGGAGTGTTCTTCTGCACTGCACTGACAATAATTCGTGAATCCATCTCAAATATGACCTTCGTGAGTTTCAATCGTTCAGCTATGTCAATTGCGTCGTTCAACCCTAAAGCTTCCCCAAGAGCCACGTCGTTTGAACTGCAGTGAGACCGGGTAGCAACTCCAACGGTGCTCCCATCCGACCGCCTAAGGATCAGCCCGGAAAACCAATGGCCATCACTGCTTAGGTGAGCATCCACATTGATTTTCAAGGCATCCCCTAGTGGTGGACTCCAGCTAGTGTTGTTATTACTACTCGCGGTCAAAGGACGGTGCTGATGGAGCTTTGAAGAGACACAGTTGTGTTGATACTCGTGAAGCAGAGACAAGGCATTTACACCGATATTCTCCTGAGGTAATTGCTTATCCTGAAAAACTTTTTGATTTCTAGATTGCCAGAGGCTGTAGGTGATAGCAACTAGTTTTTCCAAAACCTCTCTTTCCATGGTGGTGAGCATATGGCTGAACCACTCTTGAATGTTTATGAAAGAGTTAGAGTTGAGATTAAGGGTAAGGGGAGAGGCCAACCATACTTGTTTCGCCCAGTCACATTCTAGGAAAACGTGGTTAATAGTTTCCACCGTGGTTAAGCATCTAGGGCAGAAAGGATCAATTCTGACACCTTTTTTTACAAGGTTATCTTTCACCGGGAGCGTGTTGTTAAGGATGCGCCAGATAAGGTGGGTGTGCTTAGGGGGCACATTAAGCTTCCACAGGTTGTCCCAAATGTCACTAGAGTAGCCGGATGAGCTAGCAGAATCCCTTTTATCCTGACTACTCCATTCCATAATAGCTTTGTATCCCTCTTTGACTGAGTAATTTCCATCGGGGGAACCATCCCAAGTGATAGTATCAGGTTGGGTTTTGTCAAGAATAGGGATGTTCAGGATCTGTTTGGCCTCGTAGGGGATGAACAGTTGGTTTATGATGTTTGCATTCCACCCGTTGCTGTCAATATCCATGAGGTCCTTGACTTTAGCATACACCGTAGTCTCAGGTTTAGAGCTCCAAGTAGATGAGTTGCCTTGCTGATGAACCCAATTATCTTCCCAAACGTTAATGTTTTCGCCTGATCCAATAGTCCAGAAGCAGCCCCTCTTCAAAACCCAATTAGCCTGGAGAATACTCCTCCAAGAATAGCTCATTTGGTTTTTTGGTTTGGCCTTCAAAAAGTGATCCTTTGGGTAGTATTTTGCCTTCAAGACTTGTGCCATCAGGGATTCCGAATGAGTGATTAGTCTACAGCCTTATTTGGCCAGCAAAGCCTCATTAAAAGCTCTAAGGTTCATGAACCCCATCCCTCCTTTTTTCCTATGATTACACAGTTTAGACTAGCTGACCCAATGAATTCTCCTTTGGTCTGAGGCGCTGCCACACCAGAACCTACATATCATCCTTTCCATTTGCTCACAAACTCCCCTAGGAATTAGAAAGCTGCTCATCAAGTAGGTTGGGATAGCTTGAGCCACGACTTTGATAAGAGTACCTCTCCCTGCGAAGGATAGGTTTCTTTCCTTCCATCCTTTAAGCTTTTTCCAGATTTTGTCTTGGATGATGTTGAAAACCTGACTTTTAGATCTCCCGACAATAGTAGGCATCCCTAGGTACTTAGAGATGTGAGTCACGGGCTGAATCGGCAGAATTTGGTAGATAGCTCCTTTGATACTGTCATGAACCCCCTTGCTAAAGACCATCTCAGATTTGTTGAAGTTCACAAGCTGAACAGAGGCATGTTGGTAGTCTTTAATGATATTTGCTAATATAGTGACTTCGTCAGTGGTGGCCCTACAAAACATGAGGCTGTCATCAGTAAACAATAAATTACTAATCTCTGGGGCATTTGGGGCAATCTTCACCCCATGAATGAGATGAGTGCTAAGGGCCCTAGAGATTAGGCCGGAGAGAACATATGCACAAATGATAAAAAGATAAGGGGAAAGGGGGTCTCCTTGTCTGAGACCCCTTTTAGGCGAGAACTCTCTAGAAGGCTGGCCATTGATAAGAATGGAGAACTTCACCGTAGATACACACTTCATGATGGTTTGAATTAGATTGGTAGGAAAACCCATAGTAGTAAGAGTAGTTTCCAAAAAAGACCATTCCACCCTATCATATGCTTTAGCCATGTCAGTTTTAATCCCAACATATCCATTCTTCCTGTTTGTATGACTGAGGTAGTGAAAGATGTCAGATGCAAAAATGGTGTTATCCGTGATAAGTCTCCCTTGAACGAAAGCGCTTTGGTTAGTGCTGATCACCACAGGCAGGATTTTCTTTATTCTGTTAGCTATGGTTTTGGTAATGATCTTAAGAGTGACATTACATAGCGAGATGGGACGAAAGTCGCTAGGGGTAGAAGGGTTATTGATTTTCGGAATGAGGCAGATAAAAGTGGAGTTAAACTGACTAGGATCTCTGTTGAGGTTCAGCACATCCAGAACCATGTGAGTAATGTCTTCCCCAATGATGTCCCAGTAAGTATGGTAGAAAAGGGCAGGCAGGCCATCCGGGCCAGGAGCCGCAAGGCCTTTCATGTCTTTTATAGCCTGGAGGACCTCATCTATAGTGAAAGTTTCATTCAGCATTTGATGCATATCAACAGTGATCCTGCCACGAACAACTTCAGTAGTGTCCATAATATTCTGAGTAGTTTGATTAGTGAACAGAGTTTTGAAGTGGTCAAGGAAAACTATTTCAATATTAGTTGGGTCATAGTGAGTCTGGCCATGATTATCAGTGATAGATTCAATTTTATTTCTCTTCCTTCTTTGGTTCGCTTTCGTGTGGAAGAATTTTGTGTTCTTGTCCCCATGTTGAAGCCACATAGCCCTAGAGCGTTGACTCCACCACATTTCTTCAGACTCCAAAAGATCATCCAGCTCTAATTCCTTCTTTATGATATTCTCATCAACATAATGAGGGCCATTCTGCTCATTTAGTTTTCTTAACTCTTCTTGAGTAGCCTTGATTCTTTTGGGGATGATTCCAAAGCGATGAGAGCCCCATTTAAATAAAGATATGAGAGTATCGTGAAGCTTCTGGTTAGTAGTCCCCCTGTTGGTGGCCCAAGAGTCTTTAACAATTTGACTGTGCTTTTCATCTCTTATCCAAATTAGTTCAAATCTGGTAGGCTTGACATGTTGACCAACCTGCAAAGGTTTAGCATAAGAAGAGAATTCAAGTAGTATAGGAGAATGATCAGATTTATATCTAAGAAGGTGTGAGTTAGAGAAATGAGTGAATATATTAGTCCATTCTGAGTTTGCAAGGAATCTGTCCAGTCTAGATTTAATGAATTAATCGCCCTGCTGTCTGTTATTCCAAGTGAACATATCACCTTTGAAACCAAGGTCCTGCAAATTACACATATTCAAAGTATTTCTAAACAAAGAGGTGAGGTTAGTGTCAGGGGGATTTCCTCCAAATTTCTCTTCATTACTTAGCACCAAGTTGAAATCACCAAATAAGAGCCAGTTTTTGTTAATTTGATTGTTGTAAAGGTTGTTTATAAGGTTACAAGTAAGATGTTTATTCTGGTGTTGAGGATAACCATAGACCTCTGTGGCATTCTAAGATGGTCAGCTTTTGATCAAAAGATTTAAAACAAATCTATTTTGATAAGGATCAAATTTATCTCAAAGAAAATTTGTGATCGCCATATGTTATTATTGAAGTCCAAGCCCATGAAGCTCGTACTATATATAAAGGAAGATAGAAAACCTAATTTAATTAATCGACTGAAGCTATCACTACAAGAAAACCTTAATATAGAGACAGAACTAAAAAATAATTATTGGCGGATTTTACCCTCAATAAATTACTGGTGAAATATTCTGCCAATAACTAGCCCAAACCGCTATAAATTATTGGGGATTTACCCTCAACATTCTAAAAACGAAAATCTAACATGTAATCCGTCTTCTCCGTCGACTCTAAAAAAATCAAACCTTCAGATCTAAATTAATTCAACCTTATAGAAACTGAAAACCGATTCGATCAATTTAACCACACACTTCTATTGCGGATTCAACAAAGTTCATAGAGCGATGGAAAATGAAAGCTGAACGATAACGAAATAGAAGTGAAGAAGAAGACAGCGGCAAAACAATGATGACGATGAAGCTAAGCGGCGGAGTCGAAGCAACAACAATGGAGATCTAGCGGAAGATAAACAACCTTGTTTTTGCTGTCAAAATGAAAGGATCTGTTTCTTTTTGCTTTCATCATCATCAATTCTTTTGTTAATACAAAAGTTATTTAAACAAAGAAAGAACAATCATGTGTGAATATTTTTTTCCAGATTTTTTTTATTGTAGATTTATTTTCTTTCCTCCTTAAAGTAGCTTTATTTATTGTTTTTTGTTGAAGTTTTCTTATCCTAATGTATCATAAAAAATAGAAAAAAAGAAAAAGAAAAGAAGGTGAATACGAGAGAGAGATAAAGAGAGGGAGTGTTAATTATTTTTATATTAAAAAATGTAAATTCTTTTATTTAATTAATATCATTTTAAAAACAAAAAAATATTTTTTATTAAACAACACAATCATTTATTGGCGGAATATTCCGCCACAAAGTGTGAAATCAGACATATAAGTTTCTGACGAAATTTTTCGCCACAAAGTTTGGGTGTTAGCTTTATGCTTATGGACGAATTTATTGGCATGCTTATGGACGAATTTATTGGCGGAAATTTCCGCCAATAAATTTACTGGCATACGATTTACTGGCAGATCGATTCCGTCAGAAAATTTGTATTTTTTGACGGAAATTGACACTTTGTGAGGGATTATTGCTACCACTAAATGGACTTTTTCGTGTAGTGTATTGTTAACAAATTGAGTCTTAGATTTTAGTCTTTCTATTGTTCATTGTGAGTCTTCTCTTAAATCATGTTTGATACAAATGCAAGGACTGCTTAGTTGTGTTGTAAACTCTTGTGAATCGTTTCAAAACTTTGATGTACGGAATTGGTTCTTTGTCTAGGAGTGTGTCTCCATTATTGAATTTGTTATTAATTGTAAAATCCTCACAATTGTGAGGTTGAGGGGGAGTGAGCAGAGGTTCTCATAGTTATGAGTTCTTTAGTAGAATTAACACGGATAGTGTTTAAGTGATAAGTCGTAAATGAGATTTACTAGGGCTTTGAATTAAAACTATCACAATGGATTCCTTCCTGTATTGGTATCTCCCAGAGTAGGTAACGTTGCACCGAACTGTTTTAACAAACTCATTGTGTTATTTTTACTTTCTGCATTTTATTGTATACCTTGTTCATCAAGTTTTAGTATATCCATAATGTAGGCACATTAGGTATCACATCATTCATCATAATCCTAAAGTGCTCAAAACAATATCTGTCACTTACTACCGGAATTTCATAAAAAAATATTACAAGGGGTAATCTCAAAACAAATATTACAGGGGCATAAAATAAAATCCGCCTATTTTGTAGGGTTAAAGACATATTTACCCTACTTTTTATAATTTATACTTAAACCTATATTTTTACTCATGTATTAAAACACGTACCTACTTTTTATAATTTTTATGCGAATCTATATTTCTTCTCATATAATATTACGCATACATACTTTTTTTTATAATTTCTACACGGATATATATTTCTACTCATATATTAATAAAGGACGCAATTGTCTATTTACATTTCAATCCAATAAAATATTAAAATAATTAAGTACACTAATATTGAAATTCTGTTGGCAAGTGTCAGATGTGCAGCACAATGTGTACACCTTAGGAATAGTATGATGTGTAGCCTAATGTGCCAACATCGTGGACATACTGAACTTGATGAACAAGGAAACAATATAAAGTGCAGGAAACAATAAAACACGTGAGTTTGTTAACCCATTTCGGCATTTATAACAAGCCCTATTCTGTAGGATACCAATCCAGGGATGAATCCACTATGGTAGTATCAATTCAAAGTTAAACTCCCCCGTTTACAACTTCTCACTTAATCACTACCCGTGCTAATCCTACCTAGGAACTCCTAGATATGAGAACCTTTGCTCACTCCCCCTCAACCTTACCCAGTAAGGATTTAATAACAAACTCAAGTTGGAGACACACTCCTAGACAAGCAAAGCACTCGTACCTAAAGGCTTAGAGTGTTGCACAATCCTACTCCTTGCTTCAAAGCTTTGGAGAAAGAACACTAGAGATTACAACTCTATCAAACTCAGTCCTTACTTGTATCAAAATTATGATTCAAGTGAAGGCTCACAATGAACAGTAAACAGACTAAGACCTAAGACTCGATTTCTTCAACTCTTGGCTTCGTACTTCATTATGTCTTCAGTCTTCCTTTATATAGAACAAGTTTCATGGGCTTGGATCTTCAAAGTTGACAGCTGGCCTTTGTTAATTCTCCTTGAGATTTATTTGATCATAATCTTTTAATTGTTTGTTTCAAATCTTTTTGATCAAAGTCGGCCAATAAAATAAAACAGAACCATGAAAGATTATCTTGTTCCTTGGCGCGTAAGCTGGCACGATTTAATTTGAAAAACAAATCTTTTCAAAAGATCGCGTTTAAATTAAAAGAAAGCGCGTCCAGCTAGGGCGTCCAGATGTGAAACCTGATGTGCCACACATCATGCTCCACATCATGGAATCAGGCTTATTTTACCAAATGAAGCCAACACCCTAAAATCCTCAACAATCTCCCCCTTTGGCAAATTTTGGGCTAAAATAATCTTTGAGTCACCCAACAAAACTTGGAGAGATGTGTAGGCACATCAGAGGCATGCAGCAGCGGATCAGAGCCTCACAAATAAAGAGAGAAATAAACTCTCACAAGATAGGAAAATAAATTCCCAAAGACTGAGAAAAATAAATTCTCAGACACATACAAGCATGAGATTCCATGCACACATAAGGGAGGGTAGCAAACCCAGTAGTAGTTTACTCCCCTTTGAACTAGAGCACTTTCCATGTACTCCCCCTAAATCTCATATTCCCTATAGGCTTCTTCAGAATGCATGACCTAGAGAGAAATAGAGAAGTTTTAAACTTGGCTTCTTAAGAATGCATGACCAAGTTAAAACTCACAGATGTGTCAAACATCACACAAAATAGCAACTTCTATAGGCTTCTTAAGAATGCATCACCATGTAGAAATCATACAAATGGATCAACCATTAACATCTTCAATTGGACTTCTTAAGAATGCATCACCCAGTTGAAAACGTACAGATTAAGTCTTCAGAAAAACATGCTTTAGAAAACTAATTCTTCAAAAAGTTGTTGAGAAAACTTTTGAAGAAAAATAAGCATGTATGCCAGATGTGTAGTCAGATGTGCCACACATCACAATTTGCTGACTTCAAAGAATTGTTCATTTTTACTCCCCCTTTTTAGCCATAAATTTTGACAAATATAGTCAAACACACAGAGAGTGAGTAAAACACCATAGAATGCAGAGAGCATGAGATGTAGAGATGATGGTGCATGAACAGAAAAAAGGCACTCAGGCCATTAATAGTGCAGCAGTACAAGAACAGGCACACAAAGGTGCTACAGAAATCCAGGGCATAGCCCACAAAATACAAGCAAAACAACAGGAAATACTGAGTACAGGGAAATATTGAATTACAAAGATTCAAATATCCTGGCTCCCATCAGTTTCCTCAGCTTCAGAGTCATTGGGCTCCTCCTCCTCCAATTCCTCATCCTCAGCCATTGTTTGCTCATCCTCAATCTCCAGTCCAGCAATGACTGCTTCCAGCTTGGCCTTCTTCTCATCCAGAGCCTTACAAGTCTCCTTTAAAGCAGTAATCATGTCTGTCCTAGACATTGCATTAGTTGGGCTGGATGTGCCCACATCAGGAGTTACATCAGACTGCTTGAGACTAAAAGAAATAGCAGATTCTCTTCTGCAAGACAAATCATCCTTGCCCAGAACATCACTCTGGCTCAATATGATTCCACACAACAGGGAAGGAAATGCAATGGGTAGTTTGACAGCTAGGGTTTTGGCATGTTTGATAGTCTGATCAAAAATATAAGTACCAAAATCAAAGTTAATTTTGTTACCTACAGTATAGATGAACCTAGCCAAACCTGTAGCCACATCACAGTTGTGTGTGGTAGGTACCCAGTTAGCAGCAGCAATCATGTTCAGGATGTTGTAGATTGGAGTGAGCTTGCTTGCTTGCAACTTTCCCTTCTTAGGCCAAGTCTTGACCTTTCCAGCTCTGATGGCCTTGATTATGTAGTTGTCATTGGCCTCCATCTCAGCATAGGGCTCCTCACTTCTGCCCAAAAACTTGTTGATAATAATGGGAGAGAAGTGAATTTCCTTGCCTCTCACAAAGACTGTTTGATACTCCTTGTCCAAAGGATTATCACAGCCAGCATGAATGTTTACCAAAAATTCTTTGACCACTTTCTCATAGCAGTCAGTCAGCCCAGTAACAGTCTTCATCAAGCCAGCACGCTTGATCAACCTCATAACTTCCTTGCACTGCAAGGCTTCAACACTTAGCTCCCTCTCCAGAGCTAACCTTCTATGAGCAATGTACTTCCATTTACCAGCATGTGCAGGGTTGTGGAAGGAAATCAAATCAACTGGGATGTCAGGAATTCCCTGAGGAATTTTCTTCTTCCTATAGCTCTTCTTTACAGCAGACTCAATGTGGACTACATCAAGCTCCACATTCTGCTCCTCAGCAGATTCTTCCTCAGACTCACTGATGTGAGCTACATCCTGCTCCACATCGTATTCTGAGTCACTTGTAGGTGGCTCTTTTCTTTTCTGAGTTTTCTTCTTTGTAGGTGGAACCACAGCTTTACTAAATCCCTTCTTGGGACCATACAGAACTTGCCTCTTGACAGGCTTCTTCTTCTCCTTGGCAACAGTAGGAGATTCACTAACAGTAGCAGGACCTTTTCCACTTCTAGTCCTTCTAGCTATGCTATCTTCAGCAATCTTCTTTAAAGGGATGTCAGAATTGTAGCCTTCTACATCCACAACAATTGTATCTCCATCAACATCCTTGTCAGAAGGATTGGAGTCTTCATGGTCTGAACCTTCAACAGCTTTACCCTTATCATATTGGGTATCATCTTCAGGTTCCTCAACCTCAGCAGGTTGATCTTCTTCAACAAATCCCTGTTCTGGAGAATCAGGAATATCAGCAGGTTCTTCAGCAACAATAGTCTCTTTTTCACCTCGTGGCAATGATGTGCCAACATCTGCCACAACATCAGGCTCTTGCAGGGCCTGGAGAACAGAATCAATGATCTTCTGAGTCAAGGGGTGTCTTTGACCCTTAGAGATCTTCACAGCAGCCTTCTCAGGGTTAGGGTTTGAAGAACCTATACCCACAGATGCTTCAGCATTAGCATCACCAGATTTAGCAGGAAGAGGTTCAATATACAGACTTTCCATGGTGTGAACCCTCTTTGGTGAGCCAATCTTTGGCTTCTTGCTTTTCTTCTTCTTCTTCTTGGATTTTTCTGTGGAAGGAGAAGGAACAACATCTTCCTCTGCAGCAATGGGAGTTGATTCCCTTCTTGATCGTTTAGACTTCTTCTTCTTTGATCCAGATGGCTTGATCATTGAAACAGGAGTGACATTAACGATCATGTCACTTTGAATTTCTTCATGATGAGGTTTTGGTGATGATGGAGAAGTAGTGGTTTTGGTTGAAGGAGATGTTTTGGTTGCAGTAGACATGATGATGATGGTGATTTGGTATGAAGATTTTCAAAGAAAAATTGCAGAGATGAACAAAGGGTTTCAGAGGTATCAAGAAAATTTTCTAAGGTCGTTTGAGTGTTTGAGAAACGAATGTGGTGATCAATGTGTAAGACAATGTGATAAGAATCTTGAACAAACGGATTTCTTGGAGAAAATCGCGAAAATAGCCGTTGGAAATATTTTTGTAATGATTGCCTTTGGATTGCGTGCAACTGTGAATGGAGGGAAAAAAATAACCGTTGCACGCCGGAATAGCTATTATGGCTATTGATCCTCAAAGAGGCAAATACCAAGTTTGCCCCTTAACATCTCAAACCTATTTGCATCTAAAGCCTTTGTGAAAATATCTGCCAGTTGATTCTCTGTGGCAACATGCTCTAGAGTCACAATGTTGTCTTCAACAAGATCTCTAATAAAATGATGACGTATATCAATGTGCTTTGTCCTACTATGTTGGATAGGATTTTTGGAAATATTTATAGCACTTAGATTGTCACAGTATAATGTGAGCACATCTTGCTGCACATTGTACTCACCCAACATCTGCTTCATCCAAAGTAGCTGAGAGCAACTACTTCCTGATGCAATATACTCAGCCTCAGCTGTAGAAAGAGAAACACAATTTTGTTTCTTGCTGAACCATGATATAAGGTTGCTTCCCAAAAAGAAACATCCACCAGAAGTGCTCTTCCTGTCATCTGCACTTCCTGCCCAGTCAGCATCACAATAACCCAACAATCTTGTGTCTTCACCATGAGAGTAGAGAATTCCATAATCACTTGTACCACTAACATACTTAAGAATCCTTTTGACTTGATTCAGATGACTCATCTTAGGCTCAGCTTGGTACCTTGCACACACACCAACAACAAAGCTAATGTCAGGTCTACTTGCAGTGAGATAGAGTAGACTGCCAATCATGCTTCTGTATAGACTTTGATCAACACTGACACCATGCTCATCTTTAGAAAGTTTGAGATGGGTTGCTGCAGGAGTTCTCTTGTGATTTGCATTCTCCATTCCAAATTTCTTCACAATGTTCTTGGCATACTTGCTTTGAGAGATGAAAATTGTATCTTCCATCTGTTTGACTTGCAGACCAAGAAAGTAGGTAAGTTCACCTACAAGGCTCATCTCAAATTCAGACTGCATCTGATTCACAAACATCTTGACCATTGGATCAGACATTCCTCCAAACACAATGTCATCTACATAGATTTGTGCAATCATGAACTTGCCCTTTTCTTCTCTGACAAACAAGGTTTTGTCTGTTTCTCCTTTTCTATAACCTTGCTGCACAAGAAATTTGGTTAGCCTCTCATACCATGCCCTAGGAGCTTGCTTTAATCCATATAATGCCTTCTTCAATCTATAGACATGATCTGGATAATTTGGATCAACAAATCCCTTGGGCTGCTCCACATAAACTTCCTCATTTAAGTAGCCATTGAGGAAAGCACTCTTCACATCCATCTGGAATAGCTTGAATTTCAAGATACATGCTACTCCCAAAAGTAACCTTATGGACTCAAGTCGTGCCACAGGAGCAAATGTTTCATCAAAGTCTACTCCTTCAATCTGAGAGTAACCTTGAGCCACAAGCCTAGCCTTGTTTCTAGTCACAACACCACTTTCATCAGATTTATTCCTATAAACCCATTTAGTACCAATGATGTTGACTCCTTCAAGTCTAGGAACTAAATCCCACACTTCATTCCTCTTGAACTGGTTCAGCTCCTCTTGCATGGCTTCAATCCAAAACTCATCTGTCAAGGCTTCTTTCACATTCTTTGGTTCTACCTTTGACACAAAACAAGCATTGGATACAACCTCTCTTGACCTTGTCATAACCCCTGACTCAGGATTCCCTATTATGAGTTCTTTTGGATGATTCTTTTGAACTCTAACAGAGGGACCCTTGTTCACTGGAGTCACATCTTCTTGCTGATCAGTCTTCTCAGGAATCTCTATAACTTCGGAGTCTTCAGGCAGGGGGTGAGATGTGTCCACATCAGGATCAACATCAGGCATATTGTTTGAACAGTCATCTATGACAACATTAATGGATTCCATCATAGTTCTTGTTCTGTTGTTGAAGACTCTATAGGCTCTGCTGGTTATGGAATAGCCTAGAAAGATTCCTTCATCACTCTTAGGATCCATCTTCCTCCTTTGCTCTCTGTCAGCTAAGATATAGCACTTGCTACCAAAGACATGGAAGTGTTTGACAGTTGGTTTTCTTCCTTTCCATATCTCATACAGTGTGGTTGAAGTACCTTTTCTCAGAGTCACCCTGTTGTGTACATAGCATGCAGTACTTATGGCCTCTGCCCAGAAATAGTAAGGTAGCTTCTTGGCATGTAGCATAACTCTTGCAGCCTCTTGCAAGGTTCTATTCTTCCTTTCAACTACACCATTTTGTTAGGGTGTGATTGGTGAGGAGAACTCATGCCCAATTCCTTCATCAGCACAAAACTCAGAGACTCTTGAATTTTCAAACTCTTTCCCTTGATCACTTCTGATTCTAACAATGCCACTATCCTTCTCTCTTTGTAGTCTAAGGCATAGTTCTTTGAATGCATCAAAAGTGTCAGACTTCTCTCTGATGAAGCTAACCCAAGTGAACCTTGAGAAATCATCTACAACCACAAAGGCATATCTTTTGCCACCAATACTCTCTACCTGCATTGGTCTCATCAAGTCCATATGTAGCAGTTCAAGAACTCTGGATGTCACCTGATGTTGCAACATTGGGTGTGACATCTGAACCTGCTTTCCAACTTGACATTCACCACAGATACTGCCTTCAACAATCTTAAGCTTTGGTAGTCCTTTAATAGCTTCCTTAGACATAATCTTCTTCATTCCCTTTAGATTCAAATGACCAAGTCTTTGGTGCCAAAGCTTAACTTCTTCTTCCTGACTAATAAGACATGTAGTAGAGTGAGCAGTTTCATCAGGAATCCATAGATAGCAGTTGTCTCTTGATCTAGATCCTCTCATCAACAATTCTCCTTTGTCAGAAGTAATAAGACATTCATTCTTTGTGAAGTCGACTTTGAGACCTTGATCACACAATTGGCTTATGCTGATAAGATTAGCCTTCAAGCCTTTAACAAGTAACACATCATCTAGGTCAGGTAAGCTTTTGCTGCTGAGTTTACCACTGCCCTTGATTTCACCTTTTGCTCCATCACCAAAGGTTACAAAGCTTGCTGTATGAGGCTTGATATTAGTGAGAAATTTCTCAACACCAGTCATATGCCTAGAACAACCACTATCAAAATACCAATCTTCACTGGAAGATGCTCTGAGAGAAGTGTGAGCAATATGAGCAGTTTCAGAAACTTTTGGCTTCCACATCTTCTTAGGAGTGACCCTTGCTGATTTGGCTTGGACCTGAGGCCTTTTCTTTGGATACCCATAGAGTTTGTAGCAGAAGGGCTTGATGTGACCATTCTTCCCACAGTAGTGGCATCTCCAAGCATTAAACTTCTCTTTCCCAGCAGGTCTCTGATGTGGGGTGTGATGTGTCCACATTCTGCTAGGGTCAGGTTTCTTCTGAGCAGGAACAAACTTAGTATTTGTATTCTTGTTGTAATGTTTGTTCTTAAATCCTACACCAGATGAGTCACCAGCATGCTTTCCCACTTTCAAAATTTCATCAAGCATGTTAGTTCCAGGATTGAGCATCTTTACAGACTTGGTCATATTATTCAAGTTAGTTGATAGTAACTTGACTTCACTCTCAAGACTAACTACTTGACTCTGCAGTAGATCCTTCTCTGTCTCTAGTTGACTGATGATCACCTTTTGTTCTTCATTGATCTTGCACAGTTTCTCACTCTTGATAGATAGCTTTATGTAGACTGAGGCTAGTTCATTAAAAGTGAGTTCTTCATCATCAGAATCAACATCAGTACTGCACACACCAGTCATGGCACTAACATGATTAGCAGCAACATTCTCTGAGTCAGTGTCAGAGTCTTCATCAGACCATGATACAGTTAGGCCTTTCTTCTGCTTCTTCAGATATGTGCCACATTCAGCTCTTATATGACCAAAGCCTTCACATTCATGACATTGAACACCCTTGTTCTGAGTTGACTTATCATCAGTTTTGGTTTTTGTTGAAGTGTTACCTAGTTTACTGATGTCAGTCTGGATGTTCCTCACATTCCTCCTTGGTCTTCTGTCCACCCTTCTTTGAAGCTTGTTGAATTGTCTTCCTAACATAGCTATGTCATTTAAGAGATCATCATCTGATTCATCAGCTTCTTCCTCTTCACCAGCACAAGATACAAAGGCTATACCTTTTCCTTTCTTCTCAGTTTGCTCACCTAAGTTCATCTCAAAAGTTTGAAGACAGCTCACAAGTTCTTCAAGTTTCATACTTGGGATGTCTTGAGCCTCTTCAATAGCTGTGATTTTCATGTTAAATCTCTTGGGTAGGGATCGAAGCATCTTTCTCACAAGCTTTTCTTCAGACAATTTCTCACCTAGAGCCTCAAAGGAATTGTCCACCTCAAGCAAATTCATGTGAAATTCATGAATTGATTCTTCTTCTTTCATCCTGAGGTTTTCAAACTTAGTGTTGAGAAGTTGGATTCTTGAGCTTTTTACCTTGGCATTGCCTTCATGAGTGGTTCTGAGTATCTCCCAAGCATTCTTTGCAACAGTACACTGCTTGATCAATCTGAACATGTTCTTGTCCACTCCATTGAATAAAGCATTCAAAGCTTTGGAGTTTCCAAGTGATGCAGTGTCTTCTGCAGCAGACAAATCTTCCTCTGGCTTGAGTACACCAGTGTCAACACCATTAGCATCCAAAATTTTGGGATGCTCCCAGCCTTTGAGCACAGCTTTCCAAGTCCTGCTGTCAAGTGACTTTAGGAAGGCAATCATCCTTGGCTTCCAGTAGTCATAATTAGTTCCATCCAGGAGGGGTGGTTTGTTGACCGTTGTTCCATCCTTGTCCATGTTTCCAGAAAGTAACTTCCCTGGAGCTCACCCTCAAACAGGCAGGGTGCCTGCTCTGATGCCAATTGAAATTCTAGTGGCAAGTGTCAGATGTGCAGCACAATGTGTACACCTTAGGAATAGTATGATGTGTAGCCTAATGTGCCAACATCGTGGACATACTGAACTTGATGAACAAGGAAACAATATAAAGTGCAGGAAACAATAAAACACGTGAGTTTGTTAACCCAGTTCGGCACTTATAACAAGCCCTATTCTGGAGGATACCAATCCAGGGATGAATCCACTATGGTAGTATCAATTCAACGTTAAACTCCCCCGTTTACAACTTCTCACTTAATCACTACCCGTGCTAATCCTACCTAGGAACTCCTAGATATGAGAACCTCTGCTCACTCCCCCTCAACCTTACCCAGTAAGGATTTAATAACAAACTCAAGTTGGAGACACACTCCTAGACAAGCAAAGCACTCGTACCTAAAGGCTTAGAGTGTTGCACAATCCTACTCCTTACTTCAAAGCTTTGGAGAAAGAACACTAGAGATTACAACTCTATCAAACTCAGTCCTTACTTGTATCAAAATTATGATTCAAGTGAAGGCTCACAATGAACAATAAACAGACTAAGACCTAAGACTCGATTTCTTCAACTCTTGGCTTCGTACTTCATTATGTCTTCAGTCTTCCTTTATATAGAACAAGTTTCATGGGCTTGGATCTTCAAAGTTGACAGCTGGCCTTTGTTAATTGTTTGTTTCAAATCTTTTTGATCAAAGTCGGCCAATAAAATAAAACAGAACCATGAAAGATTATCCTGTTCCTTGGCGCGCAAGCTGGCACGATTTAATTTGAAAAACAAATCTTTTCAAAAGATCGCGTGTAAATTAAAAGAACGCGCGTCCAGATGTGAAACCTGATGTGCCACACATCATGCTCCATATCATGGAATCAGGCTTATTTTACCAAATGAAGCCAACACCCTAAAATGCTCAACAAATATTTTGTTAACGCGTGCTTATTTTTTTATTCATAAATTAATATGCGACCCAATTTTTTCTTATAATTTCTACGAAAATCTATATTTCTTCTCATATAATACAAGAGCCTATTTTTTTTTTTAATAATTTCTACTGGGATATATGTTCTACTCATATATTAATACGCGTACCTATTTTCTTTATAATTTAAATAGGAACCCATATTTCTACTCATATAAGTACAAGTACCAATTTTTTTTTTTTATAATTTCTACGGGGTTCAATATATATTTCTAATTATATATTAATACGTGTGCCTATTTTTTTATATAGTTTTTACGGGGACCTATATTTATACTTATATTAATACATGTGTCTATTTTGTTTGACAGATATATAAGAAATTGCTACTATATTAAAATAAGAAGGCTTAAATATGTTTTTGGTTCCTACAATTATGCCTTGTTTTGAAAAGAGCCCCTGTAAAAAAAATAATTTGATTTTAGTCCCTGCAATATTTCAAAACTTTTAAAATAGCCCTTGACTGCATTTAAAGATGACGTGACCAATTTTTAAATATGTTTTTGGTCCTTGTAATTATGCCTTGTTTTGAAAAGAGGCCTTGTAAAAAAATAAAAAATTGATTTTAGTGTCCTTGTAAAAAAATAAAAAATTGATTTTAGTACTTGCAATATTATCGAGAAATCCAATCAGGGACTATTTTAAAAGTTTTAAGATATTGCAGGGACTAAAATCAAATTATTTTTTTACGGGGCTATTTTCAAAATAAGACATAATTGCAGTGACCGAAAACATATTTAAGCCAAATAAGAAATATCATTCCAACAAATTCAATGTTATATATAAGCAAAATGCATCCGTTCTTTATTAAGTTTTACATTTGTAACAGATATTCGACCAGTTATAATTTACTCTATTAATATTTTTTATATCATAATACAAAAAGTATAAATCAAAATTAAATTAAATTATATAATATAACATTAATCATTTCTACTCATGAAAATATTGCCCTATCATATTAGAGCCTTTCTTTTTCATCGTATCTTTAATTTTCTAATGTGTTCAATTTCCACATAAATGTTTAAATGAATAATAATGATAAACTATTTGAATAAAACTCAAATGATTAATGAATTTCTCTTAGAGCATCATGGATAATTTTTTTTTAAGAAATCTAATTTGAGTTTTAGACACTACTAATTAATTAATAAGTGGTTTATTTTGCTTATTAAAAAAAATTACTAAGTGGTTTCTATAATTTTTTTTTTTGTTAGGTAGCTTGGTAACTAAAAATTTCACCTTTAAAGTGGATAAATAAAGTATCCAGAGTTCAAACTTCGGTCTTACATATAAAATATAATCCTTACCAAGTTGCTTTATTTTTTTGCAATTGTTTTTTATACAATTATTATATTCTTGATCTATACAGTATGAAGATCTTTTAAGTTTTGTCCTTAGCACGTTTAATAATATTTCACCGTTTATGCCCTTAAATGTAATTTTAACTGTAAATTGAGAAAAAAGATATGTACAAAACAAAATTAAAAAAAAAAGATAACCATAAAACAAATATACTCATAAAAAAAAGATAAAAAAAATAAAAATTCAAAGATAAACACAAAACAAATCTACTAATAAAAAAAATTTAAAAAGAAAGAATAAAGCAAATATACTCATATAAATAAAAATACAAAACTCTTCTGAAAATAAGCATAAAAATTAAATAATATTTTTTTATACAAGACAATTAGCTTTTATCAATAAAATAAAAAATCATGGTTAGCCAAAAAAAAAAACCATGGACAAATATTTTTCACTCATCTACTTACAATATATTAAAAGAAACTACTACTAAAAAATCTGTTTTGTCCTTAGCACGTTTAATACTATTTCATCGTTTATGCCCTTAAATGTAATTTTAACTCTAAATTGAGAAAAAATATATGTACAAAACAAAAACAAAAAAAAAAGAAAAAGATAAGCATAAAACAAATATACTCATAAAAAAAATATACAAAAAAAAAATATTTCAAAGATAAACACAAAACAAATTTACTAATAAAAAAAAATTTAAAAAGAGAGAATAAAACAAAAAAATAAAATAATATTTTTTTAAACAAGACAATTAGCTCTTATCGATAAAATAAAAAATCATGGTTAGCCAAAAAAAAATCATGGACAAATATTTTTCACAATATATATTATATAACATACGGAACAATTGTTTTAATAAAAGAAAATTAATCATACACGGGACAATTGCTTTAATAAAAAAAAGAAATTGAATAATATATTATAATAATACATAGAACAATTGTTGATGAATATATATTATAATAATACACGGAACAATTGTTTTAATAAAAAAATTTAATCATACACGGAACAATTGATTTAATAAAAAAAATTGAATAATAAATATTTTTTATTATTAATTATAATTTATTACACAAAAATCATACACGGGACGATTGCTTTAATATAAAATTTATTTAATGTAATAAATTTTACAAAAAGAATTAACAGAATAACGTCACTTATTATTTTTAATTTTTTGACACAGTACGTCATTTATATTTTAACAATATTTAATAACTACAAGTCAATAGACCCGTGCGAATGCATGGGTCTCAAAATTAGTTGTCAAAAAAAAAAAACTTATATATCTACTCCCTCCAGTTTCGCATATAAATAAAAATTGACTTTTTAAATTGATTGAAAAATTATATATTTAATCAAAAAAAACTTATATATCTACTCCCTCTGTAACACCCCAAATCTTATATTTTATTATATTTGATTAATTGATTTTATTTAATTAATTGGTGTGTTTTGTATGCATTAATTAGTTGTTATCTTTATGTTTGTTAGTAATGGGCTTTGATGAGTATTGGGCTTAATTAGAATGAATAAGAGTTTGTGATAGAATTAAGGTTAATATAGTAATTTAGTACGAGTTAGTAGATTGTGTAGAGATAAGAATGGCACTTTGGTTATTATCTAAAAGGATAGAGTATTTTGGGGAGGAAGTAGTGGCAATTTTGTAATTAGTATGAAAGTGGGTGGTGAGAATAGAAATAGAATTGTGAGTGGGAATTGTAGAGAAATTAAGGGTATTATGGAGATTTGACCCTAACCTAAGTTGGGAGATATATAAAGGGATGATTTTTATGAAGAGTAGTGTTGTGAAATCATTTATCACAAAATGAGATAAAGAGAAGTTGAGAGAAAGAGAGGTAGAGAGAATGGAGTTCTTGGAAGAGAAGAGGAAGAGAAGAAAAGCCTTAGATAGAATTGAAGATGTAGAAGGGAGTCAAAGTGTAGAGCTTAGAGATGTAAAGCTTCAATCTAAGGTAAGAGGTTTAGATAATATAATTTTGAGTGATCAAAGAGAGGGGAGTTTGTCTATAACTCCACACCCAAACTCTCTTCACTCATTATTGGTTTTTGGGAGAAATGGGTTTTGGGAATGTGTTTATCTATGTCATTGATGTTGATTATATGTCTATTCATGCTTAATAGATAAATTGATATGAGTAGAATCACTTATTTATGAGTTAATTGTGTTATTGATGAGAAAAATGAGTTTTTATATAAAATGAGATTATTGATGATTTTAGCATGAAATGTTGTTGATCCTTGTTATAAGTTGTACTTTTATGTTTGTTATACTTATACATGTCTAAAGTTATCATCTTTATGCTTATGGAACTTGAAATTCGAGATTTGGGAGGTTTTTCCTTCAAAACCCGAAGCTTGAACTTGTCTGTCCAGGAGAGCTCGCCATGGCGAGCAGTCTTACTTGCCATGGCGAGTAAGCATGTTCTTCAGGAAACATGAGTACTTGCCATGGCGAGCAGTCTTACTTGCCATGACGAGTGAGCATGTTCTTCAGGAAATATGAGTACTTGCCATGGCGAGTTGTTTACTTGTCATGGCGAGTTGACTCGACCTGAACCTTGTTATTTTGTTGATTAAATGAGATATATGCTTATATTATGATTGTATTATGATCCTATGATGATTATCTGGTATATATGACTTTAAATTGAGTCGTGGATGATAAATTGAGTTGTGACATTGTAAGTGCTAATTAACTATGATTAATGTGTATGTTGAGATGAGATTATGTTTATGATGATGATAGATAATTGTTGATGATTAGTGATGATGATAATACGATTATGTATATGCATATATGACTTGATAAATGATGATTGATTATGGTGAAGATTAATATTTAGTGATTGATAATAATAATTGTATGTCTAATTGAGTTGAGATAAATGAATTACTTTATGATATGTGTGCTTGAATGTATGCCTTAATGATGATATGATGATGAGATTTGATGCGAACTTGAGAAGGAATATTGGGAGGAGCGTCCTATTATTCATATGTAGATGTATAGAGTTATCATCATTGTTTGGTGTGTGTTCATTCATGCATGCATGTGTCAACTTGAGCGATGGTCCACCATGACTTAAAACTAGACTTGAGCGATGGTCCCCCATGACTTAAAACTAGACTTGATGCGAGAATGATTAATGTATTCGAAACTTGATGCGGGTACCACATGCATATAGTTGTGTCTAGGGTGACATGACATTATGTAATTGACATTAGTTGCATTAGAAATATGTGATTAAATGTGATACTTGGTAATTGACATTGATTGGTAATCCTTAATTTAAGTGATTAAATGTATTATGAGATAATTGATGAATATTTGATGATGATGCGTATACTTTGCCAATTGATTGAGGATATGATATTATTGTGATGTGTTGTATGTGTATGATTATGTGTTATGAATTACATATGATTAATGTATGTTTATGAATTGAATTGTTAGACATAAGCATGCTATGTCCTAAGTGTTAAGTGTGTTCTTACACTTAGTTCCTTTTCTGGTTATATTATCTAACCCTATGTTTCGTGTATGTGCTGAACCTTTGGGGGTTCAGGTTCTCAGGTTATGTTTGTGACCGAGTCGTTGGTGAAGTTCCGCTCTGATCATGACACGGGGATAGGGTTCTCTAAATGTATATAGAGTCTTTATCACTTATTATTATTTATCTGAGGATGTATAGAGTTTTAGAAATATTTTGTATAACGATATTTTACTTATTAAAGTTGTTAGTAATATTAATTGATGAAACTTGTAATACTCGAACCACCAATTTTATAAATCAAGTTTTATTTTCTGTTGCACAATTTGAATAATATTTTATAAAGGTAGTATTTTTATTAAATACGGGTTTGGGTGTTACACCCTCCAGTTTCGCATATAAATAAAAATTGACTTTTTAAATTGATTGAAAAATTATATATTTAATCAATATTATGGACTAGATAAATAACTTTGTCAATAAATTTAAAAAAATAACATTTGTTTTTATATGAAACTGGAATAGTATTTTCTCCGATCACATTTATAATTAAATTTGACATTTTTTATATGTTGAAAAATGAATATATATATGTATTAGAATTTATGATGTCCATACTCAACCACAAAAATTAGCTTTAGAGTTGAGATTTGCACTAAATTTATGAAGGCTATCTATGCCATATATCTAGCCAATATGAGACTTCTAACAATATGTTTCGATGTACCAAAAAATTTAAATTTACTTATAACTATAATCGAAGGAACTATAATTTTAATTGATCAAGATGGGGTACCTCTAGGGGTGTAATTGGACCGGTTTGGATCGGTTTTTGATGAATCCAAAATCCGAACCAATGTGTACTCAATTGGTTCGATTTGGATTGGTTTGTCCTATTTTTAAAAAATGAAACCGAACCAAATTAATCGGTTTGTCGGTTTGGTTCGGGTACTTTGATTGGTTTTGTAATTTTTTTTTTTGTAATATTTTTCCTACTAGTATTTTTTTCTACTATTATTTTTTCGACAATTCGTAATCAAATATCATCATACACAATAGAAAAGGAATCGCAGTTTATGTTCGAAACTCATGAATTTTCAAAAACTTATATTTACAAAAACTTATATTCACATAGTTAAAAAGTCAAAACTTAAATTCACATAGTTATAAGCTTAAATTTAGGGCATGTTTATATAACAATTACTTGAAAACCCAAAATCAAAACTAAATCGGGGCATGTTGGTTGCTATTTTAATCACATATAGGTTAAAATTGATTCTATTATAGGTATCGGTTTGGTTCGGTTCAATCCAATGGATTTGAAAACGGAACCGAGAACCGAACCAAACCACATCGGTTTTCAATTGGTTCGGTTCGGTTTTTGATCTGAACCAAAAAAGTCGGTTTTTTTTCGGTTTGGATTGGATTGGATCATTGGTTCAATTGGATTTTTGTGATCCGCTTACACCCCTAGGTACCTCGATATCATGACTAGTCGCAAGTGTTTGTTTCTTAGAAATTTCCCTTCATACCGTTCATCAATAAATAAATGCAACTTCCAGCATCCCAAACCAAAACCATATCGACACAATTATCTACACTCTCTACCTCACACTTTCTTCTTACACAACCATGGCAAACTCTATAAACAAAATAAATCACATGAAAATCACCCTACTATCTCTCATTTCCCTATTGTCCCTTTTAGTTACTAACTCATACATCCCAGATTACAGTTTAGCAATCAATTGTGGCTCATCAACAAACATTAAAGCCCCAGATGAACGACTATGGATTGGTGATGATAATATTCATAACTCCAATCTCCTTACCTTCACAGAGCCAAAAACAACAGACCAGTCTTTTAATACAAAGCCTATTTCTCTCTCAAATGCCCAACCTCCAGACACAACTGCACGTGTCTCTCTCTCAAATTTCACATACTCTTTTTCTATCAACAACATCACTAATTCCCCTGTTTTTATTCGCCTTCATTTCTACCCAACACCATATCAAAACTTTGAACTTTCTAATGCAATTTTTTCTGTTGAAGTAAACAACAACCTCACTCTTCTTAAAAACTTCAACCCTTTAACTTGGGCTAAGGACAGTTCAATCATGAAAGAATATTGCATCCAAATCAAACCAAATGAGAATTTGCTAAACATAACTTTCATTCCAAGCAACATTAACCAATCAAATGTTTATTATGCTTTCATTAACGGAATCGAAGTTGTGTCTATGCCTTCTTTTCTCTATTACTCAAACCTTTCTGACATCGATCATCATATAAGATTAGTTGATTCAGACACCACAGATTACAATATTCAAAATGACAAAGCTTTGGAGATGGTTTATAGAGTCAACGTTGGTCAAGATCAAGTTCCACCAAATCAAGATACAGGTATGTTTCGTAATTGGGACATCGATTCTCCTCTTTACTTGGAGAAAGAATATCCACAAAGCATATCTAGTGATTATGGAGATCAGTTAAACTATTTAAACAACACCGTTCCGAATTACACTGCACCAAAAGATGTTTACTTAAGTGCAAGAAGTTATGGAAAGGATGCGAAAGAAGAATACAATGTAACTTGGAGTTTTGAGGTTGATTCTAGTTTTACTTATATGGTAAGGTTACATTTTTGTGAGTTTGATGTGTTTATAAAAGACCAAAGTTATAGAGTTTTTAAGATTTTTATAGATGATATGTTGGCTGAAGTACATGCCGATGTATTTTCTTGGAGTGGTGGTCGATTGGTTCCTATTCATAAGGATTATGCTGTGACTATGTTCCCTAAAGAAGGAAACTCCCATATTGAAAGAGTTAATATTTCAATCAAGCTTCAACGAATGCTGGATCATACCTTAACAACATATCGTGATGTCTTGTTGAATGGAATCGAGATTTTCAAGATAAGTGACAACAATGAAAATCTTGCAGGAGTGAATCCCAAATATTTACCTCCAAAGGAACCACCTAGTCCACAATCAAAATCAAAGAACTCAACCAAAGTCATTTTTATTGCGGTTGGAGCTTCATGTGTTTTGCTAGCATTTGTTGCTACGGGAATAATTGTTTTTGTTAGAAGGAGAAGAAAATTACAATTTCATTTTGAAATGGAAGAAAGTTCATGGAGAACAAAAAAAGAAGGTTCAACAACTTTACCATCCCATTTGTGTCGCTATTTTACAATAGCAGAGATAAAAGCTGCTACAAACAACTTCGAAGATATTTTTATCATAGGGGTTGGAGGGTTTGGTAACGTGTACAAAGGTTACATCGATGGAGTTACACCCGTTGCGATAAAACGTCTTAAACCAGGTTCTCAACAAGGTGTAAACGAGTTCATGAATGAGATCGAGTTGCTCTCTCAACTTCGTCATATTCATTTGGTTTCCCTCATTGGATATTGCAACGAAGGTGCAGAGATGATTCTTGTTTACGACTTCATGCAACGTGGCACTCTCCGTGAATATTTATATGGTTCTGATAACGAACTTCTTACTTGGAAGAAGAGACTCGAGATTCTATTGGGTGCGGCAAGAGGGTTACAATATCTTCATACTGGTGCGAAACACAATATCATACATCGTGATGTGAAGAGTACAAACATATTGTTAGATGAGAAATGGGTGGCTAAGGTTTCTGATTTCGGGTTATCAAAAGTGGGACCAACGGGAATGGCAATGACCCACGTCAGTACTGTGGTGAAGGGTAGTATGGGGTATTTGGATCCAGAGTACTACCTGCGTCAAAGGTTGACTCTGAAGTCTGACGTGTACTCTTTCGGTGTGGTACTTCTTGAAGTGTTGTGTGCGAGACCACCTTTGGTTCGTTCTTTGGAGAAGAAAAAAGCGAGTTTGGTCGTTTGGTTCCAAAAATGCTACAATGAAGGTCGGATAGTTGAAGAACTTGTGGACCCATTCATAAAGGATTCCATAACAAGTGAGTGTTTGAAATGTTATTGTCAAATGGTGTTGAGTTGTTTGCATGATGATGGAAATCAAAGAATGTCGATGAGTGATGTAGTTGGAGCCTTAGAGTTTGCATTACAATTAGTGATGAGTGAGGAGGATAGTAAGTTTGGTGAGAGCAAAGAAAAAGAAAAAAGTGAGCAAAGACTACTGTTGCCGCAATTTATGAGTGATGATGGTAGTGATGTGTGTTTCACTAGTAGTGATGATTATGGATCCCATGATAGTAAGGTAAGCACCATTTCAACCAGTACTGAAGGACAACCTATGTTATCTGCGACCGTGTTTTCTGAGATTGGAAATCCAAGTGCACGATAGATGGATAGATGTTGTTTATCCTTAAATTTTCAATTGTATATTTTTTAAATAAGCCAAATAACTATAGTGTATAATTTGATAATTTCTAATTCGTTGTTACGTACTTGATGAATTGAAGATATAAGTTTCATATTTTAAAGTTATAATGTCTAAAAATAGTTTATAAAAATGTAGCAGTTGCAATCTTGCAAATCAATTGTTCTTGCTGGTATATATTATAAGTTTCATATTTTAACGTTATAATATCTAAAAATAGTTTATAAAAATGTAACAATTGTAGTCTTACAAATCAATTGTTCTTGCTGGTATATATTAATCATCGGATTTTTAGAATTCGATCACGAGATAAATAAAATTTTAAGAATTGTTCTTACTTGGAATTAAAGTCGAATTCTCCCGAATAATTTATTATAAAAAGAACTTGTTAACCACTTCAGCTAAATGTTTTTGTTTATCTTACAAATCAATTTTATTAAGAATGAGTTAAATTTTAGGGTTAATCATACTTTTAGTCCCTGTAATATTGGATAAATTTGGTTTTAGTCCCTATAAAATAAAAAGTTTAGATTTCACCCCTGTAATATTGGATTCTCCACTTTTGATCCCTCATTTAACTTTGTATATGTAAATCTGATGATGTGGCATGATGAGTTGGATAATTTTATGCATATTTTAATTCCACATGTCATTTAAATTTAATAAATTAAATTTGGTTATAAATAAACATAATTTTAATAACTAAACCTAATTTTTCTTTAAAAAAATAACTAAACTTGATTTAATTTTACTGAAATTGAATAAATTAAAAACGAAAAAAACGATGAAGGTTGTTTTGAAGCAATTTGAGATTGATTAATTTGGAAAAGAATATGATAAAGAATATGGGTAAAAAAAGATTGGCAAAATGAAAGAAGCTGAGAGTGAAAAGAAGAACTTACTCATTAGGGCTTTGATGTTGTCTTGAATTTTTTTTACTGTAATTTACAGTTCAATATAAAATTTGTTGTTAATTTTTAAATTCTTGATGTTGATTATTGATTTTGTGTTAATATAAAACAGGTCTTGTTGTTGTTGTTGTTGTTGATGAGTGATGATAATATGATATAACCTACATCATGACAATAAACTCGACTCATCGTGATTTCAATCGAACAAGTTTGCTTATTTTCTATAATTAATACTATAGTAAACAAATATAAAGAAGTGTAATCTTCGCAATCTCATGTTCTTTAGCTTCGACACAATCTTCGTCAATCTCAATTCATCTCTTTTAGGTTTTCAATTTTGTTTATTTAATTTTAGTAAATGTATTAGTTTCCTATTTTTTAGGTTTATTAAATTTAAATTCCACATAAATTAAAATATTTATAAAATAATAAAATATCCAACTCAACATGTCACATCAGCAGATTCACATGATCAAAATTAAACGAGGGACCAAAAGTGGAGAATCTAATATTACAAGGGTGAAATTTAAATTTTTTATTTTATAGGGATTAAGGTTGAATTCACCCGATATTACAGGCACTAAAAGAAGAATTAACCCTAAATTTTATTAATAATTGTCGCTCTATTAACTTCTGCGGTGTGCATTTCACATATTTAGGATTCTTGTAATGGACGAAAATTTATCATATGTACGTAGTACCCTCCCTATTCAATAGTTAATTCCTAAGTTTTCGAAAACGAAAATTCTACTTAACACAGTGGAAACAAAATCAAAATTAAGGCAAATTACCTTTAGTTGTTGTTTTTGCTTATTTTTGTTGAGATTCTTCTAAATTTTCATAGTTTCACACTTTGATGGTGCAACTTTTATATATAAACTTTTAAGTTTAAGTAACTAAAACAAAGGAACTAGATATTAACCGGATAGTTACAATAAAAGAGAAAGAATAAGGAACCATTATAGATTTAACGAGAAATTAAACCATGTGCACTTAGTAAATAATTACAATTTATGTAAATTATTAAATAAATAATAAAAAGGGAAAAATACAACATCAACCACATAACATTTAGCTAAACGAGTGTAATTTTTATTTTATTTTTAAATAAAAGGAGAGCAAATGGTAAACCATTTGCAACACACTAAACTAGTGTAATTTAATTGGTTGCAAAGCTAAAATATATTCACTTTCATACATCAGGGTTTAGGGAAGTGTTTGCTTTGAGAGAAAAAAATAACGAAGAAAAAAAAAATACATAAACCAATAATTAAATTTAGATTAATTAACGAAATAACACGGAATCAAATAATAAGAAAATTTTTAACACTTAGCAATAAAATTAAAGAAAATTTTTACATTATTCCGTTACAAAATTTTCATGCCTATTTCAACTTTTTCAAATGGATATAACCGCATCTTTTAAAGGTGTAAATAAATTTTAACCTTTTTTTTTATCAAATAAATTTTAACTTTAATTTAACTAAAACACTCTACTAGAGAATAAAACTCTTAATTTACCAATCTTGTATTTTGACAAATTAGTTTCCCAATTTCAAAACTCTAATTTACATATAATACTTTTCCAGACACGTGATTTGGAATTTCTCAAAAGAAAAAATTTAATAATGTTTTAGAAAATTTAAAATGATACTCCCTCCGTATTAAAAAGATTGAGGCAGTTGACTGCTGTAAGTATGTCAATATATAACTGTGACGATTAATATTTTTAATTGTATAATAGTAAAAATTATAAAAATTTGATATTTTGAAAAATACCCATTGAGATGAATCCAACAAATCTTATATGTTAATATTGATTTTTATTTATTAGTCAAAAAATAAGATCAAAGCAAGATATATGAATAGTATACACTTAATAAGTTAGTACAACTGATTCAATCTTTTTGGGACGAACTGATTGCCCGGCCCCTTTCGCAAAAGGGGGAAAAAGCATAGTCTTTCCACTCTTCATGCATGTGGTCATGAAACGTCTATCTACAAATTAACAAAACGACGTTTTGGAGCTTTCTCCTTATCTCTGTTTAAAATTTCTTTGATGCCAAAATGTTCCATAGACTTCACCAAGTCGTTGTCTTTACTCGAGTTAGGGATGCTCATATTCAAACTTATAATTGCAGTGATTTTTGGTTAATCAGAAAATCTATCAAAGAAAAATATTAGATTGGACGAATACAGGGTCCACGAAATTATACGAATAAGTGGAAACAATTTTATAGAAGTCTAAAAAAAAAATTTATAGAAGCCTAGAAGAAGTACCAATATTCTGCAATTGATTTTTTCTAAGCAAGTTCATACAAGGATGTTGTATTGTATTTGTTTAATTTAATTAATATTCATCTATGAATGTGTGTGTTAGAGAATCCGGCTTGGGAGAAATAACAGGATCAATGCTTCAGAACCGTATAAGAGAGGAAGATATTACATTTTCATCAAAAACCTTAAGACATTAAATTAATAGGTCACCTCTCTTATAAATTCAATAATATTTTCATATATAATTGATGTAAGATTTAACTACTTAAACTTAAAACTCAACATTCTCCCATCAAGTGTGAGTTCTGTCATACCCCAAATTTTGTCCGTTGTTTTTTTCTTTTCCCTCCACATTCGAATTATGCTAGTTTTATTTTCTTTTAAAAATTAATAGAATCTTTTTTTGTTTCTTCACAAAAATCAAAAATATGTCAATTTATTTCTTAATTATATCATTGAAAAATCCCTAAAAAATATTAAATATTTATTTTGCTATTACTATTATCATTATTATTTTCTTTCCTTTATAATTTCATTTATTTATCATTATTAGCATTTATCATCATTTATTTCCATTACTATTTTTAAAACAAAACAAAAAAAGAAGCAATATTCTCTTCTCCAACTTTCCTTTCTCTTTCCTTTATTATTATTATTATTATTATTATTATTATTATTAATTAAAATAAAAAAATACAACAAAAAAAATATAATAAAAAGGAGATGCATCACGTGGATGCATCTCCCACCCCACTTCCTTTTAGTTTATTTTATTTTAATTATCATGATTATTATTTTTATTATTAATATTATATTTAATTAAAAATAAATAAAAACAGAACACTGTTGTTTTACAGAGGAGCCCCCTCTGCAGTTTGATTTTTTTCATTTTTTCTTTTTGTCTGCAGCAACCTTGATCAGAGTAAAACATAGATCAGAACAATGGTTTTCTTCCCCATAACCTCCACTGAGAGGAATTAAATGTTTAAGGACAAAGAAATTTTTTCTGGCTTGCATATAACAGTCACACAAGTTCATCAGAGGGGGAGGAGACAAAAAATCCATCAGAGAACCAAAAAACTCAAATTTCTCAAATCTCAAAATAACAAAAGCAAAAACTCAGTAACATCACAGAATAACAATTTCCAACTCAAACCCAGAACCTCAAACCAACCAAATCTCAGACCCAAAAAATACCACTGTCACAACAACAATTTCGCAACCTTCACAAATCAAACATTCAAAACACAAAAACTCACACACACACACACACGTTCCAGAAAACAAAATAACAAAAAAGAAAGAGGAAGGAAGAATAAACTGAAAGAACGAGAAGGAGAGGAAGAAATTTGAAACAAAAAAAAAAACTTCAAAACTTTGAACTCCGATCTGCACATTTTGGTAAGGATTTTGTGGATTTTGATTGTAAATTTGGGTTTAGGAGAGGAAAAGGAATAATTTTGGTTTAGAAAGTTTGAATTTTGGGACGGTTTGTATCTCCGGCGCGGTGGCGCCGCCGTCTGGCCTGGCCGGCCACCGCGCCGGATTCTGGAGATATATGAACACTCATCGGTGTTCTTCAAGAGAGTGAGAGAATCTAGAGAGAAGGAAGAGAACTAAGAGAGAGAATGGGGAGAGTAAAATGAAAAAAAACCGGAACATGCGAATATATACACCCAGCCGGTTCGGTTCGCCCACTGGTTCGGCTGAACCGTCTGGTTCAGCCCAGATTCCCTTTGGGCCTTTAGCCTGCACGCCTAGATCTCATGTGTGAAGCCCTGGTTGCTTTCAGCACCCCCTGTGGGTGCTGTTTGCACCCCTCTGTAAGCGTTTTTTTTTATTTTCGTAATTTTTATGTGCTTGTTTTGTTTAGTCATTATTTATGGTTTTATTTGTGTATTATTTTTATATGGTATGTTTGTATATAAATATTTAAAATGCATGTTGTGTTAGCATTTATTTATTTATGCAATATTCTATTTTGTTTATATCGCACTTGTGAAAAATACAAAAAATTATGCTATATAGTTTTAATTTTATTTTCATAAGTATGGTTTGTGTAAATATACATGTGAAGTTTATTTGTTAAAATTTCGTACATATTGTCGTAATATACGTACCCTAGCATACTTTATTTTCATCGTCTAAAAAAACAACAAAAAAATATGTTAAGAAACTAAAAGAAAACTTTTAAAAAAAAAATCTTCTTGTTAATAAACCTCGACTCTCGTCGAGAAATTTTTAAACTCTTTTTAATAAATTATTTTATAAAACTTTTAAACATATTTAAATCTTATCTTTCAAAAAACTAAATACAAAAAAAAAAACAATACAATATTCTCAAAAATGCAAAAATATGAATTTTATTTCGTTTAAATCTTCTTTTTATTTAAATCATCAAAATTACTCTTTTTTCTAAAAATCGTGGATTAAATAAGGGACCGGCGAATGTACATTCGTTCGTTTCTCGAATAGTCGAGACTTAGCGTGCGCTTTGTCTATCGACTATTTGTCTTCCACACCAAAAATATTCTTTTAAAGAAAACATAAAAAAATAAACAAACTCAACACATCAAATTAATTTTTTGCCTTAGCGCATTAAAACAAAAACAAACTCTTTTTCATAAACGAACGTGTTTTAATCCTTCTACAGTGATACAAACAACGCATAAGCCTCCCAAGCGCGAGCAGCATACGTTTAACCACTAGAATGCGATTTAAAACACCGTTCACTAAAATCAACCAACACACAATTATTTTTTACCCAAAGAACTACGTCAGCTTTGAATTTCCCATTACACTTGGGAATACGTAGGAGCGGGATCCAACAACCGTCAAGCACAATAATAAAAAACTAATTTTTTCCCCATTTGTAAATATTTAATAATTAATAGAAATTAATGCAAACAATTAAAAGACAATTTTCCAAACCCTAAAATAACAAGAAGGTTCCCGTTGAGTACAACGGATGTGAGGGGTGCTAGTACCTTCCCCTTGCATAATCGACTCCCGAACTCGAAATTTGGTTGCGATGACCATTTTTCTTTTCTTTTTAGGTTTTATCGATATTTTCCTTTTCCTTTGGGAATAAATAAAGTTCGGTGGCGACTCTGTGTCATTACCGAGTGTTCCGACGCTCGGGCGTTTTTTGCGGCGCGACAGCTGGCGACTCTGCTGGGGACTTAAGAGAGTCAAGCCTATTCTTTTTTTTTAGGGTCATTTATGCTTGTTTGTTTGCATTATATTTTTCTTTATGTTTGTATTTATATTTTTTTATATATGTATATATGTTTATTTTTGCATTTATACCATGTTTATTAATTTGATATATGTATATAAATTGTGGTTGGGATATGTTCTTGAGAGAAGCTCTACACCCAGGCTTGAGAAAAACTAAGTTAAGTTAGGAGCTAGTAGTATGGGCCCATGAGATGCACTTCTCATTCGGTGATATATGAAAGCTCCGCCTAGAGTAGATTCATTCAAAGTTTTGTCTCGAATTGGCTAGCCCATCCTCTTGACGGAATTTTGAATGTTGATCAAATACTCTAGGGACCTTGCATAGAACCCAATAACTCCGCCTAAGGGTGACCCGCTATTTTGCGGAAGGTTTCAAACGAGGGTCGTGACCGTGTTGTCCCCCTCACACACAAAAAAAAAAAAAAACCCTATAACCTACATGTGAGGGGATTGGGTAGTCAATATGTAGAACCATCTTGTCGTAGGGAGCCCCCTATTAAGATTATGAATTGTCAAACCTGTCATTGAGGCCGCACTCTGACCTTCTTTGGGCACATCAAATAATGACATGACATTAACATTTTTAGCATAACATTAAAAAAAAAAAAAAATTAAAAAAAAAAAAAACCCTTTTTGCATACTCATGCATTTTCATGCATCTGCATACATGCATTCGCATTTCCAAATCATAAAACTCATACCTCTTCCACCTTCACCCTCCATCAACCATACACTGCTAGTTGATTTCCTGATACTCAAACTTGAAAGCATCCCTCAAGAAAATGCGGAGGAACTCAAGAGAGGCCAGGAACTGTTGAAAAGGGGAGGCAAGTCAGTTGAAGACTCGGTTGAAATTGATCAATGGGTCTTGTTGAAAAAAGAAGGCAACGCTTTGTCATACAAGCCATAAGCCTACCCAATGCTTCAAAAACCAACCATGGGTGTCTCGCCCACATCGACAACAACATTTTCAGCAGCCGCAACGGCCCTATCAGCAAAATAGGTATGCTTGAAAGAAGAGGACTTTTGAAGGAGTAATCATATTATAAATGGTCACCCCTACCTTGACATACACAAGAACTTCAAGAAGCACCTTTCAAAGTCGGTGGATCAACAAGGAGGCTCATCCCTAGAAACATTAGACTTTTCATTTTCAATTGTAGTTTCTTTCTTGCTAAGTATTGATTGTTTTTAAATTGTGCTTTTGACTAGTATTTCTAATAAAATGAGCATGCATGTTTTTGGAATCTATCCATTCGTATTCACTCTTTTCTTATATCATCATATACTTTTCCAGTTTTTGTTTTTTCGCATATTAACAAAATTGGAGGGAGGATGATGTAAATAATATAAATTGAATTTGCTGACAAATGCTTTCAATAGTAAGACCCGGTTAATGATATAAGGCATTGTTTCACTTTCCAAACACCGGAGATATAAGGAGATAATCCGTATTCAACCCCTTTGAGCCAGAAGTTGGTGTTCTTTCTTTACAAAAAAAATACCTTAATCTTGACCCGGGGCAGGGTAGTCTTTCGATTAATTCAATGATACATCCTAATGCAAGAGGATCCATTTGTTTGAGATACAAGAAATCATGAGAGGACAAAACTCACAAATAGCATGTGGCAGTCACAATTCTCCTACATTAAAAAAAAAAAAAAAAAAGAGAGCCCGCCAAGTAAACAAACTTAGGCATAAAAAAAAAGGGGGCATCCCGATGGACCACAAAGTTAAAAAAAAAACTGGTCCATACAACATAAGGGATTAAAAAAAAAAGAGCTTGTGAATGAAAAGTGACTGTCACTTCAAGAGTCTCATCAAAGTTTTGACCAAAGCGTCAAATCTCGAATATTAATATTTCCAAAAAAATCCTCTTGTTGACCAAAGCGTCAAATCTCAAATATCAAATATCAAAGAAATCCTCTGGATAACCAAAGCATGTCTGATGAATTAATTGAATATAGGAATGAAGGACATCAACGAAGAGTGAGTGGGTAAAAACAGAACTTTGAGCCTAATAATCTCTTTTTTTCAAAACCATGAACCAGGCCACGTTACAACCTTTAAAAGACCTAATTGAAGCTAGGTTCACTCTGAAAGCATATTCAGCAAAATTGTTGTTAAACTGACTCCACATGTTTGCGAATCATCATTAACCATTTTGGTTATATCTTTTTCACACCTCCATTCGTGTCAATCTCATGACCGAATATTATTCATTGTGCACACCATATTTGTTCCCCGTAACAATGTGGATTTAAAAACTTGCATGTGCATTGTATCATAAATACTTTTCAAAAGAAACAATTTTTCTCGCAAATCAATACTTTTCATCGAGGAAACTTTGACAAGGGTCTAATCAAAAGCGAAACCGTTCAAGACGCTCCTAACTAGGGGCAAGTCACCTAGGGATCATGCTAATCAAGAGCAAAACCATATGGCCAAGGGGTAGATCATTTGAAAATCTTAATGATCGGGGTCAAAAGAATGTCAAGGACCAATCGACCAAAATCAATTGTCGATTAATCAAGGGCACACCCTTTGAATTTCCAATGTTGGGGCAGTCCACATAAAGGTCATACCATATCATGATGGGACCTTATTTCCTTTTCGGGCATCTCCTGTTCCTATAGTGTACGGCATGGAGGCAGTACTTCCCATTGAATGGCCATATGTTCCAAAAAGACATTTTCTAGTTGAACCTTGATAATCACTACCATGGATGGAGAGGAGTTCCCGTGCTCAATAACCCAAAATATATCGTGCCTAAAGAAAAAGAGAAAAAAAAAGAAGAGCTCGCTAAGTCGAAAACCTGAAAGGGCGACTTAGGCAAAAGAGAGCGCCCCGGTGGACCGAAAACTTGGAAAGGCGGTCTAGGCAAAAATTAGGGGCACACAAAAAGGGTATGCTCCCGGTGGACTAAAAACTCAAAAAGAGCAGGCTAGGCAAAATTAAGGGATTTCAAGAAGAAAAAAAAGGCAAAATGGGCAACAACAGGGGCAAGCCCTCTCGATATTCTCAAAAGCAACCATCAAGTTTAAACACGAGTGTCAGGATATCATGCTAGCAAAACATCCCATAACCTTGGACGAGAAGCCTTGTTACAAAAAACATTTCTCAGTCTTAACCATTCCAATGCCTACCATAAGGAAACTTTTTGGAACATACAAACCAACAAATGAGCTACATCGTCATGCATTAAGCATGTCATTTTGCACAATCATCATTCATGCATCTTGCATTAGTTATGTATGCATCAAACCATGCATCACATTGTATCAATCATAACATAACATTCATGCACCTTGCATCACACATATGTTTCAAGATCTCTTGATCATCCAATAAAAGAGAAGATCCTCTATGCACAAAGTCCAAAATCCTTTGGCGTTTCATGAATCCCAATTTTCATTGGCATCCCCTAAAGCCCAATATTCATTGGCATCCTCAAAAGCCCAATATCCATTGGCACCACCAGAGCCCAATATTCATTAGCAACATACAAAGCCCAATTTTCATTGGCATCCCCTTAAGCCCAATATTCATTGGCATCCTCAAAAGCCCAATATCCATTGGCACCACCAAAACCCAATATTCGTTGGCATCTGTCAAAGCCCAATCTTCATTGGCAACATACAAAGCCCAATTTCCATTGGCACCGCCAAAGCCCAATATTCATTGACATCTGTCAAAGCCCAATTTTCATTGGCATCATTCGAATCTCATCTTCATTGGCAGTCAAAATCTCAACCAATAAAGCAAAAAAATCGACATCTCTTTCCCAACATGTCATACAACATGCATCCCTAATCATAACATCATGCACAAAACATGCATACATAGCATAATCAAAGGTTATTTGACCGCTCGTGGAGGTCCATATTAATCCCTAGCTAAACCATCTGCAATTGTAGAGCGAGTTTATGTCATCGGGAAGACTCGTTAGTTTCCCCAATAGGTGATCAATTCAAAAGCCCAATTTTCATTGGCAAACACTATGTCCAGGTTCTTGCACCTGCGTCAATTCATCCAATCTTGTCCAGGTTCTTACACCTGCGTCAATTTAATCCCAGTTTTGTCTAGGTTCTTACACTTGCAACAATTTTTATTTCCAGTCTTTGCTAGGTTCTTACACCTATGACAGTGCATGTTGCTAGTTTTGTTCAGGTTCATACACCTGTAACAACTCAGAAGCCCAGTTTTGTCCAGGTTCTTACACCTGCGACAATTTTCATTTCTGGTCTTGTTCAGGTTCTTACACCTGTGGCAATTTATCTTGCCAGTCTTGTTCAGGTTCTTACACCTGTAGCAATTTATCCTTCTATTTTTGTTCAGGTTCTTACACCTGCAACAATTTATCAATCCCTTTTGTACGAGTTTTTACACTTGTAGCAGTTTGCCCAACTCATACACTATGGCAATTCATCATCTCCCGGCTTTGTAAGTCCATTAATCTGGCATTAGATCTCCTTGCTTTGTAAGTCCATTAATCTGGCATTAGACCTCATTTTGCTCATGTAAGTCCATTAATCTGGCATTAGATCTCCTTGCTTTGTAAGTCCATACAAGTTGACTTTTGATCTTCATACGCCTCAATAAAAGTACCAATACATTGGCTAAAATCTACGGCGTAGTTGGGGCATCTCCAGCACCTTAAGGTTTTGAACAGAAAATCATCAAGGGTTCTAGTATCAGGAAAATAACGAGGGTCCTATTCCCGATGGGCTAACTCTTGCTTGGCCAACTGAAAAACAAAGAAAAAGTTTCAATCAACATGCCATCTCATGCATTACATGTTACATACGCATCCAATCACAATATGCATAACATGCATCATGGCATGCAAAAGGGTGTCAACCTCCCATAGCTCCAAAGCGGGTAAAACCATCTCTAAGCAGTGTCCAGGCCTTATCCCTGTGACAGTCGTCAGGCCTTATCCCTACGACAATTTTATTTTCTGTCTGTGTCCAGGCCTTATCCCTGTGACAGTCGTCAGGCCTTATCCCTACGACAATTTTATTTTCTGTCTATGTCCAGGCCTTATCCCTGTGACAGTCGTCAGGCCTTATCCCTACGACAATTTTATTTTCTGTCTATGTCCAGGCCTTATCCCTGTGACAGTCGTCAGGCCCTATCCCTACGACAATTCTATTTTCTGTCTATGTCCAGGCCTTATCCCTGTGACAGTCGTCAGGCCTTATCCCTACGACAATTTTATTTTCTGTCTGTGTCCAGGCCTTATCCCTGTGACAGTCGTCAGGCCTTATCCCTACGACAATTTTATTTTCTGTCTATGTCCAGGCCTTATCCCTGTGACAGTCGTCAGGCCTTATCCCTACGACAATTTTATTTTCTGTCTATGTCCAGGCCTTATCCCTGTGACAGTCGTCAGGCCTTATCCCTACGATAATTTTATTTTCTGTTTGTGTCCAGGCCTTATCCCTGTGACAGTCGTCAGGCCTTATCCCTGCGACAATTTTATTTTCTGTTTAAGTCCAGGCCTTATCCCTGTGACAGTCGTCAGGCCTTATCCCTACGACAATTTTATTTTCTGTCCATGCCTTATCCCTGTGACAGTCGTCAGGCCTTATCCCTACGACAATTTTATTTTCTGTCTATGTCCAGGCCTTATCCTTATCCCTGTGACAGTCGTCAGGCCTTATCCCTACGACAATTTTATTTTCTGTTTGTGTCCAGGCCTTATCCCTGTGACAGTCGTCAGGCCTTATCCCTGCGACAATTTTATTTTCTGTCTATGTCTAGGCCTTATCCCTGCGACAATTTTATTTTCAGCACATGTCCGGCCTTATGCCTGCGACAGTTGTCAGGTCTTATGCCTGCGACAATTTCAAGTTTTCAAATCCAAATCACCATGCAAGATAACGACCTTTTTGTCTCCAACTTTCTTTGTCCAATCGGACAAAATTTAGGATCTTTTTGTATTTAACTATCTTCCATCAAAATACGAGTACCAACGTCACTCGTCCTCTTTGATTAAAGATATTTAAATAGGGGCAGCTGTCATACCCCAAATTTTGTCCGTTGTTTTTTTCTTTTCCCTCCACATTCGAATTATGCTAGTTTTATTTTCTTTTAAAAATTAATAGAATCTTTTTTTGTTTCTTCACAAAAATCTAAAATATGTCAATTTATTTCTTAATTATATCATTGAAAAATCCCTAAAAAATATTAAATATTTATTTTGCTATTACTATTATCATTATTATTTTCTTTCCTTTATAATTTCATTTATTTATCATTATTAGCATTTATCATCATTTATTTCCATTACTATTTTTAAAACAAAACAAAAAAAGAAGCAATATTCTCTTCTCCAACTTTCCTTTCTCTTTCCTTTATTATTATTATTATTATTATTATTATTATTATTATTATTATTATTATTATTATTAATTAAAATAAAAAAATACAACAAAAAAAATATAATAAAAAGGAGATGCATCACGTGGATGCATCTCCCACCCCACTTCCTTTTAGTTTATTTTATTTTAATTATCATGATTATTATTTTTATTATTAATATTATATTTAATTAAAAATAAATAAAAACAGAACACTGTTGTTTTACAGAGGAGCCCCCTCTGCAGTTTGATTTTTTTCATTTTTTCTTTTTGTCTGCAGCAACCTTGATCAGAGTAAAACATAGATCAGAACAATGGTTTCCTTCCCCATAACCTCCACTGAGAGGAATTAAATGTTTAAGGACAAAGAAATTTTTTCTGGCTTGCATATAACAGTCACACAAGTTCATCAGAGGGGGAGGAGACAAAAAATTCATCAGAGAACCAAAAAACTCAAATTTCTCAAATCTCAAAATAACAAAAGCAAAAACTCAGTAACATCACAGAATAACAATTTCCAACTCAAACCCAGAACCTCAAACCAACCAAATCTCAGACCCAAAAAATACCACTGTCACAACAACAATTTCGCAACCTTCACAAATCAAACATTCAAAACACAAAAACTCACACACACACACACACGTTCCAGAAAACAAAATAACAAAAAAGAAAGAGGAAGGAAGAATAAACTGAAAGAACGAGAAGGAGAGGAAGAAATTTGAAACAAAAAAAAAAAAACTTCAAAACTTTGAACTCCGATCTGCACATTTTGGTAAGGATTTTGTGGATTTTGATTGTAAATTTGGGTTTAGGAGAGGAAAAGGAATAATTTTGGTTTAGAAAGTTTGAATTTTGGGACGGTTTGTATCTCCGGCGCGGTGGCGCCGCCGTCTGGCCTGGCCGGCCACCGCGCCGGATTCTGGAGATATATGAACACTCATCGGTGTTCTTCAAGAGAGTGAGAGAATCTAGAGAGAAGGAAGAGAACTTAGAGAGAGAATGGGGAGAGTAAAATGAAAAAAAACCGGAACATGCGAATATATACACCCAGCCGGTTCGGTTCGCCCACTGGTTCGGCTGAACCGTCTGGTTCAGCCCAGATTCCCTTTGGGCCTTTAGCCTGCACGCCCAGATCTCATGTGTGAAGCCCTGGTTGCTTTCAGCACCCCCTGTGGGTGCTGTTTGCACCCCTCTGTAAGCGTTTTTTTTTTATTTTCGTAATTTTTATGTGCTTGTTTTGTTTAGTCATTATTTATCGTTTTATTTGTGTATTATTTTTATATGGTATGTTTGTATATAAATATTTAAAATGCATGTTGTGTTAGCATTTATTTATTTATGCAATATTCTATTTTGTTTATATCGCACTTGTGAAAAATACAAAAAATTATGCTATATAGTTTTAATTTTATTTTCATAAGTATGGTTTGTGTAAATATACATGTGAAGTTTATTTGTTAAAATTTCGTACATATTGTCGTAATATACGTACCCTAGCATACTTTATTTTCATCGTCTAAAAAAACAACAAAAAAATATGTTAAGAAACTAAAAGAAAACTTTTAAAAAAAAAATCTTCTTGTTAATAAACCTCGACTCTCATCGAGAAATTTTTAAACTCTTTTTAATAAATTATTTTATAAAACTTTTAAACATATTTAAATCTTATCTTTCAAAAAACTAAATACAAAAAAAAAAAACAATACAATATTCTCAAAAATGCAAAAATATGAATTTTATTTCGTTTAAATCTTCTTTTTATTTAAATCATCAAAATTACTCTTTTTTCTAAAAATCGTGGATTAAATAAGGGACCGGCGAATGTACATTCGTTCGTTTCTCGAATAGTCGAGACTTAGCGTGCGCTTTGTCTATCGACTATTTGTCTTCCACACCAAAAATATTCTTTTAAAGAAAACATAAAAAAATAAACAAACTCAACACATCAAATTAATTTTTTGCCTTAGCGCATTAAAACAAAAACAAACTCTTTTTCATAAACGAACGTGTTTTAATCCTTCTACAGTGATACAAACAACGCATAAGCCTCCCAAGCGCGAGCAGCATACGTTTAACCACTAGAATGCGATTTAAAACACCGTTCACTAAAATCAACCAACACACAATTATTTTTTACCCAAAGAACTACGTCAGCTTTGAATTTCCCATTGCACTTGGGAATACGTAGGAGCGGGATCCAACAACCGTCAAGCACAATAATAAAAAACTAATTTTTTTCCCCATTTGTAAATATTTAATAATTAATAGAAATTAATGCAAACAATTAAAAGACAATTTTCCAAACCCTAAAATAACAAGAAGGTTCCCGTTGAGTACAACGGATGTGAGGGGTGCTAGTACCTTCCCCTTGCATAATCGACTCCCGAACTCGAAATTTGGTTGCGATGACCATTTTTCTTTTCTTTTTAGGTTTTATCGATATTTTCCTTTTCCTTTGGGAATAAATAAAGTTCGGTGGCGACTCTGTGTCATTACCGAGTGTTCCGACGCTCGGGCGTTTTTTGCGGCGCGACAAGTTCCTACACTAATACTTAAACTTGAAACCCAACATGCACGTGTTAAAATTTTCTATTGATAAATTATTAAGTTGATATGTGTTGTGTCTCTTAATTTCATTTCTAATTTCTAACTTTTGATAAATCATTAATGTGAAGACAAACACATTCAAAAGACTTTTCAAAATATACTCATTATCAAAATATTTGTCTTCGTATTAAAGACTTTTCAAAAGTTAGCAATGAAATTTAAGAGACCCACATGCCAACTTAATAATTTATCAAAATATTTGTCTTTGTATTGAAGACTTTTCAAAAGTTAGCAATGAAATTTAAGAGACCCATATTAGAATTTACGATGTCTATACTCAACCATAAAAATTAGCTACATTTATAAAGACTATCTATGCCATATATTTAGCCAATGTGAGACTTCTAACACACATCCTCACGTCCAGAACTGAACAAGCTGAAATGTGCAATCAACAACGGATGCCCCAAATATGGAAGCTCTCCATAACAAATGGATCTAGAATAGGATTTGATACCATATTAAAATTTTATGATGCCTATACTCAACTTAATAATTTCTCAAAATATTGACGGTACAAAATAAAAGAAGGTTGTGTGGTCTTGAACGATAAATTAATATCGTTCTTTCTTAGATTTCCTTATCTTGTTTAGTTCATTAGTCTTTCTTTTAATTTTCTCTTGTTGTCAAAGAAAATAAATTAAGGAAAATTTTAACATGCCTCCAAGAGCTTTTCTATTACCATTATATATTAATTTTTATCGAGGAACCTGTAAGAAAAAAATATAATTTATTAAAAAAAAACAAATATAAAAAGTATAATTTATGAAAAAACAAATAAAGAAAATTTTTAATGCAAAAAATTAAGTTGGACTAATGAGTAGAAAACACTAAAATTTTGAAGAAAAAAACACTATCATCCGCAATAAAAAATTGAAAAAGAATATAAATAAGGATTCGTTTGGATTAATTTATTTTTGAGTTTATGCAAATAACTTATGCAATTTTTATGTATTATTATAAGTTTATCAAGGTAGTTTATGATCAAATAGCTTATGAAAATATAATTTTCACTATTTTGAACTTATAAAAATATAAAACCTAATTTATATATTGTATAAGCTATTTGCATAAGTTAAAAAATAAGCTATTCCAAATAGGTCATGAGTGTCCTTATGGCATAAGTAACGAAAATTAATGTATTCAACTTTTTAGATATTATATTGTAAAAAGAAAAAACTTTTTGGAATTACTGTATTCAACTTTTTAGATATTATATGGTAAGAAAAAAAACCTTTTAGAATTGTTGTTTTTAGAAAATGAACTAGACACATTCAATATTGATGCGGTCGATGTGTAGTCAGCATAATATTATCCTCTAATCTTTATCGGACACGAACGGTTCAAATCTTAAAACCGTTTTTATGCATATTTAATATAAAATATGAGAATAAAATCCAAACCGTATGATTTCAATCAAACGATCGCTGTTTAGTGATTGCCAGATTGTATGTTCAGCTAACTGCACATAATACATATCCTCGTTTTTAATGCAACTAGTATCTTTAATTGTACATTTAAGATACTTGTAACCATTATAAAAATTTAGAAGAAAACGTGAAGAGACCTAGCTGTAATTGAAAAGTTACAAAAAACCACTAGGTTTGGTCTAGTGATTAATGGTTTGGATAACATATTATAGGTCTTGGATTCGATTCCCAGTTCATTATAAACAAAAAAAAAAAAAGTTACAAACAAATGTTAGATGAGAATGGGTGTAATTTTCCTCAAGTTTTCTGCAACTATGGTTCAACCGTGGCTAATAGTCCATGACTAAAAAACCAAACCGCTTTCCACAAGTTTTTCTGATATTGTACTCATCTTGGAAAATCTTTAAGGCATTGGAAAACTTATGAAGGTCAATGAGTGTAATTTTAAAAGGGTTAAAAAGGTATGTTCATGGTTTGCGGAAGTAGAGGGATAATTGTAAAAGGAAGTTTACAATTGTCATCATAACGGTTACTCGCATGTCCTATGAGAAATTTTTGTAAATGTTGAAGATGTTACTTAAGTAGCAAACGTTATAAAAAAGAATTTTTTTTATAAATGTTGTCCGCTACTTAAGTAGCGGACGTTATCAAAATAAAATTTAATAGAATATTTTAAGGGGTGCCCACTATTTGAGTAACGGACATAATATTTTGGTAAATTCATAGGACGCATGAGAAAAATGATAGAGCCAAAAGTAATTTTCTTGTAAAGGTATGAGGAAATTGTTTCCCATCTGTGGCGTCAATATAGAAGGCCCAAATGTTATTGGGTCAACCCAATTGAAATGGTTACATTGTTTCACTTGCAAATATTCTGAGATCTCAAATGAACACATGATATATATATCAGGACAAAGGTTATTATGCATAAGGGGAATGTTTATACATGGTGTATAAGCCTAGAATTACTCGCGCACCCTCCAGAAGTTTCTCGCGCGCGCCCCCCAGCCCCCCCAAAGGCTCGCTATCCCCACCCCCTTTCTGCTGATGCACACGTTCTGTTTTTATTTTTAGCCTACTTGGCCTGAAAGCCCAGTTCCTTTTTTGTTTTTTTGTTGTTTTTGTTTTTTACCCAGTTTTACACCCCCAGATTTTATTCTTTTTCTCCCCTAGATTTGTTACAAAATCATTGGTTATTTATGCAATGTTATTTTGAAAATCATTATAAATAAAATATGGTTTTAGTTATAATATTTATTTTAAATTAAATATAAATATTTTATTTGAAACCATAAGAGAGTTACTTTGATTTTCAGATACAACACTAGTGACACCATTAAGTTATACTTATGGTTTCAGTTAAAATATTTAGGCTTAAACATCATTTTAGTCCTTGTAAGTTCGCGAATTTTTGGTTTTAGTCCTTGTATCTTTTTTTGTTGCAAATTATTCCCTGTATGTGCAAATAATTTTGATTTTAGTCCCTAAAGCTAAAATCCGCAGGAAAATCTGCAGGAAAATTTTCTGGTTTCCTGCGAATTTTCCTACGGATTTTGATTTTAAGGGACCAAAACCAAAAGATTTGAACATACAGGGACTAATTTGCAACAAAAAAAGATACAGGGACTAAAACCAAAAAATCGCGAACTTACAAGGACTAAAATGATATTTAAGCGAAATATTTATTTTAAATTAAATATGGATATTTTATTAGAAACCATAAGAGGACTATTTTTGTTTCAGATACAAAACTAATGAAACCATTAAGTCACACTTATAGTTTCAGTTATAATATTTATTTTAAATTAAATATAAATGTTTTATTTGAAACCATAAGAGAGCTACTTTGGTTTTCAGATACAACACTAGTGACACCATTAAATTATACTTATGGTTTCGGTTAAAATCATTTTAAATTAAAATAATTTTGACATAATTAAGTACATTAAATAGTTTTGGAGTACAAATCTCTGAAACCATTCCACAGCACAAATGGTTTTGCAGTACACATCTTTGAAACCATTCTACAGCAGAAATGGTTTTGGCATGATTTTAGTTTAAAACTAACTACTAAAATAATTAACCATACATAATACTCTGAAATTTATTCTTAATCAATAAAATAAGGGTTAATAAACTTATACCCCCCTGCAATGTTAGCGAGTTTTGCGATACCTCCCTGAAATTTTTTTTAAGGAGATTCCCCCTTGCAATTTTTAGATTCTTTGCGTTACCCCCCTGTGTGGCCAACTAGACATGGAATATTCTATTTTGCTGACGTTGCATGCATATGTGGAATTTTTTTAAATTTTTATTTATTTTTTTCACTGATGACTGGGTAATGTCTATTTTTTTTAAAAAAAAATATATGAAAAAATTTATTTAAAAAAACTGAAATATTAATGTTTTGAAAAATATAAATAAAAAAAAATATTTCTTAAAAAATCTGTAATATTAATTTTTTTTAAAAAAACGTAAAAAATATTAATTTAATAAAATATCTGAAAAAAATTAATTTTTTTAAAATCTAAAATATTAATTAAAAAAACTGAAAAAACGTAAATTATTAATTTTTTCAAAAAAATCAGAAATATTAATTTTAAAACAAAAAAAAACTACAAAATAGGAAATAAAGATTTTTAAACATCTGAATTATTAATTTTAAAAAAAACTGAAAAAACATAAAATGTTAATTTTTTCAAATTGATTAAGAAATATAATTTTTTAAAACTGAAAAAACATAAAAATCTTTTTTTTTAAAAAAATAGGAAAGAAAGATTTTTAACCATCTCTAAAAGAATAATATTTAACATAAAATGTTAATTTTTTAAAAAAATCAAAAATATTATTTTTAAAAAAATTAGAAAATAATATATAATAAACTTTTATAAAAATCTAAAATATTAATATTTTATTTTAAAAATCTAATAAATTAACCATTTTATTAATTTACATAGCTTATTTTTTATGTGAAAAATGAAAAATATCTACACATAATTTTTACAATCTTTAATTAGTAAAATAGACTTTATAGACTATATATAGCTTGTTTTATGTAAAAGTTTGAAAATTAGTATTTGGAAAAAATAAAGAAGATTTTACACATAATTTTTAGTAATGAGACTATTAAAATAGAATTAACTTAGTATTAAAATATTAATATTACAGATTTTTTAAAAAATATTTTTTTTTGTTTTTTAAAAATATTTTCCTATTTATATTACAGATGGTTAAAAATCTTTTTTTTCTATTTTTTTTAAAACAATTATATTTTTTTTTCAGTTTTAAAAATACTATTTCTGAGTTGTTTTAAAAAATTATCATTTTATGTTTTTTCAATTTTTTTAATTCAGATGTTTAAAAATATTTTTTTAAAAAAAATTAAGTTTTTTTGGTTTTTTATTTTAAAAATTAATATTACAGGTTTTTAAAAAAAAAAAACCAATATATTTTTCGTTTTTTCATATTTTGGAAAAATTTAATATTTTTGATTTTTTTAATTAATATTTCAGATTTTTTAATTTTTTTTAAGAAAAATGTTTTTTCGTTTTTTTGAAAAAATTAACATTTTATGTTTTTTCAGTTTTTTTAAAATTAATAATTTAGATGTTTAAAAATCTTTATTTCCTATTTTTGTAATTTTTTTGTTTTTTCTTTTAAAATTTAATATAACGGATTTTTTTAAAAAAAACCAATGTGTTTTTTGTTTTTTCAGATTTTTTGAAAAAAATAATATTTTTGATTTTTTTGAAAAAATTAATAATTTACGTTTTTTCAGTTTTTTTTAATTAATATTTTAGATTTTAAAAAAATTAATTATTTTTCAGATATTTTATTAAAGTAATATTTTTTACGTTTTTTTAAAAAAAAATTATATTACAGATTTTTTAAAAAATATTTTTTATTTTTATTTATATTTTTCAAAACTTTAATATTTCAGTTTTTTTAAATAAATTTTTTCATATATTTTTTAAATAATTTTATTTTTTCTTTTTTTTTAAAAAACAATAGACACTACCCAGTCATCAGTGAAAAAAATAAAAAAAAAATTAAAAAAATTCCACATATGCATGTCACGTCAGCAAAACAGAATATTCCATGTCCAGTTGTCCGCTCAGGGGGGTAACGCAAAGAATCTAAATATTGCAAGGGGGAATCTCCTTAAAAAAAAATTTCAGGGGGGTATCGCAAAACTCGCTAACATTGTAGGGGGTATAAGCCTATTAACCCATAAAATAAAATAAAATTCAATCAATCAAAATTAAAAGCGTGATAAAAAAAAATATGAGGGGTGCGCTAGAAATCTAAAAAAAAAACTGGGGGGTGCGCTAAAAATTGTGGGGGGGGGCTAAAAAATGGGGGGCGCGCGTAGCAATTGGAGGGGGGCGCATAGAAATTATGCACCATAACCACACCCTATATATCAGTATTCAATTCAAATAAAATTAAGTCTTCATTCAAACTTTTCTTTTTGACATAAATATTATTCAAATTTAAATTTCTGATATCTTTATATTTTCGAAATATTGGAATTAATTTAATGTGTCACAACTCACAACCATGAGGACATAATACAATGGTAAAGAATAATGCTTTCATATTCCAAACACTGAAAGTCTATAATAATAATAATAATCAAACATCTGAATTATTTCCAGTCGGTTGTTGCCCTTGTCACAGTATTTTTTTTATGGTGGTGTGCAAGCTTGTGAAGTTGATCCAGGCTGAAATTAATAATCAACATAAAAATATTAGTAGTTAAATATTTTTTATGTTTAATATATCTATTTAGGCATTTAGCAAAAACATATATAACATAAGTGACATATACTATACTATATAATAACATGTAGGGTTCCCTTATTCAGTTTTATTTTTTCCTAGTTACATCAATATTATAATTCTTTCTAATAAAACACTTTTAATTTTTAAAATCTAAAATTTGTTAACAAACCATGAAATATTGTGATATTATTCAATGATTAGAAACACTTAAATATATTTTCGTCAAGAAACACTGAAGATTTAGGATGATTAGAAACACTTAAATATATTTTCGTCAAAAACCACTAAAGGTTTAAGGTCTGTTTGGATTTGGTTTTTTTTTTTAGTTTATGCAAATAAATAAATTTTTATGTTGATTTATAAGTTTTCACTGATAAAAAATTATATTTTTATAAGCTGTTTTCTTATAAACTACCTTGAAAAGTTTTTAATAATATATAAAAACTTATTTATAATTATTTACATAAGCTGATTCACATAATCTCAAAAATAAGTCAATCCAAACGGATCATTAATAAAATTAAGGGATTTCACGGTAAACATAAAATTATTTAACACACCATAAAAAAATTATTTAACATTGACATTATATCATAATGTTAATTTGAGCATATATTGAGTTTAATGAGCATATATACATCCGCAATGTAAAATAGTTTAATGTAAGAATTTTTTCTTAAATGCAAGAAAACTTATGAAAGTCAAATATAAAGAATTCAAATTCCAAATGGATTAATACTCATTATAATTTATTAGGGATGACAATGGGTAGGGTATGGGTAGAGTACTATAGTCCCCATACCTATACTCGCAGTTTGAAAAATTACCCGTACTCATCCTCATACCCGCGTGGGTGACAATCTTTGTCCCCGTGTCCATACCCTATGGGTATCTAAGTACCCATACCCGTACTCGTTACCCGCATTTTTGCTAAACATAAATTGATTAATTATAAAATATCATATCATTTTAATAGAATTAAAAAAATTTCAAAGATTTTAATGTTGATTCATGAAAATTATAAACAAAATTATTAGTAATGTCATGCTAAAGTTCATTTCTCTTTGACATATTTGCATTATATATGTTATAAATAAATTTTTTAATTAAAAATGTATAATAGTATAATAATATTGTATTTTTAAAATTGATTTATATATATTATTATATAATTATTATATAATAATATAATTAAAATAAATAAAAATATATTATATGGGTATATGGGGTGGGTACTAAGGGTACCCGTACCCGCACTCATACCCGCTCAATTTTATGGGTAATTACCCATATCCATGCCCATACTCAAAATGCGGGTTTTTACCCTACCCATTATGGATATTTTTTGTGGATACCCATTGAGCATGGGTATATTGCCATCCCTATAATTTATAATACTACTAAGAGAGTATAGAGTTAAATTAATTTCCTTACCACACATGTATGAACATCATCACATCCACACAATAGCTTTCCATTGAGAAAGTCCACAGCCTGAAATGATCCTCCTCCCTCACTCCTCTGCATAAAACCCCCTCAAATTATAAGAATATAATGATTTTGAACAAATTATATAAGCAATAAGTGATAAAATTTGATTAAATCAACCTTGTAAAAATCAACAGCAACAAAATTAGCCCAACGGTTACCAGATGCACCATAACAAGTGTGCAACATGTTAATGAGTCCACCAGAATTATCTCCACATGATAGTGGTTTTAATGGAAATGACCTAAAATAGTTTACCAACACTAATGATTTGCTTTTGTCATTAAGAGGAGGTGATTCTGCCCTATTTGGACAATTTCCTTCTTTCATTCCATCATTACCATCTACAATATGGCAAAGAAAGTAATAGAAAAATTATTAATAATGAAATTCTTGTAATAAATGTTATAAAAACCAAATCGGACATCAAACTATAGCATGATTTGTACATTATGAATCAATTACTTTAAACCGTTTAGAATAGAACAAAATCACAATTGAAATACAAAATAACCGAATTACTAATACAAAGTTTCACCTGTTGAACCATTCAATTATGTTGGTTTTTAAACGATTGATTGTAACTATAATACATTATAAAAATTCTTGCCGAAAAACAAGTAAACAACTACTTTGATCACTGCATTCGACAATGTCATTGTCAATTACGAGCCTATTAAAATTAGAAAAACATTTTTTAATCTAACTTTTATCAGTAATTTTATATGGACCAAACTGATTAATGAAAGACTCATTAAAAACTTAATTAACTATAAAAGATACATACGGTGATCAAATTAACTAAAAAGACACATTCATGAATTAATAGTAAATAAAAATAAACTAGATGGATACATATATTAAGAGATTGATTGATGGTGTTTACTTACACTGATTTTCAACCATGTAATTCCATTGGTAAGCAATACCTTCACTTTGTTCCTTAGCTCTTTTAGAAGTGAAGACTACTAATCTTTGGTTTTTGGCAACCATATCACTCACTAGAGGCCAATTTCCACCATTTTTTGGCATGCTAGCCAATGGAAACCAATACTTCTTAAGACCGGCTTGGGTGAACACATTTGTCAAACCATTTGGGGTATCAACATAATCTTCCAATATAATTGTGACAATTTCGTTTGGATTTGCTGATAAAAATGCTTCTATTTCCTTCAATGTGTAATTAGCTGGTCCCTAATAGTTTGACATAAAATTAGTGATTGGAATTTAAAAGTTCAAACCTTCTCTCATTTCAAAATTTATCTTCTACTGTCGGTTTTATGGTGCAACTGATTAAATAATTCTAGATTAAAAAATGTATTTTAATCTAAATTTTTTAGTCAACTGCACCATAAAACCGACTACAAAGAAATCATGGCCAACTCTTAAAAAAGAATAGACAATAAAAAATGCAAGGCAAACAAAAATTATATAGATAACTTTTTACATACAAATGCTGTGAAATCATGACATTTGCCTCCAAAGGAATGACATAACCACACATCTCCATCAAAATCATAGGTATCTAACATTAGTGCCCGAACTCCATTCTACAAAATTAAAAAATTGTTGAAATAATATTGAGTTAAATTTACATTGTCTATAAGCATCCTAAAAATTGAAAATTAATACTAATTTAAACTATATATATTCTCCCATCTCTAATAAAATATAAGGGTGCGTTTGATCTGTAAAAAAATGAGGGACAGGACAGAACAAAAATAATTGTCCACCGTTTGATGTCAAAATACACACATGGACAGGACAAAATAAATTCTAATGGACAGGACAAGTTACCGATTTTTTGTAACCCACTTTAGTAGGGGACAATATTTTGTCCAGCGGACAATCAATTGTAAAATACTATTTTATTCTTATTATCTAGGTTTATCACGCGGAGGCCTTCTTTCTCACGTCTTCCATCTCCTAATTTCCACAAAATTAGTACGCTGCAAGCCTGCAACTCTGCCAAGCTCTGCAGAACTGCATCCCTCAAGTAATTTATTCAATTGATTTTCTTTAGTTTGCCTATTCTCCTTCCAATTTCAATAGTTTTATATTGCTACTTTTGTGTTTCTTTTGTCTTCATATTGATGTCACTATCACTACATACAAGTTTATATTTCTCTTTGATTCATTCACGGACATGTGATCTATTCATCACTCCAAAGGCCATTTTGTTTGGTCCCACACTAGACATGTTCATCTTTGATGCAATTTTTTGTTTGCTTTTTGTTTGCTCTTTTGTTTTATTCCTTATTAGCTCATGTGTACAATAAAGTAGAAAATGTAATATTTATTCAATTAATTTTTATAACACTTTTACTTGTTGATTTTTTTAATTGTTTTTTATTATGTAGTTGTAATGGATGATGATCATATTTTTCATTTTCTTCTTGTTTGGAGGATGTATATCCATATTTTGGCCATGTATGCTGCTGGTTTTTTTTTCTTGAATTTCACTTTGAGGGATGATTATGAGAGAAGGTCTTTGAATGAAAGGGCTTTATCTAGATATGAGTCACGAAGGGATGTTTTGGAATCTATCATTAGTGATTCTCATTGCATATGGGAATTAAGAATGTGTAGAAACACATTTGCACATCTTTGTGAAGTTTTAAGGGTGCGAGGAGGATTAGTAAAACTTGGACAAGTGACCGTTGAAGAGCAAGTTGCAGTATTTTTAAATATACTCGCACATCATACAAAGAATAGAAGTATTCAAGTTAGACTGTCTCATTTATATTTTATGTTTTAATTTTGATTTATTTCGAAACCTATCATCATTAGACTTGGTTAATATGATTATTTGGTGTGTTTTGGATATTAATTTTATGAATTTTTTTTATCTGGTTTTGATTATTACAAATTTAATTAATATACAATGTAGTTTTTAAAATTTAATTGTTTAAATAATTGTTATTTTATTGAAATATTAAATAAAATATTTTTATGTCATCAAAATTTGGTTTTGTATCTTTATATTGGGCAAAATAAATCTTTGCACATAAAAAAGGGCATTACAGTAAATTTTGAATTATTTTGTCCAGTACTTAATATATCAAACAAGATGCAGTACAAAATTGTTTGTCCTGTGCACCGATCATCAAACAGAGTACAGTACAAAAAGTTGTCCTGTAACTCAGCTATCTGTCCAGTAACTATGTTTTTGCAGATCAAACGCACACTAAGTGAAACAACTTTAGAAGTCAAATGTATCTAGTTTAAATTTTAGACCAAATACATTTGACTTTTTAAAGTCATATTATTTATATTTTATTACGGAAAATAATTAAGTAAGTATTGAATAGCATACATTTAGTTGTTGAGTGATGTTGTCTTCTTGGTTGATTTCGGTAATTCGAGGTATATCTGTGTGTGATGGCTCCCCTTCAATGGAAAATGCATTATGTGTTGTCAAAAATGCATATTTGTTGAATGGTAGAGAATTATTCTGTCCCCAAATAATATAGAATCAATTAGCAAGAGATCAAGATAAACACTACTAAATTTTCTTGTTATTTTCACTTCAAAAGAAAAATTGTATTGTATTTGCCCCACCAAACATAAATTTGGATTATGTGTAATATGAACGCATGTTGTCACAACCATCTTGGCCGTCCCATCAAAATCGAATTTTTCAAATTTTTGTTTATTTTTTAACCTAAAAATTGAGTTTAAGATTTATATAGAGTTGTTATTACATACAATCTAGATCTACAAAACAGGGGATTATTAGTTAGATAATGTGAAATGGTATAGAAATAGTTTCTAGCCTACCCCAACCAAGAAAAATGCAACCCACCAATAAAAAATGATTCAACAAGTGTCGGTAATCGGACTCGGATTGACTAATGTTCACACAATTTCACTCCATAGGTGATTTTAGTTTTTAGAAAAATGATTTGACGGCTTTCATTTCTACAGTGCAGTTTGACCAAAATCGCACATTTTCAATTTAAGTCGTTCATTTCTGATCGAAAAGTAATTAATTGGTTCATGGAATCCATTTCAGTCAACAACCATGGTTGTAATTGTTGGATGCTAAACAATCTTTTGAGTTTGTGTGTATTACAATTTTCTGAGAAACCTATGCAAAATGCCAAAATAAAATAATTAAAGAGATAAGGAATCTTACAATGAACTTGAATTGATCTGTAACAGATGATCTCACACACCTTTGTCCTGAAAATCCAAGTGCACATGAGGAACAGTAAAGTCCAGCTCCACAATCTTCATCAGAATTACACTCATCAAGAAGCTACATATTAAATCAAAAAAATTAGTAATTTGAAACCAATTAATAAATTATAAGAAAAATTAATTAACTTGATAATGTTGTATATAGTGTGGACAATGAAATGTTCATACCCTACAACTTCCATTAGAACAATCAGCAGCAACGTTGTAAACCAATGGAAGAATTAACAAAAGCAAGAACAAAGGAGAACCCATGTGGACAATGATGAAAGAAAGTGAATTAATCAAAGAGAATATGTATATAAATTTATAGAATAATGAATGGTGGATTTATTTTTTGTTTTGACTGAGAAAACGAAGTAAATTCATAGAACTATATATTCATATGATATGTGACTTTGGTCATTTGGGTATATTCTCGGACATTTTAAGCCAAATTATAGGCAAAACCGTTACGACACAAAATGGTTTTTTTTTTTCATAGTTGACAAAGGTTTTCAACTATATTCATATAATTTCTATAAAAAATATATATATATATATATATATATATATATATATATATATATATATATATATATATCCATATAAAGAGTGATTATAATAATATGATAGAAAACCACAAAAAACTAGAGACTCATTTGACCATTTTGTTTAAATTAAGAAAAAGTGTAAAAATAAATAGGAGAATACAATTTTTTTATTGACCAATCTTGATCGAAAAATTTGTGACGCATCAAGTGAATTTTTCCCCACCCCAACTGAATTATTAATCAACTTTCCTTTATTGTTTTTTGAAAAAAAATTAACTTTCCTGGTTTTTGATATATTTACATTTAATATAATACTAAGAGGAAGGAAGATATTAATTTGAGTCTATCTATATCATAATTTTTCTGATACTCTTCAATTAGTATTTGTTAGAGATATTATTAAAAGATGTGAGATTCAATTCTCTCTATATTTTTTATTTTTTTTATAAAATTATATCTATATAGTATATGAGTCAGAGTCTACTTACTACATACTCTTTTTTGTTTTGGTCAAGTAGCCTAGTGGATAGAAAATACACTTTAAAGATGAATAAGTGGAATATATAGGTTCGAACCCGGCTCCTACACATATAGTGTTATATCCCTACCAATTGAGTTAAGCTTATGGGGACTACCTACTACATACTCTATTAAAAGGGGAAAAAAAAGTACAAAATGTCATAATTTATGTAAAAAAAACATCTATATATATGATAATGATAATTAATTACCATAAAGTAATAAGTGAAAATTATCCTACATGAAATATCCTACTACTACTAAATGGCAATTAATTACCATAAAGTAATAAGTGAGTTATGTTCGCAGAACCATAACGTAACGATTTTATTGGCTTTATAAATGGCAATATTAATTATTAATAAAGAAAGAAATAATTATTTTATAAAAAATTTAAAATAATTAAAACACAATAATTGTTATATCACGTTACCTTTTGTTTGTACGTTTTCCCGACAATTCCTTTCACTTCTTGTGGAGGAGTTGTCTTTTAATAAAATTTAGCCGATTCAAAAAAAAAAAATTAAAACACAATAATATTTAGTAAAAAAATAGTTAAAACACCACATGCTCTCAATAATTTAAATATATCACTTTTTTTAATAACATTAAAAATTGCTAAATTAATTTGAATCATATACCATTTTTTTTAAAAAAAGTTATTATATTACATTACAATTGAATAAAATGTAAAATGAAATCAAGTATTTATTCATTAGCTTATTTGGAATATAACAATAAAAAATTAATTTGAATTATATATGATTTTTTTTATTTGCAAAAGTCATTATTTTACATTAGAATTGAATACATATTTAAGTATTATCTCTTGTTTTTTTTTATAAGAGACAAATTGAATGATGAAAGTTGTATTATCTCGGGTTTAGGCACTCATGAATATAAAATAAAATAAAATTGAAGGAAGTATATAAAAGTCAAAGATATTTTTCTCATTTGTTATTCATTTATTATATATTACCTAAAAAGAGAGGGAGAGTGTAATTTATCTCTCTGTAATATAATAAATAGTTGAATTTATATGTGTTTTGATCCTTTTCATTTAGTCGAGTTTTGTTTTATCTCTGTAAAATCAAAATTTTGCTTGTATCAAATAAATAAAAAAATTTGCTTTACCTCCTTTTAATTCAAAGATTATTTCATGTTTTTAACTTCTAACCAGACATGTTCGCATATGACTGTACACTTTGGTGAATTTAATAGTAAATAAAAAAGCTAAATTGCAATTTTGGCCCCCATGTTTTCTAATTGTGCGATTTTAGCCCCCAAGTTTTTAACGAGCGATTTTAACCTCCAAGTTTCACAACTGTTCGATTTTGGTTGTTAAACCTTTTATTAAAAAATAATTTTTTATAAATACAAATTTTACTATTTTATAACATTTTTTAATTTTAAAACATATTTTATTTATTTTAAAAAGCCACATAAGCAATTTTTTAGTAAAAAAAGTCAAAGAAGGAATAGCAAATGCAAAAAGGGATAAACTTGGGAGGTCAAAATCGAGCAATTGTGAAACTTAGGGAGTTAAAATCGCTTGTTTGAAACTTGAAGAGCCAAAATCACACAATTGTGAAATTTAAGAGGTTATAATCGTTCGTTTGAAACTTGAGGGCCTCAAATCGCACAATTAGAAAACATGGGGCCAAAAATAACATGTAATCACCATTACTTTTCCCACTCCTGCTGCAGTGCCAGAGCATGCTCAAGTTCAACCTCAACTTCACCCATTGCTCTTTCATTTGGATCATACTTCAAGCATCTTTTCACGATATCCTTGAACACTGCCAAACTGTTAGAAGTAATTTATATTTAAGGGTATTTTAGTATTTACTATGTTAAGTACTTTTTGAACTTGTCTGTTAAGTTTTTATTTTTAGGGCCTATGTGGCAAACTTTAGTCTTTGTATAAATAGCTACTCTTTTATCAATGCAATTAATTCTTCCTTTCATATTTGTGGCTGCTGTCTTTGTTCTCTCCTTACTATTTCATTGATTCATCACCTTGTACACCAACAAATTGGTATCTAGAGCTCCGGTTCGAATCCACGGGAAACACGAGTGAAACGTGAGTTGTGTGTGTTTGATTTTTTGGTTCTTGATTTGTGTTGAATCTTGAACAAAAATCTGAACAGAATCATTTTTTTCTGATTTTGTGGGATTGGGAAACACGAGTGTTAGTGAGATTTGAGTGTACTGTACAAGGTTTAAAGATGAACGGAAATGGTGGCATGAGTACCAAGCTTCCAGTGTTTGATGGCAAAAACTGGAATCGTTGGATGAAACAAATGCTTGTATTGTTCGGTGCTCAAGGTGTGCTTGAGCTTGTCACTGAAGGATACGTTCCTGTGGCAGCAGATGCAACAGAGGAGCAGAAAGAGGCGCAGAAAGCTACAAGAAAGAAGGATCAGAAGGCGTTGTTCTACATTCATCAGTGTGTGAATGAGAGTGTGTTTGAGAAGATTGCTGATTCAGTGACGGCGAAGGAGGCTTGGGATCTTCTGACAAGGTGTTACGGTGGTGATGCGTCAGTAAAGAAGGTAAAGCTTCAAACCCTCAGAAAACAGTATGAGAATCTCAACATGAAGAACAATGAGAAGGTTTGTGAGTACATCTCCAGACTAATTCTGATTACTAATGAGATGAAAGCTTGTGGAGAAACTCTTTCAGAACAAGTAATCATTGAGAAGGTATTGAGATCCCTTACCCCTCAGTTTGATTACATTGTTGTATCTATTGAACATTCCAAAGATTTGGAAACCATGAGAATAGAAGAGTTACAGAGCAGTCTAGAAGCACAAGAGTTGCGTCTAACTGAGAGAAATTCTGAAAGAGAAGTAGAGCAGCATGCTCTGAAAGCAGCCTCTGAGAAGAAGCTTCAGAAAAAGCCTTGGTCAGAAGCCAAGAATAGATCTGATGGAGCTCAGAATCCAAAAACCTCAACTTCTGGAAAGCAGAAGTATGCTCAGAAAGGAAAAGACAAGACAAAGGTACGGTGTTACTCTTGTCAGAAGTTTGGCCATTTTGCATCTGAGTGCAAGTCAAACAAAGAAAGAAAGTCAGAAGAAGCAAATATAGCCAGAAGTTCTGATGACTCTGATAGTGAATTTGTTTTACTAATGGCTTCTGAATCTGATGATGTGAATTCAGAGTGGTGGTATATGGATACAGGGTGTTCAAACCATCTTACTGGAAACAAGAAGTGGTTGGTTGATTTTGACTCTAAAAAGAGTACAAAGATCAGATGTGCTGATGATAAATACCTCAACGCTGAAGGTATGGGAAATGTCAAAGTCATTTTGAACAATGGGAAAGCAGCATTGATTCAGAACGTGTGGTATGTACCAGGCATGAAAAGCAATCTGATGAGTGTGGGTCAATTGATTGAGAAAGGTTTTTCAGTTACTATTGAAGACAATCTTCTGAAGCTATATGACGGTAATCAGAAGTTGATTATGGAGTCAGAACAGGGAAGGAACAGAACATTCAAGGTGAATGTTAGAACTGCAGACTCTGAATGTCTTAGTGCAACAAGTGTTGAGAAGGATAGTGAGTTGTGGCACAGAAGATTTGGTCATCTGAATTTCAGAAGCTTGGGGCGTCTGAAGTCAAAGAATCTGGTACATGGAATTCCTATAATCAAGAAGCCTGAAAAATCATGCGAGGTGTGCATGAAAGGGAAGCAACCAAGACTGCCGTTTGCATCAGAAGTAGCTCCAAGAGCAAAACATGCCTTGGGAGTAGTACATTCTGATGTGTGTGGACCATTTCCAGTACCTTCACTTGGAGGAAACAAGTATTTTGTATCTTTTGTTGATGAATTCACAAGGATGACATGGGTAACACTCATCAAGTTCAAGCATGAAGTGTTTGCTGAGTTTCAGAAGTTCAAGGTGAAGGCTGAGAAACAGAGTGGTCAGAAGCTGAAGATTCTCAGAACTGATGGTGGTGGTGAGTTTAATTCTAATGAGTTTAAAACTTTCTGTGAGGAGAACGGAATTGAGCATGAGGTTACAGCTCCTTATACTCCTCAACACAATGGTCTTGCTGAGAGAAGAAATCGTACTTTGCTTGATATGGTGAGAAGCATGCTGAAAGAGAAGAAGCTTCCTCATCATTTATGGGGAGAAGCTGTTGCCACTGCAACATATGTGCTCAACAGATGTCCAACGAAGAAGCTGAAGGAAATAGTTCCTATTCAGAAGTGGACTGGAGAGAAGCAAAGTGTTAGTCATCTGAAGGTGTTTGGATCTGTATGCTATAAACATGTTCCAGAAGCTAGAAGACAGAAGCTGGATGATAGAAGCAAAGTAATGTTACTGGTGGGGTACCACAGTACAGGTGCGTACAAGCTTTATTGTCCAGAGACTAATAAAATTGAATTCAGCAGAGACGTCATTGTGAAGGAATCTGAAATTTGGGATTGGAACAAGTCCCAATCAAATTCTGATGTGAGAATCTCAGAGGATGGCTCTGAAGTTGAGTCAGAATCTGAAGGCTCTGAAGATGATTCAGAAGATGGAGATGACTCTGATGGTGACTCTGAGTCTGATGGTGATTCTGAATCTGACTCTGACTCTGAAGCCAATTCTGAAGGTCAGAATTCTGAAGCCAATTCTGAAGGTCAGAATTCTGAAGCTAATTCTGAAGGTCAGAATTCTGAAGCCAATTCTGAAGGTCAGAATTCTGAAGCTAATTCTGAAGGTCAGAATTCTGAAGCCAATTCTGAAGGTCAAAATTCTGAAGAAAGAATTTCTGAAGGTGCTTCTGAACAAGTTCAGAGGCTACGGAGAATCAGAAGCATCCCAAGTAGATTTGCAGGATTTGAAATGTTGCAAGACACTGAAGTAGACTCTGAGGGAGAAATTATTCAGTGTGCAATGTTAGTAGATTCTGAACCTGTGAGCACAGAAGATGCTCTTAAGCAACAAGTCTGGTTGCAGGCCATGAAAGAAGAACTTGATGCTATAAAGAGGAACAAGACTTGGAAGCTATCAGAACTTCCAAAAGGCAAGAAAGCCATCAGCGTCAGATGGGTTTTCAAGCAGAAACTAAAGCCAGATGGATCAATTGGCAAACACAAAGCGAGGTTAGTAGCAAGAGGATTTCTGCAGAAACCTGGACTAGATTATTCTGAAGTGTTTGCACCTGTAGCAAGACACGAAACAATTAGACTGGTAATTGCAATAGCTGCTAACAGGAATTGGCCTCTGATGCATTTAGATGTGAAATCTGCATTTCTGAACGGTCCATTACAAGAAGAGGTATATGTGTCACAACCTCCTGGTTTTGAGAAAAAGAATCAGGAAGGGATGGTGTATAGATTGCATAAAGCCCTCTATGGATTGAAACAAGCGCCCAGAGCCTGGAATATGAGGATTGATTCATTTTTCAAGAAACAAGGGTTTCAGAAATGTGAGTTGGAGTATGGTGTTTATGTTCAGCACACTTCAGAAGGCAATATGATTCTGGTATGTTTGTATGTTGATGATATATTGCTGACAGGAAGTTCTGAACAAGAGATAGCTAAGTTCAAGAAGGTTCTGATGAATGAGTTTGAGATGACAGACCTTGGAAAAATGAGTTACTTTCTAGGGATGGAATTTCTATATTCTGAGAAAGGAATCATTTTGCATCAGTTGAAGTATGAACTTGAGCTTCTGAAGAGATTTAAGCTGGAGAATTGCAAAGTTGCTATCACACCCTCTGATACGAATCAAAAGTTGGATTCCGATTCTGATGGAGAGGATGTGGATGCTACAACCTTCAAACAGTTGGTTGGTTCTCTGAGGTATTTGTGTAATACCAGACCTGATATTTGTTTTGCAGTTGGAATGGTTAGCAGATTTATGAGTAAACCAAAATGGTCCCATTACCAAGCTGCTGTCAGGATTCTGAGGTATATCAAGGGGACTCTGAAGCATGGAGTGCTATTTCCCTCTGAAGGAAGGACTGAATCAGAACTTCTGAGTTATTCAGATTCTGATTGGTGTGGAGACAGAGTTGATAGAAGAAGCACTTCTGGATATTTATTTAAATTTCTAGGAGGTCCTATTTCGTGGTGTTCCAAGAAGCAACCTGTTGTTGCTCTATCAACCTGTGAAGCTGAATATATTGCAGGCGCTGTGACTGCATGCCAAGCTGTGTGGCTTCTGAACTTACTGCAGGATCTGAAGATCAAGGTAAACAAGCCTCTGAAGCTGATGATTGATAACAAGTCTGCAATCAATCTTGCCAAGAATCCAGTGCTGCATGGAAGAAGCAAGCATATTGAGACCAAGTATCACTTTCTGAGGAATCAGGTTCAGAATGGAGTGCTTGAAGTTGTGCACTGTAGCACTCAGAAGCAGCTGGCAGATGTGTTGACAAAGGCTATCAAAACTGATCAATTTCTTCGTTTGAGGGATGGAATTGGTGTTGTCAGTTTTGTCTAAATATAAATTAAGGGATGGTGTTAGAAGTAATTTATATTTAAGGGTATTTTAGTATTTACTATGTTAAGTACTTTTTGAACTTGTCTGTTAAGTTTTTATTTTTAGGGCCTATGTGGCAAACTTTAGTCTTTGTATAAATAGCTACTCTTTTATCAATGCAATTAATTCTTCCTTTCATATTTGTGGCTGCTGTCTTTGTTCTCTCCTTACTATTTCATTGATTCATCACCTTGTACACCAACACAAACATGGTGGTGCAATCAATCTCATGAGAATGGGATCAATAATCTGATTAGCATTTAGGAACTTCTCGTAAAAGTTATCTCCTCTAGACATATTCACCCCACTCTCCACCAAAACCTCATTTTGGAACATTGCCATCTTACCCCTGATCGTAAGGTTGTAGTTTGTGCATGCTACATCAAGTAGAACCATACCAAAAGAGTAAACGTCACATTTATCTGTGAAAGTATGGTATAGGTAATACTCTGGTGCTATGTGATTTGTTGTTCCTGTTAACAAAAGCATTTAATTAGTCTAACTTAATTAATATATAACATGCATCTGAAATTATCAACCGCCAAGTTATAAAAATAAGAGTAAAGGTCAAAATTAGTTTGTACCGAAAATTGCATATTTTATTTGAATGACTTAATAGATCTTTCGGTCCCTGTATGTTTACGAATTTTTGGTTTTAGTCCATGTGTCTTGTTTTGTTGCAAATAAATCTTTGAATTTTATTTTTTTAGTCCCTAAAGTCAAAATCCGCAGGAAAATCTGTAGTTTTTGTGAAAATTTTCCTTCGGATTTTCCTGCGGATTTTGACTTTAGGAACTAAAAAAAAAAAAATACATTTAGGGACTTATTTGCAACAAAACAAGACACAGGGACTAAAACCAAAAATTCGTGAACATACAGGACCAAAAGATCTATTAAGTCTATTTGAATTTTTAAGAAATTTTATTTCATATATGTAGTTAGTACTCGAGAATGAAAATAATAGACCACATCTTATTAATGATACTAACAAACTCTAACCACAAGTGCATAAATAATTTGAGTGTTAACTCTATAAATTAAAGCAAATTACCGAAAAAATCGTGGACTTCAAGTTCAATTGGTTTTTGCTCCAATTTAGAAACCTTCCCCTGTAATGAAAATGCTTCTAGTTTGAGTTTTGGTACCATTTTGCTATCTAAAAGAATGTTGTGAGTTGAGATGTCACGGTGGAAAATCGGGCGCTTTGCTCCAGTGTGAAGGTAGTGCTGTCCTTTTGCAGCTCCGATGCATATTTCAAGTCTTTTCTTCCATGAGAGTGATTCCATATCCGTTCGTAAGTGATCATAGAGAGAGCCATTGCACATGTACTCATACACAAGACATGTCGCATATTTGTTGTCACAAAATCCAATTAAATATATCAAATTTGGATGATGAAGTTGGCAATGGAGTTCAATAATATTCTTCATTGCCTTTCTGTTTCTGGTGGCGTCGCTTTGCCGCATAACCTTCACTGCTATTGAAAAATCAGATTCACCATTATGTTTGAGATAACCTTTGTACACTTCTGTGAAATGTCCAATTCCTATTATTCGACATTCATCGAAGTTATTAGTCGATTTCTTAAGATCTTCCAGAGAAAATTGATGGCATAGCTCTTCTATAACAGTTGGATATTGTTTCTTGGATGAACTTTCATGCTTTAAATAATTAACAAGCATCTTTTCCAAGCAAGAGTTCTGTTTCATAGCCAACGAATATAATCAAAGGTTCAGTCAGATTCATATGTACATAACAACCAAGGCTACATATTACATCATGAAACATGAATTCCTTTTAGGAAAGAAGGGATGGTTGTAATTGTAAATGCATCATACATAAAAAAATGGCAAAATTGTAAGTATCAAATCATTTTCTAAGCTAAAACTGATGAATTTTTGTATATATCACATGTACCAGTGAAGTTCAATACCACAAATCTACTTAGTTAGTGGTAAATACATGATAGTTTAAGTTGAGATCCTAAAAGATATGAATGATTATGAACACAAATTTGAAATTTACCTGCAAGATCAACAACACTAATTAGCACAATGTTCCGTTGGTCAACGAACGCTTCAAAGCTTATTGTTTATAGAAAATACTGTGATTGGCTTTAAGGCTTAAGACTTGAAAAAAATATTTTTTAAATTTCAGTATGCTTCGTCAAAGCTACAAATTTCTACGTTGACTTAAAATTTTTACACCTCCTTACACGCAGTTAGGCATTGTTTCCTCGGTGGTTAGGAAGGGTAAAAATAAAATTGTCACATCACCACTCAAATAAGTTAATAACACCTCATATACTTTAGCCATATATCTAAGGTGAGTCTTACGAATTCTCTTGTTTGGTTCAAGGGAGGGGAGAGGAATGATATATTTTAATTAAATATAGATTTAATAGATTATTTTGGTCTCCGTATATTTTTGAATTTTTTGTTTTAGTTCATGTATCTTGTTTTGTTGAAAATAAATTCTTGAATGTACAAAATGTTTTGGTTTTAGTTCTTAAAGTCAAAATCTGCAAGAAAAATTTGAAGAAAAATCTGCACGAAAACTGCAGATTTTCCTAAAAATTTTGACTTTAGGGACTAATCAAAAATATTTGTACATTCAGGGATTTATTTGCAACAAAACAAAATACAAGGACTAAAACTAAAAATTTATGAACATACAAAGATCGAAAGATCTATTAAGCCTTAAATATTTGTTTCGTTCAAATTAAAGAGAGGGGAGAGAGGTATTTTAAAACCAATTTATTTTTTTACCTTTAAAAACTCATTTTCATTTTATGTTAAATAAAAAAAAATATATTGACTCGGTAACAATTTCTCAATCTTGATGGTTCGTCTAACTCACAAAATATTTAAAAGTAAATTCTACATACATATATGAAACAACTTGGTATATATAGGCTTAAATATCATTTCAGTCCTTATATGTTCTCAATTTTTTGCTTTTAGTTCCTGTAAGTTTTTTTGTTCTAAATTAGTCCTTCAATGTGTTAATTTTTTTCGTTTTAGTCCCTGCCGTTCAATTCCGTTAAAAAACGCTTATGTGGCAAACGGAGGGACTAAAACCAAAAATTTTAAAGTTCTTTGTTAGGCTTAAAATTAAACCTGTTCTCTGCATTTGTTTTCCCATTCTCAATAGATCTTTTCTGTTGCAACGCATCTTTCAGTCTTTGGATCTCCTGATCCTTCTCATTTAATTTTTCTTGCAACATCAAAACCTGCATGAAAACCCAATGAAGTACGTTCACATACAACCTTGCACACAAACAAGAATCTGATAGTTCCAAAACAGGGTCAAAATGAAATGATTAATGATAAAAGATCTTAAAAGAGTCTCAGAATCAGAGAAAATAACCGAAAGTGTGTCGAATAAACAGGATCGAGGAAGCTTTTGAGTGCTTTAATGAGATGATTGAATGGAACATCAATCCAAATGCTATTATTTACAATATCTTGATTCATACTTTATGCAGTGTTGGGGAAACTGCAAGATCACTGAAGCTTTTAAGAAGAATGCAAGAGGACGGAATAAGCCCCGACACCTACTCCTATAATTCTTTGATTCAAATTATTTGTAAGATGAATAAGGTTGAGAAAGCTAAAAAGCTTTTTGATTCAATGACAAAATCTGGCTTGAAACCTGACAATTACACATACAGTGCTTTTATCGCGGCACTTTCTGAATCTGGGAGATTAGAGGAAGCCATGAAGTTGTTTTACTCAATGGAGGCGAATGGTTGCTCTCCTGATTCATATGTATGTAACTTAATTATTAAAACATTGATTCGGCAAGATCGTGTTGAAGAGTCCCGAAAGGTCTTAGAAAGGTGCAGACAAAAAGGAATATCTTTGAATTGTATTCCTAATCCGTAGAGACCGGTTTTCTATAAGTTTTTGGGTTCTGCTACATTGACAGTTCTGTTGAGAAGATATCCATACAAGATACAGGTACCTTTAGATTTTAAAGCTTTGTTGACATGGAGGACTTGTGATATGGCTGGATGCATGAATTAGTTATGCACATGTATGTACTCCTACTTAACCCATTGGATTCTAATTGAATTTTGGAGATTTCTTTGTTAGCTACCTTAAATCTTAGCTACTTTAAATTTTTTGGTTTTAGTCCCTCCGTTTGCCACCTAAGCATTTTTTTAATGGAATTGGACGGCAAGGACTAAAACGAAAAAAATTAACACATTGAAGGATTAATTTAGAACAAAAAAATTTACAAGGACTAAAACAAAAAAATTGAGAACATATAGGGACTGCAATGATATTTAAGCCGTATATATATATGATCAACTTACTTCTATAAAATATATATTACAAAGCAAGTGACTTTAAAAAAAGAAAAAAGAAGCAAGTGACGTGATTCAGCATAAATTGCTATCTCTCTTAATTCACATTTAAAATTATTTTTATCGTATTACCAGGGAAGGCATGTCCACCGGTTGATAGACAATTAAAGATAAGAAATAACAATAACAAGATATATTGATAACCTATTAATAAAAATTATAATAAGGATAATTTTGGGATTTTAAAATATATTAAGGATAATTATATCAGTTTAATAATTATAAATTGTTTAAATAGCTCCCCTCCCCTACGTACCCTCTAAATCCCCTAATTTGGGGGAAAGCAAAAAATGGATTTAGGAGAGATTTTTCTCCCCTCCTCTCTCTTTCTTAAAAATTGGACCAAACACGAATCATTAAAAATATTCGCTCCCTTCCATACACTTCGAACCAAATACACTCTTAATGAAACTTGAAAAATCCTTGTAATGGTGATGGTGAGACTGAGGAAGTAGATACATAATTAAAATCCTTGTAATGCTGCATTGATATTTTAAAATGACAACTAAACAAATGGGAGATTTGTTTGGTAAATTAGATGGAAATGGTTGTGGGAAAAAAGTTATAAAACCTCCTCTTTCGAAAATATTTCTTCCTCCTCCTGCAGTGTCAGAGCATGCTCAAGTTCAACCTCAACTTCACCCATTGCTGGTCTTTCATTTGGATCAGATTTCAAGCATCTTTTCGCGATATTCTTGAACACTGCCAAACATTGAGGTGCAATCACTCTCATGAGAATGGGATCAATAATCTCAGCATCTAGGAAATTCTCCCAAAAGTTATCTCCCATAAATCTATCCTCATCTAAAACCTCGTTATAGTCTTCTAAAAACACAATTTCCTCCTCCAAGCGGAACATTCTTATCTTATCCATGGTCGTAAGGTTGTAGTTTGAGCATGCTACATTAAGTAGAACCATACCAAAAGAGTAAACGTCACATTTATCTGTGAAAGTTCCAAATGCGCCATACTCTGGTGCCATGTAACCAAATGTACCTGTTAGCAAAAGCATTTTGTTTAACTTAACATATGCATATGAAATTATCTGCAGCTAAGTTAGTTATAAAAATAAGAGGAAATACCAAAATTAGTTCATGCCAAAATTGCAAAAACCAATAGATCTTTAAAAAAATTAAAAAAAAGTGAAATTGTAGACAAAAAACTAGATTTCAAAATAGCGATCAAAAGTTTACTTTTACCAAAATAAAGGATCCAAATTTACATTTAAACCAATTTCGGGGATAATTAATTCAAGCGTTTACTCTAAAAGTAAAAGAAAATAAATTACCAGCAATCATTTTGACTTGATCTGTAACTGACCCCGAGTTAGAAAACTTCTGCTGTAAGGAAACTCCAAGTTGCGAGAGTTTTGGCACCATATTGCTATCTAAAAGAATGTTGTGAGGCTTTATGTCACGGTGAAAAATCGAGCGCTTTACTCCAGTGTGAAGGTAATGAAGTCCTTTTGCAGCTCCAATGCATATTTCAAGCCTTTTCTTCCATGACAGTGATTCCATATCCTTTGAAAGTAAGTGATGATTGAGAGAGCCATTGACAACGTCATTTTTTTTACACATGAGAATTTGCTCAAATTTTTGGTCACAAAATCCTATTAAAGATATCAAATTCGGGTGACAAAGCTGGCAGAGTAGTTCAATTTCATTCTGGAACTGCCATTCTCCGATTATATTTCTCATCCGCATCAACGCTATTGGATAATCATTTTCACCATTATGTTTGAGATAACCTAAGTACACTATAATAAATTGTGATTCTCCAATTTTTCGATCCTCATCAAAGTTATTGGTTGATTTCTTAGGATCATCCAGAGAAAATTGATGGCATAGCTCTTTTATAAATGATGGATATTGTTTCTTGTATGAACTTTTATGCTTTGAATATTTTACAAGCATATTTCCCAAGGGAAGTGTTCTGTTTCATAGCCAATGAATATAATCAAGATTTATATTCATATATACATACATCATAGTTAATGGCAAATACATCATAGGAAACATTTGGATTAGCTTATTTTTGATCTCATCCAAACAGCTTATACAATTTTTATGTATTATTATAAGTTTGTCAAGGTAGTTTATGATAAAATAGCATATAAAAATACAATTTTTACTAGTTTGAACTTATAAAATAGCATAAAACATAATTTATATTACATTAACTATTTGCATAAGCTCAAAAATAAGCTAATCCAAATGGATCCATAGTTTAAGTTGAGACCCTAAAAGATATGAAAGATTATCAACACAAATTTAAAATTTACCTTCAAGATCAGCAACACTAATTAGCACAGTTAATGTTTTGTTGAACGAACGTAGCTTGAAAGCTTATTGTTTATAGAAAATAGTGTGATTGGCTTAAGACTTGAAAGCATTAATTTATTAAATTTCAGTATGCTTCTTCGAAGCTACAAATTTCTAGGTTGACTTGAATTTTCTACATCTCCTTCCACACAGTTTGGCACTGTTTTCTCTGTGGTTACGAAGGGGCATATTGTCGCATCGCCACTCAAATAAGTGAATAACAGCTCATATAATTTAGCCAAATATCTAAGTTGACGTCTTACATGCACAAGTCTTTTAGGTGGTGCATGATACATAATTAGTGAATAACATTATAATGAATATGAATTTTCGAAACTTGAAAAACCTTTGGTAAATTAAGTGGGAATATGGTTATGAGAAAAAAGTTATAACACCATTACTCTTTCCAAAACTTTTCTTCCTCCTCCTGCAATGCCAGTGCATGCTCAAGTTCAACCTCAACTTCGCCCATTGCTGGTCTTTCATTTGGATCTAACTTCAAGAATCTTTTCAAGATATCCAAGAACGCTACCAAACATGGTATTGCAATCAATCTCATGAGAATGGGATCAATAATCTCAGTATCTAGGAACTTGTCACAAAAGTTATCTCCTGTAAGTATATTCTGATCTAAAATCTCATTATGGTCTTCTAAAAACGCAATTTCCTCCTCTAAGCGGAATATTTCCATCTTATCCCTGGTCGTAAGGTAGAAGTCTTTGCATACTACACAGAGTAGAACCATACCAAAAGAGTAAACGTCACATTTATCTGTGTAAGTATTGGTTTCATAATACTCCGGTGCTATGTAACCAGCTGTACCTGTCAACAAAAGCATTTAGTCTAACTTGACATTTGAAATTTTCTGCAGGTTGCAGCCATAGCCAAGTTATAAAAAAAAGACTAAAGGTTAAAATTAGTTCATGCATAACAAAAATTGCATATACACCATTTTGCTCCGCAAGTGCTTAAGAAATTCTATTTCATAATTAGTACTCGAGAAAGAAAATATTAGACCACGTCTTACTTATGTACAGTACACAAGAATTTTAACCACAAGTGCATAAATAATTTGAGTGTTTACTCAATAAAATATAAATAAAAGAAAATAAATTACCACAAATGATGTCGTCTTCAATTGGTTTTAGTTTTAGGTTCAATTTAGAAAACTTCCCTTGTAATGAAACTGCTTGTAGAGTGAGCTTTGGTACCATTTTGCTATCTAAAAGAATGTTTCGAGTTGTGATGTCACGGTGGAAAATCGGGCACTTTGCTCCAGTGTGAAAGTAGTGCAGTCCTTTTGCAGCTCCAATGCACATTTCAAGTCTTTTCTTCCATGAGAGTGATTCCATATCCCTAGAACATAAGCGTTCATCGAGAGTGCCGTTGCACATGTACTCATACACAAGATATGTCGCATATTTGTTGTCACAAAATCCAATTAAAGATATCAAATTTGGATGATGAAGATGGCAATGGAGTTCAATAATATTTTTCATTGATCCCATGTCTCTGCCTTTGACAACCATCATCACTGCTATTGGATAATCAGTTTCACCATTATGTTTGAGACAACCTCTATACATTTTACCGTAATCTCCACATCCAATGAATCGATCTTTACCAAAGTTATTGGTTGATTTCTTAAGGTCATCCAGAGAAAATTGATGACATAGCTCTTCTATACAGTTGGATATTGTTTCTTGGATGAATTTTTATGCTTTAAATAATTAACAAGCATATTTCCCAAGCGAGAATTCTGTTTCATAGCCAATGAATATACTCAAGATTTAGATTCATATGTACATACATTATAGTTTAAGTTGAGATCCTAAAAGATATGAAAGATTATCAACACAAATTATAAATTTACCAGCAAGATCAATAATACTAACTAGCACAATGTTCGGTTGAACCAACGTAGCTTGAAAGCTTATTGTTTATAGAAAATAGTGTGATTGGCTTGAGACTTGAAAGAATTAATTTATTAAATTTCAGTATGCCTCTTCGAAGCTACAAATCTTTAGTTGACTTGAATTTTCTACACCCCTTCCACACAGTTAGGCACTGTTTTCTCTGTGGTTAGGAAGGGGCAATTGTCACATACCACTCAAATAAGTGAATGACCGCTCAAATAAGTCTTTTAAGTGGTGCATGATGCATAAGTAGTGAATAACATTATAACGAATATGAATTCTCGAAACTTGAAAAATCCTTGTAGTGGTGAGACTGTGGTAGTAGATACATAATTAAAAACATTTTATGCTGCATTGGATTTTTAAATGACAACTAAACAAATGAGAGATTTGTTTGGTAAATTAAGTGGGAATGGTTATGAGAAAAAAATTTACAACACCATTACTCTTTCCAAAACTTTTCTTCCTCCTCCTGCAGTGCTAGAGCATGCTCAAGTTCAACCTCAACTTCACCCATTGCTGGTCTTTCATCTGGATCATACTTCAAGCATCTTTTCACGATATCCATGTACTTTACCAAGCATGGTATTGCAATTGATCTCATAAGAATGGGATCAATAATCTCAGCATCTAGGAACTGGTCCCAAAGGTTATCTCCTGTAAGAAAATTCTCATCTAAAACCATGTTATAGTCTTCTAAAAACACAATTTCCTTCTCCAAGCTGAACATTCTTATCTTATCCACGGTCGTAAGGTTGTAGTTTGTGCATGCTACATCAAGTAGAACCATACCAAAAGAGTAAACGTCACATTTATCTGTGTAAATATCGGTTGCCAAACACTCTGGTGCCATATAAACAGGTGTACCTGTCAACCAAAGGATTTAGGATTTTAACATTCTAAATTGATAAAGTTAATAATATCGTTATCATTGGAAAAAAAACCAAAACCTCACATTAAAAAAATTTAATAAAGAGTTGTACCTTGACATTCTAAATTGATTTTATAAAAATGAATTTGAACTAATATAAAAATACATTATAGAAGTAAAAAAAAATATATATATATATATGCACCAAGTCAGTCTAGAAAAACTGAAATTCACATTAAAAAGAGATCAAACTTTAAAAAAAAAAATGTGACACTTTTCATCTTACTAATGATGCACCCAACAATTTCGTGGATAACTAATTTGAGTGTTTACTTGTGTCAAAGAAAAAAAAGTTTGAGTGTTTACTCTAAAAATAAAAGAGAATAAATTACCTGAAATGATATTGACTTTAATTGTATTTGACTTCGAGTTAGAAAGCTTCCCTTGTAAGGAAAGTCCAAATTGCGAGAGTTTTGGCACCATATTGCGACCTAAAAGAATGTTGCTAGGCTTTATGTCACGGTGAAAAATCGAGCGCTTTACTCCAGTGTGAAGGTAGTGAAGTCCTTTTGCAGCTCCAATGCATATTTCAAGCCTTTTCTTCCATGACAGTGATTCCATATCCTTCGAAAGTAAGTGATCCTTGAGAGAGCCATTGACAATGTCATCTTTTTTACACACGAGAATTTTCTCATCTTTTTGGTCACAAAATCCTATAAAAGATGTCAAATTCGGGTGACAAAGCTGGCAGAGTAGTTCAATTTCCTTCTGGAACTGCCGTTCTTCGATTATATTTCTCATCCGCATCAAAGCTATTGGATAATCATTTTCACCATTATGTTTGAGATAACCTTTGTACACTATAGTGAATTGCGATTCTCCAATTTTTCGATCCACATCAAAGTTATTGGTTGATTTCTTAAGATCTTCCAGAGAAAATTGATGGCATAGCTCTTCTATAGTTGTTGGGTATTGTTTCTTTGATGAACTTTTATGCTTTGAATATTTTACATTCATATTTCCCACGTGAGAGTTCTGTTTGACATCCAATGATAATCAAGGTTCATCAGATTCTGATGTACATAAAGAACCAATCCTACATTGCATCAATATGCATCATATAATTTAACTAAAAGAAGTTGGAAAAATGTTACGATTGCCAAAATGCATCAAACCATTTGAGGAAGTTAAAAGTATATAACGTGTAACGGTGAAGTCGAATACAACAAATCTACATAGCTAAAAGGTGTCAATGTCGAGTAGTAGGAGAATACTCCCCTGTTTGTCCTCTTGACATCCCTATTTGTGCATAATGATATCAATATCATTGCCATGTCTTTTAGGTATTGGTGGCAATAACAGAAGCAAAACTCAGACACCAAAACTGTTGTGGATTTAACAAATGGTTGATGTTTCAAATAGGTCTATGCTTAGGGTGGGTGGGGTAGCTTAGTTGGCACTTGCTGACTGAGCGGGTGTAAGCTGTTGGTCAGGGGTTCGATCCTTGGCAGCAGCAAATGTAGTATTTTCTTTGTAAATAAGTTGGTGGTACTTATAAACCATCAACTTTTAATAAAAAAAAATAGGTCTATGCTTCATTATACAGATGATTTTCTTATATTTATTGTGTATTTGGAATCATTCCCTTATGCCTTGTATCCTTTGATGTTCATTGTTACTCTGAAAGTTATAGTGCTTAATCTATTGTTACATTCTGTGACAGATCACTAAATAATTTGACACTAATCCCTCTCTTCGGAAGATAACAACATAAGTTTAATTCAATTTCTGAATGATCTTGTCTAGTCTACTGTGTACCCAACCAAATTTCTAGTTGTACTAATTAAGAAAATAAAATATATGAATGTTGTACATGAATTAAAAGTACTCAATATATATAAATGAAATTTTACCTGCAAGATCAATCAATCCGGAAGTGCTATGGTGAGCAGCACAAATTAGGACCGTGCTCAGTTGAAAGCCTTTGGTTCCGTTTCCCTGAAAAAGGGTGTGGTGTGGTGTGGTTGACTTTATTGAGAATAAATTGATGAAATGAAACTTACTATGTAGCTTCAATTTTCTTCGACCAAAATGAAAAACCCAAGCTTCAATTTTCTACACCAACACCTCATCTTTAAGCATAGTCAATCATGTATTTATATCTAATTAAATAAATAAAAGCAAATCCACATAGGAAATGATCAGGAGGCTCTTCTCCTTAGTTTTCTCAAAGTATAAGTAAATCTATCTATTGTTCTTATAAAGGTGATTTTTCATGGGATTAAAGTAAAGGAGGGTAACTAATATAGTCTCACACAAATGGTAAATATTTAACCTTTTAATCATCCTCGGTCGATATGCATGGAGAAATATTTATTGGGAGAGGTTAACCTCTTAAATGATTCAAGACACATAAATGAACATATTTCCGCAGAAATTTCTCTATTCGGCGGGTCAATCGATGGAGTATTAATAATAGAAATGGATTAAGCGTCGGATTTAAAACTAATGAATTGAATATTTGTAATTGATTTAATGATACATAATTTCAACCGTCCAATTTTTCATCAACGACTAACATTTACTATTATGGTAAACTGTGTGATTTTGTAAATGCAGAGAATCTTGGATGATCCATTAATAATTGGACAGTAGTAGAACTCGTCTTCTTTGTATTTGCACCGATAGAATTGTGGATATGTAAAATGACAGACGCGCTTTAGAATTCAGAATCATTCTGCTCTGCAAACACACACAAACACCTCTGCTCTACACACTCCATAATCACGAAGAACAACACGAATTGAAGGTGATCATTATATTCTTTAATCGTTAATATTTACCATAGTCAACGCTGGTATGCTTCTTATGATATGATGCATGGATTTACCTTATTTATTTTGCAATTCAACCACAAAATTACATCTTAAGTTCAGCTTTATTGAACTTCTGTGGAATAGATTATAAATCCATTTTCCTTTTCATCTTCTCAATACTTTTCTAACTTAAATAATTTTTTATTTCCAATTTTAGCTGATTTTTTGTATAGGAAGAAGTTCAAAATTTAATTTAATATGTTCTCAGTTTTACTTTTATTTCCATGTTGCAATTTAAAATGTAAAGAAATCTTTTTTTGAAATGGAACAATTTTCATGCTATGAAGCAGTGACACAAGATAAAGAACATGATAATATGTGAGATACGCCTAATCCGAGAAGTCTACGTGCTTCATAGTTTTCAAGGGTCGACGATATATACATGAGACATAGAATCCCTAATACTATGTCTAACAAATTCATAAAGATTAAACCATCATATCAGATCTGTCATATGTTTTATTCATCATACTATCACCTTCATGTCTACTAGCTCTAGGAATCATTTGAGTAATCTTTGAATCCTTTTAAAGAATTAGAGCCCATCCTTGCATTCGCCCATACCAATCAACTGATAGAAAACTGATACCAAATCAGATTTATAACTGAATAATAACTGTTTTATTGAACAATTCTCTAGGGAAAAGGTTCCCAAAATTGACTGTCAAAATCTTTCCTTTTGTCCCTAGGCCACTTAAGTGTATATGTCTAATTTAATGCTTAACTTATTATAACTTTTTTGCAGGATAGAAGATAAGTATAATGGTTGACTCAGTTGTGACCTTTACAATTGAAAGGATTAGTGACTTATTGATTGAAGAGGCCAATTTGTTAAGTGGGGTAAGTGACCAAATTCAAAAGTTGCAAAATGAATTGAAGAGGATGCAGTGCTTCTTAAGAGACGCTGAGAGAAAGCGAGATGAAGGTGGTGAGACTTTAAAGAATTGGATATCAGAGATCAAAAGATTAGCTTATGATGTTGAGGATGTGATTGAAATTTATGCCATTAAAGTTTCATTTTCCGGTGCAATGACTCCTTTCTACAAACTAAGACATGTACACAAAGTTGGGAACAAAATTTTATCCATTAATTCTCAAATAGCCGACCTTACAAGAAGTTTACAAACTTATGGTTTGACCGCAACAACAAGAGACCATGAAGAATCACACTTTGTGTTTGTGACACAAAGGCAATTGAGATGGTCTTATTCTCATGTAGTTGAAGAGTTCATTGTAGGGTTGGATGGGGACATAAAGAAAGTAGTTGAGTGGCTACTAAATCAAGATCAACATTGTCCAATGGTTTACATTTGTGGAATGGGAGGTCTAGGTAAAACAACACTTGCTGAAAATGTTTATCATTATAGTTCCATTAGGCGCCACTTTGAGTGTTTTGCTTGGGCCTATATATCTCAAAAATGCATTAGAAGAGAGGTTTGGGAAGGAATTTTACTTCAGCTTACTACTTCCCCTTCTAAAGAAGAGAGAGATGAGATTAGGAACATGAGAGACGAAGAATTGGCTAAAAAGTTGTACAAAGTTCAACAGGAGAAAATGTGTTTGATCATCTTGGATGACATATGGAGCAATGACGCTTGGGATATTTTAAGTCCAGCTTTCCCCACAAAAAATACAAAGAGTAAGATAATGTTTACATCACGCAATAAAGCGATCTTATCACATGTAGATCCCAAAGGCTTGCTTCATGAACCAGGGTTCTTAAATGCAGAAGATAGTTGGGCATTGTTTCAAAAGAAAGCTTTTCCAGCAAAAGATGATCCAGGTAACTAATTAGAAATGTTTTTAAAAGTCAACTTTTTTGTTTAACTAATTTCTTTAGCACTCATTTGTATTCTATATATCTTTACTATAATATGATCACCTACAAAATGGGAAAATTAAGAGGTCGTTATATCTTGAAAATAGATTTTTCATTTATGAACAAGAAGTAGTTGTAGAACTTGATGGATGCTTAAGGGTAACAACAATTGATTGAGAACAATAAACATAAGCAATTAAGTCTGGTTTGGATTAACAACATAAATATTAGCATATACCTTTTGCAGGATTCACAATTTGCAATGAGTTTGAAAGATTAGGCAGGGATATGGTTGCAAAATGTGCTGGTCTCCCTTTGGCAATCATTGTACTTGGAGGTCTTTTAGCTGCAAAGGAAACCGTCAATGAATGGGAAATGATACATAAACATATAACCTCATACCTAATAAGAGGAGAGGTACTTGAAAGGCAATCAAGAATTAATGAGGTTTTAGACTTAAGTTACCATGACTTGCCTTATCAACTGAAACCATGTTTTCTCTATTTAAGTCAATTTCCAGAAGACTTTGAGATACCAAAAAATAAGTTAATTCAGTTGTGGGTGGCAGAAGGTTTTATTTCATCTCAATATGAGATTGAAAGGGGTGAAACAATGGAAGATGTTGCCGAGCGTTACCTCAGCAGATTAATTAGTCGTTGCATGGTTCAAGTTGGTCAGATCGGGTCTACAGGAAAGATCAAAACTTGTCGACTCCATGATGTAATGCGAGATATGGGTTTGTCAAAGGCTAAAGAGGAACATTTTCTCTGTGTTACTGGTAGATCACAACAAAATAGTAATAACATTAATGATGTATCATCATCTAATGTATTATTAGACGCAAGAAAAACCAGTGGAGTTCGTAGGCTTGCACTTTTCTTAGATCAAGATGTTGATAAATTGATTCCACCTAACGACCAAGTTAATCAACACCTCAGATCTCTTGTATATATCCATGATAAGAAATGCAGAGTTGAAAGTTGGAAACTACTTAAAGCTGTTTTTGAGAGCTTCAAATTACTTAGAGTTCTTGATCTTGAAGGAGTTAAGGGATCAAAGGGACAATTATTGCCTAAAGAAGTGGGAAACTTGTTTTGGTTGAAGTTTTTGAGTTTGAAAAGAACTTATTTACAAATTCTTCCATCTTCATTAGGTAAATTGGAAAATCTGCAGAGCCTAAATTTACAAACCATCAATAAAGTAAGTTGGGATTCAACCGTAGAAATTCCAAATATAATATGGAAACTGAAACGGTTGAGACATTTATATCTTCCTAATTGGTGTGGAAATGATTCTGGCATCCTGCAACTTGAAAATCTGATCAATTTACAGACACTAGTAAACTTTCCAGCTAGTAAATGTGATGTACACGATTTGTTAAAACTGAAAAAGCTCAGAAAATTGGTACTGAATGATCCAAGATATTTTCAAAAGTTTGCCGAAAGTTTCAGTTTCTGTAATGAAAAGTTGGAATGTCTGGAATCATTGTCCTTTAAAACTGACTTGCTTTCATTCCCTGATCAAGTAGTAGATGTTGAAAAATTGGTGTTAGGTTGTCCTTCACTTCACAAATTGCATGTAGAGGGGAGAATGGAAAGGCTTCCAGAAGCTCGACTATTTTCTCCACAACTTTCAAAGTTAACTTTGTGGGGTTGTAAGCTTCTAGAAGATCCAATGGTAACATTAGAGAGGCTTCCGAATTTAATGTACCTAAGTTGTTGGGAAATGTTTGTTGGAAAGAAAATGGTATGTTCATCAAATGGTTTTCCCAAACTGGAAGTTCTAGTAATCCGCGGCTTTTCTAATTTAAAGGAATGGGTGGTAGAGAATCAAGCTATGTCTTATCTTTATCGATTGAGCATATCTGATTGCAACAAGTTAAAGACTGTTCCTGATGGACTAAAATTTGTTGCTGGTTTAAGGGAGTTAGAGTTCAGATGGATGCCTAAATCATTCAAGAACAAGCTTGGAATTGCTGGAGAGGATTACCACAAAGTTCAACATGTCCCATCCATTGTATTTTTCCATTAGGCCTGCTATTTGAATTTGATCAAATACCAGGTACAAGCAACTTTCTCGAAATTCTATTTTCTTCGACTATATATATGTACTTTACTTTATTATTTTGTTATGCTTTCTTTTATGTGTTGATATTTCAACTAGGCATGCAATTTGAAATGATCAAATACATTATACATAGCTACATATGCTTTGCTGGATAGTGCAATAATTTTTATAAATAGGACTGCATGCAACTCATTTGTAAATCGATACAAAATGTTGCCTTCAGAGTATGCTTTGTATCTACGAGTTTTATCGTCTTGCCCTTGCGTTTCTCACATATTGTTACTATTTTCTAACCACGCGAATAAGAAAATAGATGAATCTAAGCATACACAAAAATATTTCAACTATGCGTTTCTCTGAACTTTTATAATCTTCTTGTGTCGTGAAAATGAAATTATTTTGTTAGAATTTTGTTTTCACTATAATTCATTCTTACAAATCTCTGCATTTCAATTGCAGGTGTTATCATCCTTTCTTCTGATTTGGAAGCTTGAGTTTTAAATTGTGAACTTTTATGGTGCAAAGATGGTGTATACTTCTGTGTTGGTGTTCAGTGTTTGTTTGCATGGGCCCTTTTGTTGAATTTAATTAAGGATTTACTAGTATAATAATTTTATATGTCAATGGACCTATTTGGAGATTTTTAATAAGTTTTTGAACTAGCATAAAATGTAATTGGAACCCTAAACTTGTCAGTAATTTTTTAATTAAGTACTTTTTAACAGAGTACAGAGGTTGTCCTACTTGCATATGGGCATTCCCCAGCCAAGTTTTGGTACCAGCAAAATCAAGAAAATGCACCAAGTCATGAGCTAATGCATTCAGATTCCTACTACTGATATGTCTAACAAAAGTGCAATCAAGATTGTTCAGCAGCATAAGTTAGTAAACTACAACATACAGAAGCCTTTCTCCACTTTTTTACTTTTGTTGGATCACATCAAACTTATTATCCTCCTCATTTGTCACCAATTGCAACACAAACTCTAAAAGTTCCAACGACATCCGAATCGTGCAAAGAACTCAACACCATTTGACAATAACATTTCAAACACTGGCTTGTTAGAGTTACACATCAGACTTTAGAGTTAACCTTTGATGCAAGTAGCATTTTGGATCTAAATACCCTATACTACCCTTCACCATAGTGTTGATATGAGTCTTCGACATCCCTGTGGGTCCCACTTTTGATAAGCCGAAATCAAAACAATAAAGTAAAACAAGAATTTTAATAATAATTTTCTCAAAGTGTGAAATGAAGTACTTACAATGCAAAATAAGCAATATTGAATCAGATGATTAAGGAATGCGTGTTACTAAACATAATTATCAAAGTAACACATGCACATTTATAACAGAAACTAAATTGCAACATCGAACATCAATATTTGAAGCTGCTGATTCAAATGAAACCTTCAGCATCATGGGCGTATTTTGCTTCAATATGAATTGGCATTAGGAACACAAGAGAAACAGATAATGAACATAAGAAAATATTAACTTTGCATTATGTATGAATGAAGTACAGAAGAAAAGGAACAACATGTAAATTGTTGAGTTTGCATTATGAAAAAATGAATTCAGTACAATCTAAAAGTGGTAAAGAAAATATGAACTTCTATTTATAGGAATTTCTAATAATAAGTGCCTATTTATCAGTGTTGCTAAATAACTTACAAGTAACAACTGACATATAGAATCTGTGTTGCCATTCTCGGCAATCAACCTTGTGTGCTTTGTACTGATCTTGAACTCGTCTATCCAACACCACGTACCATCACCTTGTCCGAAACATGTGTTTACTTCAGTGATCTAACTTTTGATACTCACTAGCAGAACTCCCTCCTCTTGCCGCACCAGACTCAACTGAATGCGAGAACCCACCAGGATAATCTTCTCTTTGACAATATGATGACTATATCATAGATTTGTCGAATCAAAACTTAAATTATCGTCATAACAGGAACGTAGGGACTAGGGAGAAGAGTATATATTTTCGTTTTCTACTTTCATTACAAGAATTGTACATAGAAGCTGGCCAAAAAATAAAGCAAAACATCAATAAAATTTACTCGCAACACAAATAGGAGATTATACTGTAGATAATTAGGTAGAAATGGTGGTTGGAGAAAATTTAAAATCACCATTATGTATCCCGTCATCTGCTTCCTGCTGCAGTGCCAAAGCATGCTCAAGTTCATCCTCAACCTCGCCCATCGTTGGTCTTTCATTTGGTTCTATATTCAAGCATCGTTTCATGATATCCATGAACACTACCAAACATTTCGGTGCAATCATTCTCATGAGACTTGGATCAATAATCTCATGAGCTGGGAACCTCTCCAAAAAGTTAGCTGGATTAAATGACTGATTTGTAAAAGAATTTGTGCATGCTACTTCAAGTAGAACTATACCAAAAGAATAAACGTCACATTTATCTGTGAAAGTGTGGGTTAAGACACACTCTGGCGCCATAAATATACCTATCAACAAATTACAAAAGCATTTAGTCTAACTTAACTTCTAAAATTATCTGCAACCAAGTTCTAAAAATAAGGGTAACGAACAAAATTAGTTCATGCAAATTCGCGTATACCATTTTAATTCTTAACTAGTGCTTGAAAATGAAAATATTATAACATATCTCTTAAGAATAACAAAACCAGGGATAGGGACTCGGGTCGCGACTAACATTAACATGTCAAAGTTTTATCATTCTTATCGAAAAAACCAAAGTACTACAATAAAAAGAGTCGATAAAGAGTGGTGCCCCTGACATTATAACCTGATTTTGAAAATATGAACCAGAACCATTATTAAAACATATTTCACGCACTAAGTTCAATTGTAGTAAGTGTGAAAAGCTGTATTTAGAAAAACTCAAATCCTATATTCTATTTGGAAAAAGAGCTAATGTAGTGCAAAAACACCATTTGTGACATTTGACATTCCAACTATGTTGGCACCTTCGACACTACCATACTTAAAACCTATTTTAGAAAGAGATAAGACGACATAAATGAGTTAATAAAAAGTAACAATCAACAATTTCTGCTAGAAGTCTAGAAATAAGTTGAGCTTTTACTGTAAAAAAATAAAAATAAATAACTTACCAGTAAAGATGCCGACTTTAACTGGTTTTGGGTTCGATTTAGAAACCTTCCCTTGTAAGGAAAATCCAAGATGTGAGAGTTTTGGCACCATACTGTTACCTAAAAGAATGGTTTCAGGCTTTATGTCACAGTGAAAAATCGCGCGCTTTGCTCCAGTGTGAAGGTAGTGCAGTCCTTTTGCAGCTCCAATGCATATTTCAAGCCTTTTCTTCCATGAGAGTGGATCCATAATCCTTAAACGTAAATAATCATAGAGAGAGCCATTTAACATGCATTCATACACGATAATTTTCTCATCCTTTTCGTCACAGAATCCTATCAAAGATGTCAAATTCGGGTGATGAATCTGGCAGTGAAGTTCAATTTCCTTCTTGAATTTCCATTCGTCAAATATATTTCTCATCCGTTTCAATGCAATTGGATAATCAGTTTCACCATTATGTTTGAGATAACCTTTGTACACTATACTGAAATATGTTTGTCCAATTATTCGATCTTCATCAAAGTTATTGGTCGATTTCTTCAGATCTTCCAGAGAAAATCGATGGCATAGCTCTTCTATAACTGTTGGATATTGTTTCTTGGATGAACTTTTATGCTTCAAATATTTTACAAGCATATTTTCCAGATGAGAATTTTCTTCGATAATCAAGGTTTAGATTCAGAATCTCAGAGGTACAGAAGAACCAAACCTACATTGCATCATGAAACATGAATTCCTTTTAAGTGGGGGTGGTTGTAAATGTATCATATATTTGAACTATAAAGATTTTCTGATAAGTAATATGTTGAATAATTGTAATGAATCTCTATCTTTTAAGCATTATTGTGAGGGTTTTGAGTAATTTGGGGGTAAGCCACGAGTTAAGTAAAGTTTGACTAATAATTGTTTCAATCAGGATTTGAAGTTTGAACTCAAGTACTCATGATCTATTCGACCTTCACCCGGAGCTCATTAAATCACACAAAACAAATTTAATTGAAATTCTGAATAAGTTCACTTCAAGCCCCTACCTGTTTTGTTATGTTGAATAACTCTTTATTTACTAAGAAAGTGTATGCTTCATCTCTACAGTATATTTTTAAAAAAAATATTTGATAATTATATGATTCAACATATTTTCTAGCTGTACCAGTTATAGAGCTACAAAATTGAAGATCACTTTAAATTAAGAACCTAAATTTATGAATGTTTACATGATCTATTCACCCAACAAAATGAATCTACATGGTTGTGAACAAAGACACATATGGAGAACACAACAGTCAGGTATCGAATATTTGACCACCATTTGCTTAATAGGTCAAAATCCCTTATATTACTTGCACGAGTCCATTGTTGGTAAAGATTTATTATTAATTTAAATGAAGAACATAAATTAAAAGTGCGTGCTATATATAAAAATTAAATTTTACCTGCAGGATCCTTGATGAGCAGCAGTAATTAGCTCAGCACTATGCTCCGTTGAATGAAATTAATTGATGTTTGTTAGAGCAAAATGGAGAAGGAAAAATTCAACTCTGTACTTCGACTTCATTTCTCCAGTACCTAACTGGAGACTTTAGCCACGTGCGTCCAATCACTCGTTGTTTTTTTTATTATAAATGTAAATGAATTTTATTTTATTTTTTATGGCAAATGTTAAACAATGCAACTCTTGCATTAGTTAAATAATTAAAAATGGTAAAATTGGGTTTGGAAGTTGTGTAGTTAACTTTTTTAAAGTGTAAGTTATGGTATTTTCAACGTAAAACTTATTACTTTTAGCTTCCTTAATTAGTGCACCTGGTGCACTAGTTACAAGATTTTTTTTTATTAATAGTTGTTGAAAAATCATCATGTGTTATTATGTTTCCAAAAAATAAATTAAAAAAAAAAAAGCCTAAATTATACATAGGAAACAAAACGAAGCCTCAAGAAACTGGACCACTACGTTGAATTGAAGGAGTAGAATAGAAGCATAATGAAGTCAAAGTACAAAATTGATTGAGCTTCAGTTTCATCAACTCTTTTCAATTCAATCAATCCCTTTCCAGCTTCGTTCATGCTTGCAAATTGCTAATCAATTCTGCTCATAAAAAACAATAGCGCTTCAGGAATTATTGATCCAGGTTATAAAATTTCATTTATATTTATATTTATAGTGCTTTTAATTCATGTTCATCAGTTATATTAATCAATCTTTCATTGTTCACAATCAAATTCTTTTTTTTTTGTTGGATGGATCATGTCTAAGTTTGAAGTGATCTTCAATTTTGTAACTTCAAGGGTGGGTATCTTTGATTTGCTAGGGACTTAAACAACAAATTTTATTCAAGTGTTTTATATTTTAAAACTATTCTAAGACCGGACAAACTGAGAGGATAGAGTGAAAATAATTTTTGCCCTCTCTAATACATAGTACAGAACAACATTTTTAAATACTTAAATGTTTGTCTTGTTATGTTCGGTAATGTGTTGCGCTGCTCTGATACTTACTTTTTACAAATTAAATCAAACGGACCCTAAAACATGTATAACTAGATAATGTGTATGTTTGGGTTATGCGGTGAGAAAAATTGATTCTGACCATAATCGAGTTGAAGATGAAAGTGATTTATGTTTGGATATATTCATGTAAGAGTGAGTTGAACAAGAAATTTAAGTGTAAAAATCAATTTTAGAATCAGAAGCTACAGTTTTTAACTTTAGGTAGAATCAATTCTTGAGGTGATTCAGTTCTAATTTTGAGAAACCAAACAAACCAGAATCTCCAAAATTGAAACTAAACATAGTAAATGTCTTGGATTAAGGATTATTATGATATAATAAAACCCAATATGATTGCATGTTTTTTTGGAATAAACTGTGGATTTTGTCCATAAACTATCACCCTTTCTTTAATTTAAGCTCTAAACTTTGTAAATATAATAAGTAGTATGCATAGGTACTCTTCCTTCCATCTTGTCATCAAACTGATCTGAATCTGAGAAAAATTTAATCTCTCCTGGAAACAATTATCCACAATATTGTGTTGTTAAGAACAAATTTATACATAAAGAAGTCTAATGAGTTTCTTTATATTATGTAGAAACCATACTCTATTTTTCAGCTCTGCTTAAAACAATCTATTTGCTAAATATGTGTATTCATGTTTCTGATGCATTTAGGTAAGATTATCAGTGAAGATTGAAGGTTGACTGACAACTACACAGGTTATATAGTTTCTGAAGTTGATAACTAATAATAATGTTTCTCAAATATTTGGGTTTCTACCATTGGTTTTCGAAGCATAGGAAACACAATCCAATAGTAATAGAAGAGTTATGCCATCAATTTTCTCTAGCGAGTATTAAGAAATCGACCAACAATTTCGATAAAAATCGAATAATTGGAAGTGGGAGTTTAGGTATAGTGTACAAAGGTTGTCTTCAATTACATAACGATACTATTGATTCTACGGTTATAATCAAACGAGTTTATCCTATTACAGACAAAAAATTAAGAGAGTTTAGAAATGAAATTGAGTTGCTATGCCAACTTGATCATCCTAATTTGGTCAATTTATTAGGATATTGTGACCACAAAGATGAGAAGATTATTGTGTATGATTACAATTCAAATGGATCTTTCTATAATCTTCTTTGTTGTAAACATAGTAGCATGAAACCTCTTACATGGAAACAAAGGCTAAAGATATGCATAGGAGTAGCATGTGGATTACACTATCTTCACACAGGAACCAAACGTGCCATCTTTAATTTTGATATTCAATCTCATAAGATTTTATTGGATAGCAATATGGTGCCTAAACTCTCAGATTTTTGGATTTCCTTGCAAGGTCCTTTGTTTACTTCAATGCCAAAACCAAAGTCCATATTAAATGATAACATTGTTGGTAAGTACCCTTTTCAATCCTCTAAATTGTAAGTATTAGTCAAATGATCTTTAAAATGTTATAAATTGACAATTGCATTACTAAAATTATAATGAGGCAATCAAATATTCTCTCTTTTAACACGCGTTCTTAAATGAACACGCGTGCTTTCACAGTGGTTCTCACATCACTTGAAATTAACATGACATATGAATTTAACATGCTACATTGTATTTTTTGGATGATATAGTGTTATTGATGTGAGATCTACATAGAAAATCATGTGTTCATTTAATGTGGCATGTTATTTCTAACCGTAGAAGCTAATGGAGGGACCATTTCGCTTGATATATTACAATATTAGGTATATGTAACTATTTTTGGCGTGTCAAGTGAGTTAGAAGTTCAACATTAAATGAATCAGTGGAGCTTAAATAAAATAGAAATAAGATGATCAATTTTCAATGAAATTATGCAAATGTGATGTTCAATCTATTTGTTTGGTTGCTCAAAGCCCGTTATATATTTTTTTTCACACTCTACTTATGAACAATCGTCAATTTAAGTCGTCGGAAACTATTTTTAGTGATGCTCATAATGTTGATCAAGACTAATTTATCTATTCACTCAAATTATTAAGAAAATACTTACGAATTAATCAGTTGATTAATTTAACTGATTAATACGTTCTCTTATATATACAGGTTCATATGGTTATGTCGCACCAGAGATTTTAGAAAACAATAAAGCAACATATAAGTGTGATGCTTACTCCTTTGGTATACTTCTACTAGAAGTGCTATGTTGGGAAAAGTTAGAAAATGTTAAGAGAAAGAGACTCCCAATGGAAGAGAATATTGATGAGAATATCAAAGGAAACATTGCACCAGAATGTTGGGAAATATTTGTCGATATCACAAAGAGATGTTTGAAGTATGATCCAAATGAACGACCAACAATGGGTGAAAATGAGGTGCAACTTGAACTTGCTCTATCAATGCAGGAAAAAGCAGATAATAACAAAAACACCAATGTTGATGATGATCATTATATACTATCATCTACAACCATTATTGACGAATAATGTTCAAAATTTACGACAAAATATGGAGCTCAAAATCATGATTTCATGAGGTTTGGTCGTCCCCTCAGACAATATTTAGTGTGACGGTTCTAGCTAGTAGTCCTTATAAGTTTGTTATTTCTTTTTCTTCAATTTCAGCGACGGAGACATAGTAAATTGGTCTGCGGATAAGAGTAATGATATTTAGAGTTCTAAGATTGAACTATTTTATATAAAACTCAGCATATGAAACATAATTTCCTTTTAGGGAAGAGGGGGAGGTTGGAAATGTATCAAATAATTGAACTGAAAAAAAGTAAATCGAGGGAACAAAGTTGGAAAAGAAAAAAAAAAATGTTATGATTGTCAAAATTGGACATGTACTAAACCATTTTCTAATCTAAATATTTTCTTATATGTCCCAAGCAAGAACAAGAGAAGTAATGGTTTCTAAATTTTGTTTAATGTTGTTTTGGTTATTTTTTTTTTTATTGTTATTCATACTTCATAGAATGTTGATTTTGTTTATATTTCATTTGTATATCCATTGTTATATAGATTCTAAAGCACTTTGGTTGAATAGTGGAGGATGGTTACTTGGTTAGGATCCTAACAGCTCCACAACCGGAACCAATAATTGCAAATGACTTGCTGAATTTTCTGGTTATACCGGGGCCACTATTTAATAATAAGTTTGTTGCTAACTTTTCTCTTCTAATGAATAAGTTTGGGTGTCTTCTGATCTCTTAACTTAATTGGTAAGACATTGCATTATATATATGTAGGGTTCGAACTTCAATCATCTCAGGATTGATGGAATATAATAGAGCGGAGTAGAATGAAGTGGAATGGAACAGAGCGAAATGAAATAAATATATCGTTTCATTGTTTGAATATTTTATGATGGAACAACAAAAAATTTACAAAATTGAGGATAAAGTGGTGGTATGGGATGAAATCTATTTCATCATATTTCATTACATTATTATTTTTATAATCCAAACAACGCAACATTAATTTATTACATCTCTTCCCATTTCATTCTATATCATTCCATCAATCCAAAGATATCCTAATGAAAATGAAATTTCTAGCCATTACTTAAAAAAAAATGTTGGGAATCTTGGGATAATATAGTTTTAGCATTGGTTATATTCTATATTTTTTTTATGGACGGATATATTCTATAGTTTGTTTTTTTTTTTTGACGCAATATATTCTATAGTTGAGTCATATGAAAATTTTCTTTTGATTTAATGGTAACTAAATATGAAAGAACCCTTAAATCTCCAAATTTCCTTTTTTTCTTAATAATTAAATCCCCAATTTCACTGATTATTATTCCAACATTTTAATTAATATATTTTTTATTATTTTTTAAAATTGATGTGGCTGCCAAATCATCATAATGGATGAGTCCATGTCATCTAAATTGAAAAAGAAAATAAGAAGGGTACCAAAAATTTAATAAAATTATAGATTTAATAAAATAGGGGATCAAAACTGCATTTACGCTAATAAAATACCAGTAAAAAGTAATTTATCAATTGATCACAAAAACTAATCCACCAATTTTCATAAATTCTTAATGTCTATCATGGATTCACGAATTATTTATTTCATGATATAAATCTTGTTTGTCCATAAAATTAATCAATCAAGTATATAGTTAATCAAAGTTATGCCCAGAGTACTCTGGCCTAACATTGCTATAATATTATGCCCAATCCGAGTCAAAATATTTAGTAAAATGATATGGGGAATTTGTACCCAAAAAAAAAATGATATGGGGAAACATGTGTTAAGTATAGTAGTTGTAGCTTAGATTGTGCTCTAGCTGGCTTGGCTAGATGTTGGACGCGCGCGGGTCTGCCTGCGAGCCTGGCAAGGCTTAGGCACAGGCAAGGCTTGGCCTGACGCAGGCAAGCTTAGGCTTAGGCCAAGTAGTGTTGTAGCCTATATAAGGCATTGTATGTGTGTTGAGAAATTAATGAGAAATCATATTCTACTTTCCTTACAATTGGTATCTAGAGCTTTTTTTCCTCTTCTCCTTGTTTCGTAACTAACTGCAGTTAGGAACGAAATTTCAGTTACAAAACCGTTATCTTCATCTTCTATACCTCGTTTCGATGGCTTCTATGATCATTGGGCCATGTTGATGGAAAATCTCCTTCGTTCCAAAGATTATTGGTCCTTGATTGAGAATGGACCAACTGCAGCACCTGCCAATGCCACTGCTGAACAAACGCGCGTTGCAGAGGAGAGCAAGATCAAAGATTTGAAGGTCAAGAACTACCTATTTCAAGCCATAGATCGCACAATCTTGGAGACAATTCTTGTTCGTGACACAGCTAAAGATATTTGGGAATCCATGAGAAGAAAGTACCAAGGCTCCAACAAGGTAAAGCGTGCTCAACTTCAAGCTTTACGTAGAGAATTTGAAGTTCTTTCCATGAAAGATAATGAGAGTGTGAACGATTATTTTTCAAGAACCCTTGCTATAGCTAACAAGATGACTTCTCATGGTGAAACTGTTACACAAACAGTGGTTGTTGAAAAGATTTTGAGATCCATGACCTCCAAATTTAACTATGTAGTTTGCTCTATTGAAGAATCCAATGATGTTACAGCCCTGACCATAGATGAATTGCAAAGTAGTTTACTTGTGCATGAAGGAAGGATGAAATCCACACAAGAGAAGGATGATGAGCAGGCCTTGAAAATGACTAATTCAGGGAGAGGTAATGGTAGAGGAAGGGGAAGAGGTGGTATGCGTGGTAGGGGTAGAGGAAGGCAGAGTAGAGACAATGTGGAATGTTTCAAATGTCACAAAATGGGACATTATCAGAATGAGTGTCCAAGCTGGGAAGAAAGTGCAAATTTTGCTGAATTTGATGAACAAGAAGAGGTGTTGCTTATGGCACAAGGCAGTGATGAAAGAAATCTCAAGAAAGAGATGTGGTTTCTAGATTCAGGTTGCAGCAACCATATGGTAGGAAACAAAGAATGGTTGTATGATTTTGATGATGAATTCAGAGAATCAGTGAAACTTGGTGATGATTCTAAAATGGCAGTTACAGGAAAAGGTAATTTGAAGCTTAACATTGAAGGGATAGTTCAAGTAATCAGTGATGTGTATTACTTGCCTGGGCTAAAGAACAACCTCCTGAGCATAGGACAATTACAGAAGGAGAATATCACTATCATATTCTCAAATGATCAATGCAAGGTTTATCACAAGAGTAGAGGTTTGATTATCACTAGTCAAAAAACTGCCAATAGAATGTATATAGTCAGAGCTGTAGTAGTTAGTCCCATGTGTCTTCAAACTGTCAAAATTGATGAAGGTTACATGTGGCACTGTAGATATGCTCATCTTAGCTTCAAGGGTTTGAACATTCTTGTGAAAAAGGGAATGGTTAAAGGCTTGCCTGTTCTGCAAGAAACAGGAGCAGCATGTGATGATTGTATGACAGGCAAACAACATAGAGACCCAATTCCAAAAACTGCAAATTGGAGGGCCAGTGAGAAGTTACAGTTGATTCATTCAGATTTGTGTGGACCTATAAATCCTACCTCCAATGGTGGATGCAGGTACTTCATCACTTTCACAGATGATTTTACTAGAAAAACTTGGACTTATCCCATTGTTGAGAAATCCAATGCTTTTGAGATTTTTAAGAAATTCAAAGCATTAGTTGAAAATGAAAGTAAGTGTCATATTCAAGCCTTGAGAACTGATAGAGGAGGAGAATTTTCTTCACATGCTTTTAATGATTTCTGCAGCACCAATGGAATTCAAAGGCAGTTGACTGCAGCATATACACCACAGCAAAATGGTGTATCAGAGAGAAAGAACAGGACCCTATTGAACATGGTTAGAAGTATGTTAGCTGGGAGAAATGTGCCTAAGAGATTTTGGCCAGAGGCTGTACTATGGGCAACCTATGTTATGAACAGATCTCCTACTTTGTCTGTTAAGGATATGACACCTGAGGAAGCTTGGAGTGGAGTTAAGCCTGCAGTTCATTACTTTAAGGTGTTTGGCTGCCTGGCCTATGCTCATATCCCAGATGCCTTGAGAAAGAAGCTTGATCCAGAGGGAATAAAGTGTGTACACTTAGGAGTGAGTACTGAATCTAAAGCCTACAAACTTTATGATCCTGTACATAGAAAGATAATTGTCAGCAGGGATGTGGTATTTGAAGAATCACAAGGATGGAATTGGGACAACAAATCAGAGAAACCACTAATTCACACTGAATTAGAGGTTGATAATGAAGGAGATGCAGTTCAACCTGAAACTCAACCTGAAGACTCACACCAGTCAGATGACAATGTTGATGATGATTATGCAGAAACTAGTCAAGCAAATGAGCTTGGGCCTAGAATTAGAAAGCCTCCAGGTTGGACCAGAGATTTTATCACAGATACTGAAGAAATTGAAAACATTGATATACACAACTTGGCTATATTCTCTGAAGATAGGGATCCCACTACCTATGATGAAGCTGCAAAGCATGAAATCTGGAGAAATGCAATGGATCAAGAAATAAAGGCTATTGAAAGGAACAATACATGGGAGTTGACTGAATTACCTGTTGGATGCAAGAAGATAGGTGTCAAATGGGTTTATAAAACTAAATATAATGAGAAGGGCAAAGTTGAAAAACACAAAGCTAGGTTAGTAGCTAAAGGATATAGTCAGCAATATGGTGTGGATTACAATGAAGTCTTTGCTCCTGTTGCTAGGTGGGATACAATAAGGATTGTGTTGGTTTTAGCTGCAAGCAAAGGTTGGAACATATTCCAACTTGATGTGAAGAGTGCTTTCCTTCATGGTGAACTAAGTGAAGATGTGTATGTAGAGCAACCACTTGGTTATCAGAGAGAAGGAAACAATAAGGTCTATAAGCTGAGAAAGGCTCTATATGGTTTGAAGCAGGCTCCTAGAGCATGGTACAGCAAGATTGAATCCTACTTTGCTCAAGAAAATTTTGAAAAGTGCCCTCATGAACATACCTTGTTTGTCAAGCAAGCTAAAAACAAGGTGTTAATAGTCAGTTTGTATGTAGATGATTTAATCTACACAGGGAATGATGACAGGTTGTTTGAAGAATTCAAAAGGTCTATGATGAATAAGTTTGATATGACTGATCTTGGGAAGATGAGATATTTTTTAGGTGTGGAAGTGAGACAGTGTGACAATGGAATTTACATTCATCAACAAAGATATGCTCAGGATATAATTGCCAGGTTTGGAATGGAAAATTGTAATAAGGTGTGCAGTCCAATGGTACCTGGTAACAAGCTTACTAAAGATGAAGGGGGAAAGGCAGTTGATTCAACTTCATATAGACAATTGGTTGGTTGTCTAATGTACTTACTTGCAACAAGGCCAGATCTAGCTATCTCTGTCTGCTTGATAGCTAGGTATATGGAAAAACCTACTGAGCTTCACTTGGCTGCTGCTAAGAGGGTGTTAAGATACTTGCAAGGAACCTTGAACTATGGTATTTTGTATGCAAAGGGCAATGACTGTGAACTACTAGGTTGGTCTGACTCTGATTATGCTGGGGATTTGGATGATAGGAAGAGCACCTCAAGATATGTGTTTCTATATGGTAATGGAGCTGTGTCATGGTCCTCAAAGAAACAAGATATTGTAACACTATCCACCACTGAAGCAGAGTTTGTGGCAGCTGCTTCTTGTGCTTGTCAGGGAGTTTGGTTAAGGAAGATTTTGAAGCAATTAAGTCAAGAACAGATGGGTAGCACTGTGATATTTTGTGACAATACTTCTTCTATTAAGCTGTCAAGGAATCCTGTAATGCATGGGAGATGCAAGCATATAGATGTAAGGTACTACTTCCTAAGGGACTTGACTAGAGATGGGACTGTGAATATGGAGTTTTGCACTTCACAAGAACAGCTAGCAGACATCATGACAAAGGCCCTGAAGCTTGAAACCTTTTGTAGGTTGAGAGCAAGATTGGGTGTGTGTGACTTCAAGGATCTAGAATGATTTGTTTGATTGTGTTACATCTCTGTAATCTAAGCATTTGTAATAGTTTAGATTAGGGGAGGATGTTAAGTATAGTAGTTGTAGCTTAGATTGTGCTCTAGCTGGCTTGGCTAGATGTTGGACGCGCGCGCGTCTGCCTGCGAGCCTGGCAAGGCTTAGGCACAGGCAAGGCTTGGCCTGACGCAGGCAAGCTTAGGCTTAGGCCAAGTAGTGTTGTAGCCTATATAAGGCATTGTATGTGTGTTGAGAAATTAATGAGAAATCATATTCTACTTTCCTTACAACATGGTTGGGAAATAAAAAGAACATGTTCATGACATATTACCAATTTCATTTATTTTAACACGAAAGAAACAATACATCCAACAAATTGATTTTATTCTAAAACTTCTATTATAATAAAATCATCAACAAAAGCAAATGATTTTATGATTTCCACATTATTCTCAGTCACAAACTCAAAAACTAGTCACAACACCTACAACCATTTTTATCCGGATATTGTGGACAGACGTAATCATGATAGCCAGTTCTATGGCCTAGAGCACGACAAACTTCTAAGCAACTTGGATTTTGTGTGCATACGTAGTGTGGGCAAGGATCTGCTTTATCAATTGCCAATCCTGTAACCATTAAAATGTTAGTTAAATATAGATCCATACAAGAAAGTACAATAAGACATTAAATTTGGTGAAAGGTTTGAATAATATCTTATAGATTCTGAGTGGATTTGATCCTCAACTTCATTGTAAACAATTGCATAAATATAAAAAATGAAATTTCATATTGGTTTTGAGAAAATTTTACAACAAAAATGAAATTCAATAGCAATTTTTGTTTTACCTGAAGGGAGAATCAAAGTAATGTATAAAAACAAGCAAACAAAGGATTTATAAATGGAAAAAGCCATTATATAAGATTTCACCTTTATGTTATATTTTGTGTGACATGCATGACCAGTATATATATATTGTCAATGTAATATATACTATAATTTTTTTTAATATTTTTAAGTCAAAATAAAAAAATTTAAAACCATTAATTAATTGTTACTATCTTATAAATTCAAGTCAATAATTTGACTTTTTCAAAGTAGGTAAATTCTTAAAAACAATTCAAATACATACAAATTAAAATAAATATATTTTTTGGAAACTTTTCTATTATACTCTCTTTGTTCCTTCTTATAAGAGACACTTCACATTTTTATATTCATTGAATAATTAATGTATCTGATATATAAAATAGACCAAATACATTAATTATTTAATGAATCTAGAAACATGAATTGTCTCTTATAAAAAGGACTGAATGAAGTATATAAAGTATATAATTACATTTTAAAAAGGCTAAATTGCAGTTTTGACCTTTTAATTTTCACAAACTTGCAACTTTAACCCCATAATTTTCAAAATAGCACTTTTAACCCTTATATTTTCCATTTTTTGCAAAAAACTATTTTTGACCAAATCAACACTAATGTAGCAAGTTGACGAAGTGTCAAAGTAAGTATATAAATTATCGTTCTACAGAGATTGTTGTGACTCAATTACGGTAATCGGGACCATATGCAAGTAATAATTGCAATTAAATTAAATAGGGGGAATAGTTTGGAATTTCAATTTCTTTGAGAAATAACGGCAAAATTAAGGTTCTTAAGTCAAGAGAGAAAGCGATTGGATCTTTTCGGTTCACCCAACTACTATTGTCTTGGTATTCCATGCATGCTAACAAATTACAAACTTAGTTCCACGATTTGATTAAATTAAATAACTATGTCCAATGTCTTGGTACATAATCCTCTCAATTGATTATCAATCCCTAATGTCTTAGGATGACCTATAATCAATTGAGGTTTTTGCCCTTTAATCTTTGAATTCTCAATTAACAAACCGATATGTCTAAAGTGAAGGTTAATTGAACAACTATCCCTAAGTCAATTGATTTGCCTCTAATGTCTTAGTAAACAAACAATTATAATCATCATACAATTAACTACTTTGTATAAAGCATTAAGAACAAAACATAATTGACCGAAACTAACTTCGTAAATTGATTAGCACATCATATGAAATACATGGTTCAAGAACAATTGCAATTATGATCCCCTAGGATCCAATTTAGAAATTTAGTTACTCATAATTAAAGGAATAACATAAAATAGAGTATGAGAATTCATTACAAAATAAGGAACATTTGACTCTGGACTTGCTCTCAAAAGTTGTCTTTTTCTCACCGTCACGAACTTCTTTAGAATGAGGAGAAAATCTAAATTTATAGAACTAGGGTACCGGGCCTGGGCCGCGTGCCAAATATATATTTTTTCTCCTTTTTTCTTTTGTTTCTTGTGCTCCAAGCAGTCTTGTAATGATTATTTTTCTCTTTATTTCTTGCAAAATTTCATAATAAAAATATACTACTTTGCCTTGAATTTGTTGTAAAAACATAGTAATGACGTGAGGTCATCACAAGTCACTTAAGTGACTCAACCCACGTCAGCTTCTTTTACCACCAAATAAATAAATTAAAATAAAATAAAAAATAAAATAAAATAAAAGTAGACTTTGTGATTGCATATTAACTTTTCTGAATTTTGGTCACTCGTATAATTCAACAAAAATATATCTAATAAATACTCCCACGTTATGTACCAAAAAAAACTTCCCACTACGTTGAATTGAAGTAAAAGAAGCTTCAGTTTCATCAATCAAGTTTCAATTCAATCACACCCTTTTTTATGGATACAAAGCTTGAGTGTGTGAAGGAAGAAGAAAGAACAAAAGAGATCAATGAAAAACACCAATGTTAATGATCATTATACACTATCATCTACAACTTTTATTGATGAATAATGTTCAAGCAATATTTAGTGCGACGATTCTAGCTCGTAGTCCTTATAAGTTTGTTATTTCTTTTTCTTCCATCTTAACTAATATAAGAGTAATGATATTTAGAGTTCTAAATTGAATTATTTTATATACAACTCAGAAATTTGAAAGTTATATGATTGATCTTTCCCAAATAGGAGCTTTCTATAGTTAATTAGGTAGGAATGGTGGTGAGGGAAAAGTCATAATCACCATTACTTTTCCCATCATCTGCTTCCTTCTGGAGTGCCAGAGCATGCTCAAGTTCAACCTCAACCTCACCTATTATTGGTCTTTCATTTGGTTCTATATTCAAACATCTTTTCATGATATCCATGAACACTACTAAACATTTTGGTGCAATCAATCTCATGAGAATGGGATCAATAATCTCATTAGCTGAGAACTTCTCTAAAAAGTTAGCTGCTTCAATTGACTTTTCTATAAACAAATTTGGGTTCTCTAACATTCTCATCTTATCAAAGATGGTAAGGTTGTAGTTTGTGCATGCTACTTCAAGTAGTACCATACCGAAGGAGTAAACGTCGCATTTATCTGTAAAAGTATTGGTTCGGACATACTCCGGTGCCATGTAAAACAATGTACCTGTCAACACAAGCATTTAGTTTAACTGATAAGCCTTACTAAAAAAGGACACCCCTTATCTTACAAATGATACACAGAACAGTTTTTACCGGAACTGCGTAGCGAATTTGAGTGTTCACTCTAAAAATAAAAGAAAAGAAATTACCAATAAGGATGTCAACTTTAATTGGTTTTGGCTTCGATTTAGGAAGCTTCCCTTGCAAGGAAAATCCAAGATGCGAGAGTTTTGGTACCATATTGTTATCTAATAAAATAGTTTGAGGCTTTATGTCACAATGAAAAATTGTGCGCTTTGCTCCGGTGTGTAGATAGTGTAGACCTCTTGCGACTCCGATGCATATTTCAAGCCTTTTCTTCCATGACAGTGATTCCATATCCCTAGAACGTAAATGATCATAGAGAGTTCCATCGAACATGTCATACACGAGTATTTTCTCATCTTTTTTGTCACAAAATCCTATTAAAGATGTCAAATTTGGGTGATGAAGCTGGCAGTGGAGTTCAATTTCCTTCTTGAACTTCCATTCGTCTGATATATTTCTCATCCGCTTCAATGCTATCGGATAATCAATTTCACCATTATGTTTGAGATAACCTTTGTACCCTATACTGAATGGTGATTTTCTAATTATTCGATCTTTATCAAAGTTATTGGTTGATTTCTTAAGATCTTCCAGAGAAAATTGATGGCATAGCTCTTCTATAATTGTCGAGTATTGTTTCTTGGATGAACTTTTATTCTTTGAATATTTTACAAGCATATTTCCCTCGTGAGAGTTCTGTCTGATAGCCAATGTAATCAAAGTTTAAATTTAGATGTACATGACAACAAGCATATATTGCATCATAAAACATGCAAAATCTATATTTTTGATGTAATAAACAAAAGTTTTCACAAGTTAGATATCTATATTTTCTCAAGGACCGGGATGGGAAAAACTCTAGGAGGTAAGGAATGAGGCCGAATAGTAATATGAAAACATTGGATGGGAAGCGAAAGAGTACTCCCTTAAGATGAATAAGTGGAGTGTTCATAGTTCAAACTTCAGTCCCTGCATATAAAGTGTTAAGATTTCTTCCACCTTGTTCATGTTAAGACACTTCTATGGCTATCCGCAAGTATAAAGGAAGGACTTGAAGACATAAAACATGTCGACCTTAATTAATAAGATATTTAGGTTCATGATATACTACTGCCAAATTTGCTAATGCCAATTCACCATTCAAATGAAAAACCAAAGACAAGTCATTTTAAATAGTTATAGATGAGATGGATCTGGAGGCTCATCGGGACGAGAACAAACTTGACAACAAACTTCAAAACTCAAAGGATGTTGATTCGGAGTCTATGCTCTTGCGAAGTATGAACCAACTCCTAGTCCTACCAAATAGACCAACTTCTCTTAGCAATTGTCAGCAAGTTTTTGGATGAGGTGTAATTCAACACAAATACATGGTATTTATGGTTTTGTATATTGGAAAAACCAATTCCTACTTCGATTAAAAATAAGGTCCGACTAGAGTTTATAAAGAGTGACACCCTTCATCTTACTTAGTTTTATAAGAATGAGTTAAACTCAATATAAAAATCTAATATTGTATGATAGTAATTCAACACAAAACAGTTAATCATATTGGTTTTTATATCATCATAAATTCATAATTCAACAGATCTTCTAGTTGTACCCTGTACTAGAGTTACAAAGTTGAAGATCATTTCAAACTAAGAAATTTATGAATATTTCTATGTATGATACATCTATATATCAATCCAACAAAAAGAATATGGTTGTGAACAATGAAAGATTGATTTAAATGTTCAATACATGAATTAAAAGTGCTATATATTATAAATTAAATGTTACCTGCAAGATTAATCCCCAAGCACTTCAAATGAAATCAGTATTCATGCTTCTCTGCTACTGCTTCTTCAACGCAAGAATTGCAGTGTAAAACACTACTGAAACGCAATTGAGACTTTCTTGAAATCAATTGAACGAAGCTTCCATTTCCTACTTTGACTTAATTTTTCTACTCCTTCAATTCAAAGTATAGTGGTCCCATTTCTTGAGGCTTTCTTTTGGCCGGTTTGGATAACAGCTTATTTACAGTGTTTCTGACTTATAAGTGGATCAGTTAACTGTTTTGTAATAAAAAAATTAGAATTATTTATTTAGTAGTGTTAGTATGCTTTTTAAAAAATTACATAATTACTTTTTTATTTTTAGTATATATATTTAATTAATAAAATTTTAAAAATTAATATTTAAAATGAATATTAAAAAAAATTAATTTATAAAATATTAAAAATTAATTTCAAAAAATATATGTAATTGTTGCATAAGGGTAATCTCGTCATTTAAATATTACATTTTATCATGTTATAGATTAAAGTAAAACATGTTACATAAGTAAAATTAAAAAAAATATTAAATTATATTATCATGTTTTTTATCATGCGTGCACCAAACAGATATCCTATCACTATCATATCATATTATTATTCAACTTCTTATCATATCATTATTCAACTTCTTATCATATTTTGTCTATATCATATCATGTACATCAAACGAGACATAAATATTAAGTTTTTATGAAAATTGTATGAAAAGATGTAAAGTTAATGCATGGGGAGTACGTAGTTGTTTTAATTGGAATTCTTAAAGAGTGTCACGGAGTATTCATTAGCAAGACCTTTAATATATCAATTAAAACCGTAGACCTCTGCTCAACGAAGCAGGAACCAAATCACACCCTTCAATTTTCTATATTGACTTCTTAATTTATCGGAGAAATCCATACAACACCACTCATCTATCAGCTCATTTTTAAGAACAACCAATTATATATTTACATCTAACCAAATACTCTTTTCGGCTCTCATTATAAGAAAAAATCTTAAAAAAATATATCCTTAAATACAAATAAAAGTCAACAAATTCAACTCGGTTTAATATTTCTATTCAAAAATATCCTTTCTTTTAAATTCAACTACTAACATTTAATAATCACATAAAATAACAAAAGTCAACAAATTCAACTCGGTTTAATATTTCTATTCAAAAATATCCTTTCTTTTAAATTCAACTACTAACATTTAATAATCACATAAAATAACTTTTTCATTAGATGCACGAATTTTGAGAAATATCTCAAATCCACACGTAATGAACTAGCTAGTATTGCTTACCATCAAAATTTTCATTTCAAACTTTTATAATTAATAATTAAGAGGATTATGTAAAGTTTAACAATAGAGGAAGTGCAACTAGCTAGGTAAAAAAGGTGGGTATTGTAATTTGGGATTTGGATCCTCTATAATTTTCTCTTCTTTTCTTAATATAATGGTTGTTAAATTATAAAGAATAAAATAATACTTAAGAAGAGAGAGAAAATAAGCAAATAAATGGTTAAGATTAAATTGGAAAGAAAATATTAGAGAGAAAATTGAAGAGAATCTAAATCTATAATTTGTCTATGCTTATTTAATTGATTTTGGAAACACAAGTATAATGTGGGAAGCAACTACTTATATTGGGATTGGGGTACCCTGTATTAGTAACTTTTTTATTAGTACTTGTAATTAGGGGTATTCTAGTCCATGCCTTTTAATATTTATATATATATATATATAGTATTTTTTTTAATTTGTGTGAAACCATAAAAAATTGTTTATAAATCGATGGAGGGAGATATTAAATTTTCCCGTAAAATATGTAAATAAAGGGAAAAAATCAGATCTCCTTCTTTTCTTATATTTTTTCCCACTACCATAGTACCATGGATTAACAAAAGATTAAAAAATAATGAATTGTTGCAGCTAGGTATCGAAGGGGAATCAGAGAAAAGGAGCGCAAGTAAAGTTGGTATTTTTAACTTTTTTTTGGACTCCTTATACATTGTTTTCTTTCACAAAATATAAGTCCTTATATTTTTGTACAACTTTTTTTAATTTGTGTTTGGCCAGACTTCTCCTTAATATAGAAAAAAAGTCATAATAAAGCTGGACCAAATGATACCTAAGTAAGTAATCCCTGCATTCCAAATTATAAATAATAAAAACAAAGTATATATAAGAGAAAAGGTTCAACAAAGTATAATTTCTCATTTCTAAATATTTGGTTTTTCAAAGTTAAAGTTAAAAATAAGAAGAAAAAAAATTTTGACAATAAAAAAATAAGAACTTTTGAAATAAAGTTAAAGTTATTTAGTAATTATAATTTGATTAAATTGCAATTTTAGTGCATTAAGTTAGTTTTAGGTTTCATTTTAATGTTTTAAAAAAAAATTGTTTCATTTTAGTTGCTTAACTTACAAACATTATACAATTTGGTAATTTACTCCTTAAAAGTTTTTTGTTTCATTTCAATCCCTTAAGCTATGAATATTGGACATTTTGACCCTTTAATTTACAAATTTTAAACAATTGGTTTTTAGTACATAGACGAAATGACAAGGCAATCATAAACTCACTTAAAATTTAAACAATTTTGGATTTTGATGCATATTCATTTTCACTTATCTTGGATGAAACCGACATTAACCAAATTACCATCTTAGTCGTCATAAAGAAGAGAAATGTTAACTTCTACTTTTGGAGCAATTCAAGTAATTGATGTACATTCACATATATGTGTGTTGTGACTAATATAGTGTCTGTGTTAGGTTTAAACAAAACTTACACCAAAACTTTTCTATAGATGACCAAGTTATAATGATTTAGTCGGTTTGTCTTTCACAATTGAAAGACTTTGTGACCCCCTAGTTGAAGAGGTCAGGTTATTACATAGGGTAAGTAACGAAATAAAAAAATTGCAAGTTGAACTAAAGAGGATGGCAGTGATACCATAAAAAATTTAATATCAAAGATTAGAAGACTAGCTTATGAGGCGGAGAATATAATTAAGGTTTCAATTTCCAATGCATTGCTCTTTTTTTAGAAGTATTGGCTCCTTTCTATAATGTATTAATTCTCAAATTTTTAACCTTACAAGAAGTTTGCAAGCATATAGATTGACTATAATAACTAAGAGACCATGAAGAATCATATATTGCATTTGCGAAACAAAAATAAATTAGATGTTCATTGTAGGGTTGGATTTGGATAAAAAGAAAGTGGTGGAATGACTTCTAAATCAAGATCACCATAGTAGAATAGTTTATATTTGTGGAATGGGTAGTCTAGGCAAAACAACATTTGTTAAAAATGTTTATTATTATAGTTCCATCAGGTACAATTTTCAGTGTTTTGCTTGGGCTTATATATCTCAACAATGCAATAAGAGAGAGGTTTGTGAGGGAATTTTACTTCGGATTATTACTTCTTCTTTCAAATAAGAGAGAGACGTGGTTAAGAACATGCGACATGAAGAATTGGTTGAAATATTGTAGAAAGTTCAACAAGGGAAGGTTTGTTTGATCATCTTGGATGACATATATACAGCGGTGATACATCAACTCTTTTAAGTCCAGCCTTTCCATAAAAAAATACACAAGTAAAATAATTTTTACATCATGCAATAAAGTCGTCTCATCTAACGTAGATCCCAAAGGCTTGTTTCGTTGTTTCAAAACATTGTTTTTCGAACAAAAGATCATTCTTGAGAATATATTTTTTCACATATGAACATAAAGTATTGGTATAAATTGATGTTTAAGGGTAACAAACGTTGTTCTTAACATATTACATTGAGAACAAGAAAAACTAATAATTAGTTTAATTTATATTATGTTTAGTTGCATATTTGACTCCTTACGTTTATTTTAAGTTTTAAGTTTGTCATTTATGTTTTAAATGTTTCAAGTTAGTCACTATTTAATCATCTTTATAAGACTAACTAATTTATATTTTAGAAAGTTGAGGGACAAACTTAAAATGTTTACACTTGCGAATATTTTTTATAATAAAATACTCTCTATTTTTTTTTAATATGCAAAAATTTATGATTGGATAATTAAATTATTTGATCTATATTATACACCGAGTGTATCAATTATTCAATGATTTTATAAAGAGAATATTTGCTTATGAAAGGAGTCAGAACTCAAAAGAATAGAAGGAGTACATTAAGAGTTAGACAAATAATAATATTTATTACTTGTGTGTTTCCAACAATGTCTCCTATTTTTATGCACATGTGCAAAAAAATAATACAAAAAGAATAGATGAAAACAAGTGAAGAAAAAAAAGTTATTATTATATTTTGATAAAATACTATAATATTTCAAAATGTTATGCGATTATTTAAATATAATAAAAAAATTTATAGATAGAACGAAATGGTGTCTAACCTAGCAATTTCGATATTTTTTGCCGGTTAAGCTAAACTTTGTTAACATTTAACTATAATAAGTTATTTGATAAATAATAGATATATAAATATGGTAAAAAAAAAAAAGATACATAATATAATAGGAGTTTTGAAAAAATAAAATAAAATTAAACAATAGGCCCAAGGGTTAAAATATACAATCACTTTGTATATATAATATTCAATCTCACATTACATGAATTATAGAAAAAAAATATTTCACATGACATTCGTGATTCAATGAGTCATATTTAATACATGAAGAAAAAAAAAACGAGATATTATTTCTTTACAAGATATATTGATGTACATATAGTTGTTGTGTTATTTGTTATTGAAATATAGTCATATTTAACTAATGAGAATGAGAGAAAATCAATTAATTATGAATTATCAAATATTTAAAAATATATATATATATATATATATATATATATATATATATATATATATATATATATATATATATTAATTTTCATATGAGGTAAATTCTACGAATTTACAAATTGAATCTACGTTTTTATTTCACTTGGTCAAAACTCTCTATGTTATTGATAGATCACAAATAGGGTTGGGAATAAGTCAGACCGGCCTACAAGAGCCTCTGGTCTAGCCTATATAGGCTCAGGCCAAGAAAATCTATTTCTTTAAATAGAGTAGGTTAAGACTTTTTGATAAGCCTATTTAGCTAAAAAGGTCAGGCTTCGGACCATTGAAAAGAACATTTTATTAGGCCGGCCTATTTAAGTAAATATGAATAATATTTTTATTACTATTATTATTATTATATATTAAAATTGGTACTTTGATTAAATTATAAATCTATTAATTTTTTAGTAGTTTAAGTTTATTAATCTACATTAATTTTTAACATATATAAATGTAATGTAATATTATTAACTAGAATTGAAATATGATGTTATATATAATCAAATTCTCTAAATTATCATGTTAAATATCAAAAGAAAGTTTAATCTTATTGGTTTATTAGTTTATTTGTATATTTAAAAATAAATATAATTATTTATTTAAATATGTTCATGTGAAATAGACTTTTAACCAGGCTATATCACACTTTCAAAAGATCATACTCAGGCTAAAAAATAAGCCTATGATAGGTCACATACCAAGCTCAAACCTTCATTTTTTTGACAGGCCAGACTCGAGCTTGACAAAGTCTAGCTCGACCTAATCTAATCCCAGCCCTAATCACAAACAACCAAATATTAACCTTAATGATGCAAACAAAAGTTGAAGGGGGTTGGAACCACTTGACAAAGCATAGCTCGACCTAATCTATTCCCAACCCTAATCACAAACAACCAAATAATAACGTTAATGATGCACACAAAAGTTGAAGGGGTTGGAACCACTTGACAAAGTCTAGCTCGACCTAATCTATTCTCAACCCTAATCACAAACAACCAAATAATAGCCTTAATGATGCCACTTGGAACCACCTGGTAAACAACCGGTGGAGTTCGTAGGCTTATTTTCTTCTTGGATAAACAGGTTGATCAATTGATTCCATCTATTGAGCAAGCTAAGTAAACCAACATCTTAGATCTGTATATATTCCCATGACAAGAATTTTAGAGTCGAAAGTTGGAAGGAAGATATTTTTAAGATGAGACGGGAAAATAGATTCTAGGGACGAAACCGATAGAATCAAGTCTTAAAGTAGGGATTCTAATGATTTAGAATAAAATCCGGTACAAATGAGATTATGCAAACATAGTAGTATGCATAGATTGAATGAGAGTTTTAGAGAGGAGAAAGTGTTTGTTGAATTGTTTGATTGATCCTCAAATGAGGTACAAAACTTTCTTAAATACAATCGTAAGAGCTAAAAGGGTAAATGACATAAAGTAAACTATTATTTAAAATAAACTAATAACCTAATATTTATTTCCTGTTACATAAGAATTTCAACTTACTAGAGTTTTAGTTTCAGATATTGAAGGAGTTAATGGGTCAGAGCGGCAATCAATGTCTAAAGAAGTTGGTAATAATTTGTTATGGTTGAAATTTTTGAGTATACAAATCCTTAATGGTGTGTAAAAGTTTCTCTGCAACTAGAAAATCATTACAACTTACTAACGTGACATTGGTAAGCTTTTCAGCTAGAAGATGCGATTTAAAAAATTTGTTACAAATAAAAGGACTAAAAATATTGGTATTGAATGATCCAACATACTTCAGAACTTCGTCGAAAGTTTCAATCTCTATAGTAAAATATAGTAAAAAGTTGGAATTCTTAAAATCACTATTCTTAAAATCGACTTACTCTTGTTGTCTAATGATGTAATGTTGAAAAGTTGGTGCTAGGTTAGATTGAAGCTAAGTCGTGTTCGTTTCATCATCACCGTTCTCTTCGAACTTACCACCCTTAAGTCATTGTTATAAAATAAGAAATAAAGTGAGTTAGCTAAGTTGTGTTCAAGGTGTCGGACTTACTCTTGTTGCCTAATGAATGTAATCTAGAATTTATTCAAGAGTTTTTAATTTAAGAATGGTAATATAATTGGATATAAATGAAACGGATTCGATGCAGGTATCAATATTTTCATTATCCACCTTATCTCCATCTTTTAAAATCGGAGAAAATCTAAACTTAAATTTAAACTCAGTCAACTTAAATTTTCTTTGTCAAAATTGGAGAGGAAGAGGGGTGTCCGCGGATCTGGATTTTATTGCCATACCTATATACAATGAGATTTCAAAAGTTTTACTAGTGTAAATGTATGTAGCAGATTAATCAGATTTTGTTTGATTTGATTCTCAGTGAAACAAATAATGCAGCACCTCAAGGATCTTTTGGAAACTGATTAATCACGCAAATTGTCCAGGAATTGGTCAATCACATGCTAGCACCTCAAGGATCTTTGAGTTAGGAGGACCCTCTCCATTTCTTATTACTTCCATTTCTTTTATTATTATATAATTTTAAAAATATAAATGCAAAAGTATGATATTAAGTGAGTTTAAATTTCTTTTATATACTCCTAACATTTAAAAACTTTGATAATAAAAAAAAAATAGAAAGAATAGGAAATGGAAAAGATCTCAACTCAGAATCTCGATTCTGTCTAGCTAATTTTCTTCCGCCATCCCCCTATCATCTTCTCTATTCATTCTTCTTTTTTACTCATGCTGTAAAATTGTTTTTTTTATTAATTTTTTTTCATATACCGTAGTCATTGGAAGAAAAGCATGAGGAATGAAAGAACAGATAAAATAGTAGAGGAACCAATTCTACATCTCAATAAGAACAAAATATCTTGAATCAATAAATGTACAAGTATATTAGACTAATATACGATCAATTTGCATGTGACATCTACAATTAATCTACGATCAATTTTTATGCTAGATCAATCAAAGATGTGAATAAGAAAACGGACATGCTACATTATCAAAAATAAATATAAAAAAATGGACATGCTTTGAGCGTGGTATAACTTTATTATTAGTATATATATGCCTCTAATATTTAATTATATTTTTGCTAAGATCTAATATTTAATTTGTAAGTATAACTTTTATTTTTAAATAACATTAAAAAAATATACTTTGTTCACATTAATTAGACGAAAAATTCTAATATGGATCACTTCTTCAAGTGATCCATGGTGGACCATTCATGAAAAACCTTATAACGAATACGAATTTTACAAAATCCACCGTTGGATTGAAAGTTTATATCATATAGATCATCTATAGAAAATTTTAGAAAAATTGAAAATCATTCAATATGTTATTGAGATCCATCAAGATTAACGATTTATTAAATACCGTAAATCTTGATAAATCCCAATAAAATATCAAATGATTTTCAATTTTTTTTAAATTTTTTATGGATGCTCTATATGATATAAACTTTCAATCTACCAATAAATTTTGTAAAATTTGTATTCTGTAGATCACTTGTCCACGGTGGACCACTTGTGAAGGTGGTCCACCGTAGCATTAGCCTAGACGAAAATTAGACTATGGAAGTTTTTGAAATATAATTTGAAACATTTTTTATTTAGAGTAATCCCCGACCGATGCATATGAAGAATTATTTGTTGGAAGAGATCAACCTCTTAAATGAATCTCAGTTATCTTGAGGGCATTAGTCTCCGCAATTGCGCGCGGAGGATATTTTTAATTTACCAAAAAAAAAAGTTACAATAAAAAATTATTAACTATAATATTATGATTTGACTTTTTTAAAATACAGAATTTTGTCTATAAGGTTGTGCTTAACTGAAAATGTAGGTATTGTTAGATTAGATATATATTTGTGTTCGAATTCGAGACTTTTATAGTTGTATGTTAGTTTTACGTGACGCTTTAATTTTATCTACCGTAAACATGAATTTTTAAAATACCATTTTTTTAGATTTTTAAAGAAATATGTTTTTCACTTTTTACTTTCTTTGAGAGTTTTGGTTTATTTAAATTTATTTGTGCCGTTAAAAAAATGTTTTTGGTCTATACAAATTTTGCACTTAAATTTAGTCCTTACTAAACGGTAATATCCATTTCATGCACGTAGTTTTAAAACCAAATTGGTTTAAAATATTATAAAAAATCTTTTATTCAAATTTATAATTAATAACATGAAATGAATTAATTAAGAATGCTTAAATGTTAAAAGTTTAAAATAAAAATAACAAAAATTAAGTCTAATTAAAATTCAAATTTTGAGTTCATTTTTAGCTGTTAAATTTTTTATAATTAATATTCTAAACATAGTTTAAAAAAAATCATTGAAAATTTTATATTAACTCAAGAGAAAGGACTAAAATGTGCAGTACTATTTTATAGGAATTATAAAAATAATAAAATTAAATAAAAACTAAATTTAAATTTAAAAATTCACATTTTGCAGTGACAAAAATCATATTTTACAAAACATGTCATCACTCCCTCATCTATAAAATATTTGTGCTTTGTTGGGTTTTGCCATGCTATAAAACACACTTTCATTCTCCAAATTGAAACACATTCTTTCATTGCATAAGTTCCATGGATGATGATGAGGTTAAGATCATACATCAATGTCAAGTGAGTCCTCCACAAGGGTCACTTCCATCTTCAATCGCCCTTCCATTAAGTTACCTTGACCTCCCTTATTTTTATTGCCCCCATATCAAAAGAATTTTCTTCTACAATTTCCCTCACTCCACACAACATTTCCTTCAAACTTCACTCCCTATTCTCAAAAAATCTCTTTCCCTCACTCTCCAACATTTCTTCCCTTTCTCATCTAAAACCATTTTCCCTCCTAAACCTCAAACCCCTCACATTCTCTACTCTCAAGGTGACTCCATCACATTAACAATTTGTGAATCTAAATCAAACTTCAACCACCTCATATCCAATTCACCTAAAGATCTTAAAATTTCACACCCTTTTGCTTCCTTAATTCCATCACCAACTATTTTACAAGATGGCACATTGTTGTTACCAACATTGGCCATTCAAATCACTGTTTTTCCAAACTATGGATTCACAATTTGTCTCACTTTTAGACATGAAATTTGTGATGGTAAATCATTTCATCATTTTATTAAATTTTGGTCCTCACTTTCAAAAGGAAACTTAGAAAATTCTCCTCTTTCATTACCATTACACAATAGAGACATGATACATGACCCAAAAGAGCTTAAACATAGTTTCTTAGAACAAATTTGGAATTCTCCACCAAATTTGGCATCTACTAGTGCCAACAATAACTTGGTTCGTCATAGGTTTATATTGACACATCATCAAGTTGAAAATTTGAAGAAATGGGTTCTTACAAAAAGTCAAACTATTGGTATTGAAACACTTCATTTGTCAACTTTTGTTGTCACATGTTCTTTGTTTTGGATTTGTTTGGTAAAAACAAAATCACAAGACGACAAAAACAAAAGTACTAATGATTTTGAAGATAATTATGGTTTTAGATTTCTAATGGATTTACGTAACCATTTTGAGATTTCAACAAATTATTTTGGAAATTGTTTAGGTACTTGTATTGCAGCACTTCCAAAGTGGAAATTAGTTGGAGAGAATGGTATATGTGAAGCAGTTAATTCTATTGGAAGAGAAATTAAGAATTTTAGTGATCCATTAATAGGGGTTGAAAAACTTATGTTTCATCAACGTATTAATGAGTTAGGGATAAAGTCACATAATATGATTCTTGCTGTGGGGTCACCAAAGTTTAATGTGTATGAAACTGATTTTGGTTGGGGAAAGCCTATATTGAGTGAAAATATTCATGTGGATAATTCAAGTATATTGTGTTTTTCTGATTCTAAAGATGAAGATTGTGTCATTGAAGTTGGGATGGTGTTAGATGAGGCTCATATGAAAAAATTTAGTCATGTCTTCGAAGCACAACTTAGAGATATTGTGGGACATAAATGAAATTATTTTATGGCTTTTTTAAGGGTTCTTGAACTTGACTCGAAAAGTAGTTGTTCTCTAGGGTTGATTTAATCTCAGTGGTAGACAATTGGAGTTTTCCGATCGGTGGGATGTGTTCCTAGAACTTGTCATTTCAGGTTTTGAGATGCAAGAAAACGATTTGGAGATGTTCGGATTTAAATTCAGGTGCTTAGGTTTGAGATTGAACGAACCTTTCAATAAAGTTTAGGAAAACTTCTATGTTTTTCCTACCTTTTGATTTGTTTTGCGTTTGTCTTGATTTCGACAAAGGTATAGAGCTGTAAACCTTAAGTCGCGATATTGTACTTGAATTCTTTCAATTAATGAAACCATATCTTTGTTTATGCTTAAATTCAAATCTAAATTTATCGTGGCATATCATATGGAGAGAACGGAGAAGAAAGAAAAAGAATCAGATATGACATAATCCATGATAAAAATGTGAACTCATTTAATTTAATGATTATTAAATATAGTTCAAGAGTGAATGACTTGCTTAACTTAAAAGTCACTTTATTTTATGAATTAGGCCAAAAAATATCACCATTTTTGCTCAAGTACATAACATATTATTTACAAAGGTGCCTTTTAACTTTCAAATTTTAATATACACACAACCCATTCTATTTGTGTTATACATTTGCCCATTAACAACTTATGACTCATCTTAAGATCATTGTTCTCTCAATTTCTTCTACAATAAATTTTGAATTAACTTTTTATAGGTAACAAATAATTACCGTGCAAAGCCACTAGGTTTGGTCTAGTGGTGAGGGGTTTGGGTAGTATGTAATAGGTCCTGGGTTCGATCCTCAGTCATTGTAAACCAAAAAAAAAAAATTACCGCGCAAGATTTAGTATATTGGTGCGCAGTAGACATAACCTATTATTAGTAATAATTTTTGGTTTTTTTTAAAAAAAATTCTCTTCAAATTAAATCTTAAAAAAAAATGAAAAATAAATTGTATCATGTCAAATACTTGGATGGTTGGTCTTAAGTGTGTTTTAAATTTAAGAACAAGATTTCATTTTTAACACTAGAGAGTGATGTGAGAGTCAAGTCAAACAGTTCTTATAGCAACTAAAAAAAATAATCAGAAATTGTGTCATTCTTTTATAGTACTTACATCTTATAGCGAAAATAAATGAATAATTTCCCAAAAATAAAATAAAAGAATAAGAACAAGTCCGTAACATTTAAATTATAAGAACGTGTCTTATTTGAATGAAGAAAGGACATGCGTTGGGAGAATATCTAAATGATTTCGAAAGGCAAGTAAAGTCTGGTAAAAAGTTGTTTCTTCTAAAAATCAAACTCGGATTCTCCCTTAAACGATTCAATTTGTCCTTAAACTGAATTCATTGACCATTTGAGTATAATCACTTGATTCTAGTTATGTGAACTATGATAAATTTAAATTATTATTTTAGAAATAACAAATAATTTCACAATATGTAAACAAAAAGGTCTGCAAATAAGATTTCCAGTTTCAAATAAGACTACATTCAATTGCAATCTATTTCCTTCTTTTTCATGATACACAATCCACAGCAAAGCTAAAAAAATAATACAAAAAATCCAATTTAATCATAAAGAATGGAACTATAAATTTCCTATTGTATCCAGCAATTATTTTCAGAATAATCTGTTAGTAAAGCTTTGCTGCTTCAATTTTAACCCTCAAGTCAAAGACTGAAAAAAAGTGTCAAACATCAACTCCAGTGTTGAAGGTGTAGGGTTAAAATTATTGTGTAGTTCTATAACAATATTACCACTCTAATCTTGGCTTAATCAATTGTTGGAGGAAAGGCTTGCAGAGACACTTGCATCTATTCGTCTTTTGCGCATATGCGTTCTGAGAAATAGAAAAAGAATAAAATGATTTTAGGATAAGAAACATATAGGCACAGAAAAAAGGTACCATGATACATTAGCATTCAAAGTTTGCATATTTATGTTTAAACTTAATAATCGATAAAATGAGAATGGAAACCCATAAAAAAACTAAGTCGCAATATTAAGGCAAATTATTTTTGCAGTCCTTTATGCTAGTTAGTTGTACTGCGAATCAACCTTGATTTGCATCGATTTGTAAAATGCATCCACAAAAAGAAAAAAAATCAGCTGTTCCCCCAAATCTCAAGAGGTTCCCCAAAACGGCAAATTCCATGAGAGTAAAGGCAAGGGCAAGAGGGAGGGAGGGACTTGCCACATAAGCATCATAATGAACATGTGGGCTTCTAATTGTAGTTAAACAGAAGTTGAGAAAAAGGGCAACGTCGTGCACGTTATGAGACTTAAAGACCTAGTTGCGATAAAAAAAAAAAACTTAAAAGACAAATTTGATACAATTAAATAACATAAATGGTCCCGGGAGCAATTATGCCTAATATTGATAAAAGGAGTAATTGCTTTCACCTCCCTCGATATACGCCTCATCTATTTTGTATAACACACTCACCTCCCTTAACCCCCTCTATTTTTACAAGTTAGAGGGTTTTTGTGTGTCATTTAAACATACCTAAGAGAAGGTGAATGTAAATTTTCTAACAAATGGGGGTATCGATTGTTTGTTTGCAAAATAGAAAGAGTGTAAATGACATTTGGGCATACCTAGGAAGAGGTGAATGCAATTTTCTCTAAAAAAACTAATAAACTTGTAAAAGAAAAATGAAAAGAAACAAAGATTAATACATTCAATAGGACACTAAACATAGTTTGCGGACATGGATTCGGTCACACTCACTACTAAACAATCTGTGACAGAAGGATGATGTGTCAGTAATCAGTAAGCTCGTGCAAAGAATCTAAGAGTCATTCAAACAATCAGAAGGGTTGATGCTATAAGGCTTTGGTTCAATTACCCCTGTAGTTCCTCTATGTTGAGAGTCTCACGGTAGATGAGATATGGCCTAAAATTTCTTTATGTGGAAGACATGCCTTGCATTACAAGCCAGTTTTGTAAATTTGAGTTAGGTCTAACCCAAATTCTAAGATGGTATCAAGATCTAACCAAGATCAATTGGGCCACCAACTACGAGCCACTCGGGTGACAGCCCAGATGTCCAGTCCCCGGGCGTGGGGAGGATGTTTTGAGAGTCTCGCATTGGATTAGATATGACTTGAACATGGTTTATAAGTAAGAGGCATCTCTCAGCTCAAAGGTCAATTTGTACGGTAGAGTTGAGTAAGGTCCGACCCAAAATCTAAGACTCTAATAAATATCAAATAAATAGCATAAACAAAAACACCGTTGCAGATACACAAAGAGATAATATAAACCAAGAGAGGAAGAGAACTTACTCAGATACTCATAAGTCAATATCATTGAAGTGCCCCATGCAGACATGCTAAAAAATCTTGGACCAAACCCTCTATATAGACCTTTCCAACCATCTTCTTTGATTAAATCTTTAGTAACTTGTTTTATAGAGCTTCTCTTCTCAAGTCCCATCACCTAAAGTGCAGAACTATCCGGTAAGGAAAATTTTAAACAAGCAGTAATCTGGATACAAAATATCAACAATTAAGTAAGACACAACTGCACAATCAATGTTCATGAAATGTTATTTTCACTTTCTTCTTCCATTTTAAGTAATTCTTTTTGGAGAATGATGTCGGATCTAACTATCTTCACCTTTAGAAACTAAGCTCTACACTTAGAATGATAGAAAGTATGAACTCAAAGGAAACTAGTGTTGTCAATTGCAGAAATAGCCGTTTAATCAAATTCTGCTATGCAACAGTGCTATACGCTGCTAATAGCTGCTATTTGACATAGCTTTCTAAATATTAAAATGTATCACAAAACAATAGCGATTTGTTCGACACTAAAAGATATATGCAAAAAAGAGAGAGAAACAACATACTCAATGCAGCCTGTATGAGTAACAAAGAATGAATCATAATTACTTTAGTAAACACAATCCTGACACCTAAGATCAATAAGTTGGATTCAAGTAATGGAATGATTTCATATAATTTAGAACACAATATATAAAAAAGTTAGAATAAAAAGCTCAAAGATCAGGGACCGGAAAAAATCTAGCACACAAGATAATGGAAAAATAGATAAGAATAGTTGTCATGAACTATGTCTCCTGAAAGCTTAAACTGTTTGGTGAAGACATGAATGGTTGGTTTAATATTACAATTCAAACATTCCCTCTCGATTCTCGTGCTAGATCCCTACCGGCTTTGAGCATGGACAGTGCATAAGTCCACCTAATTAACTTGAGCTGAAATTTAACTATAATTTTAATTAGAAAATGGGGGAGGCAAGGATCAAACTTCTGATACTATGTCATGAGTCGACTATCCCAATAGCTTAAGCTCTAAGGTGAAAACGCTTCAATGTTTTTTTTATCATAATTTCTCAATATTAAAGTAACATTTTTTGTTTGTGATTTTTGTGAACATGGCCGTCGAATAATGACAAGATTAAGTCATGAAGTAGAGTATTGCTCCAATACCTTAAAAGCAAACTTTCTCATTAAAAACAATTTTTCAAAGAAATAGAAGTGGCTAAGTAAGAAGCAAACTTTCTTATTTCTAAGTATCCCTTAGAGGCACAGATAATTGTTAAAATGAAGTTGCTTGACAGATGGAAAAGCACCTAAAATTACCACTTCCAAAACTCCATAAGAATGTTATAAGAAACAAATACAAAAAATAGCATGCACAATAGCAAAGCAATCACTGAGGACAATGAACTAACGAGAAAACAAGGTTGTGCAAACCTGTAACCGTGTCTTGATAGTATCTAATGGGGTTGTGATGCAGGAAGCAGTTGCACCGGCAACAATACCTCCCGCAGCCTGAACTAACATAATTTTCGGCACACTTGGAGGAACTTCGTCATATTTGCCACCTTGGTCCAACAATCTGTCAATGCAAACAGTTGCTAATTATTTTCAGTATTAGAAAGTTTGCATAATAGGACCTTGGGGATAATTTTAAAGTTACAATTACTTGAGAGTTAATATAAATAAAAATAACCGAAAATGTCATGCAACAACACAGCAACTACTCAGTATTTAGAAAAAAATACAAGCATTACCAAGTCTTACCTCCAAATGTAGCGTTGGCTTGAACCATAACTTGCCCACCAAACTGCGCTAGAAGGTGAATAAGTAACAACAGAAAGACCAAACCCTCGATACAATCCCCGAATGCCATCAGACTTTATAATCTTACGAGCAACATCCAGACCCCCACTATATTTGGTATGGCCAGAGTATCCTTGCACCATCAACTTTTGGCTAACCTGAATACCATCCAATGAGAATTAGATATTAGAATTAGTCATGTTTTGTGAAATAAGAAAATAGATGAGAACAAATTAACAGGAAAAACAAAAATAAATTCCTATTTATCTAAGAATATGATATATTTTTCAATTGACACCCTTCAAATGAAGCATCAGTTGAACATCATCACAAAGACAAAAGGCATTTATAGAACAACTTAACAGAAAAAAACTTCTGTATGTACAATTGAAAAATTTCTGATATTATAAAACCAACCGTTGCATTTTAAGTACATATACAACATCCCGAGTTCTAACAATATAAAATGAAAGCACCATCAACCAATTGACAGTAAAACAATAGGACTAGGAGTGTAGCATAGCGTTTGAAATAAGATTTAAACAACACTTCTGAATTCATAAAGAAAAATGAGTTCAACAAACACTTATTTTGGATTGCAGCGCACGTGGTAGAAAATCAGCAAACAAATTCCAATACTTGTAACAGTGAAAATTAACATCAAAGATTGATAAGCAAAGAAAAACTAAGTTAACATCCAGAGCAGAAGCACTGAATGTACGACCCTATCCATATCAACATGAATTAGATTTTCGTACCACATCAATTGGTACAAACACAGATTGAGCAAAAAGTGACGATGTCATGCCTGCAAGTCCATTTGCTAAGGCAGCCTGAGTAGTTCCAGATAGTCCAAATGGTTCGAGCATTCTAAAGGCATACACCTTTGTGGTCTCTAGAACCGACATGAATATGACTCTGGCCGGTATTGCACCAGTGATAACCGTGCCAAACCCTTTATACAAACCAGGGATGCCATCTGTTTTAAGTAATCCTTTTGCAACAGAATAGGCATTTTTCTCTATAGAAGCCTTTGTTGCTACCTGCAGCCTAGTTTTCACAACTGATACCGGGTAAAGTGCAACTGTAACACCGGTAAAAAGTCCAGCACCAACGACATAGAACTTAGTTTTATCTAGCCTGTACAATTTAAGCGAACATAATTAGGATACAGAGGTTGCATATGCAAAATCAATCATAATAATACCATAAACTCAAAGAGTCACCACCATATCCCTAAGATATATATAGTCACCACAAATTGTTTTCATAGATATTCTGTAGAGCTTAAACAAGGTTAAAACAGTTTCCGGACGTGCCATAGGTTATTTCCATAAGTACTCACAATTCCTTGTGCCGGTAGATAAGTTCAAATACATCAATTTAAATTCAATTAAAGGGCAAGATAACCTCAATCTTTATAAAATAACTATCATCCACATATAGAACATATACACAATTTGAATGGCATCATAAAATCATTAAAAAAAATTACTTAATAGAAAAACAGAATTAATAATTCAAACAGCAGAATCTAATCACCTTAAATATGCACTATCAAAAAAATCTCATCTTTTTTCAGCAATTCCTATCATATTTCCTATTTAACTAAGAAATTTATAATCTTTTTTATTTTTTTTTCAACCTATCAGCAGCAAGCTTACCCTTTTGTTGATTTCCTACATCATAAAACCCTAAATCTCAACCCCCAATAAAATTATTTATTAAAAAAACATAATGAAACAATATTAACATTCAGAAATTATATAAAATTTAGAAGAGAAAACAGAAAATGAAAAAGAAAAAGAAAAAAGAAAGAGAAGCATACTTGTCCCAATTAATTTCGGTTTGTCCAAAAGAATGGGCCATTTGATTGATTGATGAATTAATGTTGAGAAAAAGAACAAAAGAACATTCCCTAGCTGCTTTGTTACGATGATGATGATGATGAAGAAATGAAAAAGTATTGAATTTGAAGTATAAAGAAAAATATGGAAACGTTGTTGGTGGTGGGTGGTCGAAGAAAGGCTGCGCGTACGCGATGTTGTGGGAACGAAAAGTTCGATTTTTTTGATTCAGATATTTTTGTGTTTTTTTCACTAATTTAGTTTTTGGTTGAGGTAGTAAAAAATATGATATATTTGTATGAAGTAAAAAAAATGATATAAACACTGTCCAAACCAGCACCCGAAATCACCACCTGAACCTAAACTCAAAGGCTATTCGAGTCACAAAACAAAACTTACATCCATTGGATTCTTGTTTTTCTACCCAAGCTCACAAGAAGAACACACAAAAATACAACATAGTTTGGTAACGAGCATAGTTTAAATTTTTATGAAAATACAACAATAAAGTACATCAAAAAAACTGAGTAATGTTAAATTACCATAAATTACATTAAAATACAACAATAACATAATTTGGTAACATAGATTTATATATACAAAGGGGTAATTAGATAATTTAACATATAATTGGGTGTGATTTAGGATTTTAGGACAGATTTAAATGATCTCCCAAACTTACACCGGTGATATCAGGTGTCATCCGAACTTAAATTCAATTAACTTATATTTTTATCTGTTGATTCGGAAATTCGGACTTATCTGACTGACATCCCTATTTAGGATGGAGAAATCTTTGCACAAGTCACCCAAAAGTATTACTTTGTCTTGTCATTTTGAATTCAAAGGTAGTAATAGAACTGGTAAAAGAAATCCTCTATCAACTATATTTTGGTATCTTCTAAGTTGTTTAAATGATGATTGATATAATTAAAGTTTGATTCTAGTATTGATAGGAATCATTGAGTGGAATTGTTCTTCGTGCAGGATTGTATATCAATTTCAAGATAAATATTTTTTTTTTGTGGTGAAGATAAATATATTAAAATAGTTGTTGGTGAAGCAGGAGCATAAATTGCAATTAATTTATAACCATGTACATTATACTATAGTATGGTCTATAGTTAGTTAGATTGGTGTTTTTCTTTCTTATATACAACTGTGTTCATACACTGCTGCTTATTACATGATTAAGAGACTAAAACTAATATAAACTTTTTTATTTTTTTGACTAAAAAACTAATATAAACTTGATAAGAATAAAAAAAATAAAGACCAGCATTACAAATGTTATATGAAAGGGTCAGTGGTAGAAACTACGTACAAAAAATATTTAATTGTGAAGTCAAACTGTTAACATGAATTAATGTATTAAACGAGGCCCATATATACACGATTAAGAGACTAAACTAAATTATTTTGTTTTAATGAAGCAAAGAGAAAAGAGGTCTCATAAATCCTAGCTCAACTGGCAAAAATTTGCCGAAATTGCAAGGCATAGACGTCATGACCGGGATTCGAACTCCGGCTCTCTCACTTATGTGAGAATTTCTCATATTTACTTTGTCAATTCTTCTATGTAAAAAAAAAAAAGAGAAAAGAGGATAGAATGTAATTTCTAAAATATTCACCTTTATTTATTTTTCTAAAATAGAGGCCCATACACCAAAAAAAAAAGTATTAAACGACAACTCTTCTAAAGAAACAAACCATTTGCAAAATCTTGCCATAGAACCTTGTAGAACACACAACGCATAAAGTATATTTTGGCCCCAAAACCATTATTATTTTAAGATAATTGACAATTATAGCTGGCATTTATGTTCTTTTATTCTCGCACAAACAATCATATAAGTTGACAATATGTACAACCAACTAAGGTACATTACATGCCATTTTTTTCTTTCCTATTATGTGCAACTTGTGGGGGAGGGGGGAATACATGAACGTGCAAGGAATTGTTTGGTTGCATTTGCATTTGCTTCTTATATGAAATTTATATTTTCAGTCATTTTATTTTGTTTGGCAAAGAGTATAGATAGAGATATGCTTTTACAGCGAATAACAATTAGTATATTTAGTAAAATTAAAGATTGAATTTATAATCTTTGCTAAAAATAAGTTGAATTAACCGATAATTATAAAATAAATATTTTTAAATTAATATTTAATTTTTTTAATCAAACATATTTATAAGCTAAAAAAATATAAGCAATAAGTTATAAATAAACGACTCTTCTTGGGTGGATATATTAACAACCTCGCAACATGATAAAGGTACACTATTTTATATATTCTAAAATGATTAAAGTCTTTGCCCCTGCAAAGTAGGAGGATTATTTTTTATTTTTTATAATTTTTTTTAAAAATTATCCTCGGTAATATTTTTTTATTTGTGTTCTTGCTAAGATTATAGAGAATGGGCCGGTGATATTGATATATTGGGCTCGACAGAAATATTTTGGGTCCTACATATCCCTTCTGATGAGTGGGAATTAAAGCGAGATAGTTTTCTTCTTGGTCCAGCGTTGGGAGCTAATCTTGATGATTTAGATGTAGTATATTCTAGTCAATAGGGGTGCTCAGCTAGGGTTTGTGTGCTTGGCCAATGAATTAAGTGTCTGTTTCAATGTCTGGGACCCCCTTTATATAGACATCCTTTTAGGTCAGAGTTGACGGTTGGCACCTCGTGCTTCTTTTCCTTCGGAGGCGGAGATCATGCTCTTATTTAGTAAGGTGGTTGGCATTGAGCCGTTGTGGGGGAGCACGTGCTCCTATCTTGAAGGCGAAGACCGGGTCCAAACTTATCCTGGTGAAGTCGTGGGGCTGATCCGTGATATTGGGCCGAGCAAAGGAGAACGAGCGATTAGCCCAACAGTATTCACACGGCAGGCCCACTAACTTTTGGGGAACCCACCCAATCAAATTTGATTTACCTCATAATGGAATATGTTTGACTTCGGAATCAGTCATTTAACTCCTGTATTGTTAGCGAATTTTAGTTTACCCTCTCATTGTTCATGCTACATCATCACTTATGGGAATAAATCAAATAAAAAAATATTACAGAGGAGTAATTCAAAAAAAAAAAATTACAGACGATAAATCAAATAAATAAATATTACAAAAAGATAATCTAAGGTAAACAAAATTCGCCTACGAATTTGTCAAAAAAAGAAAAAAAAAACTTAAATTTAAGTGTTTATAAGTATCTTCCCAACCTCAAATCATTAATATACATCTCAAGTTTGGGTTCAAGTATTTTGAACCACTTACCATTCGTCAAAAAAAATAAAAAATTTGAACCAATTACCACGTCTTGACATGTTTGATTATGGGAACATTATATATATAGGAAATTTCTAATATGGACCATTTGCTCAAGTGGTCCATGATGGACCAACCATATAACGAATACGAATTTTACAAAATCGATCGGTGGATTGAAAGTTTATATCATATAGATCGGGAATTTCTAATATGGACCATTTGCTCAAGTGGTCCATGGTGGACTAACCATATAACGAATACGAATTTTACAAAATCGATCGGTGGATTGAAAGTTTATATCATATAGATCATCCACAGAAAAAATTAGAAAAATTGAAAATCATTTGATATGTTTTTGGGACTCATTAAGATTTACAGTATTTAATAAACCGTTAATCTTTATGGATCTCAATAACATATCAAATGATTTTAAATTTTTCTAATTTTTTTTATGGATGATCTATATGATATAAACTTTTAATCCAACGGTGGATTTTGTAAAATTCGTATTCGTTATAGTAGTATTGACCACTTGTCCACGGTGGACCACTTGATGAAGTGGTCCACCATAGCATTGGCCCATATAGATTATCCACAGAAAAAATTAGAAAAATTGAAAATCATTTGATATGTTTTTGGGACTCATTAAGATTTACAGTATTTAATAAACCGTTAATCTTTATGGATCTCAATAACATATTAAATGATTTTAAATTTTTCTAATTTTTTTTTATGAATGATCTATATGATATAAACTTTCAATCCAACGGTGGATTTTGTAAAATTCGTATTCGTTATAGTAGTATTGACCACTTGTCCACGGTGGACCACTTGATGAGGTGGTCCACCATAGCATTGGCCTATATATATAAAGTCATCAGAGAGGAGCCTTATACAATTCTGAAACTACACATTCTTTAATTTTGTGATTAAAAAACAAAACAAAATTGTGGAAGAGTTGACCGAACGGCTAAGGTTGCTTTCATGAATCTTCAGACTTAGTTGGTTTGATTAAGACAGAAATTTATCAATGAATATAGCTGTACTTAATCGTGATGTTTGATTGTTCCATATACTATAGAAAACGATTGAAGAAAAAACACATATATGTATATTAAACGATGGTAGGTGTAAGTGTGTAACAATTTTTTCTTTATAAAAATGTTTAAAAGATTTTTAACTTTTCCACTAATTTTATAATTTAAGGAAAAACATATTGGAAAAGTTTTTGTCCTAAAAAATAAATTTTATATTAAAAACTATACGAAAACACTTAAAAAATCACTTAAATTTTGTCTATTTGAAAACCGACAATTTTGGTTCATTCATTATACTTTTTTCAGTTAAATAAGTAAATAGTTTCTATAATTTTTCAGAATTTCGTTTCACGTCCTGAAAGATTTTTTTCATACTTTTTGTCTTTTAAAATTTTTCTATCCCAACTTTTACTCTCTACTTTAATCAAACTTTTGTATACTTTCACATTTTTAAATATTTTTTTGTATTCATGTTTATAATATTATAAGAATCTCTGATAAAATTTAGAAAAACCTAACATAAGATGAATTATTTATGAATTTTTATATAAAAAAAAAAAATAAACTTTTGAAACAGAGATTCATATAATATATTAAACACGAGCGTGTAAAAAATTTTAAAATTTTGAAATGATATGCATGAGTTGAATGAAATTTAAGGACAAAAAAATCATGACAGAAAATACTTAAAGGAACAAAAGGTGCGAAAAAAAAAATCTTTAGATACTAAAATTAAAATTCTGAAAAACTATAAAGATCATTTACTTATTTAAACCTATATTTTAATAAAATGTTCTCTTAAATATTTCTTGTAAAACATGTCATTTCACAATATTTCAAATTAGAAAAAACCAAAATTGTCAAATTTAGGATCCAAATTTTCGAGTTCCTACCCCTTAATAATATCTATCAACTGAACTATATGAAATTATGAAAATGAAATGTAAACAAAAATAAAAATAGATAATGTCATTTTATTCATCACTTTTATAAACAAACTAGTGTGATCCCATCAAATTATTTTCTCTGAACTCTCTCTAAAGAAACCTTAACCGCCTTCTTCACCCTCCATATCCAAACTCCTTTAATCATCATGTAGCTTGTTCCTATGGTGGTGCGATGAGCGGCGTCGGCCCTCCGCACCACCTTGTCCAGATTTGCGCCGGAGATGTATTCGATGGGTGTGGTGGGTTTCTTTTTCTCTTCTCCCGGGTTCACATCTTCCGGTTTCGGTTTGGATTTTCCAACACCACCTCCCTTGTGGCGGTGGTTGTTGTTTGTGTTGATTTTCCCAAAACAATACAGGTTTGATTTTGTTCTTCCAGTGTTGTTGTTTTATGGCACCTTTGCTCCTCCATCTGTTCGATTTGGGTCTGGAGCTCGTGGTGAGATTCCTGGTCCTCCCTCAACAGATATGTTTCGTGGATCGCTCGCTGGGTTTTTTTCCTTGGCGGTGGTGGTGGAACTTTCCATGGTGATTGTTGCTCTCTGACTCTCACTATGTCGGTCTTGTTTGCTGATTTCTTTTCCAGATCTGTTGGGTCTGCAGCTTTCAGGATTGTTGTTTCGCCGCTGCCGTCGTGCCGGTGGTCATGGGATTTTCTACTTCGGGTCGGTGGTGGTTCTGCTGGTCCCGTTGTTGTTGTTCTTAACTTTTGTTACTGCATCTGTTTTGGTTCCTTGGATCTAACAGTTTGCAGGGCTTGAGTTTGATTGACCCGAAAGGGTTCTTGATACTTGCTTTGATTTATCAGAGGGGGTTGGTACGTGAAATGGTCCGTGTTAGCGGTCATTTCATTCGCCGTTTATACCTTTACAGATATTGACACGTCACTTTTTTTGCTATTTGGTGTCGCGCCCGTACACAGGTTCGCCGAGTAGTGTCCGATGTGCTAGTGTTTGTTTTGGTTTGGTTGTTACCCGTTAGGGTTGGATCTATAACCACTTTGTAGCTGGTCTTATTTGTTTTATCTTTTATTGCTGCAAAACGGTTAATTGGGTCAGGTTGATATCCCCCAGTTTGCACTCTCTTTTATTTTATGTTTAATATATTTCGGATAGGGTTGAGGGCTTCCTCAACTCTCCTTTTGATTAAAAAAAAAAAAAATTAAAAACAAACTAAACTTTTTAAGCATTGAATTTTTTTTTGTGTTAACCTTTTAATTCGTCGGAGAAAAAACCTTGATAATTTAGAGTTCCACCGTAAAATAATTAAAATCAAAGCAAAAATTATTTAATTTTCTCAAAGAGTTCATTCCAATATTGAAAAATTGATTTATTTATTTAAATCAATATGAACAAAATATATTAGTTATTTAATCTACCACAAAATGAAATTTATTTATTTTTTATTATATAGTGAGGGTACCTACTTCTATTAGTTATTTAATCTACCACAAAATGAAATTTATTTATTTTTTATTATATAGTGAGGGTACCTACTTCTAGTAGCTTTGCTTAATATAACAGAGAGAATCCAACTGGACACAATCAGAATCCCAGTTTGTGCTCTTTTTCCTCTTTTTATTCCCATTTCTTCTCTTCCACGGATCTTGAAAATCCTAACCTATTTTCTACCAAAAACACCATAATTCCCAAACACAAATTTTTATCCAGAAAAAAAAATATGAGTTTCTCTTTGTCATCAAAATCAACTCCTTGCATTTTCTTCTTCATTCTACTTTCTTGCTTCACTTCAACAGGTTCAATCTTTACTATTCTCGTTTGTTCTGTGTTTTTGTATTATTATAATTGTTTCCATTTTTGGAATTAATGTTTGCGAAAAATGGAATCTTTGTTATCTCAATTTGATTATGACAGTAGGTTTTCTATAAATTTGATTTTTTTAATTAAGTGTTCAGGTTCTTGTGACTTTTCTGATGATTACTATTTTGTTGCTATTTGCTATAAAATTTGCATATGAAACAAAATAAATTGTGATTTATGTGTTCTAACTGCCTTTTGATAACAATTTGTGTTCTAACTGATCTTTTCCCCTTTTGGGTTTGGAATGTGTTTTAAGCAATTGTGAGAATGGACTTATTTGTTGACTTAAGTAACTTTGAGAATGTTTGAGAGGAATTATGGAAGCAACTTAGCTATCTATGATAGATTAGGAAAACAACTTATAGCTTGTGTGAAAATAGTTTGACTTTATTTTGTCTTATGATCGAAAAAGTTTTACACATAAACACTTAAATTGATAAGCGTTTAATTAAGTTGTTTATTCAAACATGGTAATAGTTTAAATTAGGATTTTTTACATGAGGTTTGTGCTTAAAAACTACTATAATAAGGGAACTTTAGATTGGTTTTTTTACATATTTAAAAAATAAAAATTTTGATTTCATGAAACAACCATTGACTTGAACAATGTGTTTGTTTGTTTGTATTCTTTGATCATAAATTGATATACTTTATGTTTTTGGTTTAACTTATTCAGATGCTTATGACCCACTTGACCCAAACGGGAATATCACAATCAAATGGGATGTTGTGCAATGGACACCTGATGGTTATATGGTAAGTACACTTTCTTTTATACAATATCACATATTAATATGAGAAGCTAATTATATAGTTCTACACTGTTCATGGTGTTTAAATGATTTTTGCTGCTTTTCTTTCTACTTCTTTGTTTGGTGCATTTGTTGTGATGAATCAGTTCTTACTTGAACAAGGGCCTATTTAGAATGACTTATTCAAGCTTATCTACTGATTCAAGCACTTGTGAGATTGATTATGCGAGCTTAACTACAAAGGATTTTGATGTGTATAGTATTACTATTAATTATTGATTGAAGTACATAAGTGGTTTATATACAGTAGTGGCCATAGCCTTTAAGAATGAGTTGTTTATTTTTGTTCCGTTAGTTATTTAGATATCGTTGAAACAATTGGATGTGCAGGCTGTTGTTACGATGACCAACTTCCAACAATATCGACACATTGCTGCGCCCGGATGGTCCCTAGGATGGACGTGGGCGAAAAAAGAGGTAATCTGGAGCATGGTGGGATCGCAGACCACCGAACAGGGTGACTGTTCAAAATTCAAAGGAAATGTTCCCCATTGCTGTAAGAAGAACCCTACAGTTGTTGATTTTCTTCCGGGAACACCTTATAATCAGCAAGTCGCGAATTGCTGCAAAGGCGGGGTGCTCAGTTCATGGGCACAGGATCCTACGAATGCAGTGGCGTCATTTCAGATCAGTGTTGGTAGGGCTGGAACTACAAATAAAACGGTTAAAGTCCCTAAAAACTTCACCTTGAAAGCACCGGGACCCGGATATACTTGTGGGCCGGCAAAAATTGTGAGACCTACTCAGTTTATTCAGCCAGATAAACGAAGAGTAACACAAGCACTCAGTAAGTTAATAAACTTCTATGCATGTTTTACTGTTTTAAATATGTTTATCTAAGTTTTTGCGTTGTTCACGAAAATTTGCACTCATTTCTAGTTCTGCTAAATTTTAAACTGACATGCTTAAATGACAGTTGTCCTAAGTAGCTATCTGCAGTTTGGCAAATTTAGTGTTTGTTTGTTACAGGTTTTATTTCAAAAAATACTACTATTATTGAAAAATAATTTGGGGGTTGAATGAAAAACTCCACATTAAATTACTTTTAAACTCTATAGGAGTTTTTCATTCGTTTGTTAGAGTTTATAAAAGAACGAGAAGTTGGAAGTTGTTTCGCTTAAAAATTGGGTAGCGGCTTAAATTAGGAAGTTGTTTTTCAGTAGCTTCTCTTAAAAATCATTTTTGATGGATGATGTTTTTTTAAAAAGTGATTTTCATTAAGATAAACAAACACAAATTAACTTCAGCTTTTCTTAAAATTCACCAAACTATTGAATATAAAAATCACTTTACTTTAAGTTGTAACAAACAGGATCTTACCATGGTTTTGATTCATTGCAGTGACTTGGAATGTTACGTGCACGTATTCTCAATTTCTAGCGCAGAAAACTCCCACTTGTTGCGTCTCCCTTTCAGCCTTCTATAACGATACAATTGTACCCTGCCCAACTTGTGCATGTGGATGCCAGAGTAACTCATCTCAGTCGGGTAGTTGTGTAAAGTATGTTTCTTTCACCAACCATACTGCAATTTTCTTCTAGTTTTTAAGTTGTATACTAATATATTTCTTTTCTTTGTGATTACAGTCCAAACACGCCACATTTAGCCTCGGTTGTTGCTGGTGACGGAAAGAATAATTTATCACCTTTGGTGCAATGTACCAGCCATATGTGCCCAATCCGAATCCATTGGCATATCAAAGTTAACTACAAGGAATACTGGCGTGTGAAGGTTTCTATAACTAATTTTAATTACCGCATGAATTACTCCAATTGGAACTTGGTAGTCCAGCATCCAAACTTCGATAATCTGACCCAGTTATTCAGTTTCGACTACAAGTCATTAAATCCTTATGGTTCGATAAGTAAGTGTTATCCTGACTCTTCGCTAACAAGCTTTTCTTAAATTTGTCATAGATAGGTAATGGATATATCAAGAGTGATAACTCAGTAATGATCAAAATAAGTTCATTAACCCCAAATTTGGATGTGGTTAACCACAATTTTCACATGTTCATATATCAACAAGTAGTTAAACACTTGAAAGTTATGGTTAATCCGTGTCTAAATTCGTGGTTAATGGATTTCGACATGTACTGCACTTAATTAACCATATATTTGAACCGTGTTAATAACTCAAAAAATTTGTCTAAATTTGGTTTGTACAAACATGATTTCTGTATTTTTTAATCAGTTACTAACATGAGCTGTTTTTACCAGATGATACAGCAATGTTGTGGGGAGTGAAGTTCTATAATGATTTTCTTAATCAGGCTGGCCCTAATGGCAATGTTCAATCTGAGCTACTCTTCCGAAAGGATGATATGTCAACTTTCACTTTTGGAAAGGGTTGGGGTTTCCCTCATAGAATCTACTTCAATGGCGACAACTGTGTGATGCCACCGCCCGATGCATATCCATGGTTACCTAATGCCGGTTCTCGGCAAGAAGTTTCATTGTTGGCTTTAGTACTGGCCTCCTTGGTAGTCTTAGTATTTTTTGCATACATTTAAGGTTCCAACCTGTGATGTCAATTTGGTTTTTGAGGCAATCAGATGGACGACACCCGGGTGGCAAGTCAAGATTTTATTGTGCATCCCACGATTGTTTTGAAGGATTCAGTATATATTGGTGGTAGAATTTACTGTTTAGCGATTTGTGTCTGTTATGATGCAATGTTACATCTGTAAAAATAACAAAATATATACAGTAACATTATGTGAAAATATAAACTTGACGAATCTTGTGTGGATTTAAATGCTAATGGTCTTAATTTCTATTTGCTGCTTCTACTTTGGAATCATATTATTTTTCTTTCATATCTTGTTTGGAACTAGTATTGGCCTATTGGATCTGTTTGGATTGACTTTGAGTTTATCTTTATTGACTTAAACATTAGTGAGATTATTTGGGATGGCCTAGGTAAGATGCTTATGATTTTATTTTATTTTTTGTTTGAGAAATAGTTTATACATAAGCATTTATATGATAAGTGTTTAATTAAACTGTTTATTCAAACATGAACATTGTATTAAAGAGATAGAAGAGGTTTTCATTACAGCATTGTAACACAAGTATTTACATATGACAAAAATCACATTCATGAGCATTTATATTTATCACTGTTTCTATTGCTCATGAATCCCACAACACATTCATGAGTCTTGTTTGTGATGTTTTAAAAGAATGCCTTAAAAAGTGACACATACCTGTTGTCACTTTTTCCAAGTAACAATTCTTGGCTTCAAAATTTTAACATGATAATTCAAACTTGTTTATGTACCAATTCACCAAAGTGCTAGGAAGAGAAGCAATGTGATAATGAATGTTTGGAAGTTAAGGACATTCTTAGGAGAAGAATTAGGGAGGTATGGGTAGGAATCAGGTGAAGGCATCATGCATTCTTCACCATTGAAGTAGACTCTTCTAGGAAATGCCCATCCTTGGTTGAATGTGAAAGTTTCCTTGTTCTTTTGAAGAAGCACTTCTGATTGAACATTTCCACTTGGCCCAGCTTCCATTAAAAGATCATTAAAGTATTTCATACCATAGAACATGCCAGTGTCATCTGTATACAAAATCAATAATACACTTTAGTTCTAAATATTACTATATAAGTGGCTATATCATGTGATAAATTCAAATTAGTCCTAAATAAGCTCTTCCAACTGTAACTGTTTATGATCTATTTGATGCTACTTACTTATGGATTCATAGGGAAGCAAAGGTTTGTAATCAAAGCTGAAAACTTGGGTGACATTGTTAAGATTTGGATGTTGTACAGCAAGAGTCCAAAGAGAATAGTTCAATCTGTAATTGAAATTTGTCACTGCTATCTTAACTCTCCAATAGTCCTTATAGTTAGTCTTTACATGCCAGTGTACCCTGATAGGGCACATATGATGAGTACACTGAAGCAATGGTTCATTGTCCCTCTTTGGAGTATGTATCCCTACCATGTCCAGAAATTTAGAATTACCCCTGCATACCATAAAAACATACGAGAAAATATTTAGATTTTCTTTTTTGGTTGTCTAGTTTTAAAACATTGTAGACAAAGTTTTAAAATCCCGATCAGAGATCAAACCGACGAGACCACCAGCTTATAATCTCTATCACCTGATACAGCTCCGATTCAACCAGATTGCGGTAAAACCAGGATCAAACTAATCGAAAAAAATAACCAATTTCGGATTCAACCATTTGAACTAGGTAATTAGGTCTGATTTTTAAAACATTGCTTAGAAATGAAGAGTTCATTAATAGTTTTGAAAGATCAAAATTTACTTGACACAATTCTTCTTGTTTTGGCAGCCACAGGCACAAGAATGACAAGGGGTAATAGTCTCATTATAGAAGGATGACAAAGATACACAACAACTTGGATTCTTCCTTGCAAGAAATTGTGAGTATGTACATGTAACATTCCATGTCACTGCATGAGATAGAAAGAAAAAGAAAATGAAACTATTAGAATTGTTGAATATGGGGGAAGTTTGGCGGGAATTTATTATGATGCGATGACAAAATATATTTTGCGATCCTTTAACTTATTTAATCGTATCATATTAGTCCTTTAAGTTCCATTACGCATATAGAAAACTTACTAAGTGCTTGAGTTTTGCGGCGCTTATCTGCGGTGAGGAACGTGGTGGAAGGAACAACCTTAGCAGGACCACAAGTATAACCAGGTCCAGGAGCCAAAAGAGTAAAGTTCTTAGGAAGTTTCACTGTCTTGTTTGAAGTACCACCTTGTCCAACACTGATTTGGAAAGATGAAACAGCTGATGAAGGATCTTGTCCCCATGCTGCTACAACTCCACCTTTACAGCAATTTGAGAATTGTTGATTGTAAGGTACACCCGGTAGAAAGTCTACAACTGTAGGAGTTTTCTTGCAGCAATGAGGCACATTGCCTTTGAATTTAGAGCAATCTCCTTGCTCAGTTGTTTGAGATCCTACCATTGACCATATGACTTCTTTCTTTGCCCATGACCATCCTAATGTCCATCCTGGATTCATTATGTGCCGGTACATTTGGAAATTGCTCAATGTTACCACTGCCTGGTTCAATATGCAAAGCATAAAATTAGAGATTTGGCTCAGCAAAAGTGAATATAGCGCAAAGTAAGAAGTGAATAGGAAAATCGAAACTTGAAATTCTGTGTACCGGTCAAAATAGTCCCTCATTTTCATTGACACATTATAATTTCACATTGTAGTCCCTAACAGTAAAAGTTTACAAAGAGACTACTTTGTCTGATGCTTACGATTCCGATGACCTATTTTCCTATTTACTCATAAAGTAAGTAATCTCTATCATTGACAAATTCAAGAGTTGATATTTCAAGACACTCATAGTTTGTGTTATACATGTATATCGATCTAATATTAACCTTGATGTATTCATCATAGATGATATTACTTACTTTATACTACAAAGTGAGTGAACTTTTACTTACCACATAGCCATCTGGTGTCCAAGATACTACATCCCATTTGATCGTTATATTTCCATTGGGATCCAAAGGATCATACGCAGCTATAACCAGAAAGCGTCCACGAAATCAGTTGAATACAAACGTGAAAACAAAATAGGCTAAAAAAATGCAAAGTGAAAGATAAACAATATCAACAAAAAAGGTAACTTTGTATCACCTGCATAAGAAAATAGCACAATGACACATAGAACTGATATATTAAGCCTCATTCTTTGAATATGTGCTTATGATATTCTCAAATTATGGTAATATTCTGCTGGAATTAGCAACCTTATTTGAATAAGATTGGAGTAATTTCAGCTCAATGCTATAACCATAGAATTTGATATGTAATATTGTAGAAAAAGAGGCTTAAGGAGAATTCTCTTTGAGGTTCATGGCTTACCTACTGGTTGTTGAGTACCTGCACATTTATATTCATACTGAGATATTTTTCCTTTGAATTTCCTATATCTTGAAGCAACAGCAATTGACCAAAATAAGGTGCGGAGTTTTGAGTGACCATAACACTTCAATTGTAGATTTTGAATGCTCACTTGTTCTCTGATGAGTTAAGATTCACAATACTTTATGAGTTTACAGTGTAACCAATTCCATATGGATAAACTCTTTTAGAAATGGAATATAACACAATTTTATTTAAAATATTAGAAGATTGTAAAAAATAAGCCTATATTTTTCTTCGAAGTATCGATTGGTTTTTGCTAATAACTAATCTCTGCCAAAGAATTTGGTTGGTCACATTTAATAGGATCTCCCTTTCCAACCATTTTTTTTCATCCATAAAACTTGAATTCGAGACCTTGCATTGCATTAGTGATTTGATTCCAGTTCCACTTAGACTAGGAATTAACACAATTTTATTAAAAACTATTAGACAATTGTCCAAAATAAACATAGGGTTATTTTATATATTTTTTTTATGAGCTGACAGTGTTATTCGTGTGAAGTATCCACCAACTTTGGTGATGAGTAATATCTACCGAAAAATTTGGTTGGTCACCTTTTTTTATTAGTGTCTCCCTTTCCACATACATTTTTTCTATCTACAAGACTTGAATTCGAGACCTTATACATAAGTGATATGAGTTCAGTTCCACTCAGACCAATGTATCATAAGGGAACAATTAAAATTTGTAATGGACCCTAAAAAAAGCCTTTTTCTCCCTTTCTAGTATTTTATGTATTCTAAGAAATTCCCATTTCTTTGAACTTTTTTCTCAAGATTTATTGGATAACATGCATTGAACAAGTTTGCAATGATAATAAATGAAATGTGGTATTATGGTCTTCATGTGAAGGTGAAACTTAAAAAACACATGTTAGGTAACACTCTCACTTCTCTACACCTTACCAACTAATTTTTCTGCCTCCACTTTGAGTCAGAGATATGAGTTTGAATCAAGCAAGCTTAGTAGGGACAGTTTAGTAAGTTCCATTCTGATCAAAAGGACACTCAAATACTATTCACTCTAAGACAGTATCAATATCTCACAAATAACATAAAACTCACGAACACATACTTCCAAACATGGTTTTAAATTGCGGCCGCACTATAAAGAATATCGAGGTCTCTGTAACGGCATCACAATCACAATTTTGACCATATCTACCGCATTTTCCCATAATAGAAGCTTAGAGCATAATATGAAACTGCAATTTAAAACCATACATCTATTAAAAAACCACCCGAAAACAAATGTATAAATTCACTCAATAAGACCAGCTTTGCTTGTGTAATAGCAACTTCCAAATAAAGACCAAGATGAGAACTCTGAAGCTTCCAAATATCATAAGGGACAGAGATATTCATATTGAGTGAATTACTATGTCACTAAAATATGCGAAACCAGATCACGCGAAACCGTTATTTAGATTCACATTCTTCAAAAAACTAAGTGGCAGTGTTTAATTAATTAATGATCTCCGTTTAAAAACTAAAAGATCGAGAGAGTATAAATTTAAATCCTAAGTAGAACAATGTGTGATCAGACTTTATTTACTTTCTAACCAAACTCCAGATTATCAGTGTCTGTTTCTCTGAGAGCTAGAGAATTAAGGCCAAAAAATTCTCTGTTTCAATATAATTGGAGTGGTAAGTACATCACGAATCATCGTGTTCTCATCTTCTTTTTACTTTGTGCATATGGCCTATAACAACAAGTAAATGTAAATGCAAATTTGGGGGGTATTCATAGCAAAACAATTTGGAATTAAGACTAAAATTCGAGTAAAGAAAATGACTATAACGATTGATTCAACAAATGTAAAGGAAATGTCAGATCCATATCGATTCGTTCAATTGCATGCAACGTGGTGATCAAGCGATTCCTAACCAAGTATCTCATTGATGTCAAGAAAGAACAACATATTAACCAAGTCCAATGTCTTGGTACCTCATCCTCTCAATTAACAAAAATTCCCTAATCTCTTAGTGCAATTTGTAATTAATTAAGGCTTTGCAAACGTTGTTCCAAGAATTCACAATGACAATTCAAAATCTCTAAAGTAATTGAACATTGAACAGTTAACCTAGATCTAATTTCAATCAACAATTATTAAAGCTAATTGAAAATAAAAATCAATTCGCATATGATCAGAACATGAAAGGCATTAAGCAAGAGATTAACTGAATAACATCAATTAAATACATGAATTAATTAGGAAATCAATTCAAAATGACATGTTTAGATTACAAGAATCAAACTCATCTCAAGGATCCAACCTTATGGTGTTTAGTTACACATAGTGGAAATGGAGCTAGCAAAGATGAATTGAAGAGAAATCATGATGTAAGGTGTGGTGATGATGAATAACTTCTTCAATGGTGGATCTAGCACTTGGAACTTCAGAAATGGAGCATATAGTGTGTCTTCTCCAAAAATTTGAACCTTTTCAGAAAAATGGAGTTCTCTATTTATAGACTTCAACTTCTCAGATCTGCTGCGCCACGCGCGCCACACGCAAGCAAGGACCAGGGAAGAAAGTACCAAAACAACATCAATTGCGCACCGCACAACCTACTCCTGCATCACGCACCAGAAGCAGGGATCAAGGCTTCACATTTCATCATACTTGCGCCACACGCAGGATTCTATTCAAATTTTCCCTCCTTTTATGGTCTTTCTTGCGAACCAAGCTATAACTCCATATTCATGCATTTTTCCATCAAAATAGGCCTAAACCCTTGCATTATTCCCTAGATTTTGTCTTGAAAATATCTTAGATGACAAGTAATGACCATATGTCATCGCTTGTAACAATAGGAATCCTAAAAAACTCAATAAACTCTATTAAACTATAATAATAATAATAATAATAATAATAATAATAATAATAATAATAATAATAATAATAATAATAATAATATTGATTCAAATTTTCAACAGTTTCAAATTAGATGGTTTAGATTAAATGCAACAAAAAAAACCAACAACAATTTGATCGTCAGATCGAGATCGGACGGTCCAGAGGCAGTGCTGCATCATGCAGTAACCGCACCAAATCCAATTCCCTCAAGTTGTAGGTTGTATTTATCAAAGTTGTGGGAATCTTGTTGATCAATGGAAATTTGACAAGTATAAAAAGAAATAGGGAAAGAAAAGAATAAAAAGAAGAAAATAAAAAAGAAAAAGTACCAAAAGAAGGAAAGGTGTATGACATAAGGTTGAGGAAAAAGAAGAAAACAAATGTGTGCAAGTAAAGTAGAGAATTGACAATTTAAGTTGAACTTGTACCTATCAGGAACATGTCATTTTCCTGCCAGTAAGTAAACCTTTCATTTTCTCTTCTCCCAATTAATTTTCTTGTCTAAAACCATTTCATTGATCACTTTCCATTCTACTTCTTTGTTTGGTGCAATTTGTTTGATGAATGAATATCTTCATGTTAGCTGTTTCTTAAATATGGAGTGAAGCACATGAGTTTATATAAATTAGTGATCATAGCCTTTAAGAATATATTTGTGTTTAATTTTGTTTCATTAGTTATTTAGATATCTTGAAACAATTGAATGTGCAGGCCATTGTTATAATCGTCATATTGTGCGCCCAGTTGGTCCCTAGGATAGACGCGTCACATGGTGGGATCGCGGGCATGCTGAACAGGGTGACTGTTCGAACTTCGTTAGAAATCTTCCATTTCATGTCAAAAGGATTCCACTATTGTTGATCTTCTTTTACGTCAAGTTATTACACTAATCATCTGGTCAAACTTTGCTTAACATTCTCATTGTCAATGTCATGAGCCTAACTATTCAATTGGTTGATTTTGAAAGTTGGAGTGCAATTCTTATTTTTTTCGGTTTTCACCACCAGTTGAATCTGGTTCGGGGGTCAGTTCTGGCATCAAATGGTTCCAGCCCCCTCCCGATCGCAGTTGCGGGGGATCGAACCGTGGTCCTCCCTACCAAATTCAGCGCCAATCACCACTGAACCAACTAACGATTGGTTGGAGTGCAATTCTTGAAAGATCAGAAAAGAACTCTCTGTACTATTAGCACCTTGAAGGACCAGAGGGAATTAACTCCCTGTCATACATTGCTAGTTGAAGGCTCAAGGCTATATATGCAGACATAACTGTTGTGTTATGAATTTCCATGCTTGAAAATGTAATTTTGCTTGCTTGAAAATGCTATTGCATTGTATAAGGCATTTTGTTTAAAGAAGTTAAAGAGTAACGTTTTCAAGTTTAGCTTAAGTTAAAGATGTAATTTTGTTGCATATTTTTAGCATTTGATGAACTTATAGATGTAAGGCCTAGTGACTATTGATTGAGTTTTTGTATTCTGACACTTGTGTCTTGGTTTATTAAAATAGATCCAATTTATATATATTTTTTTTAATATGGATCTCAGAAAACTAATTTAGATGAATCCTTGTCATTTGAAGTAGAAAAAAATGATGTTGACTAATAATTTAGATTATTTGCTACGGATTTACCATGGGATTTTACCAGCGGATAGACTCGAGGATTTCACCTGTGGTTTTATCTACGGATTGTACCTGTGCTTTTTCCTTCAACCCACAAGAAATAAGCAGATTTTTAGTGTAAGACCAAAGTCACATTTTTGGATCAAGAGCAAAAATTCCCAAAAAGAAAAAAAATAAATAAAAAAACATAAAAATTGTGGATTGTTTCTCTTCCCACCCCCCATTCTTTTTAACCCCCCAATATTCCAATTTTACCCTGTACAAAAACTTCGGAACGTGTTTTCCGAAGTTTTTCTAGTTCAAATTCATCAAAATTTCGGAAAATACATTCCGAAGTTCGTATTCTAGGCAAAAAAAACTTTGGAAAATGCGTTCCGAAGTTTAAAACTAGGGGCAAAAATGGAAATCGGGGGGGGGAAAAGAGTCACGGGGGGTGGGAAGAGAAAATTTCAAAATTGTGAAGCTAAAAAAGCCCACCCATGAAGCTTATTTTTGAATGATGTCCATCATGTGTCTTTTTTGTAATTATTAACTTAAATATTTAATGGATTTCGGGATACAAAAGTTTTGGTAGCTATGGAGAAAAGGCAATTCAAATTGCACAAAACAAAGGTCTTGGATATGCCTTAAAATCTCGGTCATAAGAAGTCTGAAAATCCTGAAGAAGTATGTCAGCTGCGCCGCGCCAGTGTGGTTTGGTTTTGTTGATTGCGTCGGGCGCGGGCACGAGTTGTTTTAGAGAATTTTGTGGAAAATATATTTTCTTGGAGGATATTCTGATTTGGATTTGCTTTGTTTTAAAATAGGTTGTGTTTGTTTTTAAATAGGATATATTTATAAACAATATGAGATTTAGTTTTATTTTAGAAGATTATCCTTTAAAATAAGTAGGCATATATTTTTCTATAAATAGAGATTGTCTTATTCATAGAAAAATTGAGAGAGAGAAAGACAAGATGTAGAGAGTCGGGGTTTGCCACCACAAAAGGCTAGGGTTTTGAATCCTAGGGCAAACTCCTTTTGGGACACCTTGTAGACTAGGTCAATTGAGTCTCTTGGTCATGGGAAGAGATTCGGGATTAGGGTAGAATTAGGATTAACTCTTGTAACCCTATTTGGGTTATTGTGTAAGTTTCTCATTGATCATAGTAGAAAGGAAGGGCTGCTCCCTCCCCTAGATTAGGTTCATTAACACCGAACTGGGTAAACAAATCATAGTGTGTTCTTTATCGCTCTTTGTTTATTGTTCTTGAATTATAGCATCATCAACTCTATCGATATATTTTGGTTACTTGGTTCTATTTGCTCCACACATTAAGGTTATCGGTGTGAGTTTAATCGAATTCGCAACAAAAGGAAAATATTGAGGAAGTATTTGCCTCTTCTAGTGTTGTGGATGTACAATATTGTAGTTTTTTTTGTAACTACTAGTTATTTGTGCCTAATGATTTTTTGAATGCAGCGCACACCTGAAATTGCATAATTTAAGATGAGGTATACATAAGACTATAATATCTTCTTTATTAAAAATTAAAGTATGCATTGTTTTTGATATGTTGGGTGCAATCTTCTTTATTTATAGATGTCTAACAATTTTGTTATTATAATGCCTAATCGTAGTGTGTGGGGATAAAATTCTTTGCAAATGTGTATATATAAATAGTTACTATTTGTTGATAATGGGTCCGTTTGTTTTAGCTTTAAAAAAAAAAATAGATTTTTCTTTGTAGTTTTGAAAATAAATTTTATAAAATCGTTTTTTAAAATATTATAAGTTTTTTTATATTTATTTTTTCTAAATTCAAACACTAATTTTGACATTATATAACATAAACGTACATTATTGAAGATCAAAACATAGTTAAAATCTCAATTTTTACAAAAAGTTATATTTCAAAAATGATTTTTATGAAAATCTATTTGAAATAGCTTAAAAAAAAGTGATTTTTTTGAAATTTTGATATAAAAAATTTTTTCAATAAAATGATGAAATACATAAAATGACATTTTAAGAATAACTATTCAAACTAAATTTTCATTTAAAGCTTTTATAAAAAGTTTCTTTGTAAAAAAATTTTACACAAATTTTTTTTACACTATAAGAATCAATTTTGAAAAAATCGATAACAAACGCACCCAATATTTGTACACTTTATTGTTGCTGGATTTATTTTTATATTTTTGTTTTTTGGGATAAAATATCATACTTTATTGGTGCAGAAGTAACACTGGAAAAGAAATGAAGAATTGGTTCTGATTTGAAAGAGTTTTACAAAATGAATGAAGTTCAACAAGTAATCATGCATATTAAGAATCATCTTTTGAGTCTTCTTGATTTAACTATTTTTCACATTGAAGATTGAATCTTAAAATTATATATTTGTAGCTAATTATGTGTGCTTACCATTGATTTTGTGGTTGATAAGTCTCGAAACTAATATGACAGTGGCAAAAAATTGGAGTGAAATAAACAGTAGATTTGAGATGTTACTTCTAAGCACTTTGACTGCAAATTATATATTTGTAGCAAAGCAATAGATATTGTACGAGCATTTTGGATAATTATTAAGGAAAATGCTTATTTGTAAGAAATTAAAAGCAAGAAAGAGAAGAAGAAATCATGGTCTTACAATTTCATAACCAACTAGGGATGGCAATATACCCATACCCAATGGGTACCCACAAAAAATACCCATAATGGGTAGGGTAAAAATCCGCATTTTGGATATGAGCGTGGGTATGGGTAATTACCCATAAAATTGAGCGGATATGGGTGCGGGTACGGGTACCCTTAGTACCCACCCCATATACCCATATAATATATTTTTATTTATTTTAATTATATTATTATATAATAATTATATAATAATATATATAAATTAATTTTAAAAATACAATATTATTATACTATTATACATTTTTAATAAAAAAAATTATTTATAACATATATCATGCAAATATGTCAAAGAGAAATGAACTTTAGCACGACATTACTAATAATTTTGTTTATAATTTTCATGAATCAACATTAAAATCTTTGAAATTATTTTAATTCTATTAAAATGATATGCTATTTTATAATTGATCAATTTATTTTTAGCAAAAATGCGGGTAACGGGTACGGGTATGGGTACTTAGATACCCATAGGGTATGGGCACGGGGACAAAGATTGTCACCCACGCGGGTATGGGGATGGGTACGGATAATTTTTCAAACCGCGGGTATGTGGATGGGGACTATAGTACCCTACCCATTGCCATCCCTATAACCAACATCCCCATGATTTCCTCTAAACTTCCTAATTTATAGCAATTTTAATTTTTTTGAAACAATATAGTACAATTATTCTCTTTCTTGTGTTTTTAATTTCTCCCGTAACATATAGCACTACTCAATCATCAATGTTTTGGTATTGTTGTACTCGTGATGGTGCATTTTGAAAAATAATAACTAATCAACAGTTTCTTATTTTTAGGAAGATGGATTATTATATAAAAAAAAAAAAAAAAACATTGTTATTTAGTAAGAATTATTTTAGAGAAAAAAATGCAAGAATAACACATGGCATTATCTTATAGGATGATATAATTTTAATCTCCTCTTTTAGTGGAAATCATGGGGTAGTTGATGTAAACAAATGTGGAGATTTATTCTTGCAATTCTTTTCCATAGATTTTCTTACTAAATATCATTTTCCAAAAAAAAATGTTTACAATGGAGCTGTTCGAACTCATAACCTCTTGTATATTATTTAAAGAGTAATGCTATTTAGTAAGAAATATTTACTCAAGAAAGAGAATAATCCACAAAATAAGAGAATTTGACCAATTAAATGTTAACTAACCATACATGGGAGAGAATGTGATTATAATTTGACCAATCAAAAATTGACACATAAGATTCTTCTCTTTCTTGAATCAACAAATTCTTACTAAATAGCATTTTCCTTATTTAAATCTCTTATCATTATATCAAGCTTAATAGCTTAAAATTTCAATTATAATTAAGTTTTCTTATACAAAATTCATTTTTAAATCCCATTGAAATCATGTTTTTCATTGATAAATTGAATATGTAAGATTTTAAATTCACAAATTTTAAAAAATTAATATGATAGTAGTTTTTTAAATCGAAATACAAAATATAAGATTTTATTTTTAAATTATTTTTTTGGCTTTCACGTCGGTTTTCGACCTACCAAAGGTGGACGACTAATCCGGCTCGTGCGTAGCACTGACCAAGCGTTGTTTCCCGGAAATCGCGTATTCCCCGGATACGTCTTTGGAAGGAGCTTCTTGCTACTTGAGCCCAAACAACTTGGTTAGATTTTATTTTTAATTTATTTCAATAAAAATTTCCCTTGCCGTGTGTCATGCGCGGATATACAGGAATTGGATTACATGCAGTCAGTGGTTCTAAACCGTCTGATTAAGATTAGATGGTTCAGATTTTATGATAACTTTTTATTTTTGTTTAATATAAAACTCTCAAATAACATCAAGTGGTCTGAAACTTACTGACTACTTAACTGCACCAGTTTTCGAGTGCATAGAATTCGTGTCCGGATATACACACTAGCTCCTTTATATTCCAATATCAATTTTGAGTGGCCTAATGCCTACTTAGACTCAAACAAGTCACAAAACTGCCAACCCCAATAATGGTTTACACATGCTTTGTATTGCCCAACCATCCACAATATTCATGCAGATCCAATTTATTTCTACCAAATTAGTCTTGTTTGAATCTGAGCTAACAATGTCCAATATGTTTCCATTAGACAGAACGATTTACTATTGATAGTACATGAATCATAACTACATTAATGTGCTTTTTGCCACTTGTCAAATACTATATATGACGAATTAATAGACGTGCCCTACCATTTCTCATGGTCCATATATATAATATAGTTAGGTGCAATGAAAAATATTTTCAATGCATGTATATATCATACTCTCTAAGCATAGTAAAAAAATTAGAGCCATATACTAACTAGTACTTCGGAATAGTAGGAAAAAAAATTGCATTAAAAAAATGCATTTCCTACGTACATTTTAAGAAATTAACAGCACAAGTTTTATTATACTTTTACTTTGTTTAGGTTTCATAATTAGTGTTCTAAAGATATTTTTTAGCATTTTTAAAAAATTATATTAGGTGAACAGTGTAAATGTATTAGCTGTAAGATGTAATCCAAGACATTGTAGATGGGGTTCCTTTTTTTAATTTTTTTGAATCATGTAGATGTAGTTATTTAGGGCGGAGTGGGATGAATTTTACTTTTCCCAAACTCAAATTTATAAAATTCAAGTGTTCACATTTTAATTTTTTAACAGAGATGAAAAGTAGAACTTCAAATTTATATCCAACGAAGTTTAGGTATATATACGTGAGGTTCGAATATATTTGTCTCACTCCATCCCACATGAATTTGCATTTTGATATTATTCACTAAAAAAAGTTAAACATTCAAAACTATTTTGTTTCAACAATATATTTTTTAAAAAGCAAAAAAAAAATAATAATAGAAAAATTAAATAACTTATTTAATATTCAACTTAAAATACAATTTTAATATAAGCAGAATAAGTTCAAATATATATATTCAGGAATGAATATCAATATCTTCACTATCATCTTCACTCTTGTCTTTTTAAATAAAATAAAAAAAAACTCAAAACTACTAATTCATATTGTCATAGTCATACCTAGTGTTTCTCATAATAACAAAACTTTTGAAGAGGCTTATGAGATACTATTAGTACTCAAAATAGAGAGGTCAAGTGTGGATGGGCTAAGATATATTTTCCCTAAAATCGAATATTATTAACATAAAAAGTCAACGTCTAATGTTTGAAGGAATTAATTAAACTAATTAACGTAGAGGTGAATAACATTAACGTGAGATATGGAGTGGAACGTGTAAGTTTCTAATTCCTTACGTTTTGGAAATTCCTTTTCCGCCATTTTCTCCGCATCGAAGGACACAAACAAAATTAACCCTTTTTTTCCAAACAAGTCACTAGTCCCCACAATTCCTCTTTGAGATTCTTTAATGGAATGTAATCCCTATTTAGTAGAACACGTCTTATTAAACATGCTTTAACTACTCCATCCGAAAGGTGATAAAAAGAAAAACAAAATTTCTCAATCCCATACTTTTTTACGAGATTTTTATAAATTTATTGAATAATTAATATATTTAATTTATATATTATAGATAAAATATATCATAATCGACACTCTCAATTACTTAAGATTCACTTAAATTGATTTATTTTTAAACTTATACCAAATAGTTTATAAAAAAAAAAAATTATATATTGCTATAAGCTTTTCAAATTAGTTTATGAAAACAGAGCATACAATACAATTAGTTGCAGTCTTTTTGGTTTGCATTAAGTTTTATTTTTCTTTAAAGTTTTTTATTTTTAGCATTTGTTTTATTTTATTTGAAACCATATGATGAATATGGATTTATATTTTCTCACGACGGTCGTCTGAGTTCACTATGATGTAATGATCCTATATTTCTGATGGTTAACAGCAAAATAAAAAAAAAAAGTTGATGAAAAAATAATTTATAAAAGTACAATTTTAATTATTATTAATAAAAACTTATAAATTAACATAATTAAAACTTTATTTTTACATAAACTAATTCCACAAGCTAAAAAATAAACCAAATTAAGACATAAATCTTATTTTATTTGAATACTACTGTTGTGGCTTTGACTCAAATTACTTCACCTTTTCCGATCATGATGGAAAAAGTTAGAAAAATTCAAAAAATTAGAATAGTCTTTCACCGTGTGTAAGGGGAAATGCACAGCAAAGCAATATAATCATCACAAACAAATATATTATTAGAAGGTGTAGTGCATGTTGACAAAGGAAAGGAAAACACCAATAATTTTAAGATAAATCGCTTTTCAAGATATAATGTCCATAAGTGGTCTCTTTTTGTCGATACAAGTTTGACCAACCCATCATGCAAGCAAAGACACTTCACTTCTTAGCTGTGAAAAGGCAAATTATATTTTTGCCATCTTCAAATATGTTTTTATTACAGTACTATTTAAGAAGTGTGATAAATGAGTCAAGATTCAAAATATAAATTTTCCATTTTTTTATATTTACCGTGTGCGAATTTAGACACTATACTATTAGAAAATAAAAGAAGATAAACGACATACTCTAACAATATAGAAGAAGTTGGACTCAATTAAGTAAGATAATTTTTGAACTATCATTCTTGTTGCAGTTGTGTTTTTTTTTTTTTTTTTTAATTTGAAAATTAGGTTTGTCAAAAAAAAATTTGAAAATTAGGTTTAATAGCATAATTTTCTTTTAATTTCAGAATTTCTTTTTGTTATTTTTTTGTAATTTTATATTAATACATATGTTTATTATTTATCATTAATTTCTTCTTTTTTTTATTTTTTATTTTTTCATGTTATTACTTAATCATCTTTATTTTATTCATTTTCTCTGTTTTCTTACTTTCCTCTATATTTTCTCAAAGAATAAAAATTATTTTTACTTTTCAAATGAATAAAATAAAAATTGGATCTTGAGATTTTTCTAATTAAGGGACCATAATTGCTTTTCAATCTTACTCTTTTTCTTCCGAAGTCATAATAATTTATTAATGAATGCGATGCTTCTTTTTTTTCTGGTAAGGGATGAATGCAAGGCCAAGTCTAGGGTGGGAGAGCATGATAGGTCTCCCACCATGGGTAAGTTAAAAAATTTGTTTTTAGCCATTGGATAGTGAAGCTCTATAGTTCTTATCATGGATTAGCAACATTGAATGTTTCTTTAATTCATTTTTCACTTTCTTTATCCTCCATTTCAGAAAAAGAAAAAAAAAATTATTGTTGAAGATCTTGGTCTTTCTTTCTCCTCTAACAAACCTAGATTTGCATCAATTAGTGACAAAAACTTCATTCATTTCTTTGCATCACCATTTTTTTCATCTTTCCATTCAATTATTTTTGTTCATAGTTTAATTAAACACAAAACTAAAATCTTAAAAGACACTTCTATAATTTGTTAATTTTACATTTACTACCTCAAACAATGGGGTCTTTTTTCTCTTCTGCGTTTTATTGATTTATTACTATCATATTGTTGTTGCTCCGTGTCTGTGATGTAAGTTTCCATGTGATATTGCTGCGCAGGTTGTGACTAGTGTTCAGTTGCTCTTGCTAGTTTTGTTTTTGCTCTAGGTGGTGGTTGATGATGGGGTCCTCTGTGACCTTTGTTTTGCTTTTTGTAATTGTGGACCTGTTCCAGCTTTTGTTCTGTTTGGCTTCAAAGTACCTCTTGTGCTTTATAATGCCTTTAATAAATTTCATTTACAGTTTAAAAAAAAAACTATCTCAAACAAGAAAAACAGCAACTTATGTAAAAAAAAAAAAAAAAAAAAAAACAGCTGATTACAACAACAAAACATAAAACAGCAGTTTTCAAAGCAACACATTGAAACCCAGAAACATGATAGGATGCAATATAATCTAGAAGAAAAACTGTTTGGTTCTTTTTCTTTAATTGATTTTATGTTGGATTTGATGGACCTTTAAGTCAATTATTCTTCAATTGTTTGATTAAATTTTCCTATTCACCCATGAATATATTTTATGATGTATAGATCTAGTTAGTGATTGGTTGTGTATCCTTGTGTTTGAAATTTAAATGAATTAAAAGGATATTAAATTGGAAGAGTTGTGTATTTGTTTGAAGAAAGTAAAATGGTTTTGGTTCTGAGGTACAAGAAAGAAAGAAGATAGATCGTACAAAAAAAATAGAAAAACAAAGAAAGATAGAAAAAGTAAAAAGATGATGGGAAGAGAGAGAATCGTATACTGAATGTACATCATAACATTTATCATCCAACGGCTCCTGTAACTTTCCCACGGTGGGAGACCTATCTCACTCTCCCACCCTAGAATTCGCCTGAATGCAATGCCGGTTACAATATCATTGGAATGGATTTATAATAAACGGATATTCTCTATATTTAATGAAGAATTAAAAAAATTATAATAAACGTTTTGGATGAATTTACAATCACATCATTTGACTTAATATTTTCGGCTTTTCGCCATTATTTTCAACAATGGGCTAAATTTGTGAACAGAAAAAAAGTCATTAGATATTTAAACACATAAGTGAAGAAACTGAAATTCAAATTTTAATCATAATATTTGATCTATCAATTTTTACATTTTTAATCTATTGAACCATGACTTTTTTTAGTTCAAAACTAAGTCTTTACCGCATGAGCTACACACGAGACTTGGGGTGTATTTTTTTACACAAAAAAAGACTAAGGAAATATAAATACAAAAAATGAATGAATTTGGATCACAATTCACTTATGTCCAAAAACTACATAATTTTTTACAATAATAAATCTCACCCATCTATTTATGATCAGACAACTCATATTATATTTTCTTAAAATTAATACTAAATAATCTCTACCCTTAATTTAAGATCGGACAATTAAAAATTATTACAGCGATACACAGTAACTGCGTGCCATCCTTTTTTAGAGTAAAAAACATGAACATTATTATTTTTTATTTGGTTAAGTAGTTTAATGGCTAAAAATTCCATCTTAAATGATCGAAATTCAAACCCAAACTCCTACATATATAATATAATGTTCTACCGACCGAGCTAAACTTATTTAACATAATGAACATTATTATTGGTATTGTGATGTGAATGGTCCATAGTATGTTTAATTTTCATGTTGAAACATTATTGTAGATTTGTAGGGCAAAGCAAACAACAAAAAAGCACCAAACTTTTGAAAGTTGAAGGAGTCATCATACCTCTTACATTCATACACGTGTCTTTACACAAACCCCCTCACTCGTGCCGCTAACATCGGACTCGCACGTGCCACCTTTTTCCCAATCCTACATAGTCTCCTTTATGTTCTGTCTCTCTTCTCTCATTCTTCTCTCTAATCTCTCTCTCACACTGAAATCATGGCTTCACCGACACCATTGTTGAAAGATGAACTTGACATTGTTATCCCAACAATAAGAAACCTTGATTTCTTAGAGATGTGGAGACCATTCTTTCAACCTTATCATCTCATCATTGTTCAAGATGGTGACCCTTCAAAAACTATCAAAGTTCCTGATGGTTTTGATTATGAACTCTATAACCGTAATGACATTAACAGGATTCTTGGTCCTAAGGCTAATTGTATCTCATTCAAGGATTCTGCTTGTCGTTGTTTTGGTTACATGGTTTCTAAGAAGAAGTATATCTACACCATTGATGATGATTGCTTTGTGAGTTTTTTCTTTTCACACCCTCTTTCAATTTTCCATTTTTCAATCTGGGTTTTCTTCAATTTTGTTTTTTTCTCAGATCTTGATCTGGTTTTTTTGAATTTTGGATCTTGTTCTGTTTATTTTGTTTTTTATTGTTTGTATGTATGTAATGAATTTTGGTACCATTGTATGAATTGGATCTTTCATTTGTTTCTCATTGTATGTATTGGATCTTCATTTGTTAGGCATTGTCTTGAATATTGGTCCATAGTGTTAGCTGTCATTCGTTTGGTTAACTCTTAACTTATGAATGAATCACTGTCATAGACATCGGATACGATACCGACACTTGATATGGTACTAACACGTAGACACTTGTTGCAGTAGTGCGGTACAAACACCTGACATGATATTGACTAAACAATATTGTTTTTAATCTGAAGTGTTGGTGCTACATTAGGTTTTAACTAGTGTTGCATTTAAACTTTGGAACTGTCCTTAGATTTGGGAATTCAGATTGTATGTAGTATGGCCGACTGCATAGTCCTGATTTCGATACAAATTTTCATATTTTTAAAAAATCTAAAATACAAATTTTGAAATTTGAATCATTTGATCAAGATCAGACGATCCGGATTTGACTGACTGCATACAGTCACGAGATTATGACTACATGCAACTCAGATCCTTTACTATTTGTACATCGTAAATAGTAATTTGAAATAGATTGAGTCATTTGCTACTGATTGTACTTTGGCATGTATACTTTTAACATCTGGTTTTATGTGTCAATACATTCTAGGATTTTATGAATCAAATTGCTAATCTATTTAAAAAATGTTAGGACTCATCATAACTTGATTCTTATTAAATTTTGTTGTTGGTGTGGCTTAGGTTGCCAATGACCCAACAGGGAAACAGATCAATGCACTTGAGCAGCATATCAAGAACCTTCTCTGCCCATCAACACCTTTCTTTTTCAATACCCTCTATGAACCATACAGAGAAGGTGCCGATTTTGTTCGTGGCTACCCCTTCAGTCTCCGTGAAGGTGTGCCAACTGCAGTTTCTCATGGTCTTTGGCTCAACATCCCTGACTATGATGCTCCTACTCAGCTTGTGAAGCCTCTTGAGAGGAACACTAGGTACTACTTTCACTTGCACTCTTTGCAACATTTGAAGAGTTCGATAATTTTGATTATATGAGTATAATATTGATTTTGAGTATTTGTGATTGTTATTGTTATTTTTAAGGTATGTGGATGCTATTCTGACCATACCAAAAGGAACTTTGTTTCCCATGTGTGGAATGAACTTGGCATTCGATCGTGAGCTCATCGGACCAGCAATGTACTTTGGTCTTATGGGTGATGGTCAGCCTATTGGACGCTACGATGACATGTGGGCTGGCTGGTGTATCAAGGTTCTTTCTTGGCTCTTTTTCTCAACCAATTCTCTTGAAACAATAAAGTGTTATATTTAAGCCCTGCTTGAATAAACAGTTTAACTAAGCACGTATAGCATGAACCGTTATTATATAAGTATTTATCTATAAACTATTTTTATAACAAAAGATAAACCTGTTTTCATATGCTATCATGAAAAGTTTATGAAAATCAATTGAAAACAACTTATGAAAATGTCATAAGTTGTTTGTATAAGCTCCCTCAAACAGTCTCACAAGTGATTATGTCAGTAAATAAGCTAAATAAGTCAATCCAAACTGACTCTTACATTATGCATATTATTGCATGAAAACAACTGAGATGTTACTAGTATACCCTATCACTATTATACATGTATCCAATCATATCTCATCATTATGCCACTTTTATGTTACGTTTTAAAACATCTCCACAAATATCTAGGTGGTGAGATGTAATCGGATACATTTATATAAAAAATTTATACTAATAGTACATTTCAATTAAATCTATATTTATATTATGAACATCGTTGTATAAAAACAGCTGAGAATTTCAATGATGATTATGTATGTAGGTAATCTGTGATCACTTAGGATTGGGAGTCAAGACTGGTCTTCCCTATATCTATCACAGCAAGGCCAGTAACCCATTTGTTAACTTGAGGAAAGAGTACAAAGGTATCTTCTGGCAAGAAGACATTATTCCATTCTTCCAGAACATTGTTCTTCCAAAAGAAGCTACCACTGTTCAGAAATGCTACATCGAGCTCGCCAAAGAAGTCAAGGACAAACTTAGCAAGATTGATCCTTATTTCGACAAGTTGGCAGAAGCCATGGTCACATGGATTGAATCTTGGGATGAGCTCAACCCGCCCAAAGCATCAGCTGCCAACGGCAAAGCATGAATCAATTTTGGGTAGCTACAAACTACCACGTAATTTGAAGCATTATTATTTATATAGTAATATTTTTTAGTATTTATTTCCAAGTTAATGTTATTCGTGGTTTAGAATTTGCAGCATTGTTAGCTGTGATTCTGCTTAGTAATTTCAAGCTTTGAGCTTAGAAGAAATAAAGGACAATGCGCTCTTAAGGCGCACGGCTGCATCACGTTTCAAGTCAAATGAGTCTCATAGGAAGGCTATATTGATGTATGATTTATTAGCTCATGTTTCTGTTTCTTGTTTTTACTTAAGATGTCATTTTTGTCATGTACCTTACAATTTATTTATAATAAGAGTTGATTCAGGATTGAGAAAATAAGTCTTCTATCATATGCTAATTTGAAATTAAAACATGTAAATCTATATGGGCCATTGTATGTTATGCTTTATGCTTGACTGATAAAGTCACTTTTGAATCATTCAATCAAAAGTTGACACTGTTTTACATGCATATTTTGATTTGTTTTTTAAAATTTAAAAAACCGAGTTTAAAATTTGGATCGTCTGACCAAGCGGTTGCCAACTAATTTGGAAGTCATATCAAAATTGAAGCAAATGTTCATATACTATCAACAAAGAAATGCAAATGTTCATTTTTTAGCTATGATTGATATTTGTCTTACAAGTTTCACCTTTCTAGGATGAAATGGCTTTTCATCAATTTTACTATGAGCGATTCTAATATTTACTTATTATAGGTCATAAGCACAAAGTAAAGAAAATGAGAACATAATGATTTGATGTACCATTCAAAATTCAAAGTATCATTAGATATGAAATTAAAAGCCACACTAATACAAAATTCTCATTAGACGGTGTTTCTAAATTTCGAGTCACACGGATAGAAAAACGTCAAGTTTCTATTATCTTTTGAAAACAAGAATTTGTTTGGTCTTAATCCTCTTGTTTTGAGAGAAACTGGTCTTGTTCATTCTGAATTTGGTTGTATGTAAAATTTGGTCAAGGATTATTCTAGCGAAGATTTAAATTTGAGTTCTCCTGAACTACTAATCCTTAACTTAACCGAACCTCATTAAACATACAGTGGTATCACTTGGTTTCTTGAAAAATGAGAATCTAATACAAACACATATCAAATTCTTCTGAGTGAGTTAACATATATACACAAGCATCAGCAAGATGGGACTCCTAAACATGCTAAGAAACCATTGTATGTGAAGTGTTGCATTCTTGAATGGTCTTGTTTGGTTCTTATGTTGTGTTGTGAGGTTCAACCTTAATAAGATGTTCAAAAGTTCCACTTTGTGATGATTTTTGTGTTGCCTTGGTGTAAGTTTATAGTGCAACCTAAGAGGGGGGGTGAATTAGGTTCTTAAGGATTTTTTCGATTATTTTAGAGATGTTTGGATTCTTTTTATTTTTCTTGAAGGTTTGTGATGAATGTATGAATGTTATGCATAAAAATAAAAAGTGTAGGGAAGAGAAGAAGAACACAAAGGATTTATACTGGTTCCCCTTCTAACCTAAGGGTACGTCCAATACCTTCACACCTTGTGAAGGATTTCACTATAACCTTTACAAAGTAAAACAAGAGAACAATCCTCTCTTTTTCACTCTCTTGCTTCCAACAATCCTGGACAGCAAGGTGATTCCCTTACAAAGTGAAACAAGAGAACAATCCTCTATTTTTCACTCTCTTGCTTCCAACAATCCTGGACAGCAAGGTGTTCGCATCAATAGGAATTTTAGACAAGAGTTTGGATACAAATTTGAGTACAATAAAATTTTTATAAACAAAGTTCTAGACTTTGTCTTCCCTTTCAATATAACAATTCAGAATCATAAAACTCTAAGTGCTCAATAAACTTTGACTTTTGATATGAAAATTATTGAAACAAAGTTTCTAAGAATTTGTGAAAATATTAGCAAGAGAATTGTTATAAAAATTTTGAATGAAAGAGGCAATTTGATTTTAGAAAAATTATAATATATAGAGACTTTTTGGAATTGTTCATGAAGCGATACAATTGTTATTATAATAAAAAATTCCAAAAAGAAACAATGAAACAAGACAATGTTTCAGGCGTGACATTTTTTTTTAAAAAATTCTGCATGTAGTTGTATGGAGTGTCCTTTATTAACTATCCCTACTAAGTTTGCTTGATTCAAACTCATCTATGACTCCAAAGTGGAGGCAGAAAATTAATTGGCAAAGTGTAGAGAATTGAGTGTTACCTAACATGTGTTTGTTGAGTTTTTACTTTTACATGAGATATAGAGTTATACAATTGATTATTACATGTTTGAATATGTTCTAGTAGAATTATTTTTGCTTGAAGTTAGGATTTGGAGTTTTTGCTTTCACAATTGAGTTTTTGCTTTAAACCGAAATAAATTAATTCATTCAAAATCATTTTTTTTTCCCCGCATAGAATCAAAATAGATTGCAAGTTGTTGTTACATAAAGAAATTAATACCACATTTCATTTCACTGTATTACAAACTTGTTCAACCCTTTTACCCAATCAATGTTAAAAAAAAAATAAAAAAATAAAGGTTTCAAAGAAATGGGAAGTTCTTAGAATATATAAAACAACACTCGAAAGGAAGAAAAAGACTCTTTTAAGTTTTAAGGGTTCATTACAAATTTCAGTTATTCTGCAAAAGTAAATATATTATTCAATATAATGAAAAATTCTTTTCCCCCTAACACTATTTTATTCCCCCAGATAAATTCATTTTTGCTCTTGCAGGAAAAAATTCGGAACATATTTTTCGAACTTTTGTTTAATTTAAATATTATTTTTAAAAGGGAAAAATGTATTTTCGGGAGGGATAAAAGAGCGTTGGGGGATGATAAAGCTCAATAGCAAAAGATCAAAAACAGCAGCAACAAACCTCACACACATAATTCAGTGTCCGTTTTAGAATTTATGTTTTTGATTATTTTTAAAAAGTAATTATTTATTTTAATTGGTATTGTATTTGAATTTGTTTTAAGAATTTACCTACTTAAAAAAGTCAAATTATTGACTTGAATTTAGAATTTATGTTTTTGATTATTTTAAAAATGTAATTATTTATTTTAATTTGTATTGTATTTGAATTTGTTTTAAGAATTTACCAACTTTAAAAAAGTCAAGTTATTGACTTGAATTTTGAATTTATGTTTTTGATTATTTTTAAAATGTAATTATTTATTTTAATTTGTACTGTATCTGAATTTGTTTTAAGAATTTACCAACTTTAAAAAAGTCGAATTATTGACTTGGATTTATAAGGTGGTTCTCTGTTCTCAAATAAAAGTAAATTTCTACATTTTAGATTCATTCAATTATTAATGTATCTGGCCTAAAATATGAACCAGATACACTAATAATTGAGTAACCTAAAGAGTAGAAATTTCTATTTAATGGTTTTCTAAAATATAATTAAGCAACTTTTCAATTTTTAGATTCATTCAATTATTAATGTATTTGACCTAAAATATGGACAAGATACATTAATAATTGAATGAACCTCAAAAGTATAAATTTTTATTTAATGATTTTTTAAAATTTTATTTTGATTTAAAATATTAACAAATTTTAATATCACATTGACAATATATAATGAACAATGGCCATGTATGTTGTCACACAAAACATATCATAAAGTTAAATCCTATACAATGGCTTTATCCATATATCAATCCTTTGTTTGCTTGTTTTTGTGCATTGCTTTCATTCTCTCTTCAGGTAGAACAAAATTTACAATCTCAAATTTTATATGAATTTTCAATTTTTAATTTTATACAATAGAGCTTTTATGCTTGGAACTAGATTTAACTAACGTGTGTGTGTGTGTGTATATATATATATATATATATAAACGTTTACAGGAATGACAATTGATACCATTGATTATGATGTTCATTGCACAGGCGCCTCAGATAAGTTCTGCACATATGCAGAAGATTGCAATAGATTTTGTCTTGTTATTGGCAAGAAATTTCACGAGAGCTATACAGGTGGCTCATTTTATGGCCCCTGTCGGTATTATCCGGATGAACATGCACATTATTGTGCTTGTTGTAAACCATAAAAGTATTTAACTTTGTTAATGATTTTATTATAATAAAAATTTTAGAATAAAATTAATATGTCTGATGAATCAATTAATAACTAGTTTACAAGTCTATAAATTAGTCTCCAATTTTTTACCGAAGATATTGCATATATAATAGATGAATTTTCATATAAAATATATTCTCCTAATATATATTTTTACTTAACACTTAAGACGTAGTATACTTATGTCTAACACTATTTTTAGTCAACCGCAGCTACTAAAATATCTACTATACTTTAGGGTCATCTAAAGTATCTGCTCATTATAAAAGGATAATATAATCCATATATTCTAACACTAATGTTAAAGAATATATTTTTTCTATTAATTAAATCATATTAATTAATCTTCACAAGTTATCACAGACACACAAGCATATCATTACCATAACTCATTATGGTTCATCAACATACTTAACATTATAACAAATTCATCACTTCAGTACTCATAATCCAATAACATATGCTACTACAAGTTCATAAGATCATAATTCAAGCATGTTATAAGCGTACAACTCTTTCCAATCAATACAAAATAAAGTTTTGATCAAAGAGTCTCGCTCGACGAGCTCCAACGAGAGTCAGCGAAATCAAGTCAGAGAAAAATAGGATTTCAGGGGAGAACGGGCGAGAGTTGGCGATAAGGGCTCGCCGGGGCGACAAGTACCCAGAAACAGTACTCTGTTCTCGGGTTTGAAGGGAAAACGATCAAAAACATCATTTTTCCACTTGTAAATGCATAAAGGTAGTGAGTTTAAGTGTTTAACATCATTTATAACATAGAAGTACAATTATAAACATGAATCAACAACCAAAAGGCAAGAATCATGAGATTATTCATACTTTTATTCAAAACTTCATAACAACATAAAATCCCTAACAAACATCTACAAATTCCCATTCTTTAGCCCCAAAATTCGTACTTTCACATTACTATAAGTTCAATAATCATTCAATCATGCAAAGCTTCCATTATTATTCAATGAAAACACCCACCCAAAAGAAAATAGTGTAGAGAGTTTGAGAATGGAGAAATAGACATTCTCCCCTCTTTATTAATCACCCTGTCATACCCCAATTTTTGACCTAAGATTCCATTTTGTCGCATTCATTTGGGTGCGTTTGTTATAGATTTTTTCAAAATAGATTCTTATAGTGTAATATAATTTTGTGTAAAAAAATTTTACAAAGAAACTTTGAGTAATGCTAGCAACACACCCTTTAACACACTCTTTCAACACACACCAATAATAATCAGCCACCTCATTTAAATTTTTTTATTCCATCACCTGTTACCGGTTTAACCAAAAGTAACAGATTTTTTTTTTTTTATTTATTTAGAGATTTTGACTTTTCATATGCTTTTGAGCTTCAACCTACCACCATCTCTCTTTCTCTTCAACTTCAAAGATTTAACAACAAACCTCAAAACAATTACTATTATCATCCAATACATGTTCCTGGATAGATTGGAAAGAAAGTTGCAGTAAACAAAAAAATTGATATCAGAACATTATGGAAGGGGATTAAAAAAACACAAAAGAGATTGTCCCAAATTAAAAACCTGATTTAAAAATCATAGCCCAATTCGAACTTAATTAAAATATAATCTGGAAGACATTGTTGAATCTTGTTGCAGACAAATGGTCATAACCCTTTTATGCGCAACAATATGAGAAAAACACCACATACCATGGGGATGAAATCAAATAAATATTTATAATTCCATTGACAAAAAATTGTTCCTTTTTTCATCTCTTTTACAAAAGATTCAACATGAATTCTCAGATTTAGAAAGCCAACATTGAGAAAATGTAAAGGTTTTGTATTGTTGAGTTATGGGAGGAGAATAAATAGTTAGAGTCATAGAGAGAATGAAACCCGAAAAACCCATTGCAAGAATTTTTTTTGGTTACACCCATTGCAAGAATTTGATTTTGAAGAAGCAAGTTTGTTTGTTTTTGTTGGAATAACTTGCAGAGAACATGCGTTTTTTTTTCTTTCATTAAAGGAAATATTTTGTTTTCTAAACCGACAGAATCGGTAACAAGTATAGCACTTTAAAATAATGAAAACGTGGCCCAATCAGTGTGGGTGTGTTCAACTGCGTTTGACAGTGCGTTTGTCCTTAGCACTGCTCAAGAAACTTTTTATAAAAGCTTTAAATGAAAATTTGGTTTGAATAGTTATTCTTAAATTTTAGGTGTTTCATCATTTTATTGAAATTTTTTTTAGATATCAAAATTTTAAAAAAATCACTTTTTTTGAAGCTATTTCAAATAGATTTTCATAAAAATCATCTTTGAAATACAACTTTTTGTAAAAATTGAAATTTTGACTATATTTTGATCTTTAATAATGTACGTTTATGTTAGATAATGTCAAAATTAGTATTTAAATTTAGAAAAAATAAATATAAAAAAATTATAATATTTTGAAAACCGATTTTATAAAATCTATTTTTAAAAATACAAAGAAAAATCTATTTTTTTTAAAGATAAAACAAACGCACCCTTTATCATATTAATTTTTATGGCATATAGTTTAAAATATGCGAGTTAGCCTAGTTGGTAGTGAAGAAAGCATTTATGTAGTTTCAAGTTGATGGTTGCGTGTTCAAGTCCCACTTGTGTCTTTTTTTGTTTTATTATCTATTTTTTATTTTTTTGTTATTATTAGTTTTTATTTTATTTTTGTCTAAAAAATCATAAAAGCAAAAAAGAGGAATCCGAAATTCCCTTTCATTTCTTTCCTTCTCTCTTGAGCAAAATCAAACCAAATCAGAAAAGTCAAAACAAAATTAAAACAAGTCTTCAATCTCCTCAATCTCATACAAACTCTTCCCCAAGTCACTCAATCACAACTTAATTGCTCAAAATCTAATTCTTTTACTATAAGAAGGCTAAGGCATCAGACAAAGGGTTTTCTTGAATTCCGGTGGTGGTGCCGCCGCGCCGGCCGCCGCGAACCACCACCGGAGTTGGCCGGAATCTGGGTTGTGTTTGATGTTCATGAAGAACAAGAACATGTTAGTGAGAGAGGAGAGAGAATTTGAGAGGGAAATATGTGAAGAAATGAAATATGTGTTTGGTTTCACGTTTACTGGTTCCAAACGTACGTTTTCCTTGTTTCTACCGTGAAAAGTGAAAAACAATCATGTTTGGTTGTTGCATCCAAAATCAATTCCATGACCCAAAATCGATTCTCAATGAAGCTACGATTTGGAGCTTCTGCGTTTACAAGAATCAATTCTGAATTTCTTTTTGTTTTCCAACATCAACTACCCCTTTTACCCTTTATAAATTACAAGTGTTTGACTGTTCGCTGCCATTGTAACATTGTTGTTCAAGAGGAAGAAGACAAGGAGTGGAGGATTTATGTTGCTTGCACTGAGAAATCGATGGTATGAGTTTGTTATAGACGGCAAATCGGCGGCAAATGCGAATCGGTGGACTGGTGGTGCTCAAGTTGTTTGCCGACAATGGAGATTTGTCTACCAGTTTATTTTATTATTTTTTCTTTTACAGTCTAGAATATTATCTTTGCTATTAGTATTTGTTTTTCACTTGTATTTATATTAAAAATAAAAATAACTCTTATAAATTAATATTATTTTAAAATGAATGTGTACCAAAAAATATTATTTTAAAATCAAGATTTTAGATATAAGTTTAAATAGTTATCTAAAATGAGAATGGGATATTTAATTATTTTCTTTGTTAATGGAATATTTAGTTTTAAATTTAATTGAAAGGATAATTTGGTCTTTATGTTTTCAAAATCAATTTTGATTTAAACTATCCAAACATTATAAATTGATGAGAATCACTTTTACATCAATATATCCAAACATAAATCAATTTAACTCAACTCACTTTTAATCAAAATCAATTCTGTTAAACTCAATTATACCAAAATCAATTCTAGTCACCGCCAAACCAAACACACACGAAGAGATTTGGGTTTAATACCCTCTCTTTCGGATTACTCTCTGCACCCCCCCATAACTACTTCGCGTGCCCCCCATCAGATTTTTGTTTTTTATTTTGAATACTAACCTATTTTTTTGCAGGCTTGGGCTTAGGTCTTGTGCACTGCTAGTGCACCTCCCTGTTTTCTGTTTTTGTTTACTTACTCTTGTTTTTTTTATATACTCATTTAGTTATTTATTTGTCTTGAATTAATGATTGTGATTTAGAATGTATTTAGGACCGATGTAAATATAAATGAGAAATCTCGCATTGCATGCATATTTATTTATTTATCGCTTTATGTCAAAAAACAAAAACACAAAAAATAGTACCGTCAATTCCAAGGAAAAGGGGATTTCACTTTGATCCAACGTCATCGTGAAAACTCATCGCGTTTAGTTTAGTTTATTTTATCACGCTTAATTTCCTTTTAACAAAAAAACAAAAAAAACATTCAAATATCTCGAAAATCATTTTCAAAAAAAGAAACTTTTTTTATTAAAAAACCTCGACTTTCGTTGAGAGACTTTTTCAAAACTTTTTTTCACAATAAATTTTTAATTCACTTTAAATATACTTGAACTCTTTTTCTCAAAAAATAAGAAAATACCGAAACACATTCAAAAACTCGTTTTGCCACTTGGCTTTTTATTTTAAAATATTTTCAAAACTAAAAAACACCAACAAACAATTTTCACAACTTTTATCCCGAACTACGAGATTTTGATCCCTCACGAATACGTAGTGCAAAAGACTTTATGTCTTCCCAAATCAATAAAAAATAACAAAAACATTTTTCTTTTCTTTTTTAAATCATCACTCTAATCTTTTATATTTAAGCATATATTTTCTAATAAGCAAATAATTTAGCACAAAGATAAAATGAAAACAAGAGGTTCCTATAGAATACTATAGACGTTTAGGGTGCTCATACCTTCCCTCGACATAACTAACCCCCGAACCTTAATCTCTTAACTTAATAGGGTTATTTCGAATTTTTCCCTTTTTCCTTGGAAAAATAAAAGCTCGGTGGTGAATCTAAAAATTGCGAGTCAACGCTAATCAATAGCTTGATATCCAAAAATCACCGCGACCCTAATTATATTATCTAATCCTCTTACCTTAATTAGGTTGGATTTTCTACTCATTCAATCTCCTTAGCTTTCAATCTTCTAGCCTCTATTCTTCCTCTTTGTTCTTTCTCTTCTTTCTTCTCTTTCTTTCTTCCTTCTCATGAGAGCTTCTCTCTCTACCTCCATCCAAATTTCATAAAAATGATTTCCTCTCTCTAACTCACCCTTTTTATACTTAGGTTTACCTATCTCCATCAATTACCAAAACACCCTCCCACTAATGGGCTTAACTCAACACTCACACACTTGGCCCAATTCTCATAACTCTACTAACTCACTCTTTAATTAACTAATGGCTTACATATAATTTAATAAGTTTATTAATGACTAAAATACCCTCCTAACCACAGTAAATCACATAATTGTACACAATTAAGAAAATAACATAATTAAATAAATATGAATAATTAAATACGGCTGTTACAAGATGCATGTAGTTGTTAGAGTGTACCTTTTGATTAGGAAATGAACTTTTACTAACTGTCCCTACTAAACTTGCTTGATTCAAACTCGTCTATGACTCCAAAGTGGAGGAGGGAAAGATCTCGCGCATCCAATTGTTATGCGAAAAATCAAATTTTCCTATACCCACGGTTTATTATACATACACCAATGACTTTAGCGAGTGTCACTAAAGGTTGCCATGGGTATATGGCAATTGTTTTGTAGTGTGGCAGAAAATTAGCGAGTGTTACCTAACATGTGTTGAGTTTTACTTTTACATGAGATATGAGATATATAATTGATTATTACATGTTTGAATGTGCTTTGTTATAAATTACAAATTTCTGTTGTTCTGCCAAAGTAAATTTATTATTCAATATAATGAAAAATTCTCTTCTCCCTGACACTGTTTGATTCCCCCTGGATAATACATTTTTGCTCTTGTGGAAAAATTTTGGAGTGTATTTTTTGAACTTTTTTTAATTTAAATACTATTTTTAATGGGGAAAATGTATTTTCGGAAGGGATAAAAGAGGGCTGGGGGATGAGAAAGCTCAGTAGCAAAAGATCAAAAACAGCAGCAACCTCACACACAAAATTCAATGTCAGTTATAGATATTATGTTTTTGATCATTTTTAAAATGTAATTATTTATTTTAATTTGTATTGCCTTTGAATTTGTTTTAAGAATTTACCTACTTTAAAAAAGTCAAATTATTGACTTGAATTTAGAATTTATGTTTTTGATCATTTTGAAAAGGTAATTATTGTTATTATTAAAATATTATTTGTATCATTTTAAGTATCTCATATTTTTATTAATAGCTTTATGTAAATTAAATTGCCTTTAATTTTGTAGAATCAATATGATTCAATACTCTTAGTATCTCATATTTAATGATTTTCTAAAATTTTATTTTGATTTAAAATAACAAATTTGATATATCACATTGACAATATATAATGAACATTGGCCATGTATGTTGTCACATAAAACATATCATCATAAAGTTAAATCCTATAGTATAAAATGACTTTTTCTATATATCAATCCCTTGTTTGCTTATTTTTGTGCATTGTTTTCATTCTCTCTTCAGGTAAAACAAAATTTAGAATCTCAAATTTTATATGAATTTTCAATTTTTAATTTTATACAATAGAGCTTTTATGCTTGGAACTAGATTTAACTAACATACTAGTATATATATATATATTTAAATGGTTACAGGATTGACAATTGATACCCTTAATTATGATGTTCAATGCTCAGGAGCCTCAGATAAGTTCTGCACATATGCTCCAGATTGCAATTATTTCTGTTGTATTTATATGGACAAGCACTTTCACCAGAACTATATAAGTGGCTATCGCTTTAGCAGTTGTCCGGAAATTCCAGCTGCAAATTATTGTGCTTGTTGTAAACCGGGACATTAATTAGTTTTGAGTTTAGGAGAATATTGCGTAAACCATCAAATTATTTTACTTTGTTGTTGATTTAGTTATAGTTATAATAATAAAAAATTAGAATAAAATTATTCAAATGCTTATTCTCTCCCTTGATGTTGAAAAAACTAATTCGACCATCAATTAATAATTAGTTCACAAGACCATAAATTAGTCTCCAATTTTTTGCTCAAGATATTGTATACTAGCTGAATTTTCACATAAAATATATTCTTTAAGAATTCATCTAAAAATTCATGTTAGGTTTTGCTCTTGTAATATTTCCTCCTCCAAATTTGGCATGCCGTGTGCTTTAAGATGTTTTTTAATATAATATAACATGGCTTTCCAATTACATTTTGCGTTTCCTTTATTTTCTCTTAATAGCAAATGTGATAATACTGCAGAAATATAATGCACTTAATCAGAGTTCAATGAAATATAATAGCAAAGTGTTTTTTACTTAAAATTTACAAACTTTTTGACTAATCAAAGTGGTGTAAAATGAAAAGAGCAAAGATAATGCCTTGTTTGTATTTCTTCAGCTTATGATATGAATAGACACATTATAAGTCAGTGCTTAATTATGTTAATCTCTTTCTAATTAAGCATGTAAACATTATCACTAATTAATTGCAACTCTAACGACTAAGAAACTAAATTCATAATCATCTAAAGCCACAAAGCACTAGCATCTTTGAGAAGTGGAACAAGAGAGCCATTAATATGAAAAGCCAAAACTCTATCCATAGAACCAACTAATTTGCCACCAATGAAAACAACAGGAAGTGAAGTTGAATTTCCAAGTAACCTCATCAATGCTCTCTCCATTTCATTTCCTTTAGGAATAGGATCTTCATCTACTTCACTCCCATTCAACAGAACAAACTCTTCATTGCATGACACATACAACAGCTACTTATGCTGAATATCACAACAGCACTTTGTGAATCTAACCTCATTATTCTCTCCATTTGATCTTCTTCCATTGTTCTTAACCTCATGAAGTAGTTCCATGATGGTTCCACTTGGTAATGCATCAGCCTCTCTTGATTGAACATTTTGGCAGTAGAATTGAACAAATTAATCAAAAGGGTATTCGAAATTAAAAAACTTTAGTGGAATTGAACAAAGTAAGCAAAAGGGTAGGTGAAAAAACTCTGTTTTACTCTGTATTTTGAAACTCTGTTTTTTTGCTCTTTTTTTCGTGTTCTGCTGTTTCCTTAGGTGTTGTTTGTCTATTGTCTCTATTATTATACATACTTTCTCTGTGGGTTTTTAGTTTGCAGTTGCCTATAATGGTTATTAGTTATTACTCCAGGTGAATATGATGCATGCTGTGGAAGAATGTGTGGACCTTAGGGTACATTACATGTTTTTGAAACAGTGGGAAAAGAATGTTATGTGAAAACATTGCATTTTCAAGAGCTGTTCACTTTTTAAAAATATTTAGATGATCATGTGTTAATGTACAAAACTATATGAGAGATGCATATTGGAGTGTCCTTTTTTATTAGGAAAGAAACTTTTACTAACTGTTCCTACTAAGCTTGCTTGATTCAAACTCATCTATGACTCTAAAGTGGAGGCAGAAAATTAGTTGGCAAAGTGTAGAAAAGTGAGAGTGTTACCTAACATGTGTATGCCGAGTTTTAGTTTTACATGAGATATAGAATTGATTATTACATGTTTGAATGTGTTCTAGTAGAATTATTTTTGTTTGAAGTTAGGATTTGGAGTTTTTGCTTTTACAATTGATTTTTTACTTTTAAAGTTGTTGTTCAACCAGCTTTTAGCCGGAATAATTTAATTCATTCAAAATCAATTTTTTTTTTCCCGCACAGAATCAAAATAGACTGCAAGTTGTTGTTATATCATTTCACCTTATTACAAACTTGTTCAACCCTTTTATCCAATCAATCTTAAAAAAAAAAGTTTCAACGAAATGGGAAGTTCTTAGAATATATAAAACAACATTAAGGAAGAAAAAGGCTTTTTAAGTTTTAAGGTCCATTACAAATTTCAGTTGTTCTGCAAAAGTAAATCTATTATTCAATATAATGAAAATTTCTCTTTCCCCTAACACTATTTTATCCCCCCCGGATTAGGGATGTCAATTTCACCCAAATCCGATAGACCCACCCGAACCCAAACCCAAGTCAACGGGTGAAACCCGAGTTGACTGGGTTTGGGTGTGGGTTCGGGTGGCACCCGAAATTATGGGTGTGAGTTTGAGTAGTATGAAACCCACACCCGAAACCCATACACCCGTCCGTTTATATGTTAAATTACCAAAATATTCTCTTTATATATATATATATATATATATATATATATATATATATATATATATATATATAGGATGTGAAACTTTTTTTTTTTTTTGTTTTTTTTTTTTGACAGTATGTTGTTATGTATTGTGGTTGTGAACAAAATGTGTTAAACTATGTTATTGCATTTGGAAAAAAGTGTGTTAACTATGATATTGTATTGCAAACTATGTTTTTTCTTTTTTTGATGCAATTTGCATTTTATCAAATTTGAATGTAAGTTTGGGTTTAGATGAAAAAATTCGAAAATTTTAATTTTGCATGATCAAACTATGGGTTTGGGTTTGGGTGAAAAAACCCAAAACCAATGGGTGTGGGTGCGGGTTTTGTTTTACCACCCAAACAGTCTTTGGGTTTGGGTTTGGGTGCACCCGAAATTATGGGTGTGGGTTTGAGGAGTATCAAACCCGCACCCGTGGGCACCCATTGCCATGCCTACCCCGGATAATACATTTTTGCTCTTGCAGAAAAAAATTTGGAATGTATTTTTCAAACTATTTTTTATGGAAAAAATATATTTTCGAAAGAGATAAAACAGTGTTGGGGGATGAGAAAGCTCAGGAGCAACAAATCAAAAACAGCAGCAACAAACCTCACACACATAATTCTGTGTCCGTTTTAGAATTTATGTTTTTGATTATTTTTAAAATGTAATTATTTATTTTAATTTGTATTGCATCTGAATTTGTTTTAAGAATTTACCTACTTTTAAAAGTCAAATTATTGACTTGAATTTAAAATTTATGTTATTGATTATTTTTAAAATGTAATTATTTATTTTAATTTGTATTGTATATGAATTTGTTTTAAGAATTTACCTACATTAAAAAGTCAAATTATTGACTTGAATTTAGAATTTATATTTTTGATTATTTTTAGAATGTAATTATTTATTATTAGACTATTATTGTTATTATTAAAATATTCTTTGTATCATTCTTAGTAATAGCTTTATGTGAATTAAATAGCCTTAGATTTTGTAGAATCAATATGATTAAATACTAAGGCTCTGTTTGGATTGATGGAATATAATGGAATGGAACGAAGCGGAATAGAATATAATAATGTTCTATTGTGTGGATTTGAAAAATATTAAAGGAATAGGATGAAATGAATTTCATCCCATACCATCACTTACCTTCAATTTTGTTCATCTTCTTTTTAAAATATCCAAACAATGGAATAAAATATTTATTCCATTCCACTCTATCCCATTTCACTCCACTCTATTCCGCTTCGCTCCATTCCATTATATTTAATCAATCCAAACAAAGTATCTCATATTTTTAGTAATAGCTTTATTTTAATTTGTATTATATCTAAATTTGTTTTAAGAATTTACCTACTTTAAAAAAGTCAAATTATTGACTTGAATTTATTTATTGAGTAATCTAAAAAGTAGAAATTTCTATTTAATGGTTTTCTATAATTTTATTTTGATTTAAAATATTAACAAATTTTATATATGACACTGACAATATATAATGAACATTGGCCATGTATGTTGTCACACAAAACATATCATAAAGTTAAATCATATACAATGACTTCTTCCATATATCAATCCTTTGTTTGCTTGTTTTTGTGCATTGCTTTCATTCTCTATTCAGGTAAAACAAAATTTACTAACTTAAATTTTATATGAATTTTCAATTTTTAATTTTATACAATAGAGCTTTTATGCTTGGAGCTAGATTTAACTAACATTATATATTTAAATGATTACAGGATGGACAGTTGCAGAAGAATGCCCTCGCTCAGATAAGTTCTGCACATTAGCAGAAGATTGCAATCAATTTTGTCTTGGTATTAACAAGCACTTTCAAACGAACTATACAAGTGGCTATTACTATAGCTTCTGTTCTTTCCCTCGAGGTGCAAAATATTGTGCTTGTTGCTACTAATTAATTAATTTTGAGTGTGGGAGAATATTGTGTAAACCATAAAAGTATTTAACTTTGTTGATGATTTTATTATAGTAAAAATGTTAGAATAAATTTAATATGTTATATGTATTGGTTCTTTTGTTTTAATATAAATGAAATGAGGAGCTAGACATAATTATCGGGGTCAGCCGTAACAGAGCTCAATTTTGTTTTTATTAATAAAAGTATATAAACTCTTATTTTTAGTGAGTATCACAAACATATTGACTGATTTTCAATTTATATAAAATTTTATTTATACCCATTAAAACATCACATGTGTGTGTCTATATATATATATATTGACCGCTCTTTAAATAAAAAAGATAATTTGACCATTATTATGGTACCGTTTGTCCTAACTTATTTCAAACTTTTTTATTCAATAACAGGAGAAGTTAGGCCAAACTAATTTTCAATAAGTTTTTGATAGAAATAGTTTGTTTAATTTTTATGAGTAAAATACATAGATAAGCTAAAGAAATAACAATTACCAAACAATTTTAGCTTTTAGATAGCTTTTAAGACCTAAAAAAATTAGGACAAACAATTACTATATCTTGATTTCTTGTAGTATTATACCTTAGAAAGATAACAATTTATTTATATAAAAAAGCAAATAAAACCAAAAAATGTAGCTAGAGGGAATAGAACCCTGGACACCTGAATAATATTTTAAATACATGAAGAGTATCTGATATAAATCAAGAAGTATCCGATATTTTAAAATTTTAAATAATATAACAGTTAATAAAAATATGTATATATACCTATTAAAAATGAAATTTTTGGGACGAGCCGCGGCCTCCCCGGTCTTAAGGGATCTCCGCCCCTGAATGAAACTTGTATAAGTATTTGCCAACCATTTTTCATCAATTAATAGTTAGTTTACAATACTATAAATTAGTCTCCAAATTTTTGCTTAAAATATTGTATACTAGATGAATTTTCACAAAAAATATACTCTCTCAATATATATATTCATTAAGAATTCATCTAAAAATTCATCATAGGTTTGCTCTTATAATATTTTCTCCTCCAACTTTGGCATGTCTTGTGCTTTAAGATGTGTTTTAATATAATTTAGCTGCTAAAAAAACATGGAGTTTTGATTTTTGTTATAGGGTTTACATATATATATTAAATTGTAATTTTTCTTTTTGATGTAATTTTGTTTCATGTAGCATACTAGTTTGTACTCTAGAACTCAAAATCCCAAATTTGAATCGTAAAATCCTAAATAAGTAAAACATGATTCGAAAGAGAAGCCATCTAAAAAAATTTCTAAAAGGAAGGCGACAAGACACACATGTCTCAAAATCTCAACCCAATACTTTCAGCATAAAGAGCCCATGTTCTCAAATTGATCCTTTTCTTATTTTTATTTTTTTTTGACTAACGATCCTTTTCTTATTATAAATCACAAGTATGAGAATTTCATACAAAGTAAAATTCTTAAAATTTATATTGAATGATCGATTTAAAATAGTAAATGAGTAATACAATGTCAAATTCTATATACAGAGCTTGTGAAAAATTAATTAACTAACTCAGGGTTATAATAAACCGTAACTAACTAACTATATTTCTAACACCTACTCCTCAAATTTATAACATCACCCTCTCAAATTGTACACTGCTCATACCCTCACAAATTCACATGCTCTTGCATGTTTCAATAAATTTAAACTTTGATATGATGACAAAATTAACAAGTGTACTAATTGTATCGTTAAGTAATAAAATTTATAAAGTTCGTATCTACAGGGATTATTTAAACCTCGACAAAATAATTGTACTGTATTTAGGATGTAAGAACAGGGGGTTTACGTGATTTCCAATGGAGAAAGGCAATTAGGAATTATTTCGAATCCTCTCTTTGTAGCGACGGCTTAGGCCGTCATAAAATCTGGGCGTATTTTTTTTTTTAAAATTATATATTTTAATTGTTTTCTTAATTTTTTTAAAAAACATATTTATTTATTATTTTTTAAAAACAAATTTATTATTTTGAAAAATAAAAATTGACATAACATTATTTTTAATATATATTAACACATAAAATTAAATTTTTGACACAACAAAAATAGAAACAGGTATGGATAATAATCTTGCTCCATGGGCATGAAAATCAGAAAGAAAAAACAAGAGGGGAAGAAGAAAGTAGCAGTGTCACCATAAAATTTAGGAAAAAAATAATGTATAAAAACTGTATTCTTCTTCTTCTTTGAACCATCTACCAACAAATTCACAAAATCCACAAACTATTCTTCTTCTTCTTCTTCTTTGAACGGTTGAACCATCTCCCATCACCAATATAACCTCATCTTGTATACTCTTGTCAAACAATCTCTTTCAACTAACCCATAATTACAAACTGGAAAAAAAAAATCCTTCAACAAACTTAGAAATCAAACACAAAAAAGCATCATTCAAAAAATCCATATATATAGATCGAGTTTTTATTGGGGGATTGTGAGAGAGCAAATTTTTTTTAATTGGAAGAATGATGATTGTATTGTCCATTGATGAAAGAGGTTGGAGAGAAAGAGAGTACTGAGAGTGTGAGATGAGATGAAGAGGTGGTGGTGAGAAAGGAAAATAGTAAGGAAAGAGAGAGAAATTCGGGAGAATCTTACTGAGGGTTTAGGCCGCCAGTAACTGTAAGTGTCAAAAATTTACTGAGGGCTTAGGTCGCCAGTAAATTTGTGAGGGTTTTTTCTCATTTATTGAGGGTTTAGGCCGTCTGAGGGCTTAAGTCGGCCCTCAATAGATGTTATTAAAATCCGTCAATAAATTAAGGTTTTCTTGTAGTGAGTGACTCTAGGTTCTAGCTCTCAACAATAAACTCTTATAATTACGATAGTTTAACAAATTAGACCGAGTCCAACTTCTTGGCTCATCGGTCCCGTTTACCTAATATAGAACCCTAATTCCTTAGGCGAAACTAAAATTATAAAAAGCACGAATTGTCGTTAAATTCTTAATCCACTACAAAAAAACTGGAAAGCGGCGGCGGTTATAACCGCCGCTAAATGCACCGTCGCTAAGCATTTAGTGGCGGTTATAACTGCTGCTAAGCATTTAGCGGCGGTATGCTTAGCGGCGGTTATAACAGTTAATTCATACCAACTAATTCATTTTTCCTAAAGCAATTACGATTGACAAACAATTAATTTAGTTCCAGTCATAATACCTATGGTCAGTAGTGATTTATTCCTTAAAATCAATTCAATATTGGTCAGATATATAAAAGCAATAAACACAAAATTAACTGAATAATTATAAGGTTTTATTGAATAAACTAGAACTCATAGTTACATAGTTCAAATAATTCTAACTTCTAAAGAGATTCATTTATAATTACTAATCATATGAAATTAGCTACTCATATTTACAATAATCATAGCAATGTTCTTTGATATTTTTGGATTGAAAATTGACCCCTAAGTTAGTTCTAGAAGCCCCTATATTTATAGAAAATGCGCAAAACAAAAATTGTGGAACGGGGCTACGCGAGGTGCAACATTAACCTGTGCAAGATGCCATGGTCACATGGATTGAATCTTGGAATGAGCTCAACCCGCCAAAAGCATCAGCTGCAAACGGCAAAGCATGAATCAATTTTGGGTAGCTACAAACTACCACGAAATTTGAAGCATTATTATTTATATAGTAATATTTTTTAATATTTATTTTCAAGTTAATGTTATTCGCGATTTAGAATTTGCAGCATTGTTAGCTGTGATTCTGTTTAGTAATTTCATGCTTTGAGCTTAGAAGAAATAAAGGACAATGCGCTCTTAAGGCGCACGGCTGCATCACGTTTCAAGTCAAATGAGTCTCATAGGAAGGCTATATTGATGTATGATTTATTAGCTCATGTTTATGTTTGTTACTTGTTTTTACTTAAAATGTTTTTTTTGTCATGTACCCTACAATTTATTTATAATAAGAGTTGATTCAGGATTGAGAAAATAAGTCTTCTAGTATACAGTTTCTATCTTGGTTCAGGATTGAGAAAATAAGTCTTCTATCATATGCTAATTTGAAATAAAAACATGTAAATCTATATGGGCCATTGTATGTTATGCTTTATGCTTGACTGGTAAAGTCACTTTTGAATCATTCAATCCAAAGTTGACACTATGTTTTACATGCATATTTTGATTTGTTTTTTAAAATTTAAAAAACCGAGTTTAAAATTTGGATCGTCTGACCAAGCGGTAGCCAACTAATTTGGAAGTCATATCAAAATTGAAGCAAATGTTCATATACTATCAACAAAGAAATGCAAATGTTCATTTTTTTAGCTATGATTAATACTTGTCTTATTACAACTTTCACCTTTCTAGGATGAAATGGCTTTTCATCAATTTTACTATGAGCTATTCTAATATTAACTTGTTATAGGTCATAAGCACAAAGTAAAGAAAATGAGAACATAATGATTTGATGTACCATTCAAAGTATCTTTAGATATGAAATTAAAAGCCACACTAATACAAAATTCTCATTAGACTGTGTTTCTCAATTTCGAGTCGCACTGATAGAAGAAAAACATAAAGTTTCTGTTATCTTTTGAAAACAAGAATTTGTTTGGTCTTAATCCTCCTGTTTTGAGAGAAATGGGTCTTGTTCATTCCGAATTTGGTTGTAAATAAAATTTGGTCAAGGATTGTTTTAGCTAGGATTTAAATTTGAGTTCTCCTGAACTTGAACTGTTTAGGAGCCGCTTGGTTCTTGTGTGCTTACTTGCGACTGTGCAGAATCTGTTTTTGCTGGTGTTGCTGTCATTTTTATGTGCAAGTGTTATGTACAGCAGTTTCGAAGTGTGTGTGTTCCTCTCCTAGTCGATCTTATTGCTCTTGGTTGTATCTTATAATGCCCTTGCTCGTTGTTTTCGGGTCGGATGCAGTCATGTGTCATTGTACTCGAAAAGCATCTAGTGGCGGGGCGCAAGATCCTAAGTTGCATCGCATTAGTGGAAATAATAATACCACATTTTATTTCACCTTATTACAAACTTGTTCAACCCTTTTAAACAATCATTCTTAAAAAAATGGTTTAAAAGAAATGGGAAGTTCTTAGAATATATAAAACAACACTAGAAAGGAAGAAAAAGGCTCTTTTAAGGGTCCATTACAAATTTCAGTTTTTCTGCAAAAATAAATCTATTATTCAATATAATGAATAATTCTCTTCCCCCTAATACTATTTTATTCCCTGGGAAAATATATTTTGCTCTTGCGGAAAAAAATTTGGACCGGATTTTTTAAACTTTTTTGAGTTTAAATATTATTTTTAATGGGAAAAATATATTTTCGGGAGGGATATAAGAGTGTTGAAGGATGGGAAAAATGTATTTTCGGGAGGGATAAAAGAGTGTTGGGTTCATTACAAATTTCAGTTATTCTGCAAAAATAAATATATTATTCAACATAATAAAAAATTCTTTTTCCCCTAACACTATTTTATTCCCCGAATAATTTCATTTTTGCTCTTGTGGGAAAAAATTCGGAACATATTTTTCGAATTTTTTTTAGTTTAAATAATATTTATGAAGGGAAAACTGTATTTTCGGGAGGGATAAAAGAGTGTTGGGGGATGGTAAACCTCAGTAGCAACAAGCCTCACACACAAAATTCAGTGTCCATTTTAGAATTTATGTTTTTGATTATTTTTAAAATGTAATTATTTATTTTAATTTGTATGGAATCTGAATTTGTTTTATGAATTTACCTACTTTAAAAAAAGTCAAATTATTGACTTGAATTTAGAATTTATGTTTTTTATTATTTTTAAAATGTAATTATTTATTTTAATTTGTATTGTATCTGAATTTGTTTTAAGAATTTGCCTACTTTAAAAAAGTCAAGTTATTGACTTGAATTTTGAATTTATGTTTTTGATTAATTTAAAATGTAATTATTTAATTTAATTTGTATTGTATCTCAATTTTTTTTAAGAATTTACCAACTTTAAAAAAGTCAACTTATTGACTTGAATTTACAAGATAATACTCCGTTCTCAAATATAAATAAATTTCTACTTTTTAAATTTATTCAATTGTTAATGTATCTGACCTTAAATATGGACCAGATACATTAATAATTGACTAACCTAAAGAGTAAAAATTTAATGGTTTTCTAAAATTTATTTTGACTAAAATATTAACAAATTTTATATATCACATTGACAATATATAATGAACATTGGTCATGTATGTTGTCACACAAAACTGATCATAAAGTTAAATCATATACAATGGCTTTTTCTAGATATCAATCCTTTGTTTGTTTGTTTTTGTGCATTGCTTTCATTCTCTCTCCAGGTAAAACAAAATTTACAATATCAAATTTATATGAATTTTAAATTTTATACAATACAGCTTTTATGTTTGGAGTTAGATTTAACTAATATTATATATTTAAATGGTTACAGGATGGACAATTGCTGAAAATTGCCATGATAAATTTTGCACAATAAAAGAAGATTGCAATCAATTTTGTATTAGTCTTGACATGAAGTTTCACCAAGGTTATACAAGGGGCTATCACGTTAGCGTCTGTCCTTTTATTTCAGATACAAATTATTGTGCTTGTTGTAAGCCAGGACTTGCTACTAATTAATTAGTTTTGATTTTGGAAGAATATTGTGTAAACCATAAAAGTATTTAACTTTGTTGATGATTTTATTATAATAAAAATTTTAGAATAAAATAATATATTAGATGTATTGATTCTTTGGTGTTAATATAAATGAAATCGGTGTACCAAAAAAAAATATATAAATGAAATCGGTGGCAGAGCTAGACAAAATAATTGGGAGGTGGACCGCAAAGCTCAATTTTTTTTATCTGAAATAAAAAATATATAAATTGTTAATTTTGATGTCTCAATAATATATCAAGTAGAAAGAAACTTAAGCAAGATAACACTTTCAACTCATATTAAAAATAACAATGATTAATAAAAATATAAAAACTCTTAATTTTAGTGAGTTTCACAAATATATTGACTGATTTTCCATTTATATTAAATTTTATTCATACCCGTTAAAACATCACATGTACGTTCCTCCAATATATATATATATATATTTGCCAACCATTTTTCATCAATTAATAATTAGTTTACATGACTATAAATTAGTCGCCAATTTTTCTCAAAATATTGTATACTAGATGAATTTTCACATAAAATATATTCTTTCAATATATATTCATTAAGAATTCATCTTAGTTCATCTAAAAATTCATGCTCTTGTAATATTTCCACCTCCAACTTATGCATGTCTTGTGCTTTAAGATGTGTTTTAATATAATTTAGCTGTTAAAGAAACATGTAGTTTTTTCTGTTATAATAGTATATATTAAATTGTAATTTTTCTTTTTGATGTAATTTTGTTTCATGTAACATTTTAGTCCGGACTCTAGAGCTTAAAATCCCGAATTCGAATTGTAAAATCCTAAATAAGCAAAACATGATTTGAATTATAGAATCCAAACAAAATATTTATAAAAAATTAGGAGTATGCGAGAGGCTTAAAGAAGACAGAAAAAATTGATGGTTTCTCTTCCCTCTACCCCCCGCCACCAAATTATTTTTTTCTCTTTTTCAAGAAAATTTACACTAAAAAGTTAACTTCGAAACGTATTTTCCAAAATTTATGGGGGGTGGGAAGAGAAGCCATCGGAAAAATTTCTAAAAGGAAGGCTTAGAAAGATCCCATGTACTCAAATTGTGCATTTTCTTGTTATAAATTAAGCTTGAGAATTTCATACAAAGTAAAATCCTTAAAATTTATATTGAATGATCGATTTAAAATAGTAAATGAGTAATACATGAGAAACTCTATATATAGCTTGTGAATAATTAACTGACTAACTATGGGGTAATAACAAATTGTAACTAACTAACTATATTTCTAACACCACCCTCTCAAATTGTACTCTGCTATTACCCTCCAAATTCTATAAACTCAAGCATGCTCATACATGTTTCAATAAATTTAAACTTTGCCTTTGTTATATACATACATGTGCTTCAACAAACTTAAACTTTGATTTTCTTCGACAATATTTTTTTTATAATAATGGGTTAGAGAACATACAAAAAAAGATACAAAAACTATAGAAGCTTTAATTGAATTGCACCTAAGCAATTTAGTTCTAATTAAGTGCAACACAATTTAGCTCTAATTAAATGCCACATAAACAGTTTTTTTGAGAATATAAAAGAAAGTTCCGTGAGAATCTCGTTATGTATATAATAAAGATAGAGAATAGAGATAGAGATATATAATAGAGATGTCAATCCCAACAAAAAAAAGTTTCTAAAAAAAAATAATATTATAAATTTTACAAAATAAGTATAATATTAGAGTTTCTACGATAAAAAATATTTGAGATGCTTTAACAAAAAAAAGATACAAAAAAATAGAAAAGCTCTAATTTAGTTGTACATGTCCAACATACATTTTTTTTAAATAATGAGTTGTTTTTAAACAAAAAAGATACAAAAATAATAGAGAGGCTCTAATTGAATGTCACATAAGCAATTTTCTAAAAAACTCTAATTGAATATTACATAAACAATTTTTCTTGAGAATGCACGAGAGAACTCTGTGAGAATTTCGCTATGTATATAATAGAGATTAAAGTGGAAAAATTATAATAAATTTTGGGATTAAATTTTTATATGTAGTAATAGTATGTTTATAGAAAAATGCTATAACATGTGTTAAATGTAAAATGTTACTCCCTTCCGAGGGCAATGGTTACATAAACAAAAATGATAATATAATTTTGAAAGGAGTGCATCCAAAGTTTTAAAAAATAATAATTTTTAAAATAATTTTAGATTACTTTTAGCACAAAAATAAAACCCTATTTGGAACCATCCTGGGTCTTCTTCGAAACAGTAACAAGAAAAAGTTAAATTATTGACTTGAATTTAGAATTTATGTTTTTGATAAAATGTAGTATAGTTATTTATTTTAATTTGTATTGTATCCGAATTTGTTTTAAGAATTTTAATTATAAGATTGCAATTAATTTTAATAGAAAGTATAAGGATTATATTGATTATGGGCAAATTTGAATTACTTAAACATAAATGGGCATTACTATAAATTAAATTTAACACGAAGAACATTACACTTTCAAGTTTCAAGTAATTTATCCTATCCTTTCATTATTGTATTGTATTTGAATTTCTTTTAAGAATTTACCTAATTTAAAAAAGTCAAATTATTGACATGAATTTAGAATTTATGTTTTTGATAAAATGTAGTAATTATTTATTTTAATTTGTATTGTATCTGAATTTGTTTTAAGAATTCACCTACATTAAAAAAGTCAAATTTTTTACTTGAATTTATAAGGTAGTAACAAATTTTACCTACATTAAATGGTTTTCTAAAATTTTTATTTTGATTTAAAATATTAACAAATTTTATATGTCACATTGACAATATATAATGAACCATTGGGCATGTTTGTTGTCACACAAAATATATCATAAAGTTAAATCCTATACAATGGCTTTTTCTAGATATCATTCCTTTGTTTGCTTGTTTTTGTGCATTGCTTTCATTCTCTTTTCAGGTAAAACAAAATTTACAATATCAAATATTATATGAATTTTCAATTTTATACAATACAACTTTTATGCTTAGATTTAGATTTAACTAACATTATATATTTAAATGGTTACAGGATGGACAATTGCACTAAATTGCCATGATAGATTTTGCACATTAGCTGAAGATTGCAATCAATTTTGTATTGGTATTGATAATCACTTTCACGAGGGTTATACAAGTGGCTATCGCTCTAGCTTCTGTCCTTACGAACCAAGTGCACAATATTGTGCTTGTTGTAAGCCGGGACTTGCTACTAATTAATTAGTTTTGATTTTGGAAGAATATTGTGTAAACCATAAAAGTATTTCACTTTGTTGATGATTTTGTTATAATAAAAATTTTAGAATAAAATTAATATATAAATTGTTTTGATTCTTTGGTGTTAATATAAATGAAACCAGTGGCGGAGCTACACAAAATAATTGGGAGGTGGATCGTAACAAAGATCAATTATTTTTCTATTTGAAATAAAAAATATATAAATTGTTAATTTTGATGTCTCAATAATATATCAAATAAAGAGAAACTAAAGCAAGATAATATTTCCAACTCATATTAAAAATAATTTTGATTAATAAAAATATATAAACTCTTAATTTTAGTGAGTTTCACAAATATATTGACTGATTTTCAATTTATATAAGAGATGAATTCTTTCTCTCATCGTCATCCCCGGAACTATACAATGACCCTTTGAATATGAAATAATTATTAACTTCATTCTCAAGTTAAAATTTAATTAGTCTGAGTGCATTTTTAATAGTGGGGTTGAAAGTGTTCCATGTTTCTCATTATATACACCTATGAGACATTATCTTTGTCTCTCACACGATTTCTACATCTCTTCCATAGGATAATTTTCACTTTTTAATAATATTTATTTATGTTCTTTTTTTTTTCTTTTGAAGGTTATCAATGTTATTTTTCATTTTATATTATTTTGAATGTTGCATATATTTTTCTTTCTATTATTTATGAGATTGATTTAATTTAATTTACTTGAGTATGAAAATATGATATCTGTTTAAGGATGTTACGGTGGCATAGTGGGGCGGAAAGTACTTCCTCATTCCCCGCTCAACAACACTATGAATTCTCTCTCCCCCCTCTCTCCCACGTCTCTATAGGGATTCCATCAACAAAAAATAATTGTAAATTTTTATACTATTTTTCAAATGAGTATTAACATATTTTGAGCATGTTCCTATTCTCAAACTATTTTTTTGTCATTGTACCACAAAGAAGCAATTTTCACGTGTGAGCGTCAAATTGAAAAATCTATGGAAAAACTTTCGTAGTCGGAATTTTAATTAGCTAATGTATATTTTTAATAGTGGGGTGGAAAGTGTTTCCCGTCTCTCTCTCTCTCTCTCTCTCTCTCTCTCTCTCTCTCTCTCTCTCTCTCTCTCTCTCTCTCTCTCTCTCTCTCTCTCTCTCTCTCTCTCTCTCTCTCTCTCTCTCTCTCTCTCTCTCTCTCTCTCTCTTCTTGTGCTCATTTATCACTATCTTCTACGCACATTTTTCTTCATGACGAATCAATATTCATATGTTAAATAAAATTTTGGATAAGAGATCCCCATAATAAAAATATGAAAATATGGATATAAGCCCCGCAGTCGGAATTCAAATTTTAATTAGTCAATGTTTATTTTTAACAGTCGGGGTGGAAGTGCTCATCGTTTTCCATTCTACACCACTGCGAGATCTCCCCCTCTCTCTATTTCTATTTCTATCTTTCTCCCGCCTCCGTTACAGAACTCTATGAGGGCTCTACCAACAAAAAAATTGTTAATTTTATATTTTTTTAATAAATATAAACAAAATGCTCGTGTCTAATTCTCGCTATCATATACATATATTTTTCATCATGAGGATCATGTTTCATCGTGCTAGATAAAATTTTGAATAACTATCCCCATGATAAAATATAAAAATATGGATAATTTCTACAATTGAAAATCAAATTTTAATTCATCAAAAAGAAATATCGAAGAGTTTCTAAAATAAAAAAAATACCCATTCCCACAAAAAGAAAGAGTTTCTAAAAAAAATAATATCGAAGATTCTACAAAAAAATAATTAGAGTTTCTACAAAAAATATATAATATTAAAGTTTCTAAATTAAAAAAAAAATGTCATAGAAGCTTGAACTGAATAAAAAAAATACAAACTCGATAAAAAAATAAAAAAATATACAAAAAAAAAAGAGTGAAGCTCTAGTTTAGTTGTATATATGATATATCGTCATTTGTTTTTAATAATAATGGGTTGGAGAAGATACCAAAAAATATACAAAAAATATAAAAGCTTTAGTTGAATGTCACATAAGTAATTTAGCTCTAATTAAATGTCACATAAGCAACTTTTTGAGAATGCATGAGAAAGCTCCGTGAGAATCTCGTTATGTATATAATAGAGATAGAGATGGAAAATAGAAAGATATATAATAGAGATGTCAATCCCCAAAAAAAAAAAAAAGAGTTTCTACAAAAAAAATATAATATTAGAAATTCTACAAAATAAATATAATATTAGAGTTTCTATGATAAAAAATATTTGAGATGCTTTAACAGAAAAATAGAAAAGCTCTAATATTAGAGTTGTATATGTCCAACAAACATTTTTTTTTTTATAAAATAATAAGTTGTAATTAAACAAAAAAATACAAAAATAATAGAGAAGCTCTAATTGAATGTCACATAAGCAATTTTCTAAAAAACACTAATTGAATGTTACATAAACAATTTTTCTTGAGAATGCACGAGAGTGCTATGTGGGAATTTTGCTATGTATATTATAGTGATTAAAGTGGAAAAATTCTAATAAATTTTGGGATTAAATTTTCATATGTAGTAATAGTATGTTTATAGAAAATTGCTATAACATGTGTTAAATGTAAAATGTTACTCCCTTCCGAAGGCAATGGTTACATAAACAAAAATGATAATATAATTTTGAAAAAAGTGCATTTAAAGTTTAAAAAAAATTAATTTTTGAAATAATTTTATATTACTCTTAGCACAAAAATAAAACCCTATTAGGAACCATCCTGGGTCTTCTTGGAAACAGTAACAAAGACATAGAATTTTTATTTTTTTTTGCATTGAAGAGACTTTGAGGCAAAAAGCTGATCCAAATTCACCATAGACCATAGTCATGAAACTTCTAAATATACATAGGACATTTTTTAAAAATCAAACACCTTGAGAGGTGATGAAGGTGGAAACGATACAACAACCAACTTTGTTTTTTGTTTTATTTTAAAACTATTGGGGATGAAACTTCCATAATAGAAAATATAAGGATTATATTGATTATGGACAAATTTTAATTACTCAAACATAAATGGGCATTACTATAAATTAAATTGAACATGAAGAACACTAAACCTTTAGGTTTCAAGTAATTCATCTTATCCTTTCATTATTGTATTGTATTTGAATTTCTTTTAAGAATTTACCTAATTTAAAAAGTCAAATTATTGACTTGAATTTAGAATTTGTTTTTGATAAAATATAGTCATTATTTATTTTAATTTGTATTGTATCTGAATTTGTTTTAAGAATTTTAATTATAAGATTGCAATTAATTTTAATAGAAAATATAAGGATTATATTGGTTATGGACAAATTTTAATTACTCAAACATAAATGAGCATTACTATAAATTAAATTTAACATGAAGAACACTACACCTTCAGGTTTCAAGTAATTTATCATATCCTTTCATTATTGTATTGTATTTGAATTTCTTTTAAGAATTTACCTAATTTAAAAAGTCAAATTATTGACATGAATTTAGAATTTATGTTTTTGATAAAATGTAGTAATTATTTATTTTAATTTGTATTTTATCTGAATTTGTTTTAAGAATTTACCTACATTAAAAAAGTCAAACTGTTGACTTGAATTTGTAAGGTAGTAACAATTATTAAATGGTTTTCTAAAATTTTTATTTTGATTTAAAATATTAACAAATTTTATATGTCACATTGACAATATATAATGAACCATTGGGCATGTTTGTTGTCACACAAAATATATCATAAAGTTAAATCCCATACAATGGCTTTTTTTAGATATCAATCCTTTGTTTGCTTGTTTTTGTGCATTGCTTTCATTCTCTTTTCAGGTAAAACAAAATTTACAATATCAAATATTATATGAATTTTCAATTTTATACAATACAACTTTTATGCTTAGAGTTAGATTTAACTAACATTATATATTTAAATGGTTACAGGATGGACAATTGCAGAAAATTGCCATGATAAATTTTGCACATTAGCAGAAGATTGCAATAGATTTTGTATTGCTATTGACAAGAAGTTTCACGAGGGTTATACACGTGGCTATTATTCTAGCTTCTGTCCTTACGAACCAGATGCAAAATATTGTGCTTGTTGTAAGCCGGGACTTTCTACTAATTAATTAGTTTTGATTTTGGAAGAATATTGTGTAAACCATAAAAGTATTTAACTTTGGTGATGATTATATTGTAATAAAATTTTTAGAATAAAATAATATATTAGATGTTTTGATGCTTTGGTGTTAATATAAATGAAACCAGTGGCTGAGCTTGACAAAATAATTGGAATGTGGGCCGTAACATAGTTCAATTTTATTTTTTTTTTATCTGGAATAAAAAAGGTATAAATTGTTAATTTTGATGTCTCAATAATATATTAAATAGAGAGAAACTAAAGCAAGATAACACTTTCAATTCACATTAAAATAACAATGATAAAAAAATATATAAACTCTTAATTTTAGTGAGTTTCACAAATATATTAGCTTATCTTCAATTTATATAAAACTAGTATGAGACCGGGAAAATAAAAATAAAAATATATTTATAAGAGAAATAATTTAAATAAAACTTATGGTTGATATAATAACAAAAAACATGTGATTAAATTAATGGTCAATTTTAGAAAATCAAATAATTGATATAAATTATTTTTGTGATATATAAATTATTAAAGTCTAACTCAAAATATTAACATTACTATGGTGTTTTTATATGGAAAAAAATAGAGAATAAAATAACATGGACTCACATTTCGGGATACCTTCGCTTAATATCAATAAGTTATTTTTAAATCACATTAGTGTTAGGGCACGGGCCAAACACCGAAAATAAAATAACTTTAATATTAAATAAAAATATAATTTAATTAAAATTTAGTGGCACGGTTTGCATAAATTAATATTTATATTTAAACTTTTTTCAAATAAATTATAAAGTCCATAGTAATATTCAATGTTTTATAATTACGATTGGATTATTCAACCAGTTGGACTAAGAACCAATTTGGACAACTTCAAAAAATCAGAAGTCTACAAAATCAGAAAAAATATAGGCCTCACGTTGATATATTAGTTAAAATATAGGCCCGATATAAATTACAAAAAAAAGATTCATATAAGTTATAAAAAAAGACTCTGATATTAGTATATGAATATAAATATAGTCCTTGTATAAATTACAAAAAATAACACAGACCCCATATAATTTATAAATAAAAAAATAACAAACCCTTGTATTGATACATTATTCTTATTGTATAAAAAATTGTAGTGCCAAAAATGTTTCAATAAAAAAGTAAATATCATGAAAACAAATGTTGTGAACTAATAAAATGAATTTTGTGTCTTTCAAATGAATGTTGTGTAAGAAGAAACTATCAAATTGAAAGCTACCGAAACTAAAATAGTAAATTATAGGAAGCCAATATTGGACTTTTTTTTTAGTTTATTTTATCATAAATAATCTAAACACTTTTATAGGAAGTCATCGATCAATAAACAAATTTTTAAAAGAAGTCAAAGATCTCATAAAATCATAATCAAATTATTGCTATTAATTTATTGAAAAAAATATGTTAATCAAATATATAAACTCTTAATTTTAGTGAGTTTCACAAATATATTAACTTATCTTCAATTTATATAAAATTTTATCCATATCCATTAAAACATAAATATTTATATTTGCCAACCATTTTTCATCAATTAATAATTAGTTTACAAGACTATAAATTAGTCTCCAATTTTTTGCTCAAAATATTGTATACTAGATGAATTTTCACATAAAATATATTCTCTCAGTCTATATTCATTAAGAATTCATGATTCATCTTAGTTCATCTAAAAATTCATCTTTGGTTTGCTCTTGTAATATTTCCTCCTCCAACTTATGCATGTCTTTTGCTTTAAGATGCGTTTTAATATAATTTAGCTGTTATAAAACATGTAGTTTTTTTTGTTATAGGGGATGACTCCAGTGAGAACAGTTGGTTAATATGAGAAATAAGAACAATCAATATTAACCTATGTTGCCTAGGTGCGGTTACGATATCGGTATCCGGTACCGGTACTGGTACGGGGTACGACATTCTTAGAAAAACTAGGATATGGGTACGTCTGTGTATATTTTTTTAATATAATTATATAAATAAAATAATGGAACTATATTGTTAAAACAAATAATTAAACATAAAAAATACTACACAAGTAATTCAAAAGCAATTAGCTAAAAAGATTTAAATTGTTTCTCTCTTCATCATCATTAAAAAGAGCGGCGTCTAGTTCAAATTCTTCGTGAGAAAAACTTACAACATCAAGAATACGAGCTACATTAAATAGATTTCATTTATCTTTACAAATATCGTATATTTTTGTTGCTCATTCATTATAAGTAGGAGTAATATTTTTTATTATCAAGAGCAAATAAAGATTTGTAGGGATAATATTAGATTGGTACTTTTATATTATAGACAAATAAAAAACACAAATCTTCATATAAATAAAAAACCGAATAAAAACAAAAATTACATTTTTTTGGATTCGCGTACCACAGAAGTACCACGCGCGTACCACAGGAGTACCACACGTGTACCCGTTACAAAATAAAAAATAAAAAAATAGGTACGCTGTCGGTGCGTACCCAAGGAGTACCGTACGCGTACCGGTACCCAATACGTATCCGGTACCAGTACTCTCCCTAAAATGGAGTACCCGTGCTTCAGTGATATTAACTGTGTGATAAAAATCAACAATTAAAATTAAAATTAAAAATACCTTCTTAATTATATCGTGAATACTCATTATCAAATCATTTCTATTTATTTCTTTCTTAATCATTTTTGACACAATTAATTTATTTCCTTATTTATGTCCGTCTTCTTCCTATAATACCATTCCACTACACATCAGAATAATCACACACATTTTTGTGTTATCAAGTTTTATTATGAAGAAAAAATACTATACTCAAAATTAAATCTGTTTGTGCTCAAACATTTGAAGTCACTAATAATAGGTTTTTTTTATAAAAAAATTGGTTACTCACGATATATTAATTTATCATGTAAATGAAATCATTGATGGATAGTTAGCAAAGAATTATTGATGATTTTTTTTTCACATACAATTTTCTGTTTATGTTAACCAATGAAACACTTACAAAAAAAGAGCCACAAACGAGGCTTGTGAGTCTATGACACTATACCGACTAATTAATTTCAATTTTAATCTTATGCAATAATTTGAATTTTGATTTTCTTCGGGCATTGGAATTTTAATCTTATGCAATAATTTGAATTTTGATTTTCTTCGGGCATTGGACGACTATCAGTAATTTTATACAATTAAAAATGACTGCAAGAAGATTGTTATTCGGGAAGAAGAAGACAAGGACTAAATAAGGCAAGAAATAATTTGTGTAAAAAATAATTAGAAATGATTGGTAATGAGTACTGATATGATGATTAAGAAATTTAAGGTGTTGATTTGTATCATACGATTAATATTGATTGTTCTCATTTCTCATATTAGTATATATATATATAAAATTGTAATTTTTCTTTTTGATGTAATTTTGTTTCATGTAACATTCTAGTCCGGACTCTAGAACTAAAAATCCCGAATTCAAATTGTAAAATCCTAAATAAGCAAAACATGATTTGAATTATAGAATCCAAACAAAATATTTATAAAAATTTAGTAGTACGCAAAAGGCTTAAAGGAGGCAGAAAAATTGATGGTTTCTCTTCTCCCCCGCCCTCCCACCCACCCACCAAAAAAATTTCTCTTTTTCAAAACAATTTACACTAAAAAATTAATTTAGGAACGTATTTTCCAAAAAATTTCCGCTCTAAGGAGGGAAAAAGATTTACGAGGGATGGGAAGAGAAGCCATAAAAAAAAATTCTGCTCTGGATATACCAAAGAGTCTCACATCACTTGGAACTCGAGACTAATAGTAGTTTATATACAACATGTAACACTCCTCTAACCAACCAAGACGCATTTTCTACAAAGGACAAAACCGTGACGGGTTAACCCCAAAACGGACAATCTCTCGGAGATGTAGACTTGAGGTCAAATCTGAACAGTGACGCCGTCTGTGGGAACGATAAAATTCGTTCTCGAACTCAGCCCCTTAGCCTCGACTGGGAACATCTGTTCTTGATACACCAAATAGTCTCACATCGCTTGGAACTCGATGCTAATGGTAGTTTATATATAGATCTAAACAATTTCTAAAAGGAAGACAAGACACATACCTCAAAATCTCAGCCCAATACTTTCACCATAAAGATCCCATGTTCTCAAATTGTGCATTTTCTTGTTATAAATCAAGCTTGAGAATTTCATACGAAGTACAATCCTGAAAATTTATATTGAATGATCGATTTAAAATAGTAAATGAGTAGTACATGAGAAACTATATATATATATAAAGCTTGCGAAAAATTAACTTACTGACTATGGGGTAATAACAAACTATAACTAACTAATTAACTATATTTCTAACACCACCCTCTCAAATTGTACTCTGCTATTACCCTCCAAATTCTATAAACTCAAGCATGCTCTTACATGTTTCAATAAATTTAAACTTTGCCTTTGTTATATACATACATGTGCTTCAACAAACTTAAACTTTGATTTTTTGAAACACATTGGTAAAGTCAAAATCGTATATAAAAATTCAAATTTACTTGAACACAAATGTGTTATGGCAAACTCAGAGTCAGTGTTTGCCAAAACACATTGAAATGAAAATTTGATTATTTATTAATTAGAATTAATTATAATTTGAGGGAGTAGAAATTTTAATTTGAAGGAGCATCTATAATTTAAGAGATTTTTTATTTTATTTTTGTTATTTGCCCTATAGATTGTGACACACTAGCATTGACCAAAGCTTTCATAGTCTGGTCCATGAACAAGGAACAGTACTTATTAAATATGGGCTTGGTCTAAAAACACTGACATGCTAGGCCTCTTAACTAGTGACCAAAGTAGTCAATTTTCCAAATTTACAATTCACACCCCACATTCCAACCATAAAAAATTTAGCCACATAAATAAATGCTGCTTAAAAAACAGTTGAATGGTCTTAAATGTTGCAAAAAATAACAAGAATCTAAATTATCTTGATGAATTTCTAATTTGTTAGAGCATTACTAATGATAATAGTAATTAATTATCATACAAAACAAAAACTCTACTACAACTATGTGCAGTATATATATATCTCTAAAGAAAGCCTAGTTAATAAGATGAGACTCTTATGTGTAATCCATTTGGTGCCACAACTCTAGGAAATTTCATTAGTTTATCTCCTCCTACTTCTTCCCATCTGCAATTTAACAATAAATATCACGTGTCAGAAACTCTTCATGGAATTAATATATTCCGATTTTCAAAACAGACAAACCGACATTTTTTTAAAAGCATTGAAAATTCTTGCATAGAATGTGCAGCATCAATTAAAATATACTACTCCCTCATGTCCTTTTTACTAGTACTAGTAGTACTCCATTTTATAAGAAATAATAAAACCATAAATCACCATTAAACAAATTGTAAATAGTAAATACTTTCTCCGTTTTAAAATATAAGTCGTTTTGATCATATTACAGAAATTAAAAAATGTAATCATTGTTGTATAGAAAAGAGAAATTATGAGTAATTTTACAAAATTGTCTTTTATTAATTGCATGTGAAAGATAAATGAAAGAGAGAAATAAAAAGTTAAGAGTATAATAGAAAAAATAAATTAAATGCTTGATTGGAATTGTAAAGCTACTTATATTTTAAAACAAATTTTTTCTCCAAAATGATTTATATTTTGAAACGGAAGGAGTAGTTAATATTTAGAAAATATTTTTAAGACAAATCCAACATTTTTTAGGTTAATATTTGTCTTTATATAGTTTTAAAAAAATATAGTCAAAATAAATTATGTAAATAGTATATATCGTCAAAATTTGACACTTATTTGGAACGGAGAGAGTACTATAATATAGCTATGTTTCAAATTATTTGTCACTTCAAAATGGAAAAATAACATTTAAAATTTATTTAGAAATACCCATAAATTATTAAATAGTATACCTAACTATTTTATTACTACTGCTACTTTCAACAACTCAAATAAATATAAGTATCTTAAAATGATATTTACTACTACCACACTATAATGAGATGTACTAGAGGGTAAATAAAAATGACAATTATAATGAGAGGGAGAGAGTAAATAACCTGTATCTAGTTACAAAGTAATGCAAGAAAGTAGAAATTTCTGCTATTCCCAGCTCCTTTCCAGGACATTGTCTAGTGCCTCCTCCAAATATCAAGAAATGACTTTGTGACTCTAGATTATTACCCTGCATTTTCAAGTTTCATATTAATTATGCTAATTAGTACTATTTTTTTTTTAATATAATCAAATAAAATAGTAGTAGGAGATTGTCACTAACTTGCAGCCATCTCCATGGATCAAATGTTAGTGGATCATGATAAATAAATGGATCATAATTTATCTCTCTAGTATATACATATATCCTCCATCCTTTTGGAACCAAATAGCCTGAAAAAATAATTCATAACAAAGTTCCAATTAGCACAATCAATGAAGTAGTGATACAGACATGTGTACGACACCAAATACAACATTAATACTGACACGTCAACACCGATACTAGATAAGACTTCAATCTAAAGTGATAATCCTAATTGCGCCAATTTTTTTATAGTAGGAACAATTTTGTAAAATCCTTAAGATGCCCCCTATTAAAGTAATCTAAGTAATTTGGAAAAGATGCATTTTTTCTAGTTAACTTTTGACACAATGAAAAGGGACTAATTGGTTTGTTGAAAGGGTAGTCAATGCCATGTGAACAATGACACTAACCTAGGGGCGAATTTCTTTTTGTGGTTACTGTTTAAAAAGCTTTATTGATACTGAAAAAGTTGCTGAAATAAGCCCAAAAAGTCAAAACATTTATCTTGAGCCCATAAACATAAATACATAAGAGCTAGAGAAATGAAATAGGCCACTCAAAAAAACCCACCATTTAATTCCATGTCATGAGTTGTTTTTCTCAGAACTCCATTAACTATTGTAGCTAATCTCGAGGTCTCAAAAATTACCTGCAAAATACATAGATTAATTTAATACTATTCCACATAGTTTGATCAAGAATTCCGGAATCCCCCACATTCACGCATTCAGGTAATCAATGGTCATTCGATCAAGATTAGACGATTTAAATTCAACCTTTGTATTTTGATTATTATACAAAAGATCTTGATAAATAGCCACCGATGTCCCGACTTCGTGACGGCAGGAAATCCGAATTCAAGTTCCATGATGCATGGCTCAGTGCTGCATCGTGGGCCAATAGTACTTGAAAATAGTCATGAAGTTTGAAATCAACCCTCAAAAGTAGAAATTCACGGTCCTTCTTATTGTAACATCTGATCAACGTGATCAAGTCATCGTCTCACTCGTGATAACAAACAAGAAACGGATTTCTATTTCTAGAAGACGATATTCATCGTCGTTGGTGGTTTGGACAATTTTAAAGTACTAGTCCACGACGTAACTTGTCATTGGAAAGATATTACCAGTACATTTCTTACCGCACGAGTAAACCTCATTGACTTGAGATCATTACAATCAATAGGATCTTCTGGCTTTTTCCTTTCTCTAATAGCAAAATGTTCTTTCTGCACAATTCCAATATTCAACATTATCATAAGAACTTTATAATAAAAAATTCAATAAAAAAAGCAATAATAATAAGAACTTTTGCACATACTCTCATTTCTTCAAGAACTTTAGGATGATCATGAAGGTACTTTACAGCCATCATTGATGTAGTTGAAATAGTTTCATAACCAGAATACATAATTGTAATGATTAAATCAATAAGCTCCTCATCATTTAGTTTGCATCTATCATCATTTCCTTTCATCAAACAACCAAGCATGTCTTCATAGTTATCTTTTGATGCTCTTCTTTCCTCTAGTATCTTACTCAAAATGCTAATAATACTTTTCCTTGCCTACAATAACCAATCAAATATATTTAATCACTTTCTAATTAAACCAAATTAGTACTAACATTACATTAGTATCCTCATGAAAAAATGAAGGTCTAAATTTTTAGAATTTTTTTAGTGTCTTTTTATAAACACTAAAATCACGCCGAATTAGAAGTTACACATTGGATCTTCTAAAAATTACTGTGGTAGAACTCTAAATTTACGGCGGTAGTTGTCCAACGCTCGACCAAACATATGTTTTTGAACTAATCGGAAAAGACGAAGGGCTTTAACTATATATACCTGTAATCCGTTGTGGTAGTTTGTGCCGGGAAGGTTAATAGGAAGGGAGAGAGTTCCTAAAACAAGCTTAAAGAACTCTGTCATGAAAGGCTGAGAAATTGAGCTTGACTCCATACCAGCAATCTGTTTCAAGGATGAGAGAAATGCCATCTGTTCAAAAAACATTTGACAATTTGCAGTTATAGTTAGAAATTTTTCGGACAAATTTTCATATTTGATCATGAATTTTGATTTAAGATATGATTATGTATGGAATCACGGTGAGTTTTACGAAATTACAGTGGTACCGTAATTTTGTTCAAGGTAAAAAAAATGTAGCTTCTGGCAAAATCACGGTGCAGTAAGACATTGTAATTCTTCAAACTCACGGTCAATTTAAACATGCGAAAAATTACAAACCTCTTTAGTTTTGTCTTGAATGTTGATAATTTTGTTATCCCAATGACTTAAGTGTTTTCTCATGAACTCATCAATTTTAGGTAAAAGCTGATTTCTGATTAAAGTGGGGCTAATGATTGAAAGCAATGTCCCTCTCATGTACTTGTGAGTGGAGCCATGAACAGCTGCAATGTTACATTTTCCTAAGATATCTAACATGGATTGAGGGTATCCTGGAACAAACCCTTTTGATTCATTCATCAATATGTATCTATTTAGTTCAGGATCCATTGATACAATTGTAGGACACCCTAATATGTGAGATTTGAAAAAACTTCCATACCTGCCATTCACAAAAGTCATACCAAAAAAATGTTACAATCATAACTAATAGGGAAAAAAATGACCAAAAAGTACATCAATGAAATACACTTAGTTTAAACTAGTTTGAGAAAATCTTATTAATTGCATTTTTGGAATCATAGTAAGTTTTGCATAATCACATAAAACCGCCGTAATTTTGATAAATTTTACATTTTACAGTTTCAACCTTACGGTAAATCTATCAAATTTACCGTAATTCCAAACATGCACTAAGAAAATGTTTTGTCCAATAAACATTAGTTGTTTTTCATTGTCACAGATTCATAATGTGAACGTCGTTTCAAATCAGATAAATCAATTATTCAATAAATTTTAAAAAGTGACGTTTTTCTTATATACAGGACCAAAGGTAGTATTATGTTTTGCATATTTAAATTGACCGTTAGTTTGACAGAATCACTATAGTAAAATATAATTTTGACAAAAATTAAAAGTTAACTTCAACAAAATTACAGTGTCATCCTTATTTCGTCAATAGGCTAGTTAATTAATGTAATAAATCACAGTGCCATGCAGGGGAAGTTGAAAAAAATAACAGATTTCTTAATTTGGAAAATGCAAAGAAAATTAAATAAGTATTACTAAATATAGTACTAATACTCATTTCAATGGAATAATCTTAAAAACCATGTTCATAAAAACTTTTCAAATAAACTATTCCACTTACAAAAAAACATAAACATAAGAAGATTAAACTTATTGAAACATGCACTAAAATGAACAAACTATGATGATGAAAAATACAAAAAACAAAATACTAAAAAAAAACCATGTGATGTTTTTATTTACCTTGACCTTTGATTTTTCATAAAGTTAGGACCTTGTTTAAGAAACTCAGTTGTCTCTCCAAAAACAGGCCACCCCATTGTTCCTGGTGGCAAACCTTTCCTTCTGTATCTTAACTCATTCCATTTCAAAAGAGCAGAGCAAAAACAGAACACAAAAACAACACCAAGAATTCCAATGAAGATAGCCATTGAAATGAAACTTGAAGAAGATACTAATACTAATTTAGTTGGAAGAATAATCACCACAAGTGCTTATATATATAAGCACTTTGAGGTACCATTTGCATATAAGAGTGGACAAAAAGAGCCACCCTATGAGGGTAGTAGCATCCCTCCTATTGTTTGTCTTGGAGAATGAAAAAAATAAAATATTAAATAAGAAAAGATATAATAATTATATAAAAGAAATAAAGAAAATGGATTAAGGAGATTGTTGGAAGAAAAAAGTGGGAAAAAGGAGTTAGCTTTTGGGAAGGAATTGAGGGGAGTGGACAACTCAGATCAACTCATCAATTATAAATATATTGATGATTTAATACTAAAATAATATTTTTATTTTTATTATATTATAGGAAGTTTAAGAATTGGAGAATGAAAAGTATTGGTTGGTTATATAGAGAAGGAAGGGAGAGAAATGGGGTGAAGGGTTGGTTGTATGGATATTGATTGATGATTGCTCAATGAAAGTAGATATGGCAAACTATTTACTGCTCTTGTTCTTTTTGTACAAGGTGTTGGGGTTATCTTTACTATTGCACAATTTCATGATGATACTACTAATTTGTGAATTTTTATTTCTTTTAAGAAATTTTATACTTCTTTTATTCTATAATGAACGAGTCAGTTGACTGTTTCATGCATGTCAATATATAATTTTAACGATTAATATTTTATAATAGTAAAAATATAAAAAAGTTTATATTTTGAAAATATTCATTGAAATGAATTCAATAACATCTTATATAGTAGTATTTATTTTTATTTATTAGTAAAAAAATATGATTAAACCAACAGCCACCACTACCACCACCGTCCTCATCCAAGATTTTAGTTGTCGTCTGATCTCTTCCCCGACGCTCCCTCATCGTTTCAACAACGTAGATCTGGTTCAAACAGTGATGACAGCGATGTGGTGACAATAGACGACGGTCGATGTTATTTTGTAACTAGTTTTCCGACGAGGATGACACAGAGAGAGAGCAGCGGGTAGACAGAGTAGCGAAGATGGAAGAGTGTGAGGTTTGGTTTTGCATCTCGCATCATAACTTCATAAGAGAAAGGATAAGATGAACAATAACTTTTTTTTTTGAGTGCAATGACAAAATTGCCCCTGGTTGTAGTATTTTTGTATGGAATTAGTTGTAGTATTTTTGTCAAAAAATTTTAATGTATCTAATCTAGAATATTGTTGGGGAGTCCGAGGGAGCTCGAGAGAAACTATGGGTCAATGTTTAAGGACCATAAGAGACATTGACACCACATCTCCAATCAAAACCTTAAAACATTAGGTTAATGAGTCACCTCTCTTATAAATCCAACATTCTTCCAATACTTAGTCAATGTGAGACTTAACCACTCACACTTGAAATCCAGCATTCTCCCCCTAATTGTGAATTCTCATATACTATAGTTCATCCAATACCAGGATCCACTCCCGCTCCCCCACCAAGCCGAACCACGGCTCTTATGCCATTGTTGGGTCACCAAGAGGGGGCAGAAAGGGGGATCATCCACATTGGGTTTAAGAACGATGATACAAGTGAGTTGGACATCACACTTTAACCCAAAACAGTAAGGTTTTAGGTGGAGATGTGGTGTCAAAGTCTCTAGTGGTCCTGGAGCATTGGCCAATTGTTTCTTCCTAGCTCACTTAGACTCCCCAACAAGTGGTATCCGAGTTGTGGTTCGACTTGGTGTGGTAGCGTGAGTGGATCCTGGTTTGGATCAAATATAGTATGTGGGAACTAACATTGGGGGAGATTGTTGGTTTTCAAGTGTGAGAGGTTAAGTCCCACATCGGCTATGTATGGAAAGAATGTCGGATTTATAAGAGAGATGATCTATTAACCTAATGTCTTAAGGTTTTGAGTGGAGATATAGTGTCCAAGTCTCTTGTGATCCTAGAGCATTGACTTATTGTTTCAATTCATTGAAATTTGTTGGTGTCAGGTCTCGAACCGAGTTCCTCTTGAATGAGAATAAACCCTCAACCAAGTGGCTTATCAGGAGACAGGCTTATTGTTTCTCTCGAGCTCCCTTGGACTCTTCAACAAATAAAGACTAGATATAATAAATATTTCATGAACCTAAAATGTAAACTTTTTATAATAAGAATTAGACGGAGTAACAAGTATAAGAATTAGAATAAAAATGACGGTTTAATCTCCTGCAAATAAAAAGACACTTGAATCATTTAATATTAAAATTGACGCCGAACTAAATTAAATTAATGGTGAAATTCAAAATAAACTCACTAATAACATTTTTATTTACAACATACATAACGAAATCACACCCGTGTGGGAGATAGGGTATCTTATTAGTCTAGTAGACTCTAGAGAGAAAAAGGGTAACAATTTTTAAGAAAAGGCACATGCAGAACAATCCCTTACACCTAAAATAAAATGTACTAGTCATAGCTAGCTCCAGTTCTTCACATGCTTGTCAACAAGATTTGGTCAAACGACAGTAGTTTCCTTTGTTCACCATGTGGATCCTATATGTGTGTGAGATGGGAAAATTCGGTTCCATTTTTAAATTCCAAGTTCAAGTTTCAAACTTTCAAATTGTGTGAGACTGTAATTCCTAGAGAAGCATTAATTCAACAGTGCTACATGACTTTTTTAGACTATTCAAGTCTAGTGATCGACTTTGGGTGAATCAAATCACCAAACAAAAGTAGTAGTGAAGAAAAGTCTCAATCATGTCCATGCAAAAGGTAAAAAAGTAGTGCTTCTTGAAAAAAATATCTTATCACAAAATAGTTTAGGAAAATAAATAAATTTTTATATATTATTATAAGTTTGATAAGATAATTTATAAAAAAAATTATTTTTATTAGTGAGAACTTATGATTTAACAAATAAACATATTTATTTGTAAAAGTTATTTTAATAAGTTAAAAACTAAGTTAATCCAACGAGAAGGAAGATTTGGTTGGACACAACCTTAACACTTGTAATTTGGGTACACTCACATACTTTTAAAAAATTTAAATATAAAAAAATGATTAATAACAATTGATATGACATAATTATTTATCTTTAATTTTTTTTTGATGTGTGTGTACCAAAATATTATTGATTTGGGATTGTGTCTATGATAGAATTTCTCTCCAACGAGACATTTGTATGCTTTTGCAACATGTCTTAAATTTTATTTTATTTTTGACTAAAAAATGCATTCCCTGCACACAACTGTAAAAAGTAATTTATTCTAGTCTTTGCTTAAATGCATTTACACAACTTAAATCTTTTAAAATGACTATAAGACTAATTCTCAAGTCTCTATATATAATACGTAACATTCAATTTTTTTTAATGTTGAATTGAATATATTAACTTATATTTGATTTCTAAGAAGGAATAACACGATCAATTGTAATAATTATTATAAAAAATATTATCAATAATTTTTTGACAAATGTTTTGCTTGTATTTTTAATAAATTTTTTAATTAATATATTTAGGACACTTGTTAATATAATTTAATTATTTAAAAAAAAATGATTTGTCCATGAAAAGAAGGAAAAGTACACAATATTTTGCAAGAGAAAAAGTGCAAGAGAACAAAAGAGAGCCTCTCGTGCAAACTGTATATCTCAGTGTACATCACAAACTTTGGTTCTCAAATCACAAATAAATATATAGAAAAACATAGCAAAAGGAAAGGGCATAAATTTATTTCATTCGTGTGACATTCCTCTCTTCCTCTTCAACCTTTGTTTGGGACCCTCACTCTCTTTCAACCAAACCAAATATTGATATCTTGCTTTCACTCTAACGTGCTTCTATATTTCCTATCAATAATTTAGTTCTTTGAATCTCTTTTGTGATCCACCTATCTCTTATCATCATAGTTGATCTGAGATTTTGAGTGTCCTGAACAAAGTATATTGATGTTCTTATGATAAATATTTGAATTGCTTCAAAAAAAATTTATTTTAGTGTGCGAAAAGAACTATCACCAACTCCGCCCACTTTTAAAGCCGCCACCGCTTATCATAGATGCAAGTGCAATCATTTGTTATAATCCACCCACAAATCACAATGTCATTCTCCACAAACATTGAGAAGGTTATATATATATATATATATATATATATATATATATATATATATATATATATATATATATATATATATATATATATAACAATAAATAGAAATTTCTTTCGCGACAATATTAAATCCATACTTTATATATAAATGTATTAAACGACATTAAAAAAATTATTTTGCTTATTTACTATCAAATTTACATATTATTTATTTTATATATAAATGCTAGGAGTGTTAAAGTTTTACATCTGATGAAATATTACACAAAAATGAATTTATAAATTATGAATAATTTTCACGCGACTTTTTAACACAAAGTTGATTATCTCTTTTAATTAGTTATAGAGGGTTTTAGAGTGGTCAACACTATCATTTTCTCTTCAATCTCTAAACTACATAAATTTAATTAATATGAGTCTTTAGAGAATACAAAATTCATCAGAATACAGTCAGAGAGTTATTTAAAGATTATATATATATATATATATATATTATAGAGATTAAATTAACAAATTTCATACACTTTAAAAATACTTATTATATTTCTATAGTTTATAAATTAAATTGCCAAAAATGTGATAGTTTAGCTATTTAATTAATAGTTTATATTTTAAAAAGTGACAAAATGTTATTTGTTAAAATTTCTATGAATGTGGTCTCATGAGTGTAGCTCAAATGATAACTAACAGAAACATTATTAAAATGGTTGGAGTTCAAATTCTAAATTTTACATTTTTTCACATTAAATTGTATGAGTCATGTAATTAGGCTACCTAAAAGTAAATTATATGAATGTGGGTGTGTATGTTGGCAGCCACAATCTCATCATCATATGTAAGATCATTTTATCTATATAAAGCCAGTGCATACCATTTTGATCACGGCTCTATTTTTGGCTGATTCTATTGATTAGTGTCTTTCTAGACATTTCAAAGTTTTCTGCTCTTAAATTTTCCTTCAATAGGTGTACTATAATCTTCAACTTTTGTTATCTTTTTGCTTTGCCATCCGCACGATTCTTTGTATTTTTGTTTCGATGTGATCAATTCATGAACCATCCCATTCAGTTTTTATCAAACTTTCTCAACCATCACATTTTGCTTGATCTCACTTTTCACTATTATAGATTCATTTTTATCAAATCGTTAATCATATGTCCCTATCAAATATAAGCTTTTTTCCTTTAATATCATATAAGCCTCTTGTTTTAATAAATGCATCATTGGCATATATACAACCATAGATTAGAGACTAACATATCAAAGTAAATTTTTTTCTCTTTACTAAAAAAATTGTATAATCATGAATGAATCATTTGAACTATGCTATTGATCATCATATGAACTAACATCAAAGTAATTATGATACATATTTTAGAAGTTAACTTCCTACAACAATATATGCTTTCATTTGCGCATCATTTCACTATGCATGTGGCAAATTTTATTGCAAATGTTAAAGATACATATATTTTTGTCATTCCTAGTTGTATTACCAATACAAATATTAAAATAAAAAGATAATAATATGTACACATAAGTTATTAAAATGAAAAGAACTTCGTGACAAATGCTCTTATCATTTAACAAAGAGATAAGAAATTACGAGAAATTCTATCATAGGCACAATCCCAAATTAATATTATTTGGGCACACATACATCAAAGAGAAAAATTTAAAGATAAATTATTAAATCACATCAACTATCATTAATCAATCCTTTTATATTTAATTTTTTAAAAAGTATATATGTGTGTCTAAAAAATAAATGTTGGGTTTATGCCATATAAGAGTTTCTCGGAAATTACTACTCCTACTATTACTCTACTAAGAAGTCGTACATATGATGATTGAGTACACGTGTGGCAGGTCCTATCCACGTTCATCTGTTTGTACTCATTGAAATTGATGTATTTGTCGCTTATTTATTCCATCCATATCCTAAGTAATGTGGTGCATTAGTATTATATAGGATAGGATAATATATTTTGAATTTAATTTTTATATATTATTAGTGTAAAATTATTTTACATGTGTATCTATTAATATATTGACATGTTATATGTATTATGTTTAATATATTGAAACATTATGTATGCCGTAATAGATTGTACTATATATTTTAGGGTTAAATATATTTTTAGTCTCTACTTTTACGTAAATTTTAATTTTTAGTTCCTATATTTTTTTAATTATATTTTTAGTCCTTCATGTTTTTTTCGTTTGCACTTTTAGTCCCTACCGTCAAGTTTTGATGACTAGGCTAACAGAAAATGCCACGTAAGATGCCACGTAGGACGCCACGTACATTAATGAACCTACGTGACATTTTTTATGTTGATATATTTTTAGTCCCTACTTTTACGCGAGTTTCCACTTTTAGTCCCTACATTTTTTTATAATATTTTTAGTCCTTCACGTTTTCATCATTCGCATCTTTAGTACCTACTGTCAAATTTTGGTGATTAGGATAATAGAATATGCCATGTAGGAAGACATATAGGATACCACGTCATTTAATTAATCTATGTGGCTTTTATGATAAGGATTAGACCTAATGCAAACAGGTTTACCCGGCACCAAAACTGATCCGACCTAACTAAAACATAAATTCCAAAATTTTAAATTCCTAAATTGAATTCATGATCTCTTTCTTCTTCTCAAACCCATAAATCGCAGTAGCTTTTCTCATTTGAAAGTTGTTTATGAGTGATGGAGGATAATCGAATCAACGGTTGTAGATATGGGGTAGCTATTGCGTTCAAAGTTGTGCAAGATATACATAGTCAAACTAAAACAAGTGATAAGAAATAGTATCGTATCCACAAAGATTGTCTACGGGAACATTTTCACTGAACACACAAAATTGAATTCTAATTCATGAGTATGAAGAGAACCAAATAATATCGTAGTTTCAAAGATTGTAGACAAAATAATTAAAAAGGGATTTAAAGATCAAATTTGGTAGTGATGTTGGATATATGATCCATTCAACTAGTAATAATCTAGTATCTGTGACTAATAAACTTGCATTTAATCCTTAGTTGGTCAAACTTTGAATAAAAAATATGTCATAAAACTAGCTACATATGTTTCGTCGGGTCGTAGGGTCGGAGAGGTCGGTTGATACAGATTGAAAATGAAAAAAATGGTGAAAAAGCAATTAAAAACAAACAACTTAATTTAAATTAGTCATTACATTAGTCAAAGAAATGATAACAAACTAAGTGCTAACCGTTTACCTTAGGTCCAATCCACATCATAAAGGTCACGTAGATTCATTAATTGACCTATTATCCTCTGTGCCGTCCCGCGTGACATATTTTGTTATCCAAGTGACATATTTTGTTATCCTAATCACCAAAACTTGACACTGGATTAAAGATGCAAACGGTGAAAACGTGAGGGACTAAAAATATAATATAAAAAATTTAGGGACTAAAAGTGGAAACCCACGTAAAAGTAAGGACTAAAAACATATCCACATAAAAAATGCCACGTAGATTCTTTAATTGACGTGTCGTTCTATATGGCGTCCTACGTGGCATTTTCTGTTAGCCTAGTCACCAGAACTTGATGGTAGGGACTAAAAATATAAACGGAAAAAATATGAGGGACTAAAAATGTAATAAAAAAAATTTAGGGACTAAAAGTCAAAACTCACGTAAAAGTAGGGACTAAAAACATATTTAACCCTATATTTTATTTCTCATTTATAAATTATACATTTGCGAGTTATCATGAATTAATTAACTTAGTTGATAGAAACATCATATTGTATATGTAAAAGTTGGGGGTTCGAACTCCCAATATCTTACTTATTCACTTATTAATGAAATTTAACCATTAAACTATTTGACAATTTTTTTTTTATAGATTTACAATTCTCATATATGCCAATAATACACCTTTTACCAGTTATATCTTTAACTTTTTAAAAAAAAATATCATATTTGGAAAATATTCATAGACACAAATGAAACATCTTATATATTAAAATTTATCATTATACATTAGTAAACAAATATAACCAAGCACGGATTCAGAAACTTATCACACCGAGGGCCGAATGTAGTAAAATAATATATTAAGTGCACTTATTTATAAAGACTAGTTTTGTTTATATTTTTTAGGTAAATAATATAAATTTTTTACTGTCGTTTAACAATAACTAATCACCATAAAAAATATGTGAGGTACATAAAATGAATTCCCTCTTACAATCTTTTTCATATGTAGAAGTCAAATATCAAATTGCCAATCACCTGCTTAAGAGACCTAATAATATTACTATTTTTGGACCAATTTAAATTTTTTAATCTACCAATCAATTAAAGTTCACCATTTATATTATTTTTTTTAAAAAAATGGGTACAAAAGAGGGTTGTAAAAGTTAATTTAATTAAAGGGTTGCGTTCTTAATATATTAATAATAAGTCTATATAGCATTGAGTGGATTATATATTACATTGTTTTTCACATTAGCCTCCTAATTCTCAAAAGAAAGAGATCTCATTAACTCGTAATTCGATCATGAGGGTGTCTTGGCCAATATCTGTCTCTCGCCAAATCCGTCCTTGAATATAATCAAAGGTGTTGTGAATTCGATTAACTCACACCAATAACCTTTAGTGTGTGGAGCAAATAAATTAAACAACCAATAAGCGAGAATAGCAATAATAATCACGAACAAGAACAAACAGCGAAAACGGTAAAGAACACAATACAATTTGTTGACCCAGTTCGGTGTTAATGAACCTAATCTGGGGGGAGGGCATCCCTCTCCGTTCCACTTATCAATAGAAACCTTGATTACAATGATATTCTCCACAAGAGTTACAAGAATTAGTGTTTTCCTAATTCTACCCTAGTCCCGAATCTCTTGAATCTCTCCCCGTGACCAAGAGATTCAATTCCAAGTGTTTCCCAAGGTGATAGAATGTTTCCCAACTCTAGAGTCTTCCCAAGATGTTTCTCTATTAACCCTAGTCTTTTTGTTGGCTCCAGAAACCCTAAAATCCCCTTGTTACCTCAGAAAACGCAAAACAGACAATATATAGTCGCGGGCTTGCGCCCCGCGCAGATGACAGGACCAAAAGGTCCAATTCTTCAGCAAGTTGCGCCCCGCGCAGATGTGCTGCGCCCGGGCGCAGATGACAGCACCTATTTCCTGCACCTGTTTCTTGTTTCTTTCCTGTTTCTGAGTTTTCAAGGCAATATCCAACAATTTCCACCTTGCCTTCAAAACGATGGTGATGCCAACTTCCCATCAACCACCCTGATTACACCACACCCTCTTTGAACCCCGAAGTGAACCGCTTCGTACTCTCAAAGAAACTCTTGCCTCCAATTGCCCTTGGAATTTTAGGACAATCCTACAAGCTTCACCACACACTCTTCAGCCTCCGGATTGTTCATGTCCGTCCTCCAGAAGAAATGCTTGCCTCTCAACTTAGCCTTGGAATTTTAGTTAAGTCCCACAAGCTGCAACATCTGACTTTCTTTGTATCCAACTACCTTAAATAGCCCTACAAGTTCCCAAGTCTTAACACTGTTGCTTCCAATTGTCTCCCTGAAGTTCTTTCAAGTTTTGCACTTCTTCAGACATAACCGGAACATAAAACACAAAGTCTCCATAGCCATACCACTTTGGTGCAACATTACCACTCTCTTCCCTATCCCTCACTAGATAGCAAAGAGTAATTGTTGATTGTTTGTCTTCCTCTAGTACCACTAGTAACAAACTCCACCTCAAACCGAGATTCCTCCACCAAAGACTCAAACCGGTATATCCACTATGTCTTCCACCTTGTAACGCAAAACTATTCAACTACTCTGAAACACACTTCAAGCCATTGTTAGTCTCCAACACTTCCTGTTTAGTTCTACCACCTAGTTAAACTTGTTTAACAAGTCCAACCAAACTCATGTCACTAACAAATTCCACCCGAAGCTTCACAACTAGACCACATCATGAGAATTTCCACTAGTAACAAAATGCATGACCACATTAAGGTTAGGAATATACCTCACATCATAAAAAAATCTCACCATACCTTGAACCTTACAAGCTTTTCCGTCTTCAAGATGAAACAACTCCACCTTCAACTAGCTCTAGAATTCAAAAGTATCAATTCATTCAACACATGTGATAGGAGCATTTGTCCACGACTCAAAGACTCCACCGATTCCCAACTTCCACTAGTGCCTTCACATCCTCATAATAACATTGTTGTTTCAGTAGTAACCTGAGTATTATTAGCACCGCCTCTCCAGGCTGATGTTGAGTATTCTTACCACCGTCTCTCCAGGCTGATGTTTGCCACCGCCTCTCCAGGCTGAACAATCATCTATGGTTCACAACATGTGACTATGAGTGCTCCCGCAGTCTCATAGCCTTTCTCATGAGCTTCATCACTAACGGCAATCTGAGCCGACGAACTACCACCGCCCCCTCTCCGAGGACAGTCCTTCTTGAAGTGACCCGGTTCATGACAGTGGTAACATTTGAACTTGCCACCACAATCACCACTTGGCTTAAACTTGGACCAATTCTTCTTCCCTTTCCCTTTGCCTTCGTTCTCGCTTCTACCCCTCGCCATATTCAATCCCTCTCCACTATCATCAACCCTCAAGTCTCTCAGCTTAGTCAGTTCCTTGGTTCTCAAAGCCGATGAAACTTCATCCAAGGTGATAATGCCTTCCTTACCATACAGTAACGCATCCTTGAGATTCTCAAGTGACTTGGGAAAAGCACACAGCAAATGAAAGGCCTTGTCTTCGTCTTTCAAACTCACATCAACGTTCGCCAAATCATCAATAATCTTGTTGAACTCCGTAAGTTGCTCCACCACATATTTGTTCTCAACCATATGAAAGAAGTACAGTTGTTGCTTCAGTAGCTGTTTATGTGCCAGGGACTTGGTCATATACAATGATTCAAGTTTGGTCCAAATCTCCACAGCCGTCTTCTCCTTGGCAACCTCTCTCAAAACCTTATCACCGAGGCACAAAATAATAGCACTAAGTGCTTTCTCATCCATCTCAGTTTTCTCCGCATCCGAGAGATTTGCCGGCATCAGTGTCTTACCCTTTAATGCCTCAACACACTTCTGTTGGATTAATATCGCCTTCATCTTCACCTTCCACAGACCGAAGTCGTTACTCCCGGTGAATTTCTCAATCTCCCACTTAGAACCCATGGTACTCAATTCGTTTGATCCTTTGCCCCACGGTGGGCGCCAATTGTTGTGAATTCGATTAACTCACACCAATAACCTTTAGTGTGTGGAGCAAATAAATTAAGCAACCAATAAGCGAGAATAGCAATATAATCACGAACAAGAACAAACAGCGAAAGCGGTAAAGAACACAATAGAATTTGTTGACCCAGTTCGGTGTTAATGAACCTAATCTGGGGGGAGGGCAGCCCTCTCTGTTCCACTTATCAATAGAAACCTTGATTACAATGAGATTCTCCACAAGAGTTACAAGAATTAGTGTTTTCCTAATTCTACCCTAGTCCCGAATCTCTTGAATCTCTCCCCGTGACCAAGAGATTCAATTCCAAGTGTTTCCCAAGGTGATAGAATGTTTCCCAACCCTAGAGTCTTCCCAAGATGTTTCTCTATTAACCCCAGTCTTTGTGTTGGCTCTAGAAACCCTAAAATCCCCTTGTTACCTCAGAAAACGCAAAACAGACAATATATAGTCGCGGGCCTGCGCCCCGCGCAGATGACATGACCAAAAGGTCCAATTCTTCAGCAAGCTGTGCCCCGCGCAGATGACAGCACCTGTTTCCTGCATCTGTTTCTTGTTTCTAAGTTTTCAAGGCAATATCCAACAAAAGGCCAGTGTCTTGTTTGTACCATTACTTATTCAATTAATTTTCTCCAACATATATTCATCACGGTGCAAGTTAAGGTTAACCGTCACAATATAACTAGATAACGAAAATTATAACTGAATGAGTAACAATATAGCAAGTTAAAAATATAAAAGATCTAATAACTATCTAAATAATTTAAAACTTAATTGTTACCTAAAAAAATAATAAAACTTAACTATTACCTCAAAATTTTAAAAATTTTATTGTTACAAACTAAAAAATTTAAAAATCCTACAAAAATATTTGTTCTAAATTATATAAACAGTGTACATCAGTACATGATGAAATAATTTAAGGAATTTTAATAGTTGTATATTTGCAACTTGGATGTTGGCAGAGTGGCAAAGTAATGGAAGTGTTTCACGTGTGGATGGTTGTGGACCATACTACAATGCAAAGGTACCTGATTTTGTGCAGAGCTTACAGTGCACTGCATGCAATTGAAGCCAATGACCAATAGCATCTTACTTAATTCTATGGACATTAACAATTCAAATGCACCTGTGCAAACACCGTAACCTTGCAGCACTTTACGGAGACACATTTAACAAACACACCTAAATACTAGTTAACTCACAATTAAACAACATCAACAAATTAACAATTATGTTATACATATATTCATCCAAATGTACTATTTTTATTCTTTCAAATTTGTATTCTCTCAGATGATTCATTTTAAACGAAGTTTATTAACCACTTAAATTTAATATTAGATTAAAAAAATGTATGCAAAATTCAGTTGTCGTATGGTATAGTAGTGAACTAGTTTCTGTTATTAAATGTAGATATTAGAGTCTAAAATTTTAGAATTAGTGGATTCAAACTCTGAACCACTTTCTTTGATAGAATTGTGTTAACATCAATAGGATATTGGATTTCACGGGCGAGATAAAATAGTCATTGCAGCAAGTTTTTTTTCAAGAAAGATTTATAATAGTGATTTTTAATACTATCATCAATCTCATAAAAAAAATACTATCATCAACAATCGCCGATACTATATTGTGATCGTTTGAAATTATGGTTGTGAACTTTTATTTATTATGATAAAATGTGGACAAATATCGTTGAATAACAAAGACAAAAAAGGGTGATTTTCCTCTCTAAATTTCAATTATATAGACTTTCTTTAAGAAAGATTAAGAATTGTTAAGAAAACTCCGTCTTTTTTGAAATACCAAGTGCGTAAGAAATTGATATTATTAATTCATTTTTTCTTAAAATATCATATAAGAAATTTCTCATTTGATAAAAACGTGAATGTTAAACAACTTATATATCTTTTCATTCTTTTGAACTCTTCCATTTTTTAAGAGATGACTTTTTACTAGCTAACATTTATCCCTATTAATTAAATGAATTCATCATTGGATATATATATAACAAACACATTACATAAGATATTATTCTTATAGCTTTATTGTGTGTGGCTCCACTACACTATATATCAAACATCCCACTCCCACCCCCCCATGTGTTGAAGGCCCCCCTATCAATTTGTTTGATACTTGAAGAGTTGCTTTTGTCTTTGTTCTTGTTTCTTTCATTCCACACGTAATACAATTTGTATTAAAATCTTTCATTCTTTTGCTTTCATCCCACATTAGGTAACCTTATGTTACAAAAGAATACCAAAACCCATGTGATCCGGTGTTTGTTTGGTCACATTGAGAGTGAAGCTCAAAAAATTTGTGGGGTTTTCATCTTTGTGTCACAAAAACAACAAAGGAAAATGATGCTTGATTGCATGTTACCCCCTCGTGGGAATATCGTACCCTTTGGTACCAAAACAAACCCATTGACAAGTACTAGACACTTAGTTTGTGAGCCAATAACCCTTTTTATTCTGATTCAATAATAAATGCACGCACTATCCTACAATTTTCTTCTCTTTAATCTACTCAATTAATTTGACTTTAAACCTTGAGGTGGACATCTCTATCAATGGACTCCAACTTCATTGATTATAATCATCCTATATATGACTAAATGTTATACAAGGATGGCCCAAAGTAGTTTTACATATAAAAAAATTATCAATATGTTATGTTATACACCTATTCTTAAAATGTTTATGTGATTTGGCGGAATACAAGATACTCATTGCATATTATTGTTAAATTATTTTACATTGTCGATTGTTGTGTGTATATAAACCCTAATATATTTGTCTTGCACTCTAAGACACAACTTTATGAACTACAACTTTCCGAGCAAGATTGCTAGTCTTACACATAAAGAAATACCCTTGTGGCTCATATGTTTTTGACAATCTTACTAATAGAAAGGGGAAAGTTCAAGCATGCGAAGAAAGCTCGATGAACTTCCCATATATATATATATATATATATATATATGTGTGTGTGTGTGTGTGGCTATGAATCCTTTTTTAAGAAACAAGTAGCTTAATAACTTTGAGTCATACACAACAGTATGACATAGCCTAAGTTACATGTATGAAAGATGCCTCTATTGAAACACCATATTTTTATTTATATTTATTATTAGTACAAGACACTATATTTTTATCTAAAATATTAAGAGACATTTTAATTTATAAATCCTCTCATTAATATCTCAACATCTATTTTTATCATATTTAATAATATGTGACTTCTTACTCACATATACGTAATCATGTACGCAAAAGTTTTTATTATTTTTTTAGGAGAATGTTAAATGTGCCTTAAGGGCACATGTTAAGAAAATAAATATAGAAAAAATTTATTGAACTTATGGTATATTCAATTCTCTAAACATTAAATTTTTTATATCATTAAATGTTATAATTCTATTTTTATATATCTTAACATGTGCCTTTAGGGTAAAGTTAACATGACTTTTTTTTTATTTGTTTCAATCACACTCATCAACACATTTTTAATGTCTTTCTTTTTCTTTTGTATAGTAAATTGCAAAGCTTTAAATATACCAATAACATGAAGCCCACTATATTTTCACAAAGCAACCGAATCATCTCTGAAAGAGAAAAAAAAGTTAGCATATTCATCAGATCTTTTATTTTATGGTTATTTCAGAAGAAAAAAAAATCTAAGTATATAAGGATAATATTTTGTGATTTGTTAATTCTTACTATATTGCAGCATGTGTAAGGTACTTTCTAAATCAACCTAATCACATGCTTCATAACAAAACACATAAGGAGAGAGTAACTGATTAACTACTGATTAGGAGGTTAATATATGGAGATTCCAAAAATAAATAAACTATTGGTAGAAAATCCAAAGTCATAAACATTACATTAATTTAACTGAATGTTGGGGTTGATTGCAATGTAAGTCCCACATTGCTAATGAAAGAAAAAAAAGGACAAGGAAGGTATATTTGAGAAGTCCCGCATTGCTTAGAGAAGTGAATGGTGAGGGGACTCAATGCTATATATAGAGACCTCAATTTTCTTATTTCAACACATCAAACACCAAACAGGAACACTTGTAAACACTTTAAGTTTATATTTGTGTTTTGTTTCTTTTTCTTTTATGCTCTTGTTTTAGAGTATTCGAGATGTAGTTCAAATATTTACTTTGGAGAGTGTGGGTGTACTAGGGTCATGGGGTGGTTGAGAGTAAAGTCTATATGTTGTAACAATTTTCATATATTGTTTATTCTCTGGTTGTCGGTTTAGACAACGGTCGTGATTTTTTCTCCGGTTTTGGAGTTTCCACGTTATATTCTTGTGTTGTTGATTGTGTTCTTATATTTTCTCTATGCCGGTTTTTCCCAACAACTGGTATCAGAGCCTCTTGGTTTGATTAAGGGAGGAGGGAGTTCCGCTGTGAAGTTTAGACTAGAGAAAATTGGTGGAAGAATCATGTTTGGCTTGTCGAAAATTAAGTCAAGGATGTGTTGATGCAATCAGGGTTACACAATGTCAGCCTGGAGAGGCGGTGGAATAATACTCGGGTTACGACTGAAACAACAACTTTACCATGAGGATGTGAAGGTGCTAGTGGTGTGAAGTTCGGAATCGGTGGAGTTTTGGAGTCGCGGACTTTAGATGCTCATATCACATGTGTTTGAAGAATGAATACTTTGAATTCTTAGAGCTACTAGAAGGTGGGATGGTTTATCTTGAAGACGAGAAAGCTTGTAAGGATCAATGTATGGATGAAGTTCTTTTTTACATGATGTGAAGTATGTTCCTGAACTTAAGCGAAATTTGTTGTCTATAATTATGTTTGGTAATCTAGGGTATGAGGCTAGATTTGAGCATGAAATTATAGAAATTTCGTTTGATGCAAAGATAGTTGGTTTTACTACTGGTCATGCATGTTACTAGTGGTGATTTTCATGATGTGGTTGAGTTGTGAGACTTTGGGTGGGTACTTATTAGTAACATGAGTTTAGTTGGACTAGTGAAATAAGGTTTACTAGGTGATGTAACTAAACTGGAATTGTTGGAGCCTAACAATGGCTTGAAGGTGGTTTCAAAGTAGTTTGAAGTTGTTCAAGTGACATATGGGCATCGGTTGACATAGATGCAAGATGTGTGATTATAGCGTGCGGGCATTGGTTGACATTGATGCAAGGTACGCGGTTATCTCGATGGCTGATGAACTTCCGGGAAAGCCAACATGGAAGTTGCACCATAAACTTTCAGCAAGGTTTTGAGATGAAATTCTTGGGATGACTTGGTTCCAAGTGAGAAATTTTTTTGGGATGGTTTAGTTCCAAGTGAAGAAATTTTTGGGATGGTTTAGTTCCAAGTGTAATATACTCTTTATGGTGGAGTATGATAATTTAATTTGTCGGTATAGACAATGAGAATTATGATTGTCGGCGAAGACAATGATTGTCGGTGTAGACAATGAAGATTGAAGACCATTACAATCAAGGTGGAGATTGTTGGGGTTGATTGCAATGTAAGTCCCACATTGCTAATGAAGGAAAAAAAAAAGGACAAGGAAGGTATATTTGAGAAGTCCCACATTGCTTAGAGAAGTGAATGGTGGGGGGACTCAATGCTATATATAGAGACCTCAATTTTCTTATTTCAACACATCAAACACCAAGCAGTAACACTTGTAAACACTTTAAGTTTATATTTGTGTTTTGTTTCTTTTTCTCTTATGCTCTTGTTTTAGAGTGTTCGAGATGTAGTTCAAATATTTACTTTGGAGAGTGTGGATGTACTAGGATCATGGGGTGGTTGAGAGTGAAGTCTATATGTTGTAACAATTTTCATATAGTGTTTATTATCTGGTTGTCGGTTTAGACAACGGTCGTGGTTTTTTTCTCCGGTTTTGGAGTTTCCACGTTATATTTTTGTGTTGTTGATTGTGTTCTTATATTTTCTCTATGCCGGTTTTTCCCAACAGTGAAATCAACTCGGATTGTTTAAAGGCAAATACTAACGAGTGCTCCCGAGACACTCTTTAAGACCTAAAATAGTAAGGTTTTTATATAATTCTTATGGAATGTGTAAAGTCAGCGCATTGAAAATTACATTGTTTGATTTTTTAAATAAAATATTTCTTCAAATAAAATGTTTAAAAAGTGTCCCGGGGACACTCGTTAACAAGACCCTTATTTAAATAAGGTCTCGAGTCCAATTATCATAGATGAGGAAAATATGACTAGGAGAAAATAATCGTGGCCAGTCAATTTTTTTAATGAATATTAATCATTAATAAATGAATTTAGATCCTTTTAAATTTATTCTTTCATGTTGACATAATATGTATGAATCTCATATTTCCATTTTTTTTCCCACTTCTAAACTTTTTTCTTTTCTTTTCTCTTATTAAATTAAGAAAATGAGAGATGACAAATACGATACATAATTAATAGCAAAATCAAGTTCATTAACATTGAAATGTGGGTTTGAATGAGTGCATGTAGGTGCACAAAGTTGAGGGTTGACTTATACTACCTCATTTTTCTCAAAATCTTATTGGTTCTCTTTGACCCTGATTCACTGAATTTGTGTGTTAGTGGATACATTTTCAATTCATTCTAACATTATCAAAGGAATGAGAAATGACTATTCCAAAGTATCAATGTCAAAGTGAAAAACTTTTGAAGGGATGTACCCAACAAATTTTGGCTATTATCAATTGCAGATCATACTTTCCAATTAAATTATTACATCAAAATGTACCTAAAATAAGAGTTCATTGGTTCTGAAATTGTGGTTTAAAAATATTTCAAAAGTCATGTCCTATCAACTCATTCTTTTTAATTCTTCAATCAAATGATCATGTATATCACACTAGTCATGTATGATTGATCCAAAGTAGAAAATGATCCCCCAATGAAAGCTATAATACACATGCAATTGATATCCTGCTTAATTTTGCTTTTGGAGAAAGGATCAAACTTGTTTCAACCAAAGCTAACATGCATATAGTTGTTTTGGTAAAAAAAATAAATATGGAAAATGTTTATTTTCCAATGCTTTAATAATTAATATGTAATGGAAATATTGCAATTGTGGTGCACTTTTTTTGTCTTGATGCTTCAATTTTTAGATAAACGGGTGTAGTATTTTAAAGTTTGGCTAAAAGATAATGCAAGTAAAATTTGATAAAAAATATTTCAATCAGAATTCTTACGCGTTATTTATTTGACTCCAATCTATTATTTAGGTGAAAAGAGGCAACTATTGAGATTAATAATCTCTTGAATTGGGCAGAACTACAATAGATGCCAAAAAAAAAATTCTCAAAAAAACAACAAATTATTGTATTCTCATTGATGAATTTGAATCTGTGACCTTTGGTTAAGCTGAAAGATCGATACACTAATTTGTAATTACCATCTTATCCAAATGCTATTAAGTATAACATCATTATTTTGATCATAGTGATGTCAATATTTTTTAGAGTTAATAAAAGGGAAGAAAAAGAAAGACACACAAAAAAAGGATTGAACTAAACTAATAAGAGAACACTAAAAACCTTAGATTTGGATGGTGAAATACAACTAAGTTGTAATCTATGAAGCCTGGATACGTGACACGATACCGATACGACACGATACTGATACGGCGATACGGGAAATTTTTTAAAATTTCCGATACGATACGGTCGCGATACGTTGTTTAAAAATAAACTTAAAATTAAATATACAAATACACAATATATAAACATAACAAAAATTGAGAAAAATAATAAATTAACATTCAAATTATTAAATCTGAGCAAACAAGTGACAATTACATATCTCAAGTTAATTAAGTACTACCCAAAAATGATAATTATTATTATCCAAAAAACAAAACATCATCGGTACCATCCAAAAACACATGGTTGTCAATCCATAAAGAACATCATACTCTAACATTCACTATTTAAAAGGAAACACAAATTGTATCAGTCTCATCTCCTCCATTTCTATCATAAAAAAAAACATTATTTTTCCGATACTTCTCTGATACGTGTATCGGGGAAGTATCCGACACGTATCGGTAATTATTTTTAAAATTTTTTTTTTTAGTATCGGACGAGTATCGGTATCGGACACGATACTTCGCCATTTTTAAAGTATCCGGCTTCATAGATTGTAATCAATTTAAGCCACAAAAAGCATATCCATGATGTTTTTATATATTGAAAAATTAATAAACTTCTTTGTAGGGTCACAGGGTAACCAAATTAGTGCCCATTGCCAGCAAATGGTGTTGGGAATGAAATGGATATGTATATAAACTATTGCTTTAAATCACTCTTAAGTTGCAGCCCATTATTCATACAACAAAATATGGGAGAACAATAACAATGTATCTTAAGCTATAATTGATCAGCATCTAAATATTATCATAAACAATGAAGATTCGAAATATTTTCAATTGATCTCTTCAAGTGTACTTTCATGAGTTCTTTCCCAGCAGGTTCTCATTTGCACGTGGAACTTTATTTGATATCATGAAAGCCATCATTTTTTAACTTTTTATTTTATTTTTTAGATAGAAGAGTATTAATTTTAATTCGATTTATTAATTAATGCAATCCTATTTGGAATATGAATATATAGACTAGAGTCTATGAAGCCCCGATACTTTAAAAATTGCGAAGTATCGTGTCCGATATCGATACTCGTCCGATACTCTATCGGAGAGTATCAGACAATTAAAATTATTTTTTTTAAAAAATAATTACCGATACGTGTCGGATACTTCTCCGATACACGTATCAGAGAAGTATCGGGAAAATAATGTTTTTTTTTATGATACAATTTGTGTTTTCTCTTAAATATTGAATGTTAGAGTATGATGTTCTTTATAGATTGACAACCATGTGTTTTTGGATGGTACCGATGATGTTTTGTTTTTTGGATAGTAATAATTATCTTTTTTTGGTAGTACTTAATTAACTTGAGATATGTAATTGTCACTTGTTTGCTCAGATTGAATAATTTGAATGTTAATTTATTATCTTTATCGATTTTTGTTATGTTTATATATTGTGTATTTGTATTTGTATATTTAATTTTAAGTTTATTTTTAAACAACGTATCGCGACCATATCGTATCGGTATCGTGTCACGTATCCGGACTTCATAGACTATAGTATATATGGTGGAAATAAACATTGGGCCTGGTAAAATAATTGTGGCCCTATTTCACTCGTAAAATTCAAGAAAATGAGAAGGTGGAAAGTCTTGTCAGGAGATTTCAAAATATGTTGGTTACTATGGAGTACTTACTAGATTCATCTTTATCATGATATTAAATTCAAGTGGTTAATAAACTTTTTTTAGATGAATTGTTAGAAATAACCTGAGTTCGATTCTTGATAAGAACAATTATAATCAAGATTTACTTACTTTATTGTAGAACTCTGAATTACAGGTTGACATTTTTCTCCAAAAAACAATAACTTTTGTTTTTGTCATCTCTAATCTTATCTTTCAATAATATATTTCAATAATAAATCGTATATTTTTGGTCTAATAAGAGTAAAGCATGTTACATGTATAACATCCATTTTGTGAACAGAAACATAAGGTCCAGATTGGGATCCGAGCAAAAATTCTCCTTTCACCCTTCAAAATTTCTCTTTTTAGTTTTATGCAAAAAAAAATCAAAAAACGGATTTTTCAGTGTAAATTTCACTGAAATTTGCATTAGAAAAAAAATTTAAAACGTGTTTTCCGAATATTTTTACCTGCCAAGGAGGTGAAAAAGAAACATATATAGGAGTTGGATGAGAAATTATCAAAACTAAAACCTAGCAAGGTTTAGATTATGGACCATATAATCTAACAAAAACAAAAAGGATATGGACCATACCGAAAATTAGTTAAGAAAATGAATTTTTCTCTTTCCACCTCCATGACTTTTTTTTTACCACTAAAATTTATAATTTTGCTTTTGAATAAAAATTTTAGAACGCGTTTTTTGAAGTTTTTATTAAAGGAATTTTTTTTTTGAAAAACGTGTTTCGAGTTTTAAATCAAGGGTAAAAATGAAAATTTGAAAGGGGAAAGTGTCGTGGGAGTTGAACACTACACTTTTACTCAAAACCTTAAGACAATGAGTTTATGAATCATCTCACTTATAAGATATTCAACCTTCATTTTTCTAAAAAATGTAAGACTTAATTCACCTCATGATTGTCACAACGCTAAGAATAATTAAAAAAGTAAAAATTATTACTTTATAAATAAAATGACTATATACACAAATAAAAATGTCCAATTGGAACTTGTTTTAGATGTTACAATTCACAATTGATCTTATGCATCTCACATCACATATATGTTACGTATATTAATATTATAGTCATTGATAAATCAAGATTACAAAACGGGTTTTATTTTGTGTTTGATTACAATTACATAACACCAAATTAACAACACGTGATAAGACAAGATTATAATGCAAGAAAACAATATATATGACAAATAAACCCTTTAATTTTAACCTTAAAAAAACACTTCAAGTATAATTATTTTATCTATTGAAATGTACTTAACACTCCTCTTATAAAAAAGTGACACTTCTTCATTTATGTTCACTAAAAAAGTGATTGATGGCTGGCATAACTTCTGGTGGTCGAGTTCGAAGGAATTTCCTCAAGCCATGTTCAGCATATTTCTCTCCTTCTTCTTTGTTATCCAACACTGCCATGGTGCGACGTCGTTTGCTAATCCTATATATAAGAAATTTTCAATCCAAATAAGCAAAACATATGCATGCATGTTTAAGGTTTTTTTTTTTTTTTTTTTAATTTTATTTTATAGTATCCATCGAACAATATTCCATTAATTAACTCGATATAAAATGTTTCTTTCTTCGTAATAAAAAATAAAAAGTAGATAATTAATTTAAGCTTACAACTAATGAAATAAAAAAATTAGTGAGGAAAAATGACATGATAATTAGAGAAAAAATTTATTTTTTCCCTCACTAATTTTCGTCGTCAATATTTGTACCTAACATCAGGATTCTGGAGCAAGTTTCTTGTCAGCTGAAAGGCACACATGCTTGTCACAAAGGTCATTGCAGCCAATAGAGGGTAAACCTATATATAAAATTTAAATTAAAGTGTTAAACAAAATGTCAAAAAACTATAACTAATACAATAATTATTGTATATTTTAAGGTTTTCAAAAAATGAACATAATAATTAAACACGAGATTAATAATTAACATACAATTTAAAGTATATAGTACCTCTGGTTTCATCCAACGCCCCATTAATTTGGAAAAAATGTTTCTTTAAAAAGTGCTTGTGGCTTCTTGAATTTCAAAAAGTTGTGTTTGCTATTTCTAAAAAAAAAGTATTTGATCTTTATTTTCTGAATGGCCTAAGATTCTATGTGCTATTTCTATATATAGTAGTTGTTAAGATAGAATTTTGATGACAAATTTGAGGACTTGGCATGCTGTTGGGAAAACCTTTACAATGGGCTAATAGCTAATTTTGTGTTACAATATGAAAATTAAAATTAAATATTTGACTTATAGCAAAAACCAGGGGCTAGCATCATGTTTTTGTGTATTTTTTTAAACAATGATATGAAAAGAATGACTCAAAATTATGCCAATAGAGTACTACCACAGTTATTCACGGCAACTATATAACTATTTAATTGTTTTATTAGATTATTCTCTTGTTTTATTACTGGATTTGAAGATAGACTTGAAATTTCTTCTAAGAATATTTTTTTTTCAATGTACATCAAATGCACAACATGTATAACTTCAACTTGGTCACGTCAACATTGACTAGGTGCATGAAGAGATTATGACCAAGAAAATAAATATTAAAATTTCTTGTTTGAAAGGACGAGGAATTTATTATTTATTTAATTGGATAAATCATAGACTTGTACATTGGTATTGGTTTTGTGATACAATGTTGAACAAAGAAGGACAGCCCAATGCTAATACAGGCCCATTTAATGCTAACAACACCTCCATTAAAAAAGATGACAAAAGATGGAGATTTTTTGTGTACCAATTAATGTTTGGAGTCTTATATTGCTATGTGTGAAAAACACAATCATTAGATGACTGCAAAGTTAAAAGGTCATCTTGTTGTTGATCGTTTAAACATGAAACACAAGAAACTTGTCGGTGCTTATTGTTTTTTCGACTGTTTATGATAGAAGTTGGTTTAAACGATAGGACAAATTATTAAGTGACTCTCATTATGAGTTTTCGTTTTAGAATTTCACATATATTTAAAGAGGAAAACAATTGTGTTGATAAATTATAGTCAATCATATGTTTCAAATGTAATAATTTTAATTGGTTCAGTGGTGATTGGCGCTGAACTTGGTAGGGAGGACCACGGTTCGATCCCCCGTAACTGCGATCGGGAGGGGGCTGGAACCACTTGATGCCAGAACTGACCCCCGAACCAGATTCAACTGGTGGTGAAAATCGAAAAAAAAAAAAATGTAATAATTTTAATTGGACGGACACTATCCTAATTCTAGTAGGGATGAATTTTTCTAGAATGGGCTTCCTTTAATCTTTAGATTTTGTTGATGCACTTCACTATTTTTTTCATTTTTAACGAAACAGTTTTGTTTTTGTTATTTTTTTTTGTTACCTTTGATTTTAGGCTAGTTCCTCAAACTATACTTGTTCTATGCTCTTTTATTTTAATATTATTGATTAGGGTATTGCAAATGATAGGTGGTGAACTTGAGAAGTCGATATAATTGGGACGTAAAGTCCAACAATATCATTAATTTAATTTGGTTTGAATTTCATGAGAAAATATTACAAAAATTGAACGAAACCGACAATTTATGATAATTTACATATTTTGTATTCATAAATTTAAGTAAATAATACTTATTAGACCCCCTAAATAGAGAGGTCATTAATAGTTCGATCCACAACCTCAACAACGGGCTATTTTTAGGTGCTCCTGTTCGAATTATGAACTTGGTGTTCCATTTTTTTGAGTTAAAATTTCACTTTTTTATGAATTTATAAGTTTTATATATAATTATAAGAAAAAGTAAAAAATTATATCAATACTGAAAAGTTCATACACTGCCAAAAACACAATAAAATGAAGACAAGATTAGTTATGCATATATCTATTAATTTGAACATGTATCAGTAGCATCTCACACTAGCGCTACAATTACCACCTATTAATCTTTGAGCATCATCGATCCTCCTTGTATTTTTTGCAGCAAATAATTTTAAAATATTTATTATAATTTGTTTTATTATATATGCATATGAACAATCTACCAAACTAATTTTTTTTCTAGTGTAAACCTATTTTTTTAAAAGTTTATTCTTATTCTAAAAGATAATAATTTTGATGCCACTAAAAATTTGGTGTCTTGATTGGCTGCTTCTCTGAAAACCCTTCTGAATCCCCCTACCCGACACAAATATTTACAGAAATAAATATTTTTTTAATGGGACCGGAGAATATTTATATGAAATATATCTAACAAGAGGGGGGATCACTACAAAAAAATTGAAAAACAGCGACGGTTGGATTGAGTATATGGCGGCAGTTAAAACCGCCGCTAAGCATTTAGCGGCGGTTTAACTGTCGCCGCATACTCAATCCAACCGCCGCTATTTTGCAGTTTTTTTGTAGTGGATATATTGACTCCAGGTGTAAGTCATAAAAGTTACTCAACATCTCGGCCTTTGATTTTAATATCAATTAATGGCTAAGATTGATTGAGGATGATACATAAGATGAGACTTATTTTGTTATCACACATGAAAATTATCAAAATATACCTTAAATAGAAGATAATGAATTAATTATAATAATTCATTTTGAAAACCTACTTTTTTATCACACAGGAAAACAAGAATTTCACCATGAAAGCTTTATTCATTTAGCTGTTGATAAAGCTTAATTCATTTTAATTCATTTTGAATTAATTATAAGAAGGATGCATGCTCAACAAGAAGCAAAAGCATTAGTTGATCTTGCTGAAGATTCAAATGAAATATATAAGTTTATTATGTCTGAATTGAGTCATACTCGTATGTCAGCTATTACAATGAAAAAATCCAATTTATCTGTTAACGATGAAATTTCTCCTTTGGAATCTAGTAAGAATGATGATCTAATTTGTTTGTCAGATGAAGAAAGTGAACCACCACATATTAGAAACCCACGCATATCACAAACAAAAGGGAGAAAGAAGGATGGAGAGAAAATCACTCAAAATTGTAGATTCAAGGGTGGACTTGAACAATCATTAGATAACAAAAGAAAATGTAATGTGTATGGTGAACCTGGTCACAATACTAGAACTTGCAAGAAAAGAAATCAAAATGCAGGTTTATGAAAATGGTTGTGGCAACCATTGTTCTGTTTTTTAAGCTAAGACATTATCTATTTTCCGTGTCTTATTTTTAGTGTGATGTGTGGTGGCTTTTCTGTGTTCGCGTGGGAGTTGGAGTGCTTTGATCCTGTTTTTTGTATTTTTTGTTAGTTGTGTTGTGATTTTTTTTTTTTTTTTTTGTGTGGTGGCTCTTTCCACTTAGAGCTTTGTGAACAAGGCCTTGTGCTAATGTTTTATTAAGAACATGAACTGATTTATATGTTTAATTCTTGCTAGTGTTTAATCCGAACTTGTGACTTCTTGCTAGTGTTTTATCAAATATTGAATAGAACAACATTTTACCCTTTTAATGCCAAAATATTTTTCAAGAAAAGAAAATCAAGGGAAAAAGAGGTTGGCAAAATATTTTCAAGATTATTACTTTTCCTTATTAAAAAAATAAAATAAAATCAAAGGAGATGAATCATTTGTGTTCATAAATAATGATTTTTTTAACACAATGAATTATTATAATTAATTCATTATTTTCTATTTAAGATATATTTTGATCATTTTCATGTGTGATAACAAAATAAGTGTCACCTTATATATCATCCTCAATCAATCTTAGCCATTAATTGATATTAAAATCAAAGGCCGAGATGTGGAGTAACTTTTATGACTTACACCCACAATCAATATATCCCCCCTCATCTAACAAATATTGGAACTTAAATATAAAAATAAGTAATATCAGAAACCTTAAGAAAGGTATGAATTTATATCATTATCGGATGCAATACAATATTAGTTGCTGAAAAATATTTTGAATAACGAGAGAATATTATATTATATGTTTATTTACATTCAAAAGTACAATAAAGTATGTACCCAAAAAAAGTACAATAAAGTTTTTAAACTCAATTATGAAAACAGCTAACTGGTCTATATATAAACTAACTACTCTAACCATAGTGCAACTGATATTGCATCTGATAATTCTTTTATTTTGAATAATGAGAGAATAATATGTTTATTTACATTAAAAAGTACAATAAAGTTTATATAGTCAATTATGAAAACAGCTAACTGGTTTATATAAACTAATTAGTAGTCTAACCATATAGTGCAACTAATATTGCATGCATCTGATAATTCTTTTATTTTAAAAAATTATAAGGACCGTTGTATACTAAATTGTGCTTGGTGGTGTGGTGTGTGTGTGAACTGTGAAGTGTACGGGTTCTAGAATAAGAATATGGTTATAATTTGATTTACCTACAAATATGAATATTTAATAAATTACCTTAAATTGTTTCTTAACAAAGCATACAAAATATTCATCAAATGTATAATACATTGAACTTCAATTTTTTTGGACAATGTACAATGTATTTAATATGTAATATTAATAAATAGTTCAAATACATTTTATTACAGCTTTTTTTGTTGACCAGAAATATTAATATAGAAGTTGATAAATACGTAGATTATAAATTATATTATTTCCTATCAACAAAAAAAAGAAAATAGTTAATTAGTCAAAAAAAGAAGAAAGGAAATAATTTTAACGGGAAAAAAACTTAATAATATCTATATATTTAATTATAATATATATACACCCCCTAGTGTCTTAACAATATTTCAGGATCAGTGAACTCTACTCTAAACTCCAAGGATTAAGATAAATATTATGGATCTTAAGCTTGTGTCTAGCTGGTACAAGCATCATTCTTCAGTTCCACAATCTTATGTGCAACCACCTGAAAGAAGACCTTGCAATGCTGTTTTGTCTACTAACAAGAAAATTCCAGTGATTGATCTTGGAGGACATGATCGTGATGACATCATAAGAAACATCATTAAATCCTCCGAGGAATACGGATTTTTTCAGGTACAAATTTTTCATATATTGTTTTTTGACGTTTGTAATACTTAGCGACAAAATTAAAGACAAATTTTGCATTTTTTGTCTCTAAATATATGTATATACTATTAAATTACATGGCATGTGTATTTCGAATGATTAGTATTTGACAATCAATCGAAGATATATGAGATTACTAAACATTGATTGAATAATCGATCATGCGAATTTAATTATGTTAATTTGTGGTATGTATGTCCTTAATTTGTTGATGTGTAGGTTGTGAACCATGGAGTTGCTAAGGAATTAATGGAGGAAACATTAAGGATTTTCAAAGAATTTCATGCCATGCCTCCCAATGAAAAGGTGATTGAAAGCTCCAAGGACCCTAATGGAAGCTGCAAACTCTATACAAGTAGTGGAAGAAATATTGAAGATGTGGCTAAGTATTGGAAGGATTCATTGAAACACCCTTGTCCACCTTCAGGAGAATTCATTGAGTATTGGCCAGAGAAACCAGAGGGATACCGGTAAAAAAAAATTCTCTAGTGTTCCAATTTTATTTTTTATTAATAAAATATTTTTTTTGGTAATAATAAAATATTTATTATGGTATTATATTTTTTTTTTGTGAGCATGGTAGTATATATTTTTGTTTGCTTGAATGTGTACGTTACATAGTTGAAAATTTGTGTTGGATCTGATGTTACATTTTATTATTGTTATTTTTTTATCAATTGGTGCATGTGTGTTACGTGTTGTAGGATTATGATAACAATTTTGCTAATCATTGACCTGTTTAAACATTAAGTGATGAAAACAACTGAAAACTTCACTTGATTTTGTTTTATGATTGAAGAAACTAAAGAAAGCAAGCCAACTTTTGGGTTTCTTCATGTTGCATTGATTCATTTTGTTCATAGAAAACTTATTGTTATTGACTTATTGACTTATAGTACACTTATAACCTATATATAATCATTCAAATTCTTATTTAATTTTATTCTTGAGAAAAATGATTTTTTTAGAGTTGTTATAGATGAATTTATGATCTAATACAACTCGAAGTAGTTTGGTTTAGATAATGGTTGAGTTGATTTTAGTTTCAGCCCAATTGATACATGTAATTTTTTAGATGATTATTTTTGCCGCTCTATGAGTTTCTCACGTGTCCTATTTTTACACATCTGCTACTTAAGTCACGGAAGAGTAAAAATGAAAAATTTGAGGAAAAAATATCGTCCGCTACTTAAGTAACGAATTGTGTTTGAGTAATTGATAGGGCGGCAAAAGAATACATCAATTCTTTATGTATCGGCTCTTGTCAGTTGTCAGACCGTGATCAACCACGTCGAGATATTAGTCCAAAATATTTAGGCATCTTAAAATTTTAGATGATTTCACTTCTTTCATTTCAAACCCTTTGTATTGTTCAAAACATGCAAAATATACTATCGAAGCTATCTTTCGATGTATATTGTAAAGGTAAAATACAGCTATCAAAAGCGATAGTGAAAGGGATTTTGAACATTAATAGAGGGGGTGAAAAAAATAAATAGTCCATCATTCATGGTTATAAAATTTATTGTGTGCTGAAAAAGAAAATGATTTTTTTTTAAAAAATAAAATAAAAACCATATTGTGTAATATTTTTAACAGTGTTATATTTTGAATAATTTATTTAACATTTTTTTTTTGCACTTTTCAGTGAAATTGTTGGAAAATACACACAAGAACTAAGAGCACTTGGGCTAAGAATTTTGGATCTAATTTCTGAAGGGTTGGGACTAGGCCCAAATTACTTTTCTGGAGAACTAAGTGAAAATCCAGTAGTGATATCTCACCACTACCCTCCTTGCCCAGAACCAAGTTTAACTTTGGGAGCATCAAAACATAAAGATCCAAACATTCTAACCATTCTTTTCCAAGAACCAAATATCACTGCACTCCAAGTCTTGAAAGATGGGGCATGGATTCCTGTTGAGCCAATTCCTAATGCCTTTGTAGTTAACATGGGATTTATGCTTCAGGTACATATTAATTTCTTAATCTACCTCATTAATTATCACACGCGCTCTTCGCCCTGACCTCAAAAAATAAGAGACTTAAAATTTTTGGTTTATTGAATATCTTTAAAATATTTGTTGAAAATATTTAAGTATTAGTTAACTGTAAAACAGAAAACAATGTAGTCTCTTATGATCCTGAAACATTTAACCCAATGTTTCTCTCGAATTCCACAACATAAAAAAGTTAGCTAGTGAAGTTGTTTTTGTGCTTGAGCTAGAAATGTTTTGATAACTTGTAGTTAAACCTTCATTATGATATGATAAGGTTTTGTATGTAAAAATATTGATCAACTTTTTATGATTGACATATATAGGTAATTACCAATGGAAGGCTCATAGGTGCTGAGCATCGAGTTATAACAAATGCAAGCCCTAGTAGGTACACTATTGCCTATTTCATTAATCCAACTAAAGAAGCCATTATAGGACCTGCAAAGTCTCTTATAAGTTCAACTTCACCACCCATATACCCATCAATGGCATTTGGAGAATTGTTGCAGAATTTTTTGAACAAGGGTCCTTACTTTGAACCTGAATTCCGCTTATGAAAATGCAATCATGCTACACCCATTTTACTTGTACAAGTAAAATCATAAATAAATTGATTGAGTATCCAAGTTTATGAATAATTTATCTTGTAATTTAACTTTATGAAGGTCTTATTTATGCTCAAAGTGTGCAATTATTCTATTGGTATTGCTTTGAAATGTTATGTCATTAATAATTTTTTTACAAAAATATTCTTATTATATTTAATTTACAACTTTTTTACACAAAGCTTTTTCATGGCATATCATTCGTAATAATAGTAGCAATATAATTAGGAATTACATAAAAAATGATGTGAAGTTTATTTGACACCTAGTGAAAACAACTTTAAAGTCGTTACCACATATAGCGAAAGACATCAAAAAAAGCTCTCAACATTGTCCATTTAATTTTGCAGAACAGTACACATATTTATATGTTGCCAACAAACTATAATGTACTTGCAATTAAGAAAAATGTGTCAATTATATCAGGTGTATCTATGACAAACAACACAATTTGAATCACTTTCAATCCCCTTCCTCATCAACCTTTGTCTATTAGAAAGACAATTTCTCCCTAACATCCACATAAAATGTTTCACCTTAGGAAGAATGGGCAGATCCCACAATTGTTGCCACTTGCCAATCACTTTTATCTTTCACTCATCTCTATTAATCATGACATCCACACAAATACGATAAGCATTTTAACAGAATATAGACCCTTTTTATCAAACCTTCATATCATATCATCTTTCTTGTCGAGGTTAAAAAATGGAATTTTAAAATTAATTTCATTCACATCTTTATTACAAAAATACTCACTCGGCCGTCTTTCATTCCAAATTCCAGCAACCCAAGTGTATCAATTAAAAAACTAACCTTGGTGGAATTATCCAATGTGATGTTAAGAGTAACAATGTATGGATTATTTTCACTTCTAACTACGGTGCATTCCAAATTAGTATCAATGAGCCATCGTCAAATTTTCAGCGATATCCTTCTTTCAACAAAACACGGGAATATATTTTCTCTTATTTATGATATTAATAATTAGTACAAGGATTAAATATGTAAAACTAAGGCACATTTTAGATAAATTTAATACTACATGTTTTTTTAATATCCATAATTTTTTTTAGATGTTCCTATAATAAAGGCGTAATTGCACATTTGGTCCTTTATGTTTATTTTAGGTTTCAAGTTGGTCCCTTATGTTTTAAAAGTTTCAAGTTAGTCCCTTATGTTTATTTTAGGTTTAAAGTTGGTCCTTCATGTTTTAAAAATTTTAAGTTGGTCCCTCAAGTTTTTAAAAGTTTCAAGTTGGTCCCTCAAATTTTTAAATGTTTCAAGTTTAGTCCCTATAAAGATGATTAAATAGGGACTAAACTTGAAACTTTTAAAAACATAAGGGACCAACTTGAAACTTCTAAAAACTTGAAGGACTAACTTAAAACTTTTAAAACATGAAGAACCAACTTTAAACTTAAAATAAACATAAAGGACCAACTTAAAACTTTTAAAACATAAGGGATTAACTTGAAATATAAAATAAACATAAGGACCAAACTTATAATAAAAGTCGTAGGAAACATGAATTTTGACGGATGGTTCTTAGAATTTTATAAGAGCAAGTATGGTTCAATATCTGGACCTTTGGTCATGAAAATTCTAAAAAAATCTTCAAATGTGATGGACTTGTATATGGGAGGAGCACCACAACATGTTAAAGATTTTGCAGGCTCCATAATATTTTCATTGGTTGGACGGAAGAAGTAGGCAATAGTGGTTCTTGCTGTTCCTGAATTTGTCACAACACGGTGCTCTGCTCCTGTCAGTCTTCCGTTACTAATTATCTACAAATTAGAGGAGAAATATTATGTTCCATTTCATTAGTTATATGCAAAATATTAGCATGAATATTAACTAATAAAATAGAAGCTATTAACCAATTGTTAGTTGGTTTAATGGGCTAAAATTACTTAATGTCATAATTACGATCGGAATGAGGCTGGAATCACTTGATGCCAGAACTGACCTCCGAACCAGATTCAACTGGTGATGAAAATAAAAAATATAAGTAAAAAATGTCAATATAAATAATTTAATTATAAAACTCTTGAAAACTTTGTAAAAAAAATAAATATTCAAAACTATAGTAATTGAGAGAAAATATGAAGATAATCCTAACTCAATAACAATACAAATAAAACTTGTTACAGCATCTTGATTCATGAGATCCAACACTGTGTGCTCTTGGGAGTGGCTCCACCATTGTGAAAAATATTTCATTTTTAAGGACTAAAATTGAAAATTTTAATATTTATAAGAATGAAAAACTTATTTAGCTGTATCTTTTATGAGGAAGGGGTTACCTGTAAAAGAAGTCCAATGTTAACCACAAAAGCATAAGGAATTGGCTCAACAACAATCCATTTCCCATCCTTAAAAACTTGAAGAGCATTTATATTATTTTCTTGATATAGAATGGTAACCAAACTAGGATCTTGATGTTTTGGTGAACCCAAGGTTAAATGTGGCTCCGGACAAGGTGGATAGTGATGGCATAGTAACAATGGACTTTCACCAAATCTACTAGAACAATATTTTTGGTCAAGTCCTAATCCTTCACAAAGCAGCTCTAAAATTTTGAGACCCAAGGCTCTCACTTCTTTTGTATATTTTTCAACTACTTCACTGAAAATTGTGCAATAAAAAAAAAAACTTGTTAGTTAAATTATGAACTAAATTAAATAGTCTTGTATGAATACAAGAATACCAATATTGAATTTTGTTAGAGATGAGATGGGTTTTAAGAAAATAGTTGTTCAACTATTATAATAATAATAATAATAATAATAATAATAATAATTACAATACAATCTATTTTCTACACATATAATTGTAATTAATTGATTATATATATATATATATATATATATATATATATATATATATATATATATATATATATTGGTGTCATTGTTTAAGTATTAAATATTAAGTTTTATTTTAATAAGATATTCTTACGAATTGAGCTATATTTAGATGATGTGTAGGTTAATAATATTATAAGAAGGTAAAAATTTTCTCTCTGATCTCTCTCTAAAGAATCCATCGCCGCAGAACTTTTCCTTCCAATCCAAACCTACAGTTTGCCATGCAGCCTCACTTGTTGGTAGTGTGATGAGCGGCTTCTGTCCTCCGCACCACCTCCATCCAGATCGGCGCGGGAGTAGCAGCTTTTGGTTTGGTGGTTCATTTTGGGTTTTCCGTTTTGGATCTTGCTTGTTCGTTCTGCTTTCTGAGCTCAGCTTGATTGCTGTTTGGTTTAACTAGCGCCGCCTCCCTCACAGCGGCAGTTGTTGGTTTTTATAGTGGTTGTCGGCATGGTGGTTTCTACCGCCATTCACCACTTTGTTCTTCTAAAGGTTGTGCGATTCTAGATATAATCTTGTGCTCTATGTTCTTGTATTGGTGCATACTATGTTCTATGTTGCTGTTGCGCGCTACTGTTCATCTTTTTGGCAAGCACAGAGTTGGATCCTAGTTCACAGGTAGCTATTGGAGTTGCACTGCCTTGATTTCTGTTGCTTCTAGATCTATTGAGATTTATATTTTTCTTTTTGTTGGTGCCGCTTCAGTGTCATGGTCATTTCGTGACCCTGTCGCAGTTGTCATGTTCTTTTTTCGTTCGGATCCGGCAATTTACGGCGGTTTGGGTTGTCTGACTCGAAAGGGCCGCTTATGTCTGCTGTGTTTTGTCACAGTGGAGTGTGGTACGTGAATCTGTTCGTGTTGGCGGTCAATTCATTCGATGTTTTATACCTTAACAAATGCCTACACGTCACTTTTTTTTCCTAGCTATTTGGTTTCGCGCACATACGCGGGTTCGATGTGTCGGTGTTTGCTTTTATTTTTTCACCTATTAGGGTTGGTTCTAAAATCACTTTTAGTTGGTATTAACAGTTTTATCTTTAAACCTACACTTGTAGATCTCACTTACTTCGGGAGTATTAATCTATGCAGTTACGCGTAGATGATACTTTTAGTTTACCAAAAAAAGTAAGGAATAAAATTCCTCAAATAACAGCAACTAAAAAGGAAAGAGGACTATGTTTTATCCTACCGGTCTTGGATATTTTTTATGGGTACCCACTGAATATGATTCAATTTGCCAACCTTATAAACCAATGTTCAGACCAACTCACATTCAATGTGAGATTTCTTAACATAGCCCTCACAGCCAACACTATTGGGCTTTGTGCATGGATATAAATGGTAGGTGTGTTTCAACGAATCTTGGTGAAGCTTTGATACCATCTTAGATTTGGAAGTTGGGTCTAATTCATCCTTATAAAATTGACTTGTAAGGTGAGAATTGCCGAGAATGGATCCTCTTAATTTATTTTTCCTCAATTTTCATATCTCAACCATCAATAAACTTTTCCTCTTTTCTTTTCAATTTAAATATTGCTCTATATTTATAATTCAATGGTCTAAAAGTCCACATTATTTCCTCAATTTTTTTTTCAACTTGAGAGAATACTTTCTCGAGAATTACCTAATCTTTATAAACTCATGTCTAAGTCAACTCACATCTGATGCGAGATTTGTTAACACTTTATTTGTTGTCCATTTAAGATAGAGATAAACACAAGTGAAGATTAATTAATGAGACATGTTAAAATTGGATTCCTTGTGTTTATCTCAGATTGAGATTACCTGCTATTGAGTTACAACCGCAAAGTCATACAATAGAGCAAACTATCCTATCATTATTTAAATAAATTATAAAATAAAAAAGAAAATATGAAAGAGGCTAATTATAAAGGCATACAATAGAGTCTTATAGTTTTTTTTTTGGGTAAATAGGTCTTTCCCCCCTGCATATAGGCGACATTTGCAATACCCCCTAGGAAAAAAAAAATTAGGATTTCCACCTTGCAAAAAAAATTTAATTTGCCTTACCCCCTTGCCCAACACATGGCAGCTTAGTTGGCTGGAATCTCCACGTGAATTTAATCAAATAAAAAAAAAATTTAAATCCACATAATATAAATCCAAATCATTTAATTACAAATAAATAAATAAAAAAGAAAAAAAGCAAAATAAATAAAGAAAGAAACGCTATACGCGTTTTTCAACTTCTTCTGCCTCACACCTTCAAATTCAATCCTTCTTCTTCCTCACTCACCGGCGGCGGCGGCTGTAACACCCCAAATCTTATATTTTATTATATTTGATTGATTGATGTTATTTAATTAATTTGTGTGTTATGTATGCAATAATTAGTTGTTACCTTTATGTTTGTTAGTGATGGGCTTTTATGAGTATTGAGCTTAATTAGAATGAATAAGAGTTTGTGGTAGAAATAAAGGTAATATAGTAATCTAGTATGAGTTAGTGGATTGTGTAGAGATAGGAATAACATTTTGGTCATTGGCTAAGATGATAAAGTGTCTTGAAGAGGAAGTAGTGGCAATTCTGTAAATAGTAGGAAATGGGTGGTAAGAATGAGAATATAATTGTGAGTGGGAATTCTAGAGAAATTAAGGGTAGTATGAAGATTTGACATTAACCTAAGTGAAGGAGTTATATAAAAGAGAGATTTTTATGAGGGTTAATGTTGTTGTTGTTGTTTATCATATGAGAGAAAGAGAAGTTGAGAGAAGGAGAGGTAGAGAGATGGAAACTCTTGAGGATGAAGAAGAGAAATTGAAGAAAAGCCATGGTTAGAGTTAGAGATGGAGAATCAAGAATAATGGAGCATGGAGAATTCATCTTATGAGGTAAGAGACTTAGATAATATAACTTTGAGTGATCAAAGAGAGAGAAGTTTGTCTATGACTCCACACCCAAACTCTCTTCACTCATTTTTGGTTTTGGGAAGAAAAGGGTTTTGGGAATGTGTTTATAATTGAAGCTTGATAATGATTCATGTATAATATGCTTCTACTTATGATTGTTGTGTGAAATCCATGATAAAGTTGATTACTTGAACTTTGATTTTGATTGATTATGTTATAAATGGGTTTTTGTTCATAAATAGGTTTTATGAGTTAATACATGGAAAATCTATGCTTTATGACATGAAATGATATTTGTTAAGGTTCTATATCATGAGTGTTGATTAGTGAAGCCTTAGGAATTAATGGAATATTATTTGGGTTTTTGGAAAAATCAAAGATTTGATTGTTATGTATGAGAAAAACTGTTTATGATAAAGTCTGAAGAAAAAACGTTATTTTCGACCCATTTACATTCCGAATTGGGATTTTTATAAAACATGAAAGTTGTAGATCTCTTTCTTATCTTTCCAACGCATATTTACCCATTGCATCTGTAGATCTCTTTATTATAAAACATTTGAAAGAGACCTAATATTCATGAGTTGTGGAGTAAGTGTATCATCATAATTGATTTATGTACATTGCATGCATTCATGTGTCGAAAGTCCACCATGACTATAATCTGTCTGAGTGAAGATTGCATATATGTTTATCCTAATATGAGGTGAATGGTACCACATGCATATAGTTATGTCTAAGGTGACATGACATGAGTAATTGACATTAGTGGCATTAGGAGTATGTGATTAAATGTGATACTTGGTAATTGACATTGATTGTTGAACCTTAATTTGAGTGATTAAGTGTATTATGAGGTGTGTGATGAATGATTGATAATTGATGATGTTGTGTATACTTGTTTATTGACTAAGAATGTGTTATTATTGTGATATGTTGTACCTTTATGATTATGAGATATGAATGACATGAGAATAATGTATGTTTATGGAATGAGTTGTTAGACATGAGCATGTTATGTCCTAAGTGTTAAGTGTGTTCTTGTACTTAGTTTCTTTTTATGGTTATATTATCTAACCCTCCGTTTTGTGTATATGCTGAACCTTTGGGGGTTCAGGTTCTCAGGTTATGTCTGTGACCGAGTCGTCGGTGAAGCTCCGCTCTGATGTGACACGGGGATGTGATCATTTATATAATGTATATTTAGAGTCTTGTCTCTTATTTTCAATGTATTTAAAGATAGATGTATTTTTCTAGAAACTTATTTTGTACAATAAATGTTTTACTAATTAAGTTATTAGTAAGCTTTTATGTGTACGATGTAATACTCGAACCAAACCTTTTGTAAATCAAAATTTATTTCCGTTGCGTATTTTCAAATATTATTTTATAAAGGCATAGTTTATATAATTATAGTTTGGATGTTACAGCGGCTCCGGTGCTTGCCACCGTCGTCGCCGGCTTACTCTCTTTCTCTTCTGACCGACCTTCCGACGGGGAATTAAAGACCGGCCATTGATTTTCTAATCGAAGAAGAAATTGAAAATCCTAAAAGTTTGATTGTGCGTTTAAAATTCTGTTTTTTGACTTCTTCTTCAACACAATATCGACACACACAACTCCTCTCCCAATTGATTTTCTGGGTTGAGTAATTAAATCTGATTTTTTGGGGTTTGATGAATTTCTGGGTTGAGTAATTGATTTTGAGTTGATATGTTAGGCTGATAAATTACTCTGGGCTGATAATTAATTTATGGATTGATAATGAATTCTGGGTTTGATGAATTTCTGGGTTTAATCATTAATTTTGTGATTGTTCGTTTCAGGCGTCAAGAAGAAGAATTTGTTGCAGAATTGGTTAAAGAAGAAGTAATTAATTTTATTATTGTTGTAAGTGGTGATGAGAGTGATAATGATGATTGGTTTAATTGCAGGGTAATTTAGCAGTTGCTAGTGTATATGTTGGAAGTGTATGAATTTATTGCAGAATTGCAGAATTGTATTAGAATTGCAGAATTGTAGAATTTGTTGTATGATCTTTTGCAGTTAAAAGAGATGAAATTTGCAGCATTTTATGGTGTTTTTATGGTGATGAGAGAATTGTAGAATTTGCACCGTTTTATTTGCAGCATTGTTTGATCTGCTTTTTTGGTGATGAGTTTATGGGCAGCATTTTTTGCAGTATTTTATGGTGATGAGTTTATTATTATTTTTTTATCAAAATTTCATTATATTTTTATTTTTTATATAATAATTAATTAATAAATAATAAAAACTTATTTGAATTGATGTGGAATTTAATTTTTAATTTTATTAATTTCCACGTGGCACCATCTGGTGGTGCCACGTGAAGATTCTGTCTAACTAAGCTGCCATGTGTTGGGCAAGGAGAGTAAGGCAAATTAAAAAACTTTTGTAAGGTGGGAATCCTAAATTTTTTTTTTAGAGGGTATTACAAATGTCGCCTATATTGCGGGGGGAAAATGCCTAATTATTATTATTTTTTTTTTTGAACAATAGAGTCTTATAGTTAAAATACAACAAATGGAATGGAAGAGATTATCTCCATTGATATCATTTTGTAGTAAAATTATAGCACTTAATTATTGTTTTTTTAATAAATGTTATTTTAACTTTTAAAATGGAATGAGCGGTGATAGACTAACCGGACTCCCTTCGATGAATTTTATATCTTTAAAATTAATAATTGAAAAGGATTCCAACTCATCATGTACACATTTAAAAGTAAATCTATTTTTTTATCGGATAAGTTCATTTTTCAATACATCCACCAATTATTTAGAAAAGAAATGGAAAAAAGAATAAACCAAATAAATGGTGTTAAAAATTTACAGTGTTTGTGTTGGTCTATTGGCCCACGTGACAAGTGACAACCCACTCATGCCATGTCATGTGAAGGCACTACAACATATTTACTTTTCCATAACAGTTGAAAACTGCAGCAGCAACAACATCAAATCATGGATATTATAGACAAAATTGCACCAGCAGTCTTTTATATATATATATATATATATATATATATATATATATATATATATAATAAAATTACAAATGAGTAATATAAAATATTAACTCATGCATATTTTTGAGAATATATTTTCTAAAATAGAGAAAAAATTGAAGAAATAATGTGAACTATAGACCATTAGATCATAAATATAAAATAATATTTAAATTTAAAAGAAATTGAAAGAAATTAATTAATGATTGAGATGTAAAATTTGAAAAATATTAAAGAATGATCCATTCTTCATATTTATAAAGATAAATAATTAATCCGTGTATGATTATAAAGATAAATAACTTATATAAAAAAATAAAACAAATAAAATTACAAATGAGTAATATAAAATATTAACTCATGCATATTTTTGAGAATAGATTTTCTAAAATAGAGAAAAAATTGAAGAAATAATGTGAACTATAGACTATTAGATCATAAATATAAAATAATATTTAAATTTAAAAGAAATTGAAATAAATTAATTAATGATTGAGATGTAAAATTTGAAAAATATTAAAGAATGATCCATTCTTCATATTTATAAAGATAAATAATTAATCCGTGTATGATTATAAAGATAAATAACTTATATAAAAAAATAAAACAAAATATTAACTCTTGCGGCGAACGTTTTCATATTTAATCCATAATTTTAACTATTACAAATTTGGAATGTGTTTCTTATCATTTAGCCAGCAGTAAACTGATATATTTTATACGTAGTTTTAGACTTTCTTTAGATTGTTTTGATATTAAAAATTTCATAAAAGTGTTTTGTTAAATTTTTTATTTTTACAATTAATAAAAATTGTTTTTTCTAGTGTTACTAGGAAGACTTTTGTATATTCTACATAGTTAAAAGTTTAATTGAACTAGGTCGCATGGTTTTTATTCCCTCACTTTAAAAATTTGGTGTCATTAATTTTCTGTACTCAATTATTATTTGTTCTTACATTCAGATTGATCTTGATTATTTGTACGTATTAATAACGTATAGTCGATAGATAGCCATGTTAATTTAATGGATGCTACAATAGTGACGGTAGGTGGTGGTATTTTTACTTTTGGAGGAGAAATAAGATGATGGCGTATTTTTATTTTCCAAATAAAGAACATTATAAAATAAAAATGTGGTGATTATTTATTATGTTTTTTTTCAATTATAAAAAACATTTATAATATTTTTTATTTAAAAATAAAAATAAACTCTCACAACATTTTCTCTCCAAAAACTAATTCCCAGAAAAGTCAAAACTATGAGCAATAGGAAAGTGTTGAGTAGTAGTATATTCTAGCAAACTTTATAGATAACATTTATTGGTATGATGTTACTAAGAATGTGATGTTGATTGTGACATGTAGTTTTCACAATCAACTTTAAGAAAACGAATGTACACATATCACTATCTCAATCGAATTAAAAATAATTACTCCATCCGTCCCAATTTATTTGAGCCAGTTGACTTCAGCACGCATATCAATGTACAACTTTGACGATTAATATTTTTAAATGTATAATAGTAAAAATTATAAAAATTTAATATTTTGAAAATACTCATCGAGATGAATCCAACGACATCTTATATGCTAATATTCATTTTTATTTATTGAGAGAAAAATATGATCAAAACAAGATATATGAATAATATAAATATTCTAAATGGCTCAAATAAAATTGGACGGAGGAAATATATAATCATGATTATTATCAAAGGTTTATTTTGCTTATTTAATTAATTAATTAAAATCCGACCAATACCTCAAGAATTTTGTGTACTTTACCGGTATCTTGTAGGCTTATGTGGCCAAAACTCCATGAATTCACCTGAAGGTGGACAAAAATGTCTTAATGTATCTCTCCAATATTGAATGCAATCTTTGTTATTAATCTCACGACTTGTATATAGCTTACAACTTCCATTTGGATCCTTTGAACTTTCACTTATCTTTTCTACTTCAGGCATGGCATGAAATTCCTTGAAAATATTCATTGTATCATCCATCAATTCCTTTGAAACTCCATGGTTGATCACCTATATAGTATAAATCCACAATATATAATTAATTAACCAAACACCTTATATATATATATATATATATATATATATATATATATATATATATATATATATATATATATATATATATATATATAATATAAGTAGAATTTTATGAAACGCCGATACCAACATCATAGTAAGAATAACTCTAACCAACTTCTATAAAGAGTTAAAAAAAATCGATCACCATATCATTTGCTTGAAAGTTTCACCAAAACAACATACAATATTTTGTACAACAATCGAAAAACAAAGCATAATTATGATCAAATTACATAAAAATGTGAGAAGCCAATACAAGCCTTCAAATAAAGATGCACTGGTCGTGCTCGAGCCGTATGATAATAAATATCATGCCCGGTTCTTTAAGATGATGGATCTATAAAGATTCATCTATCTAAAACCTAGACAGACACATGATTTTAAATTAGTTATAACACAAAAGATGAGATAAATATGACTGTAAAATTGTGATGTCTCATTTCAGTGACTCGTAAAATTTTGGATTGAACTTAACTCAATATTTTAAAGTGGAATTAAGAAAACTTTATATAGTACAATTTTGTAAACAAAAAAAAACTTTATAATAGTACATACTTGGAAAAATCCGTACTCCTCAAAAGCTCTTAAAATGTGCATTAATGTTTCAGAATGAACATGTCCCCCAAGATCCACCACCGGAATAGTCTTGCCGGAAAGTACATAAATATTGTCGGGTCTACTCTTTGGAGGTTGAACATAAGATAAAGGCACGGAGGAATGAATATGAAACCAGCTGGAGACAAGAATGTTATTCATTTTCTTAATGCTAGTTCCCTGAATGTATGTAAATGTGTTTTCTATATTTATATAGTGTAAAGTCACTTTATCAAATATATATATATATATAAAGTCAAGAATATTATATATACTCTATTCATCCTAAAATATAAGTAAAATTTGATCAACAAAAATAAATGTATTTAGACTAAATATTAAACCATATATATCAAATTTTTTTGACTCATTTTTACTTATATTTTAGGACAGATGAAATATATACTTGTAATTAATTAATTATATATTTTGGTGTCATTGTTTAAATATTAAGTTTTATTTTTATAATGAGATATTCTTCAGAGCTTAACTATATTTATATTTATAGAGACTAAAATAAATATATTTTATTTCACTATATTATTTTATTGATGTGAGTGACATTATTTTTTTTTTCTTTTCATATATCATTTTGGAAATTGTGAGTGACATTATTCAAAGTGTCTATATAATTAGAATATCCACCAAATAATAGTTTTATTAATCAACTAATTCATATAATCTTTATATATCTATGTTTCTTTCAAAGTGTAATTAATATAAATAGTCTGTTTAGTTTAGCGAAAAAAAAGAGAAAAGAAATAAAATTATGTAAATTAATAAATAAATTTGGACTAAAAATAAAAATAAAAATTAGACTGACTTTTTGTTGAGTAGGTTCATTCCTAAGTGGGACTAAGGGACCAATCAATTATTTAGAAAAGGGGAAAAAAAAGAATAAAACAAAGAAAAGGAGTTAAAATTTGTTCGTGTTGCTCTATGTGGGCCAAAAGCCCATGTGCCAACCCACCCATGTCATGTGAAGGAAAATGAACTAAGGGTTATAAAATGGAACAAAATGTTATAAATTCCCTATAGATTTGGAACAACAACATAAGGAGCATGAAATTTTTAGTTTTTGCCAGGTGGGAGACAACATGAAAAGAGCTGACACGACAGACCTGAAAGAAAGTACCGTGTACTGTACTTACTCCATCCTACCTATATATAGGAAAGAAAAAAATACACTTATTATAAAATAGAGATAAATTTATTTCTGATCTTTATAAATATTCCAAATTTTATTTTTAACTAATTAATTATTTTAATTTTTAATCTTTTAAAAGTTTTCAATTAATAATTTTAGTCTTTACATTCAAATCAACACATGTGTAGATTTCATATTTTTTTAATAAATGTTTAAAATATTATAAGAATTTCTCCTAATTTTTTTAATCAACTCATGCTAAATAGTGCACTCAGTGTACTTGTTAAGCATACAAAAAATAAAAATAAAATATAAAATTGATGTTGATAAAAATAATTTTTTATACTTTTAATGTATTGAATGCACGAGTTTCAAAATAAAATTTTCTTGTTTATGTGTTTAACTAGTGCACTATTTAGGATTTTTCAAAGATAAAATATGATAATTTGAAATATAATTTTTTTTTGTTTTTCTTAAAATATATTTCATGAGAAGATGTAAAAAAAAATTATTTTATTGGTTATTGATTAGAAAATAAATAAATAAATAAAATGCAATTAGCATTAAATTTCATGAGAATAAATAAAAAGTAAATTTTGAAAATGATAAAAATTAACTACTTTTATTTATAATATGGGAAAGAAATAATTTTTTTATAATATAGAACGGAGGGATTACGTACTAGTAAATTTCGAAAATTGGTACGGTTGTCTTGCAATCTTTTTTCTTACAATGGAACTCCTTGCATATGGATCAAATTTAATTAGCGGTTTAATTAGTTCTCTTGCAAATTTTGTTAGGAGTAGATTTTAATTGTTAATTTTTTTATAATAAAGTTATTATAAATTCACTTACATAAATAATAAAATTAGAATTTGAACCTCAGTCATAATATAAAACCTAATAAAATTAATATTTTTTGTCAATTAAACTAGGATTAATAAACAAACGCTAATTTATTTTAAAAAATATTAACTTTTTTTTTACTTTAAAATAATTCAATCTATACTGTCCATTTATTGAGTTTGAAATATATATATATATATATAAGGTAATTACACTTGAATAAAAGGTAAACGGGCAACAAGCTACGCCGCTAAACCTTTCTGTATAGCAAAATCCAACCTCTGAAAAACTATGTTTCTAGACCTAGGCGACATAACATTACTATGCATGACCCTTTGAATTCTTTTTAGAAGATCTACTGCATCTGGTGCTAGAAAACCAAAAGTATCAAAAGCAAACGGTATAAACACATGTTGGTTGTCAGAGCACGTTTTCTCATGTTTGACCATTTTACTTGAAGTAGCTTTGAGGGCTGCTCGCCCTACTGTAAAACCTTCAACCCCTAGTCCGACAAGTGAGGAAACTCCAGTTAAATCTACATAAGTATGTTTCCCTCCTATCCAACCATACACCAGAATATTCGCAAGTCGAAGTGTCGATCTCCCTTCTTGTGGATCTGTCAAGAAGTTCACTGGTACTTCTTTCTTCACAGAGATTTCCGCTAAAAATATCAAAAAGCGCTGTTTTTTTTAGTATATATTAGTTGTTACTATACAATTCTGTACGATAATCAAACACTAAAACCATGGGCAATGGAAGGAATGGTAATATCAAAGCTAACTTTAGTGAGAATGGATCCTCTCAATTTTTTTTCCCTCAATTTTTCTCAATTTTCACATCTTAACCATCAATCACTTTTTCCCGATTACTTTTAGAATTAAATATTATTTTACATTTGTAATCCAATGGTCAATTGTTCAACTTTATTTCCTCAATTTTTTTTTCCACTTGAGAGGATCCATTCTCAACTTTAGTAGTACTAACATTTCTTGTTATTTTGTGACCTATATATTTCTTAATCAACTTTATGGAAACAACCAATGAACTTTAGTAAAGACTGTACTTCTATTTTTTCAACAAGAAGACATCAAACTCCACCGTCATTATGAAGAGTTTAAATTATTACTTCCAGTGCTAATTATAAGAAACAAAAACAAAAAACATCAATACCAAGTAATACATTAATTGTTGTAATTTTTACACCTAGTTACCAAATGTGCCCTTATGATCAAATGATTGTTCTCATATCTCTTGTCTTTTTAACTTCTTTCTAGTTTTAGTACGTTGGAAACCATAAATAAAGTGAGACAATCATAAAGGGTAAAAATGACATTTACAAACTAATTAGACATCAAAAGTTGTGCATTTTCTTATATTAAGGACTACAAAATTCTACAAAAAATTTCTTATATTGGAGACTCGAGAGAGTATTTTTTAAGTAGTTTAGTTTAGTGATAAGAAATTTACTTTTTGAAATAAATAAGTAAGAGATTTTGAATTTGAATCTCAATCCTACACATAAAATATAGCAGCTCTATTAATTGAATTATGTTCATAAAAACATCGCAGTTTAATTTGATTACTACTATTTAATTTAAATAAAAAAAACCGCAATTTAATTTATGAATATAAAGAGAAATGTGAACAACTGAATAAATACCAACAACTTGATATTCATTGGTTAATGGTTAGTTTGCGTAAAAGAAAAAAAAGGTTAATGGTTATTAGTTATAGTAAAAGAAAATGTATCTTAATTTCTCATTCATTTGCTCTATAGTGATTTTTTTTTTCTTTTTACAAACTACAATTTTCTATTGTTAATTTTTTAGAATTTTCTATAGTTATAAATTTAAAAGTTCGTGATTTTTTACAAATTCAAAATATATTTTATCCAATTTTATTCGGTTTATATTTCAATAATATTATGTGAACATATATTTAGGAAAGTGTTACGGTGAAATGTTTTCATAATGGTTGATTATGGATAAGTGCTTAAAATTATAAAAAATTCTAATGACAATCAATAATATTCTTTAAAAGTAAAAATGACTACTTTTTTCGTCTTTACTGTTAAAACATGTCATGTGTCAATTTTATTCACATTACATCTTTATTCTCCGTTGTTTTGATCAAAATGATATCAATTAGTCACTATTTTAATCATAAAATGAAAATGATAATGAATTTATATTTCAAAGAGAACTCAACAGTAGATGATCACAATTGTTCCCCATATACGTCTTTGTAGGGGTGGCTTTGTTTAGGCTCGCCTTGCTTAATTAACCATGCCTATAAACGAGACTAGATGAGGTGAGTCAACATAAGTGGCCGAGTCTAAAATCACATCCGGCACCATTTACCGTCAAACAATTTTTTGTAATACTTGCGTTATTACAAAACAAATATGCTGATTTTATTTAAATTTTTTGGAAACAAACACGTTTGTGAGAAAAATCATCTTATGAGATAAATAAAACACTTACACACCATTAAATCAACAAACCTAACACCATAGTTACAACTTACAAGTTCAACATAATTAATACTTGAAGCAATATTGCACTATTATAAATTCAACGTTAAACATGTCTCAAAGTAATAGAATAAAAATTTGGCACTTATGCAACAAATCCGGTGAAGAAGCACAAATATAAAGAGACAAGAAGGAGCATGCACAAGTAATGCAATAAGAGGGTTAAAGTAGCAATAACAAGTAATTCAAATGTGTTTGGCAGAGGAAAAAAAATAAAATAAAAAGGCCTGTATCAAAATAAAATAAAAAAGAGGATTTATTTTCGTTGAAAAAATTAAGAAAATTACTTTTACCGCTCTACCATTTTTGGAGCACGTCCTACAAAATTATAAAAATACTCTCATCCGTTACTTAAGTCACGGATACCTCTTAAAAGGCTATGGCCTTGCGGACGGGCAATGAAGACCAAATAGCATTAGCAAGCCCAGTAGAATAGGTGAAAGCCCAGCTGGAGGAACATCCACACCATTTCTTTTCTTCGACCCCATGCTAAATTTTGAAAGGTACGCTATAAGATACGAAAGATACTGATAGAAAATAAATAACTAGAAAGTTAGATTTCTCAAATTATTTGGTCCACACATAAGAAGAAAGAAAAGATAACTATTTAGTATATATATCATCTCTTATTTGATTCATGATTGTTTCAGTACATTTGAATACACCTAAAAATATCACATTGTTTACAAATCATAGCCAAAGTTAATTTATAAACAACAATGACACTCTTCAACTCATTAAAAAAATGATAAATTTAAAAGAATTAATTAGCAATTTGATTAGAAAAAAATAAATAATCAAACTCAGGTTCTCTCAAACAATTTGTTTTAGTGAAAGTTCATTAACCACTCGAATCTAATTTTTTGAGTTCTCTTCCATAACTTTTGTGCTTTATGAGGAGAACTTTTTAGTAGATCCCATTCATTTTGTTCACTCCCTCTTGTTTTCCAACACAAATGGTTCAAAATTGAAACAGAAATTTGAACTTTTCGTTCATTATCATTCTTTTATGGTGATTTTATTTTCTCTCATTTTTCTTAAAAACAAATATATTTTGACGTATATTTATAGATAGATTGATGGTGAATTTATCAAAGTAATTGTATATTTTCTATTAAAACTTTGTTTGTTTGATTGGAGGGGAGTGGAGAGAGGAGGTGAAAATTGAGAACTATTGGCGTCAAAAGTACAAAGTAAAAATTGTTATGAATAATTCTAGTTAGTAGATGTCCACTAGGTTTTGACCTATGTCTTTGACCCAATATATTGTCCTATAAGTAGAACTTATGTTACAATGTAATGTACACTTGTGAGTATACAATACAAGAGATATGTTCTTCTCTCTTTCTCTCCTTCATCTACATTATTCTATATTCTTATTATTGTTTATAAATAGTTTCACAACACGTTATCAGCACGATTGCTATCAAATTATTATTATCAAAAGGTATGTATACTAAACCCTTTTCATTTCATTTTGTTGCATATAATTAACATATTACACGATGCACTAATAACATACATGATGCAACACAAATAATAATTCAAACCAACCGGATCAATATTACCTTTAATTGTGTTTTTATCTTTTTAATTTATTTATTTTATATGTATTTCAAAAGAAATATATTTATGCATCTCTGAAGGATTGCAAACGATATTTTTATTATATTATTATATAGTTCCCGAAGAACTTAAAATTTAATCCATGAATTCCGGAAGAATTCAATAATCTTAGTTCCTGAAGAACTTAGAAATTTAATCTATGAATTCCTGAAGAATTCAATAATCTTAGTTCCTTGAGAACTTAGAAAACTCAGTTTTTTTATTACGAATTCCAGAAGAATTCACTAATCTAATTCCTAAGAACTTTAGAAATATCACCATTCATTACGAATTTTAGAAACCATTAATCCCTCCTTGCACATATTATTGTTCTATAGTTCTTGAAGAACTTAAAAACCCAATTTCATTTCGTAATTTCCTAATGCAATATATAATGCATCCCTAGAAGATTGCACACTTTTATATAACATTATTTTGTTTATTTCTTTTAAATTTCAGAAGAATTCAATATCTATGCATCCTTAAAGGATTGCACAAAATATTGATATGCCAAAAGAACAATATGAAAGACAGGGAAAGGAAGAACAAAAAGTATTGTTATGCCATTTTTTCAGTACGTGCCAATACTATACAATGTGTCAAAACGTTACTATAATTTCGAAAATTAATTTCAATTAATTTGTTGACCGTTTCAATATACTAACTAATTTTTCCTATAATATTTCCATGACTCATCATTATTAATTATTAATATGATATTTATAATCCTTTATTTACGTTAAACACATGTCCTTTATTTATAATCCTTTACATACATCTAAACTACTAATAATATTATGTTACTCTAAATTTTTTTTTTTTTTTTTTGAATGGCAAATTGTTAGTATTACAATGTTATTGTTAGTTTTTTCTCCTTGCTAGGACTTGAGCGACCACCAACTCCTTTAATCCTTAGTTCAACTAGCTTAACCAGTTGAGCTACCCATCCACCCCATGTTACTCTAAAACCTAACTTACCTAATATTAATGATCTATTTTTCTTTATATAGGGCCTATTCAAATTCATTTGAATTTTTATTTGAATGCCAACATCATGTCATACGGTTTTCATAAACAAATAGGCAAATCAAGTTTTTAATGCTTAATTAAAGGCATTGATTCCATACGTTTTTGTTGCATTTTTTTTAAAAAAAAAAAACGTTTTTGTTGCATTGAAATACAATCAATTACAGGTTTTTTTTAATCACTTGAAACATAAGGGTGTATTTGTGATATATGCAAAATCATTTTTATTTTTCTTCTGAACTTTGATGTTATATGGATTTATACAATGATGTGTGTAAGGCTTGTAGAATTAGAAGTGCAAACATTTCTTGTCATTATTTGTGAAAAGAAAAGAAAGTAAGAAAACTTTGAAAATTAAAATTGTAGAATAGACAATCAAGTGTCTTTTTACCCCTCCAATATTTTTTCCCCAATAACCTTTTCTTCTTAAATCTATAACCGATATTTGGATTAATAGCTTATTCTTAGTCTTTAGTAACTATTATGTTGCACTATTATGTATCTCGAAGATTCCTTATACAATTTAAATAAACTATGTGTCTTGAAGACCATAGTATGATACAATATAACAATGAATTAAGAAGATTCATAAATAGTTCCAAAAAGAAAGACCGCAAGCATCGAAATGTATTAGATGATTTGATGCTCAAAATATAATATTTGTTTAGCTATGACTATTGATTGTCATAGAGAAAATATTTATCTCGCTGATTGCGCAACAACGCACACAATAGTTAAAAGCTATGAAGCACCGACACCTCTATGATTAGACGTGTCGCGGTGTCCGACATGTGTTGGTGTCCGACACTCGTATGACACCCGTACGACACTCCTACAAACGTGTCGGAGAGGTGTCCAAAAAAATAATCTTTTCTTTATTCCGACACTCCTTAAATCGGTGTCCGACACCTATAAGACACTCGTACAAACGTGTCGGGGTAAGTGTCCAAATTTTATTTTTTTGTTATTTGCTTATACTTTTCTCAAACATATATACAATGATTAAAACTGGGTCGAAATAATAATATTGATCAATGAGGGATTAAAGATATTACATTTTGATTACATTATTTTTTGTTTTTCGATAGTAATTGGATGAGTAAATGTCAAATGTACTATCATATATTCTTTTAAAACCTTTTTATTAAAAAATTTGTTCAACTTAGATGCATATATATGTATTTTTAATTCTAAATTTATATTTTTTATAAATATGTAGCGGTGTCGGTGTCATATATTTTTTACATTAGCGGTGTCGAAGTGTCCGTGTCGTGTCGTGTCGCGGTGTCCGTGTCAGAGTCCGTGCTTCATAGGTTAAAAGTAAATTATATTCCTCATCTTTGACAATAAAAGAATCAAAAGTGCGCATCATATCTGGCATTGAAAAATGATTGAAGGCTCCAGAAGAGCTAAAATATTGTTATCCGAAGAAATTCAAGTAAATATTAAGATCAATGCATTATATTCCTCAAGTGCTCATAGAGATTTATTGAGTTCTATACTATGAGCCCAGAAGAGCCATAGTGTGATGTACTTTATCAAGTTGTGACCTTTTATCAAAGTATGATTAAATTGTCCTAGAAGGACATGAAGATGTATGCGAAATTGTATGGTGATTCTCCGGAAGAGAACAATGAAATCCTAAAGCAATGTTTATGATGATGTGGTGGAAATCAAACTTGAGGGGGAGATATTGAGAATTCAAGTGTGATTTAAAGACTCTCTTATTTTTCCTAACTATTGATATCAAAGTATGAAGATAAAATGAAGAAATATGAAAATCCCTGAAGGATTCAAATTGCGAGAAAATATTATTTGAAATATTGAAGTATCATTGCTTTACATTTGAAAATCCGAATATAATTGGCATGACCGGTTAGACCATCCCGAGTCTTATGATGCAATCGAAGAGTATGAACATTCTTCATTGAAATGAATTATTAGATGTTGTTCACAAAGCCAACAAAAGGCAAAATAAAGGGTTTGAATTTCCCATTATTTGATGTGATACATGTGCATATATCTAATAGTTTGTGGCCACATGAATATTATATAAATTTATCGATGCATCGACTAAATGACCAAGTAAATGTCACCAACCTTGATCAAGTTGGTATGTGACACGATTTTGAATGTCGAGTTGCACATGTTCATGTTTAGAGTGGTCTGGAAAAGATATTTAGCTAAATGCTTCATATTTATAGCCAGCCAATTATCATGAAACAAAGGTCCTTACTTGGACATTTTATTTTGCTAGCAGCAACATCTATGTGCATCAAGCCAATGAATCATTAAAATTCTCCCCATTACAATTGGTTCATGGTCAGGAACCTAATATCTCTCATCTAAGAATTTTTATGTGAACTATATGTTCTTCATTGTCCAGCAGACACCATTATATGAAACTACAAGAAAACCGAGATTATGTGATGAATTTGAGTCTTTACTGTAAGATATTTCATATCGTGTTTTTACTTATTGACATTAGGGGGAGAAAAAAATAAATTAAGCAGCTCTGAAAAATTTGTATAGAATGCATACATATAGTCGCACACAATAATATGAACCTGAAGTTCAAATTATGCATTAATCTCTGACCTAAAAGGGATTTCTAAATTCCTTAATGCTGCAATGTCCTTCTCTATTGAAATTTTATTAGACTATAAGGCATGCCTAAAACTTGGTTCCAAAGATAAATCTTAGAGAAGGAAGATGGTCTTGTTGGTGAGGAAAACTATCATGAAAAGTGTAGAGATTGCAAAATGTTTTTATACCTCCTGAAGAGGTTCAGGTACCTGTCATTTATGATAGAAAGAGATCTCAATTGATTATATCTCTACCAGTTAAAATAAGGAACCAAGAACTTGAAAAATTGTCGACAAATAAGATAGCGCAAAAAAGTATAAGTGCGAAAACATTGAATCCAAATTAAGTGTGTGGTTTGCCAAAACACAAAGAAGCAATTCATTTGCAAAATATAGTGGTTTTGGACTTGAAGTCTATACCCCGAAAGTATAAATCCAATAAGGCATATGTGAGCCTTCATATTCAAGTGAAATGAGAAATATTCACATGAAGTGAAATTCAAATATTTTTCTTACTTGATTAAATTTAGTAACACAAAAAGACTCAATTTATTTGAAATATGTGTTACAATATATTTGTATGACTCACTTGTCGTTAGTGAGGATTATTGAAACTCCTTGAAGGATTTAATTTCCATTAGACATATAATTCAAACTATTGAAGAGATGACTTAATAAAGTGAATAAGTCTCTTTGTGTATGCATACAATCAAAATGCATGTTGTATAATAATTTCAGTGAATATTTCCAAATGAGAAATATGAGGATGACAACATTTGTCCATTATTATGAATTTGTTACAATTGATTTTTTATGATGATAATATAAACTTGATCAGAACTCCTGAAGAGCTCTTGAAATCTACTAATTAAAGAAAAGTTTGGAATGAAATATGTTGGACTGTCAAAGTTTGTTTTAAATTGCAAATTTAGTATGTCAATGAGGTTTTGTGCACCAAGACACTCATGCATCAAAGCTACTAAACAAATTTGATATCAAAAGATATAATTTGTGTATCAATGTCACTTGATGTGAACAAAGATTATTACATGTCTCAAGAAAATGATGACTTACTTGAATTTGTCTTGAAGTATCATATTGAGGATACTATTGCATTTTGTCAATTATGCATGTTGTGGTATTTTGTCAATATCAACAAACTCAAAGATATTGGAACAAAGTTAAACATATAATTTGTTTCTTAGAGATACAACAATATCGTCCAATTATATAAAAGTTTTAGCACTACATCAAGGAAGTTAAGAATGTGGTTTTATTGAGGATTGTGATTCTACACATACAAGAAACTTGAAGAAGATAGTATTGCATCAACGGCTAATTCAGAGAAAAATATAGTAAAGGAGATAAGACATATATTTCAACAACATCACCGTGAAGTAAAGCTTCTGGTCAACCAGTATATAAGATTAATTGACATTCTTCATCACAGATATAATTGTCTTTATGAGGAGGAGATATAAACGTGTTATGCACTCTTTTTCCCTTCACTATGGTTTTGTCCCATTGAGTTTTCCTGATAAGGTTTTTAATGAGGCAGTTCAAACACAAAGGATTATGTACTCTTTTTCCTTCACTAGAATTTTTTCTCAAAAGGGGTTTTTCTCTGGTAAGGTTTTAACGATGCATATCCTTAATGGACATCTAAGGGGGAGTGTTATGAATAATTCTAGTTAGTAGATGTCCACTAGGTTTTGGCCCATGTCTTTGGCCCAATATATTGTCCTATAAATAGAACATATGTTACAATGTAATGTACACTTGTAAGTATACAATACAAGAGATATGTTCTTCTCTCTTTCTCTCCTTCATCTACATTATTCTATATTCTTATTATTGTTTATAAATAGTTTCACAACAAAAATGAAAATATTTTCACATTTTTTGAGCAACTGATTTTGTAGAGAATAATGTATGAATGATTATGAGTAATATAATTTTGATAATATTAATTTATAACAATAATAAATTAAATTCTAAAAATTCATATAATTTTTTTAAAATCCTTTAAAAATTTCTCTAATACAATTTTTGAGTTTATCTAACTTACAATGATTTTGATCTCCTCTCTTAAAGTCTAGCTTCTATTTTAGACGGTTTGTAGTTTTTGTTTGTGATTCTTTTTATCTCACTTTTTTTTAATTCTTTAGCAAAAAATAGTTTAAAATATCATATTAGTTCATGCAAATATATTATTTTTTATTTTAATTCTTGTAAATATTTTTATTTTGTGTTCAGTTTCTACAAATTTCAATATTATTATTTTAAATGTTTTATGTCAATACGTGGCTTAATATAATCACGTCACATGAGTCCAAAAAGGTAATGTTAAAAACTAAATAACCATTTTTAAATTTATTAAGGTTTTGTTTGCTTTGAAGGAAAGAAAATGGGAGGAAAGAAAATTACGAAAAAGTTCATCCATCGATTTTCGTAATTTTCTAACGTCCGCTTATTAAGTAGTGAACAATATTTCAAAAATTTCTTATTTTTATAAAATCGACCACTTAAATAGTGGAAAAGTAAAAACAGAAAAGCATAGATAGAGCGTACGAAAAATGCGTAGCGTGCAAGAAATGCGTAGAGTGGCAAATGAAAATGTCACCAAAATTAGACTAAAACATGACAACAAAAAACCCAATAGGCCAAATAAAATAGAACAGACCCAAACAGAAAGAAACAGAAACTACCAACACCCATGGCTCCTTCTACCGTGAGAGACCTACTCACGGTGCACCACTTAGTTTTTTTTTTTTTTTTTTTTTTTTTTTTTTTTTTTTTTAACAATTTGCTTTTTGACCATTGATTAAAAAGTGATACATGATATTATGATGCACCATCGGTATTTTATTATTTTTATTTCTTTCAATTTTTTTATTCTTATAAAATATAGATCTTTTAAGTTTAGTCCTTACTTAATTTTAATAGTATTTTTAGTCGTACAAATTTTTTCTTAATACGTTGTTTATGTTAGGGTAATCCAAGATAAGAGGAAGAAGATAACAAGTAAGAACTAGAGAGAAAACTAGGAGGAAAGTGTTAAGATTTTATTGATAAGAAAAAAAATAGAGAATGAGTTGTATACAATGCATGTGGTACACGCTTATTTATAAGGAAAACTCCTAACCCATCTATTACTTGTAACACAAGTAACCATAACTAACTAACTCAAGGTAGTTATGTAACCACCTCCTAACTACCTAACCAAGTCTAATAGGATTGAAGTTATAAAACATCATGCTCCCTTAACTTCAAGCCTAAGCAAACTTGTCTGTCCTTCAGAAATCCTTCAGAACTGCAACCTTGTCTGTCCTTCAGAAATCCTTCAGAACTGCAAGCTTGTCTGTCCTTCAGAAATCCTTATCTGTCATTCAGAACTCCTTCAGAACTGCAAACTTGTCTGTCCTTCAGAACTGATTCAGAACTTGTCTGTCCTTCAGAACTGCTTCAGAACTTGTCTGACCTTCAGAACTGCTTCAGAACTTCTTCAGAACTTCAAACTTGTCTGTCCTTCAGAACTGATTCAGAACTGCTTCAGAACTTCAAACTTGTCTGTCCTTCAGAACTGCTTCAGAACTTGCCATGCTGGGCGCGCGCGCCTGATACACACCAAGTTCACTTCTGAGCTTCAAAAACCTGTCTGTTTTCAAACTCTTAGTTAGAGCATCTGCAACCTGAGAATCTGTTGCACAATGCCTGACATCTAAGCTACCTTGATTCACCTGCTCCCTCAAGAAATGAAACCTAGCCTCTATGTGTTTGCTTCTACCATGCAAAACTGGATTCTTGGCTAAGTTTATAGCAGACTTGTTATCAATCTGCAGAACCACAGGTTTCTCTGCTTCAATTCCTAGCTCCTTCAACACAGTCACAATCCACAAAGCTTGGCATGCTGCATATGCACCTGCTATGTACTCAGCTTCACACGAAGACAATGCAACAACTGGTTGTTTCTTAGAACACCAAGCAACAGGAGCCTCCATAAGTCTGAAGAAATACCCAGTAGTACTCCTTCTATCTACTTTGTCACCACACCAATCAGCATCAGAGTAGCACACAATCTCAAATTTCTCATTCAGAACTGACTTTGGAAAAAGAATTCCAAACTCCATTGTGCCTGCTATATACCTAAGTATTCTTCTAGCTGCATTCATGTGTGACCTTCTGGGCTTATCCATGAATCTACTTACAAGCCCAACTGCAAAGCATATATCTGGCCTGCTGTTGCAAAGATATCTCAATGATCCAACAATTTGCTTGAAAATTGTAGGATCCACAATCTCTTCTGTCTCATTCTTTTCTAACTTCAAGTTCACCTCCATAGGAGTTGCAGCATAGGTACACTCAATCATGTTGAACCTCTTTAGAATTTCTCATGCATATTTTCTCTGATGCAACAATAGACCTTTACCATTCTTCAGAAGTTCAAATCCTAAGAAGTAAGACACTTCTCCCAAATCTGTCATCTCAAATTCAGTTTTCATTACTTCTTTGAATTTCTCTATCTCAGCTGTGACACTTCCAGTTACTAGCAGATCATCAACATACAAACATATCAGAATGATGCTTGAAGCTGCTTCCTGCACATATACTCCATATTCTGACTTGCATTTCCTGAAACCTTGTTTCACAAGAAATCCATCTATCCTTTTATTCCAAGCTCTTGGAGCTTGTTTCAAACCATATAGAGCTTTGTTCAATCTGTAGACCATGTCTTTCTTCCCTTCAATCATGAATCCAGGTGGCTGAGTTACAAAGACAAGTTCTTCTAATGGACCATTAAGAAAGGCTGACTTAACATCCATGTGGAACATAGGCCATTTCCTTGCATTAGCTACAGCTATGACAAGTCTCACAGTCTCAATTCTTGCCACAGGTGAGTAGATTTCTGAGTAATCTATTCCTTCCCTCTGCAGAAAACCTCTTGCCACCAGCCTTGCCTTATATTTTGCTATAGAATTGTCAGGATTTAGCTTCAGCTTGAACACCCATTTTACTTCAATTGCCTTCTTATCTGATGGAAGTTTAACTAACTCCCAAGTTTGATTTCTCTCAATTGAAGCCAACTCCTCCTCCATAGCTTTCTTCCATTTCTTGTGTTTCAAGGCTTCTGTGTAATTGATAGGCTCAGAACCAGCCATCAATGCAATATGAACTAAGTCACCATCTGCATTTACCTCATTATCATTAACAATTTCACAATCCTGCAATCTAGCAGGAATGTTCCTTGTTCTGGCAGGCCTGTCTCTAGTCACAGCAGCAGGTGCTTCATTCTCATCACTAGAATCACTATCTTCTTCATTCATGATTGGATTCAATTGAGCTCTGCTTGAACTACAACCAGCAATCCAATCCCAGGATTTCTCTTCATCAATTACAACATCTCTACTGTAGATCATTTTCTTTGTGACAGGATCATACAGCTTGTAAGCACCTGTGACATGGTATCCTACCAAGATCATGACTTCACTTCTGTCATCAAGCTTCTTCCTTTTTGCTTCAGGCACATGCTTGTGACATAAAGCACCAAAAATCCTGAAGTGACTTACACTAGGTTTTCTACCACTCCACACTTCCTCAGGTACTTTGTCTTTCAGCTTCTTGGTTGGACACCTGTTCAACACATACACAGCAGTGTGAACTGCTTCACCCCAGAAAGCTTTAGGCAGGTTCCTATGCTTCACCATACACCTTTCCATATCAAGAATAGTCCTGTTCCTTCTTTCAGCTAAGCCATTGTGTTGAGGTGTATAGGGAGCTGTGACTTCATGTTCTATACCTTGTTCAACACAAAATGACTCAAACTTCTTGGAAGTATACTCACCTCCACCATCTGTTCTGAGAGCTATGATCTTCTTTCCACTTTGATTTTCAACTAATGCCTTAAAATTTCTGAAGGCATCAAATACTGCATCCTTGGTTTGAATCAAGTATATCCACATCTTCCTGCTATACTCATCAACAAAGGTAACAAAATATCTATTACCACCAAGTGAATTCACATCAAAGGGACCACACACATCAGAATGCACAACACCTAGTACACTTGATGATCTCATAGGCAAACTCTTGCTGAAAGCATTTCTAGGTTGTTTACCAACTAAGCAACCTTCACATACTCTTTCTGAAGCTTCAATCTTAGGTAGGCCAAGTACCATTCCTTTGCTCCCTAGCTGATTTAGATATTTGAAATTCAAATGTCCAAATCTCAGGTGCCATAGCCAATTCAACTTCTCATCTGTTACTACCTTCATACACTGAACAGTGTTTGTGTGAATCAAAGTTCTGAAAGTTCTATTCTTGGCCAAAAGAGTCCTCAGAATTAGGTTATTTGCAGGATCATAAAGTTCAAATTTCTCATTCTTAATGATAACTGAAAAACCTTTTTCTGCTAACTGTCCAACACTCAGAAGATTACAGTCCATACCTGGTACAAACATCACATCTTCAATTACTGCAGAGCTTCCATTGCTTCTCTTGATAACCATGTTACCAATGCCTTCTGACTGCAATGAACTGCTATTGGCCAGCTTCACTTTACTTTTCTTTCCAGAATCAAACTTCACTAACCAGTTTTTGTGACCAGTCATGTGATTGGAACACCCCGTGTCTAAGAACCAAGTCTCAGCATCAACTTTGTCTTGTGATTCTACCTCTGATAATGCAGCCATGAAAGTCACAGCTTTGTCTTCAACCTTTTCTTGCACAAGTTTTGCTTCATCATCAGAGTCTTGGCCCTTTTCTTTGCCTTTCTTGAACCAACAATCTGAAGCATAGTGTCCCCATTTCTCACAGTTATAGCACTGAATGTGACTCTTGTCCTTGCCTTTCCCTTTCTTTGAATTTGATGTTCCTCCTCCTTTCTTGAAGGATTCAGATTTTCCATCAAATTTTTTCTGAGAGCCATTCTTTCCCTTATCTTGTTTTTTTTCTTTGTGACTGTTAGCTTTCTTGTAAGCCTGAACTTGTAAGGCTTGTACAGATTCTTGAACCCCTTTCCTTTCATTTATCATCAACTCATGTGCTTCTAAAGATCCGACAAGATCCTCCAACTGTAATGTAGCTACATTCCCAGTTTCTTGGATGGCAACAATGACATGATCAAAATTTGGAGTTAGAGTTCTCATTACCTTCTCTACAATCATCCTATCTGTCATCACCTCACCACAGCTCTTCATTGTATGGACAATGCTTTGAACCTTCGACACATAGGCTCCAATGGATTCACTCTTATCCATCTGCAGAAGCTCATATTGCCTTCTCAGAGACTGCAACTTCACTCCCTTCACCTTTTCTCCTCCTTCATAATATTTCACCAAAATATCCCAGGCTGCCTTAGAGGATTCAGCACTAGATATCTTGTCAAAATTTGCAGAATCTACTGCAGCTTGAATTGCATACATTGCCTTGCAATCCTTCTTCTTTAAGTCTTTGTGTGCTGATCTCTGAGCTTCAGTGGCATTCCCCACCAAGTCTTGCACACCATTAACCACCACTTCCCATGTATCTTGAAAACCAAAGAGAGACTTCATCTGTTTGCTCCATCTTTCCCAATTCTTGCCCTCAAGAATTGGAAGATTGTTTGGTAAACCATTCCCTGACATTGTTTCTGAATGAAGGAAAATGTAAACACCAAACAAGACTGAATCTTTGTGCTTTCTACACTAAGAACCAAAGGGCTCTGGATACCAATTTGTTAGGGTAATCCAAGATAAGAGGAAGAAGATAACAAGTAAGAACTAGAGAGAAAACTAGGAGGAAAGTGTTAAGATTTTATTGATAAGAAAAAAAATAGAGAATGAGTTGTATACAATGCATGTGGTACACGCTTATTTATAAGGAAAACTCCTAACCCATCTATTACTTGTAACACAAGTAACCATAACTAACTAACTCAAGGTAGTTATGTAACCACCTCCTAACTACCTAACCAAGTCTAATAGGATTGAAGTTATAAAACATCAGTTTAAACACTGTTAAAATAAAATTTATTTAATTAATCTTAAACTCTTAAATTTTTTTAATGATTTTTTACACACATGTTTATCACTTTATAAAATGCTCATTAACCAAAACTTATAACTTGTTAATGTAGGATGAGTTAAATATCAATTTTACGCATGCGTATTATGTATCATATTGTACGCGAGTACCATTTCTTTAGTTTATGTTTTATGGTTTATATTAAACGGAGTACATCATATTATAGTGCACTGTCAGTATTAAATATCGATTATAAACGTCTATGAGATTCTTTTGCGACTTAATCACTTTTATCTCACTTAAATATCAATTATAAACGTCTAAAAGATTCTTAAGCTACTGAATAACTATTCTTGAACTTACATATCTTGCACATTAATATCTCCCACATTAATATCCCACACTTATATATCAATTATAAACGTCTATGAGATTTTTATACGACTCGATCACTCTTATCCCACTTAAATATCAATTATAAACGTCTATGAGATTCTTATACGACTGAATCACTATTCTCGAACTTACATATCTCGCATATTAGTATCTCCCACATTAATATTTCCCACTTAAATATCGATTAAACGTCTATGAGATTCTTATAGAACTTGAGCACTCTTATCCCACTTAAATATCAATTATAAACGTCTATGAGATTCTTAGACTTCTGAATCACTATTCTCAAACTCTGTTAAAATAAAATTTGTTTAATTAATCTTAAACTCTTAAATTTTATTAATGATTTTTACACATGTGTTTATCACTTTATAAAATGTTCATTAACCAAAACTTATAATTTTTTAATGTGAGATGAGTTAAATATCAATTTTACGCATGCATATTATGTATCATACTGTACGCGAGTGACATTTTTATTTTATTTTATGTTTTAAAGTTTAGATTAAACGGAGTACATCATATTATCACTACTAGAAAAAATTGTTTTGAGACGGAAATTTCCGTCCCAATTCATATTTTGGATGGAATCAGGGACAAAATTATTTCGTCGCAATTTCGCTGTCGCAAATTAGTTAGCACGGAAAATTATATTCCGTCACAGTTTAGGGACGAAATCAAGGACAAAAATAATTAATTGGTTGGACAACTTTATTTATTACGTCTCAATTCTGCGACAGAATGTTTATATTTTGTCTTAATAAAATGACCGAATATTCATATTCCGTCCCCATATTTGTATTTTATTTTTTTCAATAGTGACAAAATATTTACTTTTCATCCCAATATTTATTTAATTTTATATTTTCACAAAAACAGTGTAATCATATACATAGTGTAGATTAAATTGTGTTGTAACATTAAATTTTATATTTTAATTATATCATTGAAAAATCCAAAAAAAATATGATTTTTATTTATTTATTTACATTGCTATCATATTATTTATTTATTTCATTCATTGTTATGGTCATTTACTACTATTTGCATTTTTATTAATTGCTCTTATTATTAATTAAACAAAAAGTAGTATATAAAAAAAAAAATCAATAACCTTGTTGTTGCACGTCCCCCTCCCCATTTTCTTTTTAATTATTATTATATTTATTATTATTAATATTTTTTTATTTTTAATTAATTAAAAAAATGAAAAATATGAGAACACATATCACGTGTTCCGAGTTTTTTCCTTTGCTCTTGTCATCTTCCTCAGTTGGGGGTTTCAATTTCCTCACCATTTCCAATTCATCATGCATCAATTGTCCAATCCAAATCCTAATTTTCACTTATATAACAGAGGCCAAAAATTAAGAGGAGGGGAAAAAAATTGGCTCTGCGCACCATCACAAACAACTCAAACCCTAACATCTTTTCTTCAAACATCAGAAACAATAACAACAATCAACCCAAATCCTTCACAACTCAGAAACCACACTTCCAAATCCGAAAAATTAACAACAGACAATCTCAAATCAAAATCCAAACTGAACCACACAAGTCAAATTTCATCAACAATCACAACACACCAATATCAAAACCAAAACGAAAAAGAAAGTGGAGATAAGTAGAGATCGAAACCGAACCCAGAAAGTAGGAGGAGAAGAAAGATGGAATCGAAAGGAGAGACCGAAAGACAAAATCAAACCACCTTCTTTTAATCTCCGATCCCGTGAGTTCGGTAAGGATTTCTGAGATTTAGAGGTCGGATTTGGGATCTGAGAACACTTTTCAATGTTTTTAGTGAGAAAAACATATCTGATTGAACCATTTTTGGTTTGTTGTTTATGTGGGATTGAAGGCTAAGACAGTGGACATAGCATGGAAGGCTGGAAATTCAAAAATGTTGGGATTACAGTGTTTGATTCTTTGGAGGTGGTGGTTAGTTCTTTGGGATCAAAAGGATGAAATGCAATTTATGGGTTTGAAACCCAGAAATTTAAAGGGAATGAAGAACATTTAAATTTATTGATTATAGATTCTTATTATTTTAATAAAAAAAATAAATAAAAAATACTTTTTTTTTTTAATAATCCTACATGGCCTTGCCATATAAGCATTTTTAATAAAAATTAAACTTTTTTAAACAAAAAAGGAAAAAAGATGTGATGGTAAACATTTTAAAAGATAAAGGATCTAAACGTAAAAAAATAAGATAAAGGATTAACGGTGTAATTTTACCATATAATAATGTGCGAGATATTTAAGTTCAAGAATATTAATTCAGTCGTCTAAGAATCTCATAGACGTTTATAATTGATACTTAAGTGAAATAAGAGTGATCAAGTCGTATAAGAATCTCATAGATGTTTATAACCGATATTTAAGTGGAAGATATTAATATGCGAGATATTTAAGTACGTAATAGTGATTCAATCGTCTAAGAATCTCATAGATGTTTATAATCGATATTTAAGTGGAAGATGTTAATGTGCGAGATACGTAAGTTTGAGAATAGTGATTCAGTCGTCTAAGAATTTCATAGACGTTTATAATTGATATTTAAGTGGGATAAGAGTGATCGAGTTATATAAGAATCTCATAGACGTTTATAACCGATATTTAAGTGGGAGATATTAATGTGGAAGTTACTAATATGCGATATATGCAAGTTCGAGAATATTGATTCAATCGTCTAAAAATTTCATAGACGTTTATAATTGATATTTAAGTGGAATAAGAGTAATCGAGTCGCATTAGAATCTCATAGATGTTTATAATCGATATTTAAGTGAGAGATATTAATATGCGAGATATTTAAGTGCGAAAAGAGTGATTCAGTCGTCTAAAAATCTCATAGACATTTATAATTGATATTTAAGTAGAAGATATTAATGTGCGAGATATGTAAGTTTGATAATAATGATTCAGTCGTCTATGAATCTCAAAGACGTTTATAATTGATATTTAAGTGGGATAAGAGTGATCGAGTTCTATAAGAATCTCATAGACGTTTATAATCGATATTTAAGTGGGAAATATTAATGTGCAAGATACTGATATGAGAGATATGCAAGGTCGAAAATAGTGATTCAGTCGTATAAGAACATCATAGACGTTTATAATTGATATTTAAGTGGATAAGAGTGATCGAGTAGTGTAAAAATATCATAGACGTTTATAATAGACATTTAAATGGGAGATATTAATGTGCGAGATATGTAAGTTCGCGAATAGTTATTCAGTCGTCTAAGAATCTCATAGACGTTTAAAATTGATATTTAAGTGGGATAAAAGTGATTAAGTCGTATAAGAATCTCATAGACGTTTATAACCGATATTTAATACCGACAGTGTACTATAATATGATGTACTCCGTTTAATCTAAACCATAAAACACAAAGTAAATAAAATGATACTCGCGTACGATATGATGCATAATATGCATGCGTATAATTGATATTTAACTCATCTCACATTAAAAAATTATAAGTTTTGGTTAATGAGCATTTTATAAAGGGATAAACACGTGTAAAAAAATTAATTAAATTTTATTTTAACAGTGTTTAAATAATGTATTAAGAAAATTTTTGTACGACTAAAAATACTATTAAAATTAAGTAAGGACTGAACTTAAAGGATCTATATTTTATATGAATAAAAAAACAAAAAATAAAAAATAAAAAATAATACAATACTAATAGTACATCATAATATCATGTACCACTTTTTTAATTAATGGTCAAAAAATAAAATTGCAAAAAAAAAAAAAAAAGCAAGTGGTGCACCGTGAGAGACCTCCAAAGCACAATAAACCAAAAAAACAGTCACCTAGTCATACAAAGCCAAGGTTCACACGTCCACACATATAAGAGACTATAATTATTTTATTTCGTTCTAATCAAATTGGTGTTTCATGTTTGTAAAGTCAAAAAGTTTTAAGTTATTTATAAGCTATTTTTAAGATTTACTTAAGATTTCAAGTTATTTTCATATCTTCCACATCTTTCAAAGTTATTCTTTTAAATCTATTGAAAGAAATTTGGACATTACATACTTGGTGTTTTTTTTTATTCTTGAAAATGACAATATTCTAAAAGTAAAAGAAATATAAGTATACTTGGTCCTTTTAGTTACATTTAATCTTAATATATATATAAAAGTAATGCTTTGCAAACTCTTTTTTCCCTCCAATTTGCTTAATCAATGTTGGCCCACTTTTCCTTTTTATTTTATTTCTGTTTTTTTTATTTCTATATTTACTCTTTTGATTTATTTTTTTTCCCTCTTCCTTTTTTATTTGCATGTGCGTTAGTTTCTCTCTCTTTTGTTCACTTATGCGTGCTTTTTTTGTTTGTTCCCAGAAAAACTTATTTCTACGGCAGATAAGCATTAATTTTGTTGTGAGTATCCAAGCTTTTTCTTTATTTTACTGATGAATACACTTTCTTCCTGCATTACAAATAATAAAGGATTTGCAGTTTCAATTTCACACAGTTGCAATTTTTTTTCCACCTCCTGTGTTCTGTTAAACTAATGGCTAATCTCGATTGATTCACGACCTTGCTCTCTCAATTTGTTGAGAGATTTGAAAGTTTTTTTGCTATTCAAAATATTCTTTGATATTGCTTTTGTAAATATTTTTTTGCTATTCAACATATTTTTTGTTACCATTCAATTTTTGGGTTCAATTTTGTTATCTCACTTGCTTGATATTTGTTTGATATTTGGGTTCTATTTCTCCTTAATTGCAGGTGCGATTTTTTTCCACATTATTATTGCTGTTATTTGAGAGCATTTATTCCTATTTTTAAAAAGCATCTCAGTCATTTACTGTTAATAGTAAAGATTTGAAGACATAAGACAGTTACTTGACCAACAAGTAACTGCAACTCTAGCTAGCTTAAGAGAATAGGATATTGCTCTAACTACTTCATAGAGTTAGTTATGTGTCCTAACTGCATGTTGGTTAGTTATTAGATCCATAGCTAACACCCTTGTATATAAGCTAATCTACTATCATTGTAAGAGTTGAGTTTTGTGAAATAAGAATTTTTCTTTCTCTGAAGCTTTGTTATCTTCTTCTTCTTCCTTTCTCAATAGCTTCTTCGTGCTTGAATCAATCACAACAATGGTAGATTGCACTAGTTTTTACATGGTATCATGAGCCTTTCATGATTCACTACCATTTCTCTTCTTGTTATGTGATTTGTTTCATCTCTGATCATTTCTTTGATCTTGTTTGTTCCTTTTTCGATCCTTTCTTTCTTGATTTCCAAAACTCCTTTCCTTTTTCTCCTTGCTTCCTGAACAATGTATGTGCATAGCTCTGAAGGTAGTGTTCATGGTGTCATTCCTTCAGGTCACCATAACAAAGGCTACCAAAATGACACTCTCAATCCCTATTTCTTGCACCCTAATGAGAATCCAGGCCTTGTTCTGGTTTCACCTCCTTTATCGGGTTCTAACTATAATTCTTGGTCAAGATCTATGACCATGGCCCTCAAATCCAAGTAAAAGATTCATTTCATCAATGGCTCCCTTCTCGACCCCTTGATGATGACCATGATTCTTTGGCATGGGACAGATGCAATACTATGGTTATGTCCTGGTTGAATAACTCTGTGGAACCAGAAATTTCACAAAGTATCTTGTGGATGGACACTGCATCTGAAGTTTGGCAGGATTTGAAGGAAAGATTCTATCAAGGAGATGTGTTTCGTGTTTCAGACATTCAAGAAGAAATCTACACTCTTAGACAAGGTGATTCTTCTATATCTACTTACTATACTAAGATGAAGAAATTATGGCAAGAGTTAGATAATTTTCGCCCTATTCCTGAGTCAAATTGTGTGTATAATTGCGCTGCCATCACCAAGATGAAGGAATACAAAGAATCTGATCAACGATCAAGTGATTAGATTCTTAAAAGGGCTTAATGAACAATATAGTGCAGTGAGATCCCAAATCATGTTGATGGATCCTCTTCCCACCATTAGCAAAGTCTATTCTTTATTGGTTCAGCAAGAAAGGCAAGCTTCATCAATCTTTGATGAATCAAAACTTTTGGCTGCAGCAAATGGTTATACCAATGGTGGAAAGGGTGGATATGGTCGTGGTAAATCCACTAGAGGTGGTAAGTCAGGTGGTGGTAAAGGCAAAGGCTCAGGCTCTAGAATGTGCTCCTTCTGTGGCTAGACAAATCATGTTGTTGATGATGATACTGTCAATAACTGCACTAATGAGAAGAGTGGTGATGATGATGATACTCAATCTGTTGATTATGATGAGGGTAATGGTGACTCAGAAACTCGAAAATTGTTTTTTACTCCTGCTCAACATAAAGCACTTTGAGCACTTCTTCAAGGATCTAGTTCATTGCCTTCACATAGCATTAATCACATCACTTCCACATCAGGTATAATCTGCAATGCTTCTAATCTTGGTGACTCCACTAGGTTCATTTTGGACACAGGAGCCACTGATCATGTTTGTCACTCCCTTCAATTTTTCCAATGCATAAAGAGAATTGATCCTATGCATTTAAAACTTCCTAATGGTTCATTAGTAACTTCATGTTTTTCAGGCACAATATTCTTTGATAAAAACTTTTATCTCATTGATGTTCTTTATTTTCTTGATTTCTCTTTTAATTTGATATCTATGCCAAAACTTACTCATAATCTTCAATGCACTCTTACCTTTAATAACAATGACTGCTTGATACATGATCAATGCTCAAAGATGATGATTGGTGTAAATAAGATACTTCATGGACTTTACATTCTCCAAAAGCCTACCCTTACCTTAGAAAAACTGTCTGTTAGTCATTGTATCAATACTATACATAACTTTGTAAATAAAGATTCTAGCTTAGGTACCAATAAGAATAATGATTGTACCTTATGGCATACGAGATTTGGACATGTTTCACATGACAAACTCATTGAAATCAATAAAGTTTTTCCATTTGTTCAAGTTTCTAATAAATCTGATCCTTGTGATATATGCTTCTATGCAAAACAGAAAAGATTACCTTTTACTTTGAGCAACAATGTTTCTAAACATAATTTTGATCTTGTCCATATGGACATATGGGGCCCATTCTCTATACCTTCTATCCTTGGTTACAAGTATTTTCTGACTATAGTAGATGACAGAAGCAGATTCACTTGGCTTTATTTCTTGAAGCTCAAGTCTGAAGCTTCTCTTACATCAAACATTTTTGTGCCATGGTCCAAACTCAATTTGAAACCAAGGTTAAATGTATTAGATCAGACAATGGCTCTGAGTTTTTACTTAAAGACTTTTATCTTGAAAATGGCATTTTTCATCAAACATCATGTGTAGGCACCCCTCAGCAAAATGGAATAGTAGAGAGGAAGCACCAACACATTCTTGGTATAGCTCGTGCTCTACTATTTCAGGCCAATATTCTTAAAATTTTCTGGGCACATGCTGCAGGTCATGCATACACATTATCAACAAACTCCCTACTCCCTTTTTAAATCAAAAATCTCCTTTTCAAATGCTTTATGGTGAATTACTTGAGATATCTAATCTCAGAGTTTTTGGATCACTTATTTTTGCTTCCACTCTTCAATCTAACAGAAAGAAGCTAGATTCTAGATCTAGAAAGTGCATTACTCTTGGTTTCAGGCCAGGTGTAAAAGGTCATATTCTTTTTTATCTTAAAAGTAAAGAAATTTTTATCTCTAGAGATGTTGTATTTTTTGAACACATTTTCCCTTATAAATCCATGAATGATGATAGCAATGCTGAAACTTCTCATCCTTATGCTTGTGACAATCACAGTTCTTATGATGATATCTTTCCCATCATGCCTAGTTCACCAAATCAACATCAGCTCCCACCAACTTCACTTCCTGAAAATAACCCTTCAACCTCTAAGCCAACTTCCACACCATCAAGTTCTCCACCTCATGCTCACCCTCAAACTACCTCTGTAACTCTTCCATCTCCATCTCACCCTATCCCTATTCAACCTACCTCCTTACCTCTAAACTCTCATTCTATCCCTAATCCCACTCCTGATCCTCCTCTCAGAAAATCTAAGAGAGTCTCTCATCCACCAGATTACCTTAGAGATTATCATTGTGACCTGCTAGCTACAGTTGTTCCTCATATATCTAAGCCAACACCTTCATCATCATCTATTTGTAAGTATCCTATATCTTCTGTTATTTGTTATGATAACTTGTCTTCTGCACACACACACACACACTATGCCTTAAATTTGTCCACTATTAATGAACCAAGTTCTTATGAGGAGGCAATGAACAATGAAAACTGGAGAAATGCTATAAGTGTTGAACTGTCAGCTCTAGTCAAAAACAAAACCTGGGATCTAGTTCCACTTCCAGCACATAAGAAAGCAATTGGGTGTAAATGGGTTTTCAAAATCAAACTTCATGCCGATGGATCAATTGAAAGGTATAAAGCACGATTGGTAGCAAAAGGTTTCAAACAAACTGAAGGTATTGACTACATTGATACTTTTAGTCTTGTGGTTAAGATGACTACAGTCAGAGTGTTTATGGCCTTAGCTGCTTCACAAAATTGGCTTTTATTCCAATTAGATGTTAACACAGCATTCCTTCATGGTGACTTAAATGAGGAAATTTACATGAAACCTCCTCCAGGTTTGAGCCTTCCACAGGGTAACTTGGTCTGCAAGCTACAGAGGTCCTTATATGGCTTGAAGCAGGCAAGCAGGCAATGGAATGCAAAATTAACTGAGACACTCATTTCATCTGGCTTCACACAGTCTAAAGCTGACTATTCTCTTTTCACTAAGAAAACAAGCACTGGCTTCACAGCTATTCTTGTTTATGTTGATGATTTGGTGTTAAGGGGCACTGGCATAGAAGAGATTAATCACTTGAAGACACTACTTGATCAGAAGTTCAGCATCAAGGATCTAGGATGTCTCAAATATTTTCTAGGTTTTGAAGTTACCAGGTCCAAAACTGGTATATCTCTTTGCCAAAGAAAATACACTCTTGATATCTTACAAGATACTGGCTTACTAGCAGCAAAGCCATGTGCTACTCCAATGCAGCCTCAGTTACAGCTACACAAATCCTCTAGCACTCTTCTAACTGATCCCACACCTTACAGAAGATTGATTGGTAGATTGTTATATTTGACACATTCCAGGCCAGAAATTTCTTATGCTGTCAGCAAGCTCAGTCAATTCCTTGACAAGTCAACAGACACACATACGTTAGCTGGACTACATGTTCTTAAATTCCTGAAGAATCACCCTTGCCAAGGCTTGTTCTTCAGTTCATCATCATCACTCACCTTGAAAGGATACTCAGACTCAGATTGGGGAGCTTGCCCTGACACTAGAAGGTCCACTACAGGATTTTGTTTTTTCATTGGAACATCTCGCATCAACTGGAAGAGTAAGAAACAAACTGTTGTTTCTAGGTCCTCTAGTGAAGCAGAATATAGAGCCTTAGCCCAAGCAACCTGTGAGGGTCAATGGCTTCTCTATTTACTGTGACAACAAGTCTGCTATGCATATTGCAGCCAACCCTGTATTTCATGAGCGTACCAAGCACATTGAGATTGATCTACATGTGGTACGAGACAAGGTGCAGTCCAACATCATTCATTTCTTACCAGTTACTTCCAAAGAACAAGTGGCTGATATATTCACAAAGTCATTGCACCCAGGCCCCTTTCATTCTCTCTAGTCCAAGCTTGGTACATTTGACATGTATTCTAGCTTGAGGGGGCATGTTAATAGTAAAGATTTGAAGACATAAGACAGTTACTTGACCAACAAGTAACTGCAACTCTAGCTAGCTTAAGAGAATAGGATCTTGCTCTAACTACTTCATAGAGTTAGTTATGTGTCCTAACTGCACGTTAGCTATGCCCTAACTGCATGTTGGTTAGTTATTAGATCCCTAGCTCACACCCTTGTATATAAGCTAATGTACTATCATTGTAAGAGTTGAGTTTTGTGAAATAAGAATTTTTCTTTCTCTGAAGCTTTGTTATCTTCTTCTTCTTCCTTTCTCAATAGCTTCTTCGTGCTTGAATCAATCACAACAATGGTAGATTGCACTAGTTTTTACATTTACTGCTTGCAGATATTTATGTTAATTGTTTCTCCTTTTATTCCTATAGTTTCTCTTTTTATTCCTGTTGTTTCTCTTCATTATTGTTATGCGATTTCATCAAGGAACAAATCCGGCGCATTAATTACTTGCATGTATATCCATGCTAATATTTCTCTTTCAATATTCCTATGAAAATTCCTTCTACATTCTCTCTCTTCTTTTTTTTTGCTCCTCTACGTTTTTTAATTCTGCATTAATGCTATTGCAGAAGGGCGAATTAAATGTTGTGCTGCTCCATGCGTGATTTTTTTTTGTAATTCTCCTTCTCCCCAACATTTATTTTTTGGAAAATGCTACTAAGCACGACAGAGGCAGTCGTGCAAATGTAACGACATGACGTGTCGTCCAACCTTATTAAAGTGTTTCTCCCTCTTCGCTATTTCTCCCTCTTCCTATTTCCTGCGCATTAAATCTTCTCAAACATTATCGTTCCTTTGCACGCCACCACCGAAAGCCTGCAACTGCATCAATCGAGGTCGCGACGACGTCACAAAATTATATTTTCATCGTGCTTCAGGGGACGCCACTGCAGATGAATGGTAGTGGGGTAAAAATGATCTATCGAAATAGTTTTGAATAGCATCAGCATCACCTGTTCCAAGTCGAAGCCGCCTTACTTTGTCGATATAATTTCGACAATCTTTTTCCCCAAATGTTAGATTATCATACCCATTTGCTTCCACAACCATGGACCGAAAATTCCTGCTAACATTAATTCCAACTTTATCATTAAGCTCTAACCTCCTTTTGATATGAGGGTCCAAATTTTTGTTGCATCTAAAATACCTTGATTTGGTTGGGATTATTTCATGATTATGCTCAAGTGCAACTCTTGAAACCGTAGTTATTCCATCTAAAGACACAGCAACACTTACTCTAGCCTTACATTGTGATCTTGTGGTAGGATTTGGCTTCAAAAGATTCTTTGATTTGCTCTCATGCTTTCTTGCACGACTACATGCTAGAGTAAAATATTTTTTTCCATCATCTGCGAATATCCTGCACACAATATCCTGATAGTGAATGAATGCTTTGCGAGATTTTCTGAGGCAATAAATTCATTCAGAATCTCCTCATATTCCTCTCAATTTTGAACTCCAAACTGCTCGGGTTCGTTTTCACTTTCTTTTTGGTTTATTAGCTTTTTCAATACAATTTCAATCAATATTTTTAACCTTTAATTTTTTTGCTGGATTTTTTTATTCCTCTGTTTAGTGAATGACATGATTATTTCCATAAGGATATATTGAAGAATGTTCATTTGCTGTTTAACTTGACATATATTTAAATTGGGTCATGTTCAAACGTTTTGTATTATAGAAGGTTCCCTTGCGGGTAAATCGGTAAGGAGCTAGCGGCATTTTTATTGTTCTTTAGCTATTTGAAGTGATGATGTCTTTAATTTTAATGCATTTTACATTTTTTTTGTTTCTATTATTGTTATTCTGATTTAAAGCACAAATCCTAATTAAAAAATTAGTTTAGTTGATATTACTAATAACTACATTTTTATTCAATCCCTTAAATTTTATAAATACTCCATTTGTGTGCTTGGTTAGCTATGCTTAATGCAGCAATAGCGAGAATGGTAGAGATAACAACTAACAAACAAGAGGTGAAGCAATTTGTTGAGTTTTTTTTCCTTAAAGATTTGCATCAATTGAAGCAAAGTTAAAAGCAAGTAGATGCTACAAAATTAGAGTTTTGCATTTGATCATGGCTTATACAATTTGACTTAAGGCTATATGTTTTTAGACTTTTGTGAATTTTACTCCTAATAATTTTGGCTAACTTCAATTGGACCAAGAAAGGCTCATTTCATATCAATTTAAGACTTCAAGTATGGTAAGTTTTAAGAAAAAAAAGACACCCAATTTTGTTGTTTTTTGCTCTGGTGTGGTTTTTTGTGTGGATCGTACCATCTCAGCTGTGTTGATTAGTTGAGATAGAAAATATTTTGTTAGGACTTTTGTTAACAATCTAAAATAAGCCACAATTTGTTCAATAACATATTAAAAATTTTATTTGAATTAGTTTTAATTTTACATTTAGAGCATCTAATCCTAGACATAAATATGAACTAAGTTTAACAAATTCTAAATATTGGTAATGGTATATGGCTTATTAAGATGCTATACCATTAACAAGATTGGATGCATCATGTAATATGTGTGATATGATGGAACATCAATTTTATGATTGAGCAAAATGTATTTGCTGACCATATTCAGGTTGTTGTAAAAGTGAATGAAACGGTGCAAATGATGGTCAAATTAGACAGAGGAGCAACTTAAACTAACTTGGTCATACCGTGTGTAAACAACGATACTTGCTGATTATGGTTTTGGAAAGGGCAAGGGATGGTCAATATAGCCCAATTGTTTTCTAGGATACGTTGCTTAATCATTTTGCATAATTGCATTTTGGTCACATAGCCAATTGTTTTATGGACAAGTTTAACTTATCATTTAAATGCAAAAGCAATTTGCAATCTTTTGATAGTTCACAAGAAATATTGATGATTTGAGCTAAATTATCATTACTGAACTCAATGCTTTGCCTTTATTGTCTTATACTCTTCAAGTTAAATTTTTTATTGTTCCAGGAATTGCATCTTATTGTGTGATTTTTATGTAATGTTAATGGTTATTATGTAATGATATTAATTTAATATTGTTTAATTCCATTTGTAGCGTGTATTTTAAGTTTCAATATACTTAAGTGTAGATTTCATTTTGTTTTTTTTTATTTGCACTTTAAATTGTATATCTATTATAGAAATTTAAATTGTATATCTATCACTCAACCAAACTCGTGCAAAGCACGGGTCAAAGACTTATTATCTTCTAAAAGTAAACATGCATTCCAAATTTTTTTTTTTTTTTTTGACAAATGGATTCCCAAACTATTAAATGTAACTAAAAAGTAAAGAATTATAAATTTAAGTGTTTGAAAAATTATAAGTGTAACATTATTATGACATAACAATAAATTAAAGAAAAGAAAATGTGAAATTGAAAAGAAAATGTGATTTTCCTAACTTGAAGGACATCGTGATACCTTTGAAATTAATTGAGAAGAAGACAATTAAAAAAAATTTAATTTATATACACTGTCAGTGTAAAGTTATTTTACACATACATCCAATAATATACCAACACATCATGTATTGTGTTTAAAAACACATGATGTGTCATATTCATTAAATGACGTGGTAACATATCATTGGATGCATGTGTAAAAAAGTTTTACACTAATAGTGCACAACAATTAAACTCATTAAAAAATAATAATATTTAAGAAAATGTTAACTAGGACTCCCGGGACAAAAGGTTAAATATTGCAATTTTTAATGTATTGAATACACATATTTTTATCAAAATTCACTATTTAAAATGCTTAGTTAAAAAGTGTTCCGGAAATATTCTTTGGCAAGATCCTAATATTTATCATCTTATTTAAATTCATTATAATAACTTCAAGGTCCATGAAATTAGGAAATAAATATAAATAAAATTATTGGATGTCAATACATAACTTGAAAATTTTTAGAATAAGATATACTATTACACACGTCTTGCACTCTCTCAGGTCTTGTACATAGAATCTTCACCGTCAAGACGTATTACACAATGATAACGAATGCATTTCATAACGAAAGGAGGCATAAAAATTTGTGGGCAATCAACATTTTTTTCACATTCAATATATCCTTTTAAGAGAAAGGAGAATCATATAATATTATTAAAAAGGAGTAAAAGATTGTGTACATAGTAAAAAAAGAAAATAAAAAAAAAAACAAAAATAATGGATTACCATCAACTTCAATGGCGGCAAGAAATATGTAAAGGAATATAAATATAATCATAGCATAAACAAATTTAAGATAGACATATTTTACCATATTTGCAATTTTGCATGTCAAAAATAGAATATGGTTCGAAATCTTTATAGTGCATACGAGTCGTACTCTACCGGAAAGAATTAAATAATTCTTAGCAATTACTCCACGTTTCTTTTTACTTGTCTTTTTAGAATAGTAACACCAAATTAAGGAACTATATATTTGCACTTTATCTTCTTATTATACCCTCGTTTTAATCTACCAATAAATTTCTATTTTTTTTTCACACAATTTCTCTTTCCAATAAATTTAATATATTATGTTAAAAAAAAAAAATTTAATATGTTATGTTCCAAAAAAAATATAAAATATTTAGTTTTCTTTTTTTTTTTTTAGCAAAAGGAAAATAATATTAAAAGAAAATAACAAGATACAGAGACTGGGGGGACATAAAACCTGACTCAGTTACAACCAAAAGGAAATACATAGTGATCAAACATAACTAGGTCTAACAGTCCTAATCAATCAAAACAATACAAACACTCATCACGAGCGCAACTCAGCGAACCCGCGTACGGGCACGAAACCAAGTTACAAAAAAAGATGAAAAGCGAGAGCATTATCAAGATAAAAAAGGATTTAAAGCTTAGTGTATGGAGCGACCGCCAACACGGAACCAGAACCACGACCAACAACCCCCTGAACAAGCAGCAGGCAAAATAGTTCTTTCGAACAAACAATCCGAAAAGAGCCACGAGCACAAAGACGGATAAGGAGCCGGTACTGGAGTAGAGACATTCCTGACACCTTAAGACCTGCAGATCTCAACAGACCTGGAACATCAGAGAAACAAAAAGCGCAGAACACCAATACTACCAGTTTCACAAGAACGACGCATTTGAACCCAGAACGAGGGATGAGTCCAACACGTTAGTAACGACCCTTTCAGGTTAATAGGACTAGGCCCTTACGGGTTAAGAACAACCAATATACCACCAAATCTCTGAACCAAAAACACAAACAAAAAAAAAAAATCAAAGGAAAACAAACGTTACCAACAGACGAACAACACGACGATCACAAAACAACACGAACACACCGGCGGCGAAAACCAACAACGAGAGACGGTGACAGGAGAAAGGGAACCACCAAAATGGAAAGACGAAACCATCAAACCAGTGCTGGACAGAACCGAACACCCAAAACCATCAAGAATCATCGGAAAACGCGAGACTCGGCGGCCACCACAAAACAGAAACTAAGACAAAAATATCACACAGGAAAGGGAGAAACACAAAAACATAATGGCTGAGAGAAACCAAACCACTCGAGAAGGAGACGACCAGTGAAGGCAGAAACGATCGAATCAGACCACCAAACCACCACGAAATCTCTGACGCCGATTTGGAAAAAGGTGATGCGGAGGGAAGCCGCCGCTCCTTACACCACCACGAAGTTGGACCACATCGGAAAGAAAAGGTTTGGATGAAATGGTCGATCTGAAAAAAAGAGAGGAGAACTAGAGAGAGGTTAGAGAGAATTTTCTTAGAGAGAGAAAGGGTCGGTTTCATCCATGAACTAGTCAAAATATTTAGTTTTCCAAATAAATAGCATTAATTTGTTTTATTGAAAAAGATAAGAGCAATTGACAAAGGGTATAATTGACAAATCATACCCGTAAAATACCAAAAGAACAATTAAATTGAAACGCTAAATTTAGCCCTAAAAGACAAGTAAAAAGGAACGGAGGGAGTATGTAGTAAGAAATTCTTCCTCAAATTAGAATTAATATTTTATTTGAGAAAAATATAATCTTTATTAAATGTCTCTCAATTGGTTCAATGGGTTGTGTTTGTTCTTTTATCACACTTAAGAGTTTCATTCTTGTTAAATTTTCATTGTTATTTTATGGTTTAATTATTTTGTAGCTGTTTCGAGATCTTCACTTAGTTGACAGTGATAATACATTATTTAAGAGGTCGAAGTTTGAAATTTGAGTCATCTTAATTACTTATTTAATTTAAGAGTGAAATTTTTAGTCAATAAATTATTTAACAAAAAAAGAAATAAACTTATGTGTAAAATTAGTTGTTTTTTTATATTAAATTACTTTTAAAACAGTGACATCTTTTTTTTTACTAAAAATATATAATTAATTACTAACATAACTTTTTTTAGATAAAAAAAATGACAATAGTTATTAAAAATCGACACATAAATAAATGAGCTAAGATTTGAACTCCAATTACAACATCCCACCAAACAATTTCTACATTTCTTTTCAATTGAACTAAGATTTATTTATAACACAGTAGTTAATAAAATATTATAAATGATTAATGACACAAAATTATATTTGTGTTACAAATATATGTCTCTTATTTTCTAAAAGAAATTAACAAACAAATAATTTGTAAAAGAATATCATATGCGGTACAAATATCAGAACACATATAATGTCCCATATCACATGCAAAAAAAATCTGTCTAGTTGTTAATACTCAATAATAAAATTAAGGCAAAATTACACATATGGTCCTTTATCTTATTTTTTTGTAATATTTTGGTCTTTTATCTTTTATTTATAACAATTTGGTCCTTTATCTTATATATTTGTAACACTTTGGTCCTTTATCTTTTATTTGTAACACTTTAGTCCTTTATCTTTTATAACATTCACATATAAATTCTTTTTCTCATATTTTTTTTATTCAAAAAAATGTTGAATTTTATTTTTTAAAATACCTTTTTATTAAAATTAAATAAAACTCATAATTTTGATAAAAATGTTCACCATCTTCATCAATTCTTTTATATTTTCATGTTCTTTAAGGGACCAAAATGTTACAAATAAAAGATAAAGGACCAAAGTGTTACAAAAAGATAAGATAAAGGACCAAAATGTTACAAATGAAAGATAAAAGACCAAAATATTACAAAAAAATAAGATAAAGGACCAAATATGTAATTTTGCCTAAAATTAACTTGAAGGAACTTTGTTGCTGTAATTTTGTCAAAAAATCAATCATCTCTATAACTACTAGTTTTGACAAGCTGAATAATACGTTGTCATGGAACATCAATTTCTCCTTTGCCCCAAAGTGTGTTTTCAACTAGCTTCCTAGCTTAACACTATGTGTACCTATTTTTATTTTTTATTTTGTTTATAAACTTTTTTCCTATAAATATTTCAACCATATTATATTATGGACTTGATTAAGGCTCATGTTCGGTTCTGAAATTCCTGGCACGCTAAGCACGATGTGCGATACGATGTTCTAAGAACCTTAACACTTTTATCACAATATAAAAGTAAGCAAATAAATGAAAGCAGATAAATAACACGGGATATTTGTTAACCCAGTTCGGAGCACAACACTACTTAATCTGGGGGATACCAATCCTTGAAGGAATATCACTATAATAGTCCTAGTTGCAAGTTCTCAGCAAACGCCACGTTCACAACTCATAACCTAGCAACTACCAATGACTCTTCAACCTAGGAACTCCTAAGTCTGAGATCTCATCTCACCCCCTTGCAACCTTACAAACAGCAAGGATTTCAACAACACAAAGAACAAATAAGTTTTGAAGACACACTCCTAAAAACTACTCACTCGTACTTAAAGGCTTAGAGTGTTAAAACACACAAGGTCCTAACTCCGTACTTCAAAGCTTAGGAGAGGATCACAAAGATTACAACTCAAAACACAACGTCCTAAGCTTGCATCAATGAGACACAAGAAAGGCTCTCAAAAATAACACACACGCAAAAACCTAGAATACTAGACTCAAACACAATGACGGCGTGAACCACTGCTAAATTAGGTTTAGCACAATCTTTAAATACTTCAGGCAAAAGTCCTTGATTCAGAATTAAACACGGGCTTGATTTGTTTGACCCAAACAATTAACCAAATTAATTAAAAGAGATTCTTTCCAAAAATACTCTTCAAGGAGATTCTTCACAAAACTATTCTTGACAAGGATCTGAAGCATTGAATGATGATCCTCATAATAAGCCTGATTAAAAGGCGCCATGCAAGATCCATGAGAGAGAGAAACAAACATTCCATAAATAGAACAGCGCGCGTACTCTTCCAAAAAGGCGAGATACGATGTTGAGGCATCTTATCACACATCCTGCTGCAATGTTTATTTTACCAAAAATGCAGCCAATCACCAAAGACTCAACAAACTCCCCCTTTGGCAAATTTTTGGCTAAAACAATTTATGACCATACAGATCGTACTTAAACAGATACTTCAACTACATTTCTTTTTCTCAATATAAGCACACAAGCATAAAGATCAGTAGAGACTATTCTTCAAAACAGTTTCCATACTTACTCCTTCATGGAGAACAGTAGACAAGAATAAGATGTATCTTTTAAGTTTATCAGAGAGGCATGCAATAGCGGAACACAAAAACTACTTAGCCTTAAATGGTCAGGAAAATAAACATTGATAGGATGTTGAGTAGAAAGCTTCAACATTTCACAAAACATCTCCCCCTGCACATATGCATAGGATGTTGGAGCATCATATCCAACATCTCCCCCTGTAGACCACATGTCATCACTCTAAACACACATGCACATACCAGATCATACAGGAACATACAAACATATACTCTACATACATATCATAACCAGAGCAGTGCAGACTACCAGCAGAGACAGAGATCATAACAACACACCAAATTACCAAATTTATACTCCCCCTTTTTGCCACAAATTTGGCAAATATAGCAGTACAGAGTTAAGGTCCATGAGCTTAGTACAAAACAAAAGGAACAACATAGTCTGTGCTCATAACATCAGAACAGAAACAGAAGAACAAGTCCAAAACAAAAGAAACCAAAAACAGGGCAGTACAATAGCATCATCTAAAAAGAATTGCTGGTATCAGTCACTTCCAGCTCCTCTGTATCACCACCAGCATCCTCATTCACAGATGTATCACCATCATCAGCATCCATCATAACTGCATCACTTGCAGTCACACCCTCAGCACCTATACCTGCTTCCTTCCTCTTGTTTCAAGGCAGAGATAACCTGTTCAAGCCCTTTCTTTTGCTCATCCAGAGCTCTAACAGTAGCTTCCAAGGAGGTAATCATATCTCTTCTGTTCAAATTGGGAGAAGATTTCTGCCTAGGTGCAGACTTTTTCTTAATAGGCTCTGCTATGTCAGCAGTATGGGCTCCCTCAAATAACTTAAAGTGAAGAGAAAGGGGTGCCTCTCTCTTGAGGGGTTCATCAGCAGCAGTCAAAATATTGGGATGTTGCTCTAGGATAATTCCACAGATAAGACTAGGAAAAGCAATGGGCATTTTGACAGCCCAAGACTTGCCATGAGCCATAGTTTGCTCAAAAATATAAGTCCCATAATCAGCTTCAGTACCAGTCCCAACAGAATAAATAAGTCTTGCCAACCTAGTAGCTATACGAGAAGAGTGTGTAGTAGGAACCCAATTCACAGTGTCTATCCTATTCAACACAGCATACTTAACAGAGAGCATGCAAGAGGGAACCTTACCTTTAGAAGGCCACACTTTGACCTGATTGGCAGTGATAGTTTTACAAACTTCATTGTTAGTGATGTCTACTGCAAAGTAGCCATCTTCTTGTCTTTCAAGAAACCTGTTGATTATCATTGGAGAGAACTCCACACACTTGTTTCTGACATAAACTTTCTGATATTCTTTGCTGAGTGGGTTGTCACAGTCCTCAGCAATGTTGACAATAAACTCCTTGACCAACTTGGCATAGCAATTGCCCAAACCACTGATTGTCTTCATCAGCCCAGCTTGCTCCAAAAGATCAATTACCTTTTTCCAAGCCAATGTTTCAGCAGACAATTCTCTCTCCAGCCCAAGCCTCCTAGCATACACATATTTCCACTTTGTAACACTGTCAATGAAGTGAAATGAGACACCATCTATTGGCACATCAGGAACATTTGGTGGTATGAATCTTCCACCAACTCTCTATTTAGATGCTGTGATGCTTGGAGCATCGTATTCAGCATCCTCATCAGACACAGCAGCAACAAATTTCTTCTTCTTCTGAGCCCTTTTCTGAGGTGAAGGAGTGATGTTTGGAACATCTTCTTCAACATCATAGTCTGAGTCACTCATACTGATAGTCTTTCTCTTGGAGGATTTCTTCTTTTGTTGAGCAGGTATCTCAACCTTGCTAGAACTCCTGCTAGGACCAACAATCTTCTTATTGGGAGACTTAGTTGCTGCAATCTTATTTTTCTTCACAGACTTAGTTGCTTCAACTGCAACCTCAGTCTCTTTCCCTTTTCTTTCTCTCAGTCTTCTACCAACACCTAATTTCCCAGCTTGAGTGACACCAACAGATTTAAGAACTACAACGTCTTCATCATTATTAACATCTTCATCAGCAGTCTTCTCAGACCCATCTTTCTTTGGTTCTATATCAGATGGTACAGCATCTTTACCAGCATCAGGTATAGCCTGACCTTGCGCCAAGGATGTTGAAGCATCCGGCGCGACATCGACATGAGGAACACTTTTTGCCAAAGATTGGAGAGCATCTCCAGCAATCTGGGCGTTGATGTCGTCTTCATCACTTCCATCATTCTCAGGAGAGTCAGGAACAGTTGATTTTGCCTCTTCAGTTTCCAAAGCACTTTCCCCTTTTTCAAAATTAGGGATTTTGACAGGAGTTTCTTCGATCTGCACAGTTGGAGACGTTGTTGCAGCATCGGATCCCACATTCACACTACCTGAACCCTGATTTGCAAGAAGGAACTCTTGCATGTTGAAATCAGATGAATATCTAGATTTGGATTTTTTGGTTTTGGATTTCTTATTGACAGTGGCTTTGGGTTTCTTGGTGGATTTTGGTTTGGATGAGGATGAAGTTTTGTGAGGTTTGAGGTTGAGAGCAGAAGCAAAGGATGAGTGAATCGTGGAGAGGGGAACGACATCAGTGATGATGTTAGAAGACGGTTCAATGGAGGGATTGTCTTGCGACGGTGAAGAGTGGTTGGGAGAGATGTTTGCAGGTGAGTTGTGGGTAGAGGATTGAGACATAGTGACAATGGCGTGTTTGAGAAAATAGGATTGACAGAGAAGAGGGTTTGTAGGTTTGATGAAGAGATTTGAGAAAGGAGTTGAGAAGTTGTAGGAGTGAGTGAAGTAATTTAGGAAAGAAATAATGTGAAAAGATTTGAAATAAAAATAACCAACCCTTGATAGTGGCGTGTTTGTGTGGAGGTTGAACCCATGATTACCTTGATCAACGTGCAACACTTTATGAGAGATATTAAAAATAACTGCTGCACGCGCCACTATCTCAAACGGTAATTGCTACAATTCTTCATGCAGGCAAATTCCTAACTTGCCCCTTAACTTCTCAAATTGAGTAGCATCAAGTGCCTTAGAGAAAATATCTGCCACTTGCTCCTTTGTGCCAAAATGTTCCAAAGTCACAATTTTATTCTCAACAAGATCTTTTATGAAGTGATGACGAAGGTCTATGTGTTTGGTCTTGCTATGTTGAACAGGATTTTTTGAGATGTTTATGGCGCTCATGTTGTCACAGTACAATGTTAGAGCATCTTGTTCGACATTGTATTCCTTCAGCATTTGTTTCATCCAAACAAGTTGTGAGCAGCTACTCCCAGCAGCTATGTATTCAGCTTCAGCTGTAGATAATGCCACACAATTTTGCTTCTTGCTGAACCAAGAAATCAAATTATTCCATAGAAAGAAACATCCTCCTGAAGTGCTTTTTCTATCATCAGCACTTCCAGCCCAATCAGCATCACAGTATCCATAAAGAGCAGAGTCTTCACAATGAGAATACATTATTCCATAGTCACTGGTTCCATTCACATATTTCAAAATCCTCTTAACTTGAGTCAAGTGACTCACCTTAGGATCAGCTTGATATCTGGCACATACTCCAACAGCATAAGTGATGTCAGGCTTGCTTGCAGTCAAGTATAGCAAGCTTCCAATCATACTTCTATAGAGGCTTTGATCAACATTTATTCCCTTCTCATCTTTAGTGAGTTTCAGGTGAGTGGGTGCTGGTGTTCTCTTGGATGTAGCACTCTCCATTCCAAACTTCTTGACTATGTTTCTTGTATACTTGCTTTGAGATATGAAAATGGTATCATCCATTTGTTTAATCTGAAGACCAAGAAAGTAAGTCAATTCTCCAACAAGGCTCATTTCAAATTCTGACTTCATTTGCTTGACAAAATGTTGGACCATCGTATTCGACATCCCACCAAACACTCTGTCATCAACATAGATTTGGGCAATGATGAATTTTCCTTCTTCTTGTTTAACAAATAGGGTCTTGTCTGAACCTCCCTTCCTGTAACCTTGGTCTTCCAAGAATTGAGTCAACCTTTCATACCATGCCCTGGGTGCCTGCTTCAAACCATATAGGGCTTTCTTCAGTTTGTAGACATGGTTAGGGTGTTCAGGATCTACAAATCCCTTAGGTTGCTCAACATACACCTCTTCCTGTAGGTATCCATTGAAAAAAGCACTTTTTACATCCATCTGGTAAAGTTTGAACTTGAGAATACATGCTACACCTAACAGAAGTCTGATGGATTCTAGTCTTGCCACAGGTGCAAAAGTTTCTTCAAAGTCAAGTCCTTCAATCTGGGTATATCCCTGTGCCACAAGTCTTGCTTTATTTCTGGTAACAACACCATTTTCATCTGACTTGTTCTTATAAACCCACTTTGTTCCAATCACATTCATATTTTTTGGTCTTGGAACCAAGTCCCACACTTCACTCCTCTTGAACTGATTTAATTCTTCTTGCATAGCCTCTATCCAGGCTTCATCAGTTAAAGCTTCTTTGACATTCTTAGGTTCAAATAGTGACACAAAACAAGAATTTGAAATCACATCATTTGTTCTTCTAGTGGTTATCCCCTGTTCAGGATTACCAATGATCAGATCTGTGGGATGATTTTTCTGGACACATACTGAGGGGCCTTTCGTCTGAACTTGTGTTTCAGCATTTGCTTCACTTTCCTCTTCAGGTATCTCTTCATCAGATTTGTTATCACACAGATGTTCTGATGCTTCAACATCTTGTTCAACATTGTCAACAACATGAATACCTTGATCTGTACTAACATTTTCTTCCAAAGGAGAATCTTGGACAACAACATTTATAGATTCCATCATGACTTGAGTCTTGGAATTGTAGACCCTGTAAGCTCTACTGTTTGGAGAGTATCCAAGAAAAATTCCTTCATGACTTTTAGGATCAAGTTTTCTTCTTGGCTCTCTGTCAGCTAGAATGTAGCATTTGCTTCCAAACACATGAAAGTGTTTAACAGTTGGCTTTCTATCTTTCCATAGCTCATACAAAGTAGAAGTTGCACCTTTTCTTAGAGTGACTCTGTTATGGATGTAACATGCAGTGTTCATGGCTTCAGCCCAAAAGTAATAGGGAACGTTTTTGGCATGAAGCATGACTCTTGAATAGTTCTATTTTTCCTTTCAACTACACCATTCTGCTGTGGAGTGATAGGAGATGAGTATTCATGCTTAATTCCTTCAGTAGAGCAGAAATCATTGAACTTGGAGTTCTCAAATTCCTTTCCATGATCTGTTCTTATTCTTACCACATTACTTGCCTTTTCCCTCTGAATCTGAATGCACAATTTCTTGAAGGCTTCAAAAGCATCTGACTTTTCTCTAATAAAGTTCACCCAAGTGTACCTGGAGTAGTCATCCACCATCACAAAAGCATATCTTTTGCCTCCTAGGCTTTCAACCTGCATAGGTCCCATAAGGTCCATATGAAGTAACTCAAGAACTTTGGAAGTTGTCTGATGCTCCAGCATTGGATGCGACATTCTGACTTACTTACCAATCTGGAACTCACCACATTTATTACCTTCAATAATCTTCAGTTTAGGTAAACCCCTGATAGCTTCAGATGATATTGCTTTCTTCATCCCTTTCAAATTGAGGTGACCTAACCTTTGGTGCCACAGTTTCACTTCATCTTCTATTAAGCTAAGACAAGTAGTAGTATGGGCTTCTTCTTGAGACATCCACAGGTAACAGTTGTCTTTAGACCTGGTTCCCTTCATCAGCAGCTGGTCTTTTTCATTATTGACAAGACATTCAGACTTGGTAAAGTTAACTTTCAAGCCTTGGTCACACAGCTAGCTTATGCTAATTAGATTAGTTGTGAGTCCTTTAACCAAAAGAACATTCTCCAGGTTGGGCAATCCATGATTGACAAGATCTCCAATTCCTAATATTTCTCCTTTTGCACCATCTCCAAAGGTTACAAAACTGGACTTGTAGGGTCTCATATTCATGAGATACTTTTCCTCACCAGTCATATGTCTGGAGCATCCACTATCAAAATACCAATCTTCCCTTGAGGAGGCTCTCAGAGATGTGTGAGCAATTAGCCCAACATTTTCTGCCTTGGGCTTCCACTCCTTCTTGATAGGTACATCTTCCTTTACTTCATTAGCTTTAGGTTGTTGAGCAGGGTAACCATGAAATCTGTAACAAAAAGGTCTAATGTGTCCTCGTTTACCACAGTGATGACAAACCCATCTACGATATACTCTCTGAATCTTAGGCCTTTGATGTCCACGAGGGTTAGATTCAAGAGCAAACTTGGGAACTGGGTAGGTTTTAGAATGTTGAGCAGGATGCTTCAACATCGTCTGTCCAGTGCAAAGGTCAAAAACATCTTCAGCAGATTTGAATTTTGTTTCAAGATTCTGTTGATACTGATTCAAATTTGAGTAGTTGTACCCAACTGACTTAGCCTTCCCACTTGGTAGATTCTCCAGGATCTCCTCAAGTATGTTTGTCCCTGAGTTCAGCTAACTCACACGTTTCTTTAAGTCATCCATTTGAGCATTGACTTGGACAACTTCTTCCTGAGCTTCTGAGGTCTTCTCAACTTGAGCTTTCACTTCAGCCTGAAGCAGGTTAATGGTCTTTTTCTGCTTCTCAAGAATTTTGCACATTTCTTCATATCTGGTGAGTAACTCTTTGTAGGTGCTAGCAAGTTCATCATAAGCCACATCACCATCTTCATCAGTGTCACTGTCTGTGATGCAAACTCCAGTTAAGGCAGTCACATGTTTAGCTGACTCATCCTCAGAATCTTCATCTGACCAAGAAACAGTTAAGCCCTTTTTCTGTCTTTTCTGGTAGGTTCCACATTCTGATCTTATGTGTCCATATCCCTCACACTCATGACATTGAACACCCTTGCTTTGACTGTTCTTCTCTTTAGGCTTAGATTTCTTCAGACCATTTGACTGTTTGTTGATGTCGAATCTGATGCTTTGCCCATTCTGACGATTCCTGCGATCAACTCTTTTCAGCACTTTGTTGAACTGTCTCCCAATCATGGCAATGGCATCTGCAATGCTTTCTTCTTCTTCATCCTCATTTTGAGCATTACCCTCATCAGTATTTGAAACAAAAGCAATGCTCTTGTTCTTTTTGTCACCACGTTCATCTAAGACAGTTTCAAAGGTTTGAAGAGATCCAACCAACTCATCCATCTTCATAGTAGAGATGTCATGTGCTTCCTCAATTGCCTTTACCTTCATGTCAAATCTTTTGGGAAGAGATCTGAGGAGTTTTCTTGACAGTTTTTCATCAGACACCTTCTCTCCCAATGCTTCAAAAGAGTTAGCAATGTCTAAGAGAGTCATATGAAAGTCTTGAATACTCTCATCATCCTTCATTCTCAGTGCTTCAAACCTGGATGTGAGATGTTGAATCTTTGATTGTTTCACTTTTGTGGTTCCTTCATAACATGTCTTCAAGATCTCCCATGCTTCTTTGGCTGACACACAGTTTTTAATAAGTTTAAAGACATTGGTGTCCACCCCATTAAACAGAGCATATATAGCCTTGTTGTTGTAGAGAGCTGCAGCTTCCTCATCTGTAGTCCATTCAATTTCTGGTTTCTTAACCCCCGTTAAAGTACCCTCCTTGCTAGCAACAGTGGGATGATCAGCCTTCCATACCTTGCTATCAATAGATCTTAGGAAAGCAGTCATTTTAGATTTCCAATTATCATAGTTGTTTGATCCATTGAGCAAAGGTGGTCTATTCATGTATCCTCCATCTTTTTCCATGATGCCAGAGATTTTAGGTCCTGGATCTCACCCTAGAGACAGGCAGGGTGCTTGCTCTGATGCCAATTGAAATTCCTGGCACGCTAAGCACGATGTGCGATACAATGTTCTAAGCACCTTAACACTTTTATCACAATATAAAAGTAAGCAAATAAATGAAAGCAAATAAATAACACGGGATATTTGTTAACCCAGTTCGGAGCACAACGCTACCTAATCTGGGGGATACCAATCCAGGAAGGAATATCATTATAATAGTCCTAGTTGCAAGTTCTCAGCAAACGCCACGTTCACAACTCATAACCTAGCAACTACCAATGACTCTTCAACCTAGGAACTCCTAAGTCTGAGATCCCATCTCACTCCCTTACAACCTTACAGACAGCAAGGATTTCAACAACACAAAGAACAAATAAGTTTTGAAGACACACTCCTAAAAACTACACACTCGTACCTAAAGGCTTAGAGTGTTAAAACACACAAGGTCCTAACTCCGTACTTTAAAGCTTAGGAGAGGATCACAAAGATTACAACTTAAAACACAACGTCCTAAGCTTGCATCAATGAGACACAAGAAAGGCTCACAAAAATAACACACACGCAAAAACCTAGAATACTAGACTCAAACACAATGACGGCGTGAACCACTGCTAAATTAGGTTTAGCACAATCTTTAAATACTTCAGGCAAAAGTCCTTGATTCAGAATTAAACACGGGCTTGATTTGTTTGACCCAAGCAATTAACCAGATTAATTAAAAGAGATTCTTTCCAAAAATACTCTTCAAGGAGATTCTTCACAAAACTATTCTTGACAAGGATCTGAAGCATTGAATGATGATCCTCATAATAAGCCTGATTAAAAGGCGCCATGCAAGATCCATGAGAGAGAGAAACAAACATTCCATAAATAGAACAGCGCGCGTACTCTTCCAAAAAGACGTGATACGATGTTGAGGCATCTTATCACACATCCTGCTGCAATGTTTATTTTACCAAAAATGTAGCCAATCACCAAAGATTCAACAGGTTCAGAATTGGAAGGATCTAACAACTCCACAAATACATCACAATGGGCACAATTTTCCCCCTCTCGGGACTCTTTCCCCCTCCCTAAGTTTTCGATTTTACTCTTAAATAAAAAAATTTAATGTATTGTTTGAATATTTTTTTTCTATCTAGAATATATAGTTTGGAATACATTTCCCGAATTTGAATTTAAAAACTTCAAAAATAATATTCCGAAATTTTTATTCAAATGTAAAATCAAAATTTTAAGGCTGGGAGGAGATTCTTCGTAACGGCCTCACAGTTAATTAAAGTCTTAATGGCCATGAATCAATCCATTTATTGATCGAGTAATTTGTAACTGTCTCCTTATCCATGACTAAACGCTCCACGCTGAGTCTATATATACTTTTTTTTTAAGAACTCATATTTGTAATTTTCACTCTACAATATCTCTTTATGATCATATTTTCACTATGAGTTGAGCGTTAGAGTGTTTATACGTAGGGGTGATCGTATCTAAACCAATCCAAAAGTAAAATTGCAAATCGAATCAATTCAAATCGAAAACTGCAAAAACCGCATTTGGTTTGGATGTATTTGAATGAGTTTTTTTATTGAAACGAAAATACCGCGGTTAATCGCTAAAACCGAATTAAGTTTCTACTCTAATGTTATGTCACTCATATGGAGAATAAAATCAAAGACTTTGTTATTTTGTACTCTAATGTCATGTCATTGTGTTTGTATGATACTTTGTTTAATTTAACAGGCTTAGCTCTATGGAGATTATTTTATACTCCTTGTGCTATGTTTAATTTAATGAAGCTTTTTGTTGTTCCAAAAAAAAAAAAGAGCGTGCATGTAAACCGCGGTCACTCCTTGTGTTTGATTTAATTTAAATATATTTTAATTATGGTGTAAACTGCAACCACCGAACCGATCCTAACCGCATCAGTTTGGTTTGATTTGATTTGGATGACTTTTTAAAAATCAACCGAACCAAACCGAATCGCATGTAATTTTATCTCACGGTTAGAATGACTTTTAAGCTCAAAACTGAATCTAACTGCACCGTAAACACCCCTATTTATAAAGTACCTCTATCAACTTATGGTTCTACCAAAATTGTTACTTCCTATTTTTTTACATAAATATTAGTGTAATAAAACTCACACATCAATAGTATTAACATTTCATTATGAACAACTTTCAAATTGAATTATAGGCTCTCGGTTCAACTAATTTGAATGGAACATTTCATTATCATGAATTAACACGCTAATCATAAAATTCTAACGAGCACTATTTTTTTTTTTTTGGTACTTGGCATAATGGTGCAAGGTGTTGATTGGCATTTTCTTATAATCAGTGAGATGTCAAAATCTATGATTGGATTATACCTTTAATCAATATTAATCTTTGTCTAGCTTCAAATTGATAATTAGCCAAAAAATTATTCACATGATGGACATGTCTCATTACTAGCTTCAAGAGATAAATATTTGCTTTCTCGACCTTGATAGCGTATTTTGATTGATCTTGATTCTACATAAAAAGTATATACCTAGTCTTGGCTAGTCAATTTCCATGTATGATATGAACTATGATCACATTAGGTATATATTATTGTATATGTATTTGAAATGTTATAAGTCCACAAAAGAGGAAATTTAAATTTCTTAGTTTGTTCAAAAGTTTGGCCTTGTATGTTCAACAACAATCTATAAATTAAAACAATGTCACATAATCACTATACCATGTCTTTTTCCCTTCAACTAGAAAGAATATCATGCATGGTAGTATATATAATTTCTTGTCAATAAATCCTTTAATTTCTTGTTGAGAGTAATAATAATCATGTTGTAAATCAATTAAATAATTAAACTTAGGAATTTTATATCCTCTCAATTAAGTATATATTTATAACTTAGTTAAATTATTGTATCCTACTTTTTGAGTGAGAGTTTTTTTTTTTTTTTTCTAGATAATATTTAAGTAAATTATATAACAAGTATCTAATCGATATTCAAAACAAGGTTAACTGCTCACTTATAACGAAATAATCACCCAACAAAATATATTAGAGAGCCAATCGAAAAATCTAAACCACTTATTTTTGTTAAAAAGTCCCGTGAGCTTAACTCAGTTAGTAGGATATTGCATTATATATGTTGATGGTTGGGGTTCGAACTTCGGTCATCTCACTTATCCACCTTAACGTGAAATTTTTAGCCACTAAACTACTTGATAAAAAAAAAGTTCCACATTAATGATTGCGAAACGGTCTAAACAATTGTATATAAAGTAAAGACAATCTTCACTTCACAAACCGATTTTATATGAATTTGTTAGACCCAACTCAATTCTAACATCTTCAATACAACATCTTTTTTTCCTTTTCAAAACACCATCTCCTGCAGCTTAACTTTAGGTGTTCTACCACTTGCACACACGTCACCCCCTTTCTGTTGAAATAGTCTATTTAGGTGGAGTTAAACCAACCAAACAGTAGCAATTCAAATCAAACGAAATGACCACATCTTTTGTTGAATTTTGTATCCTCTCTCAATTAAGTAATAAGCATGTCGTATATCCCGTATATTTTTTAAAAAGACCAAGACTAAAATAACACAAATACAAATCAACATTAAAAAAGTCTCAAAAAATAAATTCAAACATCAAAATAAATTACATTTGTTTAAAAAATGCACCTTTGTTTAAAAAAATTACATTGAAAAAAGAATCAATATAAGTAAAGTTTAATTTAACCCCAAAAAAAGTAAAGAGAAAAAAAATTTAGTTCACCCTCGAAGTTTATCTTTTCCTCCATTGTTTTCATCTGAAATATAGAACAATGAAGAACAAAAAAAAATAGTTTAGAAATGCTCGCGGCGGCGGGGCAAACATAGTATATATATCTTCTTCCATTAATATAATTCATCCATTCTCACCTCACCAATATATCTTCCATTACTCCGATCCATCTGCAAGTTATAAAATCATATTATTTGGTTTGACCTCATATCTATCTAACTTATTAAGGATAGAGTGTCACATCTAATTTATGCTTGTTCCCAAAGAGCTTTTCCAATAGTGAAGCTACTTAGATATTTCAAATTTGAGAAAAAAAAAATTCTTTCAAAGGATTGCACTACACTCCTATGTTAATGTCATTGTTCCATATATCTTTTGAAACCTCCTCCTTTTTGGTCCACAATTCTTGATGAATTTTGTAATAAGTAAGAAACTGAATTGAGAGAAAAAATTAAATGTGGAAAGCTATGAATTTGATTATGTTTCTCTTAGTCACATACAAATTTAAGTTACATTATTAATTATTATTATTAGGAGAATGTTAACTTGTGCCCTTAAGGCACATGATAAGAAGACAAATATAGAAATTGTGTTTTGAAAATTGTGTGTTTTTACTTTTGATGCATTAAATTTCTTAGCTTATTAAATGCAAAGTTTTCATATAAAGATATCTTATCATGTGCCCTTAGGGCACAAGTTAACATGACCCTTATTATTATACTACTACAAGGGTGTATGATTAATTAGTAATATAGTTGAGAAGAAGGTATGACCTTAAAAGATTTAATCAAAGCAAGTTAAGTAACACATTGATCTTTAGTGAGAGAAGATGAAATGAATTGTAGACTTGAGTGTTCTCTTAAGATCCTTTGATGCATTCATTAGGATCTTGAGAATTTAATTTGAATGAACAACATTTTCACTTTAATTGAAGTTCTTGCCATAGTTTGGTGGAGTATCATGTTTCATATAGCAATTATCACATTTGTATGACCAATGGCCTGCCTTGAATTTCTTAGCATCAAGTCATCAACAACATTGATTAGAATTTGAGAATCATCACTCGATTCAAGACATTCTTTGACTCTCTTCTTGTGCTAAGACTAAGAGATCACAATTCATCATACACGAATGTGATCAACAATTTGCAAAAGCGTTTCTTGTAATTCTTTCCAAAAATCACAAAATGTTTTGTGCAAACAATCTCACTAAATTCAAACTTGAGACGTTGAAAATAGTACTCCCTTCGATCACTATTATAAGCAAAAAATCACTTTTTAAGTTCATCTGAAAATTGATGAATTTGATTCATCAGTTTTTCAATGAACATAAAAAATAATTTTTTACTTATAATAGTGACCGGATGTTTTTTTTTTTTTACGCGGAAAATAGTATATTCTAAGGTCTCAAATCTTTACCATCAGATTAATCCGTTTGAGTCTTTTTACTCTTAAACTTAAAACATCCATGTACCATAGGGAGTAACTTGGTTCGATTCCCTGTAACTGCGATGAGGATGAGCTGAAACCACTGAATCTCGAATTAAATTAAGCTGATGGTGAAATAAAAAAAATATATATTCAATTTTTTATATTTAAATAGGTGTCACACACATCATCTAATTTTTAAGACATTTTGAAGACAAACATTTTTCTCGCAGCTTGGAAACAAAAATAAAAATATATATTTATAATAGAAGTAAAAATAAAATAAAAGAACAGACCCCAATTATTGCCATATATTGTGAAACAAAATAAAATTACCATCTATGATTTTTTTGTTAGTTTGTTACCTTTTCTAATAACTCAGAAGTTTGAAAGAAGTGAGTGCAATGCAATGCCTAATTGGTACTGTAGTAATTTGGTAGCTTGGCTTCACTGCACTTTTCTTTAAGTTTTTCCATACATTTCATAAAAACATTTACTTATTACTATTAGCATGATTATAGTTCATAAAAACCAGTAATAAATTGACACGTGTAGAACCCATTTTAAGGTTGGTGACGACGTTCTGCTACAATAGCTATACTATAAAGACAGTGTAGAAAATGACACCAATTTTTTTTTTTAATATTTATATATATATATATATATCTCTTACACATTATACAGCTGTCGCCACGCGCCATTGTCCACCACTTAGATTCCAATCTAAATGGGAAAAGGCGTTACGTGTAACACACGCGCTTAACATGCAAATGGGATTCTCATTTCTTTACTATAAATACCATAACATAGAAAAGCATGGGAAAAAGAAAGTAACATGAAACTAGAAACCCTAAGCTAGGTTCACTTAGATATTTTTTATGGTGGAGATTAATTTTAAAAAATAATAAAAAAATCCAAAGGATAATAAAACTATGAAGTATAGACACTTCTCGGATTAGGTGTGTCTGTGTTAGACATGGTGTCGGTGCCTAACAGGACACCAACACTTATGATTACATTGAATTATATTATTTTCTCGAATTATTATCAATATCGACGTGCCAATGTCCGTATCGTATCTGGTGTATGTATATGTATCGGTACTTCCTAGATACTCCCTCCGTCCCTTATTATAAGCACTCTTACAAAGATTTTTTTTGTCCCTAAATATAAGTCCCTTTTCAATTCCCTAGACACATTTATTATTACTTTTTCAAACATAACCCCACTTTGCATTGAAATACGTAAAGTCAACTACAAATACATCTTTTCACCAAGGACAATTTAGTAATTGTAATACCCAAAAAGTACACATTAATTACATTATCAACTTTTCTTAATAAGCGTGAAATTTCTCTTGGGGGCTTATATATAGGGACGGAGGGAGTAATAATAAATGGAAAGTTTATAGGGTACAATAACTCAAAAATACTTTACTTTTTCTTTCCTCTATAAAACATGTAATTTTTTCTCATAGTTTTTTCTTGTTTCCTCTTTCTAGGGCTTCAAGTTTGTTTCATTTCAACATGAAGTATTAAACTTTCTAATGTTTTCACAAAAATAGTTGCATTAGGGTACTGACCCAGAAAAGAAGTATCATCATAAGGTACTAAAGAAGAGAAGAAAAAACAAGAAAAGTGAAGAAAGTGGTAATAATTGTTCAAAAATAGAAAATATATATATATATAAGAGGAAATAATTTTAGAAGAAAGAGTTTTGAATAGACATAAGAAGGATGGGAAGAGGAAGAGTTGAATTGAAGAGAATAGAGAACAAAATAAATCGACAAGTTACATTTGCTAAGAGAAGAAATGGTCTTCTTAAAAAAGCTTATGAACTTTCTGTTCTTTGTGATGCTGAAGTTGCTCTTATCATCTTCTCTACTCGTGGCAAGCTTTATGAATTTTGTAGCACTTCTAAGTATGCAATCTCTCTTTCTCTTTCTCTCTATGAATGAATTTTTAGTTTTTAATTTTTATTAATTTATTTATTTTTAATTACTTTCTCTTTAATTTGTTGACCTATTAGATCTACAACTACTTGCTTCATTATTTTAATTTATTTTAAATTAGAGCAAGACAAATTTATAGGATCTTCTTAAATTATTATTAATTATTTTTTAATCAATTTTTTGATTTTTTGTGGGGTTTCCTTTTAATTTATTATAATATTTATTAAGATTTAATTTTTTTGAGTGTGAAAGTAAAATCAAAGATGGGTTTTGATTTGATGATAATATATTGCTACAAAAATGATAGAAAATTTATCAGATCTAGTAAGATTGTACATGATCTGATGAATATCTAATATGTTTATGTCCTTTGTACGGTTTACTTTACTTTTATTCTTAGATTATTGTTGACCGTCTTTGTTTTTTCTAACTATTTCTTTGGGATCTTTGATTTTAGGTTTTAACATTTTTCATTGAAACTTATTACTTATTTATTTTGAAATTTTTTTTCATTGAAATTAAACCTTGCTTTTGCTTCTAACAAGTTTAGATCAAGTTTTTTTATTTTTGTTTTCTTGATAAATAAATTAAATTAATAAATGAAATTTGTGCTTTCCCTGTTTTCTTTTGAAGCCTAGTTAGGTAACTCTTGAAGTTTGTTTATCTTTCTGGATAATACTAACTACTTCTAGTCATTACACAAATTTTATTCCTCTGAATCAGAGAGTAGTTAATGCATTTTTTTGCACTTAAAATAATATAAAGTTCTACTCTTTTTAATTAATTTTTTTTTTTTTTTTTTAAAATTGTATATTGTGTTCTTGAGGATCCTTTTGCAGAAGGTGGGAAGGGGCTATAAGATAATAGATAGGTTGAGGATTATTATATCTAATGTAACAGTGTGTCTACAAATTTATTTTGACTATGATGTTACTTTAATATTTCAAAGTTTTTGTTATTCTTCTCTACCCATTTTTTTTTTATTATGATTTTTAATGAGCAATTTATAATCTCTTATTCTTTTAAATGTTGCTGGAATGTGTGTTGTATTATCTATTTATTTATGAATATTATTATTAATGCTGAAAAGAGCCTCATTTAGATGGTAAACAAGATTTGTTATTTGCCCCTTTTTCCAAAATAAACAAGATTTGTTATTGTACATATTTGATTACAAAGATTAAACAAATGTTATATTTTCAAGGTCTCGTGTTCAAATTCTTCTATTGTTACTACTGAGTTGGATCGTTCCTTCGCTCTGCCTTTAAATAGACGCTCTTGCAAATAGACAATGAAATTAAAGTCACTCAAATTAATCGGTCCTTAGACTAAATACTAAGTCTTAAAAAAATTGAATCCTCTCGGAGAGTTAACACCAAAAAATAAAATGGTGCTAAGATTCTAAAGAAGAAATTCATTAATATTTTTTCTATTGATGATTGGGTGAGTTTACTCTCATGCTAGGCATCATAGTAAATCAATTTTTTCCTTGCTTAAATTGTTTTTTTTTTTGTTACTTCCTTGCTTAAATTGTTGCAGAAACAATATTCTATCTATTTAACTGATCTTATTTTCTACATCTTCAAAACAGCATGCTCAAAACTCTTGATAGGTACCAAAAATGCAGTTATGGTGCTGTTGAAGTTAACAAACCTGCCAAAGAACTTGAGGTACCAATTTTTTGTTCCATTTATAATGCAATTATTACAATTTTTTTTTTTTTTTTAATTACAACTTATCTTATTTATAATATAGCCTTTTTTTAATCAAATAAAAAATAAATGTGGCATTTTTATATATTGTAAATCTTTTTATTATTTTACATTAAGTTTTTTGTTTTGTTTGAACAGAGTAGCTACCGTGAATACTTGAAGCTGAAACAAAGATTTGAAAATCTTCAAAGAACCCAAAGGTGAATTTTAATATTAAATTTTCATAGTTTATTTGCTAATATATATCAACAACATTTAACTATTTTGATAAAATGTACATAATATACAGAAATCTTTTAGGGGAAGACCTAGGCCCACTGAGTTCTAAAGATCTTGAGCAGCTTGAAAGGCAATTGGATTCATCTCTCAAGCAAGTTAGGTCTACAAAGGTATTATTTAATTTCTTCAAGAAAAATTGTTAACATGGTTTTATTTATTTATTTATTTATAAGTCATACAATTTGAAGATAGGAAAATATGGATTAGTTCACTAATCATAGAAAACTAAATTTTTAATTTTTACCCACTTAAGCGATTCACGGCTTTTATGAATGTTGATCACTTTTCGGTTAAAAATAACATTATTGCGCCCTAACGAAATGCATCAAATTGTTGTTAGCCAAAATAAATCAGACACTTTCTTTATGTTCACCACTCTTGTAAGACTGTCCGCTAAAAGTCACAATTTTTTTAAGGCACCGATGTTGTCTAGAGACGCTTCATTGCTCAATCGATGTACTAATTGAACACAATTGATGCGAATCTCTAATGTGTATCTTTTTAGCCATGAATCTCATTGTAATTCCCAATTTATTATAATGAATACCACTTCACTATGAAGAATCCTAATTCATTCTAATGAATTTACTAGAATCTTGAATTGTTTTCGGGTGTATATATGATATATCATTTTATAATTTTGTTATGTCATTTTTTTTCTTAGAAATAATATATTTCTATTGACAATGTAACTTTTGATTAATAATAAGATTTGATTCATGAATTTATAAAATAAAAATTATTCCGATGATGATTTGAGTCTTGATTCGATAACCATTTTCAGCAGCAGCATAATCGTAGTTTCTAATTTTCTTCATTTGATTTCACATTTAGTGTTATTTCTTATGATCCATTGAATTATTAGAAAACTGAATAGTATACATTTGTTTGTTATATTTGAACTGTTTGGAACATGAATTTGCAGACACAATTCATGCTGGATCAATTAGCTGATCTTCAAAATAAGGTACATAGTTTGTGTACATATCAAAAAGAAACTAATTAAGCAACATTTTTGGGTACCTAACAATTTCAATATATTGTTTTGTTACAGGAACATATGTTGGTAGAAGCAAACAGAACCTTGTCAATTAAGGTAAAAACATTTATGCCATGATGTTCTTCTCAAGATTTTAAATTGTGATTTTAGTCACGGTTTAACGGTTATGGTTAGGTTACGCTACAAAACTTTATACTGCAGCCGGGAAAATGAGGTTAATGTTGTCGAAATTGTAGTTGTGATGTTGTTGCAGAGACTTTGAAATCCTTTATATTGCGGGTTTCTTCCCCATGAACCTTAATATTGTTCCATAATATGTACAAGAAATACATATGATTCTAAATTGCAATTGTGGTCGTGGTTGAGATACACAATGAATCTTAATATTGTGGCATAATGCGGTTGGTGAAACCGCATTTCAGTGCCAATGCTGAGACCACTAAAACCATTATATTGCGGTCACAATTGCAGTTTACGAACCAAAATTTAGAACTTTCCTTACTATGAATTGTTCAATATCTCTTCAAACTTAATTAGTACTATGATTTTGTTTCAGTTGGATGAAATCAATTCAAGAAATCAGTACAGACAATCATGGGAAGCTGGTGAACAAAGCATGCAATATGGTGCTCCACAGAATGCTCACTCTCAGAGCTTCTTCCAGCAGTTGGACTGCAATCCCACATTGCAGATTGGGTAATATATTATATGCTCAAATATATTTTTCGACCTAAATAAAATACACTACTTTTCGTCTAAATTTTGTCCCTTCAAAATATACCATTTTTTATCGCAGTTTTTATAAAATAGAAATTGCTAGTCATTAATTTGGTAGAGGGAAAGGATTGTCAATAGTACTAGTAGAGATCGAATTATGAACCCCATTCATAACACTTAATGTAATAAAATTTGATGGTAAATCAAATTATTTAGACCACTGAGTCGTGGTTCAATTGATTCAGTCAGTTTAACCACAGTTGGATTAGATGACGCATAAATAATAAAAAAATTATTAAAAATGAAAATTGGTTTAACGAACCGTCCATCATTGAGACGGTTCAACTTAAGTTCAATCTAGTTGACTAGTCCAATTGGATGACTAGATCAAGCCAACTAGTAAACTTGTTGGTTCCCGGTTCAACCAATTCAACCGACGAATTCAGTTTAGTTCTTAAAACATTGTTTTTGATATTATAATAACTTGGTTCCTTTTGATTCAGTTCTGATTATAGGTACAACAATGTAGCTAATGATCAGATAGCTTCAACAAGTCAAGCTCAACAACAAGTGAATGGATTTGTTCCTGGATGGATGCTTTAATTAAGCTAAACTCAATAATTAGCTTGCTAAACAAACGGGAAAAGCGAATTAATAGTGCTTTTTAATGTTGGCAATTTAATGTGTAAATGGTGCTGCTACTTTCCTTCTATTGTTTTTCATTTTGAGGTATAAAAAACAGCTATATGACTTTCTTGAAGCTGCTAAACCTTTAGCCATATATGCATGCATATGGCATTCAACAAATTTATAATATTGAGCATCTTATCTTGAATTAATGTTTTTCTTCTTCTTCTTTTTTTAACAATCTGTGAAAGCAAAATTGAGAGTATCTTTTTTTCTAATAATAATGAGTGTGTTTATTCAAGATAATTTGAGGAGAAAATCACTTTTTCAATAATAAAAAAAAAATCATTTTTGATGTTCTTTTTTTAAAAAAACGTTTTTTATGTTTTAGTTATAATTATCTAAGCTTTTTTTTTTTTTTTCAAACATCATATTGTTGAAAATGAAAAGCTATATAGATTCATTTTTAAAGAACTTTTTTTTTATCAAATAAAGAAAATTATTTTCAATAAGAGAGAAACACAAAATATCTTTCTTTTTTTTTTTATAATTTTAAACAAATTTTCAATAATTTGTCCAAAAAATCATTTCAAAATTATTCATATTAAAATCTCTATTTTTTATAATAAAAATCGCTTTTATTTTAATCTTTATCTTTGAAAAATAGGTTCAAAATTATGGGAAATTGGGAATCATATTTTTATCCTGTTCACTTTAATATATTTATTTTTGACAAATACTATAAACATGATTAAGAAACCATTTTAACATTTTTGATAAAAAAAATAAAAGAAAAAGAGAGAGGTAATTATATGGTTTTTTTTTTAAAAAAAAAAAATACATATAAAATCTCGTCGGAAGGAATATTTGAAATTTATTTTATTTCTTCAAAATTCTCTTGGAGAATAACTTTTTCAATCTTGTAATAAACGTTAGAGTAATAAATTTTCATAAACAAAGGAGAATAATAATTTCTTATCAATTTATCTTTGAGAATATGATTCTTTGACTTGAAATAGATACATATAAAGGAATTTAATTGCACACCCATTCAATTCAATTAGTTACATTTGCAAAGTACTGTACCCACACATAAAGGAAAGTTTGATTGTTTTTTTAAAAAAATATTACAACAAATTGGAATAAAAAATATAACAAAAAAACTACAAAATAATTTTTTGTTGAGATTTATTTTTGTCATTCTAATAGTTTACTCGCACGTCCAATATCTTTCCCATTTTATCATTTTGCTATTTAAGTAGCGGACGGTGTAAGAATGTGTAATTTTTGAAAAAAAAATCCTACGTGAAATTTTTATCCGCTACTTAAATAGTGAACATTATTAAAATACGAAATTGGTGGAAAAAAAACACCGTACAAAAAAACACCTTACATGAAAATTTGTTATTTTTATAACATTAACTACTTAAGTAAAGCAGCAAGTTATGTCCACTACTTAAATAACGAATGTTATTAAAATTATAATTTTAAAGATAAAAAAAACCTTTTTAACATAAAATTTTTAAGATATTTAACATTGGTAATTTTGTAAAGCGTGCGAGTAATGTATAAGTGGCGAAATTAAATCTCATTTTTGTTTGGTTGACTACAATGGATCGAAAGGTAAAAGTAAAGACCCAAAATGACTACAAACATGAACGGCCCAAACAAAAAGCACAGCCAGCAAAAGCAAAAAACAAAACTAGGGATGACAATGGGTAGGGTATGGGTAGGGTACTATAGTCCCCATCTTCATACCCGCAGTTTGAAAAATTATCCGTACCCATCCCCATACCCGCAGTTTGAAAAATTACCCGTACCCATCCCCATACCCGCGTGGGTGACAATCTTTGTCCCCGTGCCTATATCCTATGGGTATCTAAGTACCCATACCCGTACCCGTTACCCGCATTTTTGCTAAAAATAAATTGATCAATTATAAAATATCATATCATTTTAATAGAATTAAAAAAATTTCAAAGATTTTAATGTTGATTCATGAAAATTATAAACAAAATTATTAGTAATGTCATGCTAAAGTTCATTTCTCTTTGACATATTTGCATTATATATGTTATAAATAAATTTTTTAATTAAAAATGTATAATAGTATAATAATATTGTATTTTTAAAATTGATTTATATATATTATTATATAATTAAAATAAATAAAAATATATTATATGGGTATATGGGGTGGGTACTAAGGGTACCCGTACCCGCACCCATACCCGCTCAATTTTATGGGTAATTACCCATACCCATACCCAAAATGCGGATTTTTACCCTACCCATTGTGGGTATTTTTTGTGGGTACCCATTGGGTATGGATATATTGTCATCCCTAAACAAAACAAATCATACATACACATATATGCTGATATATGGTCCCTTATTATTTGATGAAATATTTCTGTAGAAAAATATAGTAGGTTAAAACTCTTGCTACTTTGACTCTGGACAATGTAGTGGTTCAATTTCAGCTGACTTAACTTGTGAATAATAGAAAAAGTAAATGTATTGATTTTTAGACCAATTGACCCATCAAAACAAACAAACTTCAAGAGTCCACTAAAATTTGATGTCATCCAACATTCCTTCTATAAGTATAAAAAATATAATTTTCAATGCAAAATTTTCCTTTTTTGATTCCTTAACTAGTGCATTCGGTGTACTGGTTAGCATGACCCATATATTTATATAAGTGGGAAACATGTTCCCACCTTACAAGTCGATTTTGTAAGATTGAATTAAGTCAAAAAATTTATTGAGCCATTTATCACATAAATCAAGTTAAATTTACGTCTTTGCAGAATATAAGTTAACTTTTTATACATCGAATCAATCTATCTTTATTGAAATGTAAAGTTAATTTTAAAAGAAATTACGATTAAGTAAATTGGCAATTCTTAAAATATACTCTATTAATATGCTTGGGACAGCTCAAAATTGTGTTTTTGATGCATGCCCAAACAAGTTAACAACCTTAAAGGTTTTAGTTTTCTTGAAGAAGGTGCAAAAATTAATTAGTCATACGGACTTTGTTCACTCGTTTTTTTTTTTTTTTTTACATGAAAAATAATATATATATATATATATATATATATATATATATATATATATATATATATATATATATATATATATATTACACTTTAATGGAAGGCAAACGGGTAACAAGTTGCGCCACTAACCTTCCCAAATCGTATTTGAAACTTTAAAAATTTTAGTTTCCCTTAATCCCCAACAAATCGTGTCTTAAGGGTCTATTAATTATGACCATTCAATTTCATGGGATGGTCCCATAGAAACAATAATGCGTTGTACGAGCCCTAGCTTATATCCCTATAATTAAATTCTTCTTTCAATAGAATCAAAAGGAGCAAAGTAATGTAATAATACTTAGGTTAAAATTAGAAAGGAGGGGACCAAACTAGAGCAAAAAATCAATACAACAAAAAGAATTGGACCACATATCTTGCTGTATTCTTTTAATATATACGAATAATATATAACTTTAAAGATGATATTTTTTGTTGTTTTTGTCGTAATCATGGACCACAAGGGCACATACTTTGTTATCTTAACAAGATCGGTAACATATATCATAGTTTATGCCTATTTTTGTACATCTTGATTTACTTTCTATTTGGCTTAGTATTATACTCTTTAAAATAATTTGTGGATGAGGAAAGGAGTTGGACATTAATTTGATTAATTGTTGAGAATGTTGAGATTTTATTGTGGAATTGTATGAGGATAAATTCATTAAAAAAAAAATTATGATTTGAACCGATGGTGGTTGAATCCGCTAATGTGCTTAGGAGCTGCAGGGGTTAGACGATCTTGTTAAATTGGAGTGTTGTTTGGGAAGGTGAAGTTAAATTTGGCCTTCAAAAGAAAACAACTTAATTACTAATTATTGGATATTTTTCAAAATTCACCTTTGTATTAAACATTAAGTTAGTAAGTTGGTTTGTGCGTTTGGTTTGGCACACGGTATTGGTTTGTGCGTTTTGGTGGACTTGGAATGACAAAAAAATTCCAACAAGGTTTACGCTATTGGAGAGATTATAAATAGGATTAAATGCACTTCATAAAAATGATTATTGACTAACAAAGTCAAAGCATTGTATATGTATTACATTGCAATAACAAAAGAAAAGACAATGACACGATTTTTAAATATATATATATATATATATATATATATATATATATATATATATTTCAATTCAAATACAAAATACAATTTATAGGTGGAGTTCACTATCAAATACAAAATACAACCATATATGAAATTAAGTTCAACATCAAATTATAAAGTACAACTAAAATAAAATTTTAACTTTTTTTCATTTAAAAGTTATGAATAGCAATGTTATGTCCCCTAGAGCTAAGAATGTTATTTTTATTCGAATTGGTTTTGCCTTTCAAAAAGGTTTGGCGGCGCAGCTTGTTGTCCGTTTACCTTTAATTCATATGTAATTACTTATTTATTAATATATATATATATATATATATCAAAAAAAAAATGGCCAATGTTTTATGAAGGAAATTTGCTAAACGAAAATGCAACCAAGTTGGACATTTTTTTTTATTGAGTAAAAAGAGAAAGCAAAGTCAAGTAGGTAAAGACATCCCAACTAAGTTGGCATCCCTTCATAAACCTAATCAATTAGCTAACTCTATCATATTAATAAAAAAAAGAAATATACAAAAACATCAAACTTGGGGGGACTAGGCTAATACCCAAATGGGAGCCAAATAACAGACAAATGCCTCATTTAAAACTTTACCTGTAAAACCCAAAAGGAAAAACTAGATGAAGGGAAAAAGAGTTAGTGCTTCACCTTATAAAAAACAACAAGAACCTACTAAAATGGAAGGGACTAGACCAAAATTCCATTGAGATAAACAATACCTAAAATTAGGTAACCCCATTTTATTCTTAAGTAAACTGTCTCTAGAGAACAACGGGGGAATCATCCAACTAACAAAAGAAGGCAAGGAGATACCATGATTCGCAAATAAGTCAGCCACCTGATTATCCTCTCTACAAAGATGTGAAACCATAAAATTGAAGCTATGTAACATGACCAACACATTCTTCCAGCGATATCTTAGGGACCAAGGAACAGAAGTAGAGCTCTTCCTAAAAGTTGCAACAACAAGACTAGAATCAGTTTCTAGCCAAAGATTGTGCCAACCCTTCTAGTAATTAAGCTGTTCTGGACTGGACTTCGTAAGTCCATACCTCCTCAAAGACCAAAGGCTCTGCCCTCCAGAAGGGCACCCTCCCCGCCGGCCAACGTTACAGAATCCTGCATTCTGTAACGGCCGACCACCGGAATGATGAGCATTTACTGCTCATCATGGCCCAAACGGCCAGAGTTTCGGCAGCCACTTAATGGGCATTAACTGCCCATTAAGGGCCTTAGCCCAGCGCTAGGGGATAAATACTCCTCATTCTGAAGGAGTCGGGTATGTTTTTCCTACCATATGAAAACCAAGTTATAACACTTATACTGACTTGAGCGTCGGGGTGTATACAGGTACACACCCCCTTCCACTTCAACAAGGGGCTTGCTGAAACTGTTGCCGTCACCATCCTTCTGATCAGGTAAGATCAGTGGCGCCGTCTGTGGGGATTAAGTTTTTCCCCTTCTTTCTCTAAGAACAAAACAATCCAAGACTACCAAAAAACACCAAAAGCTAAGAATGGCCGGTAACAGTCAATCAGACCATTCAGCCAACCACATCCACAGTGATCACGCTGACAACAATGGCACTAACGGGATGGTCGTATCTCAAATGGAAACGGACCCCGCCTACCAGCCTACGAACGAAACCAACTCCCTGGTCGTACCTATTCCCCCCCTGGAGCTACCCTAGAAAACATCATGACCGCGCTGCTGACCGCCGTCAACAATCAGGGACAAGCTATCAGGGAGCAGAATCGTCGTATCGAAGATGTGGAAGAGTCGCGCATCACAAGAGCGGCCACTAGTAGCTATAGGCGACGGGAGTCCTCTCGACGGGACTCGAGGACTAGGTCAAGATCACCACGGGTATACGAGACTCGAAGCCGTATAAGACATGCTAGGAGAGTTGCTGGAGCGAGGAGATCCCCAGCGCGTTCAACTGGGCGGAACTATCATTCACCTCCTCGTCATCGTCATCGTTGTCCACGAAGCGACTAGGAAAGGCATGTGGGGCCTCTTTCTGATAGGATCATGAGGGTACCTTTGCCCGTGGGGTTGGAAAAACTACCGGCAATGGACACCTACGACGGAACCACCGATCCGGACGACCACATAGAAAACATTGAGGCTGTCCTCGACTACAGAGGAGTTCGAGGATCTATCAAATGCAAGCTGTTCTCCACCACGTTGAGGAAAGGAGTGATGGCATGGTACAAGAATTTACCACCAGGGTCCATTGATTTATGGGGTGAGCTGTGCAGACTCTTTACTGCGCACTTTGCTGCTTCCAGAAAGCACCCAAAGACTGAAGCTACTCTCGAAGCGATCGTCCAGAAAGATAAACATCATGACCGCGCTACTGACCGCCGTCAACAATCAGGGACAAGCTATCAGGGAGCAGAATCGTCGTATCGAAGCTGTGGAAGAGTCGCGCATCACAAGAGCGGTCACTAGTAGCTATAGGCGACGGGAGTCCTCTCGACGGGACTCGAGGACTAGGTCAAGATCACCACGGGCATACGAGACTCGAAGCCGTATAAGCCCTGCTAAGAGAGTTGCTGGAGCGAGGGGATCCCCAGCGCGTTCAACTGGGCGGAACTATTATTCATTTCCTCGTCATCGTCATCGTTCTCCACGAAGCGATGAGGAAAGGCATGTGGGGCCTCGTTCTGATAGGATCTTGAGGGTACCTTTGCCCGTGGGGTTGGAAAAACCACCGGCAATGGACACCTACGACGGAACCACCAATCCAGACGACCACATAGAAAACATTGAGGCTGTCCTCGACTACAGAAGAGTTCGAGGATCTTTCAAATGCAAGTTGTTCTCGACCACGCTGAGGAAAGGAGCGATGGCATGGTACAAGAATTTACCACCAGGGTCCATTGATTCATGGGGTGAGCTGTGCAGACACTTTACTGCGCACTTTACTGCTTCCAGAAAGCACCCAAAGAATGAAGCTACTCTCGAAGCGATCGTCCAGAAAGACGACGAATCCCTAAGAGAGTACATTGACAAATTCAACAAGGTTGCCATCGAGGTAAGGACCGATGACAGGATGAAATTATATTTGCTGGAGCGAGGGCTGCGCCCGTCCAGTGATTTCGCCAAGGCAATTGGAATTGAAGAAGTGAGAACTTTAGACGCTTTCCTCGAAAAAGCATAAAAATACATAGCTTACAAGGAAAAGCAAGTTGCTGCTAATGCGAGGAAGCCAAAGCGTCAAGAAGAAATTGGACCCTCTCGAGGAGGAAATGAGAGAGGAAAAGAAAGGATGAGGGAAGCAAGACCTCCCCGAAGCAAGTTTATGGATTACACCCCTCTGAACGCTTCTCGCGAGCGAATTCTGGCATAAGTGTCCATGGCCGACTTCAAGAAAAACGGAGTCCGGGCCCCAAAGCAACTGGCCGTGAAGCCAGGATTGGACAAGTCCAAGTACTGTCGATACCATAAGAGCTACGGACACGTGACCGAGGATTGCATTCATCTGAAAGACGCAATCGAGATCATGCTGCAAAAAGAACTCCTCCAGAAGTTCAAAAAAGAGGAACGTGGGCGTGAAAAAGAGCCCGAGGTTGGTCAACCATCTAGAGAGGCGCAACAACAATCGGGGGCTGGCAACAGCAACATGGAAATTGCCTACTCCATCTCAAGACCCGAGGATTTCATTATCCCCGAGCACAAAAAAGGTGAAGATTTGCTTGAACATCTGGCTGCTCATATGGGATCGCTGGTAATCTCAGGAGGAGGTTTTGGAACCTCTACAATAGGGTCGCTGAAAAGAAAATTTGAAGAGTTGGAAAGCGTGTGCTCGTTGGAACCTGTCCTCGCGACAGAAGCAAAGGAATCAATGGGCAACACATTGGTGGACGCTCACTCGCACGAAAGGCACTGCGAGCAGGATACTATTGGCCAACTATGCAAACAGACGCCAAGGAGCACGTCAAGAAATGTGACAGGTGCCAAAGACACGGGGATATGCACTTGGCTCCACCTAGCGAGCTAAAGTCTCTATCATCCCCGTGGCCGTTTGCATGGAGGGGATTGGACCTCCTAGGACCATTCCCGCGAGCGCCTGGGCAAAACAGGTATTTAATTGTCGGGGTAGATTACTTCACAAAATGGATAGAAGCCGAGCCCCTCGCCCAAATCACTGCCCACAACATTCTTCGCTTTTTCAAAAGAAACATCCTCGCTAGGTTTGGAATTCCGCATACTGTCGTAATAGACAATGGGACTCAATTTACAGATAGGAAATTTCAAGAGTTTCTCATCAACCTAAAAGTAACCCAACACTTTACATCCGTCGAGCACCCTCAAACAAACGGCCAAGCAGAAGCGGCCAATAGAGTAATTTTGCGAGGCCTAAAGCGAAGGCTAGGCGAGGCAAAGGGTAAGTGGGTCGAGGAACTATACAGCGTGTTATGGTCCTACAGAACCACACCACACTCAACCACGGGGGAAACGCCATTTCGATTAACTTGTGGAACTGAAGCTCTTATCCCCGTGGAAATAAGGGAGCCAACTCGACGAACGGAAAACCCTCCATATAAGGAAACAAACAACGAATTGCTCAGAGAAGAGCTCGATTTGGTCGAAGAGCTGCGACATGGAGCAGCCCTCAAAGAAGCCGCAATAAAACAAAAAATTGTCGCTCGACACGACAGAAAAGTCATCAAAAGGGAATTCGAAGTGGGCAGTTTGGTCCTACGACGAAATCAAAAAGACTCGCGAGAAGGCAAATTCGCCTCTAATTGGGAAGGACCTTATAGAATCCGAGCAAAAACAGATAACGGAGCTTATTTCCTAGAAAACTTATACGGCGAAGAGATTCCTAAAACATGGAACGCAGATAAACTGAAACAATATTATAGTTAGCGAGGTCTCGTGAAGTCGACGACTTGCTAGCGGGCAATAACCAAACTTTAACAACAAGAGGTTAAGCCTTTACAACGGAGGATTGCTTAGGTACGAGCATGAATCTAAAAGAAGGAAAAAACCAAGTTTCCTATCGAAGCTTGTCTTGACGAGGAACTACTCTATACGAGCCCCATCGTCGCAAGTACACGCCAGGCATGGATGTCCAGCTCGCGATGGGACACTCCAGCCGCGAGGATAAAATCTCCGACGATTCTATCATCGCTGCTCGTTTGGAAACCCAATCCAAACACTCGAGCAAGTTCCCCAAACTACTCGAGCAAGGCGTTCGCAGATACATGCTATCTCGTGCAACAACCAAATAAACATTCAAAAATCTCTCTATGGATGTTGTAAAAACGTATTCAATTATCATGCATCATAAGAAAAACGCGTGCACAAGGATAATAAAGATACGAGCATAATGAACAAGCAGATATAGCTAAACCATAAAAATTGCATTAAAAGAAATTGTACTTAGTTACAATAAAGGGCAGCCACGAGGACTGCCCAACAAAATGATTTGACAAAAAGGGCAAACAGACGCCCAAGTGCTAAAGGGCGAGGATAACGCCAGCACAAACAAACACCTTCAAACCACGTCTTCAGAAGCAGGAGGAAGAGAGGCGATGACTCCATCGATGACCTCCTTAAGCTCATCGAGGCCAGCTTCCACGAGCTTTACCCCCGGATTCAGAACCTTGAGTTGAGCAACAACATTGACAAAACTGCTATGCCCAACCTCGACCATGGAGTCTTCATACTCAGCAATTTGTCAAGTCCTCCAACTCCTACTCCCTCGTCACCAATGTCCTCGCCAATTCCTGCTGAAGGGTAAACTTATTCCTATAATCCTCATAGGCCGCCTCCGTCTCACCCAATTTCAGGCCCAGATCATCTGCACGCTTCTTCTGCTTGTCCCTATCGCTCAAGTAATGACACTCACGTCCATTTAAAAAATTGGCGATCTCGATGAGCTTGAACGCAGCAACTGTTGCATTAGCCAACTCTGCCTTCAGAGCCAAAGGTCCCATATCATGGATGACGGATTGATCAACCTCGTCTATCACGACCTCCGTGTTTTGGTCGAGCAATCTTCCATGAGCAAAGACGGGGGGCAAGACAAAGCGACCAGCGGGAACCCCAGGGTCGGGCAAGAAATGGGGGCTGCGGTGAACGGAGCCTCCTTCCCCGCCTGTAGTAGCCCTCTGCACTTTGGATGGACGAGGATCGGTGCTGGTCGACTCGGAAGGACGCTTTTCTGCGGCTGGTGGAGGAATGACAGCGTTGGTATTCTCATCACCCTTACGGGCATTCTTGGCCTTGGCGGCACGACGAAGTTTTTCCTGAGCACTCACCATGTTGCCTGCAAAGAAAGGGAAACATACGACCATTAGTACAAGCAATAGAAAATAACAACGACAAGTAAATCATCTAAGTGAAAAACAAAGTTGTATAAACGAGCATACTAAGGGCTTCCTCGGCCTCGGCACGAGTCGCACAAGCAAGGATTTTCTTGTCGTTGATATAACGAGGAACAGTTAAAGGATTCCCCTCATCGTCAAGCAGAGGGACACCTTCCTCGTCAGTTACCACCTTCCCCTTGAAGCTCTTGACGAAATTCTGCAGCTTCAAGAAATCATCCCACTCGTCGGGAGTTAACTCCTTCTTCGGAGTAGTAAATGTTTTCGCCGGGACTAGGTAATGCTCTACCTCCCAACGGAAGTGAAACTTTCAGTAATCTGTCAGAATGGGTTGCCCGTTTTCTCCAATCAGGACATTCTCATCTGCATCTCTATCTGGGCCAGGGACTATAACGTCCGCCCAGCCCTGAGAATTTTTGGGACGAACAATAAAAAATTCATCCTTAAAGGGCCGTAAAGACTCCTCGAACATATTGAATAAGCGCCGATTAAGCTTAAATGACACCCAACCAAGCCTGTACGGATCTCCTTTAGGCTTCGAGCGCTGGAGTTGAAAAATATAGAAGAACAGAGGAAGAGTTGGAACAATCCCAAGATAACTGCACACTATTTCAAAGGCTCTCAGGAAAACCAAAGAATTTGGGTGCAGTTGTGAAGGAGCGACCATCAAATGATGAAACACGGCCACTTCAAAGTCTGTAAAGGGTAACCTATACCCAAGGTGCTGGAATGCAATCTGGTACATAGAAAAATCCGCGAATCCAAAATGTTGGAAAACGCGACGACGCTTCGCGGGGATAATAATCTCCCAATTGTCCCTAGGGGGGTCTTCAATAATCTTAAACAGTCCAGGGATTTCCTCGCCGTCAGGATGCCCGGAAAATCGAGAGCGCGTTAACCGAGGTTCGCCCGCAACCCAGTCGAGGGGATCTGCATCGGTTGTGATTGGAGGACGCTCATCTATATGTTCCGAGGATTCCGGCACCTCATGCTCGTCCAGGTTTTCCACAAGCGCATGATCTCCTTCCTCGTTGAAGTTAGCATTCGATGACGAAGGCTCTTCCGCCATTTAAACCTGAAAGACGAGGAAGAGAAAAAGTGAATTCGAGATCTTTGAAATATCAAATCCACCCTTCCACCGCCGTTCAAGTGAAAGGGCGTGGACATGTGCTTAGCAGTAATCCTTAACGTTGCTCGCACAAATATCCTGTGGACACTTAACATATCAACAACTAAGCTAAAATCTATCGAGCATTCGTTTCTTCCTATGAGTGCTCGAGATAAAAGCATGTGAATGGTCGCTACAATATTAAAACTACAGTCATAAAATGGCTAAAATGGAAGTTGCAAAGGCGTTTAACACCAGCAACCGCCACGCCAAAATGCTAAAATATCATAAAAGCGTAGTTTCTCTTCTAAAAACTACCATCTTTTTAGGGGGTAGAGGTTGTTAACCACCACTTACAAACCCCAAACCACCGTGTCAAAAGAAATAAAAATCCTAAAGTCCGACATACAATCAACCACTGTAAAACAGAAAAAGAAGTAAAAATACTTGCTTGGTTCTTGAAGATGAAAAAGGATCACGAACGGAGTAGACTTAGGGATTTCTTCAGAGATTGCAGGAATGCGAAAGGCAAGTTTTAGAGAAGTAAAAGTGATAAATGAACTGAAGAGTTCAAAAATTCCTCATTTTCTCTATATATAGAGGAATCTCGTGCAGTCACACCTGTTCAAAGCAAAACGACACCACTCTCATCTGACCCGTTACTTTGATCCAAAGGCGCTGGTTCAAAACGATCCAACGCTTCAGATTAAACTATCGCAAAAACGAAAAGGCGCGAAAATCCAACGGCTTACAGTTGTCCTCGTGAACAGAGGCTACGCTGCTAGGCACTCAAGCGTTTCAAATAGCCTTTACACGTGGCAACAAGAGACGAAGCGGTTTGTCCTTTCAGGTCACTTCCTCTGAACGCTAAAATCTCGCAGAACCCTAGAAAATCTCCACGAAAATCTCGTCGCGATTAATGGTGCAATCATCGAGAAAATCTCAAACGGATGATGGCAAATTAAATTCCTCGCAATAAATAGCAGGATCTTCAATAAAAGCCAACAAATCAAAACGGTCCTCAAGGATAAAGAAACGATTAACGTTGTCCTCCTTGAAGTTTAGCGACGATAGTTTCCCACGAGGACAAAGCAACGATTAACGTTTTCCCCGTGCTAAACAAACGCAAAAGAAACTTTATCCTCGCAGAAGAATTCATCATGAGCTCCTCGATATGAACAAACGAATCCATGATCCTCGTGCGTGACCATGTTTGTTGAAAACGAAGGTCGCAACCAAAGTTGATCCTCGTTGTTCATACGTGCAAACAAAGGCTTATAGCCAAAGTTAAAGTCATCATGCTCGTGAACGAGCATAACGACTTAGGGGGCTTCTGTTCTGGACTGGACTTCGTAAGTCCATACCTCCTCAAAGACCAAAGGCTCTGCCCTCCAGAAGGGCACCCTCCCCGCCGGCCAACGTTACAGAATCCTGCATTCTGTAACGGCCGACCACCGGAATGATGAGCATTTAGTGCTCATCATGGCCCAAACGGCCAAAGTTCCGGCAGCCACTTAATGGGCATTAACTGCCCATTAAGGGCCTTAGCTCAGCGCTGGGGGATAAATACTCCTCATTCTGAAGGAGTCAGGTACGTTTTTCCTACCATCTGAAAACCAAGTTATAACACTTATACTGACTTGAGCGTCGGAGTGTATACAGGTATACACCCCCTTCCAATTCAACAAGGGGCTTGCTGAAACTGCTGCCGGTCACCATCCTTCTGATCAGGTAAGATCATAAGCTATCTCAAGAGGTTCAGCAAAAGCAAACACAAACTCAGCCCTATCATATCTGAAGATACCTCCACAAGGAGCAATATCATGATTCCCTTAAGAAGCAACATCTATGTTACACTTGAGTCAATTGGTTAGGGGTCGATGCCATATAATCTCTTTCACAACAGGTAGCTTAGGTTGATGAATATTGATTCCCAACTTCTTCAAGAAAGTAAACTTAGCGATAGAATTAGAAGAAGCCTTACTAGTGTTATAGGAGGAACAAAATACGATTAAGTTAACTTGTACATGCACTAAAACAATTATGGAAAATGTAATACATAAATTATAAAGATGAAATATGAAAAATTGAAAATTTAGATGTGAGTTACTGAGTTTGCTCGATGGGCTGAATTTAAATAATTAATAATATAATTATTAGTTCCATTAATCAGTTCTTGGATTTTTAAAAACTAAAATAAAAAATTCGAATCAGATAACATCAATTTTTTAATTGATTTGATTTTTAGTATCGAATTAGAACACATTTGCTATAACTAATTTGCATGTCAAAATTAACAATTTTTGTTTTGTCTACTCATTTACAAGTATACACACTGTATACGATTGTTTGTTGAATATGTGTTGTCATCTTATGAAAGGTAGAAACACCACAAACACTGAAGCCTATAGAGGGGAACAGTTAGTGAGTGTTGAAGCGCCGTCAACCAATTAGAAGCAAAGTGTGAGTGTCACAACACAAACAAAACAAATTCATTTCCCGTTTCTTAAATCTTTACATTATAAAATTATTATAATAATATCTGTATAGCATAAATAACATCAACATTTAGAATCAACTTGACAAAAATAAATAAAAAACATATAGTATAGTGTAATGTAACATATATCAATATCAATGCCACCCATATCATGGTACGGTATGTCCCCTCAACACCATGCCATGTCAAGACTAGACCATCAACCAAACTCTCTCACTTTCAACCAATAAAAACTAGACAACACATAGTACTAAACAATTTCGACCAATCAGAACTAGACAACGTTTGTACCATTCTAATCTTAGTTTCTTATTCATTTTCTCTCTTCCATTCGTTTCAAAGTTTATTCCAACTTTGTTGTCTTATGAGTGACCACTTCCACTATCCCTTCTCTCACTATATATCAACTCAACACCTATCTATGTAGATCTTTCATGTTTCAATATTAGGCTAATGCTACATGGTCTACCGTCGATAAGTGATCTAATCGAATATAAATTTTACAAAATTTATTGGTAGATTGAAAATTTATATCATATAGAGCATCCATAAAAAAAATTTAAAAAATTGAAAATCATTTGATATTTTATTGGGATTTATCAAGATTTACAGTATTTAATAAACCGTTAATCTTGATGGATCTAAATAACATATCAAATTATTTTCAATTTTTCTAAATTTTCTATAGATGATCTATATGATATAAACTTTCAATCCAACGGTGGATTTTGTAAAATTTATATTCGTTATAGGATTTTTCTTGAGTGGTCCACCATGGACCACTTGTAGAATTTTCCTTCAATATTATTAATGACTGTAAATATGTAATTATGGACGATTGTAAATATGTAATTATGGAACACAAATTTTAAACATATAATAATAATAATAATAAAGAAATATATATATTAAAAATTAGATGTTAAAAAAATAAGTTTAATTGTTGTGCATTGTCGGTGTAAATTTTTTTTATACATGTATCCAATAATATGTTGCCACATCATTTAATGAATGTGACACATCATGTGTTTTTAAACACAATACATGATGTGTTGATATATTATTGGATGTATGTGTAAATTAACTTTACACTGACTGTATATATAAATTAAATTCGAAAAAAAATTATTTATATTATATTAAATCTACAAAAATAATGAAAATTTTAAAAGTTAAATATGAAAAAATTAAAAAATATAATTTATTAAACCTTCAATTTGTCGTAAATAAACTACTCCATTACTCTCTAAACTTGATCATTGAACCTTTTTTAAAAGGATATTTGAACCTTAAAAAATATGCTATATTTTCCCTATAAGTATAGAACTTTGTTCACTAAATCATGTCAATTAAATAATTTGTTAATAAGTAATACCAATTTTAAATTCTAATCTTTAGTAAGAAAATCAGTTTATTTTCCCATCATATGAATTATCATTTTTATTATTGATTACAAAAAGTATGTAAAATAATTAGCGCAATAGAAAAATTGAAAAAAAAAATATAGTACTATAAAAAGGGACATAAATTTCTAAAATGAATAATATATTTTTGGCACAACAGTATACTAAATAGTTCTTAAACTATTATAAATTCATCTAATTAAGAGAGCAAAGAACCAAATGTTAGTGTGGCTAATGTGCACCTCCTATAAGAAAAAATTATTTTGAAGAATTCAAGTTTAATTTTTGAAAAGAATAACTTTTGTAACGAAAAGAATAATTTTTTATCGGATTGTACTCACTTCTCAGTCAAACTCCGAATTCTAAAGATAACTTCTCATGATAATTGGAAAGTTAATACACAAACACAATAAAGAGAGAGTGAGAGGATCAAAGGAATATTTTGCGATTTAACTAGGATAGTTTATTGGCCGGACTTATTTATTATAGAGGTTTTTGGTGTAGTTTTTTTTTCTTATATCCTTCATTTAAGTTATTTAGTTACAATTTATTAATTTTTGTTCAATTAAATAACTTTTTAGTTTAATTATTTATTTCAAATACCAAGGTTTTTTTTTGTTAAGGAAATACCAAGGTTTGCTATAGCTTCTAATTTGATCCTTCATTTAAAGTAATTTATTCATAATTTTATCTTTTTTTTATAAAAAAAAATTTGACAATTGCTAGTTCTATTATCTTTGAATATTTTTTTCTTAATAGAGATTGAACTCAGTACTTTAAAATTTGACTTTATAATATGTATAGATGGAATTCAAATATCTTATGTGATAGTTATTAAATGACTATTAATATCATTGTTATTAATAAAGATTTTTGTTCTCATGAGCTTAGTTCAGTTGATAGGGATATCAAATTTTATATGTAGAGTTCGAACCTTGAACAACCTACTTATTCATTTTAAAAGTGAAATTTATAATCATTATATTACCTGACAAAAAAAATAAAATAAATTGATAATATACGGTAACAAAAATAGAAAAAGTCCCCCATCCTACATTCTCTATTAATTAGACACCATACAATATCTCTTCTCAAACTCTTCAATTTCCTTCAGGTGAACAATACTATATACTCTCTATCTACTCTTTCTAGGGTTTCCTTCTTTATCCATCTTTCTTTATATGTAACCTCTTGTCTTACTTTTTTTAGCTTATCTCTTTGCTTATTTTGATTATTCCTTCTTTCTCACCCCAGAACTTGAAGAACAAGAATTTCTAGGTTAAAAAAAAAAATCATCATCATGGGAAGGGGTAGGGTTCAGCTGAAACGGATCGAGAACAAAACAAGCCAACAAGTGACATTTTTCAAAAGAAGAACTGGACTTCTCAAGAAAGCTAATGAAATTTCTGTTCTTTGTGATGCTCAAGTTGCTTTGATTATGTTCTCTACCAAAGGAAAACTTTTTGAGTATTCCTCTGCACCAAGGTTAGTTAATTAAATTGCTTCACTTATATCTATATCAGTATATTTCAACCATTTTTTCTTTCCTTTTAAGAGTTACTAATTTCTATTTATTAATTTTTTTTTAGAGGAAATGGTGGATGAAGTGCAACACTCACCATTAATTTCTATATATATTATATATGCTTTTGGTTGTTTTGGATCCATTAATTTTTTTCCTATCACCATCAAATATCTAGTTAAGGAAACTTTTTTTTTTATTAGAACAAAAATAATATCTATTTCCTAATTAATTATTTGGTTGGTGTAATTGTGTCATCTATGATGTATGTCTATATATATATTTTTTTTTAAGCAAGGGGAATTTAATTAATATTGATAGTAATTTTATTTTATTGTTTTTGGATTCATATCATTGCTCTTTGTGTTCATCTTAGGTTTTTCATATATGTTGGTGTTTTATGACATTCTTACCTAACTGAAAAATAGCTCAAATTTTTTGTCAAAATTAAATATAGCCAGTACACAAATTCTACTCATATGATGAGTACTTGAAGTTGCTATTGGATTGTACTTTGCTTCTCTATTTTAGGGTCTGGTCACATAATCGTGTATCACTATCCAACCTTTTTACTATCCATTTAACAAGAGAAGAAGCCATACTTTGTGGAAGATTTCTTTGTTACTTTTCCAAAGAATTTCTTTACATGTATGTTTTCGTACAATTTATATCATTCATAGACATGACAATGCTTTCTTCAACTTCACTATAATATGAAGTGTCATATATATAGATATACGTGTCTATTGTTGGGGATTGGGGACTAGGAGGGTTGTTTGTTTCCTCTTTTTGTATAAACTATGTTTAGGCGTATTTTCCATTAAAAAAAAAATACAACAAAGATCATGCCATTCACCTAGAACTACTACATGGTGCTTATATGGATGGTGGTTTGGTAAATCAATTGGTTTAAATTAATAGTTAAAGATCGGAGTGCAAACTCTGATGTTTGATGTTTTGAATGTATATAAATTTGGAAGTAAATTTTGTGTCAATTTTTAAGCACGTAATCTAACGAGAACTCTGCAACCTTTTGTATAAGGTGTGTAGATTTCGCTATGATGTTGAGCCCAAATAGTTTTTTTATTTTAAGAGTCGGAGTAACTCTTATACTTTCTTACATAAAAAAAATTGCCTATAAAATAAACAAACTCTCATGAATGAAAAAAATAATGCTAATATACAATTAAGTAAATGATTGGATAGATAAATTGGTTTGAGTTAAAGAATTGGATTTCAAACTCTCATCACTAAGAAAATACTAATAATATTCAATTATTATGTTAACATTTGTCTAAAAGAAATATTCTTAATGAAGTAGAAGATATAACTCAAGTTGTGAGTAAAATTTAAAATTTGTCTTGGTCCTTATTTTTTAGGGGTGTCTAATATGAACTTCTCATAAAAGTGGTCTAGGGATGGACTCTTATCATTTTTAATAAAAAAATAATTAATTAATAATAATACATGAAGAACATATACACTTTATTAAACTAAAATTTATTAAATATAATAAGATTCATTAGACCAGATTCATATTAGAATCACCCGTTTTTTAGAAAAGATTTCCAAGATTGTATTTTCAATTGATTGAATAATCCAAAATGTGCCTACAAAATGCACTATTATAATCTTTTAATGGATTGAAAAATTGTAATATTCTCTATAATTTATTTTAATTTTCTTATTAAAAGAAAGTCACTCACTTAAGCAATATAGAATTAAATTAAATCTACATATATATCAAATAACAGCTGTATAAGTCTCACCCTAGAGCTATGTGATATTAGAAGAGAAGAGGCTATAACCTAATCTAGGTTTTTATAATATCCAAGATACACCACCGTGAGTAAGAAACTATATATAACCTAAGCAAGGCTATGACCTAACAAAGAATATACATATACATACAAAAATAATATTCCCAAATTTATATACTCCCTCCGTCCCTATATATAAGCCTTCCAAGAGAAATTTCACGCTTATTAAGAAAAGTTGGTAGTGTAATTAATGTATACTTTTTGGTATTACAATTACTAAATTGTCCTTGGTGAAAAGATGTATTTGTAGTTGACTTTACGTATTTCAATGCAAAGTGGGGTTATGTTTGGAAAAGTAATAATAAATGTGTCTAGGGATTTGAAAAGAGGCTTATATTTAGGGACAAATAAAATTTTTGTAAGAGTGCTTATAATAAATGACGGGTAATAAAATTAAAAACTGTTGGAAAGACAAGGTGCTGCAACAAAATATGTTGCCTAAATGTAGTATAGTACAAAAGTAGTAGTCAGAGGAAAACTGAAGTAAAAGCATTTGACATATGTGGATTAAGAGATTTTCTGTTTCAACAAAAATGCCATTCTTCTTTGATGATATAATATTAATAGATATATACATTCATATATAAATAAGACAAATAGTTTAATAATATATTAACTAAAAAATATTTTGACTATTCCTAGGATATATTATATTATATTATATAGATTTCCAAGGTTGTTATATATGGTTGACACGTTATGTTATTCCAATTGACATAACTAATCTAAATTTTGTTTTGAGCCAACTACTCTAGACTTTGTAGGTTGAAAAGATTACATTACACACTCATTGGTGATTTTAATCTTTTCAAATAGTATTAATTTCATTATAACTTTTACATTGTGATAAAAATGCTAGCATTAACAACCCTTGTTATATAGAATTTTGTTATAATAAGTTAATGATATTAATAGAGTTGATATTTTTTTACATCCTATATATGGAGCTTTATTGAGAAAAAAGGTGACACATATTGTCCTGTTATGGCTCTAGATTAACAAAATAATTTTTTAGGGAGGCTAGAGATTTTGGCCTTTAGTCATAGAAAATGAGAGATATGTAATAGCTTTGTATTCTCTATTAATTTAATTGTGCTTATTTTACTAATATTTGACTCTTCACTCTTTTATTTTTCATGTGTTTCAATGATTTTGTTTTCTTCTCTTTATAAATTAATTAATGCTAACATGGGATCACCTTTCCTTAAAAAAAGTCCCCCATATATGATTATTTATCTTTTTAGCAACCCTGAATTTTATTTTATTTTCTTGCTTTTAATGTGTTGATGGTTGCAAGTAAGTTAATTACAAAGACCAAAGTTAGCACATTTCTTGAAATGAGTTACCAAACTAAGGCAAATTAAACAAATTTTAGAGGACTAAAAAAGATTCATCATTTTGGTGGGGACAAGCTTATTTAAGCCATCTTAATTTTACTATTTCTAGATTAAGGTAGTTTTTTCCATAGCCATTTTGTTATTTATAAGAGTACAATGTTCAGTAAAAATAGAGTAGAATACATACTTTCTTACCTGTAAAGAAATTATGCAGCCTATAAAGCTTTTATATAAGCACCAATAAAATATAAAAGAGAAGCAACATCAACCATTATATTTTACATATTAAGAACCATTGCCACTAGTGATTAGTGACCAATGCTAATTCTATGATTTCAATTGCTAGATAGGAATTTATTTATATCATCCAATGAATCCAACATTTAAAATCATATATTATAGAAGTATACAACTTAGTTAGAATTTTATTTTATTAATAGAATTTGTTACTAGTAATATGTCGCTTAATATGCGGTCACCTGAGTACTAATATATACCCTTTACCTCTCTTATGAGTACGATCTTTCTATTTTTACATGAACTCATATCATCATGGTACGCCTATACCGCACTCATCAAATTTCTTCCACCCTTCTTTGAACGAAAAGGACTCTTACGTATATACTTACTATTTTCTAATTTTGCATGATGATTTGATGTATTCTTTGCTTAATGCAAGTAATTTCCTAAACAATTTTGCCAAAATTTTATAGCTAAAAGAAATTCTTTAAAGTTTTCATGTATTTGATAGTTTCCCATTTTGACTTATGAAACAGCATGGAAGACATCTTGGAAAGATATGAGAGACAAAACCATACAGAACTTACTGGAGCTACCAATGAAACACAGGTATATATACTTCATTGAAACATAAATTTCTATCGACATATTATTCACTACTAGAAAAAGTTGAAATACCGACGGAATTTAGAGATGGAATTAGAGACAGAAAAAGCAGTTAGAGACATATATTTTTATTTTAGAGACAGATATTTTCATTTTAGAGATAGATTTTGTCCGTCTCTAATAGTTTAGAGACGAGGAAATTACCGATAGGATCAAATTCGTCTCTAGCCTGCTTAGTGACGGAATATTTGCATTTTAGAGACAGATTTTGCCCGTCGGTATTTAAGATTTTTCTAGTAGTGTTGCAATATATCAACATGCTTAAGCTAACATGAAAGTCAAATATATGTATGTTTAGTATGTATTATTGTTTCCATGTTTGTCACATTATAATGATTGAGGTCATTTGATTGTAGGGAAACTGGTCTTTTGAATACATGAAACTCACTGCTAAAGTTCAAGTCTTGGAGAGGAACATAAGGTACATTCTTTTAGACCTTAATCGTAAGATGTACAGTACGATATCGGGGTGTCTAATTTGAAGCTATCGGGGATCTGAACTCTTTCACATGTTTTCGAATCCCTAATGCACCATCGAGTGAGGTATAAGACCGTTTGATCTAAATTCAGTTGGTTTTGGATTTAGATCTAACGGTCTTTTAGTCTGCTGCACAATGTAGCTTCTATAAAAGATCCAAACTCAACACACTCAAAACGAGTTAGACAATTCTTTTGTTCTCTTCATTTTCACAAAAAAACACACAATTTTTGAAGTAGTTTACCATTTTCAAATATTATCTTGATTTTCAAAGCCAAAATATATTAATAAATGCAAACAGTAAGTGCTAGCTAGCATAAAGAACAACATTGCAAATTATTTAGCTAAAGTGTTTAATATTTTTACTAGCTACAATTCATTTGCTAATAGTATTCACAATGCTAGTTATGTGATAAGATGCTTCAAAAATCAATAACATTATGGAAAGAATTAATGATATGTATACCTTGTATCATCTTCAACGTAGGAACTTTGTGGGCAATGATCTGGACCCTTTGAGTGTGAAAGAGCTTCAGAGTTTGGAGCAACAGCTTGACACATCGCTAAAGCGCATCCGAACAAGAAAGGTGAAGAATGCTTATAAGATTTGAAATCTAAGATAAATGTACTCTTGAAATCAAAGAATTATCATTACATATAACTTTGATTTTTCAGCTCAATTGACTGATTAATATGATTTTTGCAGAACCAAGTTATGAATCAATCCATCTCAGAGCTGCATAAAAGGGTAAGAGATACTTGCATTTACATTGAATCACACAAAAAATTGACCAATATCTTTAATATAAATGTTTGAAATTGAATTTCATGTGCAAGTTGCAATGACATGTTAAAGCTAAATCATATAAATTTGACAAACTTGTTTCATACTTGACAAGCAAATCATATTATTAGTGTATCTGTTTCTCAATATATTTGTGATTTTGTTGGCAGTGTAAAAGAATTTACACTAACAGTGCATCAAAATATATAATATATTGCTAGTAGAGATCATTAAATTGAAGTTGTGCTTGTGAAGTGAAACTAGTTTTAATTTTCATACAAATGCAAGTGACATAATATTTTGGTGTGCATATGACAGGCAAGGGCATTGCAGGAGCAAAACAGCAAGCTAGCTAAGGTAGAAGTCAGATTCCACTATTAACATTTCAATAATCTAACTTTTCTAGTCAAGAAAAAAGAGATTAAAAACAAATAAGAGTACTAATTAATGTTTTATTACATTTATGAGAATTAGACAAAGGAGAAAGAAAAGACGGTGAGTGAACATCCAAAGAGAGGCCTAGAAACCATTGGCTTAGGGCAATGTTCATCCACTCTCAACTTGATTTGTCAACCAGAGATGCTACCGCCGCCACCACCACCACAAAGATTGGTTCCTTCTCTAAATCTCAGGTATTTCTTTTTTCTTATAAGCATGTAGTATTATAAGATGTACATCCTAGTATGATTGAGTATTATAGCGTAGCAGAAATTGAACAAATCGAACAAACCATTGTGTTCCATTCCATGATGATGGTTCATGGTTGCTCGTCGCCCCCCTAAATTGATCAGAATCCCCCTCCCCCTTATCTTCCGAGAGATATCTTCTGATAGTGCAAATTATACCGAGATATATTTTATGGTAGTGCCAACCTTACTGGGAGATATCTATCTTCTGGTAGTATGTTTTCTGGTGTGAGTATTTCAGGGGGGCGAAGAACAATCTTCCATGATTCCCAATTGGCAACATTACATACAAAGATGCATTAATCCTATATATACATTACATATGTATGTATGCATGTAGAAAATTTTGTTGTGACAGCTAACTAGCTATGTAAATTGTTATATTATATTGTGATGATGAAATGTTTGAAAATTATGAACGGATGATTGCAGGGATGCTTTACAAGCAAGAGGCACATTGCAAATGGAAGAAACAGGTGAAGCTCAAATTGTTCCTAGAAGCAATAATAGTCACATTCCAGCATGGATGCTACAACATCTCACTAACTAGATTGAAATATATCTATTTATGTATGTCTGTAACAGACATATATATTTATTATATTAAATATTATATATGTATGATTATTAATGTGTAAGTAAGCCTTGTTAAGGCATCAACAATATCAGAATTTTATATTCTGTTCAAACTTCTCCTAGTATATATATGTGCTGTTCCCTACCCTTCATATTTTTAATCAATGAGAATGCAGTATGTGCTATATGATATATTGTTGATTTTAAGCAGTTTAATAGCATTGGTTCTTGTATAATTAATGTCTTTTACAATTTGAGAATCCCTTATTTTGGTTTCAAATGTTATATTTGTATAAAATAACAAACTTACAACCATGATGACACTTTCTAAAATATCTATCATAACAAGAACATAATATGTTTAGACTATAAAATGTTTGGAAGAACTTATTAATGTTTATATTATGTTTACTTAAGCACCTGTATATAAGTATAGCAAAATCTACTTATATAATAATAAGTTGATTTAAGTTTATACAGAGATTACTTTATTTGTCATAATTTATAAAGACAAAATCTGTAAAAAAAAATTATAAAAATAACTATTGAAATAAGTTCTTACTTCTTACTGGTTTGGAACCTTTTAGTAACATAAATGTTATGAACATATTCTTTCAAGAATTGTAATCCAAGATAGTAGCAAGTAATGTCATCCTTAATAACAAGAATTGTGCATATGAAGATTGAGGTAATTGAGTCAATGATCTCTTTATTCAATATAGACAAATTATGTCTTTATACTTTATACTATATTCTAAAATACATTATTTGGTACTAAGCTCCTAAGTAGTTGAACACTATATACACTGCAGATTACTTCTGTTCAAATAATAATACAGTTCCAGGAATGAATACAAATATTACATACATTTCATGAATACAAATACAATCATGATCAATTCTAACTTATCATGCTTAGTTAGATTTTATTATTCTTTTCCTCATCTTGTTCATGAGCACCGCCGGCAAGCATGTACTCTCTGCAATCAAGTTGTTGGTATGGTTTATTGAGAATGATAATATACATTAAACCGAAAAATAAAATAAAACACACCAAAGGGGAAACGATGCATATTAATCAAATTCTTGTGCAAAATACCTGAGTCTTCCGCAAAGGCGAGCTAAAGCATCGGATCCAGTTCTATATGCAATATCCTCAACTTTAGCAGCATTAGATAAGGTCATACTATCTGCAAGTACAAACTCACACAACTCCTTTAACGAATAAGCATCGGTCAACACAGCTGAATGGCCCCCACCAGCAGCTAGTTTCCGAACCTCCCCAACACACCTGTGATTTTTGAGGATCCGCTTGTTACATCTCTTTTCTTGAAAAAATCACTTTTGAAAGTTTTCGTATGTTTGTTACTACTCTTAAAAAATGAGAATCTGAAGTAAAAAATCTAAAATTTGTTTCAAATGAGAAGTTATTTTTTGTACTTTAACATAAACCATATGCAATCATGAAGAAGTTACTTCGACTAGAAACACATACCAGTCAACTGGTGATGGATACCAAGCATATGTAGTTTTCTCATTGGCTGCTTGACCATAACTATTGTAACCCCATCCGTGTATTCGGCCATCTCTCATACAAATAAGTGTGTGGGAATGTCCACAAGCAACAAGTTGCACGCCTTTTGGAACAACTAAAACTGGAATGTTACGGAAAAACAACCGAGAGTCATTGGCAACACATGAGAATAATCCAGTGTTGGGACCAAGGCCTAACTGGCCAGATTGACCTCCACCCCAAGCATAAAGTGCTCCTTCCTGAGTTAAAGCACATGTATGTACACCACCGCAAGCTACGTTTTTTATGAAAATACTATCGAGGGAAACCACCCTCCTCGGAATTAACTCTTTACCCCCATACTGAAGTGAAGTATGTCCAAGCTGGCCCATATTTCCTAGCCCCCATGTGTAACTGCAAGTCCAGGGAAGGGACAAATATATAAATAATGATGAAACATTATAACAAGATAAATTTCATAACAAATCATTTTTTAATATTGCCTATGGATCCCAAATAACATAATAAAACAAAACATTTCTTGCACAGCCTAGTTAAACATATGTATGTGTCCATGTATCAAATGAGCACAAGAAACTAAACATATTTAGAATCTTCTAATGTTATGTTGCACTTGCACATACATTACTATACATATTTTAAACTTAAAGATTTCAACTACTGTATAACAAGTCAAATGACCTTATTCAAATAAGCATTGCGCTTAAATATGGCTATGTCTGTTTTATAAATAAAATAAAAACTATTCAGTAAAACCTTGATTGTATATGAATATAATGATCCACCTAAAGTAAAACTAAGCTTAAAATAAAATATGACACGGTTGGCTCCAGGAATATATAACCATAGTTTTATATGTTATAACTTATAACCAAGCCAAGGGGCAAGGAAATAGAAACTTGCATAATAGATGCAGCATTTCCATTGTATTGTGTCTCTTGACGTGAGATTCCCTAACGTGTCATGCGGAAAACCACATTTCTCAAGCTTAAATTTATAAACATCTCCAACTATAATTTCCTTCATATCACTTACACCTCGCCCTTATCAGAAACGGCTGCTGTGTGGTACTCCCCACATGACACACTGGTAATCTTCACAAGCTCGGGAGCTTCGTCGAGGAATTTAGCATAAGAACTTATAATGCGAGCTCCCTGTAGTCCTTCACAGGTAACACCTCGGCCAAGTTGACCATACTCATTGTAGCCTGGTTTATGAAAACAGAAAGAGAACCCTATTAAGTAGTTCGCAAAAAACCCTCTTTAAAATGATCAAGTTTACGTTCCTACATTCAATGCTATGTAAACTCACAAGACTCCAACTCCATAAGGGCAAGTATAGACATAAAATTTACAAATCATGTATAATAAATAATAATATATTTAGACAGCCAGTAGTAAATAAAGAAAGGAAATCGATGAATTACCCCAAGCTTGTAGTAGGCCTTCCTCAGACAAAGCAACCACATGGACAGCTCCACAAGATACTTGCCTAATGATCTGTAAGTGATGATATGAATGATGGCAAAATGGAAAGTGAGATCAATAAATAGCCAGCAAAATGTTAAATATTACAATTATCATTGCATCGATTAAAAATTGTGTCCGGCTAAGATTGTATAGATACGAGGAAATGTTACATGTATATAGTGGTATATGCTCAAACAACTATACTTACTGTGTTAGGTTCGAAGGCCCCCCAAAACAATCTAGGAAGATTTGATCCCTGGAATATAAAATAAAATGAAAAGTTAAAGAAAAATCATATATGACACATTAAGAACATTGTATTAACCCCTAAGAATTGCTAATACCTGATTTTGTCCCCACACCCAGAGCCTTCCCGTCGACACAGTACCATCATTTTCACGAGGTTCTGCAATGCAAGCAGAACAATGTGCACCACAGGCTACAGATTTTACAGACTCTGACTCTAATTGTTTGACTTTCTTTGGATGTTTCCTTCGCACCTCAGTTCCATCACCAAGTTGACCAAACTCATTAGCCCCTGAGAAATGGGATACATGCATTAGCCTTTGAGACTTGGCACTTTTATGTTTTCTAGCCATTCGTGATATAAAACCATTAATAATAGCAGACAAAATTAAAATTAGAATGGTAAATTAAAAAGGAAAAATCTCTAGCAAGGCTGATTAATCCTTGACTACGTCTATGTCCCGGACAGTGACGCGTAATGGCCAACCCCAAATATGCTAAAGCTGGATAGCTCATAATGCATCATTAATAAAATGTATACTAAAAAAGAAATATGTGCTCATCCGGTGGGTGATATGAGCCAATTTTAATGATCAAACAGCTGGGCCTAAACCAATTTGCTATTCTAAATTCAAAGCAGCAATTGTACGCCCTAATAACCCCAACATGATCACAGTGGAATGGGGAAACTCCTATTCCTCAGACAATGCAGCAATTTAGTCATACTCATACGCTATCAAGAAACAGATAGTGGATTCATCGGAAACCACCAATGGTGACACGAAAATGCAGGACCAGGTCTAGTCAGAAAGTCGCTGTAGAGGAGGCTGGGGTCATTGAATTCTGCCGCCGTATCTAATTTGCACACGCGAGATTGCAATCTCAACTACTGTAGCAATAGCCACTACTTTAAACAGCTCCACCCTGCTCTTCTGCTGAGTACTAACGCAAACCAAATTCCATATTTGAAGCACTACAATGAGTCGTAATTGTCCTAGAAATATAGTAAGTTCCTGCTAAAGCACTACTCGGTGAGAATATGTCCTACTCACAAAATTAAATCTATACTTTTACAAGTTATTTTAAAAGCCTGTGCATAACTGTTTATATTAGAGACAACATACCAAAATAATCCTTGTTGTGGCTCCAATAACCTGTCTATCTAATCAGATGATGGAGAAATATACTTGCAAGTTCCGTTAGGGGGTTCCGTACATACTACCTAAGGGAATACTTTTACTCCTACATCACTCTAATGGCAGGAACTCCTTAGAACCTAGCAGGGTATAGTACACGAAATTGAGGAGCAATATATTATAAGTAATTGACGTCAAATTTATACATCTGATATTAAGTTTGACTGAATAACAAAGAAAAAAAAAACCCAGCTCCAACACTATAAAACAGATTTTCAATGAATACATGAACATCAAGTAAAAAAGACAAGAGTTAAAGAAGTTCAAACCCCAAGTGAAAAGCGAGCCATCAGAGGCTATTGCAGCTGTATGCTCGCGACCACAGGCAATATCCAACCAGCGGGTATTGAGACCAGCGGGACATCCAAACAGCTGAGGAGGCAGCTGTTTTGGAATCCTCAACTGATCATCTTTCTCTTTTCTACCTGTCTGCCCAGATTGATTATATCCCCACACATAAATAGCACTCTTCCTTGGAATATCCGCGGCCACGGGTTTGGTTGTCCCAAAAATTGCATCAATATCCATAGATTGTTGACCTTGATAATGAAGAGTCCAATAAGTTAAATTTCTTAACTGCAATCAATGATAATAAAAACACAAATTAAATAAATATCCATAGATTGTTGACCTTGAGATTTGCAAAGTCCAATTTCTTAAATAGAAAAAAAAAAATTGCATCAATATCCATAGATTGGTTGCCTTGAGATACAAAGCTCAATAAGCTCAATTTCTAAATTTCAATTAATGATAATAAAAACACCAATTACATGAATATCCATAAAATATCAACATTGGAATGCAAGGTTCATAAGCTCAATTGCTAAATTGTAACAAATAACAACAAAAACTCCAATTGTATTAATATTCATAGATTGATGAAAGGTTTAATAAGTTGAATGAATCCCTAAATTTCAAAGAATGATAATAAAAACACAAACTTTAACAAAGTTTGCATAACACATGATATGAATCCCCAAAAATAATGAAACCCCATTAAACAGTACAATGACTAGATTGAAAGAAAAATAAAATGAAACCCAATTTTAATTTTTGCTTACTGTATGAACCCAAAATTGAAAGAAAGTGAAAGTAAGGGAAAAGGATCAATTTTGCTAATGGAATATTATGGTTATAAAGAGGAATATGAAAAAGGTGAAGAAAGTTGAATTTTTGGGAAATGGGGTTGGAAGAAATAGGGGGAAAAAATGTGTGGGGAAGGAAATGCAGTAAATTAAACGCAATTGAGAGAGAGAGAGAGAGAGAGAGAGAGAGAGAGAGAGAGATGCATACCTTCTGGGGAATGAGAATCGTCGGAGAAGGAAGAAAGGAAAGAGTTTGAATGAATGAAATGAATGCTTGCAGTGAAGAAAGGAGCGAATGGTGTCAAATGCTTTCTCGGTTCCTCAAAGGTTACCCATAAGCTATAGCTTGTATTTTTTTTCCGATAGTTTATACTTTTAAAGTTATTAGTAGATTGAAATTAAAGTGTTTGATAAATTTAGTTATTATAAATATAAAATAATGTAAAAATATATGGATAGGTTAGTAAATAATTATTATATTTTTTAGGAATAAAGATAAAATTAAAAAATGTAAAAAATTATAAACTATAAACTCAAATATAACTTTTAATAGTATCTCAAAAGATATTATAAGTTAATTAAATAACTTTGTTTAATTAGTTTTTTGCTTGTTTAATTAGTTAATTTATCTAAATTGTAATTTTTTAGACGCACGGTTAATGTTAAGATTGTAAAGGTACATCATATTCCGTTTAGTTTGTTAGTTTATCTTTGGATTCAGATCCTCTCCAAGCACAGGATCGTGTTGTGCGATCTCGACTATTGTTTACCATTACACTGTAGCAATTAATATTTTAATATTATTGACGAACGGTTCAAATCTGCACATGAGAGAAAACTGAAGAGGGCAGACTACAGAGGATATCCTTATATAAGTAAAAAAAATGTTATTTCCTATAGTTTATCTGAGACGAGCTATGAAACACCGACACCTCTATAATTAGACGTGTCGGTGTTCGACACTCGTACAAACGTGTCGGAGAGGTGTCAAAAAAAAAACAATTTTTCCTTTATTCCGACACTCTTTAAATCGGTGTCCGACACCTATAACACACTCGTACAATCGTGTCGGGATAAGTGTTCAAATTTTTATTTATTTGCTTCTACCTTTCTCAGACATATATACAACGATTAAAGATGTGTCAAAATAATAATATTGATTAATGAAATATTAAAGATATTACATTTTAATTACATTATCTTTAGTTTTTCGATAGTAGTTGGATGAGTAAATGTCAAATGTACTATCCTATGAAGCACGGGTACTCCATTTTAGGGAGAGTACCAGTACCGGGTACCGGTACGCATACGGTACTCCTTGGGTACGCACCGATGGCGTACCTATTTTTTATTTTTTATTTTACAACGGGTACACGTGTGGTACTCCTGTGCTACGCGCGTGGTACTCCTGTGGTACACGAATACAAAAAAATGCATTTTTTTTTCTTTTTTTTTATTCGATTTTTTATCTATAGGAGGATTTGTGTTTCTTATTTGTTTATAATATAAAAGTATCAGCTCTACTAATAGCAATAACAAAGTAGTAGCTGAATTAATTCACTCATTCATTGAAAAGAAATAGGCTCAATCTAATATTATCCATACAAATCTTCATTTGCTCTCGATAATGAGAAATATTAATACTTATAATGAATGAGCAACAAAAATATAGGATATTGGTATAGATAAATGAAATCTATTTGATATAGTTGGTATTTTTGATGTTGTAAATTTTTCTCGCGAAGAATTTGAACTAGAGACCGCTCTTTTTAATGATGATGGAGAGGGAAACAATTTAAATCTTTTTAGCTAATTGCTTTTGAATTACTTGTGTAGTATTTTTTATGTTTAATTATTTGTTTTAACAATATAGTTTCATTATTTTATTTATATAATTATATTTAAAAATATATATACGGACGTAGCCGTATCCTAATTTTTTTAAAAATGCCGTACCCCGTACCAGTACCGGTACCGTACCCGCACCTAGGCAACATAGGTACTATCATATATTCTTTTAAAAAAAAAAAAAATTATTGAAAAATTTGTTCAACTTAGATGCATACTATGTATATATTTTTAATTCTAAACTTATATTTTTTATAAATATGTAACGGTATCGTATATTTTTTAAATTAGCAGTATCGAAGTGTTTGTGTTGTTTCGTGTCCGCGTCAAAGTATGCATAACATTGTATTTAATTTAATAATGAAAAATAACATTAAAAGTAACATTTTACAATCTCATATCGAAGGATGACTTTCCAGGTCAATTCTAATATGGACCACTTATTCAAGTGGTCCATGGTGGACCAACGCTATAACGAATACGAATTTTACAAAATCGATCGTTGGATTGAAAGTTTATATCATATAGATCATCCACAGAAAAAATTAGAAAAATTGAAAATCATTTTATATGTTTTTGGGACTCATTAAGATTTACAGTATTTAATAAACCGTTAATCTTTATGGATCTCAATAACATATCAAATGATTTTCAATTTTTCTAATTTTTTTTATGGATGATCTATATGATATAAACTTTCAATCCAACGATCGATTTTATAAAATTCGTATTCGTTATAATAGTATTGACCACTTGTCCACGGTGGACCACTTGATGAGGTGGTCCACCATAGCATTGGCATGACTGTCCAACACATTCGGAAAACAAGCAATAATAGGACAATAAAGTCAACGCATAATACTGAATTAATAATTTTGTTTAAAAACAAAACAAAATAAAGATAATAATTGGAATTATTAATGTTATTTTCTTCTTTTCAACTCTCATAAAATTCAACATCATACAACAACAAATCCAATTCTCTGGCAAAGCTTCTGAATTCTGGTCTTTTTTCTCTCTTCACATTTCCAGGTATACTTTTTACACTTTCCCTATTCATTTTCTGGCTCAAAGATTTTTTTTTTTCTTTCTTTTTTTCCAAATTGATCTCCTTTTTCATTGAATTTTGTATGAATTCTTGTTGGGTTGTTTCTGAATTATTATCTGATGTTTTTTAGGGTAAGGATAGTTCATTTTCTAGCTTGTTTTAGATCATTTATTTAAGCAAATTAATATTATCTCTGTATCAAATTATAAGTCGTTTTGACCGTTTCAGACACATTAAGAAATGTAAAGTAATTCATTTTGTATAGAAAAGAGAAATTATAAGTTAATTCCAAAATTATTCTTCACTAATATTATAGGAAAGATAAATTAAAGAGTTGTAAAATGAGACAGCATTAAATAGTTAAAGTATAATAGAAATGTTTTGTCTTAAGTATTAGATTGTTCTTCCTCCTTGTAATAGAATCTTAATTTTGATTTGTGTTTTAGAGACATTGCAGATACAGCAGGATCATGACTGATAATAGTGCTCACTCCGAAAAGAAACTTGTCCGAGTTGACATTAGTTCTGATACTGTATGTCCATGGTGCTTTGTTGGCAAAAAGAATCTAGACCAAGCCATGGCTTGGTCTAAGGATAAATACAACTTTGAGGTCTAACACTCTTTCGGTGTGTGTATTTTGGGGTCTAAATATGTCTGTCATTTCCAATGTTGTCAAAAAGCGGCTATAGTGTTATAGCGTAGCAGAATTTGATAAATCGTCATTGTTCCGCAATACGCTATTTATTACAAACTGCCATTTTCCGCGATTGACAACATTGGCCATTTTCTGTGCTAAATTCTGTTTAACTGAATTCGCAGATAATATGGCATCCCTATCAACTCAACCCTGATGCCCCTAAAGAAGGCATTGAGAAGAGGGAGTTTTTCAGGAGCAAGTTTGGATCCCAATCAGATAAGATGGAAGCTCGGATGACAGAGGTTTTTTATATTGTCAATCACTCTATTAATCACATTTGTTATCGTTGATTGTAAAATGTTTATATTTCATTACATCTACAAACTTTTAATCACTCTGATTATTTCCAATTGGTATGTGACAGGTCTTCAAGGTGGTCGGTCATGCTTATAGTTTGTCCGGACTCACGTAAGAATAAGAACGGTTTTACAATTAATCAATGAACAAAGTTTAATAATAATCGATGAACCACTTTAATAGTTGAGTATTGTCTAAGGAACAGATCCTCTCCCGTGAAAATTTTCTGAAGTGAAATCTCAGTCACTCATTTATATTTACCGTACGCGGCGGTCAAAGTCATTAAAAGAAAATTGAGTGGTGAGGATTCCCACAGGAGAGAATCTCCTCCGCCTAATTGAGGTTTGACTAACATTGTTTCGATTATCTCACACAGGGGAAACACTATTGACAGCCACAGACTTATATATTTTTCTAGACAGCAGGGTCTTGATAAGCAACATGATCTAGTTGAAGAACTTGGTCTTGGTTATTTCACTCAAGGAAAATACATTGGTGACCAGTAAGTGCTTCTTTTTTTCAGTTTATTTTGTCGAAGATGTGTTATGTGTTTAAAGCTAATTTTTTATGTGGTGTGTGCTCAATGAGTGCCACTTTTTCTTTATTGTTACTATAAAAGCTTTGAATTTATCGAAATTACAAAAAAGATTCTCAAGTGTGTCTTTTGTTCATTTTGTTATGGACTAAATTAATTAACGGAAGACACATTTGATGACTAAACTGATTAACAAAAGACCAATTATTTAGGGACTATTATTACAATGCGCCACACGTTTAGGAACCAAAGTAACATACAAGCATTATCCATTTATCCTTTTCAATTTGGATGCAGGAAGTTTCTGCTGGAAGCTGCTGCAAAGGTTGGTATAGAAGGGGCAGAAGAGTTTCTTAAGAATCCCAACAATGGGCTGAAGGAGGTAATTTTTTCAATATATGTTTAATGCATGGGATTTTGATTTATTAGGCGTTCTAATCTAACTTCCAAATGCTTAATGTATCTTCTTCCTCTTTTGATGTCTATAACAAATCGGCAACATGATCTTTTTAGTTTCTAGGCGAATTCACACACACTTTTATCAGTTGTGCAACCGGATATGGATTATCTGTAGTCAAGGGATATCGATTATTCGATGAAGATCAGACGGTTCATAAACTAATTTCGCCAAAACTAACTTCAAAAATACATCGTTGAATACAAATTGTCTGATATTATCTAATTGCCAAATTCCACGACTTCTTGACCATTAAGAATCCGAATCCCCTACCACAATATATATAATAAGCAATTATCATGTTCCGCTTTATAAATTGAATAATACTGCATTATATACTGATCTGGCTTTCCATGACTCTACCTAGGTGGAGGATGAGCTTAAAGCGCACTCAGGAAACGTTGCAGGAGTTCCATATTATGTGGTAGGGGTACAAAATCATTAGTTTTATTTTAGGAATATAATGATAAGCACTTAGCAGATTGACTTATTTATTCATTTGACAGATTAATGGGAATCAGAAGTTAAGTGGTGCACAGTCCCCTGAGGGGTTCTTGAGAGCTTTTCAAGTTGCTACAAGTTGAATTTCAGCCTCTCAAAGTTCTCATTCTATTGTCTTATATTACAATTTGAAAATAAGAAGCTAGTATCATGTTGCTTGTATAAGTGGTTTAGCGCGACCGGAGGATGCGCACTGAGTTTTGTAAACTCCATACTATCGAATTTGATTCGTAATCATCAATAATAAAGTGAATGACTTTGCTATTTATAATTTAAAGCGTGGTATTAGCCTGCTCACTTGTGTGTTTGGGTGAATGTTTTATAAACGTAATTTCAAGTAATATTTATTTTGTAAAAATTGAACTCGCAGTGATGTATCTTCGGATGTATTTTTACTTTGAAAGAAAATTTAATGTAAATTTCTCAGCTTAACAAACTCGCAGTGATTTGTCCTCTGATCATCTAATTTAATCTCTTAAGTGCAATAAAAAATCCTCTTAAATTGGTTAAAAGATCAAATTCAAATCCTAGAGGAAGAACAAATCATTTACATGGCAGCTCTCGTATATGGAATTTGGCACGCGCGTAATCAAATGGCATTCGAAGATAAAGACATCGAGGATATCAATACTATCACCAATGCATCAAAGTGTATATATGATTACCAATCAAACAACAAAGCGACTGAACAGATAACATCATGCAAAACCAAACCAGCTACAATCAACATTAGAAAGCAAAACAGAGACAAATGGCATAAACCTAACCTTGGCCTGATAAAAGCTAACAGTGATGCAAATCATATTAAGGATATTCACACATAAAAAGTATATATAAATCATAACCAAGGTCTTCATTCCATTCAACAAAATTCCAATTCACATCGCGAATTTAAGGGTTTAGAAGTCGACAATAATTATTTAAAATCTCTAGTAAAAATTATTAAGATATAAGGATGATAAAGTATCAAAATAGTTAAAACTCGAAAATAACTCAACCAAATAGCCCAAAACTGGTGCATTTAACAGGAGGATTAGATTATATGTGTGCCAAAATAACAGCTCTCTTTTGAAATAGTAGCCAAACATATTTTACTAAAATTGCATTTAACAGGAGGATTAGATTATATGTTTTGAGAAACCATACTAGTGTATGGAGTTTCTTATTCTATTCATCACATTATCAATGTGATAAGAACCAAATTAATCAAGTTAAGTTCTTTTTATACTCATTTTCTTGCAACTGAAGTAAAATGTAATATTATTTCAATTTTCCAAGTAAATGATTGAATGTAAATACAGGTGCACCCCAAATTTGGGTGTGCATTATGTTTCACTATTTGTTGTTTCCCTCAAAATACAACAGTCTTCTTGCCTTCATAAGGTAATACTCGAAGTTCACAATAAGATTTAATAGCCTTGGAAAGACATTGTTTCTCGAGGTTTTCCGATTTCTGCACAAAGCTCTGCAAGTTATCTCTATGTGAAACTCTCTCAACCTGCAAATCAGATTCAACCATATTAGCCTCACATAAATAATATCAAACCAAAATTGAGACCGTCAATTAACCCTATTCGGAAAAAGCACTTAGAATAAAAGCTTATGATCAACTCAGATCAGATCAACATTATCAATCTTGCCTTATTACAAAAGTGGCAAGGAAATGTAAACAACAGAGAAACATGTATGGAAAATTTTGTGTTTACCATTTGTTCAATTATAGGTCCAGCGTCAAGTTCTTCAGTAACGAAGTGACTTGTTGCGCCGATTAATTTAACACCTGCCTCAAAGGCCTGCCAAAAATAATACAGCATATTAAACATGTAGACAAACGTGAAAAGAAATCAGAAAGAGCACATAACAAAGGGCTGAAAGTTGCAATGGAAACAACTTATGTTTGGATTAGTAGTGATTTTGACAAAACTGGCATCATAATTCTATTGAAGCTCTATAGTGCGACATTTGTCAAAATTACGGTGGTATACCGTAATTCTGTCAAACTCACTATTATGTGAAAATGTGAGAAAACCAACCTGTTTAGATGGATGACCACCCTTGAATGATGGCAACAGACCATGGTGAATGTTAATTACGTCGTTCCCATAGCTCCTTAAAAAGTTTCCGGATAGTATCTTTACATATAAATCAATGCTGTTAAGTATCAATAGTTCAATACAATCAAATATTAACATCGATATACAATACATAAAAATGGCATGAAGTGAGGGTTAAATTAGGTTGTCATTCTTTTTAATTTAATGTGGGGGTAGGAAGTCAAATTGTGGAGGTATGAAAAATATTTAAGACAGTGTGATGAGGATAATACTATTTATTCAAATAACATTTAAATATTGTAAAAGAATTTTGTTCCTATCTATTTATCATCTTTGAAGTTCAATGCAAAATTAACTACTATTGTTTTGCCAATAACACCCTTAACTACTTATGGTAGAGATATATATAGGTGTAATAAGATAATAAATAGTTAATTAAAGGTATTATAGGGAAGATGGAAAATACAATTAATTTCATCATAAGTAACAAAATTTATTGGTTTTTTTGTTATGTGTAACCTTAAAACGAAAACTAAAAAAGAACGGAGATAGTACTAACATGCAGAAAACACAAATTGTAATGAGTAACTTACCTGCATATATCGTGCAAGTACTAAAAAATCAGTATTTTGAACCAGCTCCAATATCTCCCCTTCTCTTTTATTTTCTTTGTTCGTGCTTAAACAATGATATGGAACACCGTGTCTTTCAAGAAAACGAATCACGTGGGTGTTTGAATCTCTATGATGGTTACTGATCAATACATCATACAAGACAATTAAAAGGTGAAAAAAAAAAATCATATATAAGAGATACAAATCAAATCAGTGATGTAATTGTGAAGTTTCACCTAATTACACAAGTGATATCCACCGGAAGTCTTCCGTCCTGCCATCCGTGTAACAAATCAACCAGGCAGTGATCCTGCGGCAAAAGAAAGAAGACTTCAACAAATATGTATTTATATGGATTTGTTGCAGTAATAATACCACAGTTACACGTTGTAATCAATCTCGGTCATTGATTTGAGATCATATGACTTAGATTATACATACGTTAAATTGATACTAAACCATCTCGACTATTGAATTTGATCGAACGTAAGGGAATCTGTTTCCATCTATGTATATGTCTGTGTAACATGACAAGAATGATAATAATGCACACCTGCTTTGACGCAAGAACTGCAATTTTATATTTAGGATCGAGGGACGGCACCCGCACGACAGATCTTGTTGCATTGAATGTCTGTGAAAGCTTTAGGAAATCTTCTTCCATCTGCACCCGTGGCCATTTAACAGGATCAAAAACAAAATCACTGCAATGATCAACACAAGTCAATGCAGTTGTAGTCATTGTTTCCATAAACCCGTTCTAATCGCTGACTATTTTCCCCTTGCAAGTTAAAGCATACAGAGATTGTAACAAGACCAATTTAGATTAACTTCCAAAATACACACTTACTACAAAAAAAGTAAAAAAAAAAAAAAAAAAGAGGCTATAATCATCAGATTTTCAAACAGCTTCTTGTATGAGTTGAAATTAGTTTCTATTTCTTTAACTTAATGAACAAACCTAAAAGAACATTTATGTATCTGAAGGAGATTTCTAATGTGCATAAGTCAATTAGGTGGTTCAATATGCACGATCATTTTTTTACATTAGATCATATAATTCTACCAAATCTAATGGCACACCCTCTACACCAACTCTACTCCCTCTTCTTCCCCCCTTCTCCCTCTCCCTCTTATGTTATCCCATCACTATACACACAAAGTGACAACCTTTTCTTTTCGAACTCTATCTTGCTTTTCAACTCGATCAGTGAATCTAGAGTGACGAGTCGTATGGCAACGTCCTAGCATGGTGATTTAAGCCTTTTGGTGTAATCTGGTTTGATTTAATGTATTTTTAGTTCCTTCTCGTGCGTTTCATTTCTGAAGACCAATGGCACAGTGAACTTCAAGGAAATTTTGGGTCGCTATGACCTTATTTCAGGCTATTTACCTCTTTGATACTTGCAAATTTGACATAGGTATGGAGAGTCGAAGGAGAGAGAAAAAGGATGACCTATAATTTCCTTTTGAGATTAGGTGTGAAGAGTCTATCATCAAATATGGCAGGACTTAATAGTTAATGGTGGAAAAAATGTTTGCACGATTACAAGACATATACCACTCGTGCAGCATAGAATTGGCCTCTGAAGAACCATAAATTTATATTTTATATTAATTGAGAAGCTTGTATGAGCTAGAAGCTAATCCAAATTAAGTCAAAGTAGATGTTGTGAACAATTATCACTAAGGGCTAAATTGAAACCAAATCGAATGTAATTAAGATGCAGGGGTGGTTACAATAAGGCTCTGTATGGATAAACAATTCAATTAAGCGCTTATCATATAATTGCTTATGTATAAGCTATTTCAATAACAACATACAAGCTATATGCTTTTTCATAAGCTATCCTAAAACGTTTATGGAAATAAGCTGAAAACAGCTCATAGACATGTCATAAGTTGTTACTATGAACTCTTCCAAATCAGTCTCACAAATGTTTATGCTAGTAGATAAGCTCGTATAAGTCAATCCAAACAGGTACTAAAACATTACTACTACTAGAAATCCAACAACATTGTTTGTGTTTGCGTGACATGATATAAAAAAGAAGAGAATGAATAAAAGATTGTACCTTCTTGAGTAAAAAACATGTTTATTTTGAGGAACAAAAACATCAGCAGCTAGAATGTTTCCACCTCTAGAAGCAATACAATCGGATAACTTAGCAACAATTCCAACAGCATCCTATTAACATCACAAAAATAAAAAACACAAATTCAATTTCCATTTTTCCAAATAATTGAAGAAACCCATTTTCAAATTCAATAATGGGGTATCAAAAAATCATTCCTTTATAATTTTCCAATAGTAAAAGACATGGAATAAGAGTGAGTGAGTTATTTACAGGGCAATGAAAGACGTGGATTCCATGGCTAAGTGATGGTGATGGTAATGGTGAATCTATGGATTTGAAAGAGATGTTTCTGATTTTGTTGTTGTTGATCAATCCCAAAAAAAGTTGGGATAATTTTCTCACAAACATTCTCTCTCAACCACAAGAAGTTAAAGATGAAATGTTACAGCAAACAAACATAACACAGAAAAGTAATGAAAATGAAAACGCTGACAGAGGAGTGAGGACTCAGATCTGGTTTCGAATCATAGAATCTGTGGTTGAGGTTATGGCGTTGCCGCTGAGAAAGATAGAGAGGGAAAGGGATAAATTGGAAGAAAAATGGTGATTGAATGATAAGAAGATAATTTGGCTGTTATGGTTAGTGAAGGATATTATGTGTATGAGGTGTTTTCGGAGTTAAAAGTTAAAACATCTAAAGGATTTTGTAGAAGATTATGATTAGTTAGTCAATTTGCGTTGTTTTTGTTGTCTATTTTTCTCGTGTGTTGAAATTGTGTTTGTCAATTCATGTTGATAAGTAGGGGTGTAATTGAACCGGTTTGGATCGGTTTTTGATGAATCCAAAGTCCGAACCAATGTGTATTCAATTGGTTCGGTTTGGATCGGTTTGTCCTGTTTTTGAAAAATGAAACCGAACCAAACTAATTGGTTTGGTTCGGATACATTGATCGGTTTTGTAATATTTTTTTTTGGCAATATTTTTCTGCTATTATTTTTTTCTACTATTTTTTTTATCCGATATCCTGATATAATTGCTTTAATCACACATAACACTTATGTAATCAATTATCACCATACACTATATTTTAATTAGTTTTCAAACACATTTTAATTCAAACAAAATTGACAAAATACAATCTATATATCTTCAAATGCAAAATATAATCCATAGATGATGTTCAATATATATATATATATATATATAGTTAGAATATAGAACATTTGAATTTATTTTTAATTTGAACATTGAAACAATATATGCATAGGTAGAATTTAAAATATTAAATAAGTATATATATATAAAATAAATAAATATATGGTTAATAATATACCTATTGGTTCGGTTCATCGGTTCATCGGTTTTTAAAAATTGAATCCGAGAACCGAACCAAACCACGTCGGTTTTTAATTGGTTCGGTTCGGTTTTGAATCCGAACCATAAACATCGGTTTTTTTTCGGTTTGGATTGGTTTGGATCGTTGGTTTAATTGGATATTTTTGATCCACTTACACCCCTATTGATAAGCTCTTAAATTTGACGAATGAGAATGGGTGCGGCCCTATTAAGATTGCATGTCAATTAGTAATTTGAAGTTACTTTTGTTAAAATTCTGAAGTTGATGGTAAAATAGAGAAGATTCTCTATAAGAGCTTAGAAAGCTTGAGAGAGAATAGAAATTGTAAGATTTCATTTTGATAAAAGATAATGGAAAAGAGTACAATGGTGGCTCTTATATAGAGCAATTTGAGGCTAACTAACTAAACCACCCAATAACCAACTCTAACAAACTAATAACTAACTAATGGAAAAGTTAACTAACTAATGGGGTATGTAGCTAACTATCTATATTCTCAACAACTTTCCACAAAGAGAGGTGAGTATCTCTCTTCGAGCCAATTTCATTCCCTCATACATGCCCCATATTTTGAAATGGAACGTGTCACAAAATTCAATCTTTGAAGTGTAGTCCTAAATCCACCGACCATTTAAATCACATAACAAACTAACTACTACATCTAACAAGATCTGTCGATTTCTTATGAAATTCATCACAATTTAAAAACATATTTAATTCTTAACTAAACACAAGTTCTTTTGACGCTAGTGAAAGATGTTTCAACTTTTAATTATGATTGATTTATTGTTAGATGTCTAAATTCAAATAAGTAGTTTAGTATATGTAAAAACTAATTCAACCGATAAAACATTGATATTATTAGGTCGAATATTATAAGTCAAGTTCAAAATTAGAACTTCACAGTCATGTAAATTTTAAGTATTGTCACTCCGTATAAGACGAAGAATATGTAGTAAATTATAACATGCTTTTGGAGGAAGAAAAATAGATGTTAAAAATGAAGAATATGCAGTAAGAGAAGTTATAAATGAAGTTTGCCCAATAATGATGGGTAGTTCAATTTTTAATGCTAGAAGTATTAGGAAAAGGTAATTGAAACAATAACAAGAATATCCTCATATGAATGAACATGTTTAGAATTCAATTAAACTTCATGTTTACATTCTCTTTACTTAGGTAAGTGCAGCCAAACTGACTTTAAACTAAAAGTAATTATTTGAGAGTAATTTGATGGAAATCAAAATCTAGTTTGTACTAATACTGAAGATTAATAACAAGAAACATGAAGAAATTGTTCTTCAAAAAAAGAAACATTATACACACAAGTACATGATTGAATCAGTACTTCTTTAGTGACTACTGCTCTTTCTGTTTATAAGCCTTGGAGTTTTTCCTCTTCCTCTTTAAAGAAGAAGCCGCCTTGGCAAGAGCCTCTCTAGCCTCTCTATCCTCTCTGCATTTCTGCGTATATTTCAGCAATGTTTCTTCATCTATGGGTTTCCCCTCCTTGCGTAACATTGCAGAAGCGCGCGGTCTATCAATGTACCAACTGTATTCGTCTTTGGACATGTGTTTCGGCTGTAGGTTTGCGGATTGATAATAAAGAATTAAAATTTGTAAAGGCCCAATAAACTTAGTTGAGACTTTGAGAAAAACTTACTTTTTTCTTTGCAAGTCTCTCCCTAACCTTTTCATTTTGTTTTATTAATTTTGCAAGTGAATAGCACCACAGTGAATAGCAGTTTGATATCTTCCTGTGTAGTTGATATATCCAAAAATTGCATTTCTCTAATTCCAATGAGCACCACAGCCAGCCATCATTGCATGGTGATCTTTGTTCTTTCAGGTCCTACACACAAAAACTTGGTTTGTTTGAGCATGTGTACAACGCAGTAGTGGGCGCTGTCGTACTCCTGTAGCTCTCATGATTTTTTCAATCTTTCCGACTACCTTACAGTTAGTCAGATTTTTTCCCCTGTTATCCTTCATCACCTTAACCAATGCGTCTGTGAAGATTGATCCTCGTTTCTTTGTTTTCCTATTGTACCCAATTTATTATGAGTAAAATGGAAATGGAAGAAATGATTCTCGTTTTGTGTAAATGTGTGAGTACAACAAGTATTTATAGTTACAAATTGTTGCACACTTGAGTTATCATACACTAACTCGACACTAACATTACTTATCTATCAAGTAACTAACTCAACTAGTATTACACTTTATCTAACTCTATGCTATCATCATTTTTACTACTTAACACAATTTTTGAGTTTTGGTCAGCTCTGCATGCGGCTATTAGAATTCCTTTAGCTCCAATCTTAAATGATTCAGCATTGCAAGAGTCCAATAACAATGTAAACTTTAACTCACAATTTGGGGGCATACATAGTACCCAATACTAATCTACAAAGAATTCGGTACGTAGAGGGTATACATAGTCGATACGCTATTTCGGTTCGTGGTACGTTCTAATATATTAATCGATAAGCTATGAATTAGAAAACTTTTTTTTTTTTTGCTTTCACTATCAGTTTAATCCGATTTGAGAGTCAGAAAACTTATTTAGTTAAAACAAAAACAAATTATATGATGGAAAGTATTAACATCATCAGAGTAATGAGTTTGCAAAACAAATTAGTTTAAAGACGTGCATTCGCACAAGTCTATTGATTTTTATTCGATATTTAAGTTCGTCATTGTAATAACATACAAATTTATATATTGCATGTTTGTTTCTATTATTTTTCTTAATATTTTATTGTAGACATGATTTTCTTTTTTGGATAAAACTTAGGTGCATTTATTTAGATGATTTTTGCATGATTCTTAACATAAAAGCTATGATTTCCTCAAATTCATGATTTTCTTGTCATGTTCAGTCCTCTGATTTTTAGCAGATCAAACGTATACAAAGTTTATTATATCCACAAAATATGAATTTTGTGTTAAGAACCATACGAAAAGCACCAAAAGAAATGTACCTAAGTTTTGTCCATTTTTTTTTATATAAGTTGGTCAAATCTTTCCTTTTTTTTTCCCACACATCTTCTTTTATTAGGTTCTTTTATTTTTTTTTAAGTTGTTATAACTTCCTTTTTTATTTTTGATAAGTTGTTATATGTTAGATTCCATTACTATTTTTTATGACTATCTTTTATCATAGTTTCTATTCCTATATTTTATGTCTTTTGATTTTTATTCGAAATTTAAGTTCATCATTGTAATAACATAAAAATTTATATATTGCATTTTTGTTTCTATTTTTTTCTTAATATTTTATTGTAGACATGATCTTCTTTTTTGGATAAAATTTAGGTGCATTTATTTAGATGATTTTTGCATGATTCTTATCATAAAAGCTATGATTTCTTCAAATTCATGATTTTCTCAAAGTTTGTTATATCCACAAAATATGAATTTTATGTTAAGAACCATATGAAAAGCACCTAAAGAAATGCGCCTAAGTTTTGTCCATCTTTTTTTTATATAAGTTGCCCAAATCTTTCCTTTTTTTTTCCTACGCATCTTCTTTTATTAGGTTTTCTATTTTTTTTTTAAGTTGTTATAACTTCCTTTTTTATTTTTGATAAGTTATTATATGTTAGATTATGTTACTATTTTTTATGCCTATTTTTTATCATAGTTTCTATTCCTATTTTTATGTGTGAATTTTCTTTAACTAAATTCTTTTCTTCTTATTTTTATATTTTATATTTTTTTTCTTTTTTCTTTTTATAATTTGTATTTTTTTTTCTTCTTATTTTTTTAATCTTTAGAGTCATTTCGTTATTATTTAGTACGTGTGTTTCTGCGAATTGGTTCACGAATTATGCCGAACCAATACATAAAAGTGTTGTGAACCAGTACGCGCGAACCAATTCACGATTCATCGACACTGTAATAAATTATGTAACTATGGTCACTTTATCTCGTCTGTAATGTTTTCCAAACTTGTCTATCAATAGAGCAACATCCTCGGATTTGAAATCTTTATAGGCAATTAAAGAATCCTTAATCCTTTTAGCATCATTTGCGCAACCACGAAGTTTATCTATGATAGAGTAATATTCCACACCAACAACAAGTGCTTCTCTGGTTCCCATATGTGTTGAATAAAGAGAAAAAAAAGAAAGAAAAAAACCACATCATTTTCTTTCATAAAAGTAAATAAATATCAATGTTACAACAAAAATGATAAATCAATGAAAAGACAATACGAAAAGAAAGAAAAATCAGCATAAACAATAGGATTTCTAGAGACAAGAAACAAAATAGAGGAAGTAACAATTCCATACCAAAATGTTGAAAATCATATAGATTGATGGATACACATTCTCAAGCAGCAATAAAAGATTAAAATATAAGTGATTTCAAAATAAGTGATTCCAAAATTCCAATAATCATGAAGTCCAAACTTTAATTAGAAATGCATTAATTTCTATAGCACCGTATATTTGCAATTGGCATAAACTATACATCATCAACGCTGCTCAAATATGCAGAATCTTGATTCACAAAACAAAAAGAAAAGTACCAAATTTCATCGTATTAGAGGTACTTTAACCAGGGCCGGTCCTGACTGGAGGCCCGATTTATATATTGAAATTGGATCTTTAATAAAAAAATTAAAAATAATCATTCTCTATTTAAATCATTATTTTTTACTTGATTGAGATTTTTTTTTAACCAAACATATGATATTTTATGAACATTAGTAATATTTAACAATTATTATAGGGCTCAAAATTAATCTATTAAGTACATCTAATATTTTATAAAAACTAATAATATATAACTATTATTATAGAACTTCAAAATTTTGAATTGAGACCTCCAAAATTTTGAGGCATGATGTGGTCGCTCACCCTGCACCCCTATGGGGCCGGGTCTAACTGTAACTAACAATAAGTAAAGAATTGATGAAAGTACCTGAAATCGAGTGAGGAAAATGGCGAGTGAAGAAAAAGTGCGAAAGATGATCAAGTACCAAAAATCGAGTGATGCAGAGGATCACCGAAAATGGAAAGAAAACGGTTATGAGGAAAGTGGGAAAATGGCGCGTGAATTATTCTCCTCATTACTTTCTGTACCAAATTTTTTCTTTCTTTTAAGAAACTAAAGAAATTATAATTTGTTTTTTTATAAAAAAATAAATTAAATAATTTTTCCTCTTTTTTAATAAAATATAGCTAAAAATAATTTTACTTATTGATATTTATTATTTTTTAATATATATGCAAAATTTTAAAAAGATCAAAGATTTGAGATGAAAGAATTACAAATATATAAATTATATATTACATTGGTATAATTTGATTCATCCCTTAATCAAATAAATTACGATATTAAATATGTAATAGTGTATAGTGTGTGTTTGTTTTAGATTTTAAAAAAGTGATTTTTTTGTTGTATTTTTGAAAATGATTTTTACGATTCCTTAGCTAAAAATAGTAAATATTATTTTAATTTATCTTTTTATAAATTGAAAAATTAATTTTGACATTTAGGGATTTAAATATTCATGTTAGAGATTTTAACTTAATAAAAATCATATTTTTTTAAAAATTATATATTTTTGAGAAATAATTTTTATGAAAAGCTATTTAAAATAGCTTATTATTTTAGAGATTTTTGAAATTTTATCATCCAAAGAAAATTTTAAAAAATGATGAAATACTTAAATCAATTTTTAAGTAGTGTCGCATTGACGAATATTCAGAGGAGGTCGCTATAAATTGTAATTGTCTATGTCATTAACCATCTTGAGAATCTTGAAAATTGGGTCGGTCGGACGTTGAAAGTTGTCCCCGAAAATAGTTTTGTTCCTCCACATTCATATGTGCCAACACGCCACCATAAAGATTGTTATCCACTTCTTATTCTGAATACCATTCAGCTGATTATTGATATTCTTGAAGATTCATTCACTGCAATCAAGAGAGAAAAAATTAGTGATATTATTATAAGGGACTAACCTTATCCATGTCTGTGTTGTTATGGGGCAATCCCACAAAGTACGAATAATCGTTTCATTGTCTCTGTCACAAGCAGAGCATGTGGGAGAAGCTGCAATTCCCCATTTGCTACTGCGATAATTAGTAAGAAGACCTTCATGAGCCGTCATCTGCATAAAAGTTTGAATTCAATGAAGGTCTTTCCAACTCCACAAGGCCTTCCAATCCCCCTCAATGAGTTGAACTCTAGTGTTTACAGAATCATAGGCCCTTTTAACTGTGAAGTCCCTCGCGTTGGTTCCTCTCCAACCAATATTGTCTTGTCCGTCAGTGTCCTTAGGCACGGGGGTAGCGAGAACCTGAAAAGCAAAGGTAGAAGGTAAGCTAGAAATAGGAAAATTATAATCCCAATCTTCGGAGGGGGTTACTACATCCCTCACAGAGAGAGTCGTGTCGATAATCGTTTGATTAGTGGAGATAAAAGAAGTTCCACTGAGAGTCCATTTATCTAGCCAAAAATTAATGTTATTACCATCACCCAATTTCCACATAATATTCTTCTGAAATTGTTCTTGAATACTTGTTAAAGCTTTCCATAAAGGAGAGTCATAGGGTTGAGAATTTATGGTAACCCTAAGGTCCTTGTTCCTTTCATACTTGCTATAAAGAACCTTGCACCATAGGTCATCTGGTTTGGTAATGAGATTCCAAACTTAAATAACTTTATCACTAAGGTAATGTAGTACCTTCAGAAGTAAAGATGAAAAACATAGTCTGCCGATTTTAAAACCTCTTAATTTAGGTTTATGAGACATAGGATAAACCACATTTTTACTAGTAAGTTCAGATAACAAGGGTCCTAACAAGACACTCATAAACTCATACAAGCAACATAGTTCTATTTATTTGGTTTTGCCATAAACTATATATTTGCAGCCAATTCTAATATGGACCACTTATTCAAGTGGTCCATGGTGGACCAATGCTATAACGAATACGAATTTTACAAAATCGATCGTTGGATTGAAAGTTTATATCATATAGATCATCCACAGAAAAAATTAGAAAAATTGAAAATCATTTGATATGTTTTTGGGACTCATTAAGATTTACAGTATTTAATAAACCGTTAATCTTTATGGATCTCAATAACATATCAAATGATTTTCAATTTTTCTAATTTTTTTTATGGATGATCTATATGATATAAACTTTCAATCCAACGGTCGATTTTATAAAATTCGTATTCGTTATAATAGTATTGACCACTTGTCCACGGTGGACCACCTGATGAGGTGGTCCACCATAGCATTGGCCATATATTTGCTATTAAACTAGTTTTCTTCTAACAACAGCTACATATTATTATTAATATCAGAAGTCTTCATACTCCGTACAAATTGACAAGTTATGCAGATTTGAAAAGATAATAATATATTACTTTGGAAAAGAAGTAAAGTAAAAAGTTACTGAGGCAATGATAAGATTTCTTGATCTTGAAAAGGTACCGAAAACTCTTGTTAACACACAATTCAAAATTTTTGGTATCTTTTCAAGATCAATAAGTCTTGTCATTGCCTCGTCTCTTAGAATTTGTGGTTAAAAAATCACCTCTTTTGTTTAAATTATCTCAAGCTTCATGTTTATTTAAAGTCTTCTTAATTTTGAATGAACATGTTTAGGATTCAATTAAACTTCATGTTTACATTTTTTTACTTAGGTAATCTCAATCTAGAGATGAAAGTGCAGCCAAACTGGCTTTAAACTGGAAGTAATTTGAGAGTAATTTGATGTAAATTAAAATTTAGTTTATACTAATGCTGAAGATTAATAACCAGAAACATGAAGAAATTGTTCTTCAAAAAAAGTTTTTTTTTTTTTGAACAAGCCAAAATAAGATATATAATATAAAAACAGTCTCCCTAGCACAAGATGTGTCAAGGTAGACTAACAGAGTTTACAAAGAGTCACATAAAGATACATAAAGATAATAAAAAATAGATCATACAAGGCCCAAGCAAAGTAAAGGACTAGACTACCATCTATGGCAGTTAGAAGCTAAGGTAACACAAGTCGCCTTCAACCACCAAAGAGAAAGAAGTTTATTCTTGTCCAACAACTTTGAAGTAGTATTGAATGAACCTCGGAATACCCTGTGGTTTCTCTCCGTCCACACAACCCAGACACACGCGAGTCAAATGAGCTGCAAAAAAGAACGACGTGCACGAGAAACCCCTGCTGAGAGTGTGGACTGGACAAAATGATCGCGTATAGAAGTAAACTCCACCACAGGAATGCCAATCCACGATCGCACGAACGCCCAAAGAGAACCAAAACTACCACAAGAAATGAATAAGTGATGTGCTGACTCCACCTCTCCACAACCAGAAACGCACAGATGAGCTGTAGCAGATAAGATGCCTCGTGTGACCAGGTTGGTTTTTGTGGGCAACCTGTCACGCAAAAGACGCCACGCAAAGATGGAAACCTTCAGTGGAACCTGAGGATGCCAAATGAGGTTGTCCGCATCGTCCGTGAAAGCCGAAATCTGATAGAATCATTATACACACAAACATTATACACACAAACACATGTTTGAATCATTACTTCTTTTGTGACTATTGCTCTTTCTGTTTATACACAAATGTTATTTTGACACCAAAATGGTTGTAGGACAACTATTTTGGTGTGGGATCCACCATCTTTTATGTTTTTTATTATTTTCATACCGTTTTGATTTTTGTGGTGTTCATATAACACCCCTCCTATTTATAAGCCTTGGACTTTTTCCTGTTCCTTTTTAAAGAAGAAAAAGCCTTGGCTAGAGCCTCTAATATCCTCCTGCATTTCTGCATACATTTCTTCATTTTTTTTAATAATTATGTAGCAAATCAAGAGATCATGCTCATAGATTATAAAAAAAAAAAAAAAAATCATGTTCATAATTGCATCATCAAGATCATGAATATAAACAATAAATTGTGTAATTCAAAATTAATTAATTGAGAACAATACTGCCATACATAGATTATGGTAGTGGTGCACTTATGATTGACGGGGAGTAAATTACTCTTAATGCATTGAGCATTATTATCAACAAATATAATTATATAAAAAATATTTGTAATTAATGTGAGATATGATATGAGTTCAATATCTTGCACATAATTATAATTTATCACATGTCAGTTTATATTAGGAATATAATAATTAATATCACAAGTAGTGAATGTCAATATTTTATACTCAAACTGAACGTTCAGACCTCCCGTGAATAAAAAAATTATGAAAAAAAAGTTCATTTTCTAAATGACAAAAAGTGCTCGCTATCTAGAATGTTAGCTCTTTTTTCATGATTATTTTCATTCACTGAATTATACGTTCAGTTTGAATATAAAATATTAACACATACTATTTAGAGTGCGAAAAATACTTGCTTTTTAAATAGCAAGTGAAATACTATGAACATTTTAGAAATTAGGAAAAAAATCTAAAAAGCGCTAAAAAATATTATACGAAAAAAAACTATTCTAAATTGCTTCTTATTTTTAACTACTTTATAATTATTTTTAAATTCTCAATTTTTTTATTCTATAAAAAAATAGAGGTCCATCTTTTTCTTTTTTACAAAAGAAATCTATCTTTTTTTGATTGATTATCTTTATGTACAAAAATAATAGAGAATATTATTAAAAAAAATAAAAATAAAATGAATACAATCCAAAATAAAGATACAATTAAAAAAAAAACAAAAAACCAAGTGCTATATATTATATATTATGCAACGCATTCTCAAATTTGACGAATTCATTCATTCATAGCAAATTCCACCGAAAAAACTAAAAACCCTTTTTTAGTAAAACCTGATATCACAATCTAAATCAATCTCAAATATTCTCCACCTTCATCTATCTATCTCTTTTCTCCAACAGCAACACGTTACAAAATAACTTTTTCAGGTATTTTTTACCCCTAAAAATTTCATCTTTGATCGTTTTTCGATTACCCAATTCCGCTTTTTTATCATTTTATTTGATAATCGTAACTGGGTATTTTTCTATTTGTTATTTGGATTATAAATTTTGTTTTTTTTATTCTGTTGATTTTTTTTGTTATGTTCTGTTTGTTGAAAATTGAGGTTATCTACCTGAACCTAAATAATCTCTGCATATGTTTTTTATTTTTATTTTTTTCATTCTTTAATGTTTGTTCCAATATGTTTTTATTTTTATTGATTGTTGTATTAAATTAGTGATTGTGATTTTTTAGCTGAAAAAGAGAAACAATCAATGTTTATGCTGATTGATGTACTAATAGCTTATCAGTGAAGTAAAGAATTGTTTTTTCCATAGTTTGAAGGAACATTGTAAATAAATTATAGATTTCCCTAGTAACAATCAAATTTGCAATTTGTTTTGAATTTTATTTTTGTTATTCTTATGCTTTTTTGGCATATTAATTAATTCTTGGTCAAACTTTATTTATTTGTCGGCCGACCGAACTCTGGATTATTAGGGTTCCCCTTGCTCTAAGAAATGGAGCATCTAGACAAAATGAAAACTAATTTTCTTACCTTTTAAGGGAAAAACGGTGTTTGATCTTACGTTTAATGTTTGTTTGCTAATGATGTTATGTATGTATGCTGCTTTAGATTTTGAGCTTTAGCATTCGTTGCATTGCTCAATTAAACACAAGCTTTTAGATTTGTTGTTTGGATTGGTCACAATGAGTGACTGATAGTTTCTACTTCAATTTTTTGTTTATCGGTGATGTTAATGCAATTTTGGTGTATTTTACAGGTGATCAAGAGAGTCAGAATCTGCTTATCTATATTTCCAATCATCTGAACAAAAGAGGGAGGGTACTGGTTTGCGGAGGCATTTAGACTTCTGCGAGCTTAGAATCCTCTCTCATTTTTTTGAAAGCGTAGTTGTTGGTTAGCGCTGTTGGGGGCTCCTTTTTCTCATAGTGTGTGTGACCATTGATATCTCGGTGATCTGGTGTGCTGAAAAGTGCGACAGTTTTAAGCAAAAAACGGGAAGATATTGAAGCTGAAACAATGGGTTCTATTTGTTCTTGTTTGAGTGTTAATGATTTTGAAGATTATGTGAATCCAAATAGTCATGTATATAGGAACTGCGTGTGCACCAGTTGCTTCCTACAAAGCCTTTTGAGTGTTGTAAGTCTATAATTATGAACTCTATTGTCTGTATGCCCTTCTGTAACCTATAATTTTGTTGAGGAAAGCTTTGCTATGTTCCTTCATCTAAGGATTTGCCTAAAAATGAGGGGCTGAATAGAACGAAATTGTTTGAATTTGAAATTTTATTTTAGAACAAAATTGCTTGACTAATGCAATAGATTTTGATTGTCTGCAGTCAGCAATCCACACATTCATGCACGCAGTCAGCACATCAATGACCATGAATGATGACTGTGTGAATGTGTGTGAGATTGTGATCGGCAGGCAATCCAAATCCGATAATGTCTCAAGCTCCACAATATATTTGAGTTGTGCATCATCGATCACAAAATGTACAAAACAAAGAACAGTCTTACGACGTAACTATTTATCTCGTGTTGCTCTACTTATATTGTCCTCCAATATGCATATGATGCAGACCTGAAGAAAATATAAATGTATGTGGTCCATAAGTATCTTGTGGTAAATTCATTGTTTTAATTACCACTTACATTTATATTTTGTAAACAACAATTTTGAAGAATATTTTAGTCCTAAAGAAATTTTTAAGAATTTCGTGTCTTCATATTATTGACCAGAACTATACTCCACAATATAATGTAACTTTTTTCCAATCTACCTCAAATTTCAGTATTCATCAATATTCCGGAGAGGGGAAATGCAGCCGCTTCCATCAACTATACAGGGGGCAGCATCTATGACTTCTACAGCGTCACTTGATAATTCTCTGTCCGACATATACCGTTCTCCTCCAAGGCCGTTGCCTTATGATGCAGACCCTAGGCATTTCCACTCACAGCATGACGGACTAGTTTCAAGACGTGAAAAGGGTTCCAGTCATTTGAATGAGGAGTCAGAACCTCTAAGGGGTGATTTGGATGTAGATTCAGAATCTATGAACTTGAGTGGTAAATGGAACGAATCCACCGGCAAAGATGGGTCAAAGGAATACCGTTCAAAGTCTACAGGAAGACTTTCGTCAGCAAAACCGACAACTGAAGCTGCATTTGTGTACGCATCATCAGAAGAGGAGGATGTTTGTCCAACTTGTCTAGAAGGTAGAGATTTTTGAAATTACATAAAATTTTATACTCAATTCTGTTTGTAAAAGTCGGTCCATGTTGCAAACAAAAAGGTTGTTAATGCCAACAAACAGACTATTATGGTAACATGGCCTTTTATTAGATTCTTATATTTCTGTTAATATTTTCCTTGCAGAATACACTGAAGAGAATCCGAAGATTATGACAAAATGTTCTCATCATTATCATCTTGGTTGCATATATGAGTGGATGGAGAGAAGTGACACCTGTCCTGTTTGTGGGAAGGTAATACTTTGTACTTTTCAAATTCTTTCTCAAGGAATTGCTTTTGGTTCATAGTAGAGCACACCAAAAATCAGTGTCCTGGGAAACAGGTTGAACTAGTCAGTTCAAATCCTTTATCACTGAACAGCCTTGTCCTATAACCCGAACTAGGTTAGGTGTGCAAATTGCAATCCAACTTTGGTTCAGTCGGTTCCGGTAAAAACTGGAAAAGAGTACCAATTTGACTAAACCGAGCCTATATCACACAGACACTTTAGATTGAAGATGTGTCCGGTCCGGTGTCCGACATGTGTCGGCATCTCACACTAACGTTCAATCACTTTTTTATTTTTAAATTATTACCAGTGTCTATGTTTCAATGTCATATCCGGTGTCCATGTCCGTGTTTCATCGGTCACAACAGTTTTCTTTGTCGACGCATTGCACATAGTTTGATTTTAATAGGAAATCTGCTATTGACATTCGCCTATATGGATTCCTTGTTTTCTTAACTTAAATATAGTGCAATTATCTCAAGAAATATCTGGAACTTGCAAGTTTCTGGTTGTTTCCCTTTTTTGTAAGAATTCTTCTGCTATATTTCTGGTCATGTCCCTCTTTCTTTCTGGAGAATTCTCTTGCCGAAAGAATTTGTTTTTTTTAATATAATCTTGCTGAAGGAATATTAAAAAGGAGGTCCAGTGTTCAATATCTTCCGCCAGCTTATATTTGTCTATTAAAAATTTACTCCCATGTCCTAATACAGTTTAGGTCACTGGATTATTAGCATTAGTATTTTTTCATGTTTTGAAACTAGCTTTTCTGAGAGAAATGTAAAGATATTTACTTGTTGGCTATGTGTTGATGCTGTAACTTAGTATACCATGCAATTTTATACATCCATGCATGAGTTGGAGCAGCTTGAACTTGCTTCTGATTATAGTCTTGTTTGGACAAGCAACTTAAATAAATGCTTATCATATATGAGCTTATGTTTAAGTTATTTCTATAACAAGAAAATAAAGCCAAGCTGTTTCATACAGGTTATAAGCTGTTTTCATAAATAAACTATCTAGGATAGCTTATGAAAAGCTTATGAAAACAAGCTGAAAACAACTTATGGAAATGTCATAAGTTGTTTTTATAAGTTTTCTCAAACAGCTTCACAAGCGCTTCTGTCAGTAAAAGTGTAAATAAGCTAATCCAATCAAATCAGTGATTCTAAAATTATTTTTAACGTGTTTGCTCATTTATGAGTATAAAATATGTATACTGCATTTGAATATATTTTTAATGCTGAACTTGAAGTTGGAGTTCAATGAATGACAAGAGTTGTTGATTTATTTTTTGTTTTGGTGTAGGTGATGCTATTCGATGAAACGACTTAATCTTTTGTCGTCGATGATGCCAACAACAGAAGCAAAGTGAAAATACAAATATAGACATTGTGAATACTTCAGACTAAGCGCTTATCATGTACAGTAATATATATAAGTTTCTCCTTTGCCAAAATTTGCAAAAGGAAGAAAATATGCAATTTCAAATTGAAACTTTGTCTTGGTTCCAACTTTCAGTTTGCCTTTTAATGGAAGGATTTTTTTTGTTGTCCTTTAATTATTTTGCTTTTATTTTGAATTATGATTTTTTAACCATTGTTCAAGATTTTTTTGTTTTTTTTTGTTAAATGTATTGTGGTATGTTTTGTCAACCTTTGTTTTCCCAACCGATTTTATATAAACCCAAAGGTTGTGCCAAGTAAAAGAAGAATTTTAGGATGTAAATTTTAACCAAAATTGATTGGATACTTGCAATTAATAAAATTTAAAATTAACCAAAATAAAGTATTTATAACCAAATTTGAAATTTTCTTATTTATTATTAATTTAACAATGTTAATTCCTATCTTTCATTCAAATTATTATAGGGTCATGTGAATGGGTAAAAGAAAAATTTGCCCTATTCCATAAGTTTTAGTTCAACTGGTAAAAATGCCGAAATTGTTAGGTCGGATGTCGTGATTTGGATTTAAACTTGGGATTTCACAATTTTGTAAGTTAAATTTCAGTCAATTAACACTTCGTTTAAGACAAAAAAAAAGCTTGGCGCCCTAAATACATTAAGCAAGATAAAGAATCTCTAAGAAGTTGTCTAAAAATAGAAAGTAACACCAACCCTAGGCTAGACTCCACTTTTTTTTTTCTTTCACCACTAGTTTAATCTGGTTCGGGGTCAGTTCTGACACCAAGTGATTTCTCCTTACCAAGTTCAGCGTCAATCACCACTAAATCAACTAAATGGTAAACTGGACTCCATTTATGAATATTACCGCTTACTACAACTAACCATTACTTTTTAAATGATGTAATGAATGATATTTAATTAACATGGACACCCACCATTTGCATATTTTTCCTTTGATAGTTTTATTATTTTAGATGAGATGAGGAAATAGTAGGTTCAGCCTAAATTTAGTATTAAGGACTAGGAGATAGGAGAAAACCATTAGGTGAATTATTAATGCTACATAACTAGAACCAACTAATCATAAGTAATCACATATTATTTATCCTCTCATTCTCCTCTATCTTTTCTGAAGTGTCATAACAATGAGGCTTTTTATTTCAGCTCTTTGTGTTCTTGTGCTATTCTCTTATGCAGGAGGTGAGATTATATAAAGTTTAAATTCATTGGTGCATTCTTCTTTAGTGTGTATTTTCAAACTGATTATTTTTATGTTTGCTTTTCTTTGCATATAGTTGCTTATGATCATTTGGATCCAAATGGAAACATAACAATCAAATGGGATGTTATTGCATGGACATCAGTTGGTTATGTGGTAAGTACATGCAGACTACATTGCTACTTTTTTAATAGTTAAGAGAAAAGTGCTTATCATATAAGTGCTTATGAATAAGCTATTTTTATAACAAAATATAATAATAAAGTCATAACATTTTTATATAAGCTATAATATATGAAAATAGGTTTTGAACATGTAAAAAGCTCTCTCAAACAAGTACTTGTGTATTTTTTTTATCAGGCGTTGGTAACAATCAACAATTTCCAAAAGTTTCGACAAATAGTGAAACCGAGATGGAAATTAAGCTGGACTTGGGCTAAGAAAGAAGTTATATGGAACATGGAAGGAGCTGAAACAACAAAGCATGGAGACTGTTCCAGTTTCAAAGGTGGCAAACCACTTTGTTGCAAGAAAATCCCTTCTGTTGTAGACCTTTTCCCCGGTCGATCGATCTATCAGCAAGTCCCGAATTGCTGTAAAGGTGGTGTGGTTGCAGCATTGGGACAATCAGCTTTTCAAATTAATGTAGGAGAAGCTGGTAACTCAAGCAAAACCGTTAGACTTCCGGAGAAATTCACTCTTTTGGCTCCACGAGCTAGATATACTTGCGGCCCTACAAAAGTTGTTCCTTCCACCATTTTTAATACTCCGCGCGGCAAGATGGAAGTTTGGAGTAAGTTCTCTAACTAATAAAATCTCAATTTCTGCATTGTTTTCGACACTGTAACCACATTGTCAATCATAGATCGCAAGAGATTAGTTAAGATTTGACTATAGCCGCTATCGGACAACATTTTGTACCAGTGTTGTCAAAAAGTGTCGATAGAGGTCCTATTGCACAAATGATTTTGATGAATCCACTATGAAAATTGCTACTACGGCAATAACAGCCGCTATTCTAGTTTCTGCTGACGATCTAGCGGTAACAACTGAATATTTGTTTTAATTTTACATGTTTTTTAAATTAATTAAATCGAAGAATCTGCATATACGCATACATAGAGTTCCGTATATATAATTGACTTATGCGGCTTCCACTATTTGCCTACAATACTATCAGCTATTTCACACAATGGATTTTTTTTCTTTCAAATTTCCTTTACATTCGCGCGTTTAATTTACAGCGCCATTATTTAGCAAAAATGTTTCAACATTGACAATTCTTAGAGTTTCTATTTGTTAATTTGTATTATCATTATGCAGTGACATGGGATGCTATCTGCAAATTCTCACAAGGTTAACTTTAATGATGATGAATGCATGTAGCTAGCACTCTGTAAAATATGTATTTCCCCACTATCTTAAGGGGAATAATTAGAACTTATGTACTACTACTTCTGCTTCTGCTAGTACTATTATTATGTAAGATGGAAGATAATTTCTACAGTATTGTTTCATTACTTAAAAGTTTGATACAAATTCAATTATTGGTGAATGAATCGTTGAATTTTATGATATAAAAGAACGACATGTACGATTTAAATACAATACAAAATATGATATATTTAATTATTCGTTATTGTATATATATATTTAACTATTATAACTTATTTAGTATTTACTATTTAAGTTTTTTCGATCCCCCGTTTCATATATTCATGGATCCATCCCTGATCCTCCTTACCATATTCAACGTCGATCACCATCGTTTGATTAAACACATTTACATAAAGAATTGATACACCTTGGTACACGAGGTCTGCGACAATATTTGGTTCGACAATCATGATCTTTGCTACATGCCTACATTTATGCCCCTGTAATGAAAAAAGATAACGATAAGAATATAACTAAAATGAGACAATACATAGTGTAAGAAAATGGCTTACCAATACGTTCATTGAAATAAAAAATATGGAAATTAGAAAATTTATAAATATTAAAAAATTGCTATCTAGGCCCCCATGTTTACTCTCAGACCCCTAAAAGTGACGAAAATGCCCCTGATAATCAATTTCGTTAAGTACGCGACGAAAGTACATCTAAACATTGGTCAAATTTTGTTCCTGCACAAGAACCACTACTTTCGTCTCGAAACTACCGAATCACAGTTTCGTTGTCTAACTGACGGAATTTTGTGCCAACATTATAGTTTTGTTGTCTACTTGACGAAATCTTATGCCAACATTATAGTTTTGCTGTCGACTTGATGAAATCTTGTGTCAATATCTTTATCCCTATATTTCGTTGTTTACCTGACGAAATTTTGTGCCAACATTATAATTTTGTTGTCTACCTGACAAAATCTTGTGCTAATATTTTTATCCATATATTTCGTTGTCTATTGACGAATTATTTAATCACTACCTCGAAGGTATTTTAAGATTTTAGAAGGACCTGAGAGCAAGTAAGAGAACCTAGCAATTTTCTAAATACTATTCTGCTTAAAAAATATTATTATCTCGTTACATCAATTAAGTAGTTTTTACTTTTTAGCTCGATCTTATAAAATTGTAAAAAGTTCTTAAAATAAGAATCACTATTAAACGACTCTTAAATACATGAAAGTTTACCATTAGGGAAAAAAAAACATTAAAGTATTATGTTTGTCCTTTTAGCATACTTAATTAATAAAGAAGTCACACAAAAAATTTGTCCATCATAAGAATTCACTTTTTTTTTTTTACTAAATTTCACCTATTTTATCCATTATTTTACTAAACCAAGTGGTCCAATGAATTCAAACTTGAATGAAATATATTAGACATGTATATATATTAAGGAAAATTTTAATATGGACCATGGTGGACCATTCATGAAAATCCCTATAACGAATACGAATTTTACAAAATCCACCGTTGGATTGAAAGTTTATATCATATAGATCATCTATAGAAAATTTTAGAAAAATTGAAAATCATTTGATATTTTATTGAGATCCATCAAGATTAACGGTTTATTAAATACTGTAAATCTTGATAAATCCTAATAAAATATCAAATGATTTTTAATTTTTTAAAATTTTTTTATGGATGCTCTATATGATATAAACTTTCAATCTACCAATAAATTTTATAAAATTTGTATTCACGTCTATTTTTTTTTTAAACAATGTGAGATTTAACTCGTATTATATACTTGCCACAACAAGATTCGCAATTAAGGAAACATCTGCAATCATAATTAGGGGATGCCTGGAGCAAGGGCCTCAAAATTGGTTTGTTAGATATTTATAAAATATTTGCAAGACATTTTAAGTATCAATTAATTGTATAAAATGACACAATTTAGTTATATCTTACTGATTTTGTCATTTGTGTACAAATAATGTGATTGTTCATGAGTTCGAGTTCCATGTAATACAATTTTTGTATTTTTTATATTAACGATTCAATTTTTAATAAGAAATTTTGTCTTTTGAAAATAACCGATTTAAAAAACATAACTTTTTAAATCGGTTGAACAAAATAACCGATGTAAAAAGTGCACTCAAGGGGAGAAACAAAAAAAAAAAAAAAACTTTGCAAGGGGACAATCTTCAAGGAATTTTTAGCAGGAGGATAACGCAAAACACGTCCACTTAGTAGGGGGTAATAACCTATTAACCCTTAATTTTATTGATTTTTTTTAATCTTTTTAAGAAAGACTCAATTTTAGTTTGCCGTTGACCTCAAGTATAATACAATACTCTATCATGTGTAAAAGGATTTATGTATATATTGTATTGAAGATTTGAAATCGCGGCAAGCAGAAGAGTAATAATAATGATATGAAAATTAGAGAAGTTATTTAAAAGTTATTGGTACACACTCTGATATATTCACTGATTCACCTTAAAAGTTATCGGTACTAATTAATCTTCCGGTTGTTGATAATTTAGATGAGCTTAAGTTGTGTATGAATTGTACGTTCTAACAACATTATTATTTTTTTTGTGCTGAGGAAATATCGTCTATGGTCCTCACTAAGATGCGAGAATTTGCAGAGAAATTTTTAACGTCCACTGTAAAGAATGTAGTTGTTATTGTGTCTGCTTACTTCAACGATTCTCAGCCATATATGCTGGTACTATTTCTGGCCTTAATGTCATACGGATAATCAATGAACCAACAGCCGTTGCTTTGGCATCAAGGTTGATTCTTTATTTGAGGGCATTGACTTCTTCACATCAATCACTCGTGCCAAGTTTGAGGAAATAAATATGGATCTTTTCAACGAGTTGTCTTATTGATGCCAAGATAGACAAGAGTTTGATCCATGATGTTTTCCTTGTTGGTGGCTCGTCTAGAATTCCAAAAGTACAACAACTATTACAGGAGTTCTTCGAGGGAAAGGAATTATGCCGGAGCATCAACCCTGACGAAGCTGTTGCTTATGGTGCAGCTGTCCAGGCTGCTATATTATGTGATGGTTTTAAGAATGTTCCAAACTTGGTGCTGCAAGATGTTAAAAAAGAAAGAACCTAAACTACTCTACTAACTAATTATACTCATTCTAATTTTAAATATAAATAAAAATATATTTATTTTAAATTTAAACTAAATACATTTTAATTTTTACTTATATTTAAAACGTACGTCAAATCTTTAAACCTAAAATGACTTTTAATAAAGTTCTAATAATATCTCTTGCAATTACGATCGAAATGAAACTGAAACCACTTAATATCAGAACCACCGAACCAAATTAACCGGTGAAAGTTAAAAAAGGTTCTAATAATTTGAAAAGTCTAATAGATCTAACGGAAACTCTTGACCCAATTAAACTAAGCCGCCCTAGACCCCTCACCTACTCTCATCTCAAGAAACTACCTAACAACTTCTGCTTGACTTTTATGATATAATAATTGGTCTTCTACACACATACTGTAGTACATAATAATTTAAAGAAATTGTTTGTCATTATATATACTGAAACAAGTACTGGCTACCTTCAAACTAAATTTTGTATACACTTATTATTTGTGAGGAATCATATAATGTCTTACTTATCTGTGCTAGTTTTGTTCCTTGCAGTTATCACTCACACCCTTGCAAGGAATCACAACCAATATCAAATTCCTGAAGAGAGTGCTCGTTCCTCGTTCCAATATTGTACTCATCAATTACCACCCACCAAATCCATATTGTTTTGGACTGGACTTCTAAGTTCATATCTCCTCAAGACCAAAGGAACTGCCCTCCAGAAAGGCACCCTTCCCGTTGGCCAACGATACAGAATCTTGCATTCTGTAACGGCCGACCACCGGAATGATGAACATTTACTGCTCATCATGGCCAAACGGCCAAATTCCGACAGCCACTTAATGGACATTAACTGCCCATTAAGGGTCTTAGCCCAGCGCTGGGGATATATATACTCCTCATTTCAGAGGAGTCAGGTACGTTTTTACCACTTCTGAAAACCTTGAGCTATACAATTCCACTGACTTGAGCGTCGGAGTGTATACAGGTACACACCCCCCTTCCGCTTCAACAAGGGGCTTGCTGAACCAACCACCGCTGTTTCCGGCCATCATTCTGATCCTAGTAAGATCAGTGGCGCCGTCTGTGGAAAATTAGAGTTATCCCCTTCTTTCTGAAAAGAACAAAACCTTCAAACTACCACAAAAACATAAAAGAGCTAAGAATGACCGAGAACAGCAGATCAGAGCATTCAGCCAATCACATGCTCAGCGACCATGCTGACAACAACAACACCAATGGCGTGGTCGTATCCCAAATGGAAACAGACCCCACCTACCAGCCTACCAATGAAACCAATTCTTTGGTCGTACCCATTCCTCCCCCTGGAGCTACCCTAGAGAACATCATGACCGCACTGCTGACCGCCGTCAACAACCAAGGGCAAGCTATTAGGGAGCATAATCGTCGCATTGAGGCTGTCGAAGAATCGCGCATCACAAGAGCGATCACGAGCAGTTATAGGCGACGAGAGTCCTCTCGGTGGGACTCGAGGACTAGGTCAAGATCACCACGGGCACGCGAGACTAGAAGCCGTATAAGCCCTGCTAGAAGAGTTGCTGGAGCGAGGAGATCCCCTGCGCGATCAACTGGACGCAACTATCACTCTCCTCCTCGCCATCACCATCGTTCTCCACGAAGTGATGATGAAAGGCATATGTGGCCACTTTCTGACAGGATCATGAGGGTACCACTGCCCGTGGGGTTGGAAAAACCATCGGCAATGGACACCTATGATGGGACCACTGACCCAGACGACCACATCGAGAACATAGAAGCTGTCCTCGACTACAGAGGAGTTCAAGGATCTATAAAGTGTAAGCTATTCTCCACTACGCTGAGAAAGGGAGCAATGGCTTGGTACAAGAATTTGCCACCAGGGTCCATCGATTCATGGGGTGAGCTATGCAGACCCTTTACTGCACACTTCACCGCTTCCAGGAAGCACCCCAAGACTGAAGCTACTCTCGAAGCGATCGTCCAAAAAGACGACGAATCCCTGAGAGAGTACATTGATAGATTCAACAAAGCTGCCATCGAAGTAAGGACCGATGACAGAATGAAGCTATATATGCTGGAGCGAGGACTGCGCTCGTCCAGCGATTTCGCCAAGGCAACTGGCATTGAAGAAGTGAGAACTTTGGACGCTTTCCTTGAAAAAGCACAAAAATACATAGCTTACGAGGAGAAGCAAGTTACTGCTGACACAAGAAAGCCAAAGCGTCAAGAAGAAACTGGACCCTCTCGAGCAGGAAATGAGAGGGGAAAAGAAAGGATGAGAGAACAAAGGGTGCCAAGACCTCCCCGAAGCAAATTCATGGATTACACCCCCCTGAACACTCCTCGCGAGGGAATTCTGGCAGAAGTGTCGATGGCTGAGTTCAAGAGAAATGGAGTTCGCGCCCCAAAGCAACTGGTCGTGAAACCAGGACTGGACAAATCTAAGTATTGCCGGTACCACAAAAGCTACGGGCACGTGACCGAGGATTTCATTCATCTGAAAGATGCAATCGAAATCATGCTGCAGAAAGGACTCCTCCAGAAATTCAGAAAAGAGGAACGTCAGGGGCGGGAAAAAGAGCCCGAGGTTGGTCAACCGTCCAGAGAGGCGCAACAACAATCGGGTGCGGGCAACAGCAACATGCAGATTGCTTACGCCATCTCAAGACCCGAGGACTTCATTCTTCCCGAGCACAAAGAAGGTGAAGACTTGCTCAATCATCTAGCTGCTCATATGGGATTGCTGGTAATCTCAGGAGCACGATTTAGAACTTCCACTATAGGGTCGTTGAAGAGAAAATTTGAAGAATTGGAAAGTGTCTGCTCGCTAGAACCTGTCCTCGCGACAGAAGCAAAGGAAGGATCTATGCCTTTGGCCTTTTACAAGGAAGAGATCCCCGGAGGCTCACCTAACCACCAAATTCCATTGCTAGTAAGGGCCAGGATGGCCAACTTTGATGTGAGAAGGATATTAGTGGATCAAGGAAGCTCGTGTGATGTGATGTACGCGGGTCTGTTTAAAACTCTGCAATTGACGGAGAAAAACCTCGCTCCATATGTAGGTGCTGACTTGCAAGGATTTAACGGAGCAACCACAAAGCCATGGGGGTATGTGGATTTGATTGTGACTTTTGGAGAGGGAGAGGCGACCAAATCCATCAACGTCCAGTCCCTGGTCGTGGATTGCCCGTCTTTGTACAACTGTATCATGGGAAGGCCTGCTTTGGCGAACCTATTCGTCGTATCCTCAACCATTCACCTAAAGATGAAATATTACACCGTGGATGGCAAAATCGCCACGCTGAACGGGGATATAGCTGCAGCGAGGAAGTGTTTTGAAGCCGCTGCGAAGAATATGAGTTCCCTCCTTACTCCAAAGAAGAAGATTGATCACAAGCTGCTCGTTGTGAACACCCTGCAAGCAAATGACATCGTGGACTTGGATGCATGCATCAACGAGAAAGAGCTGAAAGACGAAGAGGACCCCATCGCGAAAAAGGTGCATCGCCCTATTCCCGATGGCGAGTTCGAGATCATCCCCTTGAGCGATGACTATTCCCGAGGAATCAAGATTGGGGCTGATATGCCCGAGCTGGTGAAGAGGCAATTGGAAGCTTGCTTGAAAGAATACGCTAAGCTGTTCGCTTGGAATGCTGCAGAGATGCCCGGAATCGACCCAAACGTCGCTTGTCACCAGTTGACAATAGATCCTAGGGCTAGAGTTGTAGTTCAGCGACGTAGGAAGCAGTCTCCCGAAAAAGCGGAGGCTGCTGAAAAAGCTGTAAAAGACCTCCTAAAGGCAAATTTTATTTCTAAAGCCAGATACACTACATGGCTGTCAAATGTTGTATTGGTTAAAAAATCTAATGGAAATTGGAGGATGTGCGTTGACTACACCGATCTCAATAGGGCTTGCCCTAAAGATTCTTATCCTTTACCTAGCATAGATAAACTCGTAGACAATTCCTCAGGGTTTAAACTACTATCGTTTATGGACGCTTATTCAGGATATAATCAAATTAAAATGGCTGAAATCGATAAAAAGAAAACAGCATTTATGACTTAATCGGGCAATTATTACTATAACGTAATGTCTTTCGGGCTAAAAAATGTCGGTGCCACTTACCAACGAATGATGAACAAAGTATTCAGAAATGAAATAGGAGATATGCTCGAGGTATATATGGACGATATGATCGTTAAATCCGAGCAGGAAATCGATCATGTATCCCACTTAAGAAAAGTATTCGAGAGAGCAAAACAGTACAACATGAGATTTAATCCGAAAAAATGCACGTTTGGGGTAAAAGCAGGCAAATTCCTCGGATTCTACCTAACAGAACGAGGAATTGAAGCTAACCCTGAAAAATGCAAAGCCTTCTTTGATTTCCCTACTCCAAACTCGAAGAAGTCAATACAATCCCTAAATGGAATGTTGACTGTTCTAGCACGCTTCGTCGCTAAATCTGCTCAACACGCGCTGCCTCTTTTCAAGTTACTTAGAAAAGAATCTGCCTTTGAGTGGACGGAAGAATGCGAAAATGCTCTCCAACACTTGAAACGAGCACTATCCGAACCTTCAGTCTTAACACGCCCAATCATGGGCGAGACTTTATTCCTATATTTGGCCGTGGCTCACGAAGCCATAAGCGCTGTATTAATACGAGAAACCGAGCAGGGACAAAAGCTGGTATACTTCATCAGCAAGGCTTTGCAAGGACCAGAACTTCGATACTTACAGATCGAAAAAACAGCGTTGGCAGTAGTCGTCGCTGCGAGGAAGTTAAGACATTATTTCTTAGCACACTCGATCGCAGTACGAACCGACCAACCAATAAAACAGCTACTCGAAAGGCCCGATATGGCCGGGAGAATGCTGAAGTGGTCCCTAGAATTATCGGAGTTCGACATAACCTACGAAAGCAGAAAAGCTTTGAAAGCCCAAGTGCTAGCTGACTTCGTCGCTGAAATGACTTTACCAGCAACTTCGAGCAAAAATAAATGGACCATATACGTCGATGGATCTTCCAACTCCAAAGGAAGAGGAGCAGAGATAATCCTAGAAAACGACGAGGGAGTCCTCATTGAAATGTCACTGGAGCTGTCATTTCAAACGACCAATAATCAAGCCGAGTACGAAGCTTTCCTAGCAGGATTGCGATTAGCCGAGGACATGAACGCAGAAGAAATGGGATACTTAACCCTTTCACAGATTCCCAACTGGTCGCATCCCAAGTAAATGGGAAGTATCAAGCTAAAGATTAACGTCTAGCGGAATACTTAACCCTTATACAATAAAAGTTGGCTAAATTCAAAGAGTCAACTGTGCAACACATTCCTCGAGAGCACAACTCAAGGGCAGACGTCCTCTCAAAACTCACGAGCACCAAAAAGAAAAAAGGGAGAAAAAAGAAAAAAGAAACGCTACAAAGGCCGAGCATTGAGACAGCTCTCGAAGTGAATCTCATATGCCCGATCAACGCCAACAGTTGGATAAACCCCGTGAGAGAATTCCTCGCCTCAGGAATGGTCCCCGACGACCCTAAAGAGGCAGTCAAAGTCAGAAGAAGAGCGTGCTCATACGTTTTGATAGACGGCCATCTCTTCAGAAGAGGGTTTTCAACCCCATTACTGATATGTGTCGAGGAGGAAAAAGTGGAATCCATCCTACAGGAGATACACGAGGGAATCAATGGACAACATATTGGCGGACGATCACTCGCACGAAAAGCACTGCGAGTAGGGTACCACTGGCCAACTATGCAAACGGATGCCAAAGAGCATGTCAAGAAATGTGACAAGTGCCAAAGACACGGGGATATGCACTTAGCTCCACCTAGCGAGTTAAAGTCTCTATCGTCCCCATGGCCGTTTGAAATGTCACTGGAGCTGTCATTTCAAACGACCAATAATCAAGCCGAGTACGAAGCTTTCCTAGCAGGATTGCGATTAGCCGAGGACATGAACGCAGAAGAAATGGGATACTTAACCCTTTCACAGATTCCCAACTGGTCGCATCCCAAGTAAATGGGAAGTATCAAGCTAAAGATTAACGTCTAGCGGAATACTTAACCCTTATACAATAAAAGTTGGCTAAATTCAAAGAGTCAACTGTGCAACACATTCCTCGAGAGCACAACTCAAGGGCAGACGTCCTCTCAAAACTCACGAGCACCAAAAAGAAAAAAGGGAGAAAAAAGAAAAAAGAAACGCTACAAAGGCCGAGCATTGAGACAGCTCTCGAAGTGAATCTCATATGCCCGATCAACGCCAACAGTTGGATAAACCCCGTGAGAGAATTCCTCGCCTCAGGAATGGTCCCCGACGACCCTAAAGAGGCAGTCAAAGTCAGAAGAAGAGCGTGCTCATACGTTTTGATAGACGGCCATCTCTTCAGAAGAGGGTTTTCAACCCCATTACTGATATGTGTCGAGGAGGAAAAAGTGGAATCCATCCTACAGGAGATACACGAGGGAATCAATGGACAACATATTGGCGGACGATCACTCGCACGAAAAGCACTGCGAGTAGGGTACCACTGGCCAACTATGCAAACGGATGCCAAAGAGCATGTCAAGAAATGTGACAAGTGCCAAAGACACGGGGATATGCACTTAGCTCCACCTAGCGAGTTAAAGTCTCTATCGTCCCCATGGCCGTTTGCATGGTGGGGGTTGGATCTTTTAGGACCATTCCCACGAGCACCTGGGCAAAACAGGTATTTAATCGTCGGAGTAGATTACTTTACGAAGTGGATAGAGGCTGAACCCCTCGCCCAAATCACGTCCCACAATATTCTTCGCTTCTTCAAAAGAAACATCCTCGCAAGGTTTGGAATTCCACATACCGTGGCAACAGACAATGGGACACAATTCACAGATAAAAGATTCCAAGAGTTTCTCATCAACCTAAAAGTGACACAACACTTTACATCTGTCGAGCATCCCCAAACAAACGGCCAAGCCGAGACAGCCAACAGAGTAATTTTGCGAGGCCTAAAGCGAAGGCTAGGCGAGGCAAAGGGTAAGTGGGTCGAGGAATTATACAGCGTGCTATGGTCCTACAGAACCACACCACACTCGACCACGGGGGAAACGCCATTTCGATTAACTTACGGAATTGAAGCTCTTATCCCCGTAGAAATAAGGGAGCCAACTCGACGAACGAAAAATCCTCCGGATGAAGAAACAAACAACGAGTTACTCAGAGAAGAGCTCGATTTGGTCGAGGAGTTGCGACATGGAGCAACCCTCAAGGAGGCCGCATTGAAGCAAAATGTTGCCGCTCGACACGACAAGAAGGTCATCAAAAGGGAGTTCGAAGTGGGCAGTCTAGTCCTACGGCGAAACCAAAAAGACTCTCGTGAAGGCAAGCTCGCCGCTAAGTGGGAAGGCCCTTACAGAATCCGAGCAAAAACGGATAACGGGGCTTATTTCCTCGAAAATTTATACGGCGAAGAAATTCATAGAACATGGAATGCGGATAAATTGAAGCAATATTACAGTTAGCGAGGTCTCGTGTATTCGACGACTCGCTAGCGGGCTAAAACCAACTCTAACGACGAGAGGTCTGACCTTTACAATGGAGGATTGCTTAGGTACGGGTAATGAATCCAAAAGAAGAAAAAAGCCAAGTTTTTATCAAAACTAGTCTTGACGAGAAACCACTCTAAACGAGCCCCATCGTCGCAAGTACACGTCAGGCACGGATGCCCAGCTCGCGATGGGACACTCCGGCCGCGAGGATAAAATCTCCGACGATTCTATCATCGCTACTCATTTGGAAACCCAATCCAAACACTCAAGCAAGTTCCCCAAACTACTCGAGCACGGCGTTCGTAGATGCATTCTATCTCGTGCAACAGCCATTTAAATACTCAAAAATCCTAAGTATGGATATCGCAAGAACGTATTCAAATTATCGAGCATCGTGAATAAAACGCGTGCATAAAGATAACGAAAATACGAGCATAATCAAAAAGCAGATATAGCTAAATCATGAAGTGCATTAAAGAAAATTGTACTTAGTTACAACAAAGGGCAGCCTCGAGGAATGCCCAACAAAAAGTGAAATAAGAAAAGGGCAAACATACGCCCAAGTGCCAAAAGGCGAGCATAACGCCAGCACAACTTAAAATTTCCAAACATCAATCTTCAGCAGGAGGAGGAGAGGCGATGACTCCATCGATGACTTCTTTGAGCTCATCGAGGCCAGCTTCCACGAGCTCCACTCCCGGATTCAAGACCTTGAGTTGAGCGACAGCATTAACAAAACTATTGTGCCCAACCTCGACCATTGAGTCTTCGCACTAAGCAATTTTCCTGATTAGGTCGGCGCAGCTTGAATTCCGATAAACCCCCTCGGGGTCAACAGCATCCTCTTCTTCGGTGCAAACCGAAGGAGCAGTCTCAGCCCGCTTCTCCAGCTCCTTGTTACGAGCATCCAGTTGCGCACAAGTAACCTCCAGCTCCTTGAACCTTTTGGCCAAGTCCTCCAACTCCCGCTCCCTAGTCACCAGTGTCGTCGCCATCTCCTGCTGCAGGGTATACTTGTTCATGTAATCCTCATAAGCAGCCTCCGTTTCACCTAACTTCAAGCCTAGGTCATCTGCACGTTTCTTCTGTTTGTCCCTGTCACTCAGATAACGGCTTTCACGACCATTTAAGAAGTTGGCAATCTCAATGAGCTTGAACACAGCAACAGTTGCAGTAGCCAACTCTGCCTTCAAAGCCACTGGTCCCATGTCATGGATAATCGTTTGCTCGGCCTCATCTATCACGACCTCCGTGTTCTTATCGAGCAGATTTCCATGAGTGAAAACAGGAGGCACTACGAAGCGACCAGCGGGGACCCCAACATCGGGCAAGAAGTGAGGGCTACTGCGAACGGAACCTCCTGCTCCGCCAGTACCAGTCCTCTGCACTTTAGGTGGACGAGTATCAGCACTGGTCGACTCAGTAGCACGTTTTTCAGCGGCAGGGGAAGGAAGGACGACATTGGCATTATCGTCACCCTTGCGAGCATTTTTGGCCTTCGCAGCGCGACGAAGCTTTTCCTGTGCATTCACCATGTTGACTGCAAAGAAAGGGAAACATACAACCATTAGTACGAGCAGTAAAAAAAAATAAAACTAACAAACAATCACAGCAAAAGCAAGACAAAGTGAAAATACTTACTTGTTTAGTGATTTGGAGTAGGAAAGGACGAGTCTACTCAAGCGTTTCAAATAGCCTTTACACGTGGCAGCGAGAGACGAAGCGGTTTGTCCTTTCAGGTCACATCCACTGAACGCGAAAATCTCGCAGAGTCCGAGAGAATCTTCACGAAAATATCGTCGTGGTTAATGGCGCAATCATCGAGAGAATCTCAACGGATAAAGGCAAACTGAAATCCTCGCAATAAATGGCAGGATCTTCAATAAGAGCCCATAAATCCACAAGATCCTCAAAACCACGAGGATAACAAATAGGTTAACGTTTTTCCTCGACGATAATTCTCCACGAAGATGCATAAACGATCAACGCCAGACGAACGCAAAAATTTCAGGGTCCTCGCAAAGATTCCATAACAAGCTCCTCGATACGAACAAACGAATTCGTGATCCTCGCATACAATTGTGCTCGTTGATAACGAAATGAGATCACGATCCTCGTCGCTCGTATGCGCAAACAAAGGCGTATTGCCAAAGTTAAAGTCATCATGCTCGCAAATGAGCATAACGACTTGGGGGGCTTCTGTTCTGGACTGGACTTCTAAGTCTAAGTCCCCTAAAAACTAAAGGCTCTGCCCTCCAGAGGGGCACCCTTCCCGTCGGCCAGATCCTACAGAATCTCACAATCTGTAACGGCCGACCACCGGAATGATGGCATTAACTGCTCATCATGGCCCGAACGGCCAAAATTCCGGCAGCCACTTAATGGGCATTAATTGCCCATTAAGGGCCTTGGCCCAGTGCTGAGGTATATATACTCCTCATTCAGAGGAGTCAGGTATGCTTTCTACCAACCTTGAAAATCTTAGAGCTATACATTTCACTGACTTGAGCGTCGGAGTGTATACAGGTACACATCCCCCTTCCACTTCAACAAAGAGGCTTGCTGAATCAACCACCTCTGTTCCGGTCACCTTCTGATCCAGGTAAGATCAATTTAAGAGCATTTATATTGGTCTTTTAAACTATTAATTAATAATCGATTTCTACAATAGTAATGTTATATTTGTGCAACTTTTATATATATATACATTTTGTTCCAACGGAAAAAAAAAAGTTATAAGCTTAGAGGAGAGTATTGAATGCTGCAAATTAGAAAGAGAACGAATACTATATTTGTAAATTCTACCGAACAAAACAATTGATTCGTTGGATAAAACAGAACGTCTCTTTAAAGATCAATTAAAGAACATCACTTGGCAAGACCAGATAAACTCTTACATGGGCACAAACTCAACATTTGTCTTTTAGGCACACATATATACTTTTTAAAAAATTAAATATAAAAAGATTGATTAATAATAGTTGATGTGACTTAATAATTTATCTTTAAATTTTTCTCTTTGATATGTGTGTGCCCAAATAATATTGATTTGGGGTTGTGCCTATAATAGAATTCTCGGCAAAACTAATTGACCAAATATGCTCGCATCCTATAATCCAAAATAAGAAAACATGTTTCAAATTCTACAATCCTCCACAATTCTTCTCCAATATGTCAATGAAAATTTGTTAATTATTAAATAAGGTTAAATAAATTTTTGTTTTTAGTCCTTTAATTGAATTTCAGTAAGTTTTTGAACTTAAATATTTTTTGTTATGACGTTTGATTTTCTATTTTTATTAGTCAACTTATGTGCATAATTTAAAATTTTGAATAATTTATTATACACATGTTTAATGTATTATAGAAATTTCTCTTATAAAAGTTTAATCTTTTTAATAATAAATAAATTTGTAAGTATAATTTTAAAGTTTTTGGAGTTTTAAAGTTCATATTTAAATCATTTTTTACTTTTTTTTCAAAACTTTAATAAAAAAATCCTATAATATTACAAACAAAAATACAGAATCTTATCTACTTAAAACCTTTTGTGAGAAATGTAAAATATACACATAAATTAACAAGTTTATCAAATATTTTAGCAAAGTCTTGATGTTTTGAGGATTGCAACATATAGCTCCAAATTAATTTGAAGTATGATTATTTATTTTTTATTTTTTAAAAATAAGTTTCATGAGAAGATGTAAATAAAAATTTTATTAGTTAGTATTGATTATGACGAAAACAAGAAAATAAATTAAATGCAGATTGTAATTAATTCCATGATAATAAATAAAAGTAAATCTTGAAAATAATAAAAATGTGTCTTTTTTAATTATAATTTTTTTGAAAAAAAATTTGATTTCTTTTAATCTCTATATATATAATTTGAGAGGTTTTTTTCAAAGAAAATTGCCACATGTCATTCCTACAAGCATTCTCCTCTCATATTGATTTACCATTAAATGTTTTTGCTTCAAAAAAAAAATCTCACAATAAATGATGAATCTCATAATAAATGATGGATAATAAATAAAGGACGAACAAATCATTATATTATACAAATGTGTACATTATAAAGGAAACAATCCAAATTATAATTAAAAGGTATAATTAAAATATTCAAATTATTATTTTTTTTCAACTTCAAATAATTTTTTTTCTTGGGACCGATATAGCAAAATTAAATTAATGAACAATTTTTTATTTTAAATATATAAAACTTTAGATGATTAAAATTGAAATACAAATAGGACCCAATAAATAAACGAATATATATTAAGCATACACAAAATAAATAAGAAAAATGATTTATTATTATTTTTTGGAACATTATTTTAAGTTTTTTTTTTGTGCAAATTTTAAGTTAATAAATTCCTCATATTTTTTTGGACATAAATTTCTCAAAATTTATTTTGAAACTATATGATGAGCATTTAATTAATTGATTAATACAAATCAAATCAATTCCTATTTGATGAAATTCTTGACTTATTTGTCTTTTGCCGTACATTATTAGCATTCATTGTTTCCTATTTTTAAGAAATTATTTCTTTTATAAGTTCGTATATTATTTAAATCCAAATATTATAAAATAAATTTAGCAAAAAAAAAATAATAAATTATAAAAAATAATAATAAAAGAAATTGTACAATATAGTATAAAAAAAATTATTTAAGAAATTGAAATAAATAACCGAATTTTTTGTTATTAGTTTCTATATATTATGATTTTTTTTAACAAGATATATTATGAATTTTGAAATATAAATGTTTATTGGTTGATATTTTACACCACCATTAATCAACCATTATTAGTTTTCCTTAAAACAAATATACAAATATGTCAATTTAAATCTCAAATAGGAAGTTTAAAATTTGTTCATAATTTTTTTTTTTTTTGTACAATATGCATCATTGATTTAATTTAAATAAAATAGGAATTTTTAAATTTCTCCACCATTCATTCAACAATTCAAAGAAGAAGTACAATTTATTTGTAGTACAAACGTTCACCATATTTTTTTTTATATAAGGTACATGAGCGCTAAAGAGTTTTCATTTTTCATTTTTTAAACTCATTTTTCATATTCATTTGTGTAATTTCTTTCTCATCTTTCAATATTTCATTTCTTATATTTTGTTGAATAATTTAATTTAATTTTTTGCAAATACATGGGATGTTTTTAAAGATTGTAGTTTCAATTACTGTGAAGATTAATATAGGGTTGATTTACTTTTGTTTATGTATCTGACCGGTAATGTTAATTTTTCATAATTTTCATTAGAAGAACATCACAAAGGCTATCAGACTTCAAGACATTCGACTGTATAGTAGTATAGTAACTTTTAGCTGAAATTTTACTCTAAATTGAGATATTTGAATCATATTTGTAGATAGTAGCTTTTAGTTGAAATTTCTCAAATGTATTTTTTGGACAACACATGCATTTGATTTACAGTTGATTCATTTTAATTTTAATATCCACTAAAATTTAACTTTAAAATTCAAATTATCTTTATCGATTTGTTGCCTTTTAATTTGATTGCTAAATGGATACACTTTGACATTAATATTTTTGTTATTCACATAATCTCGCTTACGTTTATTTTAATTTTGAAAATGGTGAATCTTATGAAAGTTACGTTACACGAAAAGTTCGAACCACTCTTTGCTACAATATGAGAGATTTGTTTGGTTGTCCTCATTCTATATTCTTATTTAATTTTTTCTCGCTTTTTTCTATTGTTTAAAAGTAAAATGAAATCTAAAGATATAAAAGGGACTACGGGTATATCCATATATACACAAATAGACCACAACTAAATCGATCGGATGACCTCATCATCCTTCATATTTTGTTCCCACTAATCTATTATTTTCCGCACTCTCTTTTACTTTTAAATTCATTGATATCATTTGATATCATGCAACACAGAATTGTTTATATCATATGATATATATATATATATATATATATATATATATATATATATATATATATATATATATTCCTAGCCTCTCCTTCCTATGAGTGTTATTGGACTTGTGGAAATCATAAATTCCTAGGTAATTTATTACTCTGTGGTAAAAAAAGGTATTTTTTTACGAAAAAAATATGATAATTTATTATTTCAAATTGATGAGAATGAGATATTAGTAGTGGTGATATTTTAGTTTATTTAGTTTTAATCATAAAATAGTAAAATATCATCCTATAAGTGTAGCTCAAATGACAGCTACTAGGAACATTATTGGGTTAGTCGGATAGCTAACCCCGAATTCCACGTTTCTCCGCATTTTAATGTGTGAGGGTTGTCATTAGGCAACTTGATAACAAAAAAAAATCATATTTGTAAGCATCTGAGTCTACCTATTATTTATTATTATATTGTATTTGTGATCTGTAATTTTTGTTTGGTCGGCAGAAAAATGATAACACAATTTTTTTTTATTTTTTTTGTTGATTTCCTTCACATACTAATAATATATAAACAAAGTATTCTCTATATAATACTATTTTTCAAGATATTTAACATATAAATAAATAAATTAACATATAAACAACTAGAATATGTAAAACTAGAAGTTAACAAATTATTAAGTTTGTTATTGTGGACTACACATATAGATGCACAATTAAGTTATTGATTTCACAAAACACAATAATGAATTAGTACTATTAAAGAAATTGGTATATTAATACATATGCATTATTAATATATCATGAATCTCTCCATTTTCATTTATTTCTAAAAATGAATCACTCAACAAGTTTAATTCCTCTTGCTTGAAAAGGAAAATTTATATTATCAAATAACACATATAATTAAATTAAAGGAATTATTGGATGGCAATGAAAATTGATGAATTAAATTAAATGGAAAATAACCAATAAAATAAAATAATAATAATAGGTACACTAGGCAATTTTTTTTTTACTATTTTAAGTTGTACAAGAGGACTAAAACTTTTAGGTGTTCGTGATATTCTTAAGAATGACGTAACGAAAAACTTCTTTTTAAGATATTGGTTTTATTGTTTTTTTAGTCTTTATTTACGTTGTAACAAAAAAAAGGATAAAAAATCCAATTTAAACCTTCTCCAGTGTAAGTAACAATTATTTTTGTAACATTATATTTTTTATATGAGGCCTTTTTATATAACATTTATACGAGATATTTTTTAAACTACTTTTTATATAACTTTTTGTAAATTATACTGGGTATATATATATATATATATATATATATATATATATATATATATTATATGACGACTGTATTTATATTAATATATCAGTATGGAGACATATTTTTGCTTACTTTGAAATTTATATGGCTCTTTTTTATTTATAATTTATACGGGACTTATGTATTTATTCATGTATTAATATGGGAGTTATATTATTTTTGTATATTAATACAAAGAATTTTTTTATATAATTTATGAGAGGTTCATATTTATTTATTTTTTGAATGAAATTATCTGAACTTCTATATTTGTTTTATTTGATCGAGGGTATTGATGGGAAAATTAAAAAAAAAAAGATATATTGAAACATATATTTTTGGGTTTTTCTGATTTGTAATTGTTTTCTATTGAGATATTGTTGAGGTTTTTACTCATTTATTATTTTTGTTTGTTTTAGTGGTTTTTTATAAAATTTATACATGAGTTTTTATTTTTAATAATATATTAATACAGGAAAACTTTTTTTTTTAATTTACATAAAGATTATATTTACATTCGTACTAATATGGGATGCTTTTTTTATATGTACCGAGTTTATATTCACACTCATATATTAACATGGAGCAATTTTTTTGTAATTTATATGGAAGCATATATTTTGACTTATATATTAATACGAGGAAATCCAAACTAATTAATAGTTTTTAGTTCTATTCTATTATAGGATTTTTTATTACTTTGTTCGTTGCAGCCGAATCCTATAATTTTGTTCATCAATATTTTAAGGCTTCATTAGTTTTTATTACACATTGTTATTTTAATTCTTTATATTATATAAGATTGTAAATATTTGTTTTGTTTTATAAATTATTTTTCATAAGCAATATCAAAATTTAAGTTTTCAGTCTAAAGTAAAATATATTAAAATATTTTTTATATAAGTCTATTAATTTACAAAATAAAAAATCTACAAACGCATTTTTACCCGTGCTTGGCACGGGTCTGGATACTAGTTATAAATTAAGATGGAGTGAGAACAAATTTATAGTAGTAGTGTAGTTAATATTAAATGGGTCATGTTAACATGTGCCCTAAGGGCACATGATAAGCTATCCAAAGATAGAAATGTGCATTTAATGATATAGAGAATTTAATGTTTAGACAATTGAATAATACACAAGTTGTAATAAATTTTTTCTTTATTGGTGTTCTTAACATGTGCCCTTAGAGCATCCACATCTATCTAACCCACTTAAGTTCTTTAAATGGGTCTCACTTAATATTTTATATTACTTCATAATTTTCAATTATTTAAGTAACTCAACAATAATTTCCAAATATCAATACAACCCATCAAATACTTTAAAATGGATCCCACTTAATCCACAATGTTTCTCACAATATTCATCTTTATGCATATTTTTAATTAAAAAAAGCTAACAATAAGTTTATGAACGTTGTTGTGCAGATACACGCTCTTTAGTTTATGAACGGTTTCAACCATGAAATATCTCATTTGTTCTGACATGTTTCTGCTATGCACAGTTAAGGAACGCCACATAGAGACCGATAATTATGCTCTTAAGGGCACAAGTTAACATTCCCATATTAAATTACAAAACCACTTTTCGTCAAATTAGATTGATATACACCTATTAATATTAGGGCCATGTTAATCGGTGCGCCCGATGCACTTGTTAACCATATTAAAAATAGAAATAAAATATAAAATTAATATTAATAAACATAATTTTGTACATTTTCAATATAATAAATATACGAATTTCAAGACAAAATTTCCTCATATATGTACTTAATTAGTGCACTACGTACACTATTTAACATTTTTCTTAATATTAATTAAAATATAATTTTCGTTAAATTTGACTGATATGTACAACTTGTTGGAATTTTACACACTTTTCGTCAAATCCCTTAACACTTTACACACTACAATTTATAGAAAGTTGTCATGTCACTACATATACAAATACAAAAGCTTAAACTAATTATTTGTCAGTGTCATAAGCCGCAGATATGTCTAACTACTTAGTATATGTGCTAGTTTGGTTCCTTGCAGTTTTTACTCTCATCACTGCAAGGAATCTCAAGCATCATCAAAATTTACATGAAGAGGTTGCTGCTGGATCCAATGGTCTCATCAATTATCAATCTCGAACAACTAATCCGCAAACACTAGTTGCACAAAATTACGACGGTCCAACTATTGAAGGCCGTAAGGTAAGGGCTCCTACTAAGAAAAATTACAAGTTTCATGATTTGATGTTCTAGCACACATAATGATCTATCCGTACTATTCAATCTTTCGCTTTTCCTTTTCTCTCAATTTTGTATGCAATGAAATGCAACTTTATGATAAAAATATGACCACAATATATATTTTTAAAAAAATTTCTTTCATTGGCCTTTTTTTTTATATTTTGTTATGCTTATTTTCTTTTCTTCGTTTGTTTAAATTATCATTAATTTTTGTTGTTAAGCTTTTCTTCATTTATTAATTCGTGAAACTTTAACTTTGCATTTATTTTTACGGATGAAGTTGCAGTTATTTTGGATGAAACTCTGCTGCGGTTATTTTGTGTGTTATTTTTTTTTAGTTCTAACGTGTTTTTATTTAGTTCTAACTTTTGCGTTTATTTTTACATTAATAATTTATTTATTCTACACATAGCAAATAAAATCCTATGACCAAATAAGACATTGTCATCCTTTTTTTTTTTTTTTTGAAAGAACATTGTCATCCTTTTGTATAGCTCAATGGTAAATAAAACATTTATTATAATCTCTTGAAATTGGTACATGTCAAACCAACGAAACTCACCATTTCATTCAACAACAGAATATAGTACAACGTTTATTAATATAAAAAATGTATTACATTAAGAATTATTTATTCCAACCATAGCAAACAGGAGGTTTACCAGCTAGATTTAGACATGGTCCTGCTTTTTTTATAGTCCAATTGCAAGTAATACATCTTTGATCATCTCTCTTAAATATGTATATGTCAAAATAATGAAATTCGCCAGGCCATCGAAATGAACAGAAAAATTGTGTGGTACCCCAAACGTTATCGTCAAATTGAAAACCATAACTTTTACCATTTTGAACAAGTTGAAATCCAAGGTCATCATCTCCAGATTTGCAATGAACGGTTAAATATAAATGTTCTTCTAGAGAGTTTAAAATGTTCACATGACGTGTGGAAAATCCAAGAACAACGTGCGCTGACAACAACATCAACACTAATAGTTGAAGCAATTTTTGGATCAACAACGCCATTATAATGGACAATACTTTGATATATTTTTTAATGAATTACATTTGTGAGTATAAACTATATTTATATAGAGAGATGTGCTACAATTAAGACAATAAATATTTTAAATACCAAAACAAAGAAACAGAAAATAAATAATTTTACATAATTACATGACTATAGTTACATTATTTATTTTTGGTAACAATATAATTACATTATTTGACTATATTGATTAACTTGATGAGCTGTAAATGACTCGGGATTATGCTAACATGTACTCAAGATTTGACTTATGTTAATATTTTCATATGACATTATACGAGAATGGATTCCCTCGCGTGGGATTTTCACAAGAAGTGGTTCACTTACATCACAACCCTCTATGTTTTTAACAAAAAAATTTAATTTTAAATGTAATAAAAATGAGAGGTCTATATATACAAAATATAAACTCCTACTAGCTACCTTCAAACTAAATCTAGTCTAGTATACAAAATCTGGAGATAATGTTTTACCTATGTTTGCTAGTTTGGTTCCTTACAGTTATCACTCTTACCGTACCATTGCGATGAATCCCAAGCATCAAAATCCTCAAAAATACCACCCTCGTTCCTTAGATGGTCAACTCGACCATTTCTGCAAGATACACTCTATGTGGTATATCTGACTTTTTATTTATATTTAAAAACGAAAGTCAGCTCATCAACTTACAACCGACGGTCAGCTCCACAATTTACATATACTCAAATCATATATGGTTTTCATATATTGTAAAAAAAAATAAAAAATTGATGTGGAATTAATTTCTTTATTTGTACGTGTGGTTATTAGTTTTTGAGTAATGATATGTATATTTTATACATCTATGCAACCGTCTGATGACGTCTATCAGGCCCGACTCCGACTATTTGGAGGCCCGGTGAAATATTAAAAATGGACCCCTAATAAAAAAGTGCAAAAAACGAAATTAAAAAGAATTGTCAATAACATTAGAAACACATAAAAAAAATTATTATATATAATATTAAAAAGAGATAATATAATCAAGGATTAAATTTGTTGCGAAGATTAAAATGACCTAGTGGTTGAGTTTGTGAACGAGTTTAGCATGTGATAGTTTCAATTTTTAGGTTTATAAAAAAAATATATTGATTTTAATTTAAAATGACTAAAATTATGCGTAGGAATTTGTTAGAACAATAACATTGCACATATATATATAGTCATAATAATTTACCATTAATCTATTGATACACATATAATATTTTATGACCATCGACAATATATAATTATTTTTATAGAGTTTTAAAATTAATCTATTGATACACATATAATATTTTATGAGTACTACAAATATATAATTATTATTATAAGCCTCAAAATTTTAAGTTGAAGCCCTATGTCATCACACACCTTGCACGCGTATATATACAAACCGGCCCTGACGCCTGCAATCGTTTTACTATATATTTTGACGATACAATTTAGATAGTTCGATATCAAATCAAATCAACAGATAATATTCACTATTATATAGAGAACTGTGTGTAATATCCACTGCAGCTAATTATGATCCCACCAACTATGCGCACAAAACATTACAAAGGTATGAAAGCTTTTTTTTTTTTACAATACAAAGGTATGAAAGTTTAAGTACACAAACAATTAGATTAGATAGAATGAAAGAAATAAGAGTAAATTACACTTCATTTCCTTGAAATAAATTTAAACAACATTCTTCTTCTATGTTATGTTAAAATATTCAATTTAATCTATTTCAATATAAATAAATATTTTTGTGATAATAATTAATTTTAAAACAATATTTCATGTAAAAAAACTTAAAGTAATTTTTTCTTTTTTTTCAAAAGCCAAAAAATATAATCAATATTAAACGACATTAGAGATGCCTAAAAAGAAATTACAAAGTTTATATTCAAACATTTTTTTTTTAAAAAAAAAAAGCCAAATAAAGGCCATACACAAACAAAAGCAAAAACCACGCAAATCAAAAGCAGCATCCTAGCAAAGCAAGTCTTGATGTTTTGACCAGCGGATCATAAAGATCCAAATTTGAAAATATGCAATAATAAATTTGAAATTGAGTCTAGCTTAATTTTATAAAATCGATTTGTAAAATGAGAATTGATTTTACTTATAAATATATATATTTAAATCATCTCACAATTGATGTGAGACTCTTAACACACACTCTCACATCTACAACTATTGGGATTGATGCGCGGTATAAATGGTGGGTGATCTGGTCAGAAATTTGATAGCATGTGGTCAAACAAATCATAAAAAAGGCTCTGATAGCATCATATAATTGAAAGCTAACGTTAAAAGTCTCACGTTAATTGCAACATGACATAAATATAATTATAAGCGAGAGCATTCTCACCTTACAAATCATTTTTGTAGTGTTGAATTAAACTAAACCTAACTCCCAATTCTAAGAGGTATGCTCCAAAATTAGAACAATAAAACCAAATAATTGGGTAATGACAAAAAAGAAGGAGGGCTTAGGTGAGAATGAGATTCATATCTACTTGACTTCTATCAAATAATTGGTCTTGTATAATTCTAACTTCCTACACACTACTAATCTTCAAATAATTGATCTTGTACAGTTCCAACGTTCTACACACGCAAATCTTGATGAAGCTTTTTGTCACTATATATATGTCACAAACTAGTACTAGATATACATTCAATTTCAGACTAAATCTGGAGATATATAATGTCTTACTTATCTTTGCTAGTTTGGTTCCTTGCAGTTTTTACTGATCTCACTACTGCAAGGAATCTCAAGCATTATCAAAATTTACATGAAGAGATTGCTGCAGGATCCAATGGCCTCATCAATTATCAATCTCCAACAACTGCTCCGCAAAAATTAGTTGCTCTCAATGGTCCAACCAGTACTGATACTGAATCCAGTAAGTTTAATATTCGAGGTCTTCCAATAGTTATTCCTGGAGTGAGAATTCCAAATATACCACACCTATTCTATGGAAGGCCACGTCGACCACCTCCCTAAGATATATTTCATCCGATATTAAATATATTTGACTTTTTATTTATGTTTAAGACCGAAGAGAGAGTAAAAATAAAAAATTCACTATACTCAAATCATATGGTTTTCTAGTATTATCAGGATTTCCTTTTACTATGTAGAAGTTTGTTTTTATCATTGAATCGATAAGTTTTATTTTCGAATCAAAATGTCACATCATATCTCGTTTGATTCAGTACTGAGATTTATTGATCTAATGGTAAGAATAAATTTGTGTTGGTAAAATAGTGTTTCGTTTGTGGTCATACCAATACCAAGTCTATGGTGGTACCTTACCATAGATTTGGTTCTTTTCATTACTTTCATATCTAGCTTTAATATGCATCAAAAGAATAAAATATGGCAATTTAGTGCCTGCAATTAAGATGTTAAATATTAGTATTGTTCATAAGTTTTAGTTCAATTGATAAATGTTAAGTTGAATGTTTGTTGTAAAATATGAAATAATACTTAAAGTAATGGTAAATTGATTAAAAAAAAATAGTATTTGTCATTCTTTCTACAAATAAAAAAAAAAGTCTAAAAAAATATAGTAATAGTAAATTGATAAATTTCATATTAAAAAAAAAATCTACTTATTATAATTAGATTAGATGGTTTAGAGACCAAACCATAAGGATGATAATCATATGGTATTCGTCAATGATTGAATTCAAAACGGGCCAAGTTAGAAGGAATCAGATTTCATGATGCAGTAATCCCGTGCAGTTTCACGTAGTAACTAATATGAGCCGTCCGATCTAGAATAAGTGGCTGAGATTGTTTTAGTATATAAAACTATGTGTTAAATCAGAACCGTTCAATATGAAATGGATGGCTGTGATTAGTTACTGCGTGAAACTGTGTGAGATTCTTACAACAGAAAATCCGGATCCAAGTTAGAATGTCTGACATTTAAAAATTAAGGTGATTCATTAGGCGAACTCTAGCAAGGTCAAAGAGATCCAGAGAATTCTAGAAAAGATGCATTAGCAGATTTGCTAAGCGAGCAAATAAGATGGAAGATAATTTCTAGAGTATTATTTGATTATTTAAAAGTTTGATACAAATTAAATTATTGGTGAATAAATCATTTAATTTAATTTTATGATATAAAAGAATGACATTGACGATTAAAATACAAAATGTGATATATATTTAGTACTAATTTGTTATTGAATATCCAACAAATCAAGTAGATAGGTCTTCGATCATTTGGTTTGGTTTGGAATTCAATTCATAGTCGGTGTGTATGAAAATTTATTTATTAAAAAGTGTTAATTATTTAAGAGATTAATCTTTATAATTGAATAAAATTTGATATCACTACTCGTTACTAGTAAGCTTTATTTTCTTGGATCATCAAAGTGGTATATATTATCCCAAAAATATTTACCAGTACCGATAATTTTATTGTTGTTCAGTTTAATTCATGATAAAAAAATAGAAGAATTCTAATTTACCATTTCATAATTTGAGGATATTTATCATTCAACCAATGAGAACAAACCATTTGTATACGGTCCTCATAAGTTTGTTATAATTAATTGTAGAGACCATATACAAATCTACTTATATGACTTGTTCTCATTGGTTAAAGGGTAAATAACTCAAATTATAAAAAGATAAAAAAATAGTCATCTAAAAAATAATATCCAAAATATCCTATAATAACGTGAGGGTAAATTATTTCGTGACTTATAATAACAATGTATTTTATACTGCGAACTAAATTGAATAACAATTTTTTATAAAAGATCAAATTGAGTCTTAACTATAAAAAAAAAATGCATTTACCCGATTTGATGTTCTAGCTCACATAATGATCTATTCGTACTATTCAATATTTCACTTTTTCTTTTCTCTCAATTTTGTAGGCAATGAAATGAAACTTTATGATAAAAATATCGCCACAGTATTTTATTTTTTTAAAAAATTTCTTACTTTGGCTTTTTTTTTAATTTTGTTATGCTTATTATCTTTTCTTCATTTTTTTTAAGCTCGACCACCAACAATAAAAAGATGAAACTAAAAAAAACCTCTTTGCATTTAATTTTACGGATGAAATTGCAATTATTTTGGATAAAACTTTGCTGCAGTTAGTTTAATTTGTGTTTGTTATTTTTATTTAGTTATATTGTTGTGTACTTTAGTATATGAAAAAGTAGTTTATTTTTTTATACAAAAGCAGTATAATTTTATTGTTGTTCATTTTAATTCATGATAAAAATATTATTAAAAATATTCTATAATAATGTGAAGATAAATTAGTTCCTGACTAATTATTATCTTGGTGAATTGTGATTAACTAGTATCCAGACCCGTGCCAAGCACGGGTAAAAATGCATTTGTAGATTTAACGACTTATAAATAATATATTTTACTTTAAACTCAAAAAAAAAAAAATTAATTATTAATGACAACTACATAAATATTTACAATCTTATATAATTTAATAATTAAAATAACCCTCTCTAATAGACACTAATTGTAATGGAATATAAGGAAGGGATTAAATTGAAGTTTTGTAAAAAGGCTTTGAGATGAACATGAATTACAAAAAAAAATCCTGTATTGATTAATGAGTAGAAATATAGACTATAATATAAATAACAAAAAAAATCGATTCCCGTATAATATTTAAGCAAAAATATAGGATTCCGTTGAAATATAAAAAAAAATCTCCCTATTAATATATGACTAAAAATTATAAAATAATAAATAGGTCTTTGTATTAATATATGAGTAAAATATAGATCTAAGTAGAAATTATAAATAAAGAAAATATTCGCATTAATGTATAAGTAGAAATATATGTTTCCGTAGAAATTATAACAATATGAATCATAAGCACACTGCACATTTCTTTTGTGCTATTTTTATTTTTTTCACATGATAGAGTACAATATAAATTTTTTAAATAAGTACAAAATATTTAAATGAATCTACAATCATGATCATTGGTTATTATAAAGTTGATTATGAAATATTTATCACACAATATGCAATTAAAACCAATTATTACACAATTAGTCAACATAATAAATTTCATATTCATCAACAATCAACATTCAAGAACATTCTTATATCACACATTTTTCAAAAATAATTAAATGAATCATTTTAATTTTTTTTGTTACGCATTTTAATTATTATATGATGAAACTACATTGCACGATGTACAAAAAAAATAATATTGTATTTATCTTATTTAATAATGCATTATGGAGAAAATAAGTTGATGAATGTATCAATTTAAAAATAACTAAAATATTATTAGATTTTTTGTTGATTTGTATATGACATTAAAACTAATAAATGACATAAAAATAATTAAACGATAGTCAAATTTCAAAAATATAAATGACATTAAACTAATTAAATGATAGTCAAATTTCAATCCACTATAGTGCATATTCATTTAAACAATAAAAAAACATCTTTTATGTAAAGATTTGCAAACTCTAATTAATTAAAATTGAATTACAATAAAATCAATAATTTGTGATTTTTGAAACTACTAATATAATCTTGAAAGTATCAAAAAGGAACTTTGAATCATCTGGAAAAAAATAAAAACTTGGATCAGAAAAATCAAATTCAATGTTTTGAAAGAAATTAACAACAAAAATTAACTAACCAAATAGAAAAGAATAAATGATGGATTCATAAACAAATGTAGTAAGTAGACTTACCAATATAATTAAAAATATTATTAAAAATATTCTATAATAATGTGAAGATAAATTAGTTCCTGACTAATTATTATCTTGGTGAATTGTGATTAATTATCTCTACAGTACAATTTTAATTGAAATATGAAAATAGATATTCATTAATCTCATATTAATACACGTATTTTCATTATTTTTTATCTAATCATAAATAAAAATATTAAATACTGTAACATTTATCATTATAAATTGTATTATCCAAATGTCATAATTTGTGACCTAGAAAGGAACAGAGAGATTATTACATTAATAATTTATTTATTCTACGCATAGCAAATAAAATCATATGATCAAATAAGACATGGTCATCATTTTGTATAGCTCAATGGTAAATAAAACATTTATTATAATCTCTTGAAATCGGTACATGCCAAACCAACGAAACTCACCATTTCATTCAACAACAGAATATAGTACAACGTTTGTTAATATTAAAAATGTATTACATTAAGAATGATTTATTCCAACCATAGCAAACAGGAGGTTTATCAGGTAGATTTAGACATGGTCCTGCTTTTTTTATAGTCCAATTGCAAGTAACACATCTTTGATCATCTCTCTTAAATATGTATATGTCAAAATAATGAAATGCTCCGGGCCATCGAAAGGAACAGAAAAATTGTGTGGTACCAAAAAAGTTATCGTCAAATTTAAAACCATAACTTTTACCATTTTGAACAAGTTGAAATCCAAGATCATCATCTCCGGATTGACAATGAACGGTCAAGTATAAATGATCTTCCAAAGAGTTTAAAATGTTCACATGACGTGTGGAAAATCCAAGAACAACGTGCGCTGACAACAACATCAACACTAATAGTTGAAGCAATTTTTGGATCAACAATGCCATTATAATGGACAATACTTTGATATATTTTTGAATGAATTACATTTGTGAGTATAAACTATATTAATATAGAGAGATGTGTTACGGTTAAGAAAAGAAATATTTTGACCACCAAAACAAAGAAACAGAAAAGAAATAATTTTATATAATTACATGACTATATTAACATGATTTATTTTTGGTAACAATATAGTTACATTATTTGACTAGATTGATTAACTTGATGAGTTGTAAATGACTCACGATGATAATGCTGACATGTACTCAAGATTTGACTTATGTTAATATTCTCCTATGACCTATGAAGCCCCGATACGGGACACGATATCGATACGATACGACACTGATACGTTGATACGTAATTTTTTTAAAAATCCCCAATCCGATACTGCCGCGATACGTTATTTAAAAATTAAATTTAAAATTAAATATATAAATACACATTATATAAACATGACTAAAATCAACAATATTAATAATTAAAAGCAAAAAATATTTAATCTTATATCAGAATTTTGGAAAAAGCTCAAATGTTTAACAACCTGTTATATAGTAGGACACCGTAGTTTTTCTTTTTGAAAAGTAAAAAATTATATTAACAAAGAAAAACCACAAGAAGTGCTAAAGATACAAACAAATATCGGGTATTGGGACGTATCGGACATATATTGGGTATTACTTTTTTATTTAAAAATAATGATTTAACCGATACTTTTCCGATACGAGTATCGAGACGTATCGGAAGAGTATCGAATATTATTTTTTTATTTAAAAATAATGATTTAACCGATACTTTATCGATACGAATATCGAAACGTATCAGAAGAGTATCGGTATCGAGTATGTATCGAACACGATACGTCACCATTTTTTGAGTATCGGAGCTTCGTAGCCTATGACATTACATGTCAATGGATTCCTACATGTGCAATTTTCACAGGAAGTGGTTCAGTTACATCACAACCCTCCATGTTTTTAGTAAAAAAAATAAATTTTAAATGTAATGAAAATGAGAGGTCGAGATTGCACTGCACATAAAGTACACGGAGAGAATCAGCTCTCGACATTATACCTTCAATTTCATTTTGGATGTGAATCATGTTGTTTTACGAATGTTACGAAGCATATATTTATAGGATTTTAGAAAGAAAAAAAATAAATATAAAAAATGTTTGAATATATTATATATTAAATGTAATATTTTATAGTGTATAAAAAGCTAATATTCAAAGAGAGAATTAAAGATAAATATACTTTAGATATTTTTTTAAGAAGCCAAATGAATATAATTATTTAAATATAAAACTTTAGATATTGAAATAAATTATAAAGTATAATAATATAAATGTAATAGGACTTATTTTTTACAAAAAAAAATGTAATAGTACTTGAATGGAAAAAGTATTGACTAATGATATCAAGCAAAATAAAACGAAAGAGATTTAAAGATTTTTTTTACAACTAAAAAGGATTTCATTAATGAGAAGTGAGACATAAGTTATGATGCATGAATACTCTATTTTAGGAAGAAAATCGGTATGTACTCCATATCAATACTCGTATTAAGTATCGTATCAGCATCTAGACAACATAATATAAGAAATGCCAAATGAAACCTATGCAATCAACCAATCCCAAAAATTACTAAGAATAAGAGATTTAATTATTTGAATAGCCATTTATAAATATAACATTACTTAGTTTAATTTAATGGATTTGAAAAAGTTGTATTTAATAAATTTTAAATTTTAATGATATCTATTTGACCCATTCTTTGGCTAACACCTTTCTATCTACTTGACTTTTACACACGCTATTCTACATCGGTCTTGTACCGTTCTACACTCACAAATCTACAATATTAATTGGTCTTTCTTGTACATGGTTCTACCGTTCAAGACACACTAATCTACAGAAAGTTTGTCACTATATATACAAAATATAAACTCCTACTAGCTGCCTTCAAACTAAAATCTAGTATACAAAATCTGGAGATAATGTCTTACCTATCCTTGCTAGTTTGGTTCCTTGTAGTTATCACTCTTACCATTGCGACGAATCCCAAGCATCAAAATCCTCAAAAATACCACCCTCGTTCCTTAGATGGTCAACTCGACCATTTCCGTAAGATACACTCTATGTGGTATATCTAACGTTTTATTTATATTTAAAAAATAATGGTCAACTTATCAGTTTACGACCGATGGTCAGCTCTACAGTTTACATGTATTCAAATCATATATGATTTTTTTAGATTGTCAAATTTTTTTTTTTTGTTGTGGAATTAATGTCTATTTGTATTTGGAGTGTGGTTATTTGTTTTTGAGTAATGATATTTATACATCTATTATACAATCGTCTGATTTAAATTGACGGCCTAAATCGTTTTACTATATAATTTGATTGTACAATTTAGATCTTCGATGTCAAATCAACAGATAATATTTACTATTGTATAGAACTGTGTGTAATGTTCACTGCGGCTAATTATAATCCCACCAATTATACACACAAAACATAACAAAGGTATGAAAGTTTAAATACACAATTAGATTAGAGAGAGTGAAAGAAATAAGAGTAAATTACACTTCATTTTCTTGAAGTAAATTTGAACTACATTCTTTTTCTCGTATGTTAAAATTTTTAATTTAATCTTTTGAACATAAATAATTTTTTTTTTTATAACACTTAACTTTAAAACAATATTTTATGTCAAAAAAATTTAAGTAATATATATATATTTTTTTTTTTTTGCAGAAGCAAAAAGATATACTCAACATTTAAACGACATAAGACATGTCTAAAAGAAATTACAAAGTCGATCCCCCGCAACTGCGATCGGGAGGGGACTGAAACTATTTGATGCTAGAACTGACCCCCGAACCAGATTCAACTGGTGGTGAAAACAAAAATTACAAAGTTCTATTCAAACATAAAAAAATAAATTAAATAAAAGCCAAATAAAGATCATACACAAACAAAGCAAAAACCGTGAAAGTTAGAGAAGACTCAGTTACTTGTTCACCAAGTTAACTGAGTCCACTTTCCCCTAAAACTGTTTTACCTACCTTGTAATTTCCATAACTACTTGTATGAGGTTGTTAAGAGTTAGTTATTCGGTTAGGGGTGTTAGTTCTAGCTTAATCACTTTGTATATAAACACATTAATCCTCATTGTAATAGTTAGTTGTGTGAATAAAAATTTCATTCATTCTTTTGCTTAGTTTTGCTTCATGCTATTGTCTTCTTCCATGTTCACACAATCTCAAGCTTTGGTTATGGAGTTTTGCTCCACATTTCACAAAAACCATGCAAATCACAAGCAACATCCTAGCAAGTAAGTCTTGATGTTTTGACGACCGGATCATAAAGATCCAAATTTGGAAATATGCAATAATAAATCAGAAATTGAGTCTAACTTAATCATATAAAATGAGTTTGTAAAATGAGATTTGATTTCACTATCAAAATAAAAAATAGTTGATTTCACTTATAAATATATATTCATGTCATCTCGTAACTTATATGAGACTCTTAACACATCCTATCACATCCAGAACTATTGGGCTTGATGCGCAGTGTAAACAGTGGATGACCTGATCAGAAATCTTATAGCATGTGGTCAAACAAATCGTAGAGAAGACTCTGATATCATCATATAATTGAAAGTTAGCGTTAAAAGTCTTACCTCAGTTACGAGATGACATAAATATATGTTTATAAGTTAGAGCATTTTTTACTTTACAAGTGAATTTTGTAAAATTAAATTAAATGTAACTCCCAATTTTAAGAGTTATGTTCCAAAATTAGAACAAGAAAATCAAATAATTGGGTAATGACATAAAAGAAGGAGGGCTTAGGTGAGAATGTGATTCATATCTACTTGACTTCTATCAAATAATTAGTCTTGTACAGTTGTAGCTTTCTACACAATTAAAGTATAATATAATCTTCAAATAATTGATCTTGTACAGTTCCAACGTTCTACACACGCAAATCTTGATGAAGCTTTTGTCACTATATATATGTCAAAAACTAGTACTAGATATACATTCAAACTAAATCTAGTATATATCATGTCTTACTTATTTTTGCTAGTTTGGTTCCTTGCAGTTATCACTCTCACCATGGCAAGGAATCCCAAGCATCATCAAAATTTACATGAAGAGGTTGCTGCTGGATTCAACGGCCTCACCAATTATCAATCTCCTCCAACCAGTGAATCTAGTAAATTAATTTGCGTCAAAAGCTTTCAAGGTCATCCAATCGTTGTTCCTAAAGTGCCAATTCCAAATATACCACCCCGATTCCATGGAAGGCCATGTCGACCACCTCCCTAAGATATATTTCATCCGATCTTAAATATAAATAAAAAAGTCTAATTTTAATATATTTGACTTTTATTTACAAGCGGTGGCTCCGCAACTCATTATGTACTCAAATCATATGGTTTTCTCTCTTATTGTCAAGATTTCCTTTTACCATATACAAGTTAGTTTTTATTATTAAATTAATAAGTCTTACTTTCGAATTAAAATACCACAATACAATTTGTTTGATCTAATATTGAGACTTATTGATCTAGTGGTAAAAACAAACTATCTTGATAAAACAGTATTTCGCTTGTGCATGTACCATAGATTTGGTCTTCTTCATGTACTTTCAAATATCTAGCTTTAATATGCACCAAAAGTATAAAATATGGCAATTTAGGTGGTTCAAAGAATTAAAGAATGATGTAACATTTCTCTCCACATGAAGAAACGTTTATATTTCGCTAAGCAAATATCCAGTTTCTGACATTATATAAATAGACTTATATTTACCTTTTCATCATCGATCTTGTAACACGTAACTCATTTTGAGAGAGAAAAATGGGGATGGAGGGCAATTATAGTCTTGTTTCTCGAGCAATAGATACTTCTCTAGGGTTTGGTATGTGGGCTGGATGGTCCCGTTTAATTCGCCTCACATAAGTCCAACATTAAACGGGACAGACAAGGTCGTCTACAAATAAAAACAAGTTATGATATGTTGGCCCAAATCCGGTTCGCGAACTATTACAAAATAAAATAACTTTTTGTTTTTTAAAAGATAAACTAAAAAATTGGTATTATAAATATTCTTCATTTTCTAAAAGCTAAAAAATTTATTATTGTTATTTATTTATTTATTTTAAACAAAAGGTGTACAAAATGTCGACTGTAACACTCTAAATATATTAAAAAGAAAAAGAGAAAGTACAAAAAACAGGGGGATATAAATCAAACCCAGTTAAACCATATAAACGTCTAAACGAGTATACAAACAGATTAAGAGCAACAAAAGTGGTTAGAAACAAAAGCAAAGATACACACAACACAGACAATATCTAGCGAACCCGCGTACGGACGCGAAACCAAATAGCAAAAAAAATGTTGTGGGGACCTTCACCATTCAAGGAGGCGAATAAATCGACCATCAACATAGACCGATTCACGAACCAACAACTCCCTATGCAAACAGTAGCAAGCATTAACGCGCTTTCGTGCCAACAATCCAAGTCAAAGACAAAGATACACGACCACCAAAAGTCAAAAACTCGAACAAGTGAAGACAAGGCAACATCGATCAAGTTGAAAGAAAAAACCCCATCATGTCGACGCGGAGGAGGACAACCCAAATCCTGCAAGACACGGCGCCGCCACCAACCATCCAGCAAACTGGATGCAGCACCACCACACGACCCTAGCGGACCTTAAAATCGCCGACGAACATCGACGAAAGGTTGGGAAAACGCAAGTAGCTTGGACCGTCGGAGGAAAATGGTACTCACCACAAACCAATTGCCGCCACCGCTAGGAGGGTGGTGTCGGTTGAACCAAAACAGCGCACAGAAGTTGCGAGCATAAGCTTAGCAGATATGAAAAGAAACAACAAACCCACCACGAAAATCCGTCACCGATTTGGACGAGGGTGGTGTTGTGAGTCTATGGAACTCAATGTATAACATAAAAAAGTTGTAAATAACAAATAAAAAAGTAGTTTGTGACATTTTTATGAATTTATCTATTTTCGCTATCCAATTAAATCGTGAGTTAAATTCTCAAAAATTACAAATGATACTTGATTTGTAAAAAAAAAAACACAAACAATAATTAATAATAGTCTTACCTCGTCAAAAAAAACTTAATAGTCTTACCATTAAAAAAAACTTAAATACTCTTATTTTAAAAAAGAAGTTATTTATCACTATTAGAGTACACCAAAAAAAAAAAACCCTACATATTATGAGTTTTATGAGTACACCAAAAAAAAAAAAAAGAGTATTATGAGTTTTTTTTATATTTAAAGCTTCAACATTTTATTTTAAGTTTAGCATTGGATATGAGCCAAATTATTAGTGATAATATGTATATTTACTTATAAAAAATAAACGGATCATATGTCAACACACGAACTCACCAAATAAAACCTACATAATCTACTGTTTTAACAATCCAACTCACACGGATCAAAATATAAATAGATAAAAAAATATTGGTCTAAATCCACACGAACTACTACTAAACATGTCGATCAGCGCATGTTTCATGCTCTCATGTCTTCTCTCCTCTCATATAAGTTCTTATGACTAAATTTTTCTTATATGTTGGATTAAGTTTAGTTAGGTAAGATTTTGATGTAAATTTTTAATCCATGTTTATATGTTTATGATAAAAATTGTGTTAAAAATACACAAAGTATGATAAAATTAAAAATAAAATAAAAAGCATTTTATAAATGACGAATTTTTATTTTGTTTGACGAAATTATAAATGAAGAATTTGAAAATTCCTAAAACTTGAAACAGCAGCATAAAATTTCCCTCTACTCAACAACTTTTGCCAAACATCAACACAAAAGACAGAATCAGATCAGAGACTGTCAACTCAATAACTGCATCTCCAGCTTCACTCAGATCCAACTCGAACGACTCACCGAGTTTTAACTCAACTCGTCCAATGCCATCACCGTAATCGATAATGCAATCCGCATCTTCATCATCGGCATCGCCAGAAGCGATTCTCGAATGGCTTCACAAGGAAATGGGATACAGACCACTCGGTCAATACGCCGCCGCCGGGAAGTCACATTCGCCGTCAGTTGAATCGATCCGGAAGGTTTGTCGAGGGAACATGATTCCGGTTTGGAATTTTCTCGTCACGCGTGCTAAGTCTGAGAAGACGGTGAGGAATGTTCGAAGGAATATTACTGTTCATGGTGATGGAGATGGTGTGGGGAGGAAGAAGGAGAAGATGATGTCTGGGGAGGGTTCTGGTTCGGTGGAGACGGCGTTGATTGAGAGGGATTTGGCGGCGAAGGAGGTTGAGAGGTTGAGGAATGTTGTGAGGAGACAGAGGAAGGATTTGAAGGCGAGGATGCTCGAGGTTTCGAGAGAGGAGGCGGAGAGGAAGAGGATGCTTGATGAACGAGCCAATTACAGGTTTTTGTTCCTAATTTTGACCTAATTTTGATGTTTTGTAAATTGAGGATTATTATTTGATTTGGCTCCTAATGAAGGTTTAGTGCCGATTAATTACTGTAGTGTAATCACTAATCACTAGTTCAAATTGTGATAATTAAAATGCATTTATATGGTAATTTCAATTTCAAATGTTTTCCCCACTAGGGTTAGTATTTACACTTTACTAGCACTTGGTTGAAGTGGAATTTTCCTTGTTCTTTTTCATAAGGTAAAAAGATAATTAAGCTATGAAACACTGTCGCACACACCAAACACTGACACATTGACACTAGTAACAATTTAAGAAAATAAAAGTGACCGAGTGTAACCACATGTGTCGGTGTTGGTAACCGAGCAGAGCACACCTTCAATCCAAAGTGTCGGTATTACGTAGTGAATAAGAGACAGTGATTTTGTTGCCAGACGGAAAAAACACTTTTTCCTGCTGGGTTTGGCAGTAGAAACTAGAAACTGATTTGTATTTATGTTGCAAATGTTATTTGATACCTTTGAGTGTTGACGTAGGCATCTTGTGTTGTTGCTTGTTAGTATAATAATGTGCTTCTGAGATTAAGTATGTGTGGTTTTGTATCTGTATCAATGATATTTTTGAAAGAGAGAGGAGAAAAATAATGAACTTGTGATGATTATGGCATTGAAAGGTTGAGTAGTTAAAGTGTATGAGTTCTTTACCATTCTGCAGGCATAAGCAAGTGATGTTGGAGGCTTATGACCGCCAATGTGACGAGGCTTCAAGAATATTTGCTGAATATCATAAACGTCTCTGTTACTATATAAATCAAGCGAGGGATGCTCAAAGATCAGGTGTGGATTCTTCCGTTGAAATGGTAAATAGTTTTAGTGCCAAAAATGAGAAGGAATCTGTTTATTCTACTGTCAAGAGCGGTAAATCTGCAGATGATGTCATTGTCATTGAAACCACAAGGGAAAAGAATATTAGAAAGGCTTGTGAAGCTCTTGTAGCTTACATGGTTGAAAAAATACAGAGTTCTTTTCCTGCTTATGAAGGAAGTGGTGTTCTTTCAAATCCTCAGGCGGAAGCAGCGAAGTTGGGGTTTGATTTTGATGGGCAAATTCCGGATGAGGTTAGAACAGTTATTGTGAATTGCCTAAAGAGTCCTCCTCTATTGCTTCAGGCAATTACCGCATACACTTCTCACTTGAAAAGTCTACTTTCCAGAGAAATAGAGAAAATTGATGTTAGGGCTGATGCAGAGATCTTGAGGTATCAAAATATTTGTAGTTTCTTTCTTCATTTTCTGTTGATGCTCTTGTTAGTTCATTTGTGAACATAATTTTGAAGGTTGAACCTTTTGTAGAAATCATCAAGTTACTATAATAACTTAACTTTCCCAAAAAGCATATCTGTAAAAAATGCTAAAGTTCATCTGACCTTTCTTAAATGCACTAAATGCAAAATTTCAATTTTGCCCTTGTTTATTATGGAGTGAGAATATTAAAAGTGAGTAAGTTGGTGGAATTATGCGTCATAAATATAGGGGCGTTCATGGAATAAATTTTAAATTATAGGAGTATTAAATGAAATCGAGTATTTTCATGTTTCCTTGGTCTTAATAAATTAGAGTTTTGTTTCTTATGAAAAGGACCGGAGGGAGTAGTATGTATGTAGTTTATGAGTTCTCTGTTTGTTTAATCTTATTAGCAAGTATATTAAGCATGCTATTCATATAATTCAAACATCCATATTTCAATCAGGTACAAATATGAAAATAACATAGTTATGGATGTTTCGTCTTCTGATGGGAGCTCTCCACTACAGTATCCACTTTATGGAAATGGAAAACTTGGGGTTGATGTGCCTCCAGGAGGAAGTCAAAATCAGCTCCTTGAAAGACAGGTCTTCATTCATCTCTAGACTGCATAGTTTTATTGTCTTAACTCATAAGTTGAGTTATTGAACCAACGCTGTGTCTCTGTTTACAGAAAGCTCATGTTCAGCAGTTTTTGGCTACTGAAGATGCATTAAACAATGCTGCAGAAGCAAGGGACTTGAGTGAAAAACTTATGAAACGTCTGCATGGAGGCACTGATGTTACTTCTCGTTCAATTGGGATTGGAAACGCATCTCAGAATGTTGGAAGTCTTAGGCAACTTCAGGTATTAATCACTCAAAACTTACGGTGAATTAGGTTCTTTTTAAGTGAGTTCTCTATTTTCATGAATCTATGGCCACCTTTGTGCGTGATTCTATCACTACAAAACATCTAATAAATAACTAATGGTTAAATTACCAGCATTTATGTTGAGAAGTGCTTGTTGTCTGGTGATTTAGACAAACGCCGAGTCTGTAAGTTTAGATTGTTATTGTTTTGGTGGTATGGCTTATATAAAGACTTAATGTTTAAATCAATACACATTTTGTTTCTGATCTTGAGTGGTAATAGTTAAGTGCTTGGCATATTTTTGAGATTGTAATTTCATTTGTAAGGACCAATGACCCTGCAATGCAATTCAGCAACAATACAGTGGAAATCAAAGAAGAAACAGAATCAATCGATGAAAATAGTAGTAGAGGATCTCTCTAACTACTCCTAGAGCAAAGCTCCAACCCAGAGAAATATCTATTCTCTGGCCTAACAGAATCTAATTCCATCATACCCTCTCTCCCCTAAGAATTTCCAGTATATAACACCGAAGATAATATTCCTTTACATAGCCACCTCATTAGTCTTCTTAGCCACCTTATTAGTCTTCTTCTACTTCCTATCATCCTAAACCCTCCATATTTTGGGTTTGTCCATAGTGCCACTTTCATTAATTGCATTCCCATCAATTTTCTTTCTATAGATTCAGACACTGTCTTAAATGGCTTTGGACATGTATATCATTTAGCTTAAATGTTTAACATGTTTGTTGTACATGATTGATTTAGTTATATTATATGACATTATGACAAAGATACCAACAAGTATACAAAATTTGTTTATATGACAAATTATCTTTGGTTCATCTCTTCACATCTAATTATTCTGTGGTAGCATGTAAATCCGTCTTGATTGATAATTTGTTGTTATAACGTAAGTCTTTTTTTTTTTGAGGTAGTTCATGTGGTGAGATTCTGAAATTTGATATTCCAAGTAAAATTGAATTACAACACCAGGGGATTTGTGAACACTTGTACATCTAAGATTTGTTATCTAAACTATCACATCTGGACATGTTTACTTTTAATAAGTTCAATTAAACTATTTAGGGTCCCTTTCTTGTTTTCCAACTTCGTTCAGGAATTAAGATTTTTTGTTGTTATGAGTTGGAAGAAAAAAGGAAAGAACCTTTTCATCCCATTCAGTTCGATACTTCGATCCAATTATTAATGCTAGAAATATTTTTCACATCAAAATTTGTGGTGGGAGTTTACAACTTATACTTCTTACATGTGTTCAGCTAGATGTTTGGGCAAAGGAAAGAGAAGTTGCTGGTTTAAAAGCAAGTTTAAATACCTTGATGTCTGAAATACAGCGCTTGAATACGTTATGTGCTGAGAGGAAAGAAGCTGAAGATTCTCTTAAAAAAAAGTGGAAAAAGATTGAAGAGTTTGATGCTCGTAGATCAGAACTTGAATCTATATACACGGCACTTCTTAAAGCAAATACGGTAAGATTCCATTATTTTACTATTTTCTGTATTTGTAAAATGTAACTGTTGTACTTACTGCATATCCTTGGGTAGTAATGGTACACTGTTTGAATTTAATGACTTTACTAGTTTTAACTTGAATAAGTCATTCATTAAAAAAAACTTGAATTAGCCATTAATAGATTTGGCTGTGTGGCCATGTTGATGCTTTTGTTGATTGATATATGTATTGCTACCAAGACAATGGATTTTTGTTGGAAGTTTACATATATTGTTCCTACCGGGCTTTAATGGTATTCATTTCCCTTAAGTTGTGCAAGTGATTCCAACAAAGCATTTTCTTGTATTTCTTTTTTTTAATAAACAGTTCTTTGTTTTGTTTTCTTTTATGTTGCAGGATGCTGCTTCATTTTGGAGTCAGCAACCATTAACTGCAAAGGAGTATGCTTTAAGCACTATAATTCCAGCATGTTCTGCTGTTGTTGAGACTTCAAATAGTGCAAAGGATCTTATTGAGAAAGAAGTGTCCGCCTTTTATCGGAGTCCAGATAATAGCCTCTACATGCTTCCTTCTTCACCACAGGTTTATGATGCTCTTACAGACACTTGTTGATTGTTATAAATATTAGAATGGAATCTATGTTCTAGGTTTTTGGGGTTTAAATTAACTGTTGAAAAAAAAAATCAAGAGTGCAGGAAGGCAGCTTAATTTTTGCAAATAAGAAATGAAAACCCAATTTAAAAAGAATGGAAGTTATAGATATAATCCTATCATAGGGAAACAGACTTTGTGAAGCTCAGCGAGTTTGAGCTGGCTAATGGAATTATAGAGGATCTTTCAGAGAATAATCTTGATTAGTTTTTTTAGGTTGAATTTGGAATTTGCATTTTTATTTTGTTGTGTCTCATGGGAGATGGTGAAAAGGGTGATTGTGCTCCTATGAATTTGCCTCTCAGCCTTCTGTGGCACCGTTGTCAGCGTTCTCTATGGTGGCCTGAAATTGTTATCGCTGCTAAGTTTGTGAGAGTTGGGATGTTGCATGAGAGAGAAGCAGTGGAGTGAGAGAGTTGGTAGGGAGAGGCAAATAGGTGTATTTTTTACTTTGGAACTGTGTCCATAGTTTAGTGAGAACAAATTTTTAGAAAATACCTTAACCCTTGTTTTGCTGTCTCATGATCAAATTTTAAAATCAAATAAAAAAACAATTTTCTCTGTGCTATCCAGTCAGTCTCACCTTTTTTAGCAAGTCAAATGAATCCTTTTTTTTAGAAAGGTGAACTTTTAATGGCTTAAGAGACATTTGCTTTGAATATTTTAATATAATCTATCTCATGTATTAAGACGTGCTTCAACTTAAATTTATCATGAATTCTGGTACAGGCACTACTTGAGGCCATCGGGTCCAGTGGATCATCTGGACAGGAAGCAGTTGCAAATGCAGAAATAAGTGCGGCTATTTTGACAGCAAAAGCTGGTGCTCGCGATCCATCGGCAATTCCATCAATATGTCGTGTTTCAGCGGCACTTCAGTATTCTGCTGGTGCGTATATTATCATTTTTCATGCACTGAAAGGCTATGAATTTATTTATTTTTATGTAAGTGTCTAAGTGAGAAGTATCTATGAATTTTTTTTCTCGTAGAATTAAAAATATTATGAATTACTTTTTGGGTATGTATTAGGAATTATCAAACATGTATCAGTATCAGTGTCGGACACCAATACTTTGACATTTTTGAATTATCTGGGATTGATAGACATATTACGTTATTCTGAATGGTGTACGGACACCAATACTTTGACATTTTTGAATTATCTGGGATTGATAGACATATTACGTTATTCTGAATGGTGTAGTAAAATGGTGTTGAGCTTCCACAAAGCTTATAAAAAAATTAGAAATGGTATACGGTTTGGTTTTTCACATACATAGATCTATATTACTATTGCATATTAATTTCATTAACTTGCAATTGTGGTTTCATACGTATTTAACATTGGTGGTGTGCATATATGTGGGCTGAAATCTTTTATATTGTAGTAAATGATTTTTTTAATGGGCAGGCTTGGAGGGTTCTGATGCTGGTCTAGCATCCATACTGGAGTCCCTGGAGTTTTGTTTGAAACTTCGTGGTTCAGAAGCTAGTGTGTTGGAAGATTTATTAAAGGCTATTAATCTTGTCCATATTAGACGGGATCTTGTTCAAAGTGGTCATGCCTTGTTGAATCATGCCTACTGTGTTCAACAGGAATACGAAAGGTAGTTATGTGTACAAACACCCCCAGAATCCAACCCGCATTCTTGGTTAATTAATTTAGTAAATTTGTTTATGCATGTCATCAAAGATAAAAAGATGCAGTTAACATATCTTTTCATCTCTTTCAGATTCATACCCTAATAGTTTGTTGGAAGCTTTTTCTCATTTTTGACATTTGAAATAATGATGCAGGACGACCAATTTTTCTTTAAATTTGGCTGCAGAACAAGAAAAAGCTGTCACGGAAAAATGGCTGCCTGAACTCAAGACTGGTGTTTTGAATGCTCAGCAGAGTTTGGAAGATTGCAAATATGTCAGGGGATTGGTGAGTTACTCCTGTTACTATTATTATTAGATATTAAGATCAGATCGATATCCCTTAAAATAAGGGTGAAAAATTCACGAATGGGTGATTTGTTCATATAATTTTTGACATTAAGCTCACTTTTGAAACTAAGATCAGCACTTTCTGTGTGTTAAGCTCAGATGCAAGTTGTGCTAAGCATGTTTTATTTACATATATGGCTATATAAAAAACTTCATCATAGTTGTTCAATTTGATATGTAATCTCTTTGTGGATTCTTATGTCTTCGTTTATAACTAGTAAGCTTTCCATTTTCTATTCTTAAATTGCAACTTCTTCTCCAGCTTGATGAGTGGTGGGAGCAACCAGCATCGACCGTTGTTGACTGGGTGACAGTGGATGGGCAAAATGTAGCTGCATGGCATAATCATGTGAAGCAGCTTCTTGCATTTTATGATAAGGAGCTACTATTGTGAATATAATTTTAAGGAACCCACAGTGAATTAAATTTTTGGAAGTCTCAGATCGTCTAAACGATTCCCACTTTGTGAAACATTGAAGACTTTATATTCTTTAGCCTCGAGGTGCTGTGCATTAGCCAACCGATACTTCAAGCAGTCACTTTGGGATGTAATATACAGCAGCCGTTGTTATCGATAGACCAAGTTGTCGAGAACAAGAAAGAAACCTCTCCTCTACCTGTTGATTTTTTATAGATTCGCTCTCTCTTCAGAAGTGTGGTGTGTATTATAAGCCGTTTTAGATTTTATTTTAGATGGTGAGTTGGAATGTTACTTCTAACTACACGTGATTAATGGTTTTGATTCCTCTGATTATAGAGCTCTGTAAATTGATTTATTGTGTACTAGATAGTTGAAGTTGAAGACATATTCAACTTCATTTACTGCATTCTGGTTTGAACTGTTGTACACAATTAGTGCCATTTAGAAAACATGAAGAAGTCTAGTTGTATGGTACTTGCTATATGATTTACGTGGTATATGAAATTTCCAGTTTTAAGAACAAAACATTTCTTTGTAGAAGAGTTCTGAGTTCATATTTTATATTGCTAATCAAATATAGCAATCTTGTTGAATTCTCTATTTTCTCCATGATGGAAAGAGGTCAAATATCAAGTTTAATGTAGTAAATCTTTGAAGTTGTGAAAAGTTGAGATAACAGATTTGTTTGTTTTACTCAAGATAACAAAGAAACTGAAAAATACTAAATTTGGGCATTAATTATTGTTCATCAATATCTAAACTTTAGGTAGTGTGAATCATGTGATAAACGCAAATGGTTATATCATTCATATGTAGACCGTGAGCCAAGTTGACATCTTCACATCATAGTTCTTCATGAATCACATTAATGAAACTAGTATTTTTTTTTTCTACTCAATGCAACAAGGAATGTGGTTGGTTGGTGCAAACTTGATAACTTCAAAGGCTATTAATTCCTTTCTATCAGTGGTGAGATAATAAATATAAAGAGAATTTATTGTGAAAGAAACAAATTAGAAACTTCAACAACTATCTTCAGACTATAGGAGCAGTGTATTATAAGCAAATACTTCTGTGACAATACAGATGAATTGTGTGACAGTATCATCCATGTTATGGCAGTTCTTTCTTGCATTAATACATCCATACATAATTATTATTAAAAAAATTAATAAAAAAAATGAAAAAATCCATCAATCAATAAGTAAATGAGAGATTCTATGAGATCATTTTTGTGAATCAAATAGCTATCCATAATATAACATTATCTCAATGTTATTAAGCTGAGACTTGAGTACTTAGTCTCTAAAACCCATCCTTGAAATCCATATACGACAAAAAAGATTTAGAAAACCAAACAACTAAATACGCAAATTTTATATTAACCTTATTATAGGTAGTTTTGTTTTTGAAAAGACAAAGCTATATTAATAAAATTAGCCTAACAAAAAGTACAATTATACTTTGGTTAAGCTGAGTTTACACTTTACAGCAGGGTTCTACATTATGCAAAACAACACCAAAACTACATCATCATTCACCAACTATCACTCCAAACCAATACCACCAGATAAATCAAAATGAAAAAAGTACACATTCTATAGCTCAGCAGCCACAGCATGAATGCATCAGGTGTTGGCAGTAAATGATTATTTTTCACTTCTTACTCGGTCAAGATTCGGATTTACAACTTACCAACCAGAAAACCTTTCATGTCATAAACTTCTTAACCAATCATCTATATTAGAACCAACTTGATTTTACACCAATTCTAATGCACTGTTCTGAATATGCAAACAGCACATGTATGATAAGTGCGTATCTTATTACCGAAGCAATTTGTGGGCATTGACCACTCAATAGACCTATCTACCCAAAGATGGAAACTAAGCTGCAGTGCAGTTGGATCGAATCTGTGAATGGTCCAGATTTCATATCTGTGAGCTTGAATTATTATCACTGCAATTTCACATCAACAATATACACGACCTTTGATTGCAGTAGTAACAGCTAACAAGATCAGACCATACCTTGCGGATGAAAAAAAGTTCCTATACTACAAATTCCAATTGCATAGACAGTTTGAATCTTATCCCCGCATCAAGAAGGATCACCTTTTTCGTTCAAAATTGATGCCTTTTGGTATCTCAATTTATCAATTTCCTTTACTAGATAATCTAAAGTCGTGTCTGTAACATGGTTAGGGGTGCATCCAGCATCAAGCATCATTTTTAAGAACTTATAAGCATCCTTCACTCGGCCAGCCTTGCTATGAATTTCAATCAGTGTATTATAAGTGACAACGTCAGGATTTATCCCACTGCTTCTCATTTGCTCAAAGAATTTGTTCACCTCATCGATTCGGCCTGCCTTCCCTAAAGCATTAATGAGAGTGTTATACATAACTATGTCGAGATATCCGCCCTGCTTCAGTAGGCCATCAAGAACAGCACTGGCTAGATCTGCTCTTCCCATCTTTCCTAAACCTTGAATTATCATATTGTACGTCGCTATATCGGTCGGGCAGAGCTTTTCCCCCCTTTCAGTCAGAATAGCCCAAGCCTCATTGAAATAACCCTTTTTGACAAATGAGTTCATGATAGAATTATAAGTATAACCGACAGGATCCACACCCGCGTCGGTGAAAATCTCGAACAATTTGCAAGCCAGACTCAACTTTCCCTTGGCCAAAAATATAGACAGGAAAGTATTCACCATATCAACATCAAAAGAATCAGTCCCTTTTTGCTGAACTCTCTGACAACGGTCTGGAGTGAACAGTCGCGAAGCATTGCCAGTTGACTTTACAAGACGCTTGGCCAATTTATCCATGTGTGGAGATGATGACCACTCGTCGATTTGTTCAGAGGAAGCTTCCACCTCACCATCATCATCATCCTGGGCACGAGTTATGAAACTCATGATCTCACTAAAACCACCTTTGGAAGGGAACATTGCTGAATAATCCTTTTCCTTGGAATGCGAGTGATTGATAGAAGCTTCCATTCCAGCCTTCCACTTGAGAACACCGGGCAACAGATCGCCTTCTCTGACATGCTTGATGAGCCTATCAGTCCAATCCCAACGACCATGTTTATGAATGCCAATCAAGAGAGACGTTATGGTGACAAGGTCAACAGAAAAGCCTCTAGCTTCCATTTCCTCAACCAACTCCAAAGCCTCCTCCAAATGACCCTCTTTACAAAGTTGCAGCACAACAATGCTGTAACTAATCCCATCGACAAACTGACCTTTCTTCTTAAGATCACAAAAAAGTGTATAACCAGCTTCTGATCTCCCATTCTTAATAAGTCCATGAATCAGAATGTTATAAGTCGAACAAGAAGCTTTCACCCCTTCTTGAGCCATTTTCTCAAACATCTGACACGCTTCATTAACCTTCGCAACCTTAAAAAGTCCATCCAAAACACAATTGTACACAAGCACACCCGGACGAAACCCATTATCCTTCATCTCATTAAAAATCCTCAACGCCTCATCCATTCTACAAGTCCTACAACAACCCCGAACAAGAATCGTGTAAGTAAACTCATCAGGTTCATAACCACACCCTTTAAGCTCATCCCACACAATAAGCGCATCATTAATCTTCCCAATCTTACAAAGAACCGATAAAACCGAATTATAAGTACACATATCAGGTCCAAACAAATTCTTATCCTCCTTCATCTCATTAAAAAGCTTCATTGAAGTAACCAAATCCCCCCAAGAACCAAAAGCATGAATACAAATATTATAACCCCATGAATCAAAATCAAAACTTTTCCTTTCCCTCAAAGTATTAAACACATTTTGAAACTCTTCCTTCATCTGGGCTTTCCTAAGAACCGAAAGTAAGTAATTCGAAGAACCAACAATAACCGAATTAAAATCCGAACAATCATCATCTAATTTCATAAGATTATTGAAAATTGATAAAGCAAGAGGAATTTGATTATTTTTTATAGAAGCAATTAAAAGAGAATTATAAATAAAAGGTGTAGCACCAATAGGTTGAAGATTTTGTGTTTGAATATAATCCAAAATATCAACTACAAAACGAAAATTCTTATTCCCATTATTATGAGAGAATTTGATAAGAAAATTAAGAACTTTATTGAATGAATTTGAATCGAAAACGATACCGTTTTGTTTCATGGAATGAAGCAATTGAGGGAGGTGATGATGAAGAAGTGAAAGAGGGGTTTTGGGGTTACAAAGATTATTGAAAATTAGAGAGTAAGTGGTTGATGAATGATGAATGTTGTTATTGGAATTGAAGAAATTGAGTTTGTGAGAAATGTGGAGTGATGGATTTGAAAGAATTTTGTGAATTAGGGTTTGTGTGATTGGGATTTGGGTTAGGGTTTGTGGTGTTGTTGTTTGTGAGGTTTTGGAGAGGGTTTTGGTTATTGATGCTACTGTGAGTAATTCTGATACTTGTTTCCATGTTGAATTTGATGATGTTTTCATTGGTTTGTTATAACTATCATGTATTGAAATTATTGTTTGTTATTATCATGGGATTGAAGATAGCATTGTCTTCTTTTCCTTCTTCGTTATCTTCTTCTGGTTTAACCACTGTGATGCTAACTGAACTGAACCCTTTGTACATTTCTTGACAATAACTAATTATTTTAGATGGAATGAAATATAAAAATTATGGGAAACAAATTTCGTTCCTATCCGTCTAATCTAATATTGATGGTTCAGATTGAAAACTGCGGGAAGCAGTTACAAGGGAATCCGGATCCAAAATTATGTCGCATAAATGTAACTCGGTTGCTAGTTGCTAGAAATATTATATTTATTGAATGAGTCAAAGTTCGAATTTTGAATTCTTTATTTTTTTCACATTTATATGAATAAATCAATCTCGTATGCATTCTATTATCAATTTTTCAATGAGGTTGGTGATTGATTCCCGATTACATTTTTATTGACGAATGGAAAAAAATACTCTTTTTTTAAGTATTCACTCGCTTTAATAAGAAGTATGAGAGTTATGAACATTATTTAGCAATAAGAAGTATAAAAAAATGATATTTGTTGTATGTACATTTGAACAATTGTTGATCATATTTCATTTTATCAAGAAATCAAAGAAGCTATACAAGATTTTTCTCGAACCGTTTTATATGATATATAATGAGATAGAATGTGTGTCCTTTATGTATAACGTATCAATCGCCTAAACCATAATAAAAGGTCTATTCATTTGTGTCAACTAAACGGATATAAAAATTAATTTCTAGAGTAAATACAAAATGACTTAATAATGTGTATTTTATGGTTCAAGATCCACAATATAGATAATGAGAAATTATTATTAATAACGGTGGAACTAATGTCCATTTTACAAAGTTCCTATATGAGATTTAACTCGATCATATATATAATGTTACAAAGTCAAACTTTTAACACTGAGCTGACACCTTATGGACTGATAACTTATTTAGTTAAGGAGAACCATTCTTTGAAGAAGCAGGAGGTGTGCCTGGTGAAGGGAACAATGGAGGAAAAGGAAAGCCTAAACTTGGTGGTGTAGAAGGACTTAAACCAGGTACCGTTGGAAAAGGAAACAATGGTGGTGATGATCTTGATGGAGGAGGTTGAAATGGATTAGGAATTGTTGGTGGTGTTGGTGGTTGAAATGGATTAGGAATTGTTGGTGCACTTGGTGGTTGTAATGGATTAGGGACTAATGGTGATGGTTGTAATGGATTATTAGGAACTAATGGTGGTGGAAAAAATGGATTAGGAGGAATGTTAAATGAATCAATATTAGTTACTTTTTCATCTAATGATTCAACATTTTTCGAAGTTTTAGTTGATTTTGATTCATCACTAGGGACTAATGGTGACAACACCGGCGGCAATATTGGTGTAATAATTTCCGGTAATAAAGGAATTGGTGGAAGTATAGGAAGAACACCGCGATTATGTGCGGTTGGATCTTGAAGTGGAGGTGGAAAAGATGGATCAATTTTTGGAGGCAATGATTTTTTTTTCAAAGAATCAACAAGTTTATTTGTGTTTTGAATACTTGGTTTTTGGTTACATAGATTTGGTTGTTTAAGTGGTTTGAATGAGAAAAAACCTGCTGAGAATATGTGTAATCCTTGTTTTCTTGATTTTAGGTGTATTGATGAAGATGTGGCTGTTGATGCTATAGAACAATATGGTTCATTGCTGCTTACTAATTTCACAACACATCCTTTGATTCTCTTCACATGTTTGCTTATTGAAAATGGAAGTTGGATTCTGAATTCACCATGTTCATTTGTTTTTACTTGTTTCTTGAATCTTGGTTTTGAAATTTCATGTTCATCTTTGCATTCTACTTCAACTGATGCACCTGCACACAAGAATATTTAGATGACATCATAGTATTAAGATAACATAACACAAGAAGGTGTTGGAATCACTGACACAGACATAGACACGAACATCATCAGATGAGTTGCTGACACACCGTTATTGATAAGAAAATAAGGGAAATAAAATTATTGAATGGAATCACATGAATCAGTGTCGTATTGATATTGGACACTGACATATATCATACGTCAAATATCACTTTGATCTAAAGTATGTCAAATCAGTTGCTAACATTAGCTACTAGTGACTTAGCGGCTTTTCACATTTCGGTCTATAAATCAATCATAAACTCATTTAGTGACCGATTGCTACGGATAGTTTTGGAACATAGAGTATACTGATATGTGAATTGAAAATAAAAACACGCAAAAGATATCAAAATATTTCGATCACTAAATCAATCTCTATATAGAAAAAATATTTAGTAGTATATGTAGAGTTATATATAAAATTGAATTTCCTTTAAAAAAATAAAAATAAGAAGTTAAGAAATGGACCTGAAATGATATGGTTTCCCATGGAGAAATCCTGTTGAAAACATGTGTCACAATAAACAGTGCCAACAACAACAGCAGAAGTAGGCTTCTTGTGATGATGATGACTACTAGCCTCAGAAAAAGTACCAAATGTTACAATCAGAAACAGAATTACAAGGAACCAAGACATTCTAAGGTTTGTTTGTTCTCTCAGAATTAACTCTTTTCTCTAATGTGTGTTTTAATATCTTGTACTATATTTAAGTATATATGCTCTTATGATCTAAAGCTCTTTATACTTTGATAAAGACACCAAAGGGACTAATATATAGTTCTATAGGTTGTGTCCTAATAAGGCTATTTATGCCTATCATGCAAAAGTAACTCAACCGTAAACTAAAAGCAAAAGCAGTAATTGTAGGTTGGTTTTTCCATCACCAAACAGCTAGAAATTTAAGGGAATCGGATTTGACGCAGTTACCGTGTCACATAGTTACTCGTCATGACCGTCTAATCTTTAATCGACATTTCAAATTGTTCATAGTTTATTTTGTCTGTATTTGATCTAAGCCGTCCGATTTTGGAATCAATGATCGAGATTAGAAATAGCATGTTACTGTGTCATCTGTCTACAATAGAGAATCAACATCCGAAATCTAACAAGGTAATTTACCAATAATAATTTATACAAATGATTGGATTTTGTGCTCACATTTATTATAACTAGTTTTTAATTTGAAATTCTCTGATTAGTAGATTACACATAAACTTTGTTAAAAGATACGTCTCTTTTAATTAACTTTTATATATCGTCGGTATAAAAAGTTTTACGCTATCCACAAATTTCAATCAATTTTTATATAACTTTAAAAAAAGTTATAACCATAAGTTTTTACTCATTTGACAATTGTGATTGATTAACAATGTTAAACATCTAATACAAAAAATTAATAAGGTAATGTGGAGGATGTAAAGATTAATTATTTAATTGAATGAATATACTAGTATGTTTGTTTTGTACTTTGTTGGTATATGAAAATGCCAAAAGGGGTGTGTGTGTGTGTGTATGGTTGAGAACCTGTGTTGATTCACGAGACAGAGAAGAGAAGCCACATATTCTGTGAACATGACACATGACTAATGCATATGAAGTGTGTCCTTTTTAGATAATATCAAACATTTTTACAGTTAAGAAAATGAATTTAAATGAATGAATGAGATAATATCAAACATATAGAAGCAAAAATTTAATGTCACATATTGAAGAAAGATAAAAAAATATTCCATGCCAGTGGAGATTTTAATAACTATGGGATAAAAGATTTCTATCATTTTTTTTAAACTTGTGTTTTAAAATTTAAGTCTTTAAAAAGTGAAGGAGGAAAATGTGCAGATGTATAATATAACAACTAAAGAGGTTTAAATAGAAGTTTGAACTTTATAATATTAAGATTTTTAAAAAAAATATTACAGTAAGATTTAAAAATTAATAAGGCAAATCAGTAAATCACTTTAATTTGTAAATAAATTTGTGGAAAATAAAGAAGAAAATATAAACACATAGGGAATGTGGGCCAACTTTAGCCCACAAGACTTTTTAGACTTGGAACTATATATAAGTGGAGACCCTTTTATTGAGAATTGGTTTCCGCACCCCCATCCTTTTTGTGCATCACCTGGTTTTCATTTTCTATTTTTCTCATATTTTAAGAATTCAAGTAGCGGACATTGTAAACATGAAAATTCTATAAAAAAATAATAAAAAAAATTATTTGCAATAGGTGGTTAGGTTTTTTGGTTTTGGTCACAGTCAATTGTCTCGAATAGTGGTTAATTTTGTCACGTAATTAATAAAGTAAATAAACAAATTCGTCCTTGAATTTTCACTTAACACTCAAATTAATCCATCAACTTTTCGAAATAGTGAAAATGTCCTTAAATTTGTGAAAGTTGCATCAAACCAAACTATCCATCAATTTGGACTATTAACGGTGTTGACATGTGATGTTAAGGAGGTATGTTATTTGGACAACTTAAAATGAACAATCGATTGACATCCTACTCACAATGCATTCAATTCGAGATACAATAAAAAATTAGAAAGTAGATGAATAGTATAAATAAAAGTTGTCCGACAACTAAATGATTGTCAAAATAAACTTTCTCGATTGACAAGTAAAAATCTTGCGACATATTTACCTTATTTACTCAATTAATAAATATGTCAAACGAAAAAATAATTCAATTGTTGCTCTTTATTTTCCTATATTGTTTACACTAAAAAACACAACTAAAATAATTTTACACCATAAAAATTATTTTACTTTATATGGAAACCGCGTTGGAACTATGTTGGAAGAGCAACCATCAAATAATGGAGTATTCAAACTAAAATTGGTAGAAAGGACAACGATTCTATCTCCCAATTACGAACGTGAGGAGACTTAAACCACTTTTTATCAGAACTAATTTTCAAACTAGATTAAACTGATAGTGAAAAAAAAGTGATAGAACAAAAACTTGATTTTTAAAAATGAAACTAATAACTCAATATTTTATAAAATAGGAGAAGATAATTTCATTTAATCATAAAAAATATCCAAACATAAGCATGTATGTTTTGTTTGACACACAAAAAATCTAGTAAATATGTTGAATAGTGTCCATGTCTTCTTGTCGTCCGTTGTTTTTGAAACAGAGAGCACTCCCTCACTCACTCACGGAGCACTATTCGTCCGTTGTTAAATCGGTGCCGCCGCCGCCAAAACTTGAAGTTACAACCACACACACAACTACGTATCCTCTTTACTTTCTGGTAACCCCCAAAACTTTATTCTTGTTTACTTATTCATTATTGTTAATTTCATAAATTTTACTTTTTTTAGCGATGAAATTTGATGACCCAGTAACCCTGTTTTGTTCTTCCTCAAGTCAAAAATCTATCTTTTGCTTATAGCAATGTAGGATGGTTGATGCTGCGCTATAGCAATGTAGCATAGTGGAATTTGAACAAACTGTTATTTTCCGTTATCCATGATTGACAACACTAGAGAGCCAAATCGATGTTTATTCTTTGTGTAACCTTGAGTTATTTGTTGCTAACAGGTAGGTTTCGATGCATATGTGAATGTAGAAGAACAGAAACACTGGCGAACTTATTGTTGAGAAGTGGTTGTAAATATCTGATGAGGGTGCTTCAAATGCCCCAACTTGTAAGACATGGTCCATTTCAAAGTCATCCATGTTGCTACACTTCACACGTATCTTCAAGATTGCCGGTATCTTTTGTTTCATTGAATCCTTCAAACAATCCCGCAAAAGACAACAAGAGCTACAACAACAATGACTTGATTCAATCGTTATGTAGAGGTGGCAATCTTAAGCAAGCTGTTCAGGTATTGTGTAACGAGCCCAATCCGACTCAGAAGACTTTTGAGCTTTTGATATATTCTTGTGCACAACATAACTCTCTTTCGGATGCTCTTGATGTTCACCATCGTCTTGTTGGTAGTGGTCTCCACCAAGACCCGTATTTGGCTACTAAACTTATCAACATGTATCGTGAGTTAGGGGCTGTTGATCATGCTCGCAAGGTGTTTGATGAAACTCGGGAAAAAACCATCTATGTCTGGACTGCAGTATTCCAAGTGTTGGCAACGGTGGGCCGTGGTGAGGAGTTGTTAGAATTGTATGGTCAGATGATTTCGATGGGAATTCCATCAAATAGGTTCACGTATACATATGTGCTTAAAGCTCTTGTTGTTTCGGAGTTGTCGATTTGTCCTCTTCGCAAGGGTAAGGAGATTCATGCACATATTCTGCGACATGGCTACGAAGGACATGTTCACGTTATGACGACTTTGTTGGATGTATATGCTAAGTTTGGTTTTATATCCTATGCAAGTTCTGTGTTTGGTGCTATGCGTGCTAAGAACATTGTCTCTTGGAGTGCAATGATTGCATGTTATGCAAAGAATGAAAGGCCGATGAAAGCATTGGAATTGTTTCAGCAAATGATGCTTGAGGCATCTGATACAGTTCCAAATTCAGTAACAATGGTGAGTGTGCTTCAAGCTTGTGCAGGGCTTGCTGCATTGGAACAAGGAAAGTTGGTCCATGGCTATGTCCTTAGAAGAGGTCTGGATTCTGTATCGCCGGTTCATAACACCCTTATAACAATGTATGGAAGATGCGGTGAGATTTCCACGGGACAGCGAGTGTTTGATTATATGAAGAAACGCACCGTTGTTTCATGGAATTCTTTGATTTCTATATATGGTATGAATGGTTTTGGAAAGAAAGCCATCCAAATTTTTGAAAATATGATCAACCAAGGAGTTTCACCGAGTTACATATCGTTTATTACTGTTTTGTGTGCTTGCAGCCATGCAGGCCTTGTTGAGGAGGGAAAGATTTTGTTTGATTCTATGCTTAATAAGTACAGGATCCGTCCAAGTATGGAGCATTATGCTTGTATGGTGGATATTCTTGGCCGAGCTAATAGGTTTGACGAAGCTATCAAACTAATAGATAATATGGATTTCAAACCAGGACCGAAGGTTTGGGGTTCACTTCTTGGATCTTGTAGGATTCACTCTAATGTCGAGCTCGCTGAGAGAGCAAGCACTATTCTTTTTGAGTTGGAGCCTATGAATGCTGGAAATTACGTGCTTTTATCGGATATTTATGCAAAATCTGGGATGTGGAACGAGGTACGGCGTGTAAGGAAACAATTGGAATCCCGCGGCCTGCAAAAGATTCCGAGTTCCAGTTGGATTGAAGTCAACAGGAAGATATACTCGCTTGTCTCTGTTGAAGAGTATAACCCGCATATCGAAGATCTTCGTGCTTTCCTAATTACACTGTTAACCGAGATCAAGAACCAGGGTTATGTCCCGCAGACAAAAGTTGTTAATTATGATCTTGATGAAGAAGAGAAGGAAAGAATTTTATTGGGACATAGCGGAAAACTTGCCGTCGGTTTCGGACTCATTAATACTTCAAAAGGCGAAACCATTAGGATTTCAAACAACTTGAGATTGTGTGAAGATTGTCATGGTTTTATGAAGTTCGTTTCCAAATTTTCTAATAGAGAGATTCTTCTTAGAGATTGTCATAGGTTCCACTGTTTTAAGGATGGAGTTTGTTCCTGTGGTGATTATTGGTAGTTATTGGCAGAAAATGCTATGCAGTATTGCTATTGCAGTTAGAATCATTATGAGGTATATATATAGTGACAGAAATTGAATGATGCCATGGTTCAAAACACAGCATACCACAGTTGAATTGTGACCACAGTGCATGCTAAAACATTCAAGGAGGAAAATGACATATGAACTAACAACTGCACAGAAATTTCAACTTCCAATTTAGGGCAGACTATTTGATTCTCATTACAATTTCAATATAAGAATACAAGAGCTCTTTTGATTACAATTCAATACAACATGTACAATAGTTCTTTTGAATATGATATCATGTATAGTTAGATTATGTTGAATATCAAAATTGAGTTTTGTTTCTTTGGTCTATCAGCTCTTTATTCTATGAAATATGTCTTTTAAGCAGGTTTACAAGTCATATTAGTCATTCAAAAAGTCAAGCTCAAGCCTAAAAATAAGATTATAATATATACCTTGAATATAGGCTACAAGTCAGACTTCTACCTTGAATATAGGCTACCTTTTGCTCTATATCCTGCCTCATACTCAAGTTCAAGGTCCCTATATTATTTAGTTAGGAGTGTCCTTTGCTTGCTTGTTCTTTCTTGCTTTTCATTTGTTTTTGTATATTTTGATTGTTTGCAGCTTCCATGGTTACAGTTACACTATAGACCATCAGGTACCATTCTTGCTTTTGATTGTTTGCTTCTTTTGATTGATGAGCAAGTTTTTTTTCAATTCAATTTTTTTCTGTTTCTAATAGGATATTGTTATTAAAGAAATGGAGGGCACCAAATTCATAATTTTGTGTATCTTGCTCCATGATTAGTGCCAATAGGTTCAAAGATTTGGTTATTATTTCTTTCTAACCAATTGTTGTCTTTACTTTTTTTGTTGCTCCAAAGTGATGTTAATAGATAGTAGATAGCATGTTAGTTTACATCGAAAGGGATATTGCTCAAAGGTTTACTTTTGGTTCAATTGCTGCTGATTTCGTGTCACTTAAAGAGCGCAATGGCTCACAACCGTGTAGCCCAGTAATGACATGCATGCTCACGCGTCTTCTGTGTTTACTCATTCTTCCAATCTTTTTACTTCGTACCATCTATTGTTATACTTCCCATTTGACTCATTTGCTAGATACAATACAACAATTATATTAGAGATTGTGCACTAAGCACATCTAATAAGATTGTTCCTCTTTGTAAGAAATCATTAGATATCCTTCTTTTATGGGTTTATAATTTATATACTTTTTTTGTGCCTTAGATTGATTCAAAACAGAATCCTCAAGGCATGGCTATGAATCATGTAGCTTTGCCTTTTGTAGGCACAGTGTCAGTTTAAAACGGAATAATCGTTACTCAATCTGAGATTCAATGTCATTGCTTCATCAAATTTCACTATCTGAGTTGGACCTTGATTTGGATTTAAGAACTTTTCAGAAAGAATTTTTTGACATTTTCAAAATTTCTGAATATGATAGATCTGTTTTCAAAAATTGTAAAAGAAAACAAAAAATATTGAATCTATATTTTCTTATATTTATTAGTTTAAGTGAAAATGAAAACTGAAAATATGAGAATTTGGCCTTTAATATTTGATGCATTTTCAACTTGTGTTTGAGCTAACTTGGTATAATTAATTTTTCAGTGTGTGATGGAACTTTCTTCCCTTCACTTCGCAGTGAAATGTCTGAGATAGTTGGCTGCTTTAATGAACGTGCACAGAAATTGCTTGAGCTGCATCTTGCTTCTAGTTTCAAAAAGTACATTTTATGGTTTAAAGGAAAAGTTCATAAAAATCATGCTGCTCTTATTCAAGAAGGTGAAGATCTGGTTACTTATGCACTCATAAATGCCACCGCAATCCGAAAAAATCCTAAAGAAATATGATAAGGTATGATAAAATAAATACTTTGGTGTGCTAATTTAAAGTTTAGACATTTTTGGTGAAATTGATTATTTATGTGCTCTAATGTAATTGCAGGTTCATTATTCGAAGCAAGGACAATTGTTTCAGTTACAGGTTCAGATTATGCACAAGGAAATTCTTCATAGTCCATGGCTTTGTGAGCTTATGGCATTCCACATCAATTTAAGAGAAACTATGGTCAATTTGAGGAAGGAAACAGCTTTATTTAATAAATATTGTCTCACATTTAAGGATGAAAAACTGTCACTTGTGACCTCTTTGATTCTATCAAAATTGATATTGACTTGACTTGTTCTATATGCATGGTAAGAAATTGGATGACCGTTTCCCGTGACAATGGTCATTCCTACTAACCGGTTAGTTAGCCTAGCTTGTAATTTTAAGGTTTCAGTTTTCATTTGGGACGATCTCATTTGACTTGGATGCAACTTGACTAGATCTTTAACTTGGTATCATTGCGAGAATTCGGTTCAAAGATTATAAACTTAAGGGTTTTGATTTGCTCAAACATCAACTGTCTTCGTGATAGCCATCTGGTAGTTATATCTTATTGTTTCCCATTTCTTGAAGAGCTTGACATTAGCTTTCCGGTCGGAATCTCAAGCTTCTGATTTTGGATTGCTAAGGCTATCTTCAATGCTTGAGAATCTGCGCAAGATTGATTTTTCCGGAAATCACTTGATCACTGATAAATCTCTTTTGTCACTATGCCAGAACTGCAGATCATTGGAAGAAATTTCATTCTTCAAATGTTTGAAGGTATCCCAAGTTGGAATTGCTTCTGCAATTCGAATGGGGCCGAGTTTGGCCTTCATTTCTTTTAACATTGAAAAGAAAAGAATACATAGAACTTGGTTTGACACCCTCATCCATTAACTTGGATTTTATTGATTCATTTGTGTGCTTAAAAAGATTAACTGCTATTGATTTGTCAAATTCTTTTATCTCGAACTAGTTTCTTATCTCAGTCGCAAACGGTGCTGTTGGTTATCTGAAAAAAACTTGATAATTCTTCTTAACTTGACCTCTATAAACCTTAGTGGTTGTTTCCAGCTAACAAAACTCAACCTTTTTCATACTTACAAGAAATTGTCCTTTACTTAGAGAGATCAAAATGGAGAGAACATATATCGGGCAACACCCTAGTTCAATACAAAATGTACAAGAGTTATTTCAATTACAATTCAATAAAAAATATAACAAATCTCTTTTGATTATGATTCGGTAGAACTTTGACAAAATAAAAAAAATTACATTTCTAATTTTGTTTTTTGTCAATACATCTCTGAAACTTTAAATCAAATGAAAAGTAATGTATTAGTATATGTAGTTTTGTTTTGTTGTGTTTTTTTTTTCTTCAATGAAGTAACAAATACCGCTAAAAATCACACAATATTGTCAGTTGAGCTATGTCTCACATTACTATAATTAGTGTTCGTAATATTTTGTAAACTTTGTTGGAAGATTTTATAATAAGAGATGTAGAGATATCGTGTATGACAACTTAAATAAGTTCCCTAGTATTGAGAAATATTGCGAAATGATTTTTCAACTCATTATTTAACTTAACGGATCAACAAAAATAAGCCTCAAATGTAATAATGAGGAGAATTTTAAAATAGAATCATATTTTCAAAATTTAAAGTAACTAAAACTGCGAATCACTAAATTAAATGTGAATCATAACAAAATTATTTTGTTATATTTACCTTTCTTTAAAGACAATACTCTCTCTGGTCCTTTTTATAAAAGATATTTGATTTTTTAGATTTATTAAATAATTAATGTATATAAGCTATAGTATAGATCAAATACATCAATTATTGAATAAATCTAAAAAGTGAATTGTCTCTTATAAAAAGGACCGTAGAAAATAACAAACTCGAATCCAAAACATTATCCGATCTAAGACCTATTTATTTACCTCTAGACAAACCCTTGAATTAAAAAAAAATAAAATTATAAAATGAAATATCAACTCAAATATGATATGTGATGTGACTTGCATTACCTTTGACAAGACTATTATTTTGCATCTTCTTCATGATTGTGAAGACGTTTGTGATTACTGAAAACCCTATATCACTAGCGACAATTTGAGTAATTTGTTAGTCTTTACTTTGTTTAAGTGGCTTTATTAGAATCTCACCACCTTTAATATTGGTGATGTTAACTTAAATTGGTGAAGTTTTTGTAGAATAACCATTTGGAGTTTGAGGAAAGATAGAAAATCTCTCATTTTTTAAAGTAAATCTCATCTTAGTTGTGTGTTCCATCTCAAGTCCATAGTGAGCTCAACCTTATCCTTCATGACAATGTGAAACATTTTCCTATTTACTTTGGTTCGATAATGTAAGAGTTGCATATAGCTTAGATGCTTTAATGTGAATGAGTCCCACGATCCTTCTAAAGGCTTCTATTATCATATCATAACCTCATATATATCATTGTTGCCGAGTTCTTCTGAGATTGTTCCACAAAATCTACCTCACTAAACAAACTTGATTTCCATCATTAAAACCATTAAAAATGTGTCACTTAACACCATATGGAAACAAACTCTCATGTGCCACTTAACACCATTAAAAATGAATATAGCAAAGTCGATCGATTTCCAACATTTTCTAATTTAGGTCGACGGTCTTATCAATGATTCATTTTAGCACGTATTTACTAAAATAATTCTTGTACCGGGCGAAATTCTATGGGTCCAATAACGAAGTGGCCCAACAAATGATCCAAGCAATTCAAATTATAGCTTGGCGGGAAAAATAGATTATAGGCGACATGATGACAGACTATGTCGCCCCACAGGCGTGGTTGACTCACCGGCGAAGCAAAGATCACCCACGATCACCACCTCCTTGACACAATGGACGAAAAATAACTACCCATTACCTCCATGATGACGCGGTGGAAGAAGAATAAACCATTTTTGGGAGATTCTAACATAGGCACAAACATAAATGACAAGTGTTAGGCACACTCACACAAATCAAAAAAAAATTAAAGAGAAAAGAAATAAAATGATGTTGATTGATGTAACTATATTATTTTTGTTTTAAATTTTTGGATTTATGTGTGTGTGCCCAAATATATATTATTTGGGTTTGTGCCTAAGCAAGTCTTTCTCACCACCCACCATCTCCATGATGACAAGGTGGAGGAAGGATGAACTACCCATGATCCACATAATTAAGAAGTGGCATGGCGGTTGAGAGAACATGGCAATGCATGATCATGGTGGAAGGAAGCCTATAAATAAAGGTTTCTTCATGAGAGAAGACATCTATCAAAAAGGTTACTTATGCTACACTATCATAAACTCATTCTCTGATATAACACAAAAAGAGAGGAGACTGAACACAATGATTGTATCATCCACCACCAATAGTAAACTCGCTCCTGGATTGGTATCCCCCAGACTAGATGCTTCTCACTGAACTGGGTCAACAAATAATGCGTGTTCTTTACTTTCTCGTTCCTTATTTTTATCTTTACACACCGAAAATTAGTCTAAGTACAATTGATACTTTATTCATTATCACTAAATATATACCCCCTAAGTTCTACGCCGGAACAATTCTTAAGTTAATGCTCACTCATTTAAACTACTTTGTAATATTCGAATCTCGACATCTCCATATATAATATAACCTCTTTACAAACGAAGCTATGTTCACAGAATATTTTTTTTATTAAAAAAATATATTTTTTATTTTGTACACTCGTTATAAACAATATAATAGTTATTTAATATTTTTTATAAAAAAAAATAAAAGTTATTTTATCAAATTTTTTTTGACAAATTTATTAATTAATTAAAGTATACGTAATAAAACATAGTTCACCCTAACTTCTCTCACTTTCTCTCCGTCCCTCACTGCCGTTCACTGCTTGTTCGGCGAACACTCTCTTCCGCCACACGCCGTCGTCTCTTCACAACAGGTATTCATAATCTTCCTTCACTGTCATACCAATTTTCGTGCATCTTGTTGATCACTTGTTTAGTTTCATATATTCAAAAGAAAAAGTTTGTAGTACTTTACTGTGAATAATCACTATAGTAGTATTGTTTTCAAATTTATCATTTTTAGGTTAGAGACAAGCACAAATCAATGCCACTAAATAAAAGCATCCATAACCAATATCACTTGCAATAAAAATGTAAAAATAATAATAATATTAAACTCGTCATGTTTCTATTTGGATTGACTTATTTGAGCTTATCTCCGTAAGCATTTGTGAGAATATTAGAGAAAGCTTATGAAAATAACTTGTGACATACGTAATTATACGATAAGCGTTTAGTTAAACTGTTTATCCAAACAAAGTTCAAAGGGTTGATTCAGCAAAATATATATCGATATATTAAATTACTTTATCAGCTACGCAAGTAAATCAAATTCATTTAACTGGATAATAAGATGGTATTTTGTTATGTTTTTAGCATTTAATAAAAAAAATTAATGGGGGCATCATACCGTAGAAACCTCTAGGTCATGGTTCAACTGATTTAAATTGCTTGAACTGAGACAAAACTGCGACTGAACTGCCAAAGAGACTGAATCGTAGTAAATTCCAAGGTTCATTCAGTTGAATCGTCTGCCTTTGTTTTTGTAGCCCCTCTTTTACGAGTCTCTGTTCGCCTTGCGCAGAGATCTGATTATTGTTAATAATAATAATAATAATAATAATAATAATAATAATAATAATAATATATTTGCCATTAAAAAAAAAGTTGAACCGTCTTATTTGGGTTTTAAAATAATGGGTTTTAGGCTTGCAAGTAAAAATTAGGGTTTATTTTACATGTTTTTTTTTTTTTGACACACTGGGTTTATTTTACATGTTAAAATTATAATATAGTGTAAATTTTGTTACTAGTGTTGGAACTTGTTTGTGTTAATTAAGTGATTGTTATTTGGAACGTTAGTGAAGGATGGTTGTTGTTTTGGCTTCATCCTCTGATGCTGGTGGCGGCATTGGATGTTGGGATCTTCACACAGGTTCTGAGCAGATCCGCTACAAATCACTTTCTTCCCCTTGTCATGGACTTACCTCTGTTGGTGATCGTTTCCTTGCATCTTCTCAGCTTCGAGACACAGCAACTTCTGCTGGTTCTGTTTTCTTCTGGTCCTGGTCCAAGGTTTGTTTATATACACTTAGTTTATTATTTATTGATTAGTATCTTTATCTTTCAATTTTATTACATGATGAATGATGATATTATTCCTTGTATGATGGGTGTGCAGCCTCAAGTTGAAGTTAAGAGCTTTCCTGCCGAACCTATTACACCTCTTGCTTCGAATCACAGTGGCACCTATCTAGTTGGTGGAGGTTTGTCAGGTGACATTTACTTGTGGGAGGTGAGTTTTCTTCTTTGGTGTATTATTAATTTATTATGCTTCAAGGGTTTGTTTCAGATTGATGGTTGATTTTTCATGGAAATATTTTATGAAAATCGAAGCCTGGATTGTTTGTGTTGTATGCTGAACATTTGTGTCATTAGGTTGTGAAGAAGTGTGAATTGAAAGTCGGAACTCGGAACTTAGTTTTTCTTTTTTACTGTACTATACTGAGTTGGCTACATTACTTGTTAGGTTGAAACCGGAAAATTGCTCAAGAAGTGGCATGGTGATAATACGGCTGTTACTTGCTTGGTATTTTCTGAAGACGACTCACTTCTAATATCTGGTTTTAAAAATGGAACCATACGGGTTTGGTCACTCTTAATGTATGTAATACTCATCTTGTCTCTTAATTTTCCTTTTGGGCTGCTTGGCACCATTGTGGAAAACACTAAAACACTACTCTTCATGTCATGGTTCAGGATATTTGATGATGTGAGAAGACGGGAAGCAAGTAAGATTTATGAGTATAGTTTTTCAGAGCACACCTTGTGCGTAAATGATGTTGTGATTGGTTATGGAGGGTACAATGCAATTATAGCTTCAGCATCCGATGATCGGACCTGTAAGGTCTGTTTTACTTGTTTTGTGTGGCAGTATTTTGTAGAAAAATGTAGTGTTTATCGTATGATATTTACTGTTGCCAGATTATATCGTCAATTTCTACAATTTGAAAATTTTAATCATTTATGGTTACACACCAAAGCTTTCATAACATTGGGGGAAAACCAGCTGTTCTTATTCTTGGGTGATGTCAAAGGTGCTTTTTCTTTATACTTTTTTTAAAGTATTGGAGCCATATACTTAAGGAAATTTTGGCCATGAACAGAATCATTTTTGAGAACTGATACTGTGATAAAAAGCTTAGCTAGTTTATAGAAATATGAAAAGTGTATTCCATGATTTTTTTTTTTTGCAAGTTTTCTATAGTGTATTTTATATTGTCATACTCAGGTACCTGTGTTTTTTTTTATCTTTTACTCATGGTTACCTTTTACACTGTTAATTTCTCTATTTAATCTATTCCGTCATTTTGGGTTGATTCTTGCATACAGAACCGTTCTCAGTCGTCTATTAATTACTACCTCCATCCCTAATATAGGATCCTCTTGAATTTTTTTTGTCCCTTTTTATAGGTCCTACTTCAAATTTTTAATTACACTAATTATTTGTTTCTCAAAATACCTCTAATTAATTCGTTTCTACTTTGTAACTTTGAAAATTAATACTAGTATACGAGCTCCTATATTTAAGGCCAGAGGTAGTGTTCCCTTTCAAGAATATATACAGCATCACATTTTTCAATTTAATATTGTGGAATACGGACCCAATAGTGGCATAAGGCTAGGTCGTTGTTGTTATTTATTGTTTTTCCAATTCACAGATCTTTTTTTCTCTGAATTCTAATGGATGCGAAATCACATTCTCCAATTTAACATTGTGGAATACAGACCCAATTGTGGCATAAGGCTAGGTTGTCGTTGTTATTTGTTGTTTTTCCAATTCCCAGATTTTTTTTCCCTTTTCTGAATTATAATGTATACGAAATCGCATTTTCTACTTTAATATTGCGGAATGCAGGCCCAATTGTAGCATAAGGCTAGGTTGTCTTTGTTATTTGTTTTTTTCGAATTCACGGATCTGTTTTTCTAAATTCTAATTTGTTTTCTTGTTTGCAGGTATGGAGCTTATCTAATGGAATGCTACAAAGAAACATTGTATTCCCTTCAAAAATTAAAGCTATTGCACTGCATCCTGCTGAACATGCTCTTTATGCTGGCGGTGAAGATGGAAAAATATATATTGTTGCACTTAACACCACAAGAATCAGTACTGATAACCATGTTTCGTATATCATTGGTTCATTTTCTAACCACAGGTTAGTTTTTGTCCTCTTATTATCCAGATATTGAATACATTGACCTATTGACACCCTCTCGTTCATGATATTTTATATCTTCCCAAATTTGCATACATTTTTGCTTCTTTGCTTGTAACTGTAACATCTCATGTACCTTTTTGCTTCTTTGCATTGTTAATCACAAAAAAAAAAAAAAATTGATTCAAGCTGCATAATGTCATTTAACTGATTAACTTCCTCATTCTTAACAGCAAGGCAGTCACTTGCTTAGCATATAGCGCTGGCGAGAATCATTTAATATCTGGATCTGATGATGGAATAGTTCGAGTTTGGAATGCCAGTACTCATAACATCATCCGTGTGTTTAAGCATGCTAAAGGTATTGCATACACTTCATTAAATATGGCCTATTTGTGACTTGGGATTGCTTTTGTAGATCAGGCTTTCTTATTGCATAACTTGTTTAGTAAAGCTTGTATATGTGCTATTTATTACAAACATTTTTATACAAAATGAACTTATATTTTGTCAATGCTCAAGTTTTTTTTTTCTCGCCAAATACAAAACTCAGGAAATGAATTCTCTAACTTTGAAATTTGGTGCTTTAGTGTATTTAGGCGAGATGATGATGATGATTAAAGTAAAATTGTTTAGATGAGAGATAATGATAGGTTAATATAGAGAAAGTTATCCAAAGACAAAGAATTCAAAGGTAGAAATCCCTACTCGAGTGAAAATTGACAATTTGTCTGTGTTATGTTATAACAGCTAATATATATGATGATTATCAGTGGTAAAAGAGCCTAGTCTTGTAACTTGTAAGCACTCGTATGTGTGTGTGTGTGTGTGTTATGCTTATTGGCTTATTGCTCTAATAATCTCAGTTGCCATTGACAGTACTCCCTCCGGCCTTTATTATAAGCAAAAATCACTTTTTAGATACATTCAATGACTAATGTATCTAGTCTGCATTGTAGACTAGATACATTAATCATTGAATGTATCTAAAAAGTGTTTTTTGCTTATAATTAAGGCCGGAGGGAGTATATGCATTATATATTCAACACTTATTAATACATGTGCTGCTACTGTTATTTTCTGAAGTATTTTTTAACACCTTTTTACATTCGAATACCTTATATTCACACCGTTTAATTCTTTATTTCCCTTTGATGAGGATACTAATTATTTTCTATTCAATATACTCTGGATGATTATATAAATGCATAAAATTCACGTTTATGTATGCCAAACCTGCATGCTCATATTTGGTGTTGTTCAAGTTTATACTCAAATGGCATTGTTTTCATTTTATGACCGAATCACCGCACCTTCAGGACACTATCAATCACATTTGTTTTCAATGTTGTGACTTGAGTATGACGAACCATGCATTCTTTACATTTAATGCCAATCTTTTGAATGTTGCAGGGCCAATTACAAATATTCTTGTTCTTAGCCCAGAAAATGATTCAAGTAATCACATGTCTTCTAATTTACAAGTAGCCTCAAAAAAGAAGGGAGCTCAATTTCCTCCTTTGGAAAAATATGCGAATCCAATAGATGAAGACTCAGATGTAAAGACTATTGTCAGTCTTGGGGGTAGCAAGAGAAGCATGGATGATGCTTCATACCTTAGTTCTCATATGATTTCTTGTTACAGTAAGGAACTTCAGGTTAGTATCTACTGATGATTAAGTGTCTTTAATATTTATAGCTATCAGTCTTTTTTTCAAAAGAATTTAAGAATTTAATTCATATATATTGTCGGTGTAAAATGTTTTTACATTGTCAACCAAACATGATTGTCAGATCATTAGAAACGTTTGACTTTAATCACACATGATTGCTTGTGATTTGCTGACACTGAAACTTTTTATGCTGACAATATATCAAAATTAAACTCATCATTTGAATGTAGTCATTATCTAATCTTGATTTTCTGTTAACCTATGTCTCAGAATCAAGGTTCGGCTGCTGCTTCGGAAATGGAGATAGAGAAACTAAAACGTGATTGCCAAAAGTCAATGCAGATGGTTAATCAATGGAAGAAAATGTATGAAAACTTGCATCAATTTTGTGTGAAAGAGCTGCTAGATGAAAATGAGAAATAAGACATGTTATTCTAATCATGCAAGTTTTCAATCTTTGGATAGAATTTTGTAGCATATCTCTAGGCATCACAAGGTTCCCTCTGCAGTTTTGTCCTTCTTCTGCTATGTACGGATATGCGTTTAACAATGATTTCTTGCGTTTCAAGGAGTTCTTGCCGTGACTTTTATGAAGCTAACTTTTGTAGCTTAAGGAAATTTTTTTGGCGATGCTATTCCAAACGTATGCTTCGTCTTATTATTATATGTGATAGTAATTTTATTGGTTCCTTACTCCTATATTGTTTTAAAGCCTCTCAGCCTTAATGTTTTACTATTAGATTCTTCATCCCTTTTGTTGGGGAGTTTGGAGAGTGCTATGTACACTACATCTTCACTTAAATTACATTTAGTGCAGTGACTCATTCTTTTTATATCTTTTGTTTATTTCATTTTATTTTTTTTGTCAAGTAGCTTAGTAGCTAGAATTTAACTCTTAAAATGAATAAGTGGAGTGTCCGACATTCGAACCCGACCCCTATTTAACTCATTGTTAATCGACGTGTAAGTAACTAATTCTTTCATTTCAACAACTTATATTGCTATGCCAAAAGAACCAACATTTTTCTTTCAAACATCATACTTACAATCTTGTTGTTCCTCTCCACCAAATAGCATTAGGAACAACCAAATCAATAAGCACTTTAGTGAACTCGGCTACTTAAGTTGACTCATCCCAAGAAGTCAAGAACATATGTTAATAAATCAAATAAAAAAATATTTTCTTAATTCCATCGCAAAAAATGCTAATAGTTAAACAAATTTTTTTTCTCAAAAGTATGCATGCATTTTAATTTTTTCAATACAAAAGTATTTTTAAATTTATAATCCTACCAAACCACACGCAAGATACGCCTCTTTTAGAGGAAACTCAAGAGAAAAAGGAAAACACCGATAGGTTACTAATTACTATGTTACTACTAGAGAGAGTGAAGTGTGTATGAGACCGAAAGAGAAAGAAACAACTTTCATATTTCTTCAAACCTTTTTTCAATCACATTAATCTTGGGGTGAGTCCCTTTCTTTCCTCCCTTCCTGCATGTTTGGAAAACCTTATGGTGTTGATGTTTTCTTTTTCATATATCAGTTTTTGTTAATCAATGAATGGTGCAAGTAACTTAGTATGGTTTGTTATTATGTTTTTCATTGATAAATTGAATGTGTTAATGATTTGATTTTTTATGGTGTTGATGTTGTTAGAATAGGTTTTGTAATTAGGGGAACAATTGTGATGATGTGTTTGACTCGGTATCTGGCCAAAAGACCGATTAATATGAGAGACACCAATTCCACCGTCCACTAGTGGGGTCCATTTGAAGCTAGAGCTTTGCTCTGTATAGACTGACCTAACACAAAAGTGACATCGAAAAGATTCAAACTTGAAACCTTGAGAGGAGCATATGACTTTGTTTCTGTTAATGTTTGCATGTTTTTATTTTGAGTACCTTGTTCTTGTTTAAGTTTGATATGATGTTACCGTTGAAGTTTTGGAGGTCAATTTGTTGGTATGACCGACTTTTTAGTATAAGGAAAGGAAGAAGAATAATGCTAGCAACACACTCTTTAACGCACACTTTTCAACACACACTTTTATTGGTTAAACTATGTTGAATTCGATATTTGTTGTTGTTTCTGTCATCATCCCGTAACGACATGTCACCCTCGCCAGGTGATAGGGACCAATTTTGGGCTATTTGGTTGAGTTATTTCAACTGTTTTGATACTTTATCATCCTTTTATCTTAATAATTCTCACTAGAGATTTTAAATCATTATAGTCGACTTCTAAACCCTTAAATTCGTGATGTGAATTGGAATTTTGTTGAATGGAAAAAGGACCTTAGTTATGATTTACATATGCTTTTTATGTGTGAATATTATTAATATGATTTCAGCTTGTAGATTATTTTATTCTCATGTACACATTCCCTCTAGGATTCACTTAGATAAAAAGGAGTAATAATAGCTGAAACTTTGTGTAGCATTTGCTTATGTTTAAGAAGCTATATTTCTTTGTTTTGTATCTTGCCTTTTTTTTTAAACAGATCTCGCCACTTCGAGGGTTGGTACTTGTAATTAGCTGTGAGAACTAATTTATACAACTACTGCAAAAGTGTGTAACACAAACTTTTCAATTATGTTATCTATTTGTATGACACCACCTTTGGTATTTATAAATGTTAATGTTTTATGTTATTTTCTAGATAAGTAACATAGGGTGTTACAGTTTCGGTATCAGATTCTGGTTGAACAGACCATACTGTGGGTGTCGTTTTGTCACTGAACATTCTTATTATCAGTTCATCAAATGTTAAGTTTGATCAACTTAGTATTTTTGCACTATATGCAGGATTATGGCAGCAAGTGCGGGACTCCGTGGTAGGTCTAAGAGAAATGCTCAAGTACCTCCGGAACCTAATGAAGACCAAGTACCTCCGTGTTAGAATATATACCTTATAGCTAGTTATGCTTGTAATAATAGATGATTCTAGAATACCTAGTTTCTATTAGTAAAGTTAGTTAAGTTAGTTACTCTCTGTAACTAACTCTCTCTCAGTTTCTATCACTATATAAGATAGAAACTCTATCATTTGTAACTAACTTTGAGAATCAATGAAATCTCTTTTCTCTCTCTTTCTCAGTTTCTTTCATGGTATCTAGAGCTTCTTTCTTAGATCCATGGCTGACCAAAATCTCTTCCAAGGCAACAAGATTGCCAACCTCATCTCTCTCAAGCTTGATGATACGAATTTCAAGCAGTGGAAACAACAAATTTCTGGTGTAATTCGTGGTCTTGATCTTCAAAAATACATCACAAATCCTGAAGTTCCAGAGAAATTCCTCACAAATGAAGATCGTGCTTCAGGTACTGTCAATCCTCTGTTTCTACAGTGGGAGAAACATGATGCTTTGATTTGCACATGGATTCTCTCCACTATCTCTGATTCGCACTCGCTTCTTGCTAAAGTCGTTGATTTCACGTACTCGTCGCAAGTTTGGGATGCGATTCATCTTCATTTTGATACCTTGCTCACCACCAAAGCGCGTCAACTTCGTTCGGAATTGCGATCTCTTAGCAAAGGCGATCGCACGATCGCAGATTTCATCAAACGCGTTCGCGTTATCAACGAATCTCTGATTTCGGTAGGTGATCCTGTTCCTCTTCGCAATCTTATTGAAGTTGTTCTTGACGCGCTTCCAGAGGATTACGACTCTGTTGTTGCTGCGATTTCAAGCAAATCTTCAACTGTTTCGATTGATGAGGTTGAATCAGATTTGCTTGCACATGAATTGCGCCTTGAAAAGAACAAGAAGCAGAGCCTCACTGATGCAGCATCAGTTAATCTTGCACACACTCCTTCACTACCAGCTTCAGTACCTTCTAACTCTGATGGTGAAGCACGTCCAACTCCTAATCCTTCGTTTCCATCTGGTTCTAGTCATGTTACTGCTGGTAATTCTCAAGGAGGAGAAGGTTTTTACCGTGGTGGACGTAATGGAAGAGGTGGTGCACGCTCAGGACGTGGTGGTCGTGGAGGAAGAGGTGTCACTTGTCAGATTTGCAATAGGAACAATCATGATGCCTCTATCTGCCATTACAGGCACACAGGCACTGTGCCTGGCTATGGTTATGGTTATAGGCCTCAGCAACCCCCACACTTTCAACCTCAGTACCCTGCTCCTTTCAGTGGTTATGGCTATGGTTATCAACCAAGACCACCACCACAACAGCTACAACGCCCTCAGGCTCTGCTCACAGGAAGTAGCTCTGCTTTCAATAACCAATGGTGGTACCCTGACTCAGGTGCTTCTCACCATGTCACTCCTGATGCAGCTAATCTCTCTGATGCTACTTCTATCTCTGGATCTGACCAGGTGCTAATGGGAAATGGACAAGGTTTGCCTATTAACTCTATAGGTTCTATGTGTTTTACTTCCCAAACCAACCCTAAAACCTCCCTTACCCTTAATAATCTACTGTTAGTTCCTAATATAACTAAAAACCTTATGAGTGTTTCCAAATTTGCTCAAGATAATAATGTCTATTTTGAGTTTCACCCTAGTTTCTGTGTTGTCAAATCACAGGCTTCTTCTGAAGTCCTGCTGCATGGAGTAGTTGGAGCTGATGGTCTCTATAAGTTTGCCTCTCCCTTAGTTTCTTTTCCTGCATTAAATAAATCCAAGCAGTGTAATGTCTCTTCTCTGCTTAGTCCTACTATTCCTACTTCTAGTTTGAATAACTCCATGCATTGTAATTCTGTTTCTATGCCTAATGCTAGTTTGTTTACTTTTCCTTCTATCCAAAATGCTTGTATAAATATGTCTCATCATTCAAATAATGAAAACTCTGCTTATCACTACAATTTGTGGCATGCTCGTTTAGGACACCCTCACCATGATTCACTTAAGGAAGCACTCAAATTATGCAACATTAACATCTCATCTAAACCACATGATGCTTTCTGTTCTGACTGTTGCTTAGGTAAAAGCCATAGGCTTCATGCACCTGCATCTACCACTGTTTATACTATGCCTCTTGAACTTGTTGTGTGTGATCTTTGGGGTCCTGCCCCCTTTACATCCTCTAGTGGCTTTACCTATTTTCTTACCTGTGTTGATGCATTCTCTCGTTTTGTGTGGGTCTATCCTTTAAAGAAAAAATCTGATACCTTTACTACATTTACCCAATTTCAGTCCATGGTTGAATTGCAATTTAACTGTAAAATTAAGAGTGTTCAAACTGATGGTGGTGGAGAATTTAGACCCCTTACCCAACACCTTACTAAACTTGGTGTTACTCATAGGCTAACCTGCCCCCACACCCATCACCAAAATGGATTGGTTGAGAGGAAACATAGACACCTTGTTGAAACAGGCCTCACCCTTTTGTCCAAAGCCAATCTCCCAATGAAATACTGGGACCATGCTTTTGTTACAGCAGCCTTCCTCATTAACAGAATTCCCACACCTGTCCTTCATAACAACTCACCTTACTATGTCCTTTTCAATAAACACCCTGACTACAAAGCTCTTAAAGTGTTTGGCTGTGCCTGTTTCCCTTTCCTTAGACCTTATCATTCCACCAAACTAGCCTATAGGTCTCAAGAATGTGTATTCTTGGGATACTCAACTACCTATAAAGGTTACAAATGCCTAAATGCTGATGGGAGAGTGTATGTTTCCAAAGATGTTCTTTTTAATGAACAAAGATTTCCCTATAGCCAACTTTTTCCCAATCACACATCTGTCACCCCATCACCTGCCTTTAAATCCCCATCTACATCCTCTCTGTTTTTACCCTCTCTCAACATTAATACTCCAACTCCTACTCCTCAACCATCTTCACCACCTCCTACACACCTCATGCAACCTCCTGTTCTCAATCCTATTCCTCTCATCACTATTCCTATGAGTCCTGCTGTCTCTACACCCACCCCTTTATCTAATCAATCTACTACCAGCTCTCCTCCCATTCAAAATTCCAATGCATCGCAACATATATTTTCCTCTCCCTCCTCTGGTGCATCTAGTTCTGCCTCCCCTCCTGTCTTACCCTCTATTCCATCCCATGTCAGTCATCATATGTTAACTAGGTCCAAAACTAAAAACCAACCTACCATTCTAGTAACTCACATTGAACCAACTAGTGTTAAACAGGCACTCTTGTCCTCTCATTGGCATGCTGCTATAAAGGAAGAATATGATGCTTTATTAAGAAATAATACTTGGACTCTTGTACCTCCTCCTATTCACAAACAACCCATAGGCTGCAAATGGGTGTTTAGAGTCAAGGAAAATCCTGATGGGACCATTCATAAGTACAAGGCAAGGCTTGTTGCTAAGGGTTTCCATCAACAGGCTGGTTCAGATTTCACTGAAACTTTTTCTCCAGTTGTGAAACCAGTTACAGTCAAGACTGTTCTTACTATGGCTGTCTTTAATAAATGGCCCATTCAGCAGATAGATGTTAACAATGCTTTCTTAAATGGAATTTTAGAGGAGGAAGTCTATATGCAGCAGCCACCTGGTTTTGAGGCCTCAGATAAGCATCTGGTCTGCAAGCTTAATAAAGCTTTATATGGGCTTAAGCAGGCCCCAAGGGCATGGTTTGATAGATTAAAATCTGCTCTTCTGTGTTATGGTTTCCAGGCTAGCAGATGTGATCCTAGCCTCTTTATGTTGAAAACAGGTACCATACATCTAATTGTCTTGGTATATGTTGATGATATCATCATCACAGGGAGTTCTATGCCTGCTATTCAGAAGCTCATTTCCAAATTGAATGCTGAGTTTGCTCTTAAACAGCTGGGTGCTTTGGATTATTTTTTAGGGATTGAAGTCTTTCATTTATCCAATGGATCTCTCCTATTGTCTCAAACTAAGTATATTAGAGATTTATTGTCCAAAGCCAAGATGGACACTGCCAATGGTATGCCTACACCCATGGCTTCTACTCTCAAATTATCTAAAGTGGGTTCTATTCCTGTTGAAGACCCTACTCTGTTTCGATCCATTGTTGGTGCTCTACAATATGCCACTCTCACAAGGCCTGAGATAGCATATTCTGTCAATAAAGTCTGTCAATTTCTTTCTAATCCTCTTGAAGAGCATTGGAAGGCAGTAAAGAGGATTCTCAGGTATCTGAGTGGTACCCTACATTATGGTCTCTTAATTCAACCTGCACCTACTGACCAGCCTCTTACTCTTATTGGTTTTTGTGATGCTGATTGGGCCTCAGATCCTGATGACAGGAGGTCCACATCAGGGGCTTGCATTTATGTTGGGCCTAATCTAGTTTCTTGGTGGTCTAAAAAGCAGACACTAGTGGCAAGGTCAAGTGCTGAGGCTGAATACAGAAGCCTTGCCAATCTATCATCAGAAATTCTATGGCTTCAATCCCTTCTCACTGAGTTAGGCTGCCAATTCCACACTCCCAAGATTTTGTGTGACAACTTAAGCACTGTCTCCTTGGCTCATAATCCAACACTGCATCATAGAACCAAGCACATGGAGCTTGATATCTTCTTTGTCAGAGAGAAGGTTCTCAGCAGGAGCCTTATAGTATCTCATGTCCCTGCCCAAGATCAATGGGCTGATGTTCTCACAAAACCTCTCTCAGCTGCCAAGTTTTGTGCTCTACGAGATAAACTAAGAGTTTATGACAAACATAGTTTAATCAAGCCAAGTTCAGCTTCTACCAGGGAGTGTTAGAATATATACCTTATAGCTAGTTATGCTTGTAATAATAGATGATTCTAGAATACCTAGTTTCTATTAGTAAAGTTAGTTAAGTTAGTTACTCTCTGTAACTAACTCTCTCTCAGTTTCTATCACTATATAAGATAGAAACTCTATCATTTGTAACTAACTTTGAGAATCAATGAAATCTCTTTTCTCTCTCTTTCTCAGTTTCTTTCACTCCGGAACCTAATGAAGAAAGTTTGGAGAAGTTGATGGAAGTTATGAAAGAACAAATCGCTGTTGCCGCTAATTTGGTGAACGAATCCCGAAATCCAATCTTTGACTTTCTTAAATGTGACCCTCCACCTTTCATGGGAGGGGACAATCCGTTGGAAGCCCAATCTTGGCTAAATAGATTGGATAATATTTTTGAATATTTGAAGTGCACAGACGAACAGAAGGTAAATTTTGCTGCATATATGCTTAGGGAAAACGCGTATAATTGGTGGAACTTCACCTGCACGTTGTCTGCAGGAAAACCAACGGACTGAGAAAATTTCCAAAAAGCGTTCCTTGATAGGTATTTTCCAAAGTTTATGAGGAAGCAGAAGGAACTAGAATTTATGCATCTTCAGCAAGGGGATATGTCTGTGGCGGAGTATGTGGCCAAATTCGAAGAGTTATCTAGGTTTTCAGCTCATTTTCGTTTTCCCCTGGATGAGGAGTTTAAAATTGATCACTTTCAGTGGGGGTTAAGGCCTGATATCCAGAGTTTCATCGCAGAAGAGAACTTGAAGAAGTGTCGACTTGAGTTCACTAGCTATTACACATTAGTGCATGAGTGTTATGTTGCAGAAGAGAGCTTGAAGAACTTCCAAGAAGAATGCAACCTGAAATGGCAGCAGACGAAGGATCCTTCTAAGTACTCTCAACATCTGAAGGTCAGACGTCCTCAGAATAAAGAAAAACAAGTCCAAACCTCAAATTCACCCCCGACCGGGTATGTGTTCTGAATGTGGGAAGAATCATCGTGGAGAATGTTTGGCCGGAAAGAATGTGTGTTATTGGTGTAAGCAGCCTGGACATGTGATTCAGAACTGCCTTATGCTAAAACAAGAGGAAGTAACTTACTCGAGTAACTCATCCACATGAACGGTACTTTCTTTCAGTGGTAAGAACGCCACAGAAACAATCTGATTATTGCTACGTGTTTCCTTAACCAAGAGCCCTTACTGTGATATTTTGACTCTGATGCATCTCGTTCCTTTATTTCTCCCGAGTGCGTACTACATCTTGGTCGTTATCTGTCTAAGTGATCGTCTTTCGTGTTGATTTGTCTTCCTTTAAAATGGATGAATGTCATATTAGGAATGAATTTAATTTACGTTTCTATATACCAAACCTGCATGTTCATATCTTATATTTGACAAAAAGTTACATTGACAAAAAATCATATTTGTCATATCATTAAAAATGTTTGACTTTCGTAAAAAAAAATGTTTGACTATAATCATAACTATTTTTAAAGTCACACCGTAAAACTTGTTACACTAACAATATATCGAAATTAAACTTGTTATTTAAAGGATACCGATTATCTAATTTTGATTTTGAGTTAACCTCACTTATTTTTTTCCTTCTTTTATCAATTTTTTATTCGAGCAAATAAAGTAGTGAATAACTACTGAAAAATTATTGAGTTTTTTTAGGTAGGTTGCACAAAACCTTGATGAATTGTTATTATATTTTGGTAACAATTTGGTTGTTAAGAGAGCATTCTTCAAAGCTACTTATATTTACATACTCATGTTGCACGAAGAAGCCATAAACCTCATGCATGTTAACCATGGAATAACTAATTTCAAACAAACTAAGGTGATTTTCAAATTGGATTTAAAGAACATTGTGGATAACATAAGAATGAATCCATCTGATTAATTTGAATATGTGATAGTTATTTCAATGAGTAAAATTCAGCAATGTCTTATCTTATAGTGCAAGTGACTACAATGTATTGTTGTTCTCCAAAATTATGATGAAGTTCTAATTTTTTATTATTAATGGTATTGCTTAATTTTGCTTTTATAAAAAGACTACAAATATATTATACCAACAACGAATGTCACACAAAATTAGGACATAAATTTAAAATTATAAACTAAATGTCCAAATATTATTAATTTATTCGTTTAATATTGTTAATTTTGATGTGAAAAAGTACAATTACAACCATTTTAAAATTTGAATCGAATGAAGAATGTGTTTGAAATCAAATCACATTATAGTATTTTCAAAACTTTGTTGCCTAATTATTTTTAAATATATAAAGATATTTCACAAGTCGAACATTAAAACTAAAAAGGATTCAAGTTTATAAGAGAATAAAAAAATAAATGTACATGAAAGCTCTTTGAAAATACCTCTATTTGTATATCAATAATAATAAACAATTTAAATAATAGTAACAAATTATCTATTCATCAAGTGACTTACATGTATTATTGTAAAACAAAAAGAGGCTTTAATGTATTTTTTTAAAAATTACTTTCTATTTGAATAATAATAATTCAAATTTATTTTATTTTGAGAGATAAATTTCACATATTTAAATTTATGAATATTTTCTTAAACTTTATCTCTTGTATATTGACTAAATTTTTTATTATTGAAAATATATTTTCATTTTCATCCAAATTATTATTAATTATTACTTTGACAGAATTACCTTCTTATTATTATTATTATTATTATTATTATTATTATTATTATTATTATTATTATTATTATTATTATTATTATTATTATTATTATTATCTTTATCTTTATATATCTAAAAAATTAATAAGGTAATTATGTCAAAGATAAGTTAAGAACCTTTTTATATTCATACACCTGAATTCTTAAACACTACCATTGCATATGGAGTTTCGAATCATAAGTTAAGATTAAAAGTTGGAGTACCAGTAATGTTGCTCAGAAACATTGAACAATCTTTGGGATTATGTAATGGTACAAAGTTGATAGTTACAAAATTGAGATCATATGTCGTTGAGGTAAAGTGATATTCGACAGCAATATTGGTGAAAAAGATTTTATTCCTAGGTTATCATTGACTCCTTTATATAAAATAATCCCGTTCAAGTTTCAACGTAGATAGATTCCAGTGGTTGTTTTCTTTGCTGACGATCAACAAGAGTCAGGATTAGTCACTTAACCATGTTGGTGTATATATTCCACAGTCAATTTTCTCTCATGGTCAACTATGTTGTAATGTCAAGAGTAACTTTAAGGAAATACTTGAAAATATTGATAACTGACGAAAAAGAAAAAGATACGGATGAAACTGAAAATGTTGTTTATAAAGAAGTTTTCTGTATTATCCGTATGTCACATATATATAAATTATCATGTCACATATATGACCCGTGTGAATGCACGAGAACTGGGTCTAGTTATTATTATATTCCATAACAAAAGTTAGAAATTTATAAAAAAAAAAAACTAAAATTTATTAGAAGTAGAATCTAGCATTTTCTTTTGCTTTTGGACAAAGCTAAGCACTTAGTAAGAAAATAATCTTCTTCCTCCTTAAGCAAAACATTTTCTCGTCACTTTTACTGTATTAAACCTCTCTCTCTCTCTCTCTCTCTCTCTCTTCTTCACCATTTCATCATAATCGTCTTCAACACGATAGTTCAAATTACCATAAACCCCTCTCAATTTCCATTGATGCCAGCCACACTCTCATTTCTCGATTCACATCGCCATGGCTGAAAACCTCACCGTCCTCTCCGACGCTCTTTCCTTACCCTCCGCCGACTTTCTTCACAAGCTTCGCTCCGATGACACCGTTAGGTCAGCTCTCGATGCTTTCTACTGCCTTCTTCGTCGTGGTCTCGAATCTTCCACCGATCAAACTTTGATTCTTCAGTCATGGACTGATTCTCAGATTCACGCGATTTCTTCTCTCGCTAACTCAATCGCTTCCTCTTCTCGATCTTTATCAGGTATCATCATCATCGGATATTAATTTTTTTTTTTTTGTTGCGTTTTCTTGCTATTGCGCGATTTAGCTCGTTTGTATGATATGATCCTTGTTGTTGTAGCTGCGATTTGTTGATTTTTTTTTGAAGTGTTTGGAAATGATTTTACGTAGTGTTATTTTTGTAACAATATTTTTTTTGGTGTTGTGTGAATAGTTGAGCAAGCGGAAGGAGTACTTGTTGCGATTGTGCAACAGTCTATAGAATTTGCTCTGTGCTATTTGGAGAAATCTGGATTTGATGATGATGATCTTGGAATTCAGGTTTGCTTTCGATATTTTAATAGTATGGAAGTTCTGTTGCATGAAAATTTGATGAAGAGTAGTGTGCATGGTTTGTTGAGTTTTCGAGTATGATTTTAATGAAGTATAATTTAATTTATTCCTTTTTCTTTAATTGTTTGTTGGAAATTGGAATTATCTGTCGTTTTCTTTTTTATCGGTTATTATTCATTATGTCCGTTATGAACTCGCCAAGGTTTTAATTTGTGGTCGCGGTCACTTCCTGGAGATCTAGCCTCCAGGTCAAATGGGTTTCAATTGCAGACTTCAAATGCCTTGGTGTTGCAGCCGGCATTTCATAAACCTGTTTTTTGAATTCCTGCTATGAGTATCTTAGCTTATTTGCATAATCATAATTGGAATGAAATGATACTCAATCCATTTTTTAAGTTAAAAATTATAAGGACTGCTTTTCTGCAAGAGTGCCATGGAGAGTAATGTGCATGGTTTATTGGATTTTTAGCATTTATTTTGTTAAAAAAATGAAGAATGCGAAACGCTAAATAATATTCAAGTTAATAAATGATTTATTTATTTCTTTATATGTACGCAGAAAAAGACTATTATCAAAAAGTAAAGGGGTTTAAAAGAAGTTTTTTTTTTTTTGGTTTACAGTTTTAATGAAGTTCAATTCAGACCTTTTTCTTTAACCGTTCTCTGGAATTGTTTGTCGTTTATTGTTTGATCAATGATTATTCATTACTTCCACCATAGGTAACCGTTCTCTGGAATTGTTTGTCGTTTATTGTTTGATCAGTGACTATTCATAATTCATTATGTTCACTAGGTAGCCGTTCTATGGAATTGTTTGTCGTTTATTGTTTGATCAATGATTATTCATAATTCATTACGTCCACTAGGGATTCAACATCAATGTTTTAAATATTGGTTGCGGTTGCATCATGATTGTTGATATTTATGAGAGTCATGGTCAACTGTTGCCTCAATTGCGACCGTAGAGACTTCAAACACCTTGGTGGCGCTGCTGTATTTCACAAACCTTTTTTTTTAAATCCTGCTCGTCATATGATTCTTATTTCTTTTTGCATAGTCATAATCGGAAGGGGAAAATAAATATGATACCAATCCAGTTGTAAAGTTAAAAATTTTATGAATTACTTTTCCACAAGACTGCTTTGGTTATTGTGAAAGATAATCTTGTCAGTCAGAATTTTTTTTCCCAGCCCATTGTATTCCACACACAGAGAGAGAGAGAGGCTACAGAATAGGGGAGAGGGCATATCCTCTTCCCAATTGATCCCTATAGGATTTCAGTGTTGGATCTCAATGATGAAGTACCCAATGCTCAACTAGTAGGATGGAGAATCGTAAAAATTACAATGAAGACGACGGACAACCACTAAAGAACAGAAAAAAATAAATTAGACAAAATAAAAATGGATTTCTTAGAGTTCAGCATAGGTTCGTTTTAAACTATTGTCCTAAGCTTTTATTAGATACTTATTAAACTTGGGGACTAAATTGAATTTTAGGACTGATTTTATTTATCTTGCTTCATGCATAGTTATGTATGGCACTGTGTACCAATAGGTTTTTCTGATTTGTATACCTGAGTATGGTAGGAGAAAAGGTTCTCTCCTCATATCCATTTATAGATAAAAAAGTTGTCTGGTAGGCATAGCTTAAACTTTTTTAATTGTGTTAGAACTTATTGTCTTGGTCTGTGTATTTCTCTGGTAGAGTGATGGTATTTTTTTTGTTCATCACCAATTCTTTTTAAACCTTTCAGGCCAACATGATACATCTTTTAGAGATAGCTTTGGTTGATGGAATGAATATGGCAGTGGACATATTACAACCTACAACTGCAAGTGCCTTAATGGATTTGTTGCCAATGGTTGATGATTGTTGTGGTGATTATGTGGATGACTACAAAAAGTGCCGTTTAGAAGGTATCATGTTAACAACCAATAATTACCCCGCTGTTGTCTTGTTGTGGTTTTCCTGCTTACCTAACCATGTGCTCATTTTTTTTACTGATTCTTAAAAGGGTTCCGGTGCTCAGTGGAAGAAAAATCAATGGATTGGCTTCTGAAGACATTAGCTTCTAAACACATGCCACATGATAGGCAAGAATCTGGATTCAGTGAGCAGACTTATGATCAATATCTCAACACTTTTGTCTTTCTATCCCAGCACTGGGCAGTTGTCCATGGAAAATGCACCCCTCGCCTGATCTTGCTGTGCAATAAACTAGCTAATGTACAAGATGTATTTGATGAGCGGGTTTTGGGCCAAAATTTTCGAAGGAGGCTATCATTCATTTTGAGAATGTTGAAGATACTTGGAAGTCTCGTGACGGATGTGCCGTATGTTGAATATGATGCCTCATTGATTAGGGCAGTTGCCTCATTTACTGATACTTTGTCTAATTTGTTTAGAGTTAAAGTCGAGTTTGTGAATACTTATGCTTCTCTTGAGGGAAGTTTTGATAGCACTGTTTTAATGGTTACAGAAGAATTTCTTCATGATGTTCAGGTTATTTTCGGTAATAGCAATGTAGCTCAGAATATCCAAGCATGTGTTGTAGTATCTATAGTAGAGAGTTTGGATTCTTCTGTTTGGATATATGACAAAACTGATCCAAATTCGAAGCCCCCCTTGGCTTTCTTTCCTCGATTTGTTGTTTATACTCTGAAACTCATTAATGATCTCAAAAAACAAAGGCACCAGATTCCTTTTGAGCAGAAAGACTTTGATGTAGAACTTGTTGGCGGTTCTACTGACTCAGAAAACAGTTCTCTTTCATGCCTTGTTCATCGTGGGTCTGTTCCTTTGCTGAAGGGATACACTTTTGAAGAGCTTACAAAACTGATATTTCCTGCTTCAAGCCAATGGGTTGAAAATTTGATGCAACTTGCTTTGTTTCTTCATTCTGAAGGATTGAAATTAAGGCAAAAACTGGAAAGGTCCCATTCTAGTTTGGCAAAAGTTGCCGGACCATCAGAAATTGAAAATGCAGTGTGCCATGATGACGAGGCTCTTTTTGGAGACCTTTTTTCTGAGACAGGGCGTTCTGTTGGATCAACAGATGGATGTGAACAACCACCTGCTTCTGCTTTAGTTTCTAACTCCAGCAATCAGAATATGCCAATTCAGGCTGCTATAGAACTTCTGAACTTTCTTAAAACATGTATCTTCTCTACCGAATGGCATCCTTCCCTTTTTGTTGATGCTTGCAGCAAGCTCAGTAGTAGAGACATTGATATTTTGCTTTCCTTACTCAATTGTCATGGCTGTTGCTCTGAAGATAATATGTCTGATGGTTGTATCCCTACACATGAAGATGGGAAGATTGGGCTCATCCATGAAATATGCTTTGATCTTCTGCACAACCTTCTGACAAACCATGCCTTGAGTGATTCACTTGAAGACTACCTGGTGGAGAAGATCCTAATTGTTGAGAATGGTGCTTTTAGTTACAATGACAGGACCCTCACCCTGCTTGCTCACGCATTATCTAGTAGGGTCGGTTCTTCTGGCAGTCAGTTGAGAACCAAGATTTTTAAGGGATATGTTGCCTTTGTTGTTGAGAAGGCGAAATCTGTTAGTGTAAACTGCCCAAGTATCAATGAACTCGTTGGTACTCTTCCTTCATTGTTTCATATTGAGGTAGTTCTTATGGCCTTCCATTTGTCCCGTGAAGACGAAAAGGGAGTGATGGCAAACTTAATCTTTTCAACCCTCAAAGAAGTTGCTAACCCAGGGTTGGATTTGAACAGCTCAATTTTAACATGTTGGGCTTTAGTGGTTTCAAGGCTGATCTTAGTTCTTCGCCATATGATATTTCACCAACAGACTTGTCCCACATCATTGCTTGTAGATGTGCGGTCTAAGTTGAGGGAAGCACCACTGTCTAGCTCATCTTTGCTTAATAAGGTTAATGATCACATGACATCTTGGTCATCGACTGCATTAAAAAGCATCGCAGGTGACTTGGTGGGACAGGAGGTGTTTGTTGGTAGCTTGATTGGACAACTAATTGATGTTTCCGAGTCTTCTGCTTCACTTAGCGTGGATGATTTGATGATTGACAAATTAACTCTGGATTGGAAGGACATTTACTGTACTTTTTCACTAATTCTTGGATTTTGGAGAGGCAAAAAAGCCACTGCAGTGGAGGATCAAATTGTTGAAAGATATGTTTTCCACCTTTGTTGGGATATTCCATATATAAGCTCTGAAGCAGACCATCCAGTTATATCTTGGAATCAAGGGCAATCTGTAGATCTATCTGATATGTTGCATTTTTTCCACTTCAGCCATTTACTCCTAGGCCATCCAGAGATCTTTGGGAACTTCACTAGTATTCCAGATGTTGTATTGAGCTTGCTTCAGAATTTAAATGCTTTGCCCATACCAGAAGGCATTGAAGAATTAGGTTGGGATTTCCTCAGAAGTGGAATGTGGTTGTCTCTACTGCTTTCCTTCGCTAATGTTGGCATATCGAGATATTGTATAAACAATGCGATTTCTGGACATGGTCTACCCTGGACTGAAAGTGCTTTTGGGGATGAAAAATATGCTAAACTTGCTGGAAGCATGATTTCCTCCATGATTGACTCTGGTCAATTTTTATTGCTAGCAAGCCTGTTCTCATCCTTGCTAAACAAGCATGTGCAAATTTATCAGAAAGCTTTCCTCGATGTCCTAAATTACAAACAGAAGGTGGCTCCTGGGTTTTTACCACTCTTACTGCTGAAATATACTGGAATTGACAAAAGCCTGCAGGATGAGCTCTTGGAGAGGAGTGGCTCCAATGCCGGCGAGCTGCAGTCTGTTTTGAGCCTCATATCAAAGTTGGATGCTACTGTTGATAAAAAAGCTTCAAGGATTCTTCCCAGATCTTATTGGGAGTGCATATTGCATGGTTTTCCTTTAAGCCCTTCTACTTCTAGTGCGAGTTTGCTCTCTTGTGTTCTTAGCGTAAGAGGAATCATCTTTGTTCTAGATGGGTTACATAAAATAAAAGAAGCAGGAAGAAATATTGACTCTGAGACTGAAGTCTTTTTACAAATTGTTGATACAATAATGATTATCAAGTGTGATAGAATCTTTGAAAGTGTTCATCAGAAATGTGACACTATCTATCACAGCTCAAGTGCAGAACTCGAATTGTCAAATTATACAAGCCTTATTCTAATAAAGCAAATGGAAGGATTTTTGAAGGACATGAATGCTAGAGGAGCAAGTGATTGTTTTGTGCACGAATGGATAATCTGCAAAATTGTTGAGATATTAAGCAGTCTTAGAAAAGATCCTTCAAAGTCTGTTATATTTCACTTTTATCTTGGTGTTGAGAATGTGCCAGGGCAGACGAGTAAGCTTTTGCAGTTGCATCTTAGTGACTGTTTGGTTCTAATTGATTCCCTAGATACGTGTTTCTCTGAATCAGTGAATGTGAAAGTTCTTGGTTTCTTCGTAGATCTTCTGTCTGGAGAGCAATTTCCTCCTCTCAGAATGAGGATACAAAGCAGATTCCTTGACAGAGATATACAGAGTGTATCTAAATGGTTGGAGAAAAGGCTTTTAGGAAGCATAATGAAATCAGATAGTGGGGTGAACTGTGCAAAGGGGAGCTCCATTTCTCTACGGGATTCAACCATAAATTTTATTCTATGCTTGGTATCACCGCCATCTGAAAAACAGTCAAAAGAGTTGCAACATCATATTTTCAATTCTGCACTTCTATTACTTGATAATGCTTTTTTGCTATTTGATATACATGTGGCAAAGTCATATTTCAATTTCATGGTTCAAATTTCAAGAGGAGAGTTCCTGATGAAACAGCTTTTGACGAGCACTGTAATGTTGATGGGGAAACTGGTGGGCAATGAAAATCTGCTTCCAGGACTTAAGTTTCTATTTGGATTTATTGCAACTGTCTTGAATGAATGTGGATCTGGTAAAATTTCTTTGCAAAGGATAACTAAGAAGTGTTATTCTGGAAATAGTGTTGGGGTGGGACACGCGTCTGCTCGACTGGTTGGATCCAGAAAAAATTCCGAGGCATTCGTTGTTTCTTCCAATAAAGAAGCAGGATCAACCTCTCTAGAATGTGATGCTACTTCGGTAGATGAGGATGAGGACGATGCAACTTCTGATGGAGAGGTGCTTAGCATAGATAAGGATGATGAGGAGGATGCCAACAGTGAAAGGGCCCTTGCTTCAAAAGTTTGTACATTTACTTCCAGTGGAAGCAATTTCATGGAGCAGCATTGGTACTTCTGCTATACATGTGACCTGACTGTATCAAAAGGTTGCTGTTCAGTCTGTGCAAAGGTTTGTCATCGAGGTCACCGTGTAGTCTACTCACGCTCAAGCCGCTTCTTTTGTGACTGTGGAGCTGGAGGTGTTAGGGGTAGTAATTGTCAATGTTTGAAACCACGGAAATTTACTGTAGATAACAGCGCACCTGTTCGCGGTTCTAACACATTTCAGTCCTTTTTACCCTTTCCTGAAGACGGAGATCAGCTGCCAGATAGTGATTCAGATTTTGAAGAGGACATAAATTCAGATGTAGATAACCCACTCAGATTATGTATTACAAAAGAGCTTCAAGAAGGGATTCCATTGTTACTGGAAGAACTTGATGTTGAGAGTCAGGTGCTCAATCTTTGCTCCTCCTTGATGCCATCAGTAATTAGTAGACGAGACTCCCACCATTCTAAGGATAAGAAGATCAGTTTGGGTGAAGACAAGGTGATTTCTCATTGCATTGATCTCTTGCAGTTGAAGAGAGCTTATAAAAGTGGATCATTTGATCTCAAGATAAAGGTTGATTATTCTAATGCCAAGGATCTCAAGTCACACTTAGCAAATGGTTCTCTTGTGAAGTCATTGCTCAGTGTTAGTCTACGAGGTCGTCTTGCTGTTGGTGAAGGTGATAAAGTTGCTATATATGATGTTGGACAGTTAATTGGTCAGGCCACCATTTCACCTGTGACAGCTGACAAGACCAATGTAAAACATCTTTCTAAAAATGTTGTCCGCTTTGAGATTTTACAACTCGTGTTCAATCCTGTGGTTGAGAACTATCTTGTTGTAGCTGGTTATGAGGATTGCCAGGTCTTAACATTGAATCCTCGTGGTGAAGTGATTGATCGCCTTGCCATTGAACTTGCTTTGCAAGGTGCATATATTAGACGGGTGGAATGGGTTCCAGGCTCACAAGTTCAGTTAATGGTTGTGACCAACAGATTTGTCAAGATATATGACCTGTCCCTGGACAACATCAGTCCAGTGCACTACTTTACTTTGTCAGATGACATGATTGTAGATGCCATTCTCTATACAGCTTCCCGGGGCAGAATGTTTCTTGTTGTTCTGTCAGAAAATGGAAACATATTCAGGTTTGAGTTGTCAGTCAAAGGGAATGTTGGGGCTGTGCCATTAAAAGAACTTGTACAACTCAAGGGAAGAGAAGGCCACGCAAAGGGATCATCATTGTACTTCTCTTCAACTTGTAAACTACTCTTCATATCTTTTCAAGATGGTACCACACTGTTAGGTCGACCAAGCTCTGATGCAGCCTCCCTAACAGAAATGTCTTCTGTATTTGAGGAGCAAGAAAGTAAGATGCGGCCTGCTGGAGTACATCATTGGAAAGAATTGTTGGCTGGCAGTGGATTATTTGTTTGCTTATCAACTGCTAAATCGAATTCTGCTCTCGCGGTGTCCATGGAAGAACATGCCATACTTGCTCAGAGTATGAGGCATTCAGTGGGTTCAACCTCCCCTATAGTTGGTATGACTGCATACAAACCACTATCGAAGGATAAAATCCACTGTCTTGTCTTACATGATGATGGTAGTCTTCAAATATACTCGCATGCTCCTGTTGGTGTGGATGCTGGTGTCATTGCAGCATCTGAGAAAGTTAAGAAGTTGGGTTCTGGCATCCTCACTAAAGCTTATGCTGGAACAAATCCGGAGTTTCCTCTTGACTTTTTTGAAAGGACTGTATGCATCACATCAGATGTGAAACTGGGTGGTGATGCCATCAGAAATGGAGATTCTGAAGGAGCTAAACAGAGTTTGGTAAATGAGGATGGTTTTCTAGAAAGTCCCAGTCCTACAGGTTTTAAGGTATCTTCTATCACTTTGCAGTTCAAAGCGAATATATTACTGTACTCTGTGGAACACTCTTTTTTAGTTTGAGATTAGATATAAATTATAATACTGCAGAACACCATAGCCTAAGGCTCCGTTTGGATTGATGGAATATAATGGAATGGAGCGGAGCAGAATGGAATATAATAATGTTCCATTGTTTGGATTTGAAAAATAATAATGGAATGAATTTCATCTCATACCGTCGCTTACCATCAATTTTGTTCCTTTCTTTTTTAAAATATCCAAACAATGGAATGAAATATTTATACCATTCCGCTCAATCTCATTCCGCTCCACTATATTCCTTTCTTTTAAAATTGGATATTTGGGTGCATTCTGGCTGTTTTATAGATGTAGGTTGTTTGGTTATCACACAAATTTTAAAATAGTGAACTATGTTTAAGATCAACTCTCTCTCTCTCTCTCTCTCTCTCTCTCTCTCTCTCTCTCTCTCTCTCTCTCTCTCTCTCTTGTGTTTGAGTCATTATGATTTGGAATGTTCAACCCAGGAATTGTCTCTCTATAGCCATGCTTTCTTAGTTACCGGTAATCAATGAAGTACTTCATAGTTTTCTAGGTATTTAGTTTAATGCTCAAATATGTTATTCAATCATCTATTATATATAAGTTAATTACACCTGAACTAAAGGTAGACAGGCAACAAGCTGCGACGCTAAACCTTTCTTTAATCCTATAAATGATTCAAAATTTTCTTTTATAATTGCATGGGTTATATCCTTAATACCAAAATAGAGCCATTCTAAACTGGATGGGAGGTGATTTCTGTTTCACATTGGCACTGTTCCAAACCATTACATTTTGTTACAATGTCATCACTTCAATAATGTCACCTGCTTTTGATGATGTGTGTCAAGTGATTGGATAAAGCATTTTTGTTCCCTAATTTCTTTCTTTATGCATTTTCACAGATATCCATTTTCAATTCAAACCCTGATATTGTCATGGTTGGTTTTCGTGTTCATGTGGGTAATACATCTGCAAGCCACATACCTTCAAGTATTTCTATTTTCCAGAGGGTTATTAAATTAGATGAAGGAATGAGGTCCTGGTATGATATTCCATTTACTGTTGCGGAGTCTCTTCTTGCAGATGAAGAATTTACAGTTTCAGTTGGGCCAACCTTTAATGGCTCAACACTTCCCAGAATAGACTCACTTGAAGTTTATGGCCGAGCTAAAGATGAGTTTGGTTGGAAAGAAAAAATGGATGCGATTTTAGATATGGAAGCAAGAGTACTTGGTTCGAATGCATCACTCGGTGGATCTGGAAAGAAACGCCGATCAATGCAATCTGCTCCTATCCAGGAGCAGGTAATAGCAGATGGGCTTAAGCTGATTACCAAGTTTTATTCATCATGTAGGCAACAAGATTGCACAAGGCTTGAAGAAGCAAAAACAGAGCTGGGAAAACTCAAGTGCAAGCAATTATTAGAAACCATATTTGAGAGTGACAGGGAACCTATTCTGCAGGCTTCTGCTAGTCGTGTTTTACAAGCAGTTTTTCCCAAGAAAGAGATATACCATCAAGTAACCTATTTAGTATCACTTGGTTCTTTATTTTGTTTTTTCCACTTTGTCAATGTTATGCTAATTATACTCTCTTGACTCTTCTCACATTAGGTTAAGGATTCTATGCGGCTCCTTGGAGTGGTCAAATCATCTTCACTACTGTTGTCAAGGCTTGGGATAGGTGGTACTGCAGGAAGTTGGATCATTGAAGAGTTCACTGCTCAGTTGCGCGCAGTTTGTAGGATTGCATTGCAACGCCGTTCAAATTTAGCAACATTTCTGGAGACAAATGGTATTGTTTTTTTCTCGCTGATTGAATCTTAAATATATAGATGATAAGTTTAAACAATCCTATGCATGCAATTATTTTACCGAGATACTTTTATATTTCTTATATGTAGTAATTTTTGTGAAATTTATATTCACCTCTTTTAAAGTATAAGAATTTCATCTTAACTTTAAAACCGATTCTTGAAATTTCTGAGTTGGTATCTGCACCGATCAAATCTGCTGTAAGAATGGGTTCCTGGGGTTTATTTTTATGCATGGCTGGTTCTTGCTACATTCTTTTTGTATGCTACCTATTAGATTACATTATCTTAAGCGACTGAGGTACTATTATTATTAATGCAGAGAATAGACTGAATATTGAAGTCTTTTGTCCAATTTGGATATAATTGCTACGATTCTTACATGCTATAAACTACTTTTGCTGCTGTAGGTTCAGAAGTGGTGGATGCACTTATGCAAGTTTTATGGGGAATATTGGACTTTGAGCAGCCCGACACACAAACCATGAACAACATTGTTATGTCTGCAGTTGAACTTATTTATTGCTATGCTGAATGCTTGGCCCTGCATGTAAAAGATTCAGGAGTGCACTGTGTAGCACCTGCTGTTGTATTGCTCAAAAAGCTTCTTTTTTCGTCTGATGAAGCTGTTCAGACTGCTAGCAGGTGTTTTTTCTCATTCTGTTTACTTTTTATATTCCAAATTTGATGATCAGGTTTTTACACTTTTTTTTCTCTTTCCAGTTTGGCCATATCTTCGAGGTTGCTTCAGGTCCCTTTTCCAAAGCAGACATTGTTAGCTCCAGATGATGGTGTTGAGAGTGTAGTGGCAGTTCCTGGCTCAGCTGACACAAGTGCTAGAAACAACCAAGTCATGATCGAAGAAGACACTATCACTTCATCTGTTCAATATTGTTGTGATGGTTGTTCTACTGTACCTATACTTAGGCGAAGGTGGCATTGCACTGTATGTCCTGATTTTGATTTATGTGAGGCTTGCTTTGAAGTACTAGATGCAGACCGACTTCCTCCACCACACTCTAGAGATCATCCTATGACAGCAATTCCAATAGAAGTGGACTCGGTGGGAGATGGCAATGAATTTCACTTCTCACCTGATGATGTTAGTGACTCGTTGCCTGTACCGGCTGATACCAACATGCAGAATTCTTCTCCATCAATTCATGTCTTGGAGCCCAATGATTCTGGAGAGTTTGCTGCTGCATTGACTGATCCTGTTTCAATTTCTGCTTCAAAACGGGCAATAAATTCCTTACTACTTTCTGAGCTTCTTGAACAATTGAAAGGATGGTTGAATACAACCTCTGGAGTTCGAGCAATCCCTGTTATGCAGCTTTTCTACAGGCTGTCATCTGCTGTGGGTGGACCTTTCATAGACAGCTCAAAGCCCGACAGTTTAGATCTAGAGAAACTAATCAAATGGTTTTTGGATGAAATTAATCTGAACAGACCATTTGTAGCCAGAACCCGGTCATCATTTGGGGAAGTTGCAATCCTGGTCTTCATGTTTTTCACATTGATGCTTAGAAACTGGCATCAGCCTGGTAGTGATGGTTCCATGCCAAGACACAGTGGAACTGCTGATGTTCATGATAAAAGTGTAATCCAACTTTCTTCAGCCACTTCGACCACTTCCAAGACTTCAGTTGATGACCAAGAGAAGAATGACTTTGCATCACAGCTGCTTCAAGCTTGTGATTCTCTTAGGCAACAATCTTTTGTAAATTATTTGATGGATATACTGCAGCAGCTAGTGCATGTTTTCAAATCTCCTATTAACAATGAAGGTGGGCATAGTAATGCTGGTCCTGGATGTGGGGCTTTGCTTACTGTACGCAGAGATTTACCAGCTGGTAATTTTTCACCTTTCTTCTCTGATTCGTATGTGAAAGTGCATCGAACAGACATCTTTATGGACTACAACAGGCTTCTACTAGAGAATGCTTTTCGGCTGGTGTACACACTTGTTCGTCCAGAAAAACATGACAAGACTGGAGAAAAGGAAAAAGTATACAAGTTGTCTTATGGGAAGGATTTGAAGCTAGATGGATATCAAGATGTTCTCTGCAGTTACATCAACAATCCTCATACCAACTTCGTAAGGAGATATGCCCGGAGGCTTTTCCTGCATCTCTGCGGGAGCAAGTCTCACTATTACAGTGTACGGGACTCTTGGCAGTACTCTAGTGAAGTCAAGAGACTTTATAAACACATAACGAAGTCTGGTGGTTTTCAAAATAATCCCATTCCATATGAAAGAAGTGTGAAGATTGTGAAGTGTCTTACCACTATGGCAGAAGTAGCAGCTGCACGTCCTCGTAACTGGCAGAAATACTGTTTAAGGCATGGGGATATTTTGTCTTTCCTGATGAATGGAATATTTTATTTCGGGGAAGAGTCTGTTATTCAGACTCTTAAACTTCTCAATTTCGCCTTCTATACAGGAAAAGATGTTGGTCAGACTTCACAAAAAACAGAGTCAGGAGACTCAAGTTCAACCAAATCGAGTATTTCATCTCAAGATTCAAAGAAGAAAAAGAAAGGTGAAGATGGAGCTGAATCTGGTTCAGAGAAGTCTTATTTGGATATGGAGACAGCAGTAGATGTCTTCACTGACAAGAATGGCAATACCTTAAAGCAGTTCATAGATAGTTTCCTTCTGGAGTGGAGTTCAGTTACTGTGCGTGCAGAGGCTAAGTTAGTTTTATATGGTGTCTGGCATCATGCCAAACCACTGTTTAAGGAAACTATGCTAATGGCTCTCTTGCAGAAAGTCAAGTGCCTCCCAATGTATGGCCAAAATATTGTGGAGTATACAGAACTTGTTACTTGGTTGCTTGGAAGATCCCCTGATACTAGTTCAAAACACAAGATTTCGGAACTTGTAGACAGATGCTTGACTCCTGATGTTATTAGGTGCATCTTTGAGACACTTCATTCACAGAATGAACTCTTAGCTAACCATCCAAATTCTCGCATATATAATACCCTGAGTGGCTTAGTGGAATTTGATGGATACTATCTTGAGAGTGAACCTTGCGTTGCCTGCAGCTCTCCAGAAGTACCTTACAGCAGGATGAAGCTAGAATCCCTGAAATCTGAAACAAAGTTCACTGATAATCGCATCATAGTGAAATGCACTGGAAGTTACACAATCCAGACTGTGACCATGAATGTTCATGATACCAGAAAGTCAAAATCAGTCAAGGTTTTGAACCTATACTATAATAACAGACCAGTTACTGACTTATCAGAGTTGAAAAATAATTGGTCTTTATGGAAGCGTGCAAAAAGCTGTCATCTTGCATTTGATCAGACTGAGCTTAAAGTTGAATTTCCAATTCCAATTACAGCTTGTAACTTCATGATTGAACTGGATTCATTCTATGAAAATCTTCAGGCATTGTCTCTTGAACCATTGCAATGCCCACGTTGTAGTCGTCCAGTCACAGATAAGCATGGTATATGTAGCAATTGTCATGAAAATGCATATCAATGCAGGCAATGTCGCAACATCAATTATGAGAATTTGGATTCTTTTCTGTGCAATGAGTGTGGGTACAGCAAATATGGGCGGTTTGAGTTTAATTTCATGGCGAAGCCAAGTTTTACATTTGATAATATGGAGAATGATGAAGATATGAAGAAGGGTTTAGCAGCCATAGAGTCTGAGTCGGAGAATGCTCATCGGCGGTATCAACAACTTTTGGGCTTCAAAAAGCCCTTACTTAAAATTGTATCAAGCATTGGTGACAGTGAAATAGACTCACAACACAAGGACTCTGTGCAGCAAATGATGGTTTCTTTACCCGGACCCTCGTGTAAAATCAACCGCAAAATTGCTCTTCTTGGAGTCTTGTATGGTGAGAAATGCAAAGCAGCTTTTGATTCTGTCACAAAAAGTGTTCAGACACTGCAAGGGCTGCGCAAGGTGCTGATGAGTTATCTGCACCAGAAGAATTCTGATAATAGCATGTCTTCAAGATTTGTGGTGTCCAGATCACCAAATAACTGCTATGGCTGTGCAACTACATTTGTAACGCAATGTCTAGAACTTTTACAGGTGCTTGCAAGGCATCCAAATTCTAAGAAACAACTTGTTTCAGCTGGCATTTTGTCTGAGCTATTTGAGAATAACATTCATCAAGGTCCTAAAGCTGCCCGGGTCCAAGCAAGAATTGTACTTTGTTCTTTATCTGAAAGTGATGTAAATGCAGTTACCGAGTTGAACAGTTTGATACAAAAGAAAGTTTTGTACTGCCTTGAGCATCATCGCTCTATGGACATTGCAGTGACTACACGCGAGGAATTGCTATTACTTTCTGAGGTGTGTTCTTTGGCCGATGAATACTGGGAATCAAGATTACGTCTTGTATTTCAGTTATTGTTTTCTTCCATTAAGTTGGGTGCCAAACATCCTGCCATATCTGAGCATGTTATTCTTCCTTGTCTGAGAATTATTTCTCAGGCATGCACACCTCCAAAGCCTGAGACGCCAGACAAAGAGCAAGGCCTTGGGAAGTCTTCTGCAAAGACAAAGGATGAGGTTTCTCAAAACGTACCTGGGTCCTTGACTGGTGCTGCCAGTGTTGGTGGAACAAAGACATATGCAGACACATCAGAAAGAAATTGGGATGCCACTCCTAAGACTCAAGATATTCAGTTATTGAGCTATTCAGAATGGGAGAGCGGAGCTACCTATCTTGATTTTGTTAGAAGGCAATACAAAGTGTCTCAGGCTGTCAAAGCTACAGGCCAGAGATCAAGACCCCAACGTCATGATTACCTGGCACTTAAATATGCTCTGAGATGGAAGCGTCGTGTTGGTAAAGCAGCTAAAAGTGAGTTATCAGTGTTTGAGTTGGGATCATGGGTTAAAGAACTTGTTTTGAGCGCATGTTCACAATCGATCAGATCAGAGATGTGCTCACTCATAAGCATGCTCTGTGGTCAAAGTTCGTCCAAACGGTTTCGGCTTCTGAACCTAGTGGTTTCTTTGTTACCTGCAACACTTTCTGCTGGTGAAAGTGCCGCGGAATATTTTGAATTGCTATTCAAGATGGTAGATTCAGAGCATGCTCTTCTATTTTTGACTGTTCGGGGATGTCTGCGGACAATTTGTACCCTGATTTCCCAAGAAGTAAGTAGTGTTGAGTCTCTGGAAAGGAGCCTACACATTGATATAACTCAGGGTTTTATCCTTCATAAAATCATAGAGCTTCTTGGTAAATTTCTTGAGGTTCCAAATGTTAGATCCAGGTAAGATTGCTGCTTGAATAGTTTTACTTTTGAGTTTAGTTTTTTTATTTTCCTCATCTTATTGAAGTAAATTTTTATTCCAGATTCATGCGAGAGAACTTACTTTCTGAAATTCTTGAAGCACTTATTGTAATTCGTGGCTTGATTGTTCAAAAGACAAAGCTGATAAGTGATTGCAATCGTCTCCTTAAAGATCTATTGGATAGTCTATTACTAGAAAGCAGTGAGAATAAGCGACAATTCATTAAGGCCTGTATCAATGGTTTACAAATACATGGAAAGGAGAAAAAAGGGCGTGCTTGTTTGGTATGGATTAATTTTACTTTTCATTTTCCGAAGTGTTATAACTTGTTCTTTTCTCTAAAATCTGTTGTGACAATTTTCTATCCAAACGAGTATCAGTTTGGTTATATAAGAGCATTAGAACTAACAAAAAAATATTAGATGTTAAATTTTTGGTAACCTTTTTACTCAGAATCGTTCTGAACTTTTGTGCGTTTTGTACCTGCATTTGCAGTTTATCTTAGAGCAGCTCTGCAATCTGATCTGCCCTTCAAAACCCGAACCTGTATATTTGTTGGTCCTAAACAAGGCACATACTCAGGAAGAGTTCATAAGGGGATCAATGACCAAGAATCCATATTCAAGTACTGAGATTGGCCCATTGATGCGTGATGTGAAGAATAAGATCTGCCATCAGTTGGATTTATTAGGTCTTCTTGAGGATGACTATGGAATGGAATTGTTGGTTGCTGGTAATATCATTTCTCTTGATTTGAGCATTGCACACGTTTTTGAGCTAGTGTGGAAGAAATCAAATCAATCTTCTAATGTAAATAATTCCAACTTGGTGTCATCAAATGCTGTCACCTCATCTAGATATTGCCCACCTATGACAGTGACTTATCGCCTTCAGGTGTGTTTCTCTATCAGTGGTCACATGAATCGGCTCATTCGTTTAAACATTTGGTTTTGAATTTATTTCATATATGTATACAATTTCCAGGGATTGGATGGTGAAGCAACTGAGCCTATGATTAAAGAATTGGAGGAAGATAGAGAGGAGTCTCAGGATCCAGAGGTTGAATTTGCCATAGCGGGTGCTGTTCGTGAATGTGGTGGACTGGAGATACTGTTGGGCATGATTCAGGTAGACAGGAGTGCTCTCTTTTTATATCCATGGACTATGTTTCCACACACACACACGTCAAGCCAATAAATCCTTTATTCTTTGTTTGATTTCTTGTCTTGAACACTTTGTAGCCTATAGCTTAGAGCACTCTAGGATTAGAAGTATCAATTACAAAGATAACTGTTGTGAAACCTGCTTTATTTGCGGCCACTTTTGCTGTTTAATGGGCCACTTGATTTTCTACATTGGAGCAGCACATCACCTTTAGTGGGTTGGGGATAGAGGGCTTATAAGTTGGTGATTTATTGGTGATTTTTTTAGTGCTAATAACTTGTTTAATACATTACAAAGTCAAATACAAATTTGTTTCTAGCATTATTCTTTTGTGATTGCTTTGAGTATATGATTGTCTTTAACCTCTATTGTTTAAGGTATCTACTTCAAAAGAAATTGTGTATTGCCTAATATATGTATTGTTACAGGCACAGCTACTCTGTATGTTTGATGATTTTCATAAAATGTCATTCTACTGCTTGCAAACTTAAATTGCTAATATAGTTTTCTCACTTTTCCCTATTTACAGCGTCTGAGAGATGATTTCAAGTCCAATCAGGAGCAATTGGTTGCTGTTCTTAATCTTCTTATGTACTGTTGCAAAATTAGAGAAAATAGACGAGCTTTGTTGAAGCTAGGAGCTTTAGGTTTGCTTCTTGAAACTGCAAGAAGGGCTTTCTCAGTTGATGCCATGGAGCCAGCCGAAGGTATACTTTTGATTGTTGAAAGTTTGACTTTAGAAGCAAATGAAAGTGACAGTATAAGCATCACACAAGGTTCCTTTACTGTCACTAGTGAAGAAGCCGGGACAGGTGAACAAGCCAAGAAGATAGTTCTTATGTTTTTGGAGAGATTATCTCATCCATTGGGGATTAAGAAGTCAAACAAACAGCAGAGGAACACAGAGATGGTTGCTCGAATACTACCTTACTTGACTTATGGTGAACCTGCTGCAATGGATGCTCTAATCCAGCATTTTAGCCCATACCTGCAAGATTGGGATGCATTTGACAGTTTGCAGAAAAAACATTTGGACGATCCAAAGGATGATAATGTTGCTCAGCTAGCTGCAAAGCAGAGGTTCACACTGGAAAACTTTGTTAGAGTTTCAGAGTCACTTAAGACAAGTTCCTGTGGTGATAGATTAAAAGACATTATCCTAGAAAAGGGTATAACTAAATTTGCAATGAAACATTTGAAGGATAGTTTTGCCAATGCTGGGCAGACAGGCTACAAGACCAGTGCTGAATGGGCACAGGGTTTAACACTGCCTTCCATCCCTCTTATATTGTCGATGCTGAGAGGTTTGTCAATGGGACATCTCCTCACTCAAAAGTGTATTGAGGAGGAAGGTATCTTACCCTTGTTGCATGCCTTGGAAGGAGTTTCAGGAGAAAACGAAATTGGGGCAAGGGCTGAGAATTTGTTGGACACACTATCTAACAAGGAAGGAAAAGGAGATGGGTTCCTGGTGGATGAGGTGAGTAAGTTGCGTCATGCAACTAGAAATGAAATGAGGCGCCGGGCTTTGCGTAAGAGAGAGGAGCTGCTTCAGGTATTTTATATAAAATACCTTAATTTACATTATTTTTAGATTTTCATAAGTTGGTATTTTCTATGACTTAAAAAGAGTTTGGGGGATTAGCGGTCTATTTTGTTTCAACTGTTGAACAAAATGTTTGATGTGAAGTTGAAGATTTTGCTCAAAATATTTTCATTTGGCTTGTGCAATATATGGCATTGTATAGTATTACTTGGTATGTATTAGAATCTGATTTCCTGTTCTATTTTGCCTTGTCCGTTGTGTATGATGCAGGGGCTAGGAATGCGACAAGAACTGTCTTCAGATGGAGGTGAACGCATTGTTGTTTCCCGGCCTGTCCTTGAAGGTTTAGAAGATGTACAGGAGGAGGAGGATGGGTTGGCATGCATGGTGTGCCGGGAAGGATACAGTTTAAGACCTACTGATTTACTGGGTGCTTACTCTTATAGTAAGCGTGTGAATCTAGGTGTAGGCACTTCAGGAAGTGCTCGCGGAGAGTGTGTTTACACCACTGTAAGTTACTTCAATATTATTCATTTCCAGTGCCATCAAGAGGCCAAAAGAGCTGATGCTGCCTTGAAGAATCCTAAGAAAGAGTGGGATGGGGCAACACTTAGGAACAACGAATCTCTCTGTAATTCTTTATTCCCTGTCAGGGGTCCATCTGTTCCAATGGCACAATATATCCGTTTTGTTGATCAACATTGGGACAACCTTAATGCTCTTGGACGAGCAGATGGAAGCAGGCTTCGCCTGCTAACATATGACATTGTTCTGGTATGTTATTTGGCCTCAACATGTTATCTTTTTATGGGTTTTTTTTTTGTTTTTTTAAATTTTAATTGGTGAACTTGACTGATAAGATAATTAAAGGAAAAACCAAAGGAATCTTGTTCACGTAACATGTAAATGATTATGTCCCTGTTTGGATAAACAACTTAATTTGCAGCTTATAGCACAAATACTTATTTTAAGTTATTTCCATAACAACAGATAAAATAAAGTCAAACTATTTTAGTATCAGCTATAAGCTGTTTTCATAAGCTACCCTGAAGAGTATATGAAAATAAGTTGAAAACAACTTATGAACATGTCATAGGTTGATTTTATAATATCTGAGTCTGACGTGCTTATTCTAGTAGATAAATCATTTAATGTTGAATATTATTATATCTACAGAGGGATTTCCCTGCAATTATTTCTACACTGCTTGAATCAAGTGATTTTGTCGCACTCTTGTGATAATGCATTTTTCCCGTCTTTGTAGATGTTAGCTCGGTTTGCAACGGGAGCATCATTCAGTGCGGATTGCCGAGGTGGGGGACGGGAAAGCAATTCTCGGTTCCTCCCATTTATGTTTCAAATGGCACGCCATCTTCTTGATCAAGGAAGCCCCTTGCAGCGTCGGACCATGGCCAGGGCTGTATCAGCATATATAACCTCTTCTACATCAGATCTGAGACCCTCTTCTCCGTCTGGCACCCAACTTACATTGGGAACAGAAGAAACTGTCCAATTTATGATGGTGAACTCACTTCTCTCAGAGTCATACGAGTCCTGGCTGCAACATCGTCGTGCTTTTCTGCAGCGTGGAATTTACCATGCATACATGCAGCACACACATGGTCGTACCACTGCTCGTCCATCGTCCGCTTCAGCCTCTGTACAGGGTGTGGAATCTGGAAGTACGGACCAAAATGCTTCAACAGAAACAGGGCAGAATGATGAGCTTTTGTCTATTATTCGTCCAATGCTCGTCTACACAGGTTTGATTGAGCAGTTACAGCATTTCTTCAAGGTCAAGAAATCGACTAGCGCAACATCTGCAAGTACTGGTGGAGCTTCGTCCGCAACAGAAGAGGATGATGAAAGTGGAAGCCTCGAAGGTTGGGAATTGGTTATGAAAGAGCGACTCTCGAATGTGAAAGAGCTTCTCGGATTCCCAAAGGAGATGATTTCCTGGCTTGATGACATCAATTCTGCTAGTGATCTCCAGGAAGCCTTCGACATTGTTGGGGTTCTGCCAGAGGTTTTGTCTGGTGGGTTCACCCGTTGTGAAGACTTTGTGCAGGCTGCAATCAGTGCAGGGAAAAGCTGAAATAATATGAACCTCTCTTTTCATATATTCAAATATTAACAGCATATCTTATACTGAGAGAATGTAAAACGCTTTATATGTACTATGTTATTTTCAATTCACAAAGCTGATATCAAATGAAAAGGGTATTGTGATGACATGAGCTTAAGCTTTTACTCCATGCAAACAAACTTGTTCGAATAAGGAGAACTTCTTTTCTCGCCCCCCCTTCATGCCCTTCGGATGGATCAATCCAGAAAATATAACTACTAAAGCAATAATAACTACTAAAGGAGAAATATGTTTGATCACTGACTCACGAATCAATTAGTCATGGCAGGTCAAAAGAAGAAAACTAAATTTATGCCAATCCGTAGGAATGTTTACAACTACTAGACTAGATGAATAATCATAAAGCATATACTCATTTGATTCATTACAATTTGTTTTGATATAATGACATATTTCAATATCAAAGAAAATCAAATGATATTAACCGAATGAACTAATGGAACTGCTGAGTGCCTTCATTTTTATTTCACACAAGAATCTAGAAGTTAAAAAATTCGCATGTCTTGGTGTACTAGTTCTTGAATATATAAAGCAATAGATAGATTCTCCATATAAAACCCATACATTGATCAAAGAAGTATCAGACCAAAAGGGATAATTCTTATGGATAAAGAAATAGTTACTGCATTTCTCTGCCTAAGAATGTGTGTGTGAACCAAATTATAGTTACTGCATTTCTCTCTGTCTAAGATAATAATCAATTATATGTGTGTGTGAACCAAATTAAATAATTAAGTATTGCATTCCTTTTCCTAACATAAATACAGTAGAAATTTTGCTAACAAAAAGAGAATCAACTACCAAAATAAAATTGATGAAATGACATTCATAGTATCAAATGGTTTCTTTATTTGTCTTTAACATAACTAACAGAAGCCTAACAAAAAGACCAGTTTGTTTGAGTACAAGGTAAATGCCTAACAACAGAAATAAGAAAAGGATTATTGGTTTATCCCTCCAATTGGCAGACTACTTTCTTTATAAATTATTGATTTAATAAATCCTACCAAACTGAGCTTCTCAGGCATCAAAGTGTTGAAATCAAAACAAACTTGTTTTTTACTTTTTAGTACTGTAGGGAATATGTATCCCTTCTTTCCAGCTTTGATAGGACGCTCAACGCAAGGTAAGGGGCAAACATTATATAGTTTAGTCCATGATTCCTTCACACCAAGTTCACCCAAAACTGATATATAAAAAATATCCATTTCTTCACAAACCGAGATTAAAGCAATGGACCCGTTCAACACCAACAAGTCTTTCCAGAAATAATCATTCTCTGAAGATATGGGTGTTATATGAAATACCTCATTACTTAGGTCAATTGATAATAGATATACATCATCCTCGCAATCAACGTCATAGCCACACTCCATCCAAACACACTCCTTCATCTCTATAATCATACGGGACATCAAAACGAAGTTTCTTCCAGGAGTTATTTTGTAAGCTATATATCTCCCAAAAAAGATCATAATCATCCAATGATAGGTCATCAGGGATAGAGTTATTATGCATAAGGAATATCCTTATGCATGGTGCATAAACAAATCTCCACCATCCAATGCTTTTTTGATCAATTAGATTTTTTGATCAATCAAATACACTAAAACATGCATGGTGGAGATTTATTTATGCATCATACATAAGGATATTCCTTATGCATAATAACTCAACCCGGTCATCAGTATCACTATCAGTGTTACTATTTCGACTATACATTACTTGTCGAATAACCTTGTAGTCATCATTGATAGAATCATAAACAAAACCATGTCGAGTAATTTCAACATCCGTATAGCGTACAGACTCACGAAGGCTGGTAGGAATAACCTTGAATTCCTTGGTAGTTGGATTCCACAATACAACTCTATTATTCGGTTGAGAGCAACAAAATAGACAAAGGACCCCATGGATACTGCCAGATCCCACAACATAAAATTCAGGGTCAACCTCTTGAAAAGGATTTGGCCAATCTAATTTGATCTTATTCTCAAATCTCTCACCAGAAAGAGAATACAACTCAAATTTATCTTCATCATCATCATCATCATTGATATTCGTATTTTGAAGTAGTAGGAGAGATGTATCATCATAATACGAACGATTGTGACATAACAAATTTTTTAGGAACAAACTCATGAAATAAGGGTTACTAAACAAGAGAGTCCATGATTTGCATACGCATCCAAAACGGTTCAATGATTTCAAAGACAATTTTGATAGGATGGAAAACGCAAGATCGTCGGGTATATCATTACTAACCTTTTCAGTTTCCAGCTGCTCGGGCGAAAAATATTCCATCTCCATGACTTCGAGATTGCAATTTGCAACCTTCTTAGTCGGCGTGAAGACCGAAGCTTTTTGTAGTGCTAGCAGGAATCCCTTCGGCTAGTTCGTAAAAAAGCAAGGAAGCAATAGTTCGAATACACGAAGACACTTCTCTATCTATCTTTTCTCCTCTCGAAAACGGTAACAGGCAAAAAAATAAGATGGAGAAATTAGGGTTGTATTTCAATTTTTTTGAAAACAAAATAATTATATCATCTTTTAAGTTAATTATTTTAAAGGTATATTAATTAATACTATTTAATTATTTAGAAGATATATTAATTAATTCTACTATATATTAATATTGACTCGCTTACCAAGCGTTACTGATATTATAATCGGTTTAGATTTCATATTGTGATGAGTTACATTTGGTCAAATCAGGTTGTGGTGTAAAAAAGAAAGTTATACATAGTCTTACAAATAGCCAATTATAAAAAAGAGATCGTACCCACAAGAATTGTTTAAGGAACTATTTTATTCAACGCAAAAAATAACTAAATAACATATAGGGTTTAAAAGTTAAAAAGAAAATGATTAAAAATGGTTTTGAGACCAAAGTTTGAAAATTGTTGAAATAATATGGATTAGAACCAGAAAGAAAAGAAACACTCTATAGAAAATACACAATTTATTTGATTACTAATGCTTGAATGATTCAAGTACATATTGTGAACTCCTTTTTATAAGAGAAGAGTAACTATAATAGCTTATATGCATGAAAACAAGTGTTACAAGAGAAACATGCAACAAGACAAAAGAAAAATGCGAGCAACAATATGTGTATTACATGCAACATGTCAAGTGTACTACGTGCAACATGTTATGGATGAATCATATAAGGAATGTGTTTGGACCAAAATGTATGGACTATGCTTTTGGGCCTCAATCATTCTCTATCATAATGAGAGATTTTCTTTTTGCACCCCCCGCGTGTCTCTTTCACCCCCTGAACTTCCCAAAATATCCTCTTCCTCTGTATCATTTCTTACCGTATTTTTTCTTTTTTCTTTTTTTAGTTATAATTTTAGATAGCTTCGTGTAAACGGCCGCATAGTTTTTTATAGACTAATTATAATTCTTCTACCGGTGTTGTTTTGTCAATATGATTGGAAGAATTATGTTAGTCGGCAAGGGACTTTTTATGTCATAATTGAAAGATTTATGATTAATCGAAAACAAAATTAATTATTATACACTGATCAAAGAAGTATCAGAACAAAAGAGATTCTATTTGTAGATAAATAAATAGTCACTACATTTCTCTGCCTAAGATAACAATCAGTCATGTGTGTGAACCAAACCATAGTTACTGCATTTCTTTCTGTCTAAGATGATAATAAATTATATGTATCTGTGAATCAAATTAAATAATTAAGTATTGCATTTCTCTGCCTAACCTAAATATAGTAGCAATTTTGCAAACAAAAAGAGAATCAACTACCAAAATAAAATTGATGAAATGACATTCATAGTATCAAATGGTTTCTTTATTTGTCTTTAATACAATAATTAACCGAAGCCTAACAAAAAAGACCAGTTTGTTTGAGTAAGAAATAAGAGAAATAATAAGAAAAGGATTATTGGTTTATTCCTCCAATTGGCAGACTACTTTATAAATTATTGACTTACTAAATCCTACCAAAGTGAGCTTCTCAGGCATCAAAGAGTTGAAATCAAAACAAACTTGTTTTTCATTGTTTAGTACCGTAGGGAATATGTATCCCTTCTTTCCGGCTTTGATAGGACGCTCAACGCAGGGTAAGGGGCAAACATTATAAAGTTTAGTCCATGATTCCTTCACACCAAGTTCACCCAAAATTGAGATATAAAAAGTATTCATTTTTACACAAATTGAGATTAAAGCAATGGATCCATTCAATACCAACAAGTATTTCCATAAATAATCATCCTCCGAAGAAATGGGTGTTATATGAAATACCTCATTTCTTAGGTTAATGGATAATAGATATACTTCATCATCTTTATCATCGTCGTAGCCATCTTCACCCAACCAATGACACACTCCATCCAAACACACTCCTTCATCTCTATAATTATACAGAACATCAAAATTAAATTTCTTCCAGGAGTTACTTCGTAGGCTATATATCTCCCAAAAGAGATCATAATATATATCAGCCAATGACATGTCATCAGTATCACTATTGGTGTCACTATTTCGATTATACATTATATGTCGTATAACCTTATAGTCATCATTGATAGAATCATAAGCAAAACCATGTCGAGTAATTTCAACATCCATACAGACTCACGGAGGCTGGTAGGAATAACCTTGAATTCCTTGGTAGTTGGATTCCACAATACAACTATATTATTCGGTTGAGAGCAACAAATTAGACAAAGAACCCCATGAATACTGCCATATCCTACAACATAAAATTCAGGGTCAACCTCTTATTCTCAAACCTCTCACCAGAAAGAGAATACAACTTGAATATAACTTCATCATTCATATTCGTATTTTGAAGTAGTAAGAGAGAGGTATCATCATAGTAAGAACGATTATGACATAACAAATTTTTGAGGAACAAACTCATGAAATAAGGGTTTTTAAACAAGAGGGTCCATGATTTGCGTACGCATCCAAAACGGTTCAATGATTTCAAAGACAATTTTGATAGGATAGAAAACGCAAGATAATCGGGTATATCATTGCTAACCTTTAGAGTTTCCAGCTGCTCAGGCGAAAAACATTCCATCTTCATGACTTCAAGCTTGCGATTTGCAACCTTCTTAGTGGGCGTGAAGACCAGAGCTTTTTGTAGTGCTAGTAGGAATCCCTTCGGCTAGTTCGTAAAAGAGCAAGGAAGCAATAGTTCGAGTACACGAAGACACTTATCAATCTATTCTTTTTTTGTTGACAAATCTCGATCTATCTTTTCTCCTCTCGAAAACGGTAAAAGACAGAAAATAAGATGGAAAAATTAGGGTTTTTTTTTTCTTCAATTTTTTGAATGACAAAACCGTTTTATTCAAAATATTTATGAAAACAAAAGTTGTTCCTATGTCTAGGTTAGTTTAATTCGTTTCGCTTAAGTTAAAACATGTTTATATCTCATTATAGTCTTAATGTTTATGTCTAAGTCATTAAGTAAGAGTCATGCATCCCTTCTTTACTTAATCATATTAATTATTAACTTTCATTTATTAAAAGATGTCCATCCTCTGATATGCAGTGTTGTGCCACTTGTTGCCAGAAATGCAATAAGGAAATGGAGTGTTGGTTAAGAAAATGAAAATGGAGGTGTAGCCAACTTCAATCAATGCAAGGTTATGGGATCTCCAAACTAGGGTTTAAATGACTCCTCCTTATATATGAATCTTCTTGGATCTTAGATCAAACCTAATTGGATAATGATAGCCAAATGGAATAAGGTACATGGGGGTCACCAGTTGGCATGTCTTTGGTAGACATCCTTGTTCTTATTCATTCTTCCAAACACAACTCTTACACATGCATGCAAATTTCGGTTGTACGGAATCAGGTGTCATGACTATTGTTATCAGTTGAGAACACAAAGTCTTCTCATGTTTGACTCTTGTATAACTATCAAGATACTAGATTTCACCAATGTAAACTCTTTACATCAAAATAACGTGAAATCTACAAAACACGACACATAGTGTGTTTGACTCAAAATACTAGAAATCTACTAAAAATAACTCAACAATAAAATAAACCGCCATATTAGGAGAATAATCGAAGTATTAAAGGCCTAAAAACCTCACGTAAAGTGAGTCATCACATGTGACACATCATATAGATATGCATGAAGATATTATACGACTTAATATATAGGATTATTTGAATCTTCTCCAATTGTTTCCCTCATGTTGGTCGGTGACACTGTAGTATGATTAATTTTTCCTATATATGGAAAAAATATGTCACAAAATTTTTTCCTCATACGGTAAAAACAAATTTCTAAATCTAATGGGACAAGTTTGTACATCGATTTGTGTAAAGTACAAGATAATTTTCTCTTCTTTTTTTTTTTTTATAAATATTTTATATGTGAATTTTATTGTAAATTAGTACATGATGAAAGTAGACATATTCTGTACTTGCATATTTATATAGTCTAACATGCAGTTGAAGACTTACTAATAATGAAGGAATGCATATGAGTAAATTTGTAATTCTCTTAAAGGCTAAATGCACTCAAAATCAAATCATTGAAAAATTGTGCAGCAATTCAAACACAATGCCTAACAAATATGCAGTCAAAGATTCTACCTAGGATTTGGAATTTCTGTTGAATCAACATATTCATATATCAATCATAATTATGCAATCAATTAAAGACAAGTAGAAGAATACTTAATTACAATTTCAGAACAGCCATTGGAAACATGATTTTTTGTATTGCAAGAAACATCATATAATTGGCCATGAGCAACCTTAATATGCTTATCCACTTTTTCAACTTGAGAAGATTCTATATTTGCCTCACAAAGCATGAAATAAGGAACTAAACAAGAGGGTCCATGATTTGCGTATGCATCCAAAATGGTTCAAAGATTTAAGATTTTCTTTTTCAATTTTCTGAATGACAAAACCGTGTTAGTCAAAATATTTCAGAAATATTAATATACTACTACATATATTAATATTATCGACGCGCTTACCAAGCATCCTGACATAGTAGTCGGTTTAGATTTTCTATTGTGAGGATTCATATTTGGTCAAATCACGCCATATAAATCTATGAAGATATTACATGGATTAATATATAAAAAAGTGACACTATAATATGATTTATTGGATTGACAAAAATAGAGCATCTATGCATCTCAAAATTCAAGACTAGATAGAACTGCTCCTTGCCTTAAGGTAATCTAAGTCTCAGATTAATAAGAAATTTGTGGTGAAAATGGAGTAATAATTATTGTATTCTTCAGTTGCTTCCTTTTGTTAGAAATGTTAAGGTATATACCATTTGGTTTTCACCACCAGTTAAATTTGGTTCGGGGGTCAGTTCTGGCATAAAGTGGTTTCAGCCCCCTTCCGATCGCAATTGCGGGGGATCGAACCGTGGTCCTCCCTACCAAGTTCAGCGCCAATCACCACTGAACCAACTGACGATTGGTAAGGTATATACCATTTAACTTGTGAATATGTAATTTCATGCCAACCACAAGCATTCCAAAATATTGTGTACTGTAAGTTTCACAATGATATAATAAATAAGTGACTGTTGTATCACATAATAACTTGACAGCAAAAATTACCAAACTTCAAAACATAACAAGATAACAATCAACACTAATATAAAACAGATCATACTTATGCCATAAAATACAATTAACACTATCATACAACAAAGTTTGAACTACATTCATTTTATTTAGTACAACAGAATACTTATTCATCCTATATATCTGTACCAAAGACTCAAAGATGTACTCATCCCATTTAACAGCATGCAGCAATGCATTCATCCCATAACAAAGGAATTGAACATCCTGAAACAAAATTCAAATTCATTATTAGGAAGATTTACTTTTATACTTATCTTAAACTTATTTGTTGACAAATCATTGAACATTGATCAATGCAATACAAATTGTATAAATGATTTAGTATTTCAACATGCTGTGCCACTAAACCTTTCTATATTCATGATTCAGTTAAACCACAAAAATTAAAATAGCATGGTAAGAAAGAACACAAGTACCTGCCTATCATTCATTCATCCACTTTAGAGCAACTAGCCAGGTACATTGATCACTGCTTCCACCACTTGAAGATTCTCAATATTATAGCATTCAAGAATTTGGAGTTTTTTTCTCTCCAAGATGGGTGCAACAATATTGAGCCTACTAAGCCAACGAAACCGGTGAAGAATCCTATCCCCATGCTCATGAATAATGCTTCCAAAAATATTGAACTGTCATCTCCTTCATCAGTTGCTTGCACTTGATGCTTTGGTTGCTCTTCGTCTGGACATTTTATATGAAGTGGTTCTCCACAGAGATTGGAATTTCCTTCAAAACTTGAAGCATTAAATGTCTGCAACTGCGTTCCGATTGGAATTTTTCCAAGAAGTTGATTGTTTGACAGATCCAACATAGTGAGGCGATCAATATGAGCTATACTGGAAGGAATTTTGCCTGACAGACGATTTCTTGACAGATCAAGAAATTCGAGTGATTTGAAGTTTCCTATGTTTGAAATGATTTCCCCAGTGAGATTGTTCCTTGACAAATTTAAGGAAATTAATCCAAATAAGTACTCAATTTCAGTTGGTATTTCCCCCGTAAGATGGTTGCTTGAGAGATCAATGGTTTTTAACAAAACATCTGCTTTTGGGTAGGCTTGGTCTACACCTTTCCACATCAGGAATAGTTCAAAAAAATTTGGTAGAAAATAAGACCCATCCTGGTAAATGAATTTATACGAACCATCCAATGCTATAGTTGAACTTTTGGCGTCCTGAGCCATTGAAGTAAAATTATTTACACACGTTGGGATTCCTCCCGATAAGTTATTAAGCGACAAATCCAAGACATGAAGTTTTTTCAAATAACAGATATTTGAAGGTAGATTTCCATACAAGTTATTGAATCGGAGACTTAAAATTACTAATTGGTGTAAATTGTCTCCGATCCATGAAGGTAATGGACCATGAAACATATTTTGTCCGAGGTCTAACCAAGCCAACTTGTTTGAAAAATTCTTCAAGGCAGAAGTAATTTGTCCACTCAAACTATTATTTCTTAAAATCAAAGCTTTCATGTTATCAAGGGCAGTCATTGAGAATGGAATATTTCCCGACAACTTATTATTACTTAAATAAACAAACTGTAATGAGGGTAAATTATTCCAACAATCAGGCAACTCACCCGTTAGTTGATTGTCTGACAAGTCCAATGATACCAAAGGTTGAGGCTTACTTTTGCTGCATAGAAAGGAATCAAAATCTGAAAATTTGTTGTAGGAAAGCTGCAGTGCTGTTGCTTGCAATAAAAAGGAAGGAATGGAACCTTCAAGTTGATTTGAATTCAAATCTATAAAAGGCTTATTGGTAAGCTTGAGTTCCAAATTGGGAATCCTACCGATGATATTGTTGTCTGACATTTTCATGATACCTAGTGTTGGCAGTTTTTCCCAAAACCATGTAGGAATTCTAGAATTTACATTGCAATATGAAAGGATAACAACTGATATGTAATTTTGTGTTTGAAGCCAATTAGGAAATCTAGAATTCAGATTGCAATATAGCAGATTCAAATTTATTAATTGAAAAGGAGGAACCCAATTATCACTAACCTTCATATTCAATAAGTTTTCATTCAAATATAGGTCTTGCAAATTGGAGAGGTTGGTGAAATGAGATTCAGAGACAACACCTTCAAAAGAGTTTCTGCTTAGGTCCACATACTTTAACTCCGTAAGAGATCCGATGCTCGTTGGTATTTCTCCAATTAATTTATTGCCATCAAGATACAAAGTTGTCAAAGATGAGAGGATTGAAAAGTCAGGTAACATGCCATAAATTTGATTATTTGTTAAGGATAGTTCATATAACGAGGATACATTTCCAATGCAGTGTGAATAGTTATTATGGATGATAAAATATGAAATTTCTCCACTTAAGTGGTTATTATCAGCCCAAAATCTCTGCAAAGTGCATATGGTCCCAATGGAAGTAGGGATCTTGCCTTCTAGACTATTGTCGTGTATAATGAGATGCACAAGTGAATGCATTATGTTTCCAAAATCTTCAGGAATTGTACCTCTTAACAAGTTATAAGAAAGGTCAAGGTGTTCAAGGTTAGAGCTGTAGTTAAGGAATGGGATTGCTCCAATGAGTTCATTGTTGCTGAGATCAAGGTATCGCAATTGTCAGAGATTCCCAAGTTGAGAAGGAATCTTCCCATCATAATTGCCATGTGAGAGATCAAGGTACCTTAAGTTGCTAAAGGAGCCAATAAATTTCGGGATATGACCGCTAGTAAGCAAAAAACTGAGGTCGAGATATTTTAGATGTTGCAACTCAGTAATTGAAGGATTGATTTCTCCGTGTGTTCTTGAACGATGCAAATCAAGCCTTTGAACATAACCTGTTCGGTTGTTGCATTGGACACCGTTCCATTTGCAACAATCGGCATAATTTGGACCGTCCTTCCATGTGGACAGCATTCCATACTCATCGTGAAGGCCATGTTTGAATGTAAGGAGTGCTTGTCTCTCATTTTCTTTGCACTTTGTTTCTCCATTCTCTATTGCTGAGTTGAATCCAACAATGGAGGACAACACCAACAATGCATGTAATATAAGAATAGTATAGTTTCTCATCATCATTTCAATTATCTGATAGATGCTATATTCTGAAGAGTTATACAAGCACTTGTAAATTTATACTAATTTAATTGCATACACAAAAGTCAAAAGGAAACATGAAATGGGTCCAAAAAGAAAATATTAACATGAGATTCCGACGTTTGAAAGAAAGCAGAAAAGTGCAATGGAAATAGCAAGCAAAATAATCCCAAGGACAATTTAATCTTTTCTTTAGTATAATAACTATAATGGAAGACTTGGAAATCAAGCACACTTTCTCTTAATGAAAAGTTTATATTAATGGAACACTTTGGAAAAAGATTTCACACGGTAAGAAATTTTTCCACACGGCAAAAACAACTTCTAAACTACGGTGATTAAAGATAACCCGACATAATAAATATATTGTTAAAAACTTGACCAGAAAAATATGGTTAAAAATTCATTGTTGTACCAAAAGTAAAATATACATCAAAAGGAAACTTCAGTTCAATCAACTTCGTCCACATTCGAGTTGTGCTGCTAATCATAGATGTTTTATACGAGAATATCGTAATATATTAAGTGTTACTTAAGTTTCAAATTAATTATCTTTTTTTTCTTCTCTTTTAACTCTAGCCTAGTCGTCACTACTTTTTTCTTCTTCTTACTCTATTGAAGAAGGGTGATTTAAGGTCAATTTTGACTTGAAATCACTCCTCCAAATTATTTTTCTTTCTCGTTATAATAAATAAGTGATTTTTCACATACTTGTTTGTTTTAATTTCCTATCTTCATGCGGTGTATTTTGTTGTCGGTTTATCACTACTCCAAGGTTGCTTTAGTGTATTTTGACGTGTTATGGTTGCAACAGACGCTACCAGAGTTATGTGCATTTCTGAGGACAAAATTTTTAGGAAATAAGCCAAATTTCGTCGGAAATGTTGCATTTACGAGGAAGCCCTTCCAGGTAATACGGCTGCTATTCAGAAAAAATTGGGGCATGGTGAAGTGATTTTGATGCAAGCGGAATTGGCGTATTCCCACCACAGAAGCCTAATATTGGAGTATCAAATGGTTTCTTTATTGTCTTATACACAATAATTAACAGAAGCCTAACAAGAATATCAGTTTCTTTAAGTACAAGTTAAATACCTAACAACTAATATCATATAACACTTGGGCAGAAATAAGAAAAAGATACTTTCTTTATGTATCCTTTCTTTCAAGTTTTGACAGAACGCTCAATGCAAGGTACGGGACAAACATTATAGAGTCTAGTCCATGATTCCTTCGCACCAAATTCACCCAAAACATTATAGAGTTTCATATAAATAAATAAATAAATAAGTGACATGGTAATACAATCAACAAAATACCAAACTTCAAAACATAACAAAGTACAATCAACACTAACGTACAACAGATTATACTTATGCCATAAACTACAATCAACACTATCATACAACAAAGTTTGAACTACATTCATTTTATTTAGTACAACAGAATACTTATTCATCCTATATATCTGTAACCAAAAGACTCAAAGATGTACTCATCCCATATAACAGCATGCAGCAATGCATTCATCCCATAACAAAGGAAATGAAACATCCTGAAACAAAATTCAAATTCATTATTTGCAATAAACATCACTTGATGAAAAATAGGGATTGGAACGTTTCGTACAAAAATTAGATAATGTTCTTTACAGCCTCTGCTACATTATTCATCATTTCAAAATTAGCATTAAGAAATAGATATAAAAAAGATAAAAACAAGTACCTAATCATTTAATCAGGAGGACATGTAAGTTTCAGACTGATATTGTCTTTGATGACAGATTATTGAACACAGAAATGCAATACAAATTGTAGAAATGCTTTAGTTACATTTTTATTTTTATTTTTGAATGGCAAAATGCTTTAGTTACTCTTAGAATTGAGTATTGGGCCTAACTCATCAGACCATCTCACAATTGATGTGGGGGTAGCCCAGCAGATCGTAGAGAGGCTCTGATACCATTTTAGAATTGAGTATTGAGCTCAACTCATCCTTACAAAACCGGCTCGTAAGGTAAGGAATGCCCTCACTTTATAAAGATCATCTCGCAACCGTTGTGAGACTTCTTCTTAACAGTTACATAATAAATCATCAGAGGTAATATTAAAATTGTAATTTATAAAGCAACCATCCTTAGGCTAAAAGTATTCATGATTCGGTACAAATAGCATAGTAAGAGAGAACAGAAGTACCTGCGCCTCATTCATTCATCTACTTTAGAGCAACTAGCAAGGTACATTGATCACTGCTTCCACCACTTGAAGATTCTCAATATTATAGCATTCAAGAATTTGGAGTTTTTTTCTCTCCAAGTTGGTAGCAACAACATTGAGCCTACAAAGCCGACGAAACCAGTGAAGAATCCTATCCCCATGCTCATGAATAATGCTTCCAAAAATATTGAACTGTCATCTCCTTCATCAGTTGCTTGCACTTGATGCTTTGGTGGCTCTTCGTCTGGACATTTTATATGAAGTGGTTCTCCACAGAGATTGGAATTTCCTTCAAAACTTGAAGCATTAAATGTCTGCAACTGCGTTCCAATTGGAATTTTTCCAAAGAGTTGATTGTTTGACAGATCCAACATAGTGAGGCGATCAATATGAGCTATACTAGAAGGAATTTTGCCTGACAGATGATTTCTTGACAGATCAAGAAATTCAAGTGATTTGAAGTTTCCTATCTTTGAAATGATTTCTCCAGTGAGATTATTCCTCGACAAATTCAAGGAAATCAATCCGATTAAGTACTCCATTTCAGTTGGCATTTCCCCTGAAAGACGGTTGCTTGAGAGATCAATGGTTTTTAAAAACTTATCTGCATTTTTATAACGTTGGTCTACACCTTTCCACATCAAGTATAGGTCAAAATCATATGGAACAGAATAAGACCTGTTGGATATTGCCTTCGAAAACTCAAAAACAGGAAGGAAACAAGTGCAGGAACAGGTGCTGCCATCTACGCCCAGGCGCAGCTATCCTGCGCGGGGCGCAGCCTGCTGAAGGGTTGGAGTTGTGCTGCTGCCATCTGCGCCCAGGCGCAGCTATCCTGCGCGGGGCGCAGGTCCGCGAGCCTATATAAGGTTGTTTGCGTTTTCTGAGTTGAATAAGGTGTTTTTATGGTTTCTGAAGCCAACACAAAGACTAGGGTTAATAGAAAAAGTTCTTGGGAAGACTCTAGGGTTGGGGAAACATTCTATCACCTTGGGAAACACTTGGAATTGAATCTCTTGGTCACGGGGAGAGATTCGGGACTAGGGTAGAATTAGGAAAACACTAATTCTTGTAACTCTTGTGGAGAATCTTATTGTAATCAAGGTTTCTATTGATAAGTGGAACGGAGAGGGTTGCCCTCCCCCCAGATTAGGTTCATTAACACCGAACTGGGTCAACAAATATTACTGTGTTCTTTACCGCTTTCGTTGTTTGTTCTTGTTCGTGATTATATTGTTTGGTTCTCACTGTTTTGGTTGCTTAATTTATTTGCTCCACACACTAAAGGTTATTGGTGTGAGTTAATCGAATTCACAACAAGACCAACTGCCAGCTTTAGTGAAATTGATATTATATGAATGACCTGTTGATGTAGTGTCTTGAGTCATTGAAGTAAAATTCTTAACACATACTAGAAATCCACCTGATAAGCTATTTAGTGACAGGTCCAAGACTTGAAGTTCTCTCAAATTACACAGGTTTGAAGGTAAACTTCCATAGAAATTATTAAATCGGAGACTTAAAATTACTAATCGGTGTAAGTTGTCTCCGATCCATGAAGGTAATGGACCATAAAATTTATTTTGTCCTAGGTCCAACAAAGCCAGCTTGTCTCCTCCAATCAACGAGGAAGTAAGTTTTCCACTCAAACTATTATTTCTTAAAACCAAAGCTTTCATGTTAACAAGGGCAGCCATGGAGAATGGAATATTTCCGGACAACTTATTATTACTCAAATCAACAAACTGTAATGAGGTTAAATTATTCCAACAATCAGGTAACTCGCCCGTTAGTTGATTGTCCGACAAGTCCAATAATCCCAAAGGTCGAGGCTTACTTTTCCTGCATAAAAAGGGAACTATATCTGAAAATTTATTGTTGTTAAGATACAGTGTTCCGGCTTGCAATAAAAAAGTAGGAATGGAACCTTCAAGTTGATTTGAACTCAAATCTATGAAAGGATGGTTGGTTAGATTGAGTCTTGCCGGTGAGATTACTGTTTGAAATCCTCATGATAGCTAGTGTTTGCAATTTCTGCCAAAACCAAGTAGGTATTGGAGATATATTACTGACATGTGAAAGGGAAAGAAAGACTAAGTAATTTTGTGTTTGGATCCAATTAGGAAATCTTGAATTCAGATTGCAAGATGATAGACCTAAATCTAGTAACTGAAAAGGAGGAACCCAATCATTACTAACATTTAGAGTCAACCGATTACGAGACAATTGTAGAGTGTTCAACTCAGAGAGGTTTGTAAAATGGGATTCAGTGACAACCCCGTCAAAAGAGTTTACATCCAACGTCAAAATCTCTAACTTTGTCAGTGATACGATGCTTGTAGGTATTTCTCCAAATAAGTTATTGGCATATAGCTGTAAGATTCTCAAAGATGATAAAGTTGCAATGTCTCATAACGTGCCTGAAATGCAATTTTCCGCCAAAACCAGTTCGTGTAATGAGGACACATTTCTATTGCATTTCGAACGATTAGTATGAGTAAAACTTGAAATGTCTCCACTCAATTTATTATCATTAGCCCAAAATGCCTGCAAGGTGCATATATTCCCAATGGATTTTGGGATCTCTCCATCTAAACGGTTTCTTGATAGATTGAGACTTACAAATGAATGCATTTTGTTTCCAAAATCATCAGGAATGCTACCTTTTAATATGTTTTCAGAAAGGTCAAGGTGTCGTAGTTGCGAAAGATTTCCAAGTTGAGAAGGAATTTGCCCACCATAATTACCATTTGAGAGACTAAGGTATTGTAACTTGCTGAACAAGCCAATGAATTTTGGGATTTGGCTGTTGGTATTCAAGTAACTGAGGTCTAAATATTTTAGATGTTGTAGCTCGGTTATTGAAGGATTTATTTCGCCACTCAAATGATAATTACCAAAACCGCGTAGATCAAGTTTTTGAACGTAGCCGGTTTGATTGTTGCATTGAATTCCATTCCATTTGCAGCAATCTGCATTTGGACTGTCTTTCCATGTAGACAACATGTCATACTCGTCTTGAAGGCTTTGTTTAAACGTAAGGAGTGCGCGTCTCTCCCTCTCTTTGCATTTTGTTTCTCCATTTTTGGTTTCTGAGTTGAATCCAACAACGGAGGACAACACCAACACTGCAATAATACAGATTCTCATTATAATTTTACTGATAAGATAAAATTGAGATTTTTTTTTTTTTTATTTTGTCGAGAAATTGAGATTCTCTAATGAATTATATCATAAGTTATGCAAACAAGTGGTATATATATAAAGAACTGTGTTCAAGCACTGTGTTTTTTTTTCCTGATTTCATTATTTGCTTGCTCATTGGATGAAAATTTTTGTGGATGACAATTTTTTGTACTCATTAGCATTTTCCACATTCACATTACTATCATTTATTTTATCACGATTTTTAATTACCAACAAATTTTTTTATATCGAAAAATTTAAATGAAAAAAATTAATTCTATAATCAAAATCTCTAAGTTCTAGCTTAAAATTAGAATCAATTTTGAAAAAAAAAATTAATTCTACTTGAAAGAAATCAAACATTATTTACTTTTTTATAATTAATTTTGCCTATTGAAAAAATAGAACCAAACATACACGACAAAACAAGTCGTCTAACCCAATCCGTGTAGAAAGGGCAAAAACAAACATCAAAATGGACATAATAGACCGGCCAATAATGTCAAGTAAGCCATTTTATACGTTAAATAATTTAGTGCAAGTGATAAGGTTTGTTGACATGGATATTGTGCAAATTTGAAAGCAAATGTTAGACTTGGTGACATTCTACCCTAGAATGTAAGAGATACAAAATAATAAAGTAAAAATACTGTTAGTAATATGCACTCAGGATTTGATGCAGTTGAAAATCACACAGTTTCACACTGTTATAACATCTCAGCCGTTGATTATTAGATCGGATGGATCAAATTAATTCATGTACAAAATTACTAGAAACAATCATAGTCATACAATTTTGATCGGACGGCTCATAACTGTTACAGCAAGAAATCCATTTCCTTAATTTTATAACTATGTTAATTATTAATAATTTATAATTGTAAAAAATAAAATAAAAAAAATTAAATGTGTTTGCAATAATATTTATACTTTCGCTTAATTTGGCATAAAATTAACAAATAGTTTATAATTGATTATTGATAATTTATAAGTTAATAGAAATGTTTAAAAAAATAAATTGTTCAACCAACTAAGGCATTCTTAAATCCTATAAGCCCCTTTATTTAATATTTAATAGTAGAATGGAATCTACATAAAATCATCATAAACCAAATACTCCAATCTCAGATAAAGAGAGTACATAGCTCAAGCCAATAGTTTGATAAATGTTACATAGACTTTACTTCTCTTAAAAAAATAAAAACCGATGACTTGTATGAAAATTACATATATATGGAAAATAGTACTCCCTCCTATCATTGTTATAAACAAAAAATATTTTTTAAATTTATTGAAAATTGATGTATCTGACTTATATTATAAACTAAATGCATCAATTTTTCAATAAATCTAAAAAGAAGTATTTTGCTTATAATAGTGACCGAAAACATTAACTCCATAGTGCATACATGACTCGTCCTGAACTAGGATTCTTCCACTACTAAGTTCCTAATGCAGTGTTCAACAAGCGTACTTAACAGTCTGCTGCGAAGTATGCAGCCTAGATACAGCTGGTGTGCCGAACAAATTGAGGCATTGCAATAGCATGAAAGCACCATCATTCAAATGATTTCGATCGATTACAATCTAACATTTCCACGCGACAAATTTGAAATATTCTGGGAAGTTAAATAGCACAAGGACACTTATGAATCCAACCAAAGTTTTCTAGAGTGAATCCACCGATGAATCCAACACTGCCAAGACAGCAGAAGGACACTTATCAGCAGAAGTGACAATGCATTTGAGCCGGTTTATTACTACTTCAAGGTTGCTTTAGTTTATTTCGACGTGTTACGGATGCAACAGAACAGAAAAAATCCAGCTATGTTAAAATGATTTTGTTGCGGGCGGAATTGGCGTACTCCCACCGCAGAAGCCTAATATTGGAACCCAAAAGCTTTCAACTTGTGATAGTGATGGACATAGGCATTTGAATGCCACATTTAAAGAAAAGACTAATAATGTCTGCAGTGGCCAACATATTAATGAAAGTGATATAAAATGTGGCTTCCATTTCTTTGCCAAACTCAAGAATCAAGTTTGTGTCCTTGCCAATGGCATTCAGTAGCATATAGAATAGTTACTGCATTTCCCAGCCTAAGATAATGATCATTATGTGTGTATGTGTGAACCAAACTAAATAGTTATATATTGCATTTCTTTGCCTAACATAAATATAGTAGAAATTTTGCAAGCAGAAAGAGAATTAACTACAAAAATAAAAATTGATGAAATGACATTCATAGTATCAAATGGTTTCCTTAAATGTCTTATACATAATAATTAACACAGAAGCTTAACAAAACGACCAGTTTGTTTGAGTACAAGGTAAATTAAAATACCTAACAACTAATACCATTGACTATTGGGAAGAAATAAGAAAAAGATTACTGGTTTATTCCTCCAATTGGCATACTACTTTTTTTATAAATTATTGACTTACTAAATCCTACCAAACTGAGTTGCTCAGGCATCAAAGTGTTGAAATCAAAACAAACTTGTTTTTCATTGTTTAGCACTGTAGGGAATATGTATCCCTTCTTTCCAGCTTTGATAGGATGCTCAATGCAAGGTAAGGGGCAAACATTATAAAGTTTAGTCCATGATTCCTTCACACCAAGTTCACCCAAAACTGATATATAAAAAGTATTTATTTCTTCATAAACCGAGATTAAAGCAATGGATCCGTTCAACACCAACAAGTCTTTCCAGAAATAATCATCCTCTGAGGATATGGGTGTTATATGAAATACCTCATTGCTTAGGTCAATTGATAATAGATATACTTCATCATCGTTATCATCGTCATAGCCATCTTCACCCAACCAATGACACACTCCATCATGACACACTCCTTCATCTCTATAATTATACGGAACATCAAAATTAAGTTTCTTCCAGAAGTTACTTCGTAAGCTGTATATCTCCCAGAAGAGATCATAAGATATATTAGCCAATGACATGTCATCAGTATAACTATAAGTGTCACTATTTCGATTATACATTACCTGTCGTATAACCTTATAGTCATCATTGATAGAATCATAAGCAAAACCATGTCGAGTAATTTCAACATCCATATAGCGTACAGACTCACGGAGGCTGATAGGAATAACCTTCAATTCCTTGGTAGTTGGATTCCACAATACAACTCTATTACTCGGTTGAGAGTAACAAATTAGACAAAGAATTCCATGAATACTACCTGGTCCCACAACATAAAATTGTGGGTCAACCTCTTCAAAAGGATTTGGCCAATCCATTTTGGTCTTATTCTCAAATCCCTCACCAGAAAGAGAATACAACTCAAATATATTTTCATCATTGATATTCATCTTTTGAAGTAGTAGGAGAGACGTATCATCACAGCAACGATTATTACATAACCATTTTTTTAGGAACAGGCTCATGAAATAAGGGTTTCTAAACAAGAGGATCCATGATTTGCATACGCATCCAAAACGGTTCGATGATTTCAAAGACAATTTTGATAGAATGGAAAACACAAGATCTTCGGGTACATCATTGTTAATCTTTTCATTTTTCCTAGGCACAAAACATTCCATCTTTATCGACTGCCAGCTTGCAATTGCGAAACCAGGGTTTTTTTTGTCAATTTCCTGAATTGTGAAACCGGTTAGTCAAAACATTTCAGAAATCAAAAGAATAATTATTTAATACTGTTTAATTATTCTAAAGTTATAGTTATATTAATTAATTAATTCTATGAGACATTAATATTGACACACTGGCCTAGCGTTAATGACATCATAGTCGGTTCAGATTTCGTGAGTAGTCATATTTGGTCAAATCACATTGTTTCGTAAAAATGTTGTGCAAGTATACACAATCATACTAATAGCAAGTGATAAGATAGAGATTGTATCCACAAGGATTGTTTAAGGAAACTATTCTATTCAACACAGAAAATAATTATTAGCTTATGAGCAAGAAGTAACCAAATAGTATACCGGGTTTCAAAAGTTAAAAAGAAAATAATTAAAAATGGTTTTGAAACAAAAGTTGAAAAAGTGTTGGAATAATGTGGATCAAAACCAGAAAAAAGAGAAACTCTCTCTATAGAAAACTTACTTTTGTTTGATTACTAATGCTTGAATGACCCAAGTACACATTGTGAATTTCTATTTATAGAATAAGAGTAATTCAAAAGCATACATGCATGAAGATAAGTGTTAAACGGAAAACAGTGCAACAAGACAGGTGTACTACATGCAAGATGTCAAGTGTACTACATGCATGATGTTATGGATGGATCATATATAAGGGATAGACTTGGACCAAAATGTATGAACTATGGTTTTGGACATCAATCATTCTATATCATACTAATTAGATATTTATTTTTCGCACCCCCCACACGCTTGGCCATCCACCGACCTTCCCCTTTACCCCTTGTTACTTGGCCAGCGTGTGTGTAAAATGGCCAAATTTGGGAAAACACCGTTCGCTGACTACGTGGACGACATGTTCGCTATCTACGGGCAAACTAGTTTATGTCTTTAAAAGAAGTTAAAAACGTTTTTTTCCCTTAAAATAATCAATTCTAATAGAAGAAAAAAGGTCATCAATGAATATCACTAAATATTTATAGATACCTCAATATCCGTAGATTACTTACTTAGCATATATTCACACAGATATAAACCGACATAATATCATATTTATCGAGCGGATAAACACGAATATCATATTATTAAACTCACTCTTTTACGTATTATTTTTTTAAAAAAAAAATATAATGTGTAGCTAATTGCACTATGGTGTGCACACATTACTAAGCTCACTCTTTTATTATTTTTTTCTCGCTTTGGATTTTCTCGAGAAAATTTTTCCCATCAAAAGAAGAAAGGAAAATGGCTAGGTCTGCTAAAGGCAATCAAGATGAAGAATTGGTTGATGATGACGATCAAGACCTTTTCACTGCAAACAATTCTTCTTCTCTCAACAACAATGGTACAATCTCATTCTCTCTTTATGGTTTGATCTTTTAATACCCAACACTGTTTCACGATTCCTTGATTCATGGGTGTTTCAAATTTTTAATCTTTTTCCATTTTAATTGCGTTATGCAATTCAATTTCAACTCAAAATGTAATTATTATTTTGTGAATTGGCAGTGAAAGTGAATGAACCTAGCAGAGGGAAAAGGGCAAACCCTCATCGTTCTAAGCATTCAGAAACTGAGCAGCGTAGAAGAAGCAAAATTAATGAAAGGTAAATTTTTATTTAAAAAAAGTGTTTTTTTTTTTTATTATTATTAATTGTTGTATATGTTATGTTGAAGGAAAATTTTATGTTAGGCTCTGTTTGGATTGATGGAATGAAATAAAATGATAAGTAGTAAATAGGTTCCATTGTTTGGATTTACGAAAAATGAACGGAGTGGTTCCATTCCATTCCGCTTTGTTTATTTTAAAATATCTAAACAATATTTAGTAATAATTAATTATATTTGTGAGGCAGATTTCAGGTTCTTAGAGATCTGATACCTGAAAATGATCAAAAGAGAGATAAAGCTTCTTTTTTGTTGGAGGTACTTGATGCAATCATTTGCTTCTTGTATACATTTTAATGATTAATTATATATTCTTGTAAATTAAATTCGGAATTTTGATTTCAATGTCTTTTATTTTTTGTTATGTGTAGGTTATTGAATATATTCAGTTCCTAAAGGAAAAGTTACAAGTTTATGAACAGTCTTATGAAGGATGGAGTCAGGAGCCAACTAAATTAATTCCATGGGTAATGTATTAAGATTAGTGTCTGTGTTCAGTTGTGATTTTGATTGCCGATGCATGACCGTATAAGTATGCATTTGTGGGTAAAGTACATTTATAAATGTGATATTTGATGAATAAAGCAATGGATGATATTATGTGCACATGCATAACAAATTATGAATGTATTGAAATATCAACCGTCGATTTATTTGTATACGGGTTGTGAATCATATGGGCTTTTATGTAAGTGAAGAACTTGTTTTAGTAGAGAATCACCTTTAAGCTGGAATCCAGCTCAACTTGAGCCTTGATTCTAAACTTTAGGGATATCAACACTGTTTTCTCCTGTTTATATTTTGTAAATTCTATGAATATATGAGGAAATGTTGGGATTCAAGTGATGCAACTTCATCTCTAAAACAATTTTGTCTAATAACGGCTATAGTAGTGCAATAGCACTATAGTGTAGGGGAATTTTAACAAACTATTATCATTCTGCAATACACGCTTTAATACTTAGTGTTGTCGGTTAGAGGTTACAGGCTTATAGGCTATATAGCAGTGCTATAGCACGTAGCAAAATTTGAATGGATCACTATTTTCCGGAATTTGCCATTGATAAACCTGATCTAAAATTTTATCTTTACACGAAACTCCTTGGAGTCTTGAACTACTAAGTTGTATAACATTGTGAAACTTGTGATTTTTAATTGTATGAGTATTTATGTTGATATATCGAATGCAAAAGAAACAACGCCAACCTCCAAGTCTTATTCTTACAAAGCAGGGTTGCGTAAATGGTCTTCATCGTGCCAATGTACTCAATCGAATGTCATGTTTCATGATGTCAAGTGAATAAATTTACTATTTATCATTCAAAGAATATTAGTTCCTTCGTGCTTAAGATTTTACCATTTTATGGAATTTGGCAACCTTGGTGATATAGTTCTAACAATGATTAGTTGTCTCGTAAAGCCTTCAAATAATAGCAGTGGAACTTCATCTAAATTTTATTGTGTTTAACTCTTTCCAGAGGAATCTTCATGGACCTGCTGAAAATACTACAGATGCTTCTCGAGCTATTCAAAATGGGTCTGTTCATGAAAAAAATAACAATGTCTCTCCGTCATTGCCTAAAATCGTACAGAACCCAGTAGAGTCTGATCCCTCCATAACTATTCAGAAGGGTTGCATCCCTGGTTCATCCGCAGAAGCAGCTCCACTGGCCATGCAAATGCGATTGGACATGTTTGATCCGGTTGTTAGCAGTGTTATGGTGACTCAACAGATGATGGAGTTGCCTGTATCTAATGCTGACATGGCTACCAATCTCCAGCATCAAGTATGGCTTAGCAAACCAAACAAGGACAGCTATATTGTTCCAAATAACACATTGAAGGAACAAGAGGAGATGAAAATTGAAAGTGGATCAGAGTCAGATAGTGTCTCAAGTGCCTATTCTCAAAGGTGAGTTTCTTTGATAAGTTTAGACCGGCATGTCTTACTTGATTTCATTTGAAACAACACTATTTAGAATATTTCATGTTAACTATGTGCTTAAAAACTACTCTATTTAGAGAGGGTGAACACATTTCGTGTGTGCTACAAAAGGAAATGCTAATCATCTTATTTTCATTTGTAGATTATCATAATTCTACATTTTAGTTATATCTGTGACTGTTTAAGTCATTCAGTCATAATGTTGTATACTGCAATGTTGCCAAATAGTGGCACTATAGCGTAGCAGAATTTAAACAAACCACTTTTGTTCTGTGAGATGCAATTTAGTACAAGTGTTGTCAAATAGCGGCTATAGCATTGTGGAATTTGAACAAATCACTACTTTCTGTAATCCACCATTGGCAAAATTGGTATATCATATTTCTATGTTGTCAACCGCGGTGCTATAGCACACGATTGCAGACTCGAGGAGCGTATTTGTGCTTCATTGGCCGGCGAGCCGCGTTCAACAGGTGCGTCGGTCGTGGTTGCAAATCACGCCGTTATCGCGATCAATCACTCCTGCACGTCTGCAATTACGATTAATAGGTGAAATCCCTCGAATGCTCAATATTTTAACTGTCATGTTTTTATTAGGAGTAAATAGGTCATTTCATTATATTTTAAGTTACCTATATTTTTGTCTTTATGACTTCTCATTCTGCGCTTCCTTTGTGTGACTCTTCTTATTCTCCCCTTGCTTCCTGCAACTCTTCTTCTGTGAAGTTCCGTCTCGAGATTAACAACATAGCCATATGTATTATTGATATAAGAAGTTCATTACTGAAATCTGACAGGTTTCTTCTATCGAAAAGATGCTAAAATTTTCCTTTCGTCATTCAAATCATATGCTTTTAATAGGTATCTTATATGGACTTGTAGCCCGAATTGTCTGAGGTCCATTGGGAGAGGAAAGTTAGTTACAAGAGAGTGAGTGAGTTTGTTATATAGGATGGAGGATAGAGTAATGGGGGTATCTTTGATCATCTTGTTCAGTTAGAACCTTAGGTTTGGGCAAATGGGGATTTCTTTCTTCATTTGAGGAGCTTTGCTCTGGGATTATAGGAATTCAATCTCTGTAATAATTTCTTTTTAATCATTAATAATACTTTTCTCTATTAATTCGGGTTCCTATCAGATTTTTTTATCACCTTTTTACCCACTTAAATCTTGTCAACTAATTTTTGCAATTTGTTAGGGCATTATCGCTGTTCCAAATTTTATGATATGACCTATCCCAACAAAACATTATCATTATGAGATTCTGGTAGTACCTGATAGGACACCTAGGCAAGGCACGTTCTAGAAGATTGTAGAAGCTGAGGGAATAAGAGTTAGTTAGCACCCTCCCCGATTTTTTATTTTTTTATTTTTTTTGGTACATAGCACCCTCCCCGATTTTAGGTGTTTTTTCTGTTATGAAAGAGAAGGGTAGGGGAGTGAATAAGGCATTGAGAAAATGTTTAGTATCGTGTAGGAGAGTTCTCTCGCTGAGTTAGAAGTTCATAGAACTCTGGTTTATCATTTCCAATTGCAATCCTTAGTTGTAAGAGCATCTTGCTTAATTTCCATTCAGTAAAGATACAGTTTTATTGATATATTATTTGGAAGTTTTATCAGAGCCCTTGAATACTCTCCTTACCAACAATCAACGACTAGCCTCCACAAATCCCTCACTCTCCTCTCCTTCTCCCTATAAATTCTCGTATTCTAATAAACTGCCACATCAGCTCTTCTAACTTATTAGGCTTGGTTATTGGGCTTAGGCCCAAAACCAGTGTTCTAGCATATTCATTGCTTGAAAAAAATAAATGGACATACGAAAATGATGAGTGTTTTTATCCAGAATTGTCTTATTGCAATTGAGGACTTGAACTGTTTCCTTTGAAAATCTTCCTGTATAGTACAAATTACAAAATAAGTGGTGCAACAATACTGGGAAATTAACTTTTCAACATATGAATCAATATGAGTAGATATTATTCATGCCGCCAATGGATGTTGACCAGTTGTTATGTGTTTGAACAGAATATTGGGTACTCTCACCCAAGCGCTGCAATCTTCAGGTGTAGATTTGACCCAGGCCAGTGTCTCAGTGGATATCGATGTTGGTCGGCGAGCAAATACTGGGTTGACCCGCTGCCAATATAGCTCAAAGGTTTGTTCAACCTTTTTTTTTTTTAATCTTTTTACATTTGTTTGTGTTTCGGTTCAACCATGGTTCAACTACTTGAACCTTGAATCAGAAGTCTCACCGGTTCGATTTTTAAAATATTTGGTTCTAAAGAATGTAGACCACTAGACCTTCATTTATCCTTGAAAATCAATATTTATAAATTCTAGCTTCTTTTTTTGTTTCAGGGTCATCATGAAAATCCATTTGTGAGCAATCAAGCAATGGCATGTTCAGGAATGGATTACTTCAGTGAGGATTCTGAACAGAGTCCAAAGAGGTTCAGACAAGAATCAAGCTAGTGATTCACTTCATGTTCATTTTGTTCTGTTTAAATATTATTATTATTTTTTGGTGTTGAGCTGAGGGAGAGTTGGATTAAGTGTAGGTGAAGTTATTTTTGTCATGCTGGGTAGATCTAGATAAAATGTATGTTTCATGATTCTGGTTTTGAAATAAGCGTATGGAAGAGCTTATTTACAACTTATATAAAGTTATGAGACCATCACTTGTATAAGTACTTTGGGAGAAATTATGAAAATAATTTAGGTCTGTAATTGTTTAGTAGTATTCTCTTTACTTTATAATAACAGGTAAGTATTCTCTTGTTAGCTTTTGCATTGTGCATTGTTCTTATTTCAACTAATTCAGATTTGTCATTTGAAGATGAAACTATGCATTCTATGACAAGGTCAAATTCAAACTGTAAATAAAGCAGTGATGTGAATGTGATACACTAAGTTTTGATGGAAGAAAAGCACTTTATTCTCTAGTTACAGCTGTGGACCGTTCGATCTAATCAACGGATAGGATTATTTATCTGTGTCTTTAATCAGGACCGTCTGATCTGATTTTAATGTCTGAGATTGTTTACTGCGACAAACTGTGTGAAACTCTTACAGCACGGAATCCTGGTCCCAATATATATGGTCTACTATCACTATTATTACTACCACAAACACCAAGCAACACAGATTCATAAAAAAATAGAATTCCTTAGTCATATTCGGTGGAATTAATTGAGACTTTCCAAACACCAAACTTCACTATGAGTCCCGCGTGAAATACCAATCATCCTCAACTTCACTATGAGTCAAAATCGTACATGCTTCTCCAAGGGGGAAAGTAAGTTTCATGCTTTTTATTTTTCTTTCCAATTTATGCTTCTTCAACCTTTTTACTTGTTAACACAGTCATTTGCTTACATTACAGTTTTGAGCTTGTCTGGTTGATGACTTCACCTTCCTTTTGATGCTTTTTTAGCGGCTTTGGAGGTTTTCATCGATTTGGTATATTCAGTGCCGTATGGAACAAATGCTTTTTAGCAATTTTGGAGCTTTTCTTCTTTACAAGATCCTACCAACAGTGTCTACCTCTGGAAAAAATTGTGCGACCAACTCAATTTGTTCAACCGGGCACAACACATATGATTGCCAAAAGTCAATGCAGATGGTTAATCAATGGAAGAAAATGTATGAAAACTTGCATCAATTTTGTGTGAAGGAGCTGCTAGATGAAACTGAGAAATAAGACATGTTATTTCAATCTTTGGGATAGAATTTTGTAGCATCTCTCTAGCATCACAAGCTTACCTCTTCAGTTTTGTCCTTCTTCCCCAATTATAAGGTGATTTTTGAGGATGTGTAAGTTGTATATAATCTTATCTTATAGCAGTAATCAATATTATTGAGACATGTCACTTAGCCTATGAGAGACATGAGTGATATTAATACTATCCAACATTTTGCTAGTTCCCTCGTACATGCAAAAGTGTAAAAAAATAGAAGAAAGATTATAAATGGAATGGATAAAATTAGAATTACTACTCTTGTAAGATACAAAGCTTGAGTTTGAGTTCTCAGTGCTGCATTAATAAAATATTGTCAAACTGAACTTAATCATAATATTAGCTAGGAGGGTCATCAAAGTAACACCAAAGCTGATATGTTTGTTATCAATAAATTAGCATGGAATGTATATTTAAGGACTCGAGCTAAATTAGCCAAAAAAAAACATACACCTATGTTATATAGATTATTCTCTGCTAGTAAATGGTTTCCTGAGCATGGTTTTAAATTGAGGCCTGCAATTGTGGACGAAATAGTTTTGCTATGGCATCACAACTGTAGTTTTGACCACGTCGGCAACATTTTTCCGCATTTTGCCACGATATAAAAGTTTGCAGCATAATTGTGTGACCGCAATTTAAAACCATGTTTTCGAGCAAGGCAAGATATTAATGGCTTTATTCCTTTACTAAGTTATACAAAAGGTGAACAAAGTAACCTAAGCTATACAATGGAACGCCCACTATTTCCCGATTCAATAAGCCTCGGAAACATGAACAAGCTTTCCATCTTTGACAACAAATTCATTGTTGAACTTCTCACGAGGCATTTCCACTTCGCAGATAAACTCTGCTTGATCGAGTGCGTTGTTAAAAGATTCTGCAATTGCATCTGTGCTCAAATCCAAAACACGAGCAAAGTTAGCATTAGCTTTATCCAAGTCAGCACTAGCTTGAGCCAGCTTCTCATGAAGCGTGAGAATCTCAGCATCCTTTTCTGACATATAGCGTTGAAGGTATTCTTCATGTTTCTGCGTTCCTGTTTCCAGAACGATTTGCTTGACAGCAGCCTCCAGAGCCTCTCCGTGAGCTTTCTCTTCCCTCTCCATAGTCACCGGTAACTGCCTTTGTAACTCTGGGCTCTCTTCATCAACATCATCATCATCATCACCGTCATCTTGATAATTGCAAGGAAGAGGTACTGACTTGAATGCCCTATACTTGCCAACATTGTTCAAATGCTCATTCTCCAACCTGTTCAATTCAAAACCAACATTCATTCCTAATATATAATCGGAAAATCAGAGTCTGGCCAATAGTCTTTAGTAGTGTCTAAGGTCTAAAGCAAATTTTAATATATGCAGTCTTTTTTTGTTCAACTGATTGGCTAGAGAATCTAATGAATAAGTTCAACAAGGTACCTGAAAAAGTTCCAAATTCCACGTCGAAGGATCTCCAAGCAAGCTACAACAGCAGTCAAAGCTGTTCTGTGAAGGAATGGACCTTCCTTAATGCCTATAACAGATTGCAGCCATGCAAGCCTAAGTAGAGCATTCAACACCTAAAAAGCCATCCATTCATAATCATTAAACGCAGCACAAGGACCACTCGAGGTTCAAACCATAGAGCAGTAGAAAATACTAACATGATAAATCAGTTGTGTTATTTGAACATCAAATTTCAAACAACTTTCGGAACAACTTTTTCAGTGGTTAACGAAGCTACAATAAGTGTTTAAGTAAATAGATACGAAAAAACTCATGGTTAATAAATGTACGTTGGTGAATAATCCCTTATTTAAACCGCGTTAACTATTTAAACAGTAATCACCGAAGTTGAACTATATTGATTGTTCAAAAGCATTTCTCTTATTAGGAGCATACATGTTTGTAACAAAATGTTAACTTACCATAGCAATATAATATACACTTTTGTATGGTACTAAGAGTTTATCTCTTAACCATGGATTTCTTGAATTTCTTCTAAGCAAACCCCAATCAATGACAATATCCCAATAAATATTAGCAATTGTCGCAATGCCCGAAGAACTGATAAAAAGAATTTTCCAAACCATATTTCCTTCGAAAAACTGATCACTAATAGGCCTCATTGCAACTGCAACTATTGTTGATAAGTATTTTAGTCCATTGAGTCCATGCAGTATTTTTCTTTCTTCAACAAATAATCGTCGAAGGCACTTCAAATAATAAGCTTTGTGTTAGATTCAATTATGTTAAAAGAAAGTGATTAAAAATTGATATATCATATACAAATATGACTCAAATGTAAATGGTCGGTCAATTGTGCTACGTTTCCTAGTCAAGAAAATTAATGACAAATGCGTACCTGAAGAAATCGGGTCCAAAAAGGAAAAAAAGTTGCAATCACATAAAATGTATTATAGATGTCACTATCACTGCACTTGTTTGACCTGGTTTTGATGTCCCCCCAGAAATAGTAGCAAACATAGAATTCCAAACTTCTATATGCTTCCGACTGAACAAAAATATACAGTTCAGTGTTGACTTAAAAAAAAGTTATGTAAATTCAGCATCAATAAAATCAGACCGGAGACTGAACCGGTAAAACTTTTATATCATGGTTCAATTTATTTAATCTTTTCAACTATGTTGTTCAACCAAATGGAAAACAAATAAATAAAAAATGAAAACCGATTGAACCAACCGCGGTTAAACCGGTTCAACCTAACTACATTTCAACCAATTGAATCGGCTTGCGCGGTTTAGCTTGTAAAACATTGCTATACATAATGATTCAAAGAGGACACTAACATTAATATTTAGTATAATGTAAAGTTTTTAACCTGACTGCTAAGCTGGTCTGCCAAGAAATTATCTGGAAAGTTGACCTGAAAACAGAAACAATCACGATTAGTATCTTCAATGAAGTTTTGAGCATAAATTTGGAAAATTTTATTTGTTTACCTTATAGAGAGGAGCACAAAGGCAATGAAATGCACATGTAATTAGGAAGAAGCGGCTTGATTTATATATGATATTGAAGGGACAAAATGTTATGGCAAGCACAACCTGTAATACAAATTCATTAGCAAACAAGTTCATTGTTTGGATAAATAGTTTAAATAAGCTCTTATAACACAAGTGTTCATCGTATAAGTTCTTATGTATAAGTTATTCTTATAAAAGATCAAATAAAGTCATATTATGGAATGTCATAAGTTATCTTAACCCTCGAGTTTGTAGGAAAAGAAGGTCCATGTAATCAAAAGCTCTATTAGAAATAAGTATGGGTTGGCTTATAAAGACATATTCAGGCCAACTCATATCTGATAGATCTTAGAGAGACTCTGATACTAGGGATGGCAAAACGGGTCAAACCCGTCGGATCGGCCCGTTTAACCGGCCATTTTTGGCGGGGTGGGTTGAGATTTTCAATCCGCAAAAAGAGCGGGGCCCGTCCCGCCTAACCCGCAAAAACACGGGACAACGACGGGGCGGGGCGGGTTGACCCGACGGGTCTAACCAATTTTATTTTTTTAAAAAAATCTTAGCCCATTATTAATGAGTTCTCTTTTTTTGACCCATATTATAAAATAGAAACTCAATTAATCTAATAGGGTTAATATATATATTGATGATGAGTATGATGGAAAGGAAGCTTCACCGTCAACATCGAAGCAAACATCAATCAATGACATTGTTAATTTGGATTGAAGATTAATTATTTTTTATTGCTTATTTTTGTTGGTGTGGATTTAAACATTGAATCCAAGTTTTGTTTGTGTTAATGGACTACTAAACCTTAGCATTTTTGTAGATTTAAATGTAATCCAAGTTTTGTTTGTTTTGGATTTAAACTAAACACTCCTTCAGGTTTTATTATAAGTACGGTTTGTTTGATTTTATAATCATGGATGTTTTGAAGTTTGAATGATAATTTTATTTTTCTTATCGCCTTGTTAGTTTATATTTTGATTTCCTTGAGTGATTTTTTATTTTACTTTTTTTTTAAATAATTTTTTATGATATTTTTGGAAATTTATATAAAAAATTAAAATTTTATTGACGGGGCACTCCCGCCATCCGTCATGAAACGGGACGGTTTGAGTTTTTCGACCCATGTCACTAGTTAGCCAGCCCCGCTCCGCCCATTTTTAGATGGGTTAATGACGGGGCGGGGCAGGATAGGGCGGGTTGGCCCGCTTTGCCATCCCTATCTGATACCATATTAGAAATAAGTATGGGCCTAACTTATCTTTACAAAACCGGCTTGCAAGCTGAGGATTGTCACTTGCTTATAAAGACATATTCAGGCCAACTCATATCCGATGTGGGACTTCTTAACAAGCTCGATTGTGGCTCAACAACTTTAGGCGCACTTTTTCTTTCCACAAGTATATCAGAAAAAATAGTCAAATACACAACAACAATATTAAAGTTTGAGATAGATATGTATTATAACTTACTATGACAAGCCCTGCAGGAATTAATTCTATAAATGCTGAGAAGCTCTTTGTTCTTTGATCCATCTCCATATCTAAGCTTGAGAGAACAGCAGCCAATGAGAGTACTGCAAGGCCAGAGCTAAGAAGAAATACTTCTCTATAACCTAACTCTGTTCCTTCCTCAAATCCAAATATAAATGAATAGTTGATTTTAAAACGCCTCCAGAAGTATACATTTGCTGAGTACAAGATCATATGCAAGACGATGTATCCATAGAGACTGCAAAAAAACTGAAGTTTATTAATCATGTCTAGTGTCTAACATGTGTCAGTGTCTGCCACCGTCACATTCAATTCGTCCATTTTCTCAAATTATGTCTGGTGTTTGTATCTCTGTCAGCGCTTCATAGACTTTATTAGACAAATTAAACATGCAAATATGCAAAAACACAATTATGTAAATGCAATAAATTATTTTTAAATAAACATTTCTAACTTACCTATAAAGTGGAAATATGCTCTCCATATATGTAGTTCTACCTTCACTATTCATAATATTTCTTGCATGGATGAGTATAATTAGTGCTGCAATGAGAGCAATTAAGCAGCCAGTAAATAGTCCTGGATCAAAATTCAAATGATCAAATGTAAGTGTGAGACATGTATTAAAAAATTAACCAATGTTCAGCATAGTATAAATGCATCTTATGATTTGCAATGACATGTCCAATTCTTCATGCTCTTACCTAACAAGAATGTAATTCGATGCCGCTTCCTCTTAGCGGTCAGTCGCAATGTGTTAATTTCTTTTCTGTGATTTCCATTTGCAAAATGTTTAATGAATGCATGTTCCACTCTTTCCATGAGCCTATTAACCTTTTACAATACATGATTGAGTATGCATGCAGCATTTTAGATTTAGAAGAAAACTATAGATTAATTGAAAAATGTAAGAGAGTATGATGTTAGTAAGAACCTCGTCTGAGCTTCCGACTACCACCGTTAATTAATCTTTTGATGCATTAGACTATTGGTTAGATATAAAATCAAACTCAGAAAATTGCAACCAAAAAGATTATACCTCAAATCATAAAGAAAATACCTTATCATACTTCTTCCTGAATTTTGAGAATGCCAACAAGTTTAAGAAGCTGCATGACAATCAAGCATAAAGATATTATCAGCCTTGTAAAAGATTAGCCTTCTAGATAAACAACTTAATAAAGGACTTATAGCATAAGTGTTTGGCATGTTTGGATTGACTTATTTGAGTTTATCTGCTAACATAAACACATGCGAGAATGTTAGTGAGAGTTTATGGAAACAGCTTATAACATTGTCCAAAAGCTGTTTTCAGCTTATTTCCATAAGCTCTACAAGATAGCTTATGAAAACAGTTTACAACTTATATACAAGTAATTTCATATTTTGTTATAGAAATAGATTTTATTTAAGTTGTTTATCCAAAAAAAGTAGTCGCTTGTGGCCAAGCACACATCCTTCATGTTCGTCTTTAGATAGCTGATATTTTCACCAAAGGCCTACCTCAAGTTTTTTTTTTTATGATTTTCGGATCAGTCTAAGCATTCGTGAACCTCTCGCTTCGACTGTGCGGGGGTGTGCTAGAATATAGAATATTAAGGGGCTATGTTTGGCCTGACTTAATTTGTCTTAACTTCTCCTTAATAGTAGAAGCTAGGCCAAACAATGTTTTGAGAAATCCTTTGAAATATAAGTAACTTTTTTTCTATGAAGAAAAATGGAGTAAAAGTTGATTTTGAAAAAGTTGTTGAGATCAACTTTGTAATGACTTTTCGGAGCTTACATGTATATAAACCTCTTCGATCCCTTCCCAAGACATTTTCTATTTTCTTTATCTCAACAACACACGCATAATAATTTTCTTTAGGGGTGTGCATGGTCGGTTATTTTGCAAAAACAAACCATATCCAAACCAAAACCACATATATGGATTTGGATACATGACCATAACCATTATTTTTTATAAATCGGTTATATAACCAGTTATATATTTGGATATGGTTACATAACCAGATATTTTTATAAAACTGGTTTAAAAGCATATAATTCTTAAATTTAGTTTTTAACTGGTTATTTTTAAAACTGGATTAACAAACGGTTAATTTGGTCTGATTTTTTTTTACGCAGACGAAAAACATATTAAAAATCATAAAAAAATACACTTTTCTTGTTTTATTCTTTGCATTCCTTTTTCTAGATTTTTTTTTTCAATTCCATCGAGATAAGGTATACAAATTGAAGAGAATGAGTGTGGTTCAATTGAAAGAGAATATTGTCGATTAGAGTTCAATTGAAGATATTATTGTAGATTTAGGGTTTAGGGTTCATCGCAAATCACAATTACAGAGATCACACGCACATAGTGATGATTTGTGCGTGAATTATTTTTAATAAAAGGATATTTGTTTGTTTGTTTTTTTTGACAAACAACAAATTTGAAAAGGATATTTGTTTTTTGTTTTATTCTTTGCATTCCTTCTTCTAGATTTCTTTTTTCCAATTCCAATGAGATAAGGGTATACAAATTGAAGAGAATGAGTATGGTTCGATTGGAAGAGAATAATGTCGATTAAGTTCAATTGAAGAGATTATTGTAGATTTAGAATTTAGGGTTCATTGCAAATCACAATTGCTGAGATCACACGCACATGGTGATGGTTTGTGCGTGAATTAATTTTAATAAAAGAATTTTTTTTTTTTTTTTTTGACAAAAACAAATTTGAAAAAGGATATTTGTTTTTTTTTTTTTTATTATATTGTTTTTTTTTTTTACGGAAACAAATTTGAAAATGATATAATAACCAATTTAAACCAAATCCAAAAATTTAATTTGAATGGATAACCGACCAGATGAAAATGGTTTGGTTAATAACCATATACCAAAATCCGGATTTTTTAAAGTGAATTTGGATCCAGTTATGAGTTTGGACCTTATAACCGGATATTTTGCACACCCCTAATTTTCTTTTTGGTATAACACGTAATAATTTTCTTTATCTACAACAACACACACATAATATTTTGTATTATTCTTTCTCAATTAATCATCATGTTTATGACCAACAACCTTCAACGTGAGGTAATATTATTGCATAATGTGTTAGGTGTTAGGACCATGTTAGTTAGAGTAATTTTTTATACAAAAACATATATATTAAAAAACTATAATTCTTTACACACATTGGCTATTATTGTATTTCACTTTGTCTTCTTCATTTATAATCAATTTCATTTTCTTTCGGGGTGGGTGGGTTGGCACTTGCTGGCTGAGCGGGTGTAGGCTGTTGGTCAGAGGTTCGATCCTTGGCAGCAACAAATGTAGTATTTTCTTTGTAAATAAGTTGATGATACTTATAAACCATCAACTTTTAAAATAAAATAAAAATATCATTTTCTTTCAAACAATTTACGTTTTTTGTTGGATTTTGGGTCTAAATCAACATTGAATATCTCACAAAGTGTTTCTACACTTATTTCATGTCAAAGATATGATAATTTGTATTTTAAATATTTTGAAAATTCGTAATATATTTTGGTGAAGTTCGAATTCTATATTCCAAAGTAGTTCATGTGTTTTTTCGTCAAAAAAAAATGTTTTATATTAACGCAAAAAAATAATTTATCTTTCTTATCTACCAAAAAATATATCATTTAATATACCAAAAAATATTTCACATGTTGTGTGTGTTTAATAATTTTGAAGAGATTTTTGATAAAATAAAGGTTTTTCCAAAAAAAAATTATTAATGTGAAACAATTATTTTGAAAGTAGCTTTATGTTATTTTTTCTTTGAAAATCAAAACAACTTTAACTTTATCTTTAAAGTTATATTTTTTAACTTTAAGCTAAAAGTAATTTATAGGTTGAAAAAAAGTCAGGCCAAACGCAACCTAAGTATAATTATGTTTGTAATTATTTTTCATTGTGTGTAATTATTTTCCTATAGTTGACGTACACATTGTAACTTGTATATATATAAGTTATTTCTAAAACAAAAAATATTGTTTTCATATAGCTTATGGAAATAAGCTGAAAGTTCTTCCAAACAGTCTCACAAGTGATTATGTTAATAGATAAACTCAAATAAGTCAACCAGAACGGTTTGTAAGTTAAAAAGTGAAGGAAGAAGCCATGTCACCTATATCTTTTTTTGGTTGTTGAATTTGTTTGTGCCTCATCATTAAAATGACTTTCATTGCTCATCTCAACTTCCTGAATCTCATCCACGTTTATTGGATGTATGTGACCTTCAAAAATGATAATAATAAACACCTTAGATTGCAAAGATTTTCATGATGCATGGTCATTCCATTCCATGCATAGATTAAAAAGAAAGTGACATAACAAATAATTTATACCTGCATGGTGATGATGATGATGATGATGATGCATAATGAAAGTTGAAGAAGAGTTTCCAATATTGCTATCAACTTATCAACTTTTATTCTATATATATATATATAGAGAGAGAGAGAGAGAGAGAGAGAGAGAGAGAGAGACATAGCATTACTTAACTCAGTGTGATGGCTAACCAGGCAGGTGAGCAGCAAGAGCCATGTGGTGATGATGACATGAATAAAAGTTTCCTGAAAATGTGGAGCTACGACGTGGGAGAGAGAGAGAGAGAGAGAGAGAGAGAGAGAGAGAGAAGGGCCACATGGAAGCTGTAATATTCTAGTTTTAGACGACTGTACGTAGGGTACGGTTGTGTTTACTTGTAATATCATTAATATGATATGATATGTGTCTCTGCTTATTGACCTTACACTTAAAAAATATAGAGAGAGATTTGAGGAGCAAAAAAAGGATCAAACCTAGAGACTCACCTACAATAGATTCTTCTATTAAGAATTCTTTATGCTTTAACTTAATAGATACAACGATAAGTTGACTTAATAAATTATATGACAAGCTAATGCACGGTGGCATTTAGCATGCACAAATTTGTGTAATTTAATATGGACCATTGGATATATGGTGGCATTTAGCATCCACAACTTGTAAAATTTATGATCGGAGACTTATTTCTATAAAAAATTTATGAAGTTTGACTAAAGCTACAGATTTTAACCGAAAATTTCAAATTTTATCAATTTGACAAAATATATATCACCTAATTGGACTAACAAACGAATGAAAATGTCAATTTTGATGATCGAATTTTAGATTATATTAAATATTAAATTATTCAATTAAATATTTTTTTCAATTTATATTAAAAACAAATAAACATTTTTAAAGGGGTAGTGACTAGTTTCCCCTCTTTGATCTTTTTTTTACAATCGGTCAGTACATTTGGAGTCCCGTCATCAAAATTCTTATTCGCATTCGTTTGTTAGTCAAATTAGGTGATATTAAATAGTTTGATTAATGAAATTCAAAATTTTCGGTCAAAGTCTATAATTTTAGTCAAACTTCATGGTCATTTCATAAGAACTGGATCTTTGATGAGTCAGTTATTACAATTTGTCTATAATTCTGGAATCCAATCATCAAAATTATCTTTTTCATTTGTTTTTTTTTTTTTTGAATCGGCAAAATTTTATTAAAGAACAACTCCTCCACAAGAAGTGTGAGGAATTGTTGAGAAAGTACAACGAAAGGTAACGTGATATAACACAATTACCAAAACACCTAATCAGCACCCCAATCCACCCATACACCTATAATGATTCGCTAATCCCACCAGAGAAAACCTCTACCCGACCCTAGGAGACACCACTAGACACCAACTTCCGAACTCGAATTAAAATTACTCGGCCCATCAGATCCAGAAAGCAGCCCCAAAGGTCGAAGTTGAGGGACACTGGTAGGCAGAGAACCGACAGTCAACACCTGATGCAGTAGAGTTCGACCAAATACCAGAGACCTACAAATCTCAATAGATTTGAACACCCATCAGCGACTCAAAGAGTCCTGCAAACCTCACCAGGTTTGAAAATGGTCAGAGACTCTCGTATCAGGGAGAATCCACCCACACTCGGCATTAACCATCCAACACCTCTCCCACATCAATACGTCTTGGAGGTACGATAAAACAACAACATCCGTCAGCACGGAGTGTCTACATACCTCGCCCTTTCGGGTGCGCCAAGACAAAAACCAAGGCCAAAGAAAACCTCAGCCAAACACCACCTCGGCCAGCCACCACCACTGCCAGACACCTCCAAACAACCCCCACCGAAACCAACAGCACCAAAGCCAAGAGAACCCAAAAAAGACCACCCCCAACCTCCGTCCACCCCACCAATCCCCATCGTCTCCGACTAGGCCCCACCAATCCACACCAGAAACGGCAGCACCACCTCACCTCCTCCACCACCCCAACACTACATCGAGTCACCCCGGCTACTTCACTGCCGCCTCCAAAACAACGCCAAAACGAAAACCCCTCAAACATAAACCACCCTCCAGAGAGCAAAAAACCCCAATAACAACACCAAAGCCAACAACTAGACCCACCGCCGGAGAAGAACTCCGGCGAGGAGCATCACCAACGTAGAAACAGCACCAAATGCAGCAGCAAACCAGACCGTGCAACACAACATCAAAACAGAACGCAGTGGTTCAAACGGAGACAGCCCACAGTCGGAGATGGAACGGAAACGGGGTACCCATACGGAAACGAAGCAGAACAGAGATGGGACGGAAACAGAGGATGGGGAACGTGGTGATACGAAGCCATTAAGGCTCGTCGCACCACCGTAGCCAGGTATTACATCGCGCCGTCGCGATTTGGATGTTTTGGGGAAGGGGCGGCGGCGCTGCGATTAGGTCTTGGTGAAGAGAGAGGTTGGAGAGAAATAAACGATGAGAGAGAAAGTTTATTAGACTTAAACATAAAATTTTAATTTATCTTTTTCATTTGTTTGATAGTCCAATTAGGTTATATTGAACGATCAGATTGATAAAACTCGAAATCTTCTGTGAATGTCAGTAGTTTTAGTCAAATTTCATGATCATTTCATAGAAATTAGGTCTCCGATGAGAAATTTATTACAATCGGTATGTGTATTTCGAGTCTGGTCATCAAAATCTTCATTCTCATTCGTAAAATCTTCATTCTCATTCGTAAAATCTTCATTCTCATTCGTTTGTTAGTCCAATTAGGTGATATTGAATGACCAGATTGATAAGATTTGAAATCTTCAATCAAAGTAGATAGTTTTAATCAAACTTCATGGCTCAATCATAGAAACTAGGTCTCCGAAGAGACAATTATTCCAATCGATCTATAAATTAAGAATGCAATCATAAAAAAATTTACTTTTCATTTATTTTTTAGTCTATTTTGGTTAAATATATTTTCTGTTCCCTCAAAATATAACAAATTTCATTAGTATATAATTCTATATATATATATATATATATATATATATATATATATATTTTTTTTTTTTTTTTTTCTTCATTAGTTTAATAATTTAACTATTTAATCTTTGTTAATTTATCTATAATTATTTTTTTTGATCAATAATATATTTATCTATGATTTTAAATTAAAGATTAAATTGTTAAATTAAAAAGTAAATAGTTAAATTAATAATATTTTCATATCTAAATAAAAGTTGATATATCAAATGTATCTCTTACGCATCAGATACATGTCGATGATGTATCACAGCGGGTCGTCACCGTATCAGATTTTTTAAAATCATTTATTTTAAAAATAAATTTAGATTTTATGAATCGACGATATTTTTTTTTTTTTGACAAAATGAATCGACGATATTTTAAAAAGTAACAACATATTGGTAATTCATAGCCATAAACAACCCCTAAATTTTCATGATTATTTTGTGTAACCAAAAACAAAAATATTAATGGATTGCTGCTAATCATTTAATTAATTAATATATTGCTAACATTCACAGCCATATCTTTTTTAAAAAAAAAATTCATAGCCATAAACGATTTCTTTTATTTAATAAATAATGTATTAATAACATTTGGGCTCATACAAAAATTACAACCCAAACTTCTTAGTCCAAAAATGGTGGGGTCATAATTGTTTTTTGTGTTTGACCAATAAGTCATGAAAAATTAACAAATCACCACTCTAAATTGATCTCAACCATTATAATATAAATATATTATATCCAATGGTCCATATTAAATTACACAAACTTGTGCATTCATGCACAAATTTTACAAGTTGTGCATGCTAAATGCCACCCACCTAACATCTCTAAAACATGTATATTTTTTGCAATATTTTTACTTAATAAATCTTGCTTGTTAGTCAAGTTATTGGAACTATTTTACTTAATTTTCTTTGTTTTGTCTTTTGTGGGTTCAAATGCATAAAAAAGCGAAAATGTACTAGTCTTAGGGTTCATTTGGCCTAGCTTATTTTAGAGTTTATGCAAACGACTTATGCAATATAAATTAAGTTTTATGCTACTTTATAAGTTTAAACTAGTGTAAATTGCATTTGTAGAAGATATTTTATCATAAATTACCTTGAAAAACTTATAATAATACATAAAAATTGTATAAACTGTTTGCATAAGCTTAAAAATAAGCTAGGCCAAACGGGCCCTTAGGCTCATTTGAATGACTTATTGGCTAAGGCATTATGTGAGGACAAAGGGAGTTTTCTTAATGAAGAATAAATGCTTAATGAAGGTCAAACACTAAATTTCGTGCATTATGATCATTTCAGCCGTCATCATGAGCTTTAGAAAAAAAAAACAAATATTAAAGGTCAGAAAACCGTTTCATAAGTTCTAGCTCAACCGGCAAATATATCAAAATTGTTAGGTTGGACGTCGTGACCCGGGTTCGAACCTGAAATTTCACAAGAATTGCATTTGCAAAGCTTTTCACGACCGTGTTATTGCTCCACACGGTTGTGATAGTCCCTGCAGTTGATGATTGTCAATTTTGGCTCTTTGTTTTTTATTTTTATTGATACTTATGTGCACCTATATATGACTTATCATCTCTTTGTTTTCTATATTTATCATCTCAATTTTGCCAAGATAGAATAATATAATATCATTAATATGATATGATATGCATCTCCGCTTATTGACCTTACCCTAAAAAAATATAGAGAGATTTGAGGAGGAAAAAAGGGATCAAACCTAGAGACTAACAATAGATTCTTCCATCAAGTAAGACTTCTTTATGCTTTTATTGAAGAATTGAAAGTGCACCAATATATATTAAAATTGATGTCAACTGAAGATGCTAGCTACTATATGTGTCTGTTTTTACTACATAAATAAATAAAACCTTAAATAATTTTGAGTTAAAAATAGAGACCTATTTTTGGATTAAGTCTAATAGATAGCATATCTTAATTTTTCCTATTTGATGCTAAGGTAAGAGAATCCTCTGTTGTTTGTTTACGATGTTTATAACCGATGCTTGTATGTGATTGATTTTTATGGTGTGCGTAAATGATACTATGAAATTAATTGTGATGCATTAGTTTATGTGCTTGTTAACTGTTGATTTATTATGTCTTTTGATTTGGTGTTTGAGGTTATCATTGACGTTTTTTATTGGTGATTGGATTTATCATTGGGGTGATCTTGTCTTTAGACCGGAGTTCTAATAGGATCGTTTTGATTAATTACTCGGTGTGAATATCTTTGATTCGAAGTTTTTCAAAAGAACGAGGAAACATTCACATTCAGCCGACCGGGTGCATCATGCCTCCACCTGATTACTACTTGTTCCTCCCTAGCTCTTCTCTTGCCAATGTCCTCAACTTACAAGCATTAATATTCACTATCTCCTTCCTTCTCTTCCTTGGTGAAAATAAGTCATAATATGTAATGTACTTGAAATCATTGCAATGTACTTGATATTAATACTACATTGCTTTTTATACTATCCAACATTTTACTAGTTCACTCGTACATGCAAAAATTAAAAAATAGAAGAAAGATAATAAATGGAATGGATGAAATTAGAATTACTACTACTTTTATAAGATACAAAAATGGAGTTTAGTTCTCACTGCTGCATCAGTAAATAAAGTCAAACTGAACTTAATCCTAATTTTAGCTAGGAGGGTCATCAAAGTAACACCAAAACTGATATTTTATCAATAAATTAGCCACCAAAAAAAAATAATAATAATACACCTATGTTATATAAGATTATTCTCTACTAGAAAATGGTTTCCTGAGCATGGTTTTAAATTGATGCCTGCAATTGCAGACGAAATAGTTTTGCTATGGCATCACAACTGTAGTTTTGACCACGTCGGCAACATGTTTCCGCATTTTGCCACGATATAAAAGTTTGCAGCATAACTGTGTGACCGCAATTTAAAACCATGTTTTCGAGCAAGGCAAAATATTAATGGCTTTATTCCTTTCCTCGCCCAAAACTAAATCTGGTATGAAGCACTTGAAGCAACAACCAATTATGTACATGAATCCCGAGAATGTGAATCCATTATCAAATGTCGGATGAACCATCAACAACATATTATCTTGGATGTCATCTATCGCCACCCTCGAGCTCTTCTTGATCCTCAAATTGATTTTCTTCTTTAGTGTTTACATCCGCATCACCTTCATTATTTCCACCACTTTGTTTAAAGAATAAACCGGATACAGAATCATCGTCATCACCATCATCATCGTTTTCTTTATCTTTCGATTGAGAAATAGAACCGGTGTCCATCCATGCAGGACACTGGTGAGTGACACCAAGAGATAAAGGAATAGAAGAATTCTTTGATGCTTCAAATGAGTCATGCCGCAAACAAGAACATTCCGGGATTGGATGAGAGAGAAATGATAATGGTTTTGATTTACTTGATGCTTCTATGATTCCATCAAGTAATGTTTTTCTCAAATGTCTTCGAACTGATTTTAGCCACGTGCGATTTGCTTGATACATGTGGTCACGAATCTCGTCTACAAATTTAGCAGCTTCCTTTCTGCATCAAAAGAAGTATATGATTGCAAGGTATTAAAATAACAAGTCTTCTTCATAGAAACATCAATCAAGGTAGAGTTATTTACCGGTTGGGTCTAAATGTCTTTGATGCAGCCGATTGATATAGGCGGTGCCCCATCACCAAGCTAGCAAAATTCGAATGCCCTTTCCCGTCACGGTCAAATCCGGGGATGAATACATCGGCTTCAACACAAACAACATAATCAATAGCCTCCCATAGTAATTTATGAGCATTGGTCCTCAGTTCCATTACAGTGCTATCAGGTTCGTTATCACTCTCAGCTAGCCAACCTCACCAGCCCTCTATGTTATACGATTTCGGCCTTGCTGGAGGTGGAGGAAGTGGACGAGGACGTGGACCTGCATTCTTCCAAGCTGCAAGCTTTTTAACTTCTTCGAAAGGTGGTGGTCCCGGAGGAGGATTTTCAAACATCGCATGAAGAGGAATCAATGTTCTTTGACCACCAAAGACTTCTCCACCAGATACATATATATAATTGCATCCTTCGAGTATCCATAGGCACGCAGAAGTATACCAATCTGCAAGAGATTAAAATTGTGGATCATATAATAACTGTTAATTACTGAAGTTTGAAGAGTCATTACACTGAAAAATTAAGGCCTGTTTGTTTCACCCTTTTTTTTAAGAAAAATGTCATTTTTTTAAATAATAATCACTTTTAATAGTTTTTCATCTGTTTGCTTATTAAAAAATGAGACTCTAAAAACAGCTTAAACTATGAAATTGTTTGTAGTAGCTACTCATGAAAATCATTTTCGACCGATGATTTTTTTTTTTTATTAAAAAGTTTATCATCATCGCAAACAAACAATAGTTTTTGAAAATGATTTTTTTATATATTCCATAGCAAACAAGCCTTTAGCCTTGTCGAAAGTTTAAAACATATTATCTCACCTCCTCAGGCATTAAAGGACATGATCCATTCAGTCTTGCTTCGGCTGAGTTGACTGAAAGCTTCCCTTTGACAATCCCACGTTTTATCATCCATGTTCTTTTATGTTGAATGAGTTCGGTATGTACATCCTAGCAAAGATTCAAACACCATTATTGAAGTTCAGATATGAAAAGCTGAGGAGTTTAAGAGAGATAATTATCCCAGATAGAATTATATACCTGAAAAAGTTCAGCACAGCCATGATAAGCTAAAGACTCTCTAGTCATGCCGGGATCGAAGGCAATGAATGGACGACTAGGAGCTCGTAATCTATAATTACATCATGAAATACTCAGAAAACGAAAGAAGGGGGAAAATCATGTAAGAGAAGAAAAACAAACATAAGATGTGACGATTAAGTGTCTCTTGCCTCTGCAAAACCTTAGCAGAAAGTTCCTGAACTTCCTGTCGGAACTGAAGAGCGTGAAAAGAAACTCGGCATCTCAGCCTTTGATATTCTTCGAAATTGGGAGGAAGAATGGCCTGAGTGAGAAGAAAAGGACAAACAAAGAGAAACAATAATTACTACCTACAGTTAATAAAAAGCACGGTTCAAATACAAACCAATTTAAATAGCGTGCATGGTGTAGCGTGAGCAGGAAAATAGTACAGGACAAATTGACTACTGAAACTGAGTTTCACAGAATCATGATGTGCAGCCGCAGTTTTGGCAAAAGTTGCACTTTGGAGCTTCAACAAAATCACGGTGCCACGGTGATTTCGTCAAACTCATTGGGATTCCAAATATGCCAGCAAACATATCACATGTTACCTCCCGATCCCCCACCCCGATTCGGAAATTCACAATATAAATCCCTAAAGAAAAAGTAATAAAATTTGGCATCTAAATCTAAATTTTTCTTCATTCCAAAATAGGAAGCGAGAATTGACCATGTGTTTAAGTCAAAACTTAATTAAAAGTCATTTCACTAATCCATTGAATCCTAGACTAGTCAACTAAATAATAAACAGGTCCGAACAAATTCACTTAGGAATTTGATTTTTCTAATAAGGAAAAAATTTGATAAAAAATATGGAAATGATACATGAATCATAAGTTGTTATTACCTGCAAGCATCCGCCATTGGAAACAACCAGTTCAACCACTGAATGCTTCTTTAATATAGGGAGAACATGATGGAAGTAATAAAATGGTGATGCCGAATATGGAACTTTAAACACCGGAATCTCCTTCTTTCTCCTTGCACCTTTTAGATATTTTGGAAGAGTTCTCACAACTTTGACATCTTTTGCTAATGAGAATATAAATTGGTCCTCGTTATATAGATATGCAAAACTCTTGAACTGAGAGCTGCACAAAAATAGTTATAAAAAGAAAGAGTAAATATTGAGCATGAGACTGAGAGCATGTTTGGATTGACTTAATTGAGTTTATCTGCTGCATAAGCTGTTTTCAGCTTATTTCCATACGCTCTCTATGATAGCTTATGAAAACAGCTTATAGCTTACATAAACATAGTTTGACTTAATTCTATCTTTTGTTATAAACAACTTATACATAAGCACTTACATGATAAGCGCTTATGCTATAAGCAGTTAATTAAATTGTTTATTTAAATAGGGCCCGAGTCAAATGTAATAAACCTTATTCCCTTGCTGCTGGTTGTTGATTGGATTTTCGGCATTGCTAATGTAGCATTAAGAAGTCTAGCAACGACAACCACATCGGCTATCTGAAAAAACCAGATAATAATACACTTTCAGTTGAATTTCATTAAAGTATAATAATATGATACAGAACCTGAAACAATAACCGCACCGAATTCCTGATCTCATGAAAACCACCTTGTATCCGGACAAAAATAAATCCGTTTGTTTGTGAACCAGGATCTGTCGGGAAAGATAGAAAGAGACATATATAAGGATTAACAGTGATATGAAAGGCAATAGTTCAAATTATGCTGAATTCTAGGTACAATCATATCGAGAAACAAGACCGAATGCATATTTAGAACAGTGGATAAAAGTGTGACGATCCAACTATTCATATAGTGAAAATTTTATGGCAACAAAACCTGAACTTTTTTATACATTGTATGCATAAAACATCACAGAAAGCGACATAAAATACACATGCAAGTATTGAGATAAACCAAATCAAGGTAACAAATAATCATACTGGTCAAACTTTCGTTCAGAAGACACTGTATATAGATGTGATAGACACATTGCCTATATAGCACCGACGATACCAATTGAAGGCATGCTCGGTGTCCAATGCCGTCACACCCATACATGTGGTTGCGTTATATTGCCTCCATTTTCTTAAATTACTAATGGTTTCTACTTGTCAAGATCATGTTTAGTGTCTGTGCTAATGCTTCATGGAGCAATGCACGTGCTCCAATCTCTTAAATTGAAAACCATTGATCACATTAGTCCTTCTAAATCACTTAATTTGGTTGCTACAATTGTCTTGAAGGAACTAATGTGATGGAATTTCGTTAATTTCCCGAGCCCTGAAATTTAGGGATTAAATTGGTGATTCGCTCCCAAACTAGATGGAACCTAAAGCTAGCTACATGTATCAAATTAAGTCATAATCCCCAATCACGAATTTCATATAAAATCATCATAACCCGATAAATCCTAGGAAACGAAAACAAAAAACTGTTCCCAAAAATTGCTAAACATCAGTGTAAGTGAGTTTGGCAGAATCACAATGTGCAATCATGCTTATGGCAAAAGCTACACTTTGCATCTTCAACAAAATCACAATGCCACCGTGATTCCAAACGAACACGAAACACATCAGAATCAAACACTACATTTGACAAAAATAGAAAAATAGATAGTCAACCCTCTCCCTAAACCCCCACCAAAAGTTCACAAGTTTGGTCAGCAGATAAATAAATCAATGACCAATAAAGCAACATAGAATAAAATTTCAAGTACCAAAATGAAAAGTTGAACTAACCAGGATAATACCCTCTTGGATTTGAATCTGGATACAAAGATTCAAGACGCTTTACTTGACCCCATAATCTTCTATATGAACCACTCTGCGCCACAAACAATAAATAAAAAAATAAAAACCTTAAAATACACCAAAAAAATAATAACATTAACACACATGAAAACAATGTCTAAAATCTCATTAGCTTATAAACTCCAAAGACTTGGGAGACAACAGATCCAAACCAATGAACAAAGACATCATATGACCAAAACAAAAAACAAAAGAAAAAACATCATATGACCAATACCCTTCTGATGTGTAAGTTGTATATAATCTTATCTTATAGTAGTAATCAATATTATTGAGACATGTCACTTAGCCTATGAGAGGCATGAGTGATATTAATACTCTTGTAAGATAAAAAAATTGAGTTTGAGTTCTCAGTGCTGCATTAATAAAATACTGTGAAACTTAACTTAATCATAATATTAGCTAGGAGGGTCATCAAAGTAACACCAAAGCTGATATGTTATATAGATTATTCTCTGCTAATAAATGGTTTCCTGAGCATGGTTTCAAATTGAGGCCTGCAATTGCGGACGAAATAGTTTTGCTATGGCATCACAACTGTAGTTTTGACCACGTCGGCAATATGTTTCCGCATTTTGCCACGATATAAAAGTTTGCAGCATAATTGTGTGACCGCAATTTAAAATCATGTTTTCGAGCAAGGCAAGATATTAATGGCTTTATTCCTTTCCTAAGTTATACAAAAGGTGAACAAATTAACCTAAGCTATACAAAGGAACGCCCACTATTTCCCGATTCAATAAGCCTCAGAAACATGAACAAGCTTGCCATCTTTGACAACAAATTCATTGTTGAACTTCTCACGAGGCATTTCCACTTCGCAGATAAACTCTGCTTGATCCAGTGCGTTGTTAAAAGATTCTGCAATTGCATCTGTGCTCAAATCCAAAACACGAGCAAAGTTAGCATTAGCTTTATCCAAGTCAGCGCTAGCTTGAGCCAACTTCTCATGAAGCGTGAGAATCTCAGCATCCTTCTCTGACATATAGCGTTGAAGGTATTCTTCATGTTTCTTCGTTCCTGTTTCCAGAACGATTTGCTTGACAGAAGCTTCCAGAGCCTCTCCGTGAGCTTTCTCTTCCCTCTCCATAGTCACCGGTAACTGCCTTTGTAACTCTGGGCTCTCTTCATCATCATCGTCGTCGTCGTCGTCATCTTGATAATTGCAAGGACGAGGTACTGACTTGAATGCCCTATACTTGCCAACATTGTTCAAATGCTCATTTTCCAACCTGTTCAATTCAAAACATACATTCATTCCTAATATATAATCGAAAAATCAGAGTTGGGCCAATAGTCTTTAGTAGTGTCTAAGGTCTAAAGCAAATTTTAATATATGCAGTCTTTTTTTGTTCAACTGATTGGCTAGAGAATCTAATGAATAAGTTCAACAAGGTACCTGAAAAAGTTCCAAATTCCACGTCGAAGGATCTCCAAGCAAGCTACAACAGCAGTCAAAGCTGTTCTGTGAAGGAATGGACCTTCCTTAATGCCTATAACAGATTGCAGCCATGCAAGCCTAAGTAGAGCATTCAACACCTAAAAAGCCATCCATTCATAATCATTAAACGCAGCACAAGGACCACTCGAGGTTCAAACCATAGAGCAGTAGAAAATACTAACATGATAAATCAGTTGTGTTATTTGAACATCAAATTTCAAACAACTTTCGGAACAACTTTTTCAGTGGTTAACGAAGCTACAATAAGTGTTTAAGTAAATAGATACGAAAAAACTCATGGTTAATAAATGTATGTTGGTGAATAATCCCTTATTTAAATCGTGTTAACTATTTAAACAGTAATCACCGAAGTTGAACTAAATTGATTGTTCAAAAGCATTTCTCTTATTAGGAGCATACATGTTTGTAACAAAATGTTAACTTACCATAGCAATATAATATACACTTTTGTATGGTACTAAGAGTTTATCTCTTAACCATGGATTTCTTGAATTTCTTCTAAGCAGACCCCAATCAATGACAATATCCCAATAAGTATTAGCAACTGTCGCAATGCCCGAAGAACTGATAAAAAGAATTTTCCAAACCATATTTCCTTCGAAAAACTGATCACTAATAGGCCTCATTGCAACTGCAACTATTGTTGATAAGTATTTTAGTCCATTGAGTCCATGCAGTATTTTTCTTTCTTCAACAAATAATCGTCGAAGGCACTTCAAATAATAAGCTTTGTGTTAGATTCAATTATGTTAAAAGAAAGTGATTAAAAATTGATATATCATATACAAATATGACTCAAATGTAAATGTTCGGTCAATCGTGCCTACGTTTCCTAGTTAAGAAAATTAATGACAAATGCGTACCTGAAGAAATCGGGTCCAAAAAGGAAAAAAAGTTGCAATCACATAAAATGTATTATAGATGTCACTATCACTGCACTTGTTTGACCTGGTTTTGATGTCCCCCCAGAAATAGTAGCAAACATAGAATTCCAAACTTCTATATGCTTCCGACTGAACAAAATGATACAGTTCAGTGTTGGCTTAAAAAAAAGTTATGTAAATTCAGCATCAATAAAATCAGACCGGAGACTGAACCGGTAAAACTTTTATATCATGGTTCAATTTATTTAATCTTTTCAACTGTGTTGTTCAACCAAATGGAAAACAAATAAATAAAAAATGAAAACCGATTGAACCAACCGCGGTTAAACCGGTTCAACCTAACTACATTTCAACCAATTGAATCGGCTTGCGCGGTTTAGCTTTTAAAACATTGCTATACATAATGATTCAAAGAGGACACTAACATTAAGATTTAGTATAATGTAAAGTTTTTAACCTGACTGCTAAGCTGGTCTGCCAAGAAATTATCTGGAAAGTTGACCTGAAAACAGAAACAATCACGATTAGTATCTTCAATGAAGTTTTTTTGAGCATAAATTTGGAAAATTTTATTTGTTTACCTTGTAGAGAGGAGCACAAAGGCAATGAAATGCACATTTAATTAGGAAGAAGCGGCTTGATTTATATATGATATTGAAGGGACAAAATGTTATGACAAGCACAACCTGTAATACAAATTCATTAGCAAACAAGTCCATTGTTTGGATAAATAGTTTAATTAAGCTCTTATAACACAAGTGCTTATCGTATCAGGTCTTATGTATAAGTTATTCTTATAAAAGATCAAATAAAGTCATATTATGGAATGTCATCGGTTATCTTGTCAACTCATATTTGATGTGAGACTTCTTAACACACTCCCTCACGTCCAAATCTAAACAAGCTGGAACGTGGACTTAACAATAACGGGTGGCCCAAATAACAGGTAGTCCAATAGATCTTAGAGGCTCAAATACCATATTAGAAATAAGTATGGGCCTAATTCATCTTTCCAAAACCGGCTTGTAAGGTGAGGATTGTCACTTGCTTATAAAGACATATTCAGGCCAACTCATATCCGATGTGGGACTTCTTAACAAACTTGATTGTGAGCTCAACAACTTTAGGCACACTTTTTCTTTCCACAAGTATATCAGAAAAAATAGTCAAATACACAACAAAAATATTAAAGTTTGAGATAGATATGTATTATAACTTACTATGACAAGCCCTGCAGGAATTAATTCTATAAATGCTGAGAAGCTCTTTGTTCTTTGATCCATCTCCATATCTAAGCTTGAGAGAACAGCAGCCAATGAGAGTACTGCAAGGCCAGAGCTAAGAAGATAGACTTCTCTATAACCTAACTCTGTTCCTTCCTCGAATCCAAATATAAATGAATAGTTGATTTTAAAACGCCTCCAGAAGTATACATTTGCTGAGTACAAGATCATATGCAAGACGATGTATCCGTAGAGACTGCAAAAAAACTGAAGTTTATTAATCATGTCTGGTGTCTAACATGTGTCAGTGTCTGCCACCGTCACATTCAATTCCTCCATTTTCTCAAATTATGTCTGGTGTTTGTGTCTGTGTCAGCGCTTCATAGACTTTATTAGACAAACATGCAAATATGCAAAAACACAATTATGTAAATGCAATAAATTATTTTTAAATAAACATTTCTAACTTACCTATAAAGTGGAAATATGCTCTCCATATATGTAGTTCTACCTTCACTATTCATAATATTTCTTGCATGGATGAGTATAATTAGTGCTGCAATGAGAGCAATTAAGCAGCCAGTAAATAGTCCTGGATCAAAATTCAAATGATCAAATGTAAGTGAGACATGTATTAAAAAATTAACCAATGTTCAGCATAGTATAAATGAATCTTATGATTTACAATGACATGTCCAATTCTTCATGCTCTTACCTAACAAGAATGTAATTCGATGTCGCTTCCTCTTAGCGGTCAGTCGCAATGTGTTAATTTCTTTTCTGTGATTTCCATTTGCAAAATGTTTAATGAATGCATGTTCCACTCTTTCCATGAGCCTATTAACCTTTTACAATACATGATTGAGTATGCATGCAGCATTTTAGATTTAGAAGAAAACTATAGATTAATTGAAAAATGTAAGAGAGTATGATGTTAGTAAGAACCTCGTCTGAGCTTCCGACTACCACCGTTAATTAATCTTTTGATGCATTAGACTATTGGTTAGATATAAAATCAAACTCAGAAAATTGCAACCAAAAAGATTATACTTCAAATCATAAAGAAAATTACCTTATCATACTTCTTCCTGAATTTTGAGAATGCCAACAAGTTTAAGAAGCTGCATGACAATCAAGCATAAAGATATTATTAGCCTTGTAAAAGATTAGCCTTCTAGATAAACAACTTAATAAAGGACTTATAGCATAAGTGTTTGGCATGTTTGGATTGACTTACTTGAGTTTATCTGCTAACATAAACACATGCGAGAATGTTAGTGAGAGTTTATGGAAACAGCTTATGACATTGTCAAAAAGCTGTTCTCAGCTTATTTCCATAAGCTCTACAACATAGCTTATTAAAACAGTTTACAACTTATATACAAGTAATTTCATATTTTGTTATAGAGATAGATTTTATTTAAGTTGTTTATCCAAAAAAGTAGTCGTCCGTGGCCAAGCACGCATCCTTCATGTTCCTTCACCAAAGGCCTACCTCGAGTTTTTTTTTTTATGATTTTCGGACCAGTCTAAGCATTCGCGAACCTCTCGCTTCGACTGTGCGGGGGTGTGATAGAATAGAATATTAAGTATAATTATGTTTGTAATTATTTTCCATTGTGTGTAATTATTTTCCTATAGTTGACGTACACATTGTAACTTGTATATATATAAGTTATTTCTAAAACAAAAAATATTGTTTTCATATAGCTTATGGAAATAAGCCGGAAGTTCTTCCAAACAGTCTCACAAGTGATTATGTTAATAGATAAATTCAAATAAGTCAATCAGAACAGTTTGTAAGTTAAAAAGTGAAGGAAGAAGCCATGTCACCTGTATCTTTTTTTGGTTGTTGAATTTGTTTGTGCCTCATCATTAAAATGACTTTCATTGCTCATCTCAACTTCCTGAATCTCATCCACGTTTATTGGATGTATGTGACCTTCAAAAATGATAATAATAAACACCTTAGATTGCAAAGATTTTCATGATGCATGGTCATTCCATTCCATGCATAGATTAAAAAGAAAGTGACATAACAAATAATTTATACCTGCATGGTGATGATGATGATGATGATGCATAATGAAAGTTGAAGAAGAGTTTCCCAATATTGCTATCAACTTTTATTCTAAAAGCATTAAGAAAATTCATTTGCTTACTTACCTATATATATAGAGAGAGACATGGCATTACTTAACTCAGTGTGATGGCTAACCAGGCAGGTGGGCAGCAAGAGCCATGTGGTGATGATGACATGAATAACAAGTTGCCTGAAAATGTGGAGCTACGACGTGGGAGAGAGAGAGAGAGAGAGAGAGAGAGAGAGAGAGAGAGAGAGAGAGAAGGGCCACATGGAAGCTATAATATTCTATAGTTTTAGACGACTGTACGTAGGGTACGGTACAATACAGAGAGATTTGAGGAGCAAAAAAAGGATCAAACCTAGAGACTCACAATAGATTCTTCTATTAAGAATTCTTTATGCTTTAATTTAACTTAATAGATACAACGATAAGTTGACTTAATAAATTATTTGACACGCTAATGCACCTAACATCTCTAAAACATGTATATTTTTTGCAATATTTTTACTTAATAAATCTTGCTTATTAGTCAAGTTATTAGAACTATTTTACTTAATTTTCTTTGTTTTGTCTTTTGTGGGTTCACATGCATAAAAAAGCGAAAATGTGCTAGTTTTAGGGCTCGTTTGGCCTAGCTTATTTTAGAGCTTATACAAACGGCTTATGCAACATAAATTAGGTTTTATGCTATTTTATAAGTTTAAACTAGTGAAAATTAATTTTTTATAAGCTATTTTATCATAAACTACCTTAAAAAACTTATAATAATACATAAAAATTGCATAAGTTGTTTCCATAAGCTCAAAAATAAGCTAGGCCAAACGGACCCTTAGGCTCATTTGAATGATTTATTGGCTAAGGCTAAGGCATTATGTGAGGACAAAGGGAGTTTTCTTAATGAAGAATAAATGCTTAATGAATGTCAAACACTAAATTTCGTGCATTATGGCCATTTCAGCCGTCGCCATGAGCTTTAAGAAGAAGAAAACCAAATATTAAAGGTCAGAAAACCAATCCATAAATTCTAGCTTAATCGGCAAATATGCCGAAATTGTTAGGCCGGGCGTCGTGAACCGGGTTCGAATCCAAAATTTCACAAGAATTGCATCTGCAAAGCTTCTCACGACCTTGTTATTGCTCCACACGGTCGTGATAGTCCCTGCAGTTGATGATTGTCAGTTTTGGCTCTTTGTTTTCTATTTTTATTGATACTTATGTGCACCTATATATGACTTATCATCTCTTTGTTTTCTATATTTATCATCTCAATTTTGCCAAGATAGAATAATATAATATCATTAATATGATATGATATGCATCTCTGCTTATTGACCTTACCCTAAAAAAAATATAGAGACTTGAGGAGCAAAAAAAGGATCAAACCTAGAGACTCACAATAAATTCTTCCATCAAGTAAGACTTCTTTATGCTTTTATTGAAGAATTGAAAGTGCACCAATATATTAAAATTGATGTCAACTGAAGATACTAGCTACTATATGTATCTGTTTTTACTACATAAATAAATAAAACCTTGAATAATTTTGAGTTAAAAATGGAGACAGACCTATTTTTGGATTAAGTCTAATAGATAGCATATCCTCATTTTTCCTATTTGATGCTAAGGTAAGAGAGTCCTCTGTTGTTTGTTTACCATGTTTATAACTCTGTTGTTTGTTTACCATGTTTATAACTGATGTTTGCATGTGATTGATTTTTATGGTGTGTGTAAATGATACTATATGAAAGTGATTTTTATGATGTTTTATGATTTTTATGTGCTTCTTGTTAACTATTGATTTATTATGTCCTCAACTTTTGAAAGCATTAATATTCACTATCTCCTTCCTTCTCTTCCGAGGTCTTTGGTGAACTATATAAGTCATAATATGTACTTGAAATTATTGCAATGTACTTGATATTAATACTACATTGCTTTTTACACTATCCAACATTTTGCTAGTTCACTTGTACATGCAAAAATTAAAAATATAGAAGAAACATTATAAATGGAATGGATGAAATTAGAATTACTACTTTTATAAGATACAAAAATGGAGTTTAGTTCTCACTGCTGCATCAATAAAATACAGTCAAACTGAACTTAATCCTAATATTAGCTAGGAGGGTCATCAAAGTAACACCAAAACTGATATTTTAACATTAAATTAGCATGGAATGTATATTTAAGGGCATGAGCTAAATTAGCCACAAAAAAAAAATAATACACCTATGTTATATAGATTATTCTCTACTAGTAAATAGTTTCCTGAGCATGGTTTTAAATTGAGACCTGCAATTGCGGACGAAATAGTTTTGCTATGGCATCACAGCTGTAGTTTTGACCACGCCGGCAACATGTTTCCGCATTTTGCCACGATATAAAAGTTTGCAGCATAACTGTGTGACCGCAATTTAAAACCATGTTTTCGAGTAAGGCAAAATATTAATGGCTTTATTCCTTTCCTCGCCCAAAACTAAATCTGGTATGAAGCACTTGAAGCAACAACCAATTATGTACATGAATCCTGAGAATGTGAATCCATTATCAAATGTCGCATGAATCATCAACAACATATTATCTTGGATGTCATCTATCGCCACCCTCGAGCTCTTCTTGATCCTCAAATTGATTTTCTTCTTTAGTGTTTACTTCTGCATCACCTTCATTATTTCCACCACTTTGTTTAAAGAATAAACCGGATACAGAATCATCGTCATCACCATCATCATCGTTTTCTTTATCCTTCGATTGAGAAATAGAACCGGTGTCCATCCATGCAGGACACTGGTGAGTGACACCAAGAGATAAAGGAATAGAAGAATTCTTTGATGCTTCGAATGAGTCATGCCGCAAACAAGAACATTCCGGGATTGGATGAGAGAGAAATGATAATGGTTTTGATTTACTTGATGCTTCTATGATTCCATCAAGTAATGTTTTTCTCAAATGTCTTCGAACTGATTTTAGCCACGTGCGATTTGCTTGATACATGTGGTCACGAATCTCGTCTACAAATTTAGCAGCTTCCTTTCTGCATCAAAAGAAGTATATGATTGCAAGGTATTAAAATAACAAGTCTTCTTCATAGAAACATCAATCAAGGTAAAGTTATTTACCGGTTGGGTCTAAATGTCTTTGATGCAGCCGATTGATATAGCCGGTGCCCCATCACCAAGCTAGCAAAATTCGAATGCCCTTTCCCATCACGGTCAAATCCGGGGATGAACACATCGGCTTCAACACAAACAACATAATCAATAGCCTCCCATAGTAATTTATGAGCATTGGTCCTCAGTTCCATTACAGTGCTATCAGGTTCGTTATCACTCTCAGCTACCCAACCCCACCAACCCTCTATGTTATACGATTTCGGCCTTGCTGGAGGTGGAGGAAGTGGACGAGGACGTGGACCTGCATTCTTCCAAGCTGCGAGCTTTTTAACTTCTTCAAAAGGTGGTGGTCCCGGAGGAGGATTAACAAGGTTAACTTCTTGTCCGTATATCTTAATCATCTCCCAAGGTGTAGTAAGAGAAGTTCTATCAACAACGTTTTCAAACATCGCATGAAGAGGAATCAATGTTCTTTGACCACCAAAGACTTCTCCGCCAGATACATATATAATTGCATCCTTCGAGTATCCATATGCACGCAGAAGTATACCAATCTGCAAGAGATCAAAATTGTAGATCATATAATAACTGTTAATTACTGAAGTTTGAAGAATCGTTCTCTTCTCCGACCAATTCATTGACACTGAAAAATTAAGGCCTGTTTGTTTCACCTTTTTTTTAAGAAAATGTCACGTTTTAAAATAATAACCACTTTTAGTAGTTTTTCACCCATTTGTGATAGCTTTTATAAAAATGAGAATCTAAAAACCGCTTAAACTGTGAAGTTGTTTGTAGTAGCTTCTCGTTAAAATCATTTTCAACAGATGATTTTTTATTTTTTTAAAAAGTTCATCATCATGGCAAACAAACAATAGTTTTTCAAAATATTTTTTATTTTATATTCCATAGCAAACAAGCCTTTAGCCTTGTCAAAATTTTAAAACATTCTCACACCTCCTCGGGCATTAAAGGACAGGATCCATTCAGTCTTGCTTCGGCTGAGTTGACTGAAAGCTTCCCTTTGACAATCCCACGTTTTATCATCCATGTTCTTTTATGTTGAATGAGTTCGGTATGTACATCCTAGCAAAGATTAAAACACCATTATCGAAGTTCAGATATGAAAAGCTGAGGAGTTTAAGAGAGATAATTATCCCAGATAGAATTATATACCTGAAAAAGTTCAGCACAGCCATGATAAGCTAAAGACTCTCTAGTCATGCCGGGATCGAAGGCAATGAATGGACGACTAGGAGCTCGTAATCTATAATTACATCATGAAATACTCAGAAAACGAAAGAAGGGGGAAAATCATGTAAGAGAAGAAAAACAAACATAAGATGTGACGATTAAGTGTCTCTTGCCTCTGCAAAACCTTAGCAGAAAGTTCCTGAACTTCCTGTCGGAACTGAAGAGCATGAAAAGAAACTCGGCATCTCAGCCTTTGATATTCTTCGAAATTGGGAGGAAGAATGGCCTGAGTGAGAAGAAAAGGACAAACAAAGAAACAATAATTACTACCTACAGTTAATAAAAAGCACGGTTCAAATACAAACCAATTTAAATAGCGTGCATGGTGTAGCGTGAGCAGGAAAATAGTACAGAACAAATTGACTACTGAAACTGAGTTTCACAGAATCATGATGTGCAGCCGCAGTTTTGGCAAAAGTTGCACTTTGGAGCTTCAACAAAATCACGGTGCCACGGTGATTTCATCAAACTCATTGGGATTCCAAATATGCCAGCAAACATATCACATGTTACATCCCGACCCCCCACCCGGATTCGGAAATTCACAATATAAATCCCTAAAGAAAAAGTAATAAAATTTGGCATCTAAATCTAAATTTTTCTTCATTCCAAAATAGGAAGCGAGAATTGACCATGTGTTTAAGTCAAAACTTAATCAAAAGTCATTTCACTAATCCATTGAATCCTAGACTAGTCAACTAAATAATAAACAGTCCGAACAAATTCACTTAGGAATTTGATTTCTCTAATAAGGAAAAAATTTGATAAAAAATATGGAAATAATACATGAATCATAAGTTGTTGTTACCTGCAAGCATCCGCCATTGGAAACAACCAGTTCAACCACTGAATGCTTCTTTAATATGGGGAGAACATGATGGAAGTAATAAAATGGTGATGCCGAATATGGAACTTTAAACACCGGAATCTCCTTCTTTCTCCTTGCACCTTTTAGATATTTTGGAAGAGTTCTCACAACTTTCACATCTTTTGCTAATGAGAATATAAATTGGTCCTCGTTATATAGATACGCAAAACTCTTGAACTGAGAGCTGCACAAAAATAGTTATAAAAAGAAAGAGTAAATATTGAGCATGAGACTGAGAGCGTGTTTGGATTGACTTAATTGAGTTTATCTCCTGCATAAGCTGTTTTCAGCTTATTTCCATACGCTCTGTATGATAGCTTATGAAAACAGCTTATAGCTTACATAAACATAGTTTGACTTAATTCTATCTTTTGTTATAAACAACTTATAAGCACTTACATGATAAGCGCTTATGCTATAAGCAGTTAATTAATTTGTTTATTTAAATTGGGCCCGAGTCAAATGTAATAAACCTTATTCCCTTGCTGCTGGTTGTTGATTGGATTTCCGGCATTGCTAATGTAGCATTAAGAAGTCTAGCAACGACAACCACATCGGCTATCTGAAAAAACCAGATAATAATACACTTTCAGTTGAATGCCATTAAAGTATAATAATATGATACAGAACCTGAAACAATAACCGCACCGAATTCCTGATCTCATGAAAACCACCTTGTATCCGGACAAAAATAAATCCGTTTGTTTGTGAACCAGGATCTGTCGGGAAAGATAGAAAGAGACATATATAAGGATTAACAGTGATATGAAAGGCAATAGTATTCAAATTATGCTGAATTCTAGGTACAATCATATCGAGAAACAAGACCGAATGCATATTTTGAACAGTGGACAAAAGTGTGACGATCCAACTATTCATATAGTGAAAAATTTTATGGCAACAAAACCTGAACTTTTTTATACAATGTATGCATAAAACATCACAGAAAGCGACATAAAATACACATGCAAGTATTGAGATAAACCAAATCAGGGTAACAAATAATCATACTGGTCAAACTTTCATTCAGAAGACACTGTATATAGATGTGATAGACACATTGCCTATATAGCACCGACGATACCAATTGAAGGCATGCTCGTGTCCAATGCCGTCACACCGATACATGTGGTTGCATTATATCGCCTCCATTTTCTTAAATTACTAATGGTTTCTACTTGTCAAGATCATGTTTAGTGTCTGTGCTAATGCTTCATGGAGCAATGCACGTGCTCCAAAATTATCTCTTAAATTGAAAACCATTGATCACATTAGTCCTTCTAAGTCACTTAATTTGGTTGCTACAATTGTTTTGAAGGAACTAATGTGATGGAATTTCGTTAATTTCCCGAGCCCTGAAATTTAGGGATTAAATTGGTGATTCGCTCCCAAACTAGATGGAACCTAAAGCTAGCTACATGTATCAAAAACTAAGTCATAATCCCCAATCACGAATTTCATATAAAATCATCATAACCCGATAAATCCTAGGAAACGAAAACAAAAAACTGTTCCCAAAAATTGCTACATATAAGTGTCAGTGAGTTTGGCAGAATCACAATGTGCAATCATGCTTATGGCAAAAGCTAAACTTTGCATCTTCAACAAAATCACAACGCCACCGTGATTCCAAACGAACACGAAACACATTAGAATCAAACGCTACATTTGACAAAAATAGAAAAATAGATAGTCAACCCTCTCCCTAAACCCCCACCAAAAGTTAACAAGTTTGGTCAGCAGATAAATAAATCAATGACCAATAAAGCAACATAGAATAAAATTTCAAGTACCAAAATGAAAAGTTGAACTAACCAGGATAATACCCTCTTGGATTTGAATCTGGATACAAAGATTCAAGACGCTTTACTTGACCCCATAATCTTCTATATGAAGCACTCTGCGCCACAAACAATAAATAAAAAAATAAAAACCTTAAAATACACCAAAAAAAAATAACAATAACACACATGAAAACAATGTCTAAAATCTCATTAGCCTATAAACTCCAAAGACTTAGGAGACAACAGATCCAAACCAATGAACAAAGACATCATATGACCAAAACAAAAAACAAAAGAAAAAACATCATATGACCAATACCCTTCTAGTAAATGCAACATCTTTGTCATTTTCTGAGACACAATACAATACAAAGTCCCAAAAAAAAGGATTTTTTTCAGAAAAATCAAAACTTTAAGAAAATTAACATAAAACTAAATCATAAAAAGAAAATGGGGGGTGTAAAAAGAAAGTAAAAAGTTGAGATCTTTTTTGTTTACATTAGTAGGAAAATCTGGTTTATCAAAGATGGGTCTCCAAGAGAAGATTGTAACTGAAGATTGATAATCTGAAACACCAAGTTCAGTGAATCTAGCTAGAAGAAAGTGTATAAAGATTGAAAAAGCTGAAAGAACAATCCCAATTAGACCAACCCATTTCATTTTTGACTTCATTTTTATTTCCCCTTTCATTGAAAAAAAAAATGGAGAAACAAAAAACTCTCTCTTTCTCTCTCTCTATTTATGTTTCTGTTTCTGTTTCTCTTTCTTGAGAGATTTGTTAAGAAGTGATGAGAAGAAGAAGAATGAAGTAACTGAGTCAATAGAAAGGTCTTTGAAAGTGATGAATGAGATTGATAAGGCACGTGTTAAAGCATGTCTTCGGTTTTCATACATACACTGTCCACAGAGAGAGAGAGAGAGAGAGAGAGAGAGTGCTGTTTTTTTAGTTGGATCAAGATTTACGAGGACCACTAGTACTGATATGTCTTTATTTTTGTTTTATTTTTTTCTTACAATTTTTATAGTATTTGATAATATATCTATCGAGGATATACGCACATTTTAAAAAAGGTAGAAATAATTACATATAATAGGTGATTTTATGTTATTAACTCGAATGCTATGAGTTTATTTGTAATTTGAATGAATAAATATAATTACTTTTTAGTAAAAAAAATGGTAAAGTTGTTCAAAAATTAAAGTTAGTATTGAGTAAATTAATTTTTATGATAAACTTTTTTTTTTGTAATAAAGTAGTCTAATGATTAGAGAAAAAATAAAACTTTACACATTGTTTGGAACAACTGATTGTTAGTGGAAAGAAAGTAGGGGTGTGTAAAATATTCGGTTAGAATGCCCAAATTCATAACCGGATCCAAATCCATTTTAAAAAATTCGGATTTTGGTATATAGTTATTAACCAAACCATTTTCATCTGGTCGGTTATTCATCCAAATTAAATTTTTGGATTTGGTTTAAATTGGTTATTATATCCTTTTCAAATTTGTTTCTGTAAAAAAATATATATATCCTTTTTAAATTTGTTTTTGTCAAAAAAACAAACAAACAAATATCCTTTTATTAAAATTAATTCACGCACAAACCATCATCATGTGCGTGTGATCTCTGCAATTTTGATTTGCGATGAATCCTAAAATCTCAAATCTACAATAATTTCTCCAATTGAACTCTAATCGACAATATTATCTTCCAATCGAACCACACTTATTCTCTCCAATTTGTATACATTTATCTCATTGGAATTAAAAAAAATGAAATCTAGAAGAAGGAATGCAAAGAATAAAAAAAAAACAAACAAATATCTTTTTTATTAAAATTAATTCATACACAAACCATCACCATGTGCGTGTGATCTCTACAATTGTGATTTGCGATGAACCCTAAATTCCAAATCCACAATAATCTCTCTAATTGAAATCTAATCGACAATATTTTCTTCTAATCAAACCACACTCATTCTCTCCAATTTTTATACATTTATCTCATTGGAATTAGAAAAAAAAGAAATCTAGAAGAAGGAATGCAAAGAATAAAACAAAACAAACAAATATCCTTTTATTAAAATTAATTCACACACAAATCATCACCATGTGCGTGTGATCTCTGCAATTATGATTTGCGATGAACTCTAAATCTCAAATCTACAATAATCTCTCTAATTGAACTCTAATAGACAATATTATCTTCCAATCGAACCACACTCATTCTCTCCAATTTGTATACCCTTATCTCGTTGAAATTGAAAAAAGAAATCTTGAAGAAGGAATGCAAAAAATAAAAAAATAAAAATGTATTTTTTTTTTACGATTTTTAATATGTTTTTTGTCTACGTAAAAAAAAATCAGATCAAATTAACCGTTTATTAATCCAGTTTTAAAAATAATCAGTTAAAAACTAGATTTAAAAATTATCCGCTTTTAAACCAGTTTTATAAAAATATATGGTTATGTATCCGTATCCAAATTTATAACTGGTTATATAACCGGTTTATAAAAAATAATGGTTATGGTCATGTATCCAAATCCATATATATGGTTTTGGTTTAGATATGGTTTGGTTTGGCAAAATAACCGACCATGCACACCCTAAAAGAAAGTATGAAGGATGGAAACACGGATTTCAAGATCCCTTCCCTCGTTTGGTTGCTCAATACAGAGGAGGGAAATACAACTTTTTGATGAGCCCCACATAAGATACCCATCCCTCCCAATTTGGACGGAAAGTGTAGAGAAGCCCTTTGACTTGAGAAAAGACTAAAAAACTTATGCCAACACATTACTATTATTATTTTGTAATATTATTAAATTACCATTTTTGTTATTGAAAAACGCAAGTTATAATTTTTGAAACTTGCTTTTTAATTGAAATATATTTATAGAGTGATTTGTCACACTTACAATTTTCAATTTTCTAAATAAATAAATTATATTGAAATAATTTTTATATATACATATCTTTCTATATTTAAGTAGGGGGTATTAATGTCATTTAATAAATTATAATTCTTTCTTTCCTCTCACTTTCACTTCTATCAAACAACTTTAAAATCACCTTACTTTCTATTCACTTTCTTTCCTTCCACTTTCTTTCCTTCAAATTTCCTTCATAATCCAAACAAAGCCTTAAGTTCTTATGAAGGGGAAGTCATTTAAGAAAATCACATTTTTCATATATATAGTGATTATTAATGAAGTAACCAAACATTGCGAAGGCTTACCCAATATGGTTTTTGTTATTTGATTTTACGCTCGTACGCAGGTTTGTTGGATAATGTTTGTGATGTGTATGTATGTTTGCTTCAGTTTTAATTAGAACACTTTTGTTGTATATACACGATTTGTATGTCCGTTTGATTTGAATATGTGGTTTGAATGAGTTTGATTTATATCTCTCATAATTAATTGTCATACGCACTTTTAGGTGCATTCATTGGATTAAGTTTATATCACTCTTTGCATATATTTCTTTTTTTTCTTTTTTAAATATAATAAAAAGTAGTGTCAAAAAAATATATAATAAAAAAATATAGACAAAAAATGAGAGCGAAATATGCTTTATCCTCTTATGACCAGATGTTCTTCGCCTTATAAAAATAAAATGTAACCAAACATTGTTCATGTCTATGTTAATAAAGTAATGGAGTGATTACCAACCCAAAAAAGAAAATTTACAAAAGTGATTTAGTCAAATGGTTAATTAATTCAATCTAAATACAAATTATTTGGGAGAATATAAATTCAATTTTTGGGTTGAACATCGTATTTCAATCATAGAAAAAGATTTTTATTACAAAAAATGAAACAGATGAAACACAAGAAGACAAGAATATAAATTTAAACATACATGTCATTTTAAATTAAATTTATCAACTTTCATAAAAAAATAAATAAATTTATCAACTACTTTAAAAGTTAATTTTACCAAACACTTTAATTTCAATCAATTACATTTTCAGCTATATTATAGCTGAATTTTACCAAATAGACCCTTAGTAGATCTTTTATTAGCGACTCTTTTATTTGATGCTATAGGTATATGAGGTGGACAGAAAAACCGTGTCCCGACCCAATCTGAGAAAATTGAAAGAAAAAAAATGGTAGATGGACGGTTTGGATTGGATCACGGGTTAGCGAACCCGAAAATTCAGTTTGTAAAGAGTTGACATGGCTTGTGGAGGCAGTATCAGGGAGGGGCTGATGGTGGCCACGACCCCTCCCCACCTCAAAAAAATAATTTTTTTTATAGGTATAATATTAATGTAAATATATTATTAATAGTTTTAAGTAATTTTGTATACATATTTGTACAAATATTAAAGTAAATAATAAATTAGAGTTTATTTTTTAATGACTATAAGGAACAAGTATTAATAGAAATATCAGTTTATATTAAGATAAAATACGTTTTCAGTTCCTACTTTCATAGTGAGTTTTGGTTTTCGTCCATGTAAAATAAAATCGCTCGTTTTCAACCCTAAAAAATTTGTTCTTTTGTTTTTAATCCTTAATGGGCAAAATTTTGACATTTTTTTGACGTTTTTTAACACAATATGAATTTATTTATATAAGATTACCATGATATATAAATATAGTATAGGTCATTTTGAACATAAAAACGTAGTAATTTTGGCATTAACATGTTAAAATTCTGCTCATAAAGAATTAAAAATAAAATAATTTTTTTTGTAGGGATAAAAACCATTAATTTTATTTTTCAGGGACAAAAACTAAAACTCGCTATAAAAGTAATAACTGATAACATACTTTTTACCCTTTATATTATTGATGATTACGTAGAGTAGTATTATTTTAAGCTATACATATTAATTTTATAAGGAGAATGTTAACATGTGTCCTTAAGGCACATGGTAAGAAGATAAATTTGGAAAATATTTATTAAATCATCTATACTATTCAATTATCTAAGCATTAAATTTTTTGCATCATTAAATGCTATATTTCTATTTTTAGATAGCTTATCATGTGCCCTTAAGGCACAAGTTAACATGACCCATTTTATAATAATGAACTTTGATTTTATTTGTCAAAAAATAACAGATAACTAATTGAATTTATAATATTAGATAAAATTACCAATTATATAAATATGAAATGACATAAAGAAATATGTTTATCAGTTAAGTTTTTATTTTCTTGATATAAATTTATAAATTTAAAAATTGGAATTGACAAATAGTATATTTATACTTTTTAAGACTTATATTTTTAGATATAATTTTTTTTTACTTAATTTATATATTAAAAAAAAATATGGCCACCCTAAATAATTTTTTATGGTTCCGCCACTGGGCTTATCTGAATGAAGAGAACTAGGCCTAAAATATTGCCATAATTTTTAATTATATATATGTCTATATGAGGAGGGATCCGTTGACTCCAAGAGTAAGTCTCCATTGACTTACTCCGCTTAATAACTCGATATCGGCATTATATTTCTTCAATCCAACCGTTGAATTCAAAGTTCTCATTGAGTAGATCAACTCTACAAATTTTTATAAAATTTCAAAACTATTTGATACTTTTTCTGTTTACTTTAATTGAACGTACGACAAAATTTTTTAAAAAATCGTTGAATTTTAATAGTCTGAATACATAACTTACATTTTTTGAATTTTTATAAAAATTTGTGGAGATGATCTACTCAATGAGATCTTTGAATTCAACGATTGGATTGAAGAAATATAATGTCGATATCGAGTTATTAAGCGGAGTAAGTTAATAGAAGACTTACTCCTGAAGTCAACGGATCCCTCCTCTATATATATATATATATATATATATCCTTCCTTTACTCAAAATATATTATAAAAAAAATTAAATATTCCCTTCCTTTACTAAAATAAAATAAAATTACATATTTCCTTTTTACTAAAAAAATAAATAAATCTTTCCTTCCAAATTTGTGGCACCTCCTTCCATTACTCAAAATATATTATAAAAAAAAATTAAATCTTTCCTTCCTATATTAAAATAGAATAAAATTGCATATATTCCTTTTTACTAAAAAAATAAATAAATCTTTCCTTCCAAATTTATGGCACCTCGTGATCTATAAATACACGCTTGTGTTGAGACTGAAAAAGCACAGAGTATTGGTGAAAAAATACGTTTAACAAAATTGAGAGAATTAGTTGTAAGGAAGAAGAAAGTAAAAATACCGTTAAACATGCATATAGAGAGGTATGTATTTACAACTTTCTGTTAATCTTTTTCTATTCACTATTAGCTCTATAATTTTTTTACGGAAAACTTACCTCATGTTATATTGTATTTAAAATAAGTATATTTACAAATTTGTACTTTAAATTCTTATAAAATTGTTTGTAAGTATCACATGAATATTCTATCAATAAAACTTTGTGTTTCTATATATAAGTATTTACACTTTTTTCAACACTTTCTTTAGCACTCATATGGGTTTCCTCACTTTATATGGACTAATTTTTGTAGTATGAGAACCATGTTAATTTTATCAGATAAAAGAAAACATAATTTAAGACAAAAAAAATTTGGAGAGAGTATTACACTATTACTATTACTATGATGATTTCTCATTTATTTAGCATAATTTTGCTCTCTCCTTATTTCACTAATTAAGTTTGTGAATCAAATCAATGTTTACACGTTTAGCTCACTCACCAAAATGCGTGTGTGTATATATATATAAGGAGAGATTAAATTATACCGGTGTAATTTTAAAATAGTTATACTCATTAATATCCATTGATTTTATTTTGATCTGATGGCTATCGATGAGTCAGTTATAAACTCGCAATATTCTAGTAATAAATTAAAGAATCTCCTTGTTTTTCTCTTACCCTCCTTTTGTTTCCTTTTTTGTTTTTATTATACCTTACCCTCTTATTTTTTATCAATAGAATTCCCACGATATTTTTTATTTGTATTGCAAATAAAAAATAAATAATAAAAAAATGAAACATAATAATTAAAAATAATTTAAATGTACTAATACTAAAACCATGTTTGGCCTAGCTTTTTTCCCAGCATCATCTCTTCAAAGGAGAAGCTGGGCCAAACGTTAATTTTTAAAAGCTCACACTAAAAAATGAAGTTTTTCATTTCCACGTAAAACATCGTGCAAAAGAAATTTTGTACAGATTATTAAAACTTACTTATGAATTATTACTTCTCGGTACTGTTTCTACATGAACAACCCTGCGATTCATGCTATCAACATTTTTTTTTATTTTGTATGTTACGCACTTGTGAAATTTCTCAATATGATATGCTTTACTATTTTTTTATTTAAAAAATAGTAGTATGAGTTTATGGTTATGCTTTTATGATTGCAATTTTTATTTTTCCTTGCCCGCATAAAATCATCTTATTTCATTGATGGTATATTTTAATAAATTGTATTATTTCTCTTGTAAATTAAATTAAAACGCAATTATAGTTTATTCATGAATTTTAGAAAAAAAATTGATATCATTTGTCCTATTTTGTTTCTTTAAAAAAATTAGTTATTCATGGTACGAATATTAAAAAATTATTCATTAACTTTTTTGGTTGTTGGAAACATAATGAATTTTTATATATAAAAATATTTATTTTTGCAATGTGTAATAAAAACAAAAAGAGGGTAAGAGAAAAACAAGGAGATTTTTTAATTTATTAATAGAATCTTGTGAGTTTATAACTGACTCATTGATAGCCATCGGATCAAAATAAAATCAATGGATATTAATGAGTGTAACTATTTTAAAATTACACTGGTGTAATTTGATCCCTCCCCTATATATATATATATATATATATATATATATATATATATATATATATATATATAAGTTTCTTACATCTTAAGGCTAGATTTACGTGATTAACGTTTTTTTTTTTAAACTAAATTTTGTGAGTTTTTTTCACTAAATCTAAATCATGTTGATTAATGTTGTATATCACAAAATAATATGTCGTTATATCTAATGCTACTTTACAAAAAATATATAGTATCTAATGGTATTTTTCTTAGAAAATTACAAATTAATGTCTATCAAGGATACTGGTTATTAATACTTAATTTAAAAAAAAATTAAAAAAGAGAGAGATCACTACTTTCTATTATAAATTGCATAATTCGTTAATTATTTTCCCTTTTTTCATAATCAAACTTCAAACCTATTTTTTAAGGCATTTTGTTTTGTTGTTAGTTTTGATGTTTGGGAGTATTATATATCTTTTACCTCTGTGTTGATTCTGATTACAAGGGTTCAACGTTATTTAATTGTTTGTGTTGATTGATATGGGTGTAGAATGTACCATTCAATCTTGACATTTGCCCCGACTCAGTCTAAATTTTTTGGCATTTTAGGAGTTAGTTTAGACCAAACTAAAATTTTTAGGGATTAATTTAATGTAAAATTGAGATATTTTGTTCAAAATTGAGATTTTTCAATGTAAAATTGATATTTTTGTTTAAAACAGATATTTTACCCAAACTTTATAAATTTTCTGATTCCACCATTTATTGCTCATTATCCCTTTTTTCATGTACTCAAAGTTGTAAAAAAATAATCACTATAACTATTATAAAAACATAATTAATTGTAGCTTATCTTAACCCCGATTTTTTTTTTAAATTCAAATGTTAAACTCCCTTCTTTTGATTTTGTCTCCGACTCATCTTTTACTATAAAATTCCTTACAGGAAACCAAAAATCAGCACAATGTCTTGGCTTACTGGATGGATTACATCATGTTTCTTGCCATGCAAAAGTATATGTTTAGTCTTCTTTTTCTTTTATGATGATTAGTATTTATTTCTTCACATCTTAAATATTTTAGAAAATAATATTTACTTTTAACCATTTGTTCTTGATATTTTTTTTAACTTTGCGCAGATGATCGTGAAAGGGTTTCTTCACCCCATGTGATGGTGAGCAATATGACATTTGATAAGAGAACAGATGAAAACTTAAATAATATCAATAACAACAATTTGTCACAATCAAGCACAACATGCAACAATGTACATCAAAATGACGATTTAAGTTGGTCATTTTTTTCGGATGAAGATTTTATAGTGTACTGCTTTGAAAAAGATGGACCGTTTGATATAGTAAAAGATGACAAAGGTGTGCATAAATATGCAAGACCCGTGCTTCTCAAGGTAAGCAACTATTTTCATTTTCTTAGCAATTAGTAGTTTGATTTTGTTACATTCTCATGTGAAACCAAACAAGAGCATTGATATTAACAAAAATTGAATAGTCTTAACTAAGTTATAAAAAAGTTGTTAAACTAACATTTATCATTTCACTATATGTTACTTTTTTGCGACTTAAATGCAGCCGAAATATGACCAGAATGCAGAAAAATTCAATGAATTTGACATTCATAACAAACGATCCAATGTGAATCAATGCGATATTGAACAACAAGATATAACCCCTTCTAAAGAGGTGCATTTCCACCATCTTGATCTCTCCTTTGTATCTTTATGTTCAAGCAATTGCAACTAGGATTTTCTTCTTAACATTCTCACGTTTCCTTTCGTTAGGGTGAGTGCGAGGAAAAAGAAATTAAACATAAACACAAAGACAACAAAGGAAGGGTGAACCAAGTTGAGGTAAATGAAGACTATGAGACAATGTATTTTGAACCAAGGAACTCAATCCAATCTGGAGACAGCACTAGATCTTTTTCTTTTCCTGTGTAAGTTATAAATCCTATAGTAGCCACATTTTTTATTGGAATATTAAGTAAAGTATTTATATATAATAAGTCGGGTACGGAACCGAATTGAAAAGTCAGTTAAAAATCCGACTTAACAGATCAAAACTTCTTATGACGGCAAACTCTTAAGTTGGATACGAAACCAACTATTAAAAAGTTGTTTTTAACCGGCTTAAGAAGTGTTTTTTGTACTAGTGAATGAGGAACTTTTCACACCTCCAATATAACATTGGATGATGATTTTCTTTGAACATCACAGGTTAGATTGTGAATGGATTGGAAGTCCAGAATACATGCCTAAACCAAAAGTTCAACAACACCTAATGTTAGATTGCGAATGGATTGGAAGTCCAGAGTACATGCCAAAATCAGAAGTTCAACAACACCTAAAGAAGAAGCATAAGGCCAAATTTGTGCAATTTCTGCGATTTTCATGGATTAAAAGGTGATGGTTAATTTTTTAGAATAGAAAGATTTGAAATTTATTTTTGTTGTTTATAAATATATAGCTCAAGTTGAGCCTAACATAATTTTCTATATGCACAAGCTATAGTGATTATTGGATATGATGGAAATAAATAATTTAAGAAAATTTATTGCTCCATGTTTAGTTAATAGATCACAAGATTTAATCCCCTATCATTTTTGTTAATCCTAAACATTATTTTGCATATTTATTTCTTATGTGAATGTTAATATTATTTTAGGTGCTCCTTGGATGGCATTAACATTATCAATAATAACGGTGCATGCTATGGAAAGACTGTGGAAGTTTCAGACAAAAGGATTGCTAATAAAGATAAAATAAGAAAAAAGAGGCACACTATAAAAACTCTAAAAAAGTACATTCAAAAGATAGAAGTCATCACAACCATCCAGAGCAACCACCAAAAAGAGAGAAAGGAAAAGTCAGCTATAAGAGAATCACCCCAAAAGAAATCACTCAACTAGAACCTGAAACAACCAGACACCACACCTCACCTCACCTTGTTGGACCATTTTCTGGCGGAGGGTTTCACCTATCCACGACAAGATCAAGATTGAATAACCCCTTCTAAAGAGGTCCATTTCCACCACCTTTATCTTCTTTGTATCATAGTGTTCAAGCAATTGCAATTAGGGTTTTATTCTTAACATTCTCGCATTTCCTTTCCTTTTGTGGCGAGGAAAAAAATTAAACACCAAGACAATAAAGGAGGGTGTACCAAGTTGAGATAATTGAAGACAATAAGATAATGTTTGTTGAATCAATATCATTTTTTTAGTTTTTTTTTCCATACTATTTCTACCCCGCGACAATTTTTTTTATTATTGGGTCCCCGTTTGCCATGAATCAGTGTTGATACCATTTATATATAAACAAATTGATGTATAGCAAAATAGCAAAAAACTTGCGAAGGATCAAAATAGCAAAAAAAAAAAAAAATCATAAATACTCAATTTGTTTTTAATAAGTAGGTATATTTTATGTTTAATTACTTTAATAATATATATATTTACCAACATCAAATATAAAAAAATAGTATAAATATTATAATAAAAAAATCACTTGATTGATTAATTATATTAATCTTGTTTTTGACATTTATAGTCTGCAATCAATACATTGAACCGTAATAACAATAAAAATTGTTAAGAAAAGACTAAAAATTGAATAGATAATAATTTTTTTAAAATTGTTTAGTTGTTTACATAAAAAAAAAAAAAAAAAGAAGTTAATTATTGATAAATTTAACTCCTTAAAATATCATCAAAACACGACTTTTTTTAAATGGAAAATGATGAATTTTTGAACATGCTAACAACATTCAAAAGTCTGTTTGATCTACGAAATATAAGTGGTTGACAGAATAGTACATGATAGAATAATAAATAATAATTAAGTTTAAGGTATAGAATAAATTTTTTCTCGTATAATGTTTGGTGGAAAAAAAATTATTTTTATATTTTTGATAATTTGTGCAAATGACAAAAAATTGTCTTGCGGTCAGAGGATGAGAGGAGGACAAGAATTTCAGTTTTTGTCCAGCCTCTTAGCTTCTTATTTGTCAAATCCCATAAATAATTTTAAAATCAAACAGAGTACAACAAAAATTGTCTTGTACAGTCTCTTATTTTTTAGCAAATCAAACACATTAATTCGTAACAAAAAAAACAAATTCATTTTAATTGCATAAAACCCACAAACTCTCTACAAATAATATAACAAAATCAAAGTGATAGATTGGAATACTCATGTATTGAGATTTGCAATACGTCTTAGTCATTGATTAAATATGTATTTGATCTAATTTGATATGTCAATTTGAACCAAACGAATATCGCACCAAGATGGAAAATCAAACAATGTTCCACCTAGACGATGAACGGACAAAACAACGCCGCATTGAGACAATGAAATAACAAAAAAAAATTGAACTTTGATCCCTATAAATTTGTTATTTTTAATTTTAGACTCTGTTTTTTTACTATGCAAATTTATGTAGCATGTTCGAAATATTTTTTAGTGGAACTAAAAAATTAAAAATCATTTGTAGCATGTGACGTAGAAATTTATAAAAGAGAAATGATTAAAATTAGATACAAAAAATTTGAAGGAACAAGTTAAAAGAAATTTTTTAGTGGAACTAAAAATGAAAGTTGGTATATTCAAAAGAATAAAAATATATTTAACTCTAATGACTATAAAAATAAATATATTTAGCTCTAATTATTTTTTAATTACTGCCTTTTATGTGTAAATGTATTAAATATTACTTTTTCCTAGTATTTTTTAAAATAATTTATTTGTATTTATAAAAATAAAAATAATAGCAAATATATCTAATAATTTTCTAAAACAATAAACAACAAAATATCAAACAATTGTACTCATCTAGGTAGCAGCAGGGCCGGTCCCGACAATTTGGAGGCCCTGAATAGAATATTAAAAATGAATTCTTTAATTAAGAAAAACACAAAACCAAATATAATACAATTATATTTTAATTAGTGGGATGAAGAAGGACACACGAGTTTCTGACTATGTTTGAGACATAACAAACTTTTCTTTTGGTGTTAATTTTATTTTATTTTTCTAAAACATGCACCTAGCCACTTTAAATTGGTACAATAAAAATAAATTAAAAAAATATTAAAATATTCTTTTTAATTAATTCTTTTAAATCATCTTTTTTTTAAGAGACCTACTACCACATAATATTATTTTTTAGGCCCCTAAAAATTGGAGGTCTGGTGCGCTAGGGCACCCTGCACCCCCTCAGGGCCGTCCCTGGGTAGCAGCATGCATATCATATAGTATCTCATGTGTTCAGAGAAGGAAACCATTGTACAAATAGTTTAGTTAAAATTGGTCTAAGCTTAAATGGTCTTACTTTGCGACATGAAGGCCCTGTTTGGATTAGCTTATGCAAACAACTTATGTAATTTTTATATATTTTTATAAGTTTGTAAATGTAGTTTATGATAAAATAACTTATAAAAATACAATTTTCACTAGTTAGAACTTATAAAATAGCTTAAAACCTAATTTATATTGCATAAGCTGTTTGCATAAGTTCAAAAATAAGTTAATCCAAACAGAGCCGAAGTCCCTTTGAAAATTAGAGATAGTTTTGATTGTAACAATTCTCTCTCTTCTTAAGTATTATTTTATTCTTTATAATTTAATAACCATTGGATTGAGAAAAGAAGAGAAAACATTGGAGACAAAATTGGAGAGATTCAAATCCCAAATTTGATAAATCTTTATTTAGAGTTATACATGGTTAATGAGATTTTGATCTAATCCCCCTCCATTTATATATATATATATATATATATATATATATATATATATATATATATATATATATATTTTGAGGTAGTAGCACCTCTTTCCAAAAAACAAAATATCAAACAATAATTGAATATTCCAAATGGTATCATATATACACTGCTATACTATTTTTTTTCTTTCACTTTCGCTTTCGTGGAAAATTTTGTCAGATTGAGAGCATCTTCAAAGGGGGCAAGTTGGCAAAGTCCATGTGTTTATTGTTATTGGTACGAACCAACATTGTACACGCAGCAGGTAAATAAATACTCATAATTGTGTACACTTTTCAAAAGCAAATAATAATAAGTTTTTTTAAGAAGTTAAATATAATTAGATAGGAGTAAATTCTTAAATAAATACAAATAAAAAAAATATAATTAGATAGGAGTAAATTCTTAAATAAATACAAATAAAAAAAATGTAACCAAATTTTTTTTAAGAAAAAAAAAATTTGGGTACATAAATTTAACTCAGAAAAAAGGCAAAAATAAAAAATTTACTTATATTATATGAAGTTTATAAATTTTTATTTTTGGTTATAGTCTTTTTTTTTTTTTTTGGTATGTTGCATTATTTGCTTTTTGAATTGATTCTCCACTTTGTCATTATTTACTCTTGCAAATTAGATCATTTCATTCAATTTTATTTCAACTAACAAATGTCAATATTATTATGTTGAACATCGACACATGGATATATATAATGTTAAAATTTCACGATTGTACGTTTGAATTTTGATAGAGTTAATTATCAATAACAAAATAAACTTATTATTAAATATTGAATTTCTTGGCATATTATTTATGAGTTGAGTTTAATTAATTTGTATATGTTGTTAGCGTAAACAAGTCTTATATCTTTTTGGGTTGAGTTATGCATGCAGCTATGACAGCCATTGAAGTGGCTCACAAAAAGAACTGACATAGAATTTGGATTGAAACAGATTCCTCTTTTGTTATCCTAATCTGTAAAAATTCTAAGCCAGTTGTTACTTGAAACCTTAGAAACAGGTGACACAATGCAATGTTTCTTTTCAAACAAATGAATGGTATTGTCTCTCATATTTATAGAGAAAGTAATAAAGTTGTTGACTTCGTTGTTAATATTGGTCGTAGTTTATCCTCCTTCAAACTTTAGAGTTTGTACTTGATGGAGTTTTCTTGGTTTTATATCCCCTCCATCTTGTTTATTGTAACTCCATCTTATTTTTTTGTAACTATCATTACTAATATTTTGGGTTGGATAGTGCTTTAATTCCAACTTCTTTTGGTTTTAAAAAAAATAAACACGTCGAGCCAAATGATCCATTACTTCCAAAATATCGTAACTATTTTTTCAATAATCGGACCAACGGGTATTCGAATTGGCTAATTCGCAATAAACACATTCACATGAACTGAGTAAAGCACAGTCTGTGTAACTACTGCTAAATTCTTTACAACTATTACTAAATAGGTCACTATTTTTTTTCTTCACAATATCACCTCCTTTTTCAAAGATATATTCTCAATGAATAGATATAGTATTTCCTTGTTATTCATATTGTTATCTCCCTTTTTTCCTATATATCCACCCAAAAGTATATCAGTATATCTCATAATCATAACAATTTGCTGTATTATTTTAAAATATATCTATAAGTTTTATATATACACCGAATATGTTATTTTATATGAATATGCAAAAACTCACTGCACTAAAAGTACATACTAATTAAGCTCTTTAAAATACCAACATAGTGTGTTACATATGATAGATGTTTAACTCTTTTAATTAATTTTTCTCAATTTCAAACTCTAAGCATATGAAAAATCATACAAAAATGTCAACAAAGATAGTCTAGTTTATTTGTCAAAATAAAAATAGTCTAGCTTAATGAAGATAAAAAATCTTAGATCCGGTTAAATATTTTTTTATGAATATTATCTTGGATCCAAATATTTTTATGAATATTTTTTTATGTTTTTTTTAGTATTTCTTCGTATTTTTCAATATACATGTAATTATTTTATTTATTTGTTATCATAATTCATATATGAAGTTTTTACCGTTATTTAATAGTGACTAATCTCAATTAAAGGATGAATAGAGAATATAAGATGATTTTTTTTCTTTTAACTAATTTTTTCATATTCAAATGTCAAAGATGAAATATCTAACTTAATTAAAAGTTTCAACTCCACTTGAACATATTCATAGTTAGTTAGTTATTGTTTTTCTAGTACAAAAAAATAGAAGAAAATTAAGAAAAATGCTAATTAATGTTTTTTGAGCACTAATTAAAGAACTAAATATGATAAAAAAGAAATTAAAATTTATGTATTCTACTTTTTTAAAATATAAAAAATGATATTTTTATTTTAAAATTTATTTGTTTTGATATCTTAACTAATACCTTAGAAACACTAGTTGACATATCACCTTACAAATAATTAACATTTTGTTTTGGTATTTATGATTAATAATCTATATGTAGGACCTTCTAAAAATACATGTCTTAGGAATTTGTTAGATGATCAAATGCATGATCAAATAAAGGTTAGAAAAAGTGGGCTTTTTGAGATTTGTCTTTTATGTTATTATGATATGATATGATTAATGAATGGAACCTTTTTGCAATGGAGAAAGAAAGTAGATACATGATGTTCAACATTAATTAATTAAGATCTAAGACAAAAAGGGTTGAAAAATAGCCAATTTCTAAATTTGTAATCTGTGGGCCTGTGGCTTATAAGGTGAGTGGAAAGTGAAGAGATTCTTTGACAATTTGATAAAAGTTTAGAATTTTATTTATCAATTTAAATGGTTTGATATTTTAAGCAACATTTTTTTTCTTTGTAGCTTGTCCCTCTATAGAAGAGATGTTTCTTTTTAGCAGCTATACAATAGGAGAGATTTTTTTCAACAGGAAGAGAATATAAATTGTTTGAATGTTAGGAGTACTATTTTTTTATATGCAAACAGAGTAATGTTGCAGGAGAATTGAAATGAAAGCAATTTTTCAATGTATTGTCAATTATTCTCTTTTATGTAAGGAAAGATTAGAAATCCTTTAATTTTTTTGGACCCATACTTTTGTCAGTATTATAGTTATCATATCCTTTTTTATATACAAAGCCATAAATAATTACTATCAATTTGAGATTAATTTTTTTTACACTAGTAAAATAAATTAAAAATTACTATGAACTCTTTTTGGTGGGGTGGCGGTGCTAATAATAAGGGTATTTGGTGGTTGGCTTGAGACCGTATGACACATCCAAAAATGCAAGGTGGAATGGGGTTCCAAGATCTTCATGCTTTCAACTTGGCAATGATCGCGAAGGCATGATGGAACATTATGACAAAACCTCAAATCATGGTGGCTAAACTTTATAAAGCAAGGTACTTCCCGAGTTTCTCTCTTTTTTATTCTAACATTAGACACAATCCAAGCTATGCATGGAGAGGTATTTGGAAAACTAGACATATCCTTATGAATGGTTGTAGGCGGAGAGTGGGTAATGGAGCTAGTATCAAAGTTAGAATATAGTGTCAAAAGTAGTTATAAATTGATGTTGAGTATGTTAGGGAAGGTAGATGTTGTGTCCCAACAAGAAGATTAGAATAGTCTTTTGGTCAATTCATATACCACCAAAGGCAAAACACCTCTTATGGTGGATTAGTAAAGGGTGCTTACCTACCCTTATGCGACTACGAGAAAGGTGTGTACCTTGCCCTTTGACTGGTCCTCTTTGCACCCATGACTATGAAGATGATTGACATGTTTTATTTTGGTTGTGATATTAGTATCCAAGCTCGAGAATCAGCATGTTTGAAGCACATTTTAATGCCTCGGTTTCAACAAGTCTTGTCCACTCGTGAAATCATTCACGCAGTATGCTCCCATGAAGATAAGGACACAACGGGAGTTTTTGCAATGCTTGTTTGGGTGCTATGGAACAATAGAAATAAAAAGGTTTGGAATGTTGTAAATGATTCGGGTAGACATTTAGGTTTGAAAGATAGACACCTTTGGGAAGAATGGCACTCAGTCCAATTAGTGCAACGCGACCAACAACATCTTCAACAACATCAGCAGGTTCAAAGTTGGCAAAAACCACCTCTAGGTTGGTATAAGTGTAACGTAGACAAGAGATTTCATAAGGAGTTAAATAAGACTAGCTTGTGATGGTGCTTACGAGATAATTTGGGGCGGTTTGTCATGGAAGGAACTTTGTGGTTGGAAGGAAATTGCTCTATATTGAAAGGGGAACTTTGTGGTTAGAAGCTTTGAAAGAAATGGAAAATAGAGGCATCTCTCATGTGATGTTTGAGACGGATTCTAAAAGTGTGGTGGATACAGTTTATCATCTTCACGGCGGTAGTTCCGAGCTTAGTTTTTCAATTTCACATATTAATAATATTTTATCTTGTAATTCAAACTTTAAGATGAACTTTATTAAGCGGCAAACAAACATGATAGCTCACTCTCTTGCTAGGGCGGCCATTTTTTGAGCTAGTCGTTGTACCTTTGTGACTCTACCTCTTTGTATTATCCCTATTTTGAATAATAAAATGATATAAGGTTAGATTGGGCATACAGGGCGTAAGAGCAATATAGGAGGTCAAAATAACAATTTTCATCGTCAACACTAGCTAGATTGGGCATTTGTAAGCCCAAGGTTAGATTTGATGACTTTCCTGTTATTATTTGTACCCCTCTAGTTTTTCTGTGGATACTTATTTTACCTTTATAGTCCAGTTTTTCTTTTTTTTTCACACTTATATATCCAAAATAATTCAAAAAATAATTGGTTTCACCCAAAAATAAAATCAACCAACTTGTTACACCGGTTGATACGCAGAATTTTGAGATGGAATTTGAAATTATTTATATCGATATGTGTAATTTCAGGTTACTAAATTTGATTCAATGGTGAGAGATTTGAATAATATACATAAAGTTTTGAATTCGATCTTCTTCTTCATAGTAAATTAAAAAATGTGTAAGTTTAAGTTAATAATGTCAATAAATTGACAATGAGAGGAGAATACTTTCTTACTATCTTTCTTACAATCTAAAATACTCATTATTTCCATCTCTATTCTTCACTTTACAAAATATTATTTCTTATCCTCTTATCTCTACAAAAAAAAAAATCCGCTTTCAAATTTATAAAAAACTCATTTTCCAGTGATATAATTGACATTTTTAATTTATAAATTAAATAACATAAAAAATACTGTTTTTGACTTTAATTATAGATAAAAATCACTTTTTAAATATATTTAATCTATATTATAAACTAAATACATTAATTATTAAATGTATCTAAAAATATTTTTTTACTTATAATAAAAATGTCTCAATCTATGATGCACGGGTACTCCATTTGAAAAAGAATACCGGTACCGGGTACGTACCCATATCAATACCGGGTACATATCCGTATCTTAATTTATAATCATACACGTTCATTAATTTTTTAAAAATTACCATACCCCGTATCGGATACCGATACCGTACCGCACCTAGGCAACACGACGGTATGAAACTATACATACCTTTACCAAGAAAAAAGAAAAGCTAAATTAAAAAATAAAATGAAATTACTTATCCATGCCACGTGCTATAGTGTGGGTCCTGTAATCCCCACGTGCCTGAATCTTGTTGAACGAAGAGTACTATATTTTTTTTCAGTTAAACAAAATTACTAAATCAGTTATGAAATTAAAAAAATAAAATAAAAAATGATTGATTTAGTTTAAAATCTAAATCTATATAAGTATACAAGAATCAGTTAAACCCTGAAAGCAATTGGTAATAAGAAAAAAAATTACAAAAATCTGTATAAAAGCAAACGGAACTGAGCCTCTCGTCGGATCGGATCTCTTCTCCGCCTCTCACGGCGGAGCCTCCACGCGCCGCCGAAGCTTCTCGCCGATAAGGTTTTTATACTATTGTATGTTCAATCTTTAATTTCCAGAATAACTTCAATCTTATTTTTATTTTTATTTTACGAATCGAACGATTTGAATTTTTGTTTTCTTCATTTTGTATTTTTTGAATTAGAATTGAAGATTAGTTTATGAAATAACGATTTTCGTTTTCTGCAGATAGTATATTGAGAAAGTAAAGTTAACGATGAGTGAAGCTTTTGGTGGTGAAATTTGCCGCATGTTTGATCATTCAGGAGGTTGAAGCAGGCGAGAATCTTATCCGATTTCATTATTCAAATTTTTTTTTTTATGATAATTTGATTATTTTTTTATCATATACTAACTTCTAATTTTAAATATATATTTGTAACGATTTTTTATTCAATAATATGAAAAATCTTTGTTTTTGTAATTTGGATTTCTAAATTTTATAATTGTAATAATTTTTTGACTAAAAATAATTTTTTCATTAGTAAAAAATTAATTTTTTATATTACAAATTGAGTAATAGGCTAATAGCAAATAATAATAATAATAATAATAATAATAATGATAATATATTTGTGGATTTCATTATTGTATGCTAAAATTAGTACTAGCCAGTTATTGTTGTCGGATTTGTTTGGATCATATTATTAATTTGAAGAATAGTAGGGTCCAAATCCATTATTGTCATAGTTTTGTTGGCATATGGATTTTGGTCTATGGATATATGTGTGATGGTAGCATCATGGTGTAATTTGATTGAATGTATGTGTGTAAAAACTTTACACCGTTGGTGCATAGAGAAATTAATCTCCTTTTTTGCAATATACACTTACAGATAATTTTAACAATTCAAGTTTGGAAAACACAAATAAAAAATAACATTTTTTTTTAAAAAAAAATTACACTTGAGAAGGGGATTAAGGTTTATTTTTTAACATAAATTTATTGTGGACTTGAATCTTGACATGAAATGACACTGAAATAATTCTTATGCTAGGAATTATGTGTAGTTTGTCCTTATATATAGTGATAGTCGGTTTGTCTTTTGTTGAGTGGTTAGGGAAGATAGAATTTTAGTTATTAATTTGAACAATGGTTTAGAAAACCATTTATTTTTGGGCTGATTATTCATATAGGAAAGGTAAGGTAGAATAAATACACATTTCATGACGTGGTTTAAATTAGTTTGAGTGAGAAATTTGAAATAAATTATTGGACCCATTTGCAAACACTGTTAAAATTACATCATTCTTTCTCACTAACAGTTCTAGTTCAATTATTTACCTCTGATTTATATTTGAAATATCGATTGCATCTTTTTCTTTTCAACAAGCTAGCACTAATCTGATGCCGCAGTCTCTGGTTAATATTGATTTCATTTGTTAAGAGTAACTAAGGTAAGATGTCACTCTTTGTATTGCACTAGTGAAGGTAAGGTACATAAACTTCCTTTTCTTTGAATTAAAATGGTTGGTTTGATATCTTATAATCCTTTAGTTACTTACCAATTCAAATCCTCTGTTGAATTCATCTGTTGAACATTAAGATTTTGAAAATCTTTGTTGGCCAATATTTGTTTTGTACATATCTTTATAGTTACTTTTATTTGCCTATTTTTGATTAGCTTCTGTTGTCAGGTGGCATCTCTAATGTAGCGATTTGGTCGAGTGACATCTGTTATACTGAGTAACGAGTTCTTATGTAAGAACCTTTGGTGTTTTCCAGAGTGACTATGATTGTTTATGGAAAAAACTCTTCTCTGCAATATCAAGTGCCAGCATTTGAGTTGCGTGTTTGCTTGAGAGAGAACCTCACTTCGGCTGGCATTCGAGTTTTCCACTTCTCCTTTTCCTTACATATGTCCTGATTTCGACACCTGTTTACATCCCGAGATGGCGGCTGCAACCTTCAAAGGAACTCCTAGTGAATGTTTCGGGAATAAGAAAATGGAAAGAAAACCTTCTGGTAGAAGACGTGTATTTGTTCAAACTGAAACCGGTTGTGTTCTGGGCATGGAATTAGAAAGGAGTGACAATGCGCATACTGTGAAGAGGAAATTACAGGTAGCATTCAATGTCCCAACTGAGGAAAGTTCACTTATATGCGGCGACACGGTCTTGAAAAATGATCTAAGTGTGGTTAGAAATGATTCTCCACTTCTTCTCACCAGGAACTTTTTACACAGGAGTTCATCTACCCCGTGCCTTTCACCGACCGGCAGGGATCTTCAGCATAAGGATCAGAGTGGACCGATTGAGATTATTGGTTGCTCAGATATGTTATCTGGAACTAAACAACTGGTTAAGGATATTATGATGGCAATAAAAGGCGGTGTCGCACCGATCCCTGTTCAGAGTGGATTAGGAGGTGCATATTATTTTAGAAACATTCACGGGGAAAATGTCGCTATTGTGAAACCAACTGATGAGGAACCTTATGCACCAAACAATCCAAAAGGCTTTGTCGGTAAAGCTCTAGGACAACCAGGATTGAAAAGGTCGGTGAGGGTTGGAGAGACGGGTTTCAGAGAAGTTGCAGCTTACCTTCTTGATCATGATCATTTTGCCAACGTGCCTTCTACTGCACTCGTGAAGGTTACACACACTATTTTTAATGTTAACGACAGGGTCAACGGTAATATGCATCCTAACAAGGAGCAAATAAGCAAGATTGCATCACTGCAGCATTACACACCTCATGATTTTGATGCAAGTGATCATGGAACTTCTAGTTTCCCTGTTGCTTCTGTTCATAGGATCGGAATTTTAGACGTACGAATCTTAAACACGGACAGACATGCAGGAAATCTTCTGGTCAGGAAGCTTGATGGGCTTGGAAGGTTTGATCAGGTCGAGCTTTTTCCTATCGATCACGGTCTTTGTCTGCCTGAAAATTTGGAAGATCCTTATTTTGAATGGATCCACTGGCCCCAAGCTTCAATCCCTTTCTCTGAGGATGAACTCAAGTATATATCTCATCTAGATCCATTTCGTGATTCAGAAATGCTTAGAATGGAGCTACCAATGATTCGAGAAGCATGCTTGCGGGTTTTGGTTCTTTGTACTTTATTCCTCAAGGAAGCAGCTGCTTTTGGTCTTTGTTTGGCAGAAATCGGCGATATGATGAGTAGGGAATTTCACTGTCATGGTGAAGAGCCTAGTGACCTTGAGTTAATATGTATTGAGGCAAAGAAACTGTTCGATCATGAAGATTTATCATCTTTTGAGACAAAAGTAGGAGACAAAGATGCGATCCTTTTTCAGTTAGATTGTGAGGCTGACCGGGATTCAGATTTCTCTACAAACATAGAAGAGAAACCAACAGTATCTGAACCTTCTCAATTCAGAACAAAAAACGGTAACTGTAGGATTAAGCTTTCTAAACTGGAGGAGAATGTGATGGAGGACGAAGAGGCTGAGAATGAAGGTGAGTTACCCTTAGGCGCAGATGAATATACTAATATCTCAAAGCTATCTGTGTTGGTGAAAAACGCGACACTTGATGAGAAAAGTTGGCCGCGCTCAGGTATAAAGCAAAGGAGTGGAACTTTGGTTGGGACATCATCTGGAAATACCAGTGTGAATGAGTTGATTACAAGTTCAAGTTTTGTGAACCTTACAGATATGGATGAAGAGAAGTGGAATCAGTTTCTTGAGAATTTTCAAAGTTTATTGGTACCAGCTTTTGTTAATTGCAAAGAAAGGAATGTTGGTAAGAGGCAGAGACAGAGGCTTGGAACCTCGTGCCAGTTTTAGAGGGCATTATATATGAAATATATGGTTTGAACAAATAAAGTTTTAGAGGCTTGTGCAATGTGTCACACCATGGTATACCTTGAAATATATATATAGTTGATAAATAAATGAAAGTGTGTATACGAATGTATTTCTGGAGATTTAAATGATATTTCTTGTGTGGTTGGTTTGTTGAGTTTAAATTCTTTTTTTTTTTTAAATAAATTCTTCTGATTTCCACTTTTCCCTTTTTGATGAATTGTTACTTTATCCTTGTATATATTTGCAAGTTGCAATGAGCAAACATTCAGTATGATAAAACAAAGGGAGTGTTTATATTGCTTCAAAATTCAAAATCACATTTCATCCTTTTTTAACATAGATACTATAAAGATATACAATATAACTAATTAATATACACAACACTCTAGCTGATAAAAAAAATTAAATTAATATACAATACTGAAACTGAATGCATTCTGCATATATTTGTTTTTAATATTTAGAAACAAACAAACAAACTTTCTAGTTGACACATGAAAAATTAAAAAAACTACTATAATATAAAGCAAGCCTATATTTTATATTATATATCAAGGACACTACTATAAGTTGCTAGCAACTTAGTACAAAATTGAATGTGAACCTTATTATACACTTATGGATAATTAGGGACATGATTATTGATAGGTGGTCTATGGGATGGCTTTCCCTTGTTATTATAATCCTTATACATGAGGCTTTCAATCTCTTTTGCAGCATCAATATCTTGTTGAGCTTCTTTAGAAATTTGTTGTTCATGCCTTGATGATTTATCTGAGGTACTCTTAATTGGCATAGCATCATCACAATCTTGTGAACATTTTGTGTTTGTGATGAGACTATTCCTTGGAATAGCAAACTTGTTGACTTTTAAATATGCCTTTTTCATCTTTACCACATGCTTCTGTTTGTTTGTTTGAATTTAAATAAGGTTAGAAACAATATGTAAATTAAGAAATATAGTCACCGTAAATTTTTTTTTTAAGAAATATAGTTAATTTTGTTGATTTTATAAAAATTATAATTTATAGTTTTCAAAAAGACATTTTACCCAAATATACGTAATCAATGAAATGTTATCACTCATTTAATGAGTTTAAAATGCATGATTTAACCTTGTAAATACAATTCATACGTAAAAAGTCGTGTGAACATTTTAAATGTTGAAGCGCAGGTTTGAATCTGAGCTCTTCACTTGTGTGTGAAAAATAAAGTATGAGATACAAAGAGTAGACATTGAATAATTACCTGGATATCATTCTTCTGTGCTTGTAATAAGCTTCTCAAAGACTTCTTCAAACCATCATTCTCATCACCTGTGGAATGGAGTGGATACAAAGAGCCATATATAAATTTCTTTCATAAATAGTATAAACTTTGTTTAATTTTAATAAATAAGTAACATGTATTTGAAGACCATTTGATAATCAGATTAATTTTAATTACTATATATATATATATATATATGTATATATAAATTATATTTAATTCAGATTAACTTAAAAAATATACAAGAATATTAATTGGACCTTCATAGTCTAGCTAGAAATTAATTGCTAAAGTATATATTATATACTTATGATATACAATTTTTTTTCCATTCCTACATTGAAGAAGTTATGGTGCTAGCTAGGAGATTCACTCACAAATGATTTTCACTCAATTATGTTTTGGAAGGTGATGCCTTGGTCCATGATAATCATCATTGAAAGCAACAAAACCATCCATTTTCAGCTTTCTTGTTGGTTTAATACTTTTCTTCCATTTACTAATACATTTTACAATTTTATAATCTGATCTCTCCTTTTGAAAGTCACATTTTCCATCACAATTAGTTGCACCTGAAATCTTTGAAGAAGTTTCTCCTTTTCCATTTTTAGAATCAACACTAGTCTCTTCATGATGCATGGTGGTTCCAAATCCTAGCTTCCTCATTTGAGAACCTCCACTAGTTCTCCCAAAATGTTTCTGACCATTCATACAAACACAATTAATAAATAAATATATATTTATTTATTATTGGTAACATCACAAATGAAAAAACTCATAAGCTAAAGTTATATGAAAATATAGGGAAAATAACAAAAAATTGGAGGGACAAAAATCTAACCCAAAATAAATATTTCATTTTCTTTAAGAAATTTAGTTAATCTCATTTAATTTTCTCAAAGAAGTTGTATTCTCTAAAAGAAGTGTAAAAAATTAAGATCTAAATTAATTAAGAAATATTTAAGGAATAATAGCATTATATAATAGAATTAATTAAGTTTTGTTTATATTTAATTAATCGTTGCTTATATTCAAAACTAGACAAATACCTTTTCAGCAGATATGGCTGTAATTTCAGTCACCTCAAGTTCGTTTTTGATCCATTGTTGACCTGCAGTTACAGTTGGTAATTAATCTAAATATGTGCAGGGGTTGAAGTATCCCTTACAAATATTAAAAAAATTCTTACAAAAGAATCATGCAATCTTTTAGATATTTTGAAAACCAAAAAAACAATGAGAAAATTATTTTACCTGAAACAACTCTTGTTAATGAGTTCCTTTGGACAGTACTCATGACCAAGAGACATCCTAGTAAAAGACTTGAGAGCAATATCAACATGAACTTCATCTCAATGTTTCTTTTTCTTATGATTGTGTTTTCAAAATGTTTAAGAACTGAAAGAGAGAAAAGTTAACTAGCATAACATGAGCTTTATAGAGGTATTCAGAGTCCAAAACCAAGTCAAAGCTAACTAGGGTTCCGACACCTTTTCTATACTGATTTTAATTATAATATTCCTTGGTAGGTTAAATACTTAGGACAGTACAAAATTATACAGATGATTAAATTACTAATAAACATGTGCTACTGTCTTTTTTTTAATTAAAAAAATGTACTTTCTCATTACAAAAAAAAAAAAGCACTTTCTTTTGAAATTTTTGGAATTTTAAGAAAAAAATGCATCTATATTTTTTTTTCACTTAATTATATATTTATATAGAATAATTACAAATGAATAAAAAGCAAACTTACAACAAGTTGCGCCGCTAAATCTTTTTAAATAGCAAAACTCAATCTTTGAAAAACTACATTCTATATTTATATGTGGTTTTTCAATTAGATTCATATATATATATATATATATATATATATATATATATATATATATATATATATATATATATATATATATATATATGTTTATTAATATGTGTCGGAAGAGTTAGTACAACATGACTCTTTCAAATAAAAGAACCCGAAGTTCGATTACCTAAATTGTTCTGTAGAGTTACTGTACTAATTAACCTTATATAGAACTTTGTATTAAACAATTGCAACACCTCTTTCTTAGTTGAAGGCTATAAATTTTTTATTTTTTTGAATGGCAAAGATAATATATATATATATATATATATAAATTAAGAAACAATTTGAAGCAAGTTGAAGGCTATAATTTGTTTCACCTTCTAGTATAAGCAATTTAAATATGTTCCAAATAAAGATTTTTTTCTTATAGTATGTTCAAAAAAAATTATTGGTGACTAAGTTGTATTAATTCAAGCATTGTTTATATTTTTGTATGATAGATTGAAGTACTTTGACTATAAAACAACTATATAAACACATTCATGTATAGCTTAACACTTTATAGGTAGAATTATTATGATGGAAACCATGCCTCAAAATTAAAATTTAATGAAAAAATAGGTGGTTGTATATGTTTGGTACACGTTGAATATATTGGACCACCGTCATTGCTAGCTCCTTGGAAAGATGATTTAATTAGCTCTGACAAAATATTGGTCTTAAAAAAACAAAGGAAGACAAAATGGTCTATTCAGGTAAAGGCCTAATTTTTGTCAGATCAATTTATTTAATTAGTGAGATAAGACAAAATTAGTGTTTTTAATCTTCCCGTAGATTCCAATTCAAATGAAATGAATCTCTTTCTCACTGCAAAAATTATACTCTAGCAATATACTATGCTAACATATCATGGTGTGCCAACACTTTGTTAGGTAAGCAACAAATTAAGCATATACACACATGAAATATGTGCTGACTTGCTAATATATAATGCCAATATTATTCTCTAAATTAATCTTTAAGCATTTTTTTCTCAAGTATATGTGAGGTATATTTTTCAAATAAGATAGGGTTGAATGGATTATTTGACTCTTCTAAAGTAAGTAATTAAATTCATAGTTTAAAGAAAATAATATTATTAACAATTGATGAATAAATTCAATGATTAATATTAGAACCAACAAATTACAAGTTTGCTAAAATATATAGTTTCTCTCTCAAAATATTATGAAAGCAAACTCATTTAATCGCATAAATATATGTTATAGAAAATAAGTTTTTCGAAATCACGGTAATAACACTATAATTTTATTAAAATTTTAATATATAAATTTTGTTAAAATTACATTATGTTGGACCATGAGGGGCATCCTCACTAGCATAGATCGATACATGCATTAAGTCTTGAGCAACCATGCATACAAATGACTTTTGACACCACATTGTCACTCCAAATCTTAAGACATTAGATTTATAGTTGATCTCTGCCCAGGGCCGGCCAAATAGGGGGTGCAACAAGGCCCGTTGCACCGGGCCTTCAAAATTGGAATGCCTCAAAAAAAATTATGGGGTAGTAGTATTAGTAAAATAGGGGGTGTAAAAATAATAGTTCTACACAATATAAAGTCCAGGTCCAATTTTTGAAAAAACATTTAAAAAAAGGAAAGGAAATCAAAATCATATCACACAAAAAAAAAAGAAACATGCTAAAAATAGCTTAAAAAAACGCTAAAAAAAAAAGAAAAAAAAAACGAAATGGAAATCAGTAACGCAATATCAAACCCAGTAATACAAGAATCTCCTTCATCCCTAGCAAGAAATATATTCTCTCTTTTCCTTGATTCTCCTTTTGTTTTCTGCCATTCCCTCTGTGTGGTTGATCATCGGTTATTGATAGAATATGAATCATTTTTATGTTAATTACAAGGATAATTATATTTTATGCTATTTGCAATTTAAAATTGATAAGTTTTTTTTTTTAAAAAAATTATTAAGAGGCCACTTTTAAAATTTGCACACGGCCTCTAAAAACTCAGGACCGGCCATGTCTCTGCCTCTCTCTTCCTGTCGAGTATTCCTCCTCTCATGGTGTTGCCTACCAGAGGTTCTAGTTTTTTGGAGGGTGTGCCTCATTGTTTTTTTTGTGGTTTATTTTTCTTTTTCTTGTCTTACCTTAGAGATTGGTGAGTTCTTACGGAGTGTACTTCTTGCACCTCTTATTTTATAAATCGCTCTCTTGTAATTTTTTCGTTTTTATAATTATATATAATATATTTGTCATTAAAAAAAAATGGATCATCTCACTTATAAAATGTACGACTTCAACTTTTTAAACTAATGTGATACTTGATCACACTTGATAGATTCAACATACTTTTTTTACAATAATCTCAACATACTTTTTATTCACTCAAAAAATTGTTGTGAATTTAGCAATAATGTTATGAGAACACATTTAACACCATATACCTTTACATGTGTGGGAGAGTTTTACAATAGACGTATAAAGAAATAATGGCATACAGTGTTGTATTTTTATCTATGAAAATGTGTTCAAATAACATATAAATTTAAACATGCAATTAGAGCGTAAGAAGGAAAAAAAGTTGTGAATATTTTTGAGGAGGGAAGAACATATTAATTCCCCAAGAGACATGAGAGCATGAAATTAAGAGCCTAATGAAATACTATGTGCAATTGATTCGATGCATAGAATTGCGAATCTTATGAACACATATAGATTAATTAAACTTGTATTGTAGTACGTGCTTGTATGAACACGAGGGCGTAGCTTCCAACTTCATGCAAGTGGTTTCTTTTTGAGAAAGGTGTGCCTCGCATGATATTATTAACCCAAGTCGGTTTCGATTCTCATTTTGTACAATTAGGTGTGTCGCGGTATTCAATATATATTGATGTTTGACACTCGTACAATATGTGTTGGATAGTTTATATAGGTAGCAATGTCGATGTTCATATTGATTTCTGTGTCACTATCATACTGGAGTACTAGTATTGCATTCTAGTATATTTTAGTTGTTCCAAAAGTTATTAAAAATTTAATTGTTCATATAACACACCTTCTAAATAAAAGAAGATTTTAAGGTTAAAAAAATGCTTATAAATATATTTACATTTATATATCACTAAAATTATTTATTCGTGTCATTTTTGGATCATATAATTTGCACATAGTCACTTATGTCTCAACCATCTAATTAAAATTAAACTGTCAGGATTTTAAATTTGATATTTTAGATTAAAAAAACTATTTTAAAATTTAAACCAGCTTATACTAATCATAGACCGAGATATGTATGATTGTGTGCAATGAAGAATTTGAACAATATGTTAAACAATTTATTAGTACAAATAGCAATAATTGCAGGGCTAAAGTACTACAGCATAGTAGAATTTGAACAAACTGATATTTTATGCTATTTGCGAATGACGAGGCAAATAAATTGACATGTTTAGATTGACAGTAATTTCGGCAGAATTCCGGCGTGTAGCCATGATTATATTAAAAACTACATTTTGAAACTTCAACAAAATAACAGTGCTAATGTGATTAAATCAAACTCACTATCAATCCAAACATGAACTAAAACATATCGGTCCATTGACACTATTGAGCACTTGAAGTACTTGAATGGACCAATGCACAATAATTGAAACTTTATTTCCCTGAAATCACAGGATTTATTATGTTTCTGCAGAAGACACACTCAACCCTAGCAACAGTCCATAAAAGATATTATTATATTTGAAAGAAACAGTACATTTTAATGCACAAATCAATGAAAACCAACCTATCCCAATTAATGATTGAAATGCATGCATAAAATCCAAGCAAAAGAAAAAACTAAATGCAACTCAAACACTTGTGATGAAAATATGTTTGCACAAAGTTACTAGTGTTGTAGTAGAATCTGTGAAATAAAATCAGGAAATTAACCAAAAAAAGCTTCTGATAAGCTAAATTTTCCAACTTTAAACCATTCATATCAATCAACAAATATATAACAACATGGTAATTATTAAAGAAATTGTTCTCAACTAACTCTGGCATTTAGAGCTACTATAGATGCATGCATGTTCTCAACCACGAAAATGTAGCAGAAGACAAGGATGTCAGTAAGAAACAGAAGCTTTAGCATTCATTTAAATATCCATCATATCATATCTGTATTTTTGCTTTGTTTTGAGAAATAACTTAATTAAGCACACTTAGAATATAAGTTATTCTTCAAACAAAAGATAAAATAAACTTAAAACTATTTTTATGTAAACTATAATAAGTTGTTTTCATAAACTAGCAAAGAGAGCTTATGGACATGTTATACGTAGTTTCCATAAGCTCTTCCAAACAGTATCACAAGTGCCTATGTTAGAAGATAAGCTCGGATAAGTCAATCCAACACGACCCTTTAACCAGTTTTTGCATGGCATCATAGACTAGTGCAGCAGTATACATAAATAACAAACAGTAAGTAAAACCAATTTCTATAATTGCATCCGGATCACAAAATTACAGAGTAAAGATCACAAAATTATAAAGTAAATCATGTTCTTAACCGGGTATTTTGCTCTCAAAAAAAAAGTTGGGGAGAAAACATTTACATAAGGAAAAGTTACATAAGGTTAAGGTTCACAACAAGATTTAAAAAACAGTTATTATACACTGCCGCGCCAATCCTGCGAGCATGGAAGAAGTTGAAGTTTAGGATTCACAATTTCAATGCCATATCCATTTTCAAATGGTCATGTCGGGGAGAATCTCATTGCATAGAAAACATGTCATGTCAGGTAAAAACAAATCATTGGTAAACCTCTTTTATGTAAGTTTCGATTGATATCTCATATCATGCCGTAAGACTCTGGTTTAGTAGATAGAAGCATCAAACCTCGGCTCGTAGAAACAGGCTTGATTGCTGTATGACTGAAAAGCACTCCCACCAATCCAAGACCAGATCTTTTTATCAACATCAAATAGAAGGCCCTTCCCTTGGTTATAAGAGGTGAAGCAGATTAAGTTATCAAGTCCAAAGCATTCAAATCTCTCAGCCGATAATCTTAATAACGAACGAAAATACTTGGGCGGCATCCTACTGATCTCAACCCACAAAATTTTCGCATGATCCAATTCCCAAATTCTTATACTCTGCAGAGTGCTATAAAGACCAATCCTCCCAACAAGAAAAAGACGCTTCTGGGTACCAGCAACCAAATAACCATCGAGTAATGATCGCGGGAACTTAGCCGGAATATGTTCCCAACAATTTATATCTAGTCTATACATCATCAAACCAAGCGGAGAAAGAGTTTCCAAGTACAACCTAGAATCACAATATGCCATCTTTGAAGAGCAAAGATTAGAAGCCGGCATCCTCTGATGGACTGACCAGATATCTTCCTTCGAGTCATAAATTTCAGTCGGCAATGACTTGTCACTACATATATCATTAGTGGCTATCACTTTAAATGACTGATCCGACCGATCAACAACCATTATCAGTTGCCTTTGTTGATTAAAATGCATACATGGCAATTTCCTCCAAGTTTGTGTGAGGGGATTACAAACAAGTATACAAAATGTTGGTCCTTCGCACCCGGAAAAGCAAACAAGACCACCGGAAGAGCCAACTAACCAGATTGCCCATTGCGGCAAAAACGTGAAACACATTCTATACCAAGTTTTAAGAGGTAAACTATAAACAGAACATTGCGGGATCACAGAGGTCTTACAGAAACTAAGAACACAAGGTCCATGTGACGGCACACTAGAATGGAATTTAAGAAAACTACTATCTTGAAGCAGCGAATTCCACCTCTTACAAACCGAACGAAGCCGGAAAATCAGAAATGGAGGTACTCTAGCTAAGATCTCATGCAACAAATCCTCCGGCAACATTGCCCATATGTTATCCTCCATTTGAACATCGGTATGAACTACTTTACCAAATGTAGCATGTGTTTCTTCATCTAAACCCCTTGGTTTAGTCTTAACAACCTTTTGTCTTGAAGGACTCGTGTTCCTTGACCCGACTCGACCCATTGGACTAGTATTCCTTGACCCATTTCCCCTTGGAGGAGAAGCTTGTATACAACATCTAACATCACCACCAAAAACTACATTTTCTACTGATTCAACAATACTCAAACTAGACCCTAATTCACAAGATTGCCCTACACAATCCATGTTCTCTAATCCCTAACAAAATCTCAGATTTAAACCTCTATTCCAAATTTCCAACCTCACACATACCAAAATTTAGATTATTTTTTTTACAATCAAAGTGAAACCCTAAATCACAAAATTCTGAAGCAGACCCAGAAAAATTAACCCAGATCAAGATCAAAAATTCGGATTTACATTCAAAATTATGAATATTTCTAAGGTTATATAAACATATTGATGATTGAATTGAAAAAAGATTGATTTTTTGAAGAGAGAAAAGAGAACAGAAGAGTGAAGCTATGATGGGGCATGATGAAAATAATCAATTACCTTAGATTTTGATACCATTGATGATGGAAATGAATTGTGAGAGAGGTATGAGAAATGAGATAGATTTTGAGATGAAGATTGAAGAACAGAACAACTATAGATTGAGATTGGTTTCTCTCTCTTTGTGTTGTTGGATTTGATTTTGTCACTATTTTGACAAAGGCAACAACAAAAATTCAAAGATTACGTGGTTTTTGCAGTCCTTGGTTGCTGTGTTCCTCTGCGAGCTATTCCACAATTTTAACATGTACCTTATGACCACGTCACTTTAGTACTCCTAGAGAAATAAAGAATACAGAAATGAACTATTTTCTACTCTTTTGATTAGTTGCTAGTTTTGTAACGCGTGCGACGCACGGATGACTATTTTTTGGTCTTCATTTGTAATTTTGTTTATTACATAGTATATTAGAAAATGAATCAAAATAATTTATTGGAAAGTCGAAAATTCATTCACATAGTTAGTAAAATGGCCTATAACACAAGTAAATACCACCCACTTTATAAACTAATAACATACATTTTATAAAAACACAAGTAAATATCTTTTATTCATATTCATTGAAATACTTCGGGACATACAACATATCAATATACAGTTTTGATCACTAATATTTTTAATTATTAGTTATCTATTATAAAAAGTTTTTATTTTGAAAATATTTGTCGATACAAAATATATTACATGCTAACATTTGTTTTTATATATTAATAAAAATTATGGTAAAATAGATTATGTTAATTGAGTACAGCGTTCAATTAACAAATATAAAATAAGAAAAATGCTAAATAGTGCACCCGGTGCACTAGTTAAGCAAGTTTTTATGAAATTTTTTTCTTGGAAATTGTGCATTCAATGCTTTGAAAGTATAAAAATTTCTCTTATCTCTATTACTTTTGTCTTTTATTTCCATTTTTATCATGCTTAACAAGTGCACTGTTTAGCATGACCCATAAAATAATATATAATTCTAAAAGTAATTGAGAAAAGGTGATTGATGGTTAAGATGTGAAATTTGAGAAAAATTGAGATGATTCATTCTCCTCCACCAATACTCCTTGTATGAATAAACTTTTTTATTTTATTTATTATTATATAATGGGCCCACACAATTGAAACCAATGTGACATAGCTAGATCAAATCTACAGTACCATCGTCACCTTTCCTTTTTGTTAAGATTATTGATTTTCATTTTGTTAATTCAATTCAATGGTTGATAGATCACAAAGAAAAAAACACTAATATTAGTGAATGATCGACATTAATACAAAATGAGAGGTATTAGAAAATAAATTGAAAAGATTAATCCAAAATTAAAGAATATTATAATTCAAACTCAGATCTGTGCATGACTTCATGTGTTATTAGGGTACCAATGCAAATTTTTACATGAATTACATGACTTCATTTACATGCATTGTTAATACAATATATTTTACATTGTTAATACTGGCTAATATCAATTCGATCACTCTGATCCCACTTAAATATCAATTATAAACGTCTGACTGAATCACTATTTCGCACTTAAATATCTCACATATTAATATCTCCCGCTTAAATATCGGTTATAAACATCTATGAGATTCTTATACGACTCGATCACTCTTACTTCACTTAAGTATCAATTATAAACGTCTATGAAATTTTTAGATGACTGAATCAATATTCTTGAACTTAAATATATCGCACATTATTATATGGCAAAATTACACCGTTGGTCATTTATCTTTTTTTTTTTTTAACACTTTGATCCTTTTTTTTTTTTGTAACGTTTAGGTCCTTTATCTTTTAAAATGTTTACGATCACATCATTTTTTCCTTTTATTTTTTAAAAAAAAAAGCTTAATTTTATCAAAAATGCTTATATGGCAAGGCCATGTAGGATTATAAACAAAAATTTATTTTTTATTTTATTAATTGCACTTTTGGTCCCCCTATTTTACAAAGTTTGCGATTTTGGTCCCCTATTTTAAAATCAAACATTTTGGTTCCGGTATTTTAAGATTTGTTGCACTTTTGGTCCCCCACTCCAATTTTGGGATAAAAATATAATGAGTGTCACATTTTTTATGAGTTGGCATATAAAATGATGATATAGCTAAATTTATTATTTTACACATAAGCAAAATATTTAATAATAATCTTAAAATTATCATTTTAACAAAATTAAAGATTAAAAAAAACCTAAATAACAAATACAACCATTAAAATTGAAAATCAAATTATTGTGTCATTTTTATTTCTAATTATTATGAAAGCCAAAAAAACTCTAATTAAATTATACTCCTATTTGTTTCAATTAATAAAATTAAAAATTAAATATAAAGAAAGGCATCCATCGTAAACCCAGAATAGCATTCATCATCATCATCATCTTCAACATACACAAACCGCCGCAACAACCGCATCCTCACTTTTTCGCCGTAACAACCACCAGGTGCAGCAGATGATGGCGGAAGTTGCATCGGCGGCAACAGAGGAGGAATGAATATGACAAACAAATCCCAAATCAACAAACCCAAAAAAACCCAGATCTGAAGAAAGAAAAATCCATGTTAAATTATATATTTTTTAAAATTATATTTGTTGTTGTTATTGGTTTGTTGTTCCTGGTTCGGTGGCTTCAAGGGTCGTTCTTCTTACCCATGATTGGAATTGGAAGAAGAATTTAAATTATATTTGTTATTATTTAATAAATTTGCTTATATGGAATTTTATTTACCCCATGAAATTTTCTAATTTAATTTTCAATTTTAATGGTTGTATTTGTAATTTAGGTTTTTTTTATCTTTAATTTTCCTAAAATTATAATTTAATATTTTAATTATGTGTAAAATAATATATTTTGCTACATCATCACTTTACATGCCAACTCATAAATAATGTGACACTTTTGATAAAAAATGTCCTGATCCAAATCAAGTTCTCAGCCCAACACCAATCCAGTCACACGCTCCATGGTCAATCCCAATCAATTCCAGCAAAAATCAATCTCAGCAAATCAGGAATATCAATGAATGCACTTTTGATCGTCCCAAAATATTTCGTTCCAAATAAATGAATAAAAGTTTATAAAATCATGTGTGACAGAAATTTATCGCAAATTCCGTCCCAATTAAATAATTTTGGGATAGAATTAATTTTCTAAGTGGGATGTATATAATAATGTGCGAGATATTTAAGTTCAAGAATATTGATTCAGTCGTCTAAGAATCTCATACACGTTTATAATTGATACTTAAGTGAAATAAGAGTGATCGAGTCGTATAAAAATCTAATAGATGTTTATAACCGATATTTAAGTGGGAGATATTAATATTCGAGATATTTAAGTGCGAAATAGGGATTCAGTCGTCTAAGAATCTCATAGACGTTTATAATCGATATTTAAGTGGAAGATATTAATGTGCGAGACACGTAAGTTTGAGAATAGTGATTCAGCCGTCTAAGAATCTCATAGACGTTTATAATTGATATTTAAGTGGGATAAGAGTGATCGAGTTCTATAAGAATCTCATAGACGTTTATAACCGATATTTAAGTGGAAAATATTAATGTGGGAGATACTGATATGCGAGATATGCAAATTCGAGAATAGTGATTCAGTCGTATAAGAATATCATAGACGTTTATAATTGATATTTAAGTGGGATAAAAGTGATTAAGTCGTATAAGAATCTCATAGACGTTTATAACCGATATTTAATATTGATAGTGAACTATAATTTAATGTACTCCGTTTAATCTAAACCATAAAACATAAAGTAAAAAAAAAAAGGTACTCGCGTACGGTATGATGCATAATATGCATGCGTAAAATTGATATTTAACTCATCTTACATTAAAAGATTATAAGTTTTGGTTAATGAGCATTTTATTAAATGATAAACACGTGTGTAAAAAATCATTAAAAAATTTAAGAGTTTAAGATTAATTAAATAAAATTTATTTTAACAGAATTTAAACAACATATTAAGAAAAATTTTGTACGACTAAAAATACTATTAAAATTAAGTAAGTACTAAACTTAAAAGGTATCTATTTTGTAAGGATAAAAAAAATTAAAGAAATAAAAAATAATACAATACTAATAGTGTATCATAATATAATGTACCACTTTTTAATCAATAGTTTAAAAATATTTTTTTTAAAAAAAAAAAAAAAGTTGGTCTCTTAAGGTGAGAGACCTATTAATGTCTCTCACCCTAGACAGTGCCATATTAAATCACAACTATATATATTGTCTTTTCAAAACATTGATCAACCTATGAGACTTTAAGATCATACATGCATACAATTCAACAAGCTTTAAAATTGTTGAATTGAGACCAAAATTGTGCTTGAATTACTCAATTAATTGAACTACAAAAATGTTTAGTTTAACCGATTCAAGTGTTTAATTTAGTTCAGATTATAATATTGATGCAACAATTGATAAGAAAATAAAACATATATGTTTTTCTTTAGATTAATTTTTTAGTCAATGTTTTACACACCCAACAAATTAAAATCAACTATATAGATAACAAATAATGAATTGTCAAAACAAAAATTACTTCTTTTGGTATTCTTAATTAGTGCTCCGGAGAGAATAATTCATAAAAAAATAAGTTTAAATGTGAAAATCTACCTTGTCTTGGCTAATTTTTATTAAGTCACACTTCTCCGAATTAAGGACAAAATAAAAAAAAACTTCTATCCAAATGAATAAATTCCAATAAAATTAAGAAAAAAAATTGTTTAAATTACAAGTGGAAAAAGAAGCTTAAAAGTATTGGTGGAAAAAGAAATTCTACCATAAACTAAATGTTGGTGTCAATCTTATGGCATATATATCGCTCGGGGCGGTTATTATTGGCTGAATCGTAACAACTTCTCTGTTGACCCAACCGGTATCGTCTCTTGGTCTTGGTTATGGCATCTTCCGGCACTAGCGAAAGTTAAATTTCTCTACTGGAGCATCATTCACAGGGCTCTTTCTACTAGAGAGATGTTATCCTATCGCGGCATTCTTCAAGTCAGCATGTGTTCAAGGTGTAATACTCATATGGAAACCTTGCTCCAATGCTTTAGAGATTATGATTTCGTTCGAAATATTTGGAAATCCATTGGTTTTTCGGCGCAAATTTCTACGGTGATAACGATTCATACGAGTGGACTATGCAAGGCTTGTGAGACTCCACCATGTTTCTGTTTATGGCGGCTGTTTGGTGGATTTGGAGGGCACAAAATGCGCTTTGTTTGGACAATGAAGTGATTCAGCCTTTTACTCTCAAAATACGTATTATGGACTATGCTATACTGCTTAAGAATGGTCATTCTAGCCATCAAGAGGCCATGGTTTCTTAGGCTGTGTGTTGGAATGCTTTTGGTGGTACAAACATGAATTTGATTGTGGACGGAAACAGTATTGGCAACCCTGGTATTTCTGGTTATGGAAGGTTGATTCGTAACGATGGAGAAGCTTGTGTGCATGGTTTCTTTGGCAACCTCGGGGTCACAAACATCCTCCATGCTGAGCTAATGGCAATCTTTAAAAGACTTCTTATTGCTTGGGATTTGAACATCAAGGAGTTGTGGTGCTATTCCGATTCTAGAATCGCGATCAAATTAATTATGGAACTTGTTGATGAGTGGCACCACTATGCAACCATCATTAACAACATCAATGACATTTTAAAACGAGATCGACAAGTCTATCTTTATCAGGACACTCTCCGAGATGGCAACACCTGTGCAGACTTTGTAGCGAAGTAGAGTGCTAATAACAATGTTGTGTATTCTTCCATTACCAACACGTCTGGTGGTTTAAACCTTTCGTTTCTAGCGGACGCTAATAAAACTTGGCTCCCTATATAGTTTCATTTATCCCCTCTTGTACAAAAAAAAAAAAAAACTAACAGTTGGTGTTGCTCGCTGTCCACTATGGATTGGTATAATGTTGGGCCCGCTAACTTAGGGAAAGATTGATTTTATTTTATGACGATGAAGAAAAAATTGGACAATTCAAAAAAGAAATTTTCAAAAAATTAATAAGATTGTATTTTTATTTGACAAATGGAATCACTCACTACATTTGAACCGAATAATTTACAAGATGGTCATATTAAAATAGTTGGTAAGGATATTGCATGTAATATATATAGGGATTGAGACTTCACACTTTTTAATTTTAAAGGTAAAATTCTAGCCAATAATTACTTGAAAAAAAAGTAAGTGAACTTTTTTTTGGAAGAAGTTAAATTATCTCTCTCATATTGACACCAGAAAAAATCGAATCTGAGACCTTAAGAAAAACATACTCCCAAGTCACAAGCCAATACAACTAGACCAACCTAAGTGGGTTAAATGAAAATTATTTCTAATAGCAATGTTTTCATGGAGAGAAAAAAAGTCTCTAATTTGTGTAATAATATATTACTCCCTCTGTTTCTTTTTATAAGAGACAATTTACCTTTATAAATTCATTGAATAATTAATGTATTTAATCTATAATATAGACTAGATCCATTAATTATTCAATGAATCTAGAAAGGTGAATTGTCTCTTATAAAAAAGAACAAAGGGAATATTATATTTTTTTCATTTCTCAGCATTATGATTTATGAATGCTTTTAATCACAACTCACAAGCCTCACAATTGAGGTTTTTAACATGTAGATTGAATTTATCAATCTAACTTTGTGGTAAAGTTTATTAAACGATAAGCAAACATGGTAGTTCATTCATTAGCAAGAGTAGTCGTGTTGTGATCTAGCCGTAATATTATGGAGATGTTATTTCATTGTATTGTTACTTTATTGAATAATGAAATAATATAAGTTTATGTTTGTAAAAAAAATGTAGATTGAAAATCTGTTGCAATCAATTTTCTAGCTAAAATTTAGAAGGAAGAATAATAGAGAGGAACCACAAGTAAATGAATTTCCGGATATGTGCATTTTTGGTTGTTGCATTGATGTCTTAAACTCAAACGTTGCGCATGATGTGCACATGTACTTGTATTGATACTTTGTTTTTGAAAAATGTTACAAAAGCTTGTATGAAAAATGCATCTCACCTATGTAAATGTTTTTTTTAGCATTTACCATAAGTATGCATTAGTTCCAAAAGATTTGATACTCGTGTACTTGAACATATTTACAGATCAGGGACTGCAAACAGTGAAGGCACAGTGAAAATCATGTTACAACAATACCACCTATAACAACTAATAAGCTCATCATTAAATTAAACAAGTTAGCAAAACCCAACATTTTCTCATTAGAAACATGTGAATTAACCTATTAATGTGCATGCTATATTCTTGCCTTGAGTCTCCTACCGATTGAGCAACTAAGTCACACAAATTGTTGGGATTTAGTTTGTCTTGGATCAAGTTTGGTTTTAGCTTGAGAGGCAAGGGTGTGCAAGATTAACCAAACCATTTTATGGTTATGGTTTCATTATTAACCGAACCATATTTTACAAAACCGGTTTGGAATAGTAAACTAATTCATATCCGGTTTAACCGGTTTCTAATAAGATTTTTTTAATTGATTTAATGCCAAAAAAATCATTTAAGGGAATAACTATAATTACCATAATTGTATTGTCAAATTTATTTACTATGATTGTAATTAGTTTTTTTGGAATTACAGTACTATAATTGTAATTATGATTAAAATATTATTATGCACAATCGATGGCATAAATAATCACTAGCAATTCAATTTTAAATTAAAACATAAATTGCGTAAAAAAAATAAAACACAAATAAACATTATTTTATAACAAATTTATTCAAATTTTATTTTAAAATAAAAATATTTTTTATAAATATCTAAAAAATGATGATGTAAATAATAAAAACATTAAAAAAAAATTTGTAAAACGAAAATTAGAAAATTATTTAAGTTTTTATTTTGGATAAAAAATAAATTTTTTATAAAATAAATCTCATACATAATAAGATAGAATGTTTGGCCTCTCATAGCTCACTCACATTTTTCTGCCAACAAGACAATTTTATCCAGAGACTTTCAAATTTAAAATTTTACTTTGCCACCCTAATCCTAATATACATCTTAGAGAAAAATCCCATATATGGGAAGAATTGATTGCTATAATTGTTATTTTTGACTAAAATAAGTATTTTCAATCAACATTGTCACCAATAATCATTAGCAATTTAATTTTTGACATGTTTCTCATAGCACGATATGTTCAAAAAAATTTGAGTATAATTTTGGTAGAAATAATTTTTTACAAGATTTTATTTATATTGCAGACGAATCTTGTATTATTGAACTTCCTTCCGGTGAAGCATGAACTCTGATACGAACATCACAACATGACACAAACACTTCGACATTTATTCAAATTTTATTTTAAAATAAAAATATTTTTTTATAAATATCTAAAAGATGATGATGTAAATAATAAAAACATTAAAAAATAATTTTGTAAAACGAAAATTAGAAAATTATTTAAGTTTTTATTTTGGATAAAAAATAAAATTTTTATAAAATAAATCTCATACATAATAAGATAGAATATTTGGCCTCTCATAGCTCACTCACATTTTTCTGCCAACAAGACAATTTTATCCAGAGACTTTCAAATTTAAAATTTTACTTTGCCACCCTAATCCTAATATACATCTTAGAGAAAAATCCCATATATGGGAAGAATTGATTGCTATAATTGTTATTTTTGACTAAAATAAGTATTTTCAATCAACATTGTCACCAATAATCATTAGCAATTTAATTTTTGACATGTTTCTCATAGCACGATATGTTCAAAAAAATTTGAGTATAATTTTGGTAGAAATAATTTTTTACAAGATTTTATTTATATTGCAGACGAATCTTGTATTATTGAACTTCCTTCCGGTGAAGCATGAACTCTGATACGAACATCACAACATGACACAAACACTTAGACATTTATTCAAATTTTATTTTAAAATAAAAATATTTTTTTATAAATATCTAAAAGATGATGATGTAAATAATAAAAACATTAAAAAATAACTTTGTAAAACGAAAATTAGAAAATTATTTAAGTTTTTATTTTGGATAAAAAATAAAATTTTTATAAAATAAATCTCATACATAATAAGATAGAATATTTGGCCTCTCATAGCTCACTCACATTTTTCTGCCAACAAGACAATTTTATCCAGAGACTTTCAAATTTAAAATTTTACTTTGCCACCCTAATCCTAATATACATCTTAGAGAAAAATCCCATATATGGGAAGAATTGATTGCTATAATTGTTATTTTTGACTAAAATAAGTATTTTCAATCAACATTGTCACCAATAATCATTAGCAATTTAATTTTTGACATGTTTCTCATAGCACGATATGTTCAAAAAAATTTGAGTATAATTTTGGTAGAAATAATTTTTTACAAGATTTTATTTATATTGCAGACGAATTTTGTATTATTGAACTTCCTTCCGGTGAAGCACGAACTCTGATACGAACATCACAACATGACACAAACACTTCGACATTTATTCAAATTTTATTTTAAAATAAAAATATTTTTTATAAATATCTAAGAGATGATGATGTAAATAATAAAAACATTAAAAAATAATTTTGAAAAACGAAAATTAGAAAATTATTTAAGTTTTTATTTTGGATAAAAAATATAATTTTTATAAAATAAATCTCATACATAATAAGATAGAATATTTGGCCTCTCATAGCTCACTCACATTTTTCTGCCAACAAGACAATTTTATCCAGAGACTTTCAAATTTAAAATTTTACTTTGCCACCCTAATCCTAATATACATCTTAGAGAAAAATCCCATATATGGGAAGAATTGATTGCTATAATTGTTATTTTTGACTAAAATAAGTATTTTCAATCAACATTGTCACCAATAATCATTAGCAATTTAATTTTTGACATGTTTCTCATAGCACGATATGTTCAAAAAAATTTGAGTATAATTTTGGTAGAAATAATTTTTTACAAGATTTTATTTATATTGCAGACGAATCTTGTATTATTGAACTTCCTTCCGGTGAAGCATGAACTCTGATACGAACATCACAACATGACACAAACACTTCGACATTTATTCAAATTTTATTTTAAAATAAAAATATTTTTTTATAAATATCTAAAAGATGATGATGTAAATAATAAAAACATTAAAAAATAACTTTGTAAAACGAAAATTAGAAAATTATTTAAGTTTTTATTTTGGATAAAAAATAAAATTTTTATAAAATAAATCTCATACATAATAAGATAGAATATTTGGCCTCTCATAGCTCACTCACATTTTTCTGCCAACAAGACAATTTTATCCAGAGACTTTCAAATTTAAAATTTTACTTTGCCACCCTAATCCTAATATACATCTTAGAGAAAAATCCCATATATGGGAAGAATTGATTGCTATAATTGTTATTTTTGACTAAAATAAGTATTTTCAATCAACATTGTCACCAATAATCATTAGCAATTTAATTTTTGACATGTTTCTCATAGCACGATATGTTCAAAAAAATTTGAGTATAATTTTGGTAGAAATAATTTTTTACAAGATTTTATTTATATTGCAGACGAATTTTGTATTATTGAACTTCCTTCCGGTGAAGCACGAACTCTGATACGAACATCACAACATGACACAAACACTTCGACATTTATTCAAATTTTATTTTAAAATAAAAATATTTTTTATAAATATCTAAGAGATGATGATGTAAATAATAAAAACATTAAAAAATAATTTTGAAAAACGAAAATTAGAAAATTATTTAAGTTTTTATTTTGGATAAAAAATATAATTTTTATAAAATAAATCTCATACATAATAAGATAGAATATTTGGCCTCTCATAGCTCACTCACATTTTTCTGCCAACAAGACAATTTTATCCAGAGACTTTCAAATTTAAAATTTTACTTTGCCACCCTAATCCTAATATACATCTTAGAGAAAAATCCCATATATGGGAAGAATTGATTGCTATAATTGTTATTTTTGACTAAAATAAGTATTTTCAATCAACATTGTCACCAATAATCATTAGCAATTTAATTTTTGACATGTTTCTCATAGCACGATATGTTCAAAAAAATTTGAGTATAATTTTGGTAGAAATAATTTTTTACAAGATTTTATTTATATTGCAGACGAATTTTATATTATTGAACTTCCTTCCGGTGAAGCACGAACTCTGATACGAACATCACAACATGACACAAACATTTCGACATTATTAATGCAAAAAAAAAAAAAAAGAGAAAATTAGAGAGGATCCAAATCCATGTTGATTATCTATGAAGCACCGACACCTCTATGATTAAACGTGTCGCGGTGTCCGACACGTGTAGGTGTCCGACACTCGTATGACACCCGTACGACACTCCTACAAACGTGTCGGAGATGTGTCCAAAAAAACAATTTTTTCTTTATTCCGACACTCCTTAAATCGGTGTCCGACACCTATAAGACACTCGTACAAACGTGTCGGGGTAAGTGTCCAAATTTTATTTTATTTATTTGTTTCTACTTTTCTCAGACATATATACAACGATTAAAAATATGTCGAAATAATAATATTGATCAATGAGGGATTAAAGATATTACATTTTGATTACATTATTTTTAGTTTATTGATAGTAGATGGATGAATAAATGTCAAATGTATTATCATATATTCTTTTAAAACTTTTTTTATTGAAAATTTTGTTCAACTTAAATGCATATGTATGTATTTTTAATTCTAAACTTATATTTTTTATAAATATGTAGCGGTGTCGGAATGTCCGTGTCGCGGTGTCCGTGGTTCATAGTTGATTATTGTTTAATCCAATCCATAATGTTGATTATTTATTATGATTTAATATTTAAATTCTAAAAAAAAGAAAGGTCGTAACATTTATTTTCCATAGAAAGAAAGATAACATTAAAGATAGCCCATTTCCTTTATATCAGCTGTCACTCATGTACAGCAATAAATTTGAATGATGAAATGAAAGGGGCAAAGGGCCAAAGAAGAAAAAAAAAACCAAGTAACGACAAAGGACAAACTCCGAAAACCACGAACCTAATACAAACCCGAAAATCACACGTGTCACTATCCAACACAACACCAATAATATCCCTTCAATAACATCGCCATCAAAACAAAAAAACACACTACGCCCCTTCACCTTCACACACACCCTCGCACGTGCCGCAATATCACGTGCACTTTCCCCATTTTTCTCGCCACCTATTTTCTCATATCACATTTATAAATTAAAAAACACCTGAAATTCTAGTCATAACTAAAAATTAATAAATCATATCAAAAAAAAAAAATTATTATTATTATTTTAAGAAAAATGCTAAACAGTGTTCCGGAATATTAATTAAGCATATAAATATGATAATTTTATCTCGGAATTTGTGCATTCAATGCTTCGAAAATATAAAAAGTTGTTTTATTAAATATTAATTTTATCTTTTATTTTTATTTTTAGCATGCTTAATAAGTGATCGGGCACTGTTTAACATGATACTAATTTTAAATATGACTCGTTGGAATTAATTTATTTTTGAGTTTATGCAAATAATTTGTGCAATATAAATCTTTTATGTTATTTTATAAGTTTAAATTAATAAAAATTACTTTCAAAAAAAAAATTAGTAAAAATTATATTTTTATAAGTGATTTTATCATAAATAATCTTTAAAAATTTATAATAATATATAAAAATTGCATAATTATTTAAATAAAACCAAAAATAAATTAATTCAAACAGACCATAAAAATCTTGTTAATGAGCATTTTCAAAACACTTTTTAAACATTCTATTTAAAAAAAAAAAATTAAATCTTACAATTGCAAATGTACTATCCATACAGTTAGCCTATGTTTGGTAGGCAAGAAATAGCTAAGAGAGAAATACAAGAGAGAGAATAAGAAAAGAAATTGGGTATTTCTCTTGATTGGAATACAAGAGAAACAGGAAGGAGAGAACAAAATGGCCTGGGCCCCACGCTTTTTCTCTTCTTCGCTGATGTGCGAAGAAACAAACCTGATAAGCAATATTTTAGCATTATTCCCATTATGCCCTCGTCTCCAAGTTTCTCATTGGTTACCCTATTTCATCTCCAAATTTTATCATCAACACACTATTTCAACGAAGATCCACAATTTGTACTGAAAAAAACGCAGACCCAGTAAGACACCAACAGTGTTGATGGAGAAAATTAGCCATGATAAGCATTTTAAAAATGGGTTTTTTTTTTGTTTGTCAAAAAAAGAAATGGGGGGTTTTCATGGTGTTAGTGGCAACATATATTTAAAAAACAACCTGAAGACAAAAACGTGTTGTTATTAAATTAATGTATACATGGAGGTGGGAAAGTATAATGGCAGAACGAACACAAGAAATGGATTGGAGTGGGTTGCTTCCAGGGTAGCAAATTTTAATAGATTTTGATGGAAATCATTTTTAGTTTAGGGGTATTTTAGTCCTTTTAAAAATAATCAATACTTCTTTCTTCTCTATTTTTTTTCTCTTTCTTTTATACCAATCAATATATCAAATCAACTATATTTCTCACATATTTCTCTCTCTTCTTACTCTTTCTCACTTATTTCTCTCTTCTCATTTTCTTCTCTCAACCAAACACACCATTGAGAAAGTGGAATACTCAATTTTGCCTTCAAAGTACTGTTGATCACTTTTAAAGCTTATACGTGACCTTCCCTTTATGTGGAAAATTACAAATGCACCACAATTAAAATTGAGTTTAATATTGTGGAAAAAGTTTTTTATAGGGAGTGTCCCACATTAAACCTATGGTTGATGAGTTGTCATCTCTATATTTTTGTTTTACATGGCCTTCCCTCCGTGTAATGCTTATGAATAAATTCAAGGACTGTAGAAATTTTTGTTGTATTAGTCCATTCAAAGTAGATTTTTTATATATATATATATATATATATATATATATATATATATATATATGTATGTATATTTTTGTAGTATCGTTTGAGCTGACATTTTTAGATCTTAAAAATTATCTAAAAGTTAAAAACTAAAGTTTTTTTTTTTAATGGCAAAAAACTAAAGTTGTTTGGTAATTATTTTTTTAGCTTTAAAAGTATTTCATCTATGTATTTTATTCATAAAAATTAAACAATTTTTTTCTATCAAAAATTTATTGAAATTATGTTTGGCATATCTTCTTCTATTATTGAGTAAAAAAAATTGAAATAAGCTAGGTCAAACGGTACCTAACTTTAAATTAAATTTTTGTTTTAGTCTCTAACAATGTACAATATCTATTTTAAAATCCTTTTCTATTATTTATCTTTAATATAACAAATATGCATGACACGAAGTTCGAACTCTAGACACTCCAATATTTAATAATGTTAAAACTATAATTTTGAACCACTAGACAACTTGACAAATAAACTAATATTTTTTTGAGTATTTTTTTTATAAAGATGAGAGCAATAACTAACAAATTACGAGACAAATTAACAATTACGGAACAAATTATTGCTAATAAAATTTTAAACTTCAAATATTTTTATTTTTCACAATTTTTTAGACTAAATATCATACATGGGGAATAAATAAAGAACAAATTATCGCTAATAAAAAATTCAAACTCCAGATCTTTTTATTTTTTGACAATATAATATTTTAAACTTAATAACATACACAGAGAACAAGTTGATAAAAAATTTAAATTAACTATTATACACGAGGAATAAGTTGTTACTAATAGCAATACATTTAAAGTTGTATTTTTATTGAATTTAATAAAATAATTTCGGCATTTTTATCAATAACATATAAATTAAATTATTATTTAATATAAAGTTAAAAAAAATGATCAATCAAATCTTTTTTACTCAAGTTATTAATTGGATTACCTTTTTTTTTTATAGAATAATCACTTTGTCTCTTATGAAAGTTTTATTGATAACTGTTAAGACATTATATATTGAAAATAGAAAAGGTTAATTATCAAATTCTCAACTTCTCCATATTTATAGTATATGAAATTGGCCACTAATTTATTGACTTATAAATTAATCATATCATACTAATAAACTAAATGATCTCAAATTAATAAAAAAAGTGTAAATATATAAATTTATTTTAATTATAATAAATTTAAAATAATTTAATTGCATTTTTTTGTCAAGTTGTCTAATTACTACTAATTGACTTATATTTTTTCAGAATTGCATAATTTAATTAGAGAGAATATCAAATTATTATTTTTTAATTAGAATTGTATTTAAACATAAATTATTTAATTTGTGTAATAGAATTTACTTGAACCAACCAACAATGAATTTGTTCAAGTTACGTAAAGAGTTTTGATTCTAAACATGGGGTTAGAGGCTCGATTTATGACTCATGCATATAAAAAAAAATCAATTGAAAAGAGAAAATTCACCTTATATACTCTCCAACGGAGATTAATCATCACCGGCAGCAATAAAAATTTTATATCAATATAATAGTAACTAGAAAAACAAAAATAAAATATTACTTGTATCGTGCATCGCACGGGCCTCGACAGTAATTGACTTAACATATTCTCATAAAAACTCTATTAAAAACTTACTATTTAAAATATAAATTCTATAAAAAACTTATATTAAATCAAGAAAATTACCCAAGAGCACTTAGATGAGATGGCGCGGGTCTCTTCTAGCTTAACCAAGGTCCTGGGTTCGATCCCTGGCTTGGGCATGCAGCAGTGTTAAAACTCTTAGGGAGAGTTTGCCACCCATTTGGGTCCCACAAGGCTCGAGGGATTAGTCTCTGCAGTTGCGCGCAGAGGATACCCGGTTTACACCAAAAAAAATCAAGAAAATTAATTACAATTACCTAAATTTCTTAATTATTCCGTAAATAGTTTTTTTTTTTTCTCACTATAAAAATGAAGTATCTCTCTCACTTTCTCTTCTCTCCCATTTTCTCCCAAATAAAAAGAAAATCAAAATCTGAAAAATCAAAATCCTTCCAATTTCACAAAATCAACAAACCCTAATCCCTTTTCTCTTCATTCAATTTCTCAATGGGAGCAGTTACATCTTCTATGGCGGCGAAGTTCGCGTTTTTTCCACCAAATCCATCTTCCTACGGAATCGGAGTTGACGAATCAACTGGTAAAAACATCATCACTGGTGTTTCAACGCGCGAAAACGTCGACGTTTTGAAGCTTTGTACCAAAAGAGGAAACAACATCGTTGCTTTGTATTTAAAGAATACTTCAGCTTCGTTAACACTTCTCTATTCTCATGGTAACGCTGCTGATCTGGGTCAGATGTACGAGTTGTTCAGTGAACTCAGTATTCATCTCCGAGTTAATCTCCTTTGGTACGCTATCACGTGATCTTCACGTGCTTCTTCAACACTATCAAATCACACTCTTTTGTTAATATTAGCTTAAAATGGACACTAATTAGTTTCCTGTTGAGATTAATTATATCTTTTTTTGAATCACTGTTGAGAATAATTATAATTATGTTTTTTGTTTTGATAGAATTGGTAATTCTGTTTTATTGTATATAGTATATACTATGGCCTATGGAGTATATTTGTTTTGATTTATTTTTATTTTTATATTATTTAAAATTATATACAATTTTGGTTAAATATTAATGGTGTATGTTTTTAAATTTAATTTAGAAAAAACTAGTTTTTTTATGACTGCACAAAAGAAGAAAACCAAGTTGTTAGTTAAATTTGTTATAAAAAGGTTATACCAAAATTGTTATATCCGTTCCTTTTTTGGAGTTGTTATGTCATGTGTAAACAGCTGGCTGATGGGTATTATTACTATATTAATTCTTGTTTAAAAAAATAAAAATTATTACTATTTTTGTTTGTTATTGTTATTATTAGGCCAATTGCCTTTAAAAAATTAATTATTATGTAGCACGAACACTTATCGGATTAGGTGTTTCCTGATGGCAACCACGTGTCGATGTCTGCCACGCATATGATTACATTAAATTCAATTATGTCATTTTATCAAATTAGTATAGGTGTCAATATGTCAGTGTCTGGTGTTTGTGTCTGTGACTCGTAGATTATTAGGCTAATTTCTGATTATTATTTTTTGATTTATTTTGCAGTTATGACTATTCTGGGTATGGGCAGTCTTCCGGGAAGGTAGGCAAGCTTTCTTTGAAATTTTATTTAAATTTTGCATTTATATAATTTCTGATCATATGATTTTGCATTTATCATTTGCTGTGTTTTGAAATTATATTTCAATTTTGAGTTTGATTGTGTTGTAAATTGTAATTTAATTTTAATTAATTGGAAAATGTACTATTGGATAGGGATTTGTTAAATGCACCTTTTGAATGTTTGTTAAACAATTTCCTTTATTGAATTTGATTTGACACAAGACAAAAAAGTGTAATATAATTTTTAATTACTATAGCATTATAGCGGCACTATTTGACAACACTAGTTAGTTATGACTAGACAACTCTAATATTTCATTTCATTTTTTTTGTGGATATTTTATTATTCTTGTCAAATTTTAGCCTTGAAGAAATATTTTGCTCTCATTTTACATGTACCAAATAAAGTTCATGATCCAAATAAAAAAATGTCTAAATCATTAAGAGATTGCTTGATATTTATATATTGTTTTTAATGGCATTGCTTGATATTTATCTGAATGGGAGTTGCAGTTGATTAACATTGTGCAATTTTTTGGACAGCCTAGTGAACAGAACACTTATGCAGATATAGAAGCTGCTTATAAATGTTTGATTGAAATGTATGGGGCCAAAGAAGAAGATATTATTCTCTATGGACAATCTGTTGGTAGCGGTCCTACGACCGATCTGGCCGCTCGTCTACCAAATCTTCGAGCTGTCATTCTTCACAGTCCCATCCTATCTGGCCTTCGCGTTATGTATCCTGTGAAGCGGACATACTGGTTCGACATTTATAAGGTTATATCTCTATTAGTTCTAAATTGGTGAACTTAGATGTTCAATTTGGATATGTTTTTTTAATGATTTTGCCTTTTATTTTGTGTATGCAGAACATCGATAAAATTCCCTTGGTCAATTGTCCAGTTCTTGTAATTCATGTGAGTATGCTTATTTCTACCAAATACATAATGTCAAACTAAATGTCGTGTTGTATAGAATTGAGTATTGACTAATAATTTGGAGTACTTATTCAATGGCTTAAGAATTATCTGATTTGTTTGTCCCATTTGCTTTCTATACATACCCTCATCATTCTTGCCTTCTTGGTAATAATCTCATTGAACCTTATTCAGATGTATTAATATGTTGTATTATTTGGAGCCATTCTGATTACAAAACCTTGCTAACAGTCCCGAGAAATTCTTGACTATTGTTCTTTTGGATAATCTGTGTTTTCTGTATGCATTTTTCAAACATTGTGTCAAGTTTTCAAAGTACTTTGATAGAAAAATAGAAGTAGAACACAGTTTTTATTGAAGACATCTCACCTAAATTCCATATGCTTTAGTTCTGTCTTTTGTCGTTACTTGATTGGTCATTCGCTTTCACTAAGATCCTGGGAGAAATGAATGAATTATGGTACAGCTTGGGTTTCTCTTTCTCGCCCCCCCTCCTCCTCCCTCCTCCTTGTCAGTGATAGCTCATGTTATACTTATGGATGCTGCTGATTGTATTAGTCAGAGGTGTGGTTAGTCTTTGCTCTTTCTTCTGTTTCTTCTTCATAAAAAAAGAACGATAGAAGATAACACATACAAACTTTCCTTATCCTCTCCTTCCTCCTCCTCACCATTTCAGATATTTGGATATTTCATGCGAAAAATATTCTAAAAGTTCGCATTGCCCCTAATCGCCCTTGCTTAGCTAATATACTATATACGAAATGGGGGTATCCCTCTTGCGCAGCTTTTACATGCATTCAAGCTTTTAAATCCAATTCTTTATTTTTCATCAACAGCAAAACATAATACTCAAATAACAAATTATGTTAGCCCATGCTTTTCTATGTTAGGTGCACTAAAAGAAGGGGGAAAGTGTAGATAACATAGTTTCCATGCATATTTTATGTTTAATTATGCATTCAAATGGATATGTACATGATTGACATCAATATTCAATGGTGTTGTTAAATTTGGTATGTAGAAACATTTTGACGTGTTTGAATACTTCTTTCATCAGTCAATTGTCCTTTTAATTGCCTAAATAAGAGTGTGCCTATTTGCTAAGATTGTTCTTTGTATTGGTGTGTTTCTTTTAGGGAACAGCTGATGATGTAGTAGATTGCTCCCACGGGAAGCAACTTTGGGAACATTGTAAAGAAAAGTATGAACCGTTATGGGTTAAAGGAGGAAATCATTGTGACCTCGAGCTTTACCCTCAATATATAAAGCACCTAAAGAAATTTATTGCAGCTATTGAGAAGTCCTCACGTCAACGAACTGATGCTGGACCTAATCCCGATCAACTGGACATACCTCGGAACAGCATAGATTTTAGAGAGAAACCTAGGCCCAGCATGGATCAAAGGGAGAATTCTAGACGAAGTATTGAATTTAAAGACAAGGCTAGACTAAGCACAGACCAAACAGAAAAATCAAAATCTGGCGTGGATAAGAGAGAGAAATCAAGAAAGAGTGTAGATCGCCCTGAGAAATTAAATAATGGAGCAGACATTCCTGAGAAAGCTAGAAAGAGCATTGACCGGTAAGTTATAATCTGCATCTACATCCCCATGTGGTAAAGTTTTTATTTGCACTAGTGTTGTTGCTGACTATTTTAATGTATTGTGACTGCAGTTTGGGGGGGATGGTGAGATCAGTTGGATTATGCAATATTGATTGTTTCAGACCCTCGGCGACTCATGCATAAAGATGACACACTTACACGCTGAGGTTGTATTCTTCTAATTGATTATTTGATTGGTTTATGGGAAGTATCGTTTATAGGAATCTGTTCCACCGTCTGATTTATTTTCTATATATATAGATGAAAATTTAATTTAACCAGGTAGATCATGATCATGTGCTGCTAAAGTTTTCCATCAATTTCATAATCTAACCTCTGTTTTTAGTATGATTGAATAGACCGAGGTTGTGGACTCTATTCTTTGGGTTGGTGTTGTTTGCTATTCAAACAACACTTGTACAAATATGTCTACAATTATGAAGTAGTAGATTTACTTCTACTTCCGTGCAATGTTATTTTTAACATTTTTTTCTGCTCGAAAACTTAATAAATTCAGTTGCGTTGAAATGTTGTTTTCTCCTTTTGCTTCTATCAAGCGTCGTTCCTATGATATTCTCTGATGAACATCATGTTTATTTGCTCTTCAAATTTATCATTCGATATCATTATGTCATGAAAGTTTGATAGTCTTTTTTGTTGAAAAAGCAAAATGTATGCATAATACTACCGACAACTGACAGCACAAGTAATGTAGTGTTCCGTGCCCCATTATGGTGATTGCTTGGAATTGTTTTAAAGATGAAAATTTGAAAGGGTTAAGCTGTTGCCTCCAGGTATTAAATTTGTTGCATGGTATTAAGATTCTCGAGTGATTCAATATATAATACAGATTGAATAGGTAAAAAAATGGGGAGAAGAAGAAAATGTTCACATTTGCCTTAGGTTGGGTGTTGAATACTTGCAGTGCAATAGAATATTGAAACTTATCATTCTCACATATCTAATTATGCAGAATGTGGAAACCTGAAATTAAAAACCACTCAAGTCTGTGAGTTTCTCCTACATTTGTCATATAACCTCCTAAGATCTTTATAAAAACATTTATGCGGTGAGATGATGTGTAAAATGTTTTTTCACCGCTAGTATTTATTACTCCCTTCATTCCTTAATATAAGAAAAAGATAACATTTTAGATACATTTAAAAATTGATGCATCTAGACTATATTATTGACTAGATACATCGATTTTTTAATGTATAAAAAAAGTGAACTCTCTATTATATTAAGGACTAGAGGAGTATATATATATATATATATATATATATATATATATATATATATATATATATATATATATATATATATATATATATATATATATATCAGTTAAATTAAATGTCTAACATTGTCGCATGAATCGACTTGGTTTAATATGAGTTTGATTTTGATACACTTTAAGTGGAATATACACTATAAACAAATTAGAATTATCAATATATACTTGATGCTAGAGCTGACCCCCGAACCAGATTCAACTGATGGGGAAAAAAAATCATTAATATATGTGACTTTAAGACTCTGTTTGAGAGTTTGGAGTAAGAGTAGGTGTTTGGATGGAGTAAAGTAGATGAAAAAAATTGAGAAATCTTTTACTTTCTTTAGCCATCACCACGATAATCTTTTCACATTGTCAAACAACATCTCCACCGAAGAAACTTTATGAGTGAAAATCTTACAGTTTCGTTTCTTTCGGAGAATCCAACAACACGTCAACCAAACCATCTGTTAACATGATCGAACTTCTTTACGAAAACATAAGCATTACAAAATTGTGAAGCGTGGTCACCGACAACATTTGATAAAGGACCATACATACTCAACCAATAAAAAAATTAGACAAACGCGCTAGATAATTGATCGAGAATTGGAGAGAATGACGTTTATGATTGAATTGATGGTTTTATGCAGGGATTTTTTTTTTTTTTTAGCAAAAGAAGAGCAGAGGAAACCCTCAGCCCTATCCCAAATAGATTAACCATAAAAAAAAAATAATACAAAGAAAACTGGGGGGACATCAACCTGACCCAGTATACCACACAAAAATGTAGCAAACAAAGATAAACAATTAAAATCAACTACAAGTGGTTTTGGAGCCAACCTTAAAAGGTGAAAAAACCAAAACAAACATAAACTCATGCAGGGATGTTGATGTTGATGGTCACATAACTAAGTTTCATGACATTTCCTTGTCAAACACGAAAAAAGTTTCATTTCATATCAATCCATAAATAGTAATACATTTTGTAGTAACAATCTTATTTTATGGACAAAATTGTACTAATAATCCTAAGAACATGCAATTTCAGAATAAATTGGTTGAAATGTGAACTCAGAATCCCTAGCATATGAGAAGTTAACAGAATCTTGGTCATGAAATGGTTGTCCTTGGATGAGAAGACAATCACCACTAAAAATTGCTGGATCATAAGATTGAGATGTTTGAAATCCAGTGCAATTGAACCTCACTTGTGATTGAGTACAAATACAATTGTTGGTTACATTAACTTTCCACACTTTCTGTCCATTTAAAACAATTGATGTTTTGGATTGCTTAACAACAATGTTGTTCAAAAAACAAACTTGTCCATAAGCTGCAACCAGGAATTAAATATTAAACATTGAATAACAAAAATAATTTAGATAAGATTAAGATATATATACTTCTATAAAAGTTGGTAATTTTAAATCAATTATTGTGACTCAGTTTATAACGCACACTTCCATAACATACATTCATATAGAGCAAACTCAATTCAAATTGTAAGCTTTTGTTTGGTATGAGAGAAAAAGAGAAGAAAAAAATAAAAATATAAAAAACAATGCATGTATTTGGAATAAAATAAAATATCAAACTCAATTCATATGCATGCGTTGTTTTCAGTATTTTTATTCCTCTCCTCTTTTCTCTCCTACCAAACAAAGATATGAATGAATCCCAAAAACTATCAAACTCAACTTTATTCAAACTTCAAAATAAAAATTAATCCCCACGATAATTTTTTATAACAAAATAAAATATATTAAAATATATATAGTGAGGGTCGGGGTTAGAGTCCCCTATTACCCCCATTAAATTTGTATACGATTTAAGTGATTAATTAATTAATATGAACAAATAAATACGTAGAATATTCGATTTACACACACAAGTTAAGTGTGACCTAAAGTTAGCAAACCAAAGGTTTATAAATAAATAAAATCAATCATAATTTTGCAATGCTTAGTTGAAAATACTTTTTTGTGAATTTGTAATCTATTTGTGTAGGAAGTACTTGTGACATTACAATTATATTTGCAAACTAAAAAAAATAAAGTATGATGATACCTTGTAAAATGAGGCCAGTGAAAATAGTGAGGGAGAGAAGCTTGAAAATCATAGCCATTTGATATTTGAGTGTGTTTGTGCAAGAGGAGATTGCTCAATATCACTATTTATAGGAACAAGGGTCAACGAAAGTAAAAAGAATTATTGATTTTATTCTGATTTGACTTTTTCTTTCCTTTTGTTTTTGTTTTGGTAAATATTTATTTTTTTCTTTGTACAAACTTTAACATTCATCCCCCTTTATACAAATTTTATACTCCCTATTAATTAATTTTTTTTAACATTCATCCTCTTTTAATATTGGTTAATGTTTCTAAGTTCTTCACCTGGATCAAAACGTTAGAAGAACGTTCCCCACCCTTTTTCAACATTCATTTCCTTCTATAACAATTGTTCTTATATGATTCATTAAATGTACCACTGTTAACACCAAAATTATAATATTTATGGTTTGATAATGTCTTGGTCATTTCGACTAGCTTTGTAAGTATTTCGACAAAGACTTGTCGAAATTAGTCATATTAGTCGAATTCGACTAAGAACATTGTGACATTCGATTACATGTGAAACATTATCAACGTGGCAGCAAACAACGTGGAGCAACACATCAAACATGCAAGTGGAAGTTATTTTAGAAGTTATTTTCATTTGTCTTGTAACTATGCCAAATGTAGGAGGTTATTACTTGCTTTAACCTAGACCGTAGGATCTAGTGGTAGTTTTTCCTACAAGGTCTATATATATGTGTTTGTAATATGAACAAAGGGTTTGATCCTATTTTCTAGAAACTCTACAATGCCCACACCACGTGTGCAAACGGGTTGAAGAGTGCATAGAGATGGATTTCATCCACCATTTACATTTCATGCAATTTAATATTGCTTTGTTCTTGCCTTATTTTACCTTTTTTTTTTTTTTTTTTTGCAATTCTGCATTTCTTTTCATCGTCTTTGTTTTTATTTATTTTGAATGCTCATTTGAGTATTTTCTTATTATGTTGTCATGAGACAACTTGTTATTAAAAAGTGTTGAATGCGATTCTAACACTAAAGAGAACAATGATTTTGTTCTTAAAGACGCATTAAGTACATCCAGGGACGGAACCAGAACAAATTATCGTGGGTGGCGAAAATATATAACACTTGGTAAATAACATCAACTATAACTAATTTCTTTTGTTAAAATGTATCTATAGGTCCTTTAAGTTTTATGTTTAGTATCAGATAGATCCATTAAGATTTTTAAGTTACAAATAGATTCTTTAGTTTTGCGTTTGTATCAGATAGGTCCTTTAAGTTTTTTAAGTAACAAATAGCTCCTTTAAATTTTATGTTTGCTACAAATAGGTCCTTTAAATTTTACGTTTGAAACAAAGGTCCTTAAAAATTATGATCTAGATGTTATAAATTATTAACTTAAATGACTTATTTGTTACAAATTATAAACTTTAAGGACTTATTTGTTACTTAAAAAACTTTAAAAGACCTATCTGATACAAATATAAAACTTAAAGGACTTATATGTGCATTATACCAATTTTTAACCAAATATATTAACTCTCTTTAACCAATTTTCTCTAATATTTTGAGACCGAAAGAGTACTTTATAAGAAGGGTGGCACACTATCAAATTTTTTTTAATGGCAGGGGTGGCAGTATATAAGTCTACATAAAGATAGTATGGTAGTGGTATATACATGAGGGGTGGCGGCTGCCCCTTTTCTTCATTACCTAGTTCCGTCCTTGAGTACATCGTAATTCCCAAGACTTGAACGGACTCTTAAAAAATGATTTACTAGTTGATTCTGCAAGTAATTTTCAAATTAGTGTTTGTTTACCAATAATCGGTGTAAACAACCACATAATATTTCAACTGTTGTTCGAGTAACAACTTTTAATCTGAACGCAGTCCATCGGCAATTGTATGAACATTAGATGACAATATATTTGATCTCTCAGATAAGTTGGTCATAGAGTCAGATACTTGGGTTTTTTTTAAAAAAAATATATCAAAGGTACCATTACCAATACACTTTTTTTTTACACAAACAAAATGATATTCATTCATTTAAATCGACATAATACGAATCTGCGAACAAACTCACAGCATTTGAGTTAATAGCTTACAATGGCAAAATATTTACGGCAAATAATATGATAAAATTAAAATCATCCAAATATCTCAAGCATATTCTCAAAAAAAAGTATGATACTATATATTATCATATTCTCAAGCAAAATCCACATAAAAGAAGATTGTATAATAATATCAAATTAAAATGCACCAGATTTAGTTTCTATTTTTAAAAGGAAATTGTATTGTCCATAAATATATTTAGTCTGTCATAATACGTTTGTAATTCCTTCCAAAATTATATTATTGACTCATTTATTCTTTTTATGTTGATAGGGGTAAAGATATCATGGAATTTTAATTGTGCAAAGAAATAATTTTGTTTTATTTAATTTGAAGGAATGATTTTTTAGATTTAATTACAAAATATCATTTGTCCAGGAAATCCAATATATAAATTTATATTTTACTACATTTGTAATAAATAAAAAGGTAACGATGATTTTTAGTTCATGAATATGTGTGTGAAACTATCCTTCTATTTTTTTTTTCCAAAAAATTACAACACAATAAAAAATAAAATAAATTTTTTGGTAATTTTATCGATTAAATTGATGAATAAAAAAATATGTGAAGAATAAACTAACAAAATAAATTCATACCAAATTTCATGACATTTATGACTAAATTAATATGGTTCATGACATTTCCTTGTAAAAAGGAGGTTTCTTTTCATTTGATATCAATCCATAAATAATAATATTTTGTGTGTACTAAACTTTTATTTGTTAACAAAATTGTACTAATAATCCTAATTAAGAACATGCAATTTCAGAAGAAATTGGTTGAAATGTGAACTCAGAATCCCTAACATATGAGAAGTTAACAGCTTCATTGTAATGCAATGGTTGTCCTTGTATGAGAAGACAATCACCACTAAAAATTGTTGGATCATAAGAATCAGATGCTTGAAATCCATTGCAATTGAACTTCACTTGTGATTGAGTACAAATACAATTGTTGCTTACATTAACTTTCCACACTTCCTTTCCTTTAACCGTTGATGTTTTTTCTTGCTTAACAACAATGTTGTTCAAAGAACAAGGTTGTCCATATGCTGCAATATAAACCATGTGAATTAAATATTAAACATTGAATAACAAAAATTGTAACATAAAGTTAGAAAACCAAAAGTTTATAAATAAATGAATAAAATATAGTTTTGCAATGTTTATTTGCAAATATATTTTTGCTATTCGTAATCTATGTGTGTAGGAAGTGTTTGTGAAATTATTAGTATAACTACAAATAAAGGTATATGATGATACCTTGGAAAATTAGGCCAAGAAAGATAGTGAGGAAGAGAAGCTTCAAAATTGTGGCCATTTGATATTTGAGAGTGTTTGTGCAAGAGAGACTGTTCAATATCACACTATTTATAGGAATAAGAGCAAATTAAAGGGGTAACTAAATTAATTAGAGAATCATTGATTTTATTCTTATTTTTCTTTGACTTTTTCTTTCTTTTGTTTTTGTTTTGGTCAATATTTATTTCTTTCCTTTTTTTGTTTTGGGTACAATTTATTCTTTCCTTTACAACAACTTACGAAGGGCTAAAATTATGGGTAATTTTTTATGGATCAAATCAATGATATTGTTGGTCAAAAGTCGAGAATTACTAATTGATCGATCCGATTCATTGAATTAAATAAAAAATATTTATTACTCTCTTTAGTAAAAAAATATATTACTCGTCCTCAGATGCCAAAATTGTTTAGGTCGGACAAAAAAAAAAAATGACTGAGGTTCAACATTCAGTCCCTCAATTAAACTTTGTGTGTGTGAGAGAGTTTTTAATAGTTTGCTATTTCATCTATATATCCAAAAAAAAAATATATTACTCTATCGTAAGTGCCTATTGACATTGATATTTTTAAATTTTTATATATATCAGAAAGAAAAAGTTGATAATATAATATTATTTTTGCTAAAAAAATTGATGATATAATTAAAAATATGTACATTTTATGTATAATTATTATTAGATTACTACTTATGTAAAGATGTATTTAATTATAAGTATTTTTTAGAAGCTCCTTCTTAAGATTTCAAGTTCAATTTTGTCTGGTGCCAATTTACGTAGACTAATTTAGCTTCTTAAAAAAAAATTGAGAAGCCAAAAGAAAATTTTATTAATTAATTAATAACAAAGGCATAAGACATACAACAAAGATATAATTCAATTATACCGCTAAACAACAGTAACTAATTTTCGTTAAAAAATTTGTGGTATACATAAGTTAGATTCTTCTCTGTCAACCAAGTTTTTTTCCATATAGATGAGCAAGAGATTGAATACTTACCACTTGAATCATTTGTTAGAAATTTTTTAAAAAAAATTATTAAGAATTATGTATTTTTTAAATCATCAATTACATTATAAAGCTCGTAAAAAATCATTTCATTATAAAGTAACTTGTTTGGCACAAGCCTAAATTTTGTATATTTAGGTCCGCACACACAAAATTTTAAAAATTAATAAAAATAATAATGAAATGATGTTAAATAATGTGACTAAATTATTTTATATTTGAATTTTTTCAATTATGTGTGTGCACCCGAAGATGTTCTAAGCTTTAGAAAGATGTTGAATGTTGGTAATTTTTGTCCCATAAACTTATGTAGGGGAATCAATATTTCTACTCATGTGCTCTATGCGATCTTATGCTCAACTAGGAATATGAGATGTTTGTTGGATGTTTTTAATGATTATGGTGCAGCCTTTAGGTAACAAGAGAAAAAGTAAATTTGATGCAGGCTCCATTTCAAATGCTATATTACTAAGGATTTCTAACATCTTAGAATTTGGCTCAGGTCGCTTTCTTTTCAATTATTTAAGTTGTTCTATATTACTAAGGATCTCTAACATCTTAGAATATGGCTTTGTAACTTTATTTTGGAGCGGGGACGTCCATGCACGTAAAATTGGTACAGTGGCTTGGAAGAAGGCATGTGCTCCTTTTGAAACTCCTCTTTTAGTGTCTTTATACTAGAGACAGCTTGCCCGTGAAGTAAATTATCGCACCTATATGGTCCATCCAATTGGGAGAGAATCAATAGATTCCTGTTCGCAAGCAATTTATCCTTTCTAAACGCAGCATACAACTATCCATTGTACCTCGCTCTTCAAATGTGCTTCTTTCCCCTTTTTCCTTACCATGACAATTGTGGAATAACTCTAATGAGAAGAAAAAAAGGCGTTAAGAGACACTCTAAGATCCTTTTTCAAACCTGCCCCCATTTCGAGTCAAGAGAATGGTACGATCCCGCCGTCACCCCAGAATGAAAGGGGTGATCTCGTAGTTCTTGGTTTGTGAAGATACTTTGTTAGGTGCTCCGTTTTTCTTTTTCCGTTGAGGTCAAACCTAAACCTGTGCTCGAGAGATAATTGTCTATATAGTGCATAACTCTTAATTTAAACAATTTTTTTAATGGCTTTAAACAAGTTTTAGTTAGGTAATTAAGTGAAATATCGCACATATATGTGTGTGAGGGCTTGTGCAAACAACTTTGGAGGTTGTGATACTTGAGCCATGGATTTTAAATTATCGTTGATATTTAAGTGTGAGTTGAATTTCACATTGAATGAAAAAGTAGATGTTGAATATTATATAAGTAAGAGGGTTCATGAACCTAACATCATAAACTTTTGAGTTAAAGTGTCGTGTCCAACTCATTGTTTAGTTGTTCAAGATCCAATGTGATAATCCTCAAACCCCCCTCATGGCTCAATAGTGATATCAGAGCCGATGGTTTGACAAAGAGTTCAACCGACTCCTTATATCAAAAGTCTTTCTGTCAGAGGTGGTCAGACGATGTGTCCCGTCGAGTGCCACGACAGGTGCAATGGAAATGCTTTCGTTTGAGAGGGAGCATATCCATAAAGAATGGACGAATTCACACTTGAGGGAAAGATTGTTGGTATTTTAAGTGTTAGTTGAGTCTCACATTAGATGAAAAAGTAAACGATGAACGCTTTATAAGTATAAAAATCTCATTAACCTAACACCTTAAGATATCGGGTTAAAGTGATAATCTCCAAACCTCCTCATGACCCACAACAATTATCGTACAAGTTTAGATGCAAGTTATCATTTAGGGTCGCTTCCTAAGTTTGATGAGGATTGGTGGACCACGAAGAATTACTCTCAAGAATTGTCCAAGGAAGTGGTTGACTTCATGTGGTCACTTTAATTAGTAAAAATGTATCCCTTCTCCAATCTTTTTATTTATAAAAGATATTGTACCGGGCGAAATTCTATAGGCCCAATAACGAAGTGGTCCAACAAATGATCCAAACAATTCAAATAGATAACCTGGCGGGAAAGACAAAGGTTGGCGACATGGAAGCTAGGGGCGACGCCCTAGGACGTGGTCAACTCACTTGAGAAACAAGAAACCGCCCACTAAACCCACTTAGGTACGGAGAAGGGAGACGGAAACCACCCACTACCACCACCTACACACGGTGGAGAAAAGAAACCGCCAGTAACCACCCCTGTGACACGGTGGACACGGCGGAAACCACCCACGACCTCCATAGAGAGGAGTGGGGCGGTTCATAGATATTTTTAATGTAATCCTACTCTATTCAGAGGAGGAAAACCCATTGAAAAGGGTTCAAAAAAATTGGAGAAAGTTGTATCCTTGTACTATTATTATCCTTTAATATACTTGGACTTAGCCCCCATACTTTTTTACCAGAACAGATACCACTTTTATATGGTCTAGTAATAAATATTAAAATAATTTTTACTAAGATAAAATTAGGTGCATTTTTTAGGTGTTTTTCGTATGATTTTTAACATAAAATTCATATTTTGTGGATATAACTTACTTTGAAAAAATCATGGATTTTAGAAAATCATATTTTGTTATGTTAAGAACCATACAAAAAACACATAAAAAAATCATCTAAATTTTTTCCTTTTGTAAGGAAATCATAGTTTGTTATGCTGAAATTATATAGTTCGATCAACCTTTCTATTGTCTATTCTAACATCGACTATTTCCTAACTTAACCGTAGACCATTTTAAACTAATATTTTAGTTTATTTTAGGTGTAAATATATATTATTTAAACTATTAAAAGTTCTTAAATAAAGTTTTGTAATCTAATACGATATAATTTAATTTAAAAGACCAGTCTATACAATTGCAACCCTAAATCATTGATTTCATTTTTTCCACTAAAATCATATATCTTATGTATACGACTTTAAAGACGAACTCTTAAGATAACTTAAATACATTTAAAAAATTGATCATTCCTAATTCATATCCAACGTCGAATGCATATATATTTTGAGTAAAAAAATGATAGATATTTAAAAAAGTAAAATTTAATTTTTGTAGTTTGTGCAAGAGGATTTAAACCGTCTATGAATTCTATCGCAAAACCCCACTGAGAGTAGTAAGCAAAGCAGGGTTTTTGAGTACCCAATAACCGCACCTACCTTCCATCTTCATCATCTTCTTCTTATAGGCGGCGTCATTATATACTTCAAATTCTCAATTCTATCTATGAATTTTGTTTCTTTTCACCATTTTCCTTCTTCTTCTTCTATCCATTTCCCTCTATGGTTACTTTTCCGCACAATTTAATGTTCACTACTACCACCGTTGATACATTTAACAAGAGACTTAATTCTCTTATCCCTTTACAAAATTATCATTTTTTCAAAAAAACTCGTTTAGGCATTTCATCAAACATGTGGCGTAATGTTTCTAAACAAGCTTATAAAGGCTTGTTTCGTCTTCGTCTAAATTACCCACCACTTGCTCTTTCTCAAAATTCGATTTTTCCCCTTAATTCTGAGGTTTTATGTAACCCCAGAAAGTTGAATAGAACTGGGCATGTTCATAATCATAAGTCTAGGTTTGAGTTAGTTGAGAATTTTGGTGGGTGTTGTTGTTCTAATAATTTTGTTTGTTTATTTGATGCTAAAGGCTATTCTAGTGTTGCTGAGGCTGTTTCTTCTATTGATGTTGAGGAAGAGAGGAATTTTGATGGTGGTTGTTGTTCTAAGGATTTGAGTTTTCGGTTTAATGCTAGAGGGTATTCTAGTTTTGCTGAGGTGGTTTCTTTGGAGGAAGAATCGGCATTGGTTGATGATGAAATTCGAGAGTTGTTGGAGGAGATGGAGAGAGAAGAGAGGAGAAAGATTGATGAATTTAGGTTAAAAAATGAGGTTGATGCGGTGGAAGATTATGCCCCGGATGAGGAAGTTAAAGTGTTGTTGAAGGAGATGGAGAGAGAAGAGAGGATAGAGATTAATGAATTTAGGTTAAAAAATGAGGCTGATGCGGAGGAAGATTATGCCCGGGATGAGGAAGTTAAAGAGTTGTTGAAGGAGATGAAGAAAGAAGAGAAGAAACAGAATTATGAGGTTAGGTGGAATGGTATGACAGAGGTGAAATACAAGGAGTTAAGGAAGAGACAAGTGAAGATAGAGACTGAAGTGTGGGAAGAAGCTGCAAAGGAGTATAAGGACCTTTTGACTGATATGTGTGAACAGAAGTTGGCACCTAATTTGCCGTATATGAAGTCGTTATTTCTTGGTTGGTTTGAGCCTTTAAAGGATGCAATTGAGAAAGAGCAAGAGATGTATAAGAGTGGAAAGAAGAGGGCAATTTATGCGCCTTACTTTCTTCAGTTGCCACCTGAAAAGATGGCCATAATTACTATGCATAAGTTGATGGCGTTGTTGATGTCAGGAAGTGAGAGAGGAACCGTTGGCACTGCTAGGGTTGTCCAAACTGTCTGCAGTGTAGGTGATGCCATTGAGCAAGAGGTGAGTAACTGCATTTCTTGTTTTTGTTTTTCGGACTACACATGTTACTAATAGCACCAATATGTTGATTGAAATAGTTCAAAATTATTTAGTTTCGTGTTATTTAGACCTAGATTCAGAGGGAGAAGAGAGGTTAGTATCTCGAGTAGGCAAAGATCTACACAGTAACCTATAATGTTGAACAAAATTATGGCTTTCATTCTGTTTTTCATTGTAATTTTATCAGTTTTTTCCAAGAAAAAGGAGAAAAAGAAGTGTTTTTATATGTTATTTTACAATGCATTTTGGAGGTAGGAATGGTGATTCCTTACCTGACAGCTAATGTCAGCTTTATCTGATTGGAGCCGAGGGTGGGAATCATGAAATGGAAATGGGGACAAGTCTTTTCTGGGGATTTTTGTGTGAATGATCCGAAATGAGGAGTGCATCAACTGTTTCTCAACTTGGTCCACATTTTTCCTCCCTCCCTGCAACCCACATTCACATACTATTCTGACATGTGTGAGTGAGTATGCGGAACTATAAGACTTGTTGCGCTTGAAGATGTGGCCTTTCTAACAACAATTTTTTTATGTCCATTTATTCTGAACAATAAACTTTTTTAGGAATAGCATTGTATGTATATAGTATCCTAGTCCACTCTCTTGCTATTGGTGTAACCTTATATTATATCTGCATATTGTTACACTGTAGGCTAGAATACACAGGTTCTTGGAAAAGACTAGAAAGAAAAAGATTGGTAAAGTCAAGAAAAATGAAACAGTTGAGTCCACGAAAGTCATCAAGGAAGAGGAGAAACTGCGAAAAAAAGTCATTGATTTGATGAAAAAGCAAAAGCTTGTTGCAGTGAAAGGAATAATGAAGGGCCTCGATGATACAAAACCGTGGGGACCAGTTATGAAGACAAAGGTCTATATAGTCTCTTTTACACTTGAGATGTTCGTGTTGCTATTTATTTGTTTCTTAATAATAACAAGACGGTATCCTCTTCCCCATTGCACAGGTAGGAAGCCGTTTGGTTGAACTTTTGACGCAAACAGCATACATACAACCACCATCAGAACAGTTAGAGGATGGTGCAATTGATATCCGTCCTGCATTTGTTCATTCATTTAGAACAGTGACAAATGGAGCAATGTGAGCTTTGATCTCTGCCCCTTGTGATTAAATTAATTTTTTCAGCAGCATTTTTATTGTTGCTCTGTTTTTTTATTTTTTTTATTTGTTTAAACAGGAAAACAGGCAGAAAATATGGTGTCATTGAATGCGATCCTCTAATTCTTAAAGGGCTTGACCGAACTGTAAATATATTCTATTGCCTTTTATTCTTTTTAATTGAAATTCAAATTGAATTGCTCACCATTATAGATATCTTAAGCAGCATATTTAGTATTGTTATCTGCCAGGTTATTGAGGCTTTAGTTTGGAAAGGAGAGTTTCAATATGGGCATCTCAAGCATTTCTAGTCTTGCTATTTGTAACTGACACATCTAGTTTTTTAATTGAATCGAAGTTAGAAAATTTTTAACATGTAATAATGTCAATGCTTGACCAGAAGAATCATAGGATCTAGACGATGATGTTGATAGGATATGTGGGAATATGGGTGAAGAGATAAGAGAAAAATGTATGAGAAGAATAAAAGTTGGTATATGCTGTCAAAAAAATAAAAGTTGGTATGTGGGAATATGGGTGAAGAGATAAGAGAAAAATGTATGAGAAGAATAAAGGTTGGTACATGCTGTCAAAAATAAAAAGTTGGTATATATATGACAATCTAACTTGAGCAAAATCTTGACAATTTCAATTTAACCATTTTCCTAGACTCTTAATACATGTTATTTCTATTTACTGGATAACTTAATGTTATTTCTATCTTCAAGCTGATGAATGTGCTTCTTGCTTAGCCCATTGAGGGAGCAATCTCCAGCATTATGCTCTGTAGTTCTTGTCATTGTCTCTCTCTCTGGTTGTTTACTAATGGTGTGTTTGATTCACAATGAAGCACCGAATAATATGCACAATAGCATAGGACAAATACTCGAGTCACAACTCACAACACTACTCTGTCATGTATATTGTTTGGTTGAATGATAAGGTGGTTTGAGAGTAATAGAAGGGCTAGAGAGACGAGAGGTTGTGCGTTTAATCCCCCCTACTAACATTTCTAACAACTAATTACTAACATTTGTCATTATTAAACATAAAATAGATTAGCACAAGTATCATAATGTAAAATTTACTTTAATACCTAATATTATAAAAAAAGTAATGTAATATTATAATATATAATCATATGACTTAGGTTTTAATGCATAAAATTATATATTATGTATAATGAAAAGTAAACACAGTACAAAGAGAGAGTGGGTCAGGTGGGGGGAGAAATGAGAGATAAGAAACGAACCTAGTTATTAGATTGGAAATAAAAATGATTTTTTTTTTCTTTTCAGTTTGGTACTTTGCCATGGGATAATTTCTGTCCCATGGTTGGTTTAGTGATCGAACTTTGGGTTTTGTGATGTTCTTCATCCCTTGTTTTGTGTTTGTTTTTTTGTAAGATAATATTTTGAATCAAACATGAAACAATTACTTCTGTGGTGTTTAGTCCCTTATTGATTTGCAAATGGGACCTAAAAGGTTTCTGGTGGATAGGATTTAGTAAATTGCTCTTGTTCTCTCTCTGGTCTCTCCATATCTCTGATTGAATGATACCGATTTTCAGAATTCTATTTGACCATTATGTATATTGTTCATTTCAATTTTATTCTGTTCTGAATATATATGAATTATATGATTGCATCCTACACTGCATATTTTATGTTAAAAGTGGTATCTCCTATTTTCATGGATTCTATAAATTCATGATTTTTTTTCTTCTTTTTTCAACAGGCAAGAAATATGGTAATTCCTTATATGCCTATGTTGGTTCCACCAACCAAGTGGACAGGGTATGATAACTTAACACATTTTAGTGCTGTCTTGCTAAACTTTTGCTTATTAATTTTATGCTTACGAATGATTTAAAACTTTTTTTAACCTTGTTATAAATTGGGGCTAGGTGGTTTAATCAACCAATATAATCATGTAAACAAAATCAGTACAATACACCCTTTAAGAGGCCATTTTTTTTGGTGTGTTTGGTTTAGTTGTAGATGAATGATCTTGTCTCTATGGCATCCTCTTGCCCCTAGATTAATGTTATAAAACTTGACTGGTCATCCATGTCACCAGATCGGCCATGCTATTGAATCAGGGTTGACATCACAAAACAAGCTTTGAATCAGCTTGAACCTGTAAAACTCGGCAACCCAATTCACTGATGAACTCAGCGACTGCTCATAGAGGCTGTTGCTGGCAAAGATTAAAAAAAGAAAACTGAAACAATGGACAGAAAAAATGAGGAAGAAGCAAAAAAAGGGAAAGAAGATCAAGAAGTGAAGAAAAAAATAAATGGAGAAAAGAAGGAAGACAACAAAGAAATTAAAAAGAAGACTGAAATTGGTCGCGGCAACATTGTCGTGATAACTGAGTAACGTGAGAGAGGGAAAAGAAGGAAGACAACAGAGAAATGAAAAAGAAGACTGAAATTGGTCGCGACAACATTGTCTTGATAACCGAGTAACATGAGAGGGGGAAGATGCATTTAGGCTTACAAAATTATTGGTCTTGGACCTAACCAAACAGTATTCGAATCCAATTAAATGTCCCAATTGTTAAAAACAATGGTAAAAAAATGGTTCTGTTCTCAGCTTCTTTTTATTATTGCTTTGTCCATGGTTTTGACTTTTGAGTATATTATTCTCTCTGATTAGCAATGCCATTAGGCTGCCTTGTTTTAACCAGCCCAATTGCCCAACATAATTCCTTTTCTTCTACTTAACTATAGTATTAACCAAGTAAACAATTGCCTCTTGCTTTTGGCTTCAAAATATGAAATAGGATTTTCTTCATACACTATCAACAATCAATCATACAATTCTATTGTTGGTGCATCAAGTGTGGGTCAGAAGTCCCACATTCACGTCTGGATGTTGAACAACATATAAGTGAGAGGACTCATATACTAAATGCCTTACAGTTTTGGGTTAAAATGTGGTGTCCAACAGTGGTATTAGAGACAATGGTTCGACCGACTTTTTGTATCAAAAGTCCTCCTGACAATGTGGTGGTCACTGGTCAGGCAGAGTGTCCTATTGAAGTTATGTGGATGAAAAAGCTTCCACTTAAGGGAGGGATTTCCTAGATGAATGGATGAACTCTCCCTTGAGGGTGAGATTGGTGGTGTATCAAGTGTGGGTTAAAGTCCCACATTGGATGAAAAAGTGGATGTTGAGCAACATAAGTGGGAGAACCCATATACCCAATGCCCTAACGTTTTGGGTTAAGATGTGGTGGTGTCCAATTCACCTGTTGTGCCCTAAATTAAGCCCAATGAGATAATCCCTGCACTCCTTCGTGACCCAACAAATTTTATGTCTACAAAATGTATATTGCTGTTTTTCTTGTTTTTGATGAATGGCTATCGTGGTTCTGATTCTTGATTTTCCCTATGATGTACTTTCACAGTTATGACAAAGGTGGGCACTTGTTCTTACCCTCTTATGTCATGCGTACTCATGGAGTCAAGCAACAACGTGAGGCTGTTAAGAGAGCCCCTAGGAAGCAACTAGAGCCTGTATTTGAGGTCTGTATTTATTATAATTTTCATGCATTTTTTGTTATGTTATATTATATTATATTCATTTCATGTCTTTGTCTATGTAAGATATTTTTTTTAATAAATAAACATCTAAAACTCTTGTGATTAGGCTCTGGATACTCTTGGGAGTACAAAATGGAGAATAAATAAAAGTGTGCTCAGCATTGTGGATAGGATATGGGCTAGTGGAGGCCGACTTGCTGATTTGGTGGACCGCAGTGATGTAAGTTCAACTATAAGTTGCTTTTCTCTTTTTGGTTTTTATGGATATTTTATTGTTGGCCGATAGCTTATTTTACTATTTTCTGTGTAAATATTCAAGATTTAGGAATTATTAATCTTGTATTATGTGCTTCAAGAAACTTATGGTTGATTATGGTTTGAAATGGTGCTCAACTTTCTATTGCAGCTTGATTTACCTAAGGAGCCAGAAACTGATGATGAAACTCAGAAAAAGAAATGGAAATGGAAGGTCAAATCTGTGAAGAAAGAGAACAGAGAGAGATATTCACAACGTTGTGACACAGAACTTAAACTTGCTGTATGCTTCCTTAACCTCTATGTGCATTAGTTTGTTGTCTTTATCTTTTGTCGAGTAACTCATTATATATATCTGTGGTTGCAGGTCGCACGTAAAATGAAGGATGAAGAGTTTTTTTACTACCCACACAACGTTGATTTTCGGGGTCGCGCATACCCCATGCATCCACACTTAAATCACCTTGGTTCCGATTTATGCCGAGGGATATTGGAATTCGCGGATGGACGCCCTCTTGGAAAGTCTGGTCTGCATTGGCTGAAGATACACCTGGCTAATCTATATGGTGGCGGTGTTGATAAACTATCTAATGAAGGTCGCATAGCGTTTGTCGAAAATCATCTTGATGAGATATTTGATTCTGCTGAAAGAACTATGGAAGGGAGACGGTGGTGGTTGAATGCAGAAGATCCATTCCAGTTCTTAGCTGCCTGCATAACTCTAAGTGAAGCCTTAAGCATTTCTGAACCAGAATCATTTATATCACATATTCCAGTGCATCAGGTATTTTCATGGTGTGAATGAACTTTTTCCTATCAAAATATGTTAGGGTGTTCATAATTTTGCTTGGATTGCGTTTTTGAGGTTGACACAGCCATGTCTTATATGAACTGAGTTGAAACTACTAGCGGAGTACTTCTTCTGAAACAGGGACCAAAATCTCCAGTCTCACAAAGTTTCAATTTTTCGATATCATTTTTCTTAACATGTCATGCGCTCATTGTTGTGTAAAAGTCACCAGCTTAATCTATTCATGCCAATTCTTTGTTGTCTGATAAAAAAACCAGTTAGTCATCTTATGTAATAGTCGTCATTGTCAAGTTTCATTGTTATCATTATTAACGTTTATAATGTATCATGTTCATTACCTAATCACTATTTGTCCTACTATGATTTTTTGCCATAGGATGGCTCCTGCAATGGTTTACAACATTATGCTGCTTTAGGAAGAGACAAGGTAAATGACCTTTCTCAATTTGCTTTCCCTGTGTCCTTTTCCAATTTTTGAGTTTCAAATACTTAGTCCGTATTAGAGATCAAGTTAGGGAATGACTATCACTTCTGAATGTAGCTGTGTGTCAAGACTTTGATGGTTGTTGAAAATGATTTTGGCTCGAGTAGCTTACGGTTACATTACATCACATTTTGTATATTTGCACTTAGGTGGCGGAAGGCCAAAAATCCGTCCTATAATCATGTCATTGCAGCCTATGGTGCCTTCATGGCGTATCCCTTCATAAATTGCATTTGGTGGTTGCAAAAAAATCCGCCAGGTTGGCGCCATGTAACAACACTGACTTAGGTATTAATACATTCACATGCTTTCACCCAACAACACAAGCTTTTGAGATAGTCAGTTCATGGCATAGTATCAAGCGCCTTCATGGCGTATCCCATCACAAATTGCATTTGGAGGTTACAAAAAAATCCGCCAGGTTGGCGCCATGGCCACCATGTAACAACACTGACTTAGGTATTAATGCATTCACATGCTTTCACCCAACAACTTAAGCTTTTGAGATAATCAGTTCATGGCATGGTATCAAAGCCTCTTTGACATGTGATATCAAGTTCAAGCATTGATGCCTCTCTTCTTCTGATAGAAGTTGAATTTCAACATAAGGTTGGGCTGTGCAGTCTCGATGCTTCAAGCTCAAAGGGTCATTGTGTGAGGGATGTGTTCGATATAAAACCATTCATGTGCTTTCATATTAGAGTAACAGTTGTATTTGTACAGGGGTTAGTACATACTTAGTTGTATAAACAGTTGTTAACTATATTGTTAGAAGATAGCTGACTCATCATATTCTCCCATGCTGTTATAATAGAATCATTTGTTCCATTAAAGGCTCCATCTCTATATCTCTATATGTATACATTTGTGTATCATACTGAATCATCAAATTGATGAATCATTTAGCCAAATACTTAAAACTGATTACTCCGGCTTCCTTGCTGACCCAACACTTCTGCACAATTTGCCTCACTTCCTTTCAAATCCAGCTTCATAATCTTGAGCCATTTCTTAGAAAGTTACAGTCATTTTTTCGGGATAATTGGTGCTTGTTATTGCTATTTGGGTTTTATGACTGAATTGTGAAAAGTGACTCTGGCTGAAACATATGCTTTTGATTTCATGTATTGAAATTTGAGCGGACATTTTATGATCATGTGTTTTGTGAGAACACTTGAATATTTCAAAAAGGAAATGCTTTCTATTTTAGTATGTGGTCAACCTTAGCTCGCTTTCTATTTTTCATTTTTGAACATAACTACTCCATATTGCAGATGGTAGATGTCTATATAATTTATCATTTTTATGTACTTATATTCAGATAGGGGCTGCTGCTGTCAATCTAGTTGCAGGAGAGAAGCCAGCTGATGTTTACTCGGGAATAGCAGCTAGGTGAGTATTTGTGTATATTGTTACATATGGTTTGAATGTTAAGATACCAACAATGAACTTTTTGAGCACTGCATTGCCAAATACTCTCCATGGCTTTTTATTTTTTTATTGAGGAGGATGGTTTTTTATTGGAGGGCCTAAGGTTTTAGTTTCATTTAGTTATTTGACCTATTTTTATATCTGGCAAATCTTGGTGTGCGTGGAAGTATCCAAGGTCTTCTTTGTGGGTTACTTTCATCAAATCCATAAGTTGCTTTTAGTGCTTATAGACAGCATGCAGACTTTCCTGCATTTTGTTAAGGGTTTTATGATAGTTTGAAGTTAAATGGAAGCAGCGTTTCACCACTTTGTTCATTTGTTGCCAAGGAGGATATCTTATTGTGCTCTTATGTATTTATTTTTCTTTCTACTCAAATTTCATTTACAAAAAATTAAGGAGGTTAATAGAACAATTGATTTTCCAGATATTTGTACTTATTTGTAGTTATTCTGATATTGAAAAGCTCTCTTTTTTGCTTCTTTTCTTCATGATCTATTTATGACTTGAGTTGTGAGAGGTATCTTTGGTAAAAACAAATCATAAACAAACGATATTTATGCAGGGTAGCAGAAATCATGCGAATAGATGCTCAGAAAGATCCCACAAATTTTCCTGATGCGCGTCATGCAAAGACTTTGTTGAATCAGGTTATATGCTATTCATATTTTTAGAAGGAGAAATTGGGACTTGTAGCTGTTGAAAGAACAAATTATAGTTCACTTGGAATCTAAACCTGAGTGAAACTAATTTATTCCCTGACCAATTCTAGTTAAAGCTTGTGTTTTTTTTTTCGTTTCCACCCCTTAGCTCAAAACTGATTTTCAGCTGATTGAACTTTTTCAAGGTGGATAGAAAATTGGTTAAGCAGACCGTGATGACATCAGTATACGGTGTCACATATATTGGTGCACGGGAACAGATAAAGAGGAGGTTGAAAGAAAGAGATGCTATTGCAGATGATTCAGAGCTCTTTGGTGCTGCTTGTTACGCTGCAACGGTTAGAGGGTTAAAATGGCGAGGAATATTTTCTTAGGCACAACACCAAAATAAAAGGTGTTAGGCACACATACATAACTTGAAAAAATTAAAAGATAAAATGATTAATTAATATTAGATGATGCGACTAAATTATTTAACATATACTTTTTCTCTTTTGTGTGTGTGTGCCTAAATGTATTTTATTTGGGGTTGTGCCCAACTAAGAATTGCTCTAAAATGGCTGTTTTAAATACTGTGTCCATGTTAAGTATGCTGTGTTTGTTTCATCTTTATTTCCTTCTCAGGTAACCTTAACTGCCTTAGAGGAAATGTTTCAAGGCGCACGTAGCATCATGAACTGGCTTGGTAACTGTGCAAAAGTATGTTATAGTACTCCTTTTACTTAAATGTCTACAATAGACTGTGCATATTGTCACACTTAGAAATGGAAAGGATGAATATAAAATGCTAATCTCTTGGGGGAGGGGGAGTTATTTAGTTGTGTTATGACATATGATTATGACTAAGATAATTGGAACAGGTAATTGCATCTGAAAATCAACCAGTGCGTTGGACCACTCCTCTTGGACTTCCGGTGGTGCAACCTTACCGTAAACTAGGAAGGCATATTGTGAGTGCAACATTGTTTTCCTGGAATTTTACATCATCAGTATTTTTCTCAAGTTCTCGTGATTTCTAGGCTCTCTATATGTCACTAAGCTTTTATTATTGTTAATATGTGTTGCAGGTCAAAACTTCACTTCAGATGTTGACATTGCAACGAGAAACAGATAAGGTAATATAACAGTATTTATTGACTTTTTGACGGCAAAATAGGAAGACCTGGGAGGATACTTGTGGAAAATAATTACCGCATTAAATAAATAAAAAACATAAAATATCATGCTTGGGGATTATGATTCTGTTGGGCTTCACACACACACACACACATGTCGTGCACGAGCATTTTGCTCCGACTATCTTGAATGACAGGCTTCTGCAGACCAAATGTTTCTCTAAAGTCTTGGATGATGATGATGATGATTATTATTATTATTATTATTATTATTATTATTATTATTATTATTATTATGTATCCTGTTTATTTAATACTCCCTCCGTCCCTATATATAAGTCCCCCAAGAGAAATTTCACGCTTATTAAGAAAAGTTGATAGTGTAATTAATGTGTACTTTTTGGGTATTACAATTACTAAATTGTCCTTGGTGAAAAGATATATTTGTAGTTGACTTTACGTATTTCAATGCAAAGTGGGGTTATGTTTGGAAAAGTAATAATAAATGTGTCTAGAAAATTGAAAAGGGGCTTATATTTAGGGACAAAAAAAATCTTTGTATGAGTGCTTATAATAAGGGACGGAGGGAGTATCTTCATATAAATAAGTTTGCAAACATTTCTAGCATGGTTTATAATATTGGAGAAAATTTTGGTATTTTGATTTGATTTATATTCTCCAAATCTAAATTTTATGCTAAAATATTCTAGGTCATGGTCAAGCGGCAAAGAACAGCATTTCCACCAAATTTTGTTCACTCACTCGATGGTTCTCATATGATGATGACTGCTGTTGCCTGCAAAAAGGCAGGCTTGAGTTTTGCAGGTATTTCCATTTTAGATTATTTCCTTGGTTTTTGTATTAGATGCTACTAATCTATGGGGGAGACCCCACTACTAACTAAACTCATGGTTCCATTCATATTTGATCTTTTAAAATTGTCACACTGGTGATCAATGATTGATTTATATGCTTGTAGGGGTTCATGATTCATATTGGACGCATGCGTGTGATGTTGATAATATGAACAGAATACTGAGAGAGAAGTTTGTAGAACTGTATGAAGCCCCAATTCTTGAAAATGTATGTACTTTATTTGCTCATTCTTTATATCCTATGCATATCTTATTCTTAAATATATTTTACTTATGCTGAAATTTATTTCTTATGTGTAAATTTGTATGTAAATAAACAGCAGATATTTCTGAGTGTCCTTTTTTTTTTGTGAGATTTCATTTCCACCTTCTCCATTGCTTAAAAAGAAAAGACGTAAATGCACTTTTTTTGTGAGATTTCATTTCCACCTTCTCCATTGCCACCTCATCATCACACTTGTCACCTTAGCAAAAAATAAGTCTCAAATTCAGTGGTCGGAAAATGTTTGAAATTTTGAAAACCGAGGGACTTCATTTCCGGATTTAAAAGGAGTCTAAAATCGTGAATTAGTAAAAGTAGAGGGACCAAAAGTGCTTTTAAGCCAATAAAAAAAGATGCAAAAACCATGTTATTGTGTTATTTAACAAGATTCAAGAGTTATTATTGGTTAACCTCTTGTTTGTTTAATTTGTGAACAGTTATTGGAGAACTTTCAAGAATCTTTCCCATCTTTAATATTTCCACCCTTACCTGAACGTGGAGACCTCGACTTGCGGGAAGTTTTAGAGTCACCATATTTCTTCAACTGATACTGATCTACTGTCTTCATAAGCTTGGCTTGGATTCAGTTTTTCAGCCCTTACTGACAGTAGTTGTCTGTGTGAGCTCGGCGCAAGAACGATATATCTTCTGTATGTACTCACTGTCGGGGATATTTCAGTGGCTGTATATATCTTCAAGGGCATGCAGGGTTTTGAGGGCGACCCTTGTGGGATGACAATAAGTTCATCCTACTTTTTGATGTGTAGATGATTATTTCTTTACGACGGTATACACTTGAAGGCTATTGAAGCTGGTGCAAGTATGCAACAATCAGGTCTCAGGAAGCAGCATCTAAGTTAAAGTTTGCATTTTCGGTCACTGCAGCAGGAACAATAGATTTCATTTATTTGTTTAAGAATCTGGGGAACTTTTCGCAATTTGAGTAGAAAATATATTACCAAATTGAATTCCTTAGTCATCATGGAAATTAAGCCATAGGATAGCTGCAGAGAATTATTCACTATACAAGTTTCTCTTGTAAATATAGGACATGTTTGAATTAGTGTACCAACATGAGTTATAGTAAATAAATATTTTTACAAGTTTCAAATTCCTCTTTGCCATTGGATTTTCATAGGACTTTGTCCAGTTAAAATACAAGCAGAGTGAATTTCTATCCAATTTAACGGTCTATACTATACTTTTCTGTATCAAAAATTAAAATGATGTTTTGACACATATTGTATGCACCATTCATTATTTATAAATGGTTAATGTAGTTCTAATATATGGTTAATTAAATGTAGTAGATGATTAATTGATAGTATTATGTATTGACAAATCTGGAGAGATGCGGTTTTTAAGAAAACAATAGAGGAAGGGTTAAAATAGGTTCCAGTTAACTCAATTCTACACTTTTATTAAACAATTACTTTACATATTATATATTTTTGTCTATTATGCCCTTGCTTATATGAACCATACTTACGGTGATGTTTATTTTCTTACGCTATGCTTACTAAATATTATTCAAAATTTATAGTTATTAGACTACTTGACCAAAAAAAAATTATGCTTATTAATTGTTTATTTTTTTACTCGTGAATCGTTAGTTGATTCAGTGGAAATTAAACACAAGCCATTTAAAGGTGTTCATTCTCCCTCAATTATTTATGAGATTGGAAAACACTTGCTTGATAATTATAATCACTATAATCATTTCTTGCGGAAGAGGGAAGAACATTTGTTTGGATATGTTAATATTTTTTTTTTTTGACAAAGGATATGTTAATATTTTAAAAGAATATTAATTTCCTTAAAAAAAATAATAGTGAAAAGCTCAAAAGTGTGATGAAAGACGAATATTACAAATGAAAAAAAAAAATAAAAAATTACATAAAACCAATACTCATAATTACCAACTGATTATATCTTTAACACAACTATCCAAGCTTCACCATCAATTATGAGAAAAAATTCATTAAATACAACGAAAGAAACTCGAGAGGGAAAATATTATTGCATCAGTGAATTTGAAAATTAAAATGAACAAACAACAACGAGAAGGTTAAGGGTTTAGATTCAGAGGAGCTTTGATAGCATGTAATGGATTAGAACCTATAAGTCATCCTAGCTACTTAGTGAGTTATATGAAGGTAATAAAAGCATATTGGAAGATTCTAGAAAGAAAGAAGGAAGAAGGAAGAAGAATCATGTCCTTTGGCTTCATTTTAATTTTGATTAACAACTTGCTTTACTACTCGGCAACTCGTTTTTAAGCTGATTTGATTCTCTTTGCCACCGCGAAGAATATTTAATTTACGAAGCAATACAACTGCCTCAAAAATGCTAAACTGGCAGTTCTAGTTTTGGTACGGCTCACGGACAAACTGGATCATTCTTTCAGTTCAGCTTAACAAAGGAAGGAGGAGCACCGAAAGTCACACATTATCCAACTCCACGGAAGCTTGTCAATGCTGAGCAGTTTCAGCCTAATCCTCCACTGATACATTCTTAGGTAAATATACAGAGTCTGAAATCCTTTCTTCCCATCCTATCTCAGTAGCCATATTTATCATTCAAGGAAGTTCGTCCATCGCCTGATTGTCCTGCACAGAACAAAGAGATGTACGATCACTCAATTATTCAATCATGGGGTCAGAATATTGAACCTAATTATGCTTACCTTTGGGAGGAACCCATGTTGCATTATCTGTCTCATCACTTAAAAATGATGGTTTTTCAGGCCCAAGAACTCTTTTAGGCCTCTTCTCTTGGCTTTCATCTCGTCCGGCATCAACATCAGCAGCATATAGTCCCTTTTTGTACTTCAATAATAGTGCCACAGCATCCTCAGCTGTTTGTTCACCTGAGGTGGAAGACGTCGACTGCTCAGAGGCATCATTATTGCTTGTTCCAGTTGTCTCAACTTGCTTCCGTTTTCTTAAAATTAGACCAGGAGCAGCAGACTGAATTCTAGATTCCAGTGAAGTGCTTGCATCATCATCAGCACCACCCAAAATTTTGTTCCTGTCCTTGTAGTCAACAAATTGATCAGATTCGTCTATCTCATGAGGATGAAGAGAGGTCGCCAGCTGTTGCTTATCATCTGTAACCCTGTCCTCTACAGCTCCAAGCCACTGGGGCTTTGGGACAACAAATACAGCATTCTCAGTCTCCGATTTGTCATGCCCAGGTTGTGACTTATCCAAATCCACAGTTGTGGCTGCAGGTTTCTCTTCATTAACAGGGTCATCTGCCTTAATACAGGCATCACTAATTTTCTGGGTTTCCACATGTGGTTTATTGTTGTCTTCCTTCGCACAAGGTTCACTTCTTTTCTGGGTTTCTGCAGGTGGTTTCTTCGTGATATTAGAGGCAACTTCTTCGGGTTTTTCTGGTTTGGGCTCTAGTGCTTTCAACTCTCTTTTCTTTGCAGCTTCTCCTGTTGGGTCAGCAATCTTCAACAGGTAGGATATCCTATCCAGCTCAGACTGAAGAGTTGCTAATTCGTTCTCAAGCTTCGCACTTTTATCATACACTGGCATAAAAGAAGAAATCAGCAAGGATAAGAGCTGTAATCAAATCTAAACCAACATAGTTCCACAAAATGATATAGAAAATGCGAAAAATAAATCATTCATTTATCAGTATTACTGTTACATGGAAGGTAGTCAAAACCAACATCCTGCCTAAATCGGGATATGGGTCATAAAGCATATGATTATAAACCAGATTGTAAGATTTAAAAAGGCATAAATATCTTTTTGCTCTTTTTAAATACATCACCTTTTACTTTCAATCCTTGTAAAAATATTTGTTTGCTTTTAGACCTTGCATATATACCACTTTTGTTTTAAATCCATGTTGTTTTGTTTTAGTCTTTATAATATTTATTTATGTTGGATCCTTGTATTTAAGAAATATGGACTATATAAGGACTAAAATCAATATGACACATACTGCAGAGAGCCAGGAATCAATTCCAACAAGAATAACTTTTAAAGGGACTAAAACAAAACAAGAACTAAAATCAATTTTAAGGACAATTATTTGTAACAAGTGAAGCTCAGAACAAGCAGTAGAAAGCTTATGTACTAATGTTTAAGGAAATGAACGAATAAACTTCACCGTATCGTGTGACCGTACATAAAGTAGGTTACATCACATTTAAGACAAGGTTACATCACATTTAAGAACATACATAAAGTAACATTGCCGCAAGCATGTGACTATGGACAAACAAAATTTGAATGTCAAACCTGAAAAGTTCAAAATATATTAAAGGGGTGTAAAGCTTAATATAAGAAGAGAGCAATCACCTAGTTGAGATGAAAGTCCAGACATGTAAGCATCAAGTGAATCATCAACCTCAGCTTGTTGTGTGGTACTCTCGGACAACATTTTGTTTTTCTCAGTCATAAGCAACTCTTTCTTTTCATCCATTTCTTTCACGATAGTATCTCTCTTATCAAGAAGAGTATCTGCAGTCTCGATTGACTGGTTGTCACCGGGCTTCTTTTGAGAAGGCTTTTTCTTTGTACGGTCATAAAATTCATCATCGTCATCATCGCTGAACAATGCAGATAATTACCAAAATGTCTATTAGTTTTAGCACATCATTTTAAGTGTTGTATGAGAAAGACAGGCAAAGCATATCAAACATTGACCCAAAGGAACATGGAATTTGATGAAATAAATACAAACAAGTACAAAAGCCTTAAGCAGATCAAACATGTAGTTATTTCAATTGATGCTCAAGCATGAGATTCTTCCACATATACCTAAAATAATCTTCTTCTTCTTCCACTGCACCTTTCTTCTTCCCATGAGATGGCTTTCCCGTACGTGCACCTAAACTTTCTTTAATACTATCATTCAGCGTTTCTTCCAAATTTTCAAGTTCTTCCATTATCTATCCAATTAAAACAATTGTCAGCTCAGCAGGTTATGTGTGTGCTCATGCATCAGCATTTACAATCACAGAATATGGAGAGCAATAATATACAAGGTTCTTGATAAATTAATTTTTCCAACATTACCTGCGCCATTCTTTGCTCATTCCTAGCAATCTGAGTCTGTTGACCCTGAGTTAATCCACCCTGAGAAATGTCTTTAACTCGTATAGCATTTATTTCTTTCTTCATGTTAGCAATCTGCACAAAAAAAAATGCACACAGATATCAGGAAATCTTGAGTATACCATCTTGAAAAACAGGCCAATAGGAAACTGTATTCTGTCTACAAGTATCAACCATTAATTTGAGAGACTATAACTTCAATTTACTTTTAAGTTATAAGGCCACAATATGACCTCTTAGTTTAGTCGTTTGGAATATTATATTGCCAGTGATATGGATTCTGAGTGCGGCAGTAAGAAAATTGTTCCAAACAGTTGGGAAGAGAGGAAATGAGAACAAGCCTTAGTTGCACTGGTTTCTAGGTCTATAAGCGATACAGTTAGCATTCTATTTGAAGATTATAATTCATCAATGAAAAACATGGCACAGGAAATCAAAAGAACAATTAATTACCCACCTTTTCCATTCTTTTTATTATTTTCTCACGGGTTTTTTCCTGTTTTTCTGTAAGCTGTCCTTTATATGACTGCCACGTTATTTCTTCAACATCATCCTGAAATCAGAAGATAAAAATGGTCAACTTGATGTTTCAGGTTAAAGTAGATTCTATCATAAAAAACTTGAACAAATAAAGGTACTTCGAAGGAAGAAATATATAGATCATATACTGTGTCATAACCTCATCTTCTTCAATGGCATCCTCACCCATACCCCATGATATACCCTCAGCAGCAGATGCTTCCAGCTTTGCTCGTCGGAGTGAAGCTTCCCTATCACGCAGTACTTCCCGCATCTTCATTTCTCTCTTAAGTTTTACATTTGTCTCCTACAAAGTAAAACAAATATGATAAGAAGCTAATTTCATAAAAAATCTGAAGAAGGTTAACAATTTCCAGAACACGAAGCTTCTCACTTTCTCAGATTCTCTCTCACATCTTTCTTTCATTCTAATTACAATTGTTTTAGTAAATCATTCCAATTTTACCATTAAAGTCAACACAAACACAACTAGTCATTATCTTAACAACCGCGCACAACCTAAATAGGACAATTTTTATGAGATGGAGGTAGTATATAAGGAAGAAACTGGAAAATGAAAGATAGTGCTGTGACTTAGGAATTTCTGAAAATTAACTAAAGTTGGGAATAATAGTTAATCCATGTTCAATGATAGTTGATGATTAACGACGATGGATAAAATAAATACTGGACCTGGCTTTATTTCTAATTGAAAATTTCAAATTTGTCCACCAAAACTATGGAAATTTAAACCCATACCAAATGAAACACAACATTACTAATAATAAATGAGTGCATAACTCAAAAGTCGAGTATAATCTGATAAGCAACAATGTGCAAGGATAGATTGCGAAGGATGCTATAAAATAAATAATGTAAGGATTTACATAATGTACACAACAGCTAACAGAGTGCTGGACAAATTTACTATGTTCACCCTATATGTTCAATTCTATTAATGTATTTGCTAAATAAAAAACCATATAAATAGGGATAAGGCTCCTCTAAAGGGAGCCCTCCATTGATTTAATTAAAGGCACGCTTTTATCCCACAAAAAAAATCTAAGAGTGAATATATCCTTACTTTATCATCTAAAAACAAGCACACTTCAAAGGATCTTTTTTCTATAAGTGAAAACCTAACACTCAAGGAAATATGACAATAACTTGCATAAAGAAATCATAACACGGGAAATTTGTGCAGGGTCCATAATCCTAAGAACATAAAATACTTTCAGCTATGACACCTGCTGTTTTAAAACAATATCAAGACACATCATCAAATAAAAGTGGTGAAGGGCAATAAATTTAATGAAAAAAGAAAAACATATGAAGACCAGATCTTACAGGAGGCATCAACTCCGATGGTCCTTGAAGAATAAACATCCGAGATGACCTGTAAATGGAATACAAAATGAATAGTGCAAACATATATCAAGAAACGGTGCTCCTCATAACTGAGAACTCATTCATTCCAATTCTCTCCATCCTAAAGATAACATTTAATGAACATGGAAAAAGATAAAGAAAGATAAAAAAGAATAGAATAAGTGAGATTGTTCTTATTGGAAATTTATGAGAGCTTGTAATTCAGTATTAATAGAGTAACATCTGATAGGTCTTTCTTTTACATATAGAAAAGAGAAACTTATTGAGAAAGAAGAGAAATTTCAAATACTACTTCAACATGACCTGGTGCACATTCCAATTCAACTGAACCCATTGCAAGTGCAATATTGATTCAAGAAAGAACATAATACAAACTACACAAAAATCCTTGTTTGTGAGCAAAGTGAAAATTCAATACAAAAATACCTACCGGCCAAATCGAATGACATCACCAACATGCAAGTCAATGTATGTGTTCTTCTCCACCTAAGCAAATAGGAAAGGAAATGAAGCTATGTCAGTGATGTCTAAGGAGAATACAGTTAGAAACTATCTGCAGATATTTTTCTTTTACTGACAGCTGAATCCAATATTTTTAATAAAAAGCTGCTAAGGTACTAAAAGGTGAAAATGTTAAAGTAGATCACATTGATTGAGTAACAATTGATCTTGCAATTTCTGTCAACTTTAGAGCTGTTAATATAATGCTTGGCATACAATCTTGCTTGCCCGAGGGTACAGTACAAGATGTTTCCAAGGTTAGTTCTGCTAAAAGTTAAATTAGGTCCAGACACGATATTGGTCTGGAAAAACAAGAGGGCACTTGGTGCAGGTGGAAACAATTTAGATGCAAACCAAGTAGAAAAAAGGAAGATGAAGGTTTTTCTATAAAAGAAGGATTATATTCATGACTTTGGAGTTCGGACAAGGTTTCAGCAAAAGCATATCGGAATGAGCAACACCGGCAAATATGTTTAGCTGACTCTCCGATCAACCTAGTAGCATAGATTGCACATTAAATATCGTTGTTATACCTTACTTAAAAGTATTAAATAGAAGGAAGAGGAATTTTATATCCAAAATATATAAATAAAGGACAAAAAGGCATAAATGGAAAAAGTAACAATTCTTGTATCTCTGTCAAAGGGTATATTTTGCACATGAAAATAGCCATCAAACAGAAGGATCACAAAAACGTATTTGATGTATCAAAGATTTAGAAAATTATCAAAATATCAGAGGAGGAGAAAAAACAATGCAATACCTGATTTTTGTTCAAAAAGGTGCCATGAGTACTCCCGAGATCATAGAGATAAGCATCTCCTCTTCTCTTAAACTGTATAACTAAAATGAGACAAATAAAAGTCTAGGTAAGAATCACTAGACATTTTATCGAAAGTCTAACTGTTGGTGAAATTAACAAATGTAATGCGCAGGTTTAAAATAAGTTCCAGATTATTTCAAAATGGATGGGTGTAATCAGGTCGCATTGGCATTATAATACGGAAGTCAATAATGGGTTTATATCACCTGATGTATGTCAGGAAGTAATTAATGCCTAATTTTCTCAAAGTGAAAAACTCAACTGTTTATTCTTCATTCTGGTTGAAGAATTCACAACACTCGATAAAGAAAAAGGTTATAAGGTATTTGCTTCTGTTAGATGCTTAGGTGTTATGTGATGATATGGGATATGATAATCTGGTAGTAAGTTAACCGGTCTGTTGTGGTCCTAAGAAGCAAGAAGGCTTGGATAAGGAAAAGAAATACAAAATTTCTTGCCATTGAGATTGTTTAGTCAAGATATGGCATTGTTGATAAGCAAAGCTAAGTACCCATGTAGTATATTGTTGCTACAACTAACTACCTACAGTATAACATAATGATCTTAACTAACTGATTTTCCCAGCAGCATCTAACGCTCAGCTACAGTGGTATATGCTCTTATGTGTGTACGCGCACGTGTGTCAGATTCAAATCACAAAGGATACAATGAAGATTGCCAGCTTTTGCAGTCTCAAACTTAGTTCCACTTCCACTAACACACTAGTCATCATCGGCATTATGGTTGATTGTATTAAATTAAACTAGTTTCATATGTAGCATAGCATCAACACTTTAAACATTTCAAATTGAAGGATTTCCATTATGGTTGATTATATTAAAGTAAACTAGTTTCCTATATATCACTGGCACTTCAAAGTAAAAGGGTGTCTTTCACTTGTCAGACACCAACAATACACTAACACATGCCATTACATACAATCACTTCCATTTTTCTAAATTACTATCGGTATCTAAATGTCAGTGTCGTGTATGTGTCTGTCCTTAATAGCCATTTCGATACCAAGCACATAAATAAATATGTATATGAAATTGTGAGCAAGAATTAGTGATCATTAGTAGCATACCAGCATGAAACCTAGAAATGGTGGGATGTTCAAGCACAAAGTCACAAAGATCCAATCTTCCAAACATATAAGCACCTTTCTCATGCCTGTAAACCAAATCAACAACATATTTTCAGTTAAAGTATATAATTGAATAAAAAAAAAAGTTGCAAAAAAGTAATGAAGAAACATACACATTAAATTTATCAATAATGGAACCATCCTTGAGAACCTCAAGGTAGAATTCATGGCAAGGTGCAGCACTCCAAGTAGGAATCTTATATGGAACCGCTACACCTTGAGAAGGTTTGGGGGTTTTAAAATCCGACGGTGGAGGTGGTTCGGGAAATGATGAATTGGTTGTGGAATTGGAAGGTGGCAGTTGTTCTTCAGGTAGTGATGGTTTGGTGTTGGAATCGGACGGTGGTGGTGGTTCAGGAAATGATGAATTGGTGGTGGAATCGGAATGTGGCAGTTGTTCAGGTAGTGATGAATTGGTGGTGGAATCAGACGGTGGCGGTGATGGTGGTTGATTGGTGGTGGATTGGGAAGAGTGAGGATCAGGAATTAGGGTTTGTGGTTGAGGATTAGGGTTTTTGGGAGGTGGAGGACCCATTGAGTTCGTCATTGTAACTCAAAGAATTGAGAGCAACTACTGCAACGGTTTGAAATTGTTTCTCTTTGGATATTCAGACGTGAATAATAGGACTAAACAGGGATAAACCAACTCATTAATTTTTTCTATTAAGGGTGTGTTTGGTAACATAAATAAGCTAGCTTATAGCTTATTTTATTAGCTTATAAGCTTGTTTCATAAAATTAGAGGTGTTTGGCAACAAACTTTTTTTACAAGCTTATAGCTTTTTTCTAGATGCTATTTCAAGTAGCGTTTGAGCCTATAGCTTTTTACCTTTTATTCTATTTTTAATCTTATTCTTTTAATTTCTTTATTTTTTTTTAATAAAAAACTTCCCACTATAAAAAAATAACTACCCACTCACACAAACTAACCATGTACTTTTATGTCATTTTATAATTACAAAAGCTAAATTTACCAAACACTTTAATTTCATTCTACTAGTTTTTCAGCTATCAGCTAGCTTATAGCTTATTTTTACCAAATAGACCCTAAATTTAAATAGATATGTTTGGTTGAAAATTTGATTTTGAGTATATTAATTAATTATGTAAAATTGATTTAGGTAAAATTTGAAGAAGAAAAAAATTATGCAAAGGTGATTGTATCAGAAAAGAAAAAGATACAACAGCGAAGGTGGACAAAACCAAACCTTGGTAAAGAGAAACGAAATAAAGGAATGTCTAATCTATTATGAATTACATCAAACCAATTAAGATCCGTAGAGTTTAGACCTAAGGAAGCTAATTTATCGGCCAAGGCATTACATTCTCTATAATTATGAGACAAAATAAAATTCATGTTCTTCACCTTGTGGAGACAATTAGACCATCTATTTCTTAACATCCAAGGAATCATAGTAGAAAAAATAGTTTTCTATATTCTTCAAATTTGTATGTCTAGGAAACTAGTAGAGGATCCTATAGTAGGAGATTTGTAAGCTAGAGTAACTATCATGGAATCAGATTTTAACCAAAGATTCCACAAACCTTTGGCAAAAGCAAAATCAATGACAATAATCACACCCAAAAGCTCAGCATGGAAAGCAAAGGAGACGTCTAAATTCTTAGTGAAGCGACCTAAGAATTGTGCTTTATTGTCCCTGAACACACTAGCATAGGAGGCTTGATCTAAGGTACCAATTGCAGCACCACCAGTATTACACTTGACCCTAGACACAAGAGGAGGTAGCCAAATCACTTCTTTGATTGATGGAGCATTAGGAGGATGAATAGATACAATGAAGGCTTTGAGAATTTTAAAATCCACAATAGAGGAAGTGGCGGTGGATTTAGTTGTATTATCAGCGAAAAAAAGGTATTAGAATTAGAATTGATTCAGGTATATTCATGTACAAGTATCTTGAATAATAAATTTAAGTGTAAAAGTTATTCAAAACAAAATTAAGTGTAAAAATTAATTTTAGAATTAGAAGTTACATTTTTTTTTTGAAGTAAGAAGTAAAAAATATTGAACTCTTACAAAAAAAAGAGATAAGTGAAAAGGAAAGACACAAGAATTTTTTTACTCGTTCACCGATTAATTAAGGTTATGTCCAGTTCCCTTGCACCTGAGATTTTATCCACTAAAATAACCAATATTGCTTAAACACTTAGTCCAAGACTTCCTGCTCAAACAATGCAGATGCGGATTACTACTGTCAGAAGTAGAATTTCAATATGTGGTCTTGCACACTTGAACATACATTAGTATCTTCAATTGTTCTCTTATAAATTACTATTATCAAAATTTCAGAGGCATTGTCTTAAAATTCATTTTGGTTTAACAGTGGAAGGCTGAGAGTAAGACTAAGGGGAGAGGTGAGCTAATGAGGTGTCAAGCGGTGAAGGAAAATTGAGGAAAAACAAAACATGCAAAATGCTTTTACTGGCAGACAATTTGTCTCTATTTACTCTACAAAACGACATCATTTTTATTTTTATTTTTATATTTTTAAATTTAGAATGGGTTGATGTGGCAATAGCCACACCTAACCCTACACAGGACCGCCCATGGATGCTCTCAGTTTCGCTCAATTCATTTTCTTTAAATTTTCCTTTAACCTTAAATCAATTGCTTTCATAACCCATCCCCATCCCTAGACGTCTTGATTGGATGCATGTATAATTTTATTTATTTACATTTTTTTTAAGAAGCCAAATAATAATATTAAAAAAAGCACAAGATATGTCTTAGTGAATTAGAATTGCAAACAAAAAATATACACACAAAAGTAGATTGAAATTTAGTTATTTGATAATAAAAAATTCAATAATTATCTCATTTAAAACTATATTTTTTTTTAAAAATTGATATTTAAAGAATAAAGTTATATATGCTAATTTATAGCATTAATTAAATACCTTTAATACAAAATATTATATTTAATATAATCTTTGACGATTTTTCCTTTTAATAATAAATAATCCAAATTCAAAAATTAAGGTGCAATGTACATTGTGTGTGCAAAAATGATAAAAAAGAAGTTTTCTAAATGTGTTATTTAGTAAATACAATAAAAAAAAAAACACATTGAATGGGGACACTATTTTCTTTAATGGAAATTATTGTTTGGGCACTTTCATTCTTCTATAAGAACAACTTTCAACAATGGAGAGCTCACTCACAATATTCATTCCTCTCCCCTCTCTCTCAAGTCTCAATATCAGTTCTTTCTAACGAGTACATAATGGCATTTCTGGTAGAGAGCAAGGTTATCAGAAAGAAGAGAAGCATGGGGAGAAGGATACCCAAGTCCTTTTTCAAAAACATTCCAATTGAGCTTCAATTAAAAATCTTTGAGGGGTTGTGTCTCAAAGATCGTTCAAGAGCTATGTGCGTCTCGCACTCATGGCGCGAACGAATCCTAAATACAACATTACCAAAAGAAAAAGCGCATCGATCGTTGGTAAGATTGTTTCGTAACCATTTTCTAGATTTAAATTTGCAAAAACTATATTTGCAACAACTATTTGATTGGTGTTCACAAGTAATGCGTTGCATGGTCAGTCCTAAAGAACTTATTGACACATGCAACGGGTTACTCCTATTTTGTCATAATAAAGGCCGGGCAGAAAATCTCACGCATAGTAGTATTTATCACTACTATGTTGTGAATCATGCCACAAAACAATGTGTGGCAATTCCAAAACCCGTAGGCCAAAATTCGGGAGGTTATTCATATGCAACCCTAGTATATGATCCCACCGAATCTTGGTATTTCAAAATAATGCGGTTTCAAGGTCGAAAACATGTTAACATTTTCTCTTCAGAAAATGGTGTCTGGACTACATTGACTCTCAGTTTACCTGAGTATATCATTGAGTCTAGTTGGCTTAAAATATCCACTTACTTAAATGGATCCGTTTACCGTCTCACCCTCACTGGTCATTTGATTAAAATAAAAGTTGATCCACAAGAAAATATTTCTGAACAAGCTGAGATAATACCACTCCCTCCCAATAGTCTCTTTTTGTTAGATAATTTCCATTGGGAATTAAGTGTCAAAGGTGGTAAACTAATTTTTGTCGTGTCTAGAGGTGTGACCTTTATGGTCTATGAGCTTGTTGAGTGCATTACAAGGAATGTTACCTCCTACACATGGTGCAACATTCATAGAATTGAGGCTTCAAGTTTGTTACCCTTTAATACCAATGGCAATCTCTTGTCGTTTCACCCTTACTATGATGTAGCATTTTTCAAACTCCACAAGAATTCACTTTATTGCTTGAATATAAGTAATAATAACAATATGACAAATATTAAGGGGATTCCATACAGTGATATTCTTTATGACTATTTAAGATGTCGCCATCCTCCTTTGTTTCGATGCTTCAAGTCTTTCATTTGCTGCTTAAATAAAGAGGTAATTAATTTTATTTTGCTTACATTTTAATTCTATAATTAATTTTGTTATTGTTACAAAGAATACTTATTTTTCTTTTTCTTTTTTTATAGCAGAATTCAGGAGTTTTCCAACGGCTATCCATTTTACCGTGAAGGATGATTTCTGTATAAGATGAAGAATGAAGTTGAAGAGTATCTTTGATTGCTTTTTATGAAGTTCCCGTGAAGTCACCGCCCAGATCACCCGCTAAGGCTCCTAAATAATCGCTCAGTGATAAAGGAGGAGTAGCTATTTTAATGTATTAGAGTGGTCTCTTTGTCCCCTTGAATGTATTTTCAGGGTTTAGGTTTTTTATATTGTTTGAATTTTTGAGCTTTTTAGCATGAAACCTTGTCATTGTTTCTTCTTCAAATTTTAAAGTATGTGTTGTTTTTGTTTTCAACTTTTCATCTTATTTAAGAATTATTGTGACCACTATAATTTTTGATTGGATGCAAATTTAGGTTCAAGTGTTTTAATTAGTACTATTTTTCATCAAATTTTACTTGGTGTTTACTTTTCAAACATAATCAAAATTTGAAGAAACCTCGTGAGCATACACTAGTTGCAAACCCAAAGAAACTTTGGTCACTAATATGGATGATGTATATGAAAATTTTGGTAAACTAGCTATATTCTTGCCCTGAATTATTCTCAAAAGTTTACCATATTTTTGTTTTTAACATTTAAATGATTTATTATTTTTGTTGACACTTTAGGAATGTGTTTTCTTTATCAAAATACAATTTTACTTAAAATATGTTTTAAAAATAGTTATATTCGTGTAATTAATTACTATATTTAAAATAAAGTATTTTTTATTGCCATTTGCATATGATTGATTTTAAATTTTGTACTCTTAAAACAAAATTTCCCAAATTTATTTTTCATAGGTACGGTTCATCATTCTCAATTCAAGACGTTTGACTATTCATTTTCATTTTAAGTAAGACAATAATAATATTAAAATATATACATTAAATTATTTACTAATTAACTAGTGAACACTGGATGTTTAAATTTATGAGTAATGAGTAAGATAATAGCGAGTTAATAATTATTCATTGTATCTATCTATTCTATAACACAAGTAAATTCATAGAAAATACATAGTGGAAAGAACTTATCTTATGTAAGTACAAGATATAGTATTTAGAGCGTTAAATTTAAATACATCACAGAAAATACATAGTGTAAAGACTTATCTTATATAAGTACACCTTAAATAATATGTCTAGAATAATATTTAGAGCGTTAAATTTAAATACATCATATAAAATACATAGTGCAAAGACTTATCTTTATATAAGTACAAGATATAGTATAAGATTTAACAAAAGTAAATTCAATATGTCTCCGTGAGTTTAACTCGGTTGATAGAAATATTATATTTCATATGTCGATCTTGAGTTCGATCCTCAGCTCCATTGTAAATTATAAAAACAAAAATTCAGATAAGTGAGTAGATCTATATTTTTAGTAGTGATACATATAACATAAATATTTGGATTCATCGCACTCACGAAGTTGTGTCACTCATTTTTTTCCTTTGTTACTCTCTTGTAGAATAATGGTTAAGTCATGTATTTGACCTTCTTTTATCTTTACTAGTTTCATAATTTGTCATTTTCCATTGTATTGAATCAATTTCAACTTTAGTTAATTCATCACAATTATATTTTCTCTACATTCACCATTTGCAAAGAGTCAAACCCTTACACATACATGCTTATTTCGAAATACAAAGCAATTCCTTCAAAATCTACACAACTTGAAACTTTCATGTTTCGAAACATGTTATTTTATTCTCTGTGTTTCGAAACATATATAACATGTGTGCTTCGATACACACATGCATAGTTTGCTAAAATTCTTTTCAACTAGAGATTATGATGCATTCTTCTGACTTTATTTCAATAAAAAAGTTTCTAAAACAACCATATTTCAGGTTAGCATCACTTCTCAAAGATAGAAGTTTGGGTATCTAACTCCTATTGCATGCATGGCAATGTTTTCTAAAATAGTCCAAGATTCTCTAATATCTAATATAATCAAACTTATAAACACTCACCTTAATGGAATTTCCTTGTTTCTTAACGATGGCAAAAGTTTTTGCTAGCAGGTATCGAAAAATATGCCTCTTTGAACAACCATGACATGACATAATAAAACTATTCAGGAGAAAATCTATAAGCAAATTCCAAAAAAAATTGCGCCCGATAAAAGCTTGAAACATAGACAAAATCATATGAAGTAAAATAAAATTATCGATGTCATCAAGTTATGCAACACAAGTGAAAACTCTCCCCACCTTCCATGAAGGGTTAAAGATGTAACTATAATGTGCACAAGACAAAGAAAGTATTAACAATACAAAAAATTACACCGGGAGAAAAAAATTAAGCCAATACAAACCACTCCCAGGAAGAGGGGACTCTAATATGAACCACGAACACATACACAAACACTAGACACGACGTGGACACCGACAGGTCGACGCCGATAATAATTTCAAAAATGACATAGTTGAATGTAATCATCTGTGTCAGTGACAAACATAATCCGAGGAGTGTATGTGCTTCGTAAGACTCTATCACAATGCCCTCTTTACGCAAAGTATCACGAAGGAATCAACTCTAGGTTACAAAACAAACCCTAGCAACACACAAAAAGTATGACCCTTCTTCAGTTTGAGCTATAGTTCAAACAATCCTAATCTTCATTGCCTGCAGTAATGCAGCAAACATTCCAGAAAATCATGCATGTGAGAGAGCAGCAGCTTGAGAATGATTTAGGACATCGGACAGAACAAGCAAATCGAAAACGCCGGGTTGTCTCAGCCAAGTAGCCACCAAATCTCCAGGAGATACAAATCTTCCCAAATTACCCTCAGCAATTCTAAAGGGTGATCCTATTCCATTAAGGAGTGCTTCAACAGCCTTTTTCAAAGTACCATCACCTGTCACTTTGCTGTGTTTTCCCCAACCAGTTAAAATGCTGCAAAAAACGAAATTACGATCAACACTTCAATCCTTATAATTCAAATTAATCAAATAAAAATATTGGGAGGAAAAATCCATACTTCACAATCTTAGGCAGTTGACAGCCTTCAAAAAGAGTACTATGCAAATAGAGTAACCATGTATGAACCATGGCACAAGCAGCACCGCAAGACATCAGATGCAGATCCACGCAAGAAATCGACCATTCACCTTTCCACACATTTCGCCGTCTTCCTTCAATTACAACCATTTCAGCTCCGCGTCTCTGATGTCCAAATCAATTTGTTATTAAAAAAACAGAAAATTGGAATGTTGGATTAACAGATTACAAAACTAACCAAAAAAAAATATTGGTTGCATTTTACCTGACCAAAGTGCCACAACATATCCGTGAGGGCGTTATAAAAGGCAGACGCCGTTGAAGAATCCATACACATTAATTCATCAAACAGAGTTTGAGCCCGAAACCATACTTGTTCTCCGTAGCCCATCAACAGTCCATGGGTTACACCATACACCTGGTTATCAAACAAGCGGAGCGCGTCTAACAGCTTTGAAGCATCCTCAAATGAATTGCAACGACTGCATAAAAATGGATCAAGTTATTATATATTCATGCGAATTATATCAACGTACACGATACAAAAGATGTATAATTCAAGATAATAGAAAGAAATTTTGTCTAAGTAATTACCTGCAAGCATTCAAAATGGCTGAAAATGTGACAACATTTGGTTTAATGTGCAGCTCGTGCATTTTTTGGAAGAGCCACAATATGCAGTGTTGGTCTTGTCTTCCCCTCCTATCCTTCTTTATATGACCGGCTTTTTCAGCAGCAAGTTGCTCAAACATCTTCAAGATCCGGTCATCCCCCGACTTATTCTGAAAAGCACCATCAATAACCGTAGAAGATGATTGTTCAATTGGATGCTCAATGGCTTGTGAAGAACCATCAACTCCATATTCCAAAGTTGGCAATTGTCGAGATGCATCAATTATGGAGTTGAAAGTGACCACATTTGGTTTGATTCCTTTCTCTATCATTGCCATAAGTAACATAATAGAAGACTCCGCTAAACCATTTTTGCATAGCGCATCTATGATTGCACTATAAAAGACAACATCAACCTCCAATCGTGACATCTTGAACTCTTTATAAACATCCATTGCTTCTTGAAACATTCCACCTTTAGTGTACACGTCAATCATTGTAGAGTAAGTTAGCGTATTTGGATATATGTTTCGAGCCTTCATCTCTGCAAATATTCTTCTAACTTCATCATACATGCCATGCCTGCCGTACCCGGACAAAAGTGCATTGTAACTTACTACATCTGTTTTAATTCCACATCTCTCCATCTCTTTGCACGTATCAATAGCTTCATCAAACCTGCCAAGCTTCGCATAGATTCCGACCAGTGTGTTATAAGACACTCTATCTACACGAATAGATCGGAGCTTCATTTGGTCGTACAAACTTAGGGCATCTTCCAAGAGGTTAGCCTTGGCATAGCCATCCATTACTGTGCTATAAGTCACAACATTTGGCCAAACTTGCTTGGAAGACATCTCTTCCAAGACCCTCCTAGCCAAATCTATCTGTCCGCCCTTACACAGCGTGTCCAAATATGTGTTATAAGTGAACACATCTGGAACAATACCCTTTTGACCCATTTCACTCAATAACTTTTGAGCCATTTCCCACATGCCTTTCGGGGCACAGACAGAAAGCATTGAGTTGTAAGTAAGCCGATCCGGAACTATACCGTTTGCTAGCATTTCATCATAAAACTCAACAACAACATCAAAGTCCACCTCCCCTTTAGCCCCCGCGTCGATTAATGAATTGTACGTAATCAAGTTAGGTTCAATTCCCCAGCTACTCATGGACCTAAACAAATTTACAGCATCAGGGAAGCACCCATTTCGGCCATATGCACTAATCATGGCCGAAAAGGAATACACGGTGTTTCCATGCCCTTCAAGCCTAGCACTTTCAAACAATCTCAAAGCAAGATCAATCTTCCCTAACTTACCAAGAGTACCAATCATAGTACTTGTTAACTTACCCTTAGCAACCCTCCCATTTTGTTTCCATATAACAAAATCAAAACACTTTTTAGCCAATAAAAAATGACAAGTATTACCAAACTCTTTAATCATATAAATATAATCTTCAACCTTCCTTAACTTAGGTTCATATTCAATTAAAACATTATCAATAGCAGCAATATTATTACCAGCTTTAAAAAGACAACGAAGCGCCTCATCGGCAACATCAGAATGAGCATGTTTGTTAGGTGTCACCCGTGGCATTCCAGAATGCATCTTCGCCGAAAACCGGGTCGACCTCCTACCAGAAAACTCAGGAGCCAACCTAGATTGCCTGCCATCATATAAAGAACTCAATGCAGATGAACACACAGCTCTGCCACTTCCATTACCACTACTGTTACTGCCAGCAGCATTTCTACAAACAGCAGCTCTGCTACTGCCACTACCAACAACAGCAGTCCTGCCACCACCAGAAACAGCTAAAGGTCCAGTCTTTGGGTTGGAAGACCAACGGTTATTATGTCTTTGACGACTATTTTGATGATTTTCATGTTTATGATTATGATTTTGAGCAGGTCTAGGAGCAGAAACTGTGGAGTAATTTGGTGGTGGGGTTGGTGTAGAACTCATTGTAGATAAACAAAACGATGAAAAACTCAAAATGGTATATGAATTCAACACAAAAGAGTGATCTTTTAGCTAAAGGGTATCAAAAAGAGTGAATTTTTTTGGTTGATTGAATAAGAATAAAAAAGGGTATTTAAATTAAAGAGAAAGGAGGGAAAAGGGTAACTGAATTGAACAGAAAACAGAGAGAAAGATTGAGGATGAAGGGGAATGAATTCATGATGATGATTTTCATTCTTTTACTTTGTTTTTGATTTTTGGGTTTTTAACCACTCTATCTATCTATTCTCTTAGGAGGATTTTCAGATTATATTATTGGATAAGATTTTTGCTTTTCATGTTCCCTCTCTTTGCATTTTTTAGATTAAATAATCGGATAAGAGCTTTTTCACCAAGTTTCCCCAATTATAAAATTTAATATTTATCTTTTCGTAAAAAAAAAATTAATATTTATTTAGATAAATAATGTTCCTTCTTATTATTTGTAGATTAACTAATAATTTAAATTAAATATATTTTTAGTCTTTACAAAATAATGTTTTTTTAGTTTAGTCTCTATTAAATATTAATATTTTAAATTTTTTTGATGAAAATTTATTTATCAAATATGCAAACTGTTCTGGTCAAATGCAGATAAATCAACCATATATAGTGGAGGAATCACTCAAATAAGGCTTGACGACATTGGCTATACTTCCTTCAAAAAAATGAAATAAAATATAGGATCTATACTTTTCAATTATCTGGGATTATCAATTTTCAAAAGCAGATAGTTACTTTTATCCCGCTGTTGATAAAATCAAAGGTAAGCTTTCAGCTTGAAAGACTTCTTTATTATTCAATAGCTGGTAGAATTATGTTTGATAAATTGCCTATTGATGACAAACTAATGGTTCGTGGTTGTTGCTTGCTTTCTATGTGTTCTCTATGTAAAATTCATACTAAGACCTTATTTCATTTATTTTTTGAGTGCGAGTTTGCTTTTGGCCTTTGGCGCTGGCCGGAAACTTCTTTAAATTCAGTGATGGAGTTCCAATCTTTGGAAGATATTTGTGGCCTTTGTGATAGAACTAGGTCCCTTCAGTGCAAGATAAGCGACAATAATCAATGTTTGTATGCAATCTGGATAGCAAGAAATAATGTCAGGTTCAAGGATAGCAAACCAAACTGAAAGTCTTCTCTGGCTTGGATTGCTGCAAATGTAGTTTTTGCAGGTAATCATACCAAAGCACTTTCTTCTGGTACCATCGCTGACTTTTCTATGCTTAAAGCTTTCATGGTCACTTTACATCCTCCAAAGCATGAGTTTGAAGGATATTATTTGGCAACCTCCTCCCCATGGATTAAATGCAATATAGATGGTGCTTCAACACCTACTGCATCTACGTGTGGAGGCCTTTTTAGAAATAACAATGCAGAGTTTTTGTGCGTGTTTGCTTCTAAAACAGACATGTCATCAACTTTCAATTCATAACTTTGTGGATTTATGACTGTAATTGAAATTGCATGTGCTAGAGGATGGAGAAACATTTGATTGAGTCAGATTCAATGATTGTAGTGAATGCCTGCAAATCCTCAAATTTGGTGCCGTGGTCTTTAATTAATTGTTGGTTTAATTGTCTTCAGCTTGCAGGTCACATGAACATCATTGTATCTCATATATTTAGGGAAGGGAATCATTGTGCAGATAGATTGGCTAATATTGGTCTTAATTTAGATAGGCTCACCTTGTGAAATGAAGTCCCTATTGTTATTAAGAAAAGTATTGATGCTAATAGGCTTGGTAAACCCTTCTATAGGGTTGTACATAGTTAGGGAGGTTTTAGCCTAGTCCCCCTCTTATTTTTTGTAACTATATCCTCATATATATACATAGTTAGGGAGGTTTTAGCCTAGTCCCCCTCTTATTTTTTGTAATTATATCCTCATATATATACATATTTTGAGGTAGTAACACTTTGCTACTACTCTCTTAAAAAAAATATTGCATTTTGTAAAAATTGTTCCTACCGTGAAAGCTTTTAACAAAATAAAAAATAGTTTCGGTCATTCAAAATAGTCCTATAAAATGCAAATAAAAACTAAAAGTGAATAACTTTTTATAAGGAATTGAACATAAAAGCTCGTGTTTTTTGTAGGAGGTAAAAACATAGTATTTAACATCTTAATAATTATTGGACAAAATACATTTTTATAAACTAAATTAAGACATTAAAGTGACTCCCAGGGACATAAGTGTAGCTCAAATGGTAGCTACAAGAAACATTGTAGAAGTGGCTGCGATTCGAACCTCAGATTTCACGTTTCTCCACATTTAAATATGTTAGTCTTGCCATTAGACTATTTGACAAAAAAAAATATATTTCCTAATAACATTAATTCTTTTTGCTCTCACACACATATATCGGGGTGGAGGTGTTTAAAAGTTGAGGAAACCTCATACCCTAATCAATCCTAATAAAGGTGCACAAATGTTTAGATGTTTGCAATCAAACTTCTTTGATTATTTAACGATATATTTTTTAATTGTAAAATTTTGGTTCTTTCAGAATTTCATATATGAATTAAAAAAATAATAAAAATTGATAAAATAAATTTTGGCTTAAATATGGTTTTTTTTTTTTTTTTGGTCAGGAGCTTAAATATGGTTTTAGTCCCTGCAAATATGACTCATTTTGATTTTAGATATATATATAAAAAAAAAGCATAGTAACATATTTAATCCAGTCAGCAGCTGATTATTGATGCCACATCAGCAAAAATTGGCCACATAAGCTAAAAAATTGGATTAAGGACTTTTATAGAAAAAATTTAAAATTGCAAGGGTATAAATCAAACTTTTTTTTACAGGGGCTAAAATCAAAACAAGACAAAATTGCAAGGATTGTTTTCATATTTAAGCCTTATAATTATTATTTGGGTCTTGCTAACAAGTGCACCTGGTGCACTTTTTAAGCATAATATTTATAAAAAAAAATTTAGTTAAAAAGTTAAACAGTACAATTTCCAATGCGTTGACTATATATATTTTTTTTAAAAATTTATACAAACTTACTATTTAAAGGGTTTAAAGAGTGCACCGGATGCACTCTTTAGCATTTGCCTTATTATTTATATACATGTTAAATTTAGGCTTGGTGAAACTTGGTTATTTAATTGTTAATTTTTATTTTATTTTTAACCTTATAGTTCCTAAAAAAAAGTGGGTTTTATAGTATTTTAGAGTTCGGTTGTGAGATAAGTAAAGTATGACAAAAAAATTTGTCTCACTCAAAAATCGAACCTGAAGTCTTCTAAAATCCGTCCTTTAGTGAAGTTCATTACTTCATCCGTTTATTTTTATTTATCTTTTTAAAATAATAACATCAAATTAAGGAAATGTATTTTTATATCTTATCTTCCTATTATACGTTAATTTTAATCCACCAATAAATTCTTATATTTTTGCACATACTTTCTCTTTCCAATAAATTTAATATATTATGTAAATAAAACAAAATTTAATATGTTATGCATAAAAATAAAAAAAACTTTAGTTTCCCAAATATATAACATTAATTAGTTTTATTAAAAAAAATAAGAATAATTTCATTGTACCCTTAAAATACAGAAAAGAACAATTAAATTGGAACGCTAAATCTGACGAATAAATATAAATATAAAGGAACAGAGGAAGTAACAACTTAAACCTAATAACGTCGTTAGTTTGGATATTTAAATTTGGGATTTGGATCCTCTCCAATTTTCTCTCTAATGTTTTCTCTCCAATGTGATCCTAACCATTCATTTGCTTATTTTCTCTCTCTTCTTAAGTATTATTTTATTCTTTATAATTTAACAATCATTGGATTAAGAAAAGGAGAGAAAATATTGAAGAGAAAATTGAAGAGGATCCAAATCCTTAAATTTGTTGATAGGATAATATGTTTAAATATTTAATTTTTTTTGTATAAATATTTACACATATTATCCTATCAACAAATATGGGAAAAAACGCCCGTCTAAAAAAAAGGGGAAAAAATATAAATATGGAAAAAAAAATTAATGCAATTTGACTTTCAAAATTAAACTATATATATATATATATATATAGGGGAGCTTTCAAGTAAGAGTGATTTTAAAATGAGAGGATGAGAGCATTAAATCTCATCCATTAGATTAATCATTATAGTGACCTTTGATTTTTTAAAATGTAGGTAATTTGCATCTTCTCTCTCCACCTCATCGATGATTGTTGCATTTTTTCTCTTTCTAAATCTGACATTTCCAGATCTTGGCAGAAAAAGGTTTTGTTTCTAGTGCTCTGCACCCATGGCTATCCAATTTGAATTTTTGACCTTAATTTGTATTTTCTCCGGTCTTTTTTATAACCAAAAGTTATTTTTTAGGTTTATTGGAGAAGTAATGTATTTAGTCTATATTTAAGATTAGATACGTTACTTTTTCAATGAACTTAAAAAGCAACTTTTGCTTATAAAAAAGGCCGGAGGGAGTATCAAGTAAAAACCTTTGTTTTTTCAATTCGGGAGGTAAATTCTAACATGGACTACCTTATCAAGTGGTCCATGGTGGACCAGTTATGAATACTATTACACCGAATATGAATTTTACAAAATTCATCGTTGGATTGAAAGTTTATATCATATAGATCATCTATAAAAAAAATTAGAAAAATTGAAAATTATTTGATATGTTATTGAGACCCATCAAGATTAACGGTTTATTAAATACCGTAAATCTTGATAAATCCCAATAAAATATCAAATGATTTTCAATTTTTCTAAATTTTTTTATGAACAATCTATATGATATAAACTTTCAATCTACTAATAAATTTTATAAAATTTATATTCGGTAGATCAATTGATCCACGGTGGATCACTTGTGACGATGGTCCACCATAGCATTAGCCCAATTCCGGATCTGGCTCTCATGAATAATTTTTGTTGTTTGATGTTTTAGAATTTAGGAAAAACACATTTTAATCTTCATTCACACAATTTGTCTTCCTATATCGGTATTTCCCAATAATTTAATTGCCAATTCACTTTTCGTCTTTCATCATTTTTTTCATTTTGCCTCTATGTTTTTAGGGTCTAATCTAGCTTCGAGACAAATTTATGCTTTAGAAACTCCTCTATTTAAAGGTAACAAAAAAATTCATCTCTCTTTTCTCTCATTTTTGGTAAAAAATGAATATTGCAAGTGTGGGTTTTATTCGTGCTTATTTTCTTTGTTAATGTTGTAAATTGGATCTATGCAATAATAGATCTGGAAGAAAATTTTCATTTTGAGTGTTTTGAAAATTTAGTTATTTTGACAAAGTGTTGAGTAGATCCGTCGATGTGTTGAAAAGAATTTTTGGAAAAATGACACTTTGATATGAACTAAACTTGCAAAGCCATTTTATTCATTTTAACTTTGAAATATTGTCTTGAAAATTGAACTGTTGGATCTGGCGATTTAGAAAGGTGAAAATTGGAAAATGATTTGGGATGACGGGAAAAAGATTCACCAAATTAGAGTCATTTTAATCACGTGAGAATATTATCATCGTTTTGTAAACAATAAATGTTTTATTTTACCCAAAAAAAAAGTACTAGAGGTACTGATTTATGAAAAATACTTTGTTTGTGACATTGTGTAGAATGTCTAAGACTTTGATAAAACTTTGTTAGAAAATTTGTACTTAGAAATTTTGTAAAAAATTTGACAAAACGTTTTGGAAAAATGGAATTATAAATAGGAAGTCACCTTTGTCAAACACAAATGTCTTAGCAATTTTCTTTGATGGTGTCACACATTATAAGTTCCATAAAACCCTCTAAAATTAAAATTACTTTGATTATCAACATGACCATGACTATGAGATAGCCACTCTTATCTCAAAGCTAGAAATCTTTTTCCAGCATCATTAATGTCACCTTTTCTGCATTCACCAAATATGCATTGTCTTTACTCATAAACAACTCGCAAAATCTCCACAACATTATCTCTTCAAGAGTAGGGTGAGCCAAAATGTCCTTAAGCATAACTTCAAGATCAACCGCTTTCACATATTTGAAGAAGAAACATCCAGTTCCATAATCCATATAGGTAAACCAATAATACCTAATTTACCGATGTGGTTTACGGTGCTTGATGCGTCTTCTTCAAATGAATATGTGAGAGCAGATGATATTAAAGTTATACTAAGAGGAACTTTGGCTCACCCTACTGTTGAAGGGATATTGTTGTGGGGATTTTGGGAGTTGTTTATGAGTAAAGACAATGCACATTTGGTGAATGCAGAAGGTGACATTAATGAGGCTGAAAAAAAAAAAGATTTCTAGCTTTGAAACAAATGCGGCTATCTCATAGTATCATGGTCATGTTGAGGAGCGAGGTCATTTCAATTTCAGAGGGTTTTATGAAACTTATAATGCGAAAGTTGTGACACCATCAAAGAAAATTACTATGACATTTGTGCTTGATATATAGATGACTCTCCGATGGTGGTATCTATTGATTTATAAGCTTGTATATTGCTATGAAAGAATTAACGTGTGACTTTATTTTTATCATTGCATTTGATGAAACACAATGGTGTTGTGTATTGTAATATTGTCTCGACTGTTGTTTATACTGTGTTTTTTGTTATGTACCCTCACATAAATTGATATAACAAACAATGAAGAGTTTTATCCATAATACGGTCAAACCTATCCACACATATTCAATATCAAAACTATCATCCTCTCAAGGTATGACTGTTGTAACAAATAACTTATTGCTTAGCTCAAATGACAACAAATATAATGCATAATATTTATTAAAAAAATGATTCATTTTCACCCCACTAGTGATATATTCCATCCAGGAACACTCCTTTATCTTCATGATTTATAGAGATAACAAATTCAAATTTCTTCCAGTAATTAGTTCGCGAGCTAAATGTCTCCCAAAATGGACCAAACGATATATCTCCTAATGAAGACAAATCAATGTGACAATCACTTTTTAGATCACATAATACCACTTGTTTTACCTTATATCACCTCCAGCAGTCATAACCAAGACCATATTGATCAATAAAAACATTCATATATATGTTACCAACTCACCAAGGCTGGTAGAAGTTAACTTGAATTCTATGGTTGCTGGGTCCCACAATACAACTCGGTTTTCCAGTTCAATGATATTAATTAGACAGAGAATCCCATTAATATTGATAAATACAAAAATATAAAAATCAGGGTCATCCTCTTCAAATAGATTGGGCATATCTAATAGAGTCTTATTCTCTTACCTCTCATTGGAAAGAGAATACAATTCACAGGCCGGTATCGTCATAATAAGATGAATTATTAGATAAAAAAATTATTTTGAAGTATGCTCAAGAAATATGGGTTATTGAACAAAAGGAACTATGATATGCGTAAGCATCCAATCCGATTCAAAGATTTCGGAGTAAATTTTGATAGAATAGAAATGGCAAGATCATCGGGTATACCATTGCTAATCTTTTTTATTTTGAACGACCTTAGATTTCTCCATCTCCATATATATAGTCTTTAGGGTTTGGATGCGATTGTAAGCAACGCAGCAAAACTAAGCGTTGTTTTATTTTCTAGAGTGAATAAACCACTTTAGAAATTGGATTTATAAAAACAAAATAATTAATCGTCTTTCTAATCCTCTATGTACATCTTCATTGTAGACCTAAGCACAAACACTTAGCAGTTGAAATTGAAAGTGTTTTCAATGGAAAATGGGGCCAAAAACACCATATGATCTAGTCAATTTGGGTAAGCTTTTAAACATTTAATGAGCATTAGAATTTACCTGAAAATACAAAGATCCACAACTATTAAATAATTGTAGATCCTCATGAACTGGACATCTAGATAGAAGTAAAACAAAATTGCGACAATTACCAAAGTAAATATCTTCGAAATAAATGATTTTGAGTGAGGGAAATCTAAATTCTATGGAATAAATAGAAAAATATTGCAAACTAAACCGATGGATCTAAGAAGATTTATATAGAAGATTTAAATATCGACTATAATGCAAATTTGATCTCATTATATTTTTCCAATCTAATTAAGAAGTGAAAATTTCCTAGGATAAACATTATTCGGAAATTATAATTTTTTTTAATTAAAGGTTCAAGGCATAAATAATGAATAATAATAAAAAAAAAAACGGTTCAAGGTATAATTTTTCTGTTCTCCTTAAATTTATTTGTGACCGTGAGCGAAATACGACTTGTTTAAGAATGTGGAGACTGGCAAATAAGGTTAAAAGATTAAGGGAAAAAGATATAAATAAATTTATAAAGAATAAGGGAAAAAGATTAAAGGTACAATTTTTCTGTTTTTCTAAAGAGATACTATTTTTAATATAAATAAATTTATTTGTAATAAAAGTAAATAAGGGAAAAAAATTATTGCAATTTGACTTGCAAAATTAGATGATGATGTTTAAATACATATAACCTAATTGTCATCTTCACAAAAAAAATGATTTTGCAAAAAACCAAGAAAAAAAAACCTCTCACTTCTTCTTCTTACCGGAGCTAACAATACTTCCTCACCATTTCTTTCATTTTTCCTCCATGTCTTGAGGATCCAATTTAACTAGGAGGTAGATCTAGGCATCAAAAACTCCTTTATTCAAAGGTAACCAAAAATCCATCTCATTTTCTCTAATTTTTGGCAAAAATTGTACGTTGTGAGTGGGGGTTTTAGTTTTTCATTTTTTGTTCTTATTTTCTTTGTTATTGATGTAAATCGGGTCTATGTACTTATAGATCTAGAAGAAAAACTTTGATTTCTAGTGTTTTGAATAAGTGTTTTGAGGATATAATCTAGCTATGAGATAGATTTGTGCATCAAAAACTCTTCTATTCAAAGATAACCAAAAAGTCATCTTTTTTTCTCTAATTTTTGGCCAAAATAAATGTATGTTGCAATGGGGTTTTAGTTTTTTATTTTTTGTGTTTATTTTCTTTGTTAATGATGTAAATCGGGTCTATGTACTAATAGATCTGGAAGAAAACTTTGATTTTTAGTGTTTTGAGGATTTAATCTAGCTAGGAGACAGATTTGTGCATCAGAAACTCCTCTATTCAAAGGTAACAAAAAATCAATCTCTTTTTTCTCTAATTTTTGGCCAAAAGTTTGCATGTTGCAAGTGGGGATTTTAGTTTTTGATTTTCTATGCTTATTTTCTTTGTTAATGATGTAAATTGGGTCTATGTACTAATAGATCTGGAAGAAAACTTTGATTTTTAGTGTTTTAAAAAAGTGTTGAGTAGATCTATCGATGTGTAGAAAAGAATTTTTGAAAAAATGAAAATTTGATATGAACCAATTAAACTTGCAAAGCCATTTTAGTCATTTTAATTGAAATTATGTCCTGAAATTTTAATCGTTGGATCTGATGATCTATAATGGTGAAAATTGGAAAATGATTTGCAACGATTGGATAAAAGTTCATCAAGTTAGAGTCGGTTTTTTTGTGTGTGAGTGTATTAGCATTGTTTTGTAAACTAAAAATGCTTTTTTTGATTGGAACAAAGTACCGGAGATACTGCTTAATTTATGAAAAATATTTTATTTGTGATATTGTGTAGAATGTAGAAGTTCGAGGTTTAGGTAAATATAATATAAACGAAAAGGAGACTTTGCCAAAAATTTTGTACTTAGAATTTTTTTCAAAAAAATGAAAAAAGTTTTAGACAAAATACTTTTAAAGTAATGTTTCTGTAAATATTATTTTTACGTATTTTATGTTGTTAATCTTAAAGTTAAAAGGGGGCTTTCAAATTATTGAAATTTATTTTTAAAATATTTGGAAAAAATTTGTTTTAATTACTAAGTATATATATATATATATATATATATATATATATATATATATATATATATATATATCATTAAAACCTTTATCCGAGTTTTAAAGTTAGAGCAGTCGAATTACTTTTTGGGCTATAGTGGATGAACCTAGGGTTATTATAATTTCTTAGAGCTTTGTTGTGATTCACATCTATCTTCTATAATTTCTTAGGACACTTAACACTCGTGCGACATTCAAGCTGGGTTTGTTAGGAAAGCTTGTCGGGGGTAAGAATACTTTCTAACGGTATTATATGATTTAATGCATTTGTGTTGTATTCATGTTTTCTTGTGATCTGATTATGTGTTTATCAATGTGTTGCTATACTATATAATGTTTTTTTTTTTTGGGTGCTTTATATAATGTTTGTTTTTATACGACAATATATGAATTAATTGTATGTTGATTCTCTTGCTTATGACAATATGTATAAGTTTTGACAAGATAAGGTAAGAGCATCTAGATATTTAAGATTGTTTAGATATTTAAACTAAATTGGCACTTCTAAATACTCTCATTATATACCTATATAGCTTATAATCAAATAATTAAAAAAATAAAAATAAATAAAACGAGAAACAAAATAATCATCCCTCTAAAGAGAATCCGCAAAGAAAACTTGACTCATATTTGTCAATCCCCCTCACATTTTATATGGACATGTGAGATGTGACATCCCTAGAACAAATGTTAAATGGTTGTCTAACACTTCTAGCCGGTCTTTTGTTCTTCTTTTGACTTTTAGTAAGATAAAGTGGTGAAAGGTTTCCATTGGCCATATTGTCTCTAACTTGTTTAAGCATTTGAATGTCCTCTTTGGCCACCTCATCTAAATCATCATCTTGCACCATCGCAAAATTTTGCATTAGGGGTATAGCGCAGGAAAAGACATAATTAAGTGTTGCGTTCTTTTGTGCCAACTCCACCGCTTCCAAAGTAGTGTTGTCTACCTATTGTAGCGCTTCAGGCTGCATTTCAGGAATAGCCCCAGATGAGTTATTACTACAATGTTGTACATACTCCATTATGGTAACGATAGCATTCTCAACCAATTGTTAACCTTTGGATTAAATTCAACATTCTACACAGTTGTATCTATTGTGAAACTATTGCTATAACAGGACAATAACAACGTCCAGCTTGGGTCTAGCGCTATCCTCCTACTACTGAACAACGAGAACTATTATATCCTTGGCACTGTTAACGTGTTTTGGAGCAGATTGAACCGTAGTAATAGTTCTCGACATGCCAACTTCCATCTCATTAGCCTTAGCTACATATTCTTTCGTAATAACTTTGTTGGAAGCATATGATTCTTGCCCCTATCCTGCCTATTGCTTTCTTTCTATGGGTGCAACCACTTACAAACCACAATATTATTATCAATTACCTTGCAATGATACCAAAATTCAAATAACTTTCATAAACAATTCTTATATTGAACGCGTATCCTTCACACCATAATTTCATCAAATACACGTCGAGAAAGATCTACGTCCAATAAAATACGAGCATAATGACCAATTGTTCTACTTTTTGTGGATTCGTCAGGAGAAAAAGGTGTACTAATTGCACTTGTGATCTCAAAAAGTGTCGATGACGCCGGTATTCCTGAGGCAATTCCATAAGGTGATTCCATATTTTTGCATGAGTTTGGCGCTGAGTATACGGATCGAAATCATTAGTTGATTTCGACAACCACAAAATTCTCGACTTCAGGTTCATCATACCCATAGACCATACTATACGCATATCTTTGAAAGATTCAAATTGAATATCATAAAACCCTCTGCCAAATTATATCATCTTACACTGACCCGGTGTCTTCCAGAGAGGCTTAATTTTGCTAATAAAGTCACGCGCTGTTATTGACTTCTCACCTTTATTCAACACCAAACGTGTGTGAAGATTCTTTTTACAATTTGTCTGACCTTTTTCGTACTCCTCTTGAGTTATTTTGATGCATAGCACATCCCCCTTGATAGCTAACATGGGTAATTAACTAACTTGCACGTCACAAGCTTTCTTGAGAACTTGAGCAAAAGAGCGAGATTTGTTAACAATAGCAGGCTTAACCGCAGATGGTAGAACCACATATGGCCAGTGATAGATATCTGCCATGGTGATGGCAGAACTCCTTACAACTTGAAACCGATCGAGAAAAAAAAGAAACACTGTAAATAGGAATCACAAAACAGTTGCAATTTCCAATTGTAATTCCCTAGTAGAGCTTCACGGTCTGTTCGGTGTAGCAAAAATGGATGAAAATTGAGTGACAAATTGAAGGTTAGTGTAGGATTATAGATGCAACAACAGCACCTGTGAAGCACCTGTATAGCGGCGCAATATAACACTACTCTTGTTTATAACTCATGCCGGTCATTGACAAATACATCACAAAGTGTTTTTTGTCTCACTTTCCACTTAAAGAACTTTCAATAGCTAAGTGTATGTACTTAGATACATTGAAGTTGTACACAAGAGATCAGGAAGACGATTAATTATTTTGATTTTACAAATCCAATTTCTAAAGTGGCTTGTTCACTCTAGAAAATTAAAACAATGCTTTGTTTCACTGTGCCGCTTATAACCACAATACCACACTTATCCTCACCTACCTCTCTTTTTTCATGATCCATTTTCTCCACCATCTAAACCTCAATTTTCAACCCAACTTTAGGTTTAGACCAAACAACACCACTCTCTTCGTCTTTTTTTTTTCTTTTTCTAAGAGTACTTTGCTTCATCTCTTAAATCTCAAAACATCGATCAGGACAAACCATCAACCGAAAAACCCTCAGTCCGACCTAACCATTGCCGAAAAACACTCATTTTTACCAACCACGGTTGTCCATCATGCTATGATTTTTAGACCCAGTATGACTAGATCTGACCGCTGTCCACCCCCATCAATGGTCGTTCAAAATAAAAAGGTTAGGAATGATATACCTGATACTCTTGCCTTTTCTATTATGTCAAAATATATTGTCTCTAAAATCTTTGAATCGATTTGGATGTGTACGCAAATCATAGCCCCTTTTGTTTAAAAACCCATATTTCCTAAGCTTGTTTCAAAACAATTTATTATTTAACAATTCACCTTATTATGATTATACATCTATTATCCTACATACGAATGTCACTGATGATTCTGATGATAAATATGTATTGTATTCCCTTTCTAGTGAGAGGTACAAGAATAAGACTCTATTATATTTGACCAATCTATACCTCTCACCGGAAAGAGAATACAATACATGTTTATCATTGGAATCAATTGTGATATTTGTATGTAGGAGAATAGATGTATCATCATAATAAGATGAATTATTAAATAAAAAATTATTTTGAAACAAACTCATGAAATATGGGTTTTTAAACAAAAGGGACCATGATTTGCGTACACATTTAAATCGATTCAAAAATTTCAGAGACAATTTTGACATAATAGAAAAGGTAAGATCATCGGGTATATCGTTGATAACCTTTTATTTTGAACGGCCTTAGATTTCTCAATCTTCATATAGTCTTTAGGGTTTGCAATGATAAAAAGGAAGTCACGCGTTAATTCTTTCATATAGCAACATAATTGCTTATAAATCAATAGATACCACCTATGGAGAGCCACCTTTATCAAGCACAAATGTCTTAGCAATTTTCTTTGATGGTGCACAACTTCCATATTATAAGTTACATAAAACCATCTAGAATCGAAATGACCTTGATCATCAACATGACCATGACTATGAGATAGCCACTCTTGTTTCAAAGCTATAAATCTTTTTTCTAGCTTCATTAATGTCACCTTCTGCATTCACCAAATGTGCATTGTCTCTACACATAAATAGCCCATAAACCTTTTTCTAGCTAGCAACCTTCTTGATTTGCAAGAACAAGGTGCATCAGTTGGTGGAATTGGAATTCAAGGTTACATAAATAGTATAATTGGGCATATTGTTTGTTCTTTGTTTGATAAATTAGGTATTCTTGGTTTACCTATATAGTTTACGAAACTTGATTTATGAATGAATTTGTGAGAGGGAATGATTTTGAAGTTATGCTTAGAGAAGCTTTGGCTGACCTTGATGTTGAAGGGATAATGTTGTGGGGGGTTTTTGGGACTTGTTTATGAGTAATCAATGCACCGATCTTGTATTTTCTGGTTGGTGTGGCGATAGATAGGCTTCGCTTCTACGACAACCTCCCCAATCATTGAAAAGACTAGGCGATAATGGTGCATTGTTTCTACTGATAAACAACTCCTAAAATCCCTACAACATTATCCCTTCAAAAGCAGGGTGAGCTAAAGCTTCTCTAAGCATAACCTCAAGATCACCCGCTCTCACATATTCATTCATAGAAGAAATATCAAGTTCTGTAAACCATATAGGTAAACCAAGAATACTTAATTTATCAAGCGGAGAACAAACAATAGGCCCAATTGGACTATTTATGTGACCTTGAATTTCAATTCCACCAACCGGTTCACCTTGTTCTTGCAAATCAAGGTTTGAGCTTGAGAAGGGTTTATGAGTTGATTGAGTAGAGACAATGCACATTTGGTTGTGCAGAAGCTTACATTAATGATGCTAGAAAAAGGTTTCTAGCTTTGAAACAAGAGTGGATATCTCAAAGTCATGGTCATGTTGATGAGCAAGGTCATTTCAATTTCAAAGGGTTTTATGGAACTTATAATCTAGAAGATGTTACAACATCAAAGAAAATCTCTAAAACATTTGTGCTTGATAAAGGTGACTCTCCAATGGTGGTATCTATTGATTTATAAACAAGTATATTGCTATGACAGAATTAACGTGTCACTTTCTTTTAATCATTCAATTTAATGAAACACAATGGTATTGTATACTGTAATGTTGTCTCGACCGATGTCTATATTGTGTTCTGTTTGTCATGTATCTTGCATAAAATTGTTACAACAAACAATGAAGAATAATCCATGATACTTTCGCATCAATCTCCCCTAAAACTGATATATGAAAAGTATTCTCTTTTATCTTTAATTATACTAAAAGGTCGTGGGGTTTGTCCCCATTTCAACCCAAAACCCTAACACCCTATGTCATATCTTATGTCATGGTGATATCATTTGCTAATGTGGACCAATCAAATTTAGGTTAGTGTCATTTTGTGTCTTATGTGGAATCCACTCATGCCCTAATTTTCCCTTGGCCAATGGTTGGTTCACATGTTTTTCAATTTATCCACATCATTCTATCCATGTGGCATCTTTACTATTCAATCCATTGTCCATTTATGCTAGCTACTATTCAAAATGAGTGTGATCACTATTCATACATCACCTCATCACATGACAATTGCAACTTTCATCCATTTCCTTCGTTGACATTTACATGGTTTGTCTTGCAACACAAGCATCTCATCACATGACAATAAGATGCTTCATGCACTTGCTTCATTGACTTGCAATTCCTTGGAAAACTAAGTAATATTTTGTCAACACAACCTTCATCAAAAGACAAGTGTGATCATGCATGTATATCAATGAACAAGTGTCTTCCACAAATCACTTCATCAATCCTATATAAACCAACTACTCCTAAACCACACTACTCACTTCACTTTCCATCCTTCAACTCATACGCTCAATCAATCTCTTTGTTCTTTTATTTTTTAAAGTTCTAATTTTTCTTTCCTATATTCATTCATCTTCTTTCTCTTATCTCTCACTTTCAACAATTTATTTTCTTTTAATATGTTATATAATATTTAAATTCTTTTTTTTTCTCTTATCTCTCACTTTCTTCAATTTATTTTCTACATTGCATTTTATTTACTACTAATCCTTCTTATTGCAATTTTTTTAAATATTGTTATATAATATTATAAACAAATATTGTGTTTTTTTTTTTTCTTGCAGGTGAGAATGATCGAATGAAAAAAAAGGATTACATATGGGGTTATTGTTGTTTATTTTTTTTTTTTAGACCCCATTTGTATAAGAAAAGAAATGTATAGAAACTCTTCAATTTTGTCCAATGATTAAGGTTTGGTGGATTTTGGAGGTGTTGTTTTGTTTTTATTAAGATTTCATGCTCTTGATCATGAAGATTTTGATGAGATTGAGAATTTGTATGGTTTAGAATGATGAGAAAAAGTGTTAGAACATAGTGAAATGAAAGTGTTCTTGATGTTTTTATTTGGATTTGGATTTTGTGAGTTTTTTCTTTTCTTTCCGATTTTTAGTTTTTTGCATTGGAAAAATGATTTCAATGAAGAGGAAAATGGTTTTTGTGATTTGTAGTGGTTACAAACAATAAAGGATCGATCCTCTAGAAACTAAAGGATAGAGATTGGATGATTTGAATTGGTAAGGCAACAAAAATATAAATAAAAAATTTAAGTTGAATTTTTTTTGTTTTTAAGGTTCAAGACATTAAATATATGACTTTCATAATCTTCTTTTAAGTTTCAAGTATAAGGCTTTATTTGATTATCTATTCTACAAATTGCTACTATTCTCCAATTTTCTCTAAACAATTTCACAAAGAGTATTCTTCAATCAAGTTGGGGATAGACTTGAAGATTGGTGTGTACGTGTGATGGAAGTTGGGAAATTTTTTTAGGGTTTTACCATTAATTTTATGTTAATATTTCTAATGTTAATGTTATTGGCACAATTAGTAGCCAAAATATGTTTATATGGGCATGTTTTGTAACAACAATGGCATCATCAAATCAAATCAAATATAAGTTACTATTTTAATTTAGGGTTCATATTATTAGCAATTTTATTGGCATATACTTTTTTTTTTAAATAACATATTCATTAAAGCATATGATTAAAGTTAAATCAACTAAAATAATTACCACCATATACAATCTCTAAAGAAATTGTTTTTTAAAACCAACTTTCATTTTTTTTTGGATAAAAAATAAATAGCAAGGCTTTTTTTGCGTACAAAATAATAGATATTTATTTAACTAATAATAGTTAGATTAGAAAGAAAACAATTAAAAAAATTTAAAGCTACATGTACAATTTGATGATCATGAGATCATGCTCATGTACTTTGCATGCAAAATTTGCACGCAAAATGTAACACCAAACATAAAAGTTAATCATTATATTCCATAAATTTCAATCTAATTAACAATTTTTTTGAATAGTCTAATTAGTTTTTAAATAACATCACCAAATATAAATTGGAAACATCTTTATTCTTTACTAACTTCTATGTCCCATCATTTTATTTTAGTAATTATGCCAAGTATTTAGATACAATGAGTTTAAAAAAATTGAAAAAAATAAAAGGTCTGGGGCGAGGGGGATTCGAACCCCAGACCTCTGGCTATAGGCGCAAGTTTCTTACCACTGGGGTGGCTGTTACATCCAATAATATATACGCATCAGAAACATTATATACAAACTTGATTCTAAAAATTTGGAAAAAAAAATTAAAGGTCTGGGGCGAGGGGGATTCGAACCCCAGACCTCTGGCTATAGGCGCAAGTTTCTTACCACTGGGGTGGCTGTTACATCCAATAACATATATGCATCAAAAACATTATATACAAACTTGATTCTAAAAATTTGGATAAAATAAAAGGCCTGGGGCGAGGGGGATTCGAACCCCAGACCTCTGGCTATAAGCGCAAGTTTGATACCACTGGGGTGGCTGTTACATCCAATAATATATACGCACCAACAACTTTAAATACATACCTGATTCAAAAAAAACCAACTTACATTTTTTTCTATGTAACTTTTTTTTTTTAAATAACATATTCATTGAAGCATATGATTAAAGTTAAATCAACTAAAATAATTACCACCATATACAATCTCTAAAGAAATTGTTTTTTAAAACCAACTTTCATTTTTTTTTGGATAAAAAATAAATAGCAAGGCTTTTTTTGCGTACAAAATAATAGATATTTATTTAACTAATAATAGTTAGATTAGAAAGAAAACAATTAAAAAAATTTAAAGCTACATGTACAATTTGATGATCATGAGATCATGCTCATGTACTTTGCATGCAAAATTTGCACGCAAAATGTAACACCAAACATAAAAGTTAATCATTATATTCCATAAATTTCAATCTAATTCACAATTTTTTTTGAATAGTCTAATTAGTTTTTAAATAACATCACCAAATATAAATTGGAAACATCTTTATTCTTTACTAACTTCTATGTCCCATCATTTTATTTTAGTAATTATGCCAAGTATTTAGATGCAATGAGTTTAAAAAAATTGAAAAAAATATTGTAATAAAGTTGAAGCTTATGTAATACTACTATGCAATTATACAATATAATATTATAATATAGTATGTCGTTTACCAAAGTATACTATACAATGTATACATATACATAAAAAGATGCGTATAAGACAAGTTTGTCATAAGCAAAAGTCAACAAAAAAATTTGGCCCTAAATATAAGCAAAAGTAATTATATTCAACTCTAATTAATATTTTTTCCAACAATACCCCTACACATGCATTTATTCATTTCTACAAGTAATCTATGTTGGAGTAATACTAATGATGATTACATCTAAGTAGGAGTATATTTCATAATAGGCAAAAAGATATTTTATGAATTGCACTGAAAATTACACATAAAACTAGGATAAAAAGCCATATCCTTAATAAGTATGCAAAAAGGAATTTTTGCTTAAAAAAAAGTCCAGAGGGAGTAAGTAATTTTTACATTGAAAATATCACTTTTTTACTTTTTCAAACATTGACTGCACACATTTCAATACATTTTTGCTATTTTAAGTATCCTTAATCAGTACCCCGAAATTGATAAAGATTGAGGGTATATTGATGTTGGAGGGTTTCAATGAAAGGAGGACAATCCAAATAATTTAGAAATATAAATATGTGTCTCATTTTTAAATTAATGCTATAGTATCTACAATATGTATCTATTTGATTTCAAGAGAAATATCAAATCAAAAATAGAGTAGAAAATAAAAGAAAAATTATTATTATTATTATTATTATTATTATTATTATTATTATTATTATTATTATTATTATTATTATTATTATTATTATTATTATCTCTTAATACTATTTGTACTTTATTTCATTCTTTTTCCTAAAATTCATTGTTTGCTGCTAAAGAAAGATACTAGGAAATAGGAGACAGATTTCATATAATTTAAGGACTAATTTGTCAAATTTCATATAGCCTATTAAATAGATAGAAGATGGAGTCATACTTTTGTGCTAATCTATTTTACACAAGTTTTGCATTTGAAGTGTATCACTTTTTGATTGATTTAGTGCACTCTGCTATGGCCTATGAACAATGTACACACATTTTATCTATGTGGCATGCTTTAGAGAGTTTCTCATATTTATTTAAAATTTATCTTATAATTTATTTTGTGTGTCCATTCATCCTCCAAAATAATTATCTATATATGTTACAATAATAATATGTGTATCTGAACCTTTTAATTTGGGTCCTTGAACAAGTTTGGTTGAACCACTATTAGCATGAGATTATTAGCTATTACGTTTTGGTTTTAAAATTGTTTTGCTCTTTAAGATGTAACAATTAGGTAATGTATTTCTTGATCCTATTATCAATGATTATATGAATGAAGTTTTTTATTTTGAATTTCATGGTTTAGTTTCACAATCTAAAACATCTAACATGGAAATAGAGTGATTCCTAATAGTGGTGAGTTTTGTGTGTCAAGTAACATTGACCAATTTAAAACTCTCTTTGTGTTCCCAATATCAAGTGTGGATTTTAAAATGGAAATAGAGTGAATCCTAATAGAAATTTATGAATAAAAAATACCTCACATTAAAATTAATTTTCTAATAGCATATGAAAAAATGTACAAACTTTGTAATAAAATAAATTTCCTAATGCCACGTAAAAAAATGTAAAAACTTTATAATAATGTAGTGAAATATAGTGAATAGGTTGAAAAATATTTAATTTCCTATGACAAGAATGTATAGATATTTGTATTTAAATTTGTTGATGCGTATAAATTAACGGATGAAACAGTCACCCCAGTGGCAGGAAACTTGCACCTATTAACTATTAACTAGAGGTCTGGGGTTCGAATCCCCCTCGCCCCAGACCTTTTATTTTATCCAATTTTTTTTTAAATTAAGTTTGTATTTAAAGGTATTGATGTGTCTATATTAACGGGTGAAATAGCCACCCCAGTGGCAGCAAACTTGCGCCTATTAACTATTAACTAGAGGTCTGGGGTTCGAATCCCTCTCGCCCCAAACCTTTTATTTTATCCAATTTTTTTAAATTAAGTTTGTATTTAAATTTATTGACGTGTATAAATTAATGGATAGATCTACTCAATATCATTGCATTTCATTTCATATTCCCAATAATGAATAGTTACACATAACTAATTATTATACATGAAAATTTGTTGTGAAAACAATGTTACAATAATAATATGTGTATTTGAACCTTTTAATACACGGGTCATTCATCTCATATTTGTGACTCCATTGGGTCTTTGAACAAGTTTGGTTGAACCACTTTCAAATTCCAACACAAAACCTTATTATATGATTGAACATTTTTTAATATAAGTTGTTTACTATTTGGTCTTATTAACATGAATTATATGAATTTTCATTTGAATTAACCCTATCAACACTTTTAATTCACGGGTAGATGACTATTTTTTATCAGCAATAAAAATTTTAAAATCACTATTATAAGTCATTACTAAATTTTTTTAAAACTCACGGGGAGATGACAATTTTTACTGCTAATAACAAATTTAAAATCAATATTACAAATTAATATTGTTATGAAATTTTAATTTACGGAGAGATGACATTTTTAATCTTGGTAAAAAAAATAAAAATAACTATTATAAGTTATTACTAATAAAATTTCAATTCACGGGCATATGACTATTTTTTATCAGCAATAAAATTTTTAAAATCACTATTATAAGTTATTACTAAATTTTTATCTTGGTCATTTCCTTATATGTTCTTTGTATACATTTGAACTTTACTATATATCCTAACTTTTAATGTCATAGTGGACTTTGTAATCTTAAAATAATACATCTCTTTGTATGCATTTGTCCTCTTTGATATATTTTAACAATGCTTACATCTTTGATTTATATGGTTTGATCTTCATCAAACCCTCCTAATATATCTCTTTGTATGCATATGTCAAGATCAACCTTTACCAAAATTTTATGTCGTATCCCTAATCCCAACTATCACCATGATTCTTTTATGTCAAACCCCCATCTAACATGAATTATATGAATTTTCATTTGAATTAACCCTATCAACACTTTTAATTCACGGGTAGATGACTATTTTTTATCAGCAATAAAAATTTTAAAATCACTATTATAAGTCATTACTAAATTTTTTTAAAACTCACGGGGAGATGACAATTTTTACTGCTGATAACAAATTTAAAATCAATATTACAAACTAATATTGTTATGAAATTTTAATTTTCGGAGAGATGACATTTTTAATCTTGGTAAAAAAAATAAAAATAACTATTATAAGTTATTACTAATAAAATTTCAATTCACGGGCATATGACTATTTTTTATCAGCAACAAATTTTTTAAAATCACTATTATAAGTTATTACTAAATTTTTATCTTGGTCATTTCCTTATATATTCTTTGTATACATTTGAACTTTACTATATATCCTAACTTTTAATGTCATAGTGGACTTTGTAATCTTAAAATAATACATCTCTTTGTATGCATTTGTCCCCTTTGATATATTTTAACAATGCTTACATCTTTGATTTATATGGTTTGATCTTCATCAAACCCTCCTAATATATCTCTTTGTATGCATATGTCAAGATCAACCTTTACCAAAATTTTATGTCGTACCCCTAATCCCAACTATCACCATGATTCTTTTATGTCAAACCCCCATCTAACATGAATTATATGAATTTTCATTTGAATTAACCCTATCAACACTTTTAATTCACGGGTAGATGACTATTTTTTATCAGCAATAAAAATTTTAAAATCACTATTATAAGTCATTACTAAATTTTTTTAAAACTCACGAGGAGATGACAATTTTTACTGCTGATAACAAATTTAAAATCAATATTACAAACTAATATTGTTATGAAATTTTAATTTACGGAGAGATGACATTTTTAATCTTGGTAAAAAAAATAAAAATAACTATTATAAGTTATTACTAATAAAATTTCAATTCACGGGCATATGACTATTTTTTATCAGCAATAAAATTTTTAAAATCACTATTATAAGTTATTACTAAATTTTTATCTTGGTCATTTCCTTATATGTTCTTTGTATACATTTGAACTTTACTATATATCCTAACTTTTAATGTCATGGTGGACTTTGTAATCTTAAAATAATACATCTCTTTGTATGCATTTGTCCCCTTTGATATATTTTAACAATGCTTACATCTTTGATTTATATGGTTTGATCTTCATCAAACCCTCCTAATATATCTCTTTGTATGCATATGTCAAGATCAACCTTTACCAAAATTTTATGTCGTACCCCTAATCTCAACTATGACCATGATTCTTTTATGTCAAACCCCTAATCCAAGTTGTGACCATGACTGGCAGCGACCATGATTGGCATAGATATGACGTTCTCGGCACCCGTGCGTGAGCACGGGCATTACACTAGTTTCTATATAAATGGCTCATTGTTTTTTCAACTGTGCAGGAACTGTGAGTTTCACCAAGAAGTGGTTATGTTCGAATGCCCTTTCGTAACTCATACTGGTATTGCTTCTGCAATCTACCAGAGACCGAGTTTGAGATCTTTCTTCATTAACAATTTTAAGGAAGCTAGAGAAAATAAAAGCGTTACGTCACACTTTATTGATTCGTTGTTGAGTTTGAAGCACTTAGCACATCTTGATTTGTCCTTTTCATGCATTACTAATCAGTTGCTTTTCTCTCTAGCAAATCAAGCTCTTCCTCTCAGGAGCCTTGTCCTCCAAGGTTGCTGCGGATATACATTTACCGGGATTTCTTATTTCTTGTCAAAAGCTCGATTTCTACAGCATCTAGATCTTCAAAATGCGAAGTTTTTGAACGATCATCTTTTCTCGGAGTTGTGTGTATTTCTTGGTATTTTGGTGTCTATAAACGTCAGTGGTTGTCACATGCTCACCAATTCAGCCTTGTTCACGATCCTTAGGAACTCACCTTTGTTGAGTGAGATCAGAATGGAATCAACAAAAATCGGAGATATCTATATGTTTGCTTTCATGTTTCCTATAATATGCAGCTTCTTGATTTGAGCTCTTGTGGTGGCATATCTCATGTGGTGGCATATCTCAAGATATTATTACTGAAGTGTTAAAGAGATGTCCTAAGATTTGGCGTTTGAACTTAGCTTTCTGCTCGCAACCTAAGCTATTTTTTATCAATTTTGAAGTTCCCAAACTAGAAGTGTTAAACTTGTCACATTCAAGAATTGATGATGAAGTATTGTATGCGATCTCAAACTTTTGCCCTCAGCTTCAGCAACTGAACCTGGAACGTTGTTATGACTTATGATGTCATGGAGAAAGGAGTGAAGCTGCTGGTAGAAAAATGCACACAACTGAGAGAGATTAATTTGCGATATTGTTGTGAAGTGTCTACTAATATTGTTGCTTGGATGATATTTTTGAGGCCTTCATTGAGAAAAATAATGACTCCGCCTAATTTTCGTGCTTGTGATGATGATAGGAAGCTCCTCTCTAGACGATGTCTGGTTTGCTAGTATTATGTAACTGCTTTGTTCGAGTGTTAGTTTTTAATCGAAAATGTGACATTTAATAGTTGTTATTTGAATAGTACATTTTGCAGTAGTGTTGCAAGTGTGATATGTCTATCCTCAATTCCTGGGTGACATAAAATGAAAGCAAGTGAATTGGGGTAAAAAGAGGCTCTCGCAAGATGAAAAATGAGTACTCTGGGCCCAATCGCAAGATGCAGTGTCGCAGCTCTGTATTTTTTAGCAGTGTCGCAACTCTGTGTATAAACGTGTGTATTTTTTAGCTGCCAAGGAACTATATTAGATGATTAAAGGTTAAGGTAGCAAGCTTAGAATCACACTCCAACCAAAGATAATTCCAATTTTTTTCATAAGCTATTTCAATGGCAAGAATAACTGCTATTATCTCAGGTAAAGAACATTTGCGACACCAATGTTTGCAGCAAAACAGCCTAAATTTTGACTAAGATGATTCCTAAAAATTCCTCCATAGGCTGCATGACTAGGGGAGCCTAAAGCAGTGCGATCAGTGTTCCTTTTAATCCGGTTGAGAATTGGAGTATGCCAAATAAGTTATTTTATCACCAATCAAGGAAACTTGTTTGAGATATAATTGATTATGATCATAACTTTTCAATGTATAGATATAATTGATTCCAAGGTAAATAAAATGTCAAAGGAAACTCAGATGCATTTAATTTGCAGAAAAAATAAGGGACGTGATAAATTTTTTTTGTACTATGTTTGATTTTAAATATGCATAATCATAATCTCATAATCATCAAAATAAAATCAAGAAAGAAAGAATCATAATATTAAATTGTTTCTTGATTTATCGTTTCTTCATAGTAATCATCATATGCATAATTGGAAGGCAACTCTGAGTGCAAAGTAAATTCCTAATAATCACCACCATATAATTCTTGGTTGAAAACATAAACAAACAAAACTTATCTATTTGTTTCACCAAATATATTTCATTTTAAGCAAAAAGTTAAAGCACATATTCAAACAGTGAAGGTACGACATCCAAATTAGGTTGACACTCCTGCACTAACAACTAAATTGCAGCACCATATCCAAATCCAAATATTATTAAAAGAAAAACTAAATAACAATTCTACACAATCAACAATGATTAAATCAATAGCATCAAAGTAAGACTTCCCTAATAGACATTGTACCACAATTTCAGAATCCATTCAATCACCACATTACTCATTTGTTGTTCCTTGATCCATTGGATGCACCATCTAAGTCCTGTAGCTTCAACTGCTACAACCTTGTCTCCACATTAGTTACAACAAAATATTTGTTTCTCCAATTGGAAGAAGACTTTCTTTATAAGTTAAAGTTCTCCAAAATATAGCTTCTTCGCAATCAAGCTCTTCAATCATCTGGGTACTTAAATTGAAATAGATTAATTTGCGGCCTTCTTTTCTAAAGAATATATCTCCTTTTTTTCCAGCTCCGATAGGACGGCCAATGGAAGGTACATAACAAATAATGAAGAGTTTCATCCATGATTCATTCACTCCAATCTCACCTAAAATTGATATATGAAAAGTATTCAATTGTGTGTAATTTGATATTAACGCAACAAATCCATTTAACACTGCCAAGCCATTCTCTGCGGATTCAATATCCAAACTATCATCATCCTCCGGAGATATGAGTGTTGTAAGAAATACATCATTGCTTAGGTCAAACGACAACAAATATAATGGATAATCTTCATCAATAGAAGATTCATTTTCACCCCACCAGTGACACATTCCATCCAGGAACACTCCATCAACTTCATAATTTGTAGGTATATCAAACTTAAATTTCCTCCAGGAATTAGTTCGTAGACTATATACCTCCCAAAATGGACCAAAAGATATATCTCCTACCGAAGAAAAATCAACGTCATCACAATCGCTTTTTGGATCACACGATACCAATTGTATCACCTTATAGTCGTCATTAACGGAATCATAACCAAAATCATAACCATATTGATCAATATCAACATTCATATATGGTACAGACTCACTGGGGCTGGTAGGAATTACCTTGAACTCTTTAGTTGTTGGGTTCCACAGTACAACTCGTTTATTTGGTTCAGATTTACTAATTAGACAAAGAATTCCATTGATATTACCAGATCCAGAAATATAAAAATCAGGGTCATCCTCTTCAAATGGATTGGGAAAATCTAATAGAGTCTTATTCTCATACCTCTCACCGGAAAGACAATACAACATATGTTTATCATGGAAATGAATAAGGTTATCCTTATGTAGGAGAATAGATGTATCGTCATAATAAGATGAATTATTAGATAAAAAGTTGTTTTGAAAAAAGCTCATGAAATATGGGTTTTTAGGCAAGAGGGACCAAGATTTGCGTACACATCCAAACCGATTCAATGATTTCAAAGACAATTTTGATAAAATAGAAAATGCCAGATCATCGGGTATGTCATAGCTAACCTTTTTATTTTGAACGGCCATAGAAATGGGTGGACAGAGGTCGGATCTGGTTGGATCTGGTCGGATCTACAATGAAGTTATACGAAAGCAATAGAGATCGAATGTATGGATGCGAGGATAGGCGTGAAGTGAAGGGTGGGGCCGTGTGGTGCGGTGGGTGTTAGTGTTTCTTCTTTCTCGGTGCTGGGGCTCGAATCGAGTTTCTCAAGCTTGACGATTGAAACCTCAACCAAGTGACCTCTCGAGAGACAGGCGGTGGGTGTTAGTGTTTTGACACAAAGCAAGAGAGATGGAATATGTGAATTCACTTTTCAGTTTTCACTTTTATTTTTTTGAAATGACGTCTTCTCTTTTAATGCTTGTTAATATATGGATTATGAGTCGATCGGTATAGGCTACCGCTAGGCCAAAAAACATGGAGTGGACTGACCCACACTTATCCATCTTAAACTATCTATTGGACTTGTGTGACCCGCTTGTTTTGGTTTTTGTTGGCCCGATTTCGATTATATTGTCCATCTCCATACTCTTTAGGGTTTGGATGTGATTGTTAGCGGCATAGTGAAATTAAGCGTTGTTTTTATTTTCTAGAGTAAACAAACCACTTTAGAAATTGGATTTATAAAAAACAACATAATTAATCTTCTTATTTATAAATTTAACTTTTTGAAGGTAAATTAAATAATATTATATGACAAAGATTTTTTTTTTTGATATGTTAATGTCATATAAGCAACTCTAAAAGATAACGTGCATGAGTCAAAGCGTGTTTGATCTCGAACCAGATTTCAGTGCAGTCAAAAGTTTTATGCAGTCAGTCATCATGGTCGTTCGATCAAAATCAGACGGCCATGATTTGATCATAGATATTTTTAATATGAAATAAACTGCAATTTTCATACGTCTGATCTTGATCGGACGGATACAAATATACTGAATGCATGACAGCACATAAAATCAACTGCATTTAATCCATTTCCTTTGATCTCATTGAATCTTTATTGAGCATTAAATATTATGAGATAACACTCCTTATTGTTCATTAGCTCAATTGTAAGATCAAGATGGATGATGTGTCCATAATCAGCAGACTTGCCAACTACATGTCAAGGTTGTTGTATCTTCACGTTTCTTATTGTACTTCATATATTCACCACCTTTTTGACACACTAACACAACAAATATTTTTCTAATTTTTTCCCAATATCAGATGCTAAAACAACTACAAATCATAACTTCTCTACTTTATTATGCACCCGTACAATCCTCTCATCTCGTGAAGTAAATGTCTTTTCAGTCGTGAACTGTACGCAAAAATCAACTTCAAGATCCACAACTTTAGGTTCTATGTTTGGCTTCGCATCGACTTTATATTTATGTTTGGCTCGCATCAAACTTAAGTTCTTTGTTTGATTTTATCAGAACTAAGAAAGGAAAACATAGAGAAGCTAAAGATGAATCAATTATTATTTTTGATTTAAAATGAAATGTAGTACACATGACACTATTTATAGTATCAATACAACTAATACACTTGTATCAATAATACTTGTATTCTACAACTAGCACAAATACTGTATACTAAAAGTATAATACAAAAGTATCTTAATAGCCTTCCTCAAGCTTAGGCTCATATATGTCTAAGAGACCAAGCTTGGATATAAAGGAATTGAACTTGACAGTGGGTAAGGCTTTGGTTAAACAATCTGCAAGTTGATCATCAGTAGATATAGGAAGCAACCTTAGTAATCCTTGTTGCACCTTTTCACGCACAATGTGACAATCTATTTCCAAATGTTTGGTGCGCTCATGAAATACCGGATTTGAGGCTATGTGAATAGCACTTTGGCTGTCACAGTAAATAACTGGAGGTTTGCTGCAGACAATGTTAAGATCTTTCATCAAATATGTCAACCAAAGTAATTCACAGGTAGAAGTAGATAAGGCTCTGTATTCAGCTTCTGAAGAAGATCTGGATACAGTCAATTGCTTCTTTGCCTTCCAAGAGATGAGAGAGGAACCAAGGAAGAAGCAATACCCAGTTGTAGATCTTCTTGTTTCTATGCATCCTGCCCAGTCAGCATCAGAAAAACCCAGAATTTGCATTTCTGAATGTTTAGGAAATAACAAACCTCTGCCAGGATTATGCTTAAGATACCTAATAACTCTGCAGGCTGCAGTGTAGTGAGCCATTGTTGGCTTGTGTAGAAATTGACTAAGTTGCTGAACTGCAAAACTGATATCAGGTCTTGTGTTTGTTAAGTATAGAAGCCTTCCAACCAATCTTCTATATGTTGATACATCTTCATAAAGTTTGCCAGTATCATTGTGAAGTTTCACTGCAGGATCTAATGGAGTGGGAGCAGGTTTTGAGCCTAAAAATCCCGAGTCCTTGAGCAAGTCAAGGCAGTACTTTCTCTGAGAAACAGTAATACCCTCCCTTGATTTGGCAACCTCCAAACCCAAAAAATATTTCAAATCACCAAGATCCTTGATTTTGAATTTGGAATCCAAAATGCTTTTGATTCTTACAAACTCAGAAAGGTCAGTGCCTGCCAATATTATATCATCCACATAGACTAGCAGGGCAGTGAAATGAGAATCAGTTTGGAGAGTGAAAAGGGAATAATCTGAGGTAGATTGCCTGTACCCTTCTTGTAGCAACAAAGATGTCAATTTTTCATACCATTTTCTACTGGCTTGTTTAAGGCCATATAAACTTTTGATCAGTTTACAAACTTGATTTGGCTTGGGAGGAGTAACACCTTCAGGCACAGCCATGTATACATCCTCCTGCAATTCCCCATGAAGGAATGCATTATTGACATCTAGCTGGTGTAGAAACCAACCCTTGACTGAGGATACAGCTAGGAGCAACCTCACAGTAGTAAGCTTAGCAACTGGGGAGAAGGTATCAAAAAAATCTAGACCCTCAACTTGGGTGTAACCCTTAGCAACAAGCCTTGCTTTGTACCTTTCAACACTCCCATCAGCTTTGTATTTCACTCTATAAACCCATTTACTGCCTATGGGTTTGGCATGAGGTGGCAAATCAACAAAAGACCAAGTACCTGTCTGACTTAGTGCAGCTAACTCATCATTCATGGCCCTTTGCCAACAATCAAATTTTACAGCTTCTGAATAAGATTTAGGCTCAATAGTGTGTGTAAGTGAAACTGTATATGCATGAAATTTAGATGACAAATTATCAAGAGTATGATAATCAGAGATGGGATACAGGGCACCAGATGATGAATGATTTGAAGAACCATGGGAGGAATTGCATATATAATCTAGCAGATAAGAAGGAGAGGTTCTTTGTCTAGTGGGTCTGGGAGATGATGAAGGAATAGGAGTGATTGTTGGCTCAGGTAAAGTTGATGTAGGCTCAGATAAAGTAGTAGTAGGCTCAGGTAAAGTTGATGTAGGCTCAGTTAAAGTAGATGCAGGCTCAGGTAAAGTGTTGGACAAGGTAAGGTCACAATCAGGTAAAGCATCTGTGTTGGGATTAGCAGATAAATGAATATTAGGGTCAGGAATAGTGTTTTCAGGGATAGGGTTCTCAGAAACAGGTTTAGGTGTAGAGGTTGGATGAGAGAGAATTTCATTAGGTTCAGAAGTGAAAGAAGTGTGATAATGCCAAACAGGTCTAGTAGAGGTTGTATAGGGTAAAATGTGATCATGGTGAATGACATTTCTTGACACAAATATTTCCTTAGTGTTGAGATCATAAAGTATAAGCCCTTTAACACCTTGCTTGTACCCTAAGAAAATACATTTTCTACTCCTAGGTTCAAGTTTAGTTCTATGACTAGTTAAGGTAGAAGCATAGGCTAGAGAACCAAACACCTTTAGATGTTCTAAGGAGTGAACCTGTCCATGTAATATCTCATAGGGAGATTTATGGTTTAACACAGTGGAAGGTAACCTGTTGATTAGGTAAGCAGCATGTTGTATGGCAAATGACCAAAAGGATTTAGGTAGGTTAGCTTGAAAAAGAAGGGCTCTGCCAACATTCAATAGGTCTTGGTGTTTTCTTTCAACCCTAGCATTTTGTTCAGGTGTTTCAACACAAGAGGTTTGGTGTATAATCCCTTTTGAAGAATAAAAGTCAGGGATATTGAATTCAACACCATTGTCACTTCTTATTATTTTAACTTTGGTATTGTGTTGTGTTTCAATTTGATTAACAAAAGCTATCAGTTTAGACCTAGTATCAGATTTGTTTTTCATTAACATAGCCCAAGTGAACCTACTATGATCATCAACAATGGTTAAAAAATAAGAAAAACCATGTATAGACTTTGTAGCAATAGGACCCCAAATATCACAGTGTAAAGTATCAAAAGGAGCAACAGCTTTATTTATACTATTATTGAAAGGAAGTTTCTTTTGTCGTGCAAGGTGACAAATGTCACATACACCTTTATTATCTACAACAATGTAAGGAAATCTAGTGTGTAAATGATTCATTCTACCAAGAGAAGTATGACCTAGTCTAAAATGCCACAAGGCTTTATTTGGTATGGTAGTGATAGATTCAGTTCCAATGGTATTGTGAGCTTGTCCTGTCTTATCTGCAAGCTTAAGGTAGTATAAGCCTTCAATCATGTCAGCAGAACCAATCATCATCTTGGTAGCCTGATCATGGATAAAGCATTTTTGACCATTAAACTTGACTGAATACTTAGTCAAGGCACATATTTGAGACACAGACAAGAGATTCACAGAAAAATTAGGAATGTATAGTACATTATGTATGATGAAACTAGATGAGAATTTTACAGTTCCTGTGTGTTTAGCTAAGACATAATTTCCATTTGGTAGTTTGATTTTGATAGGAGTAATTTCTTTATAAGAAAGAAACCACTGAAGAGAGTTGCACATGTGATGGCTAGCACCAGAATCAAGTATCCAAGAACCTAAGCTACATGCATGAAGAGAAGGAAAAGAAGAATTACCTGCATTCACTGATGGAAGACCAGTGAGATTAGTGGAGCCAACCTGATTAGAAGCCATGTCATTTGAATCGTGACTAGGGAATGAATTTTGAAGTAGAGCAATGAGCTGAGAGGCTTGATCCTGAGTGATTACAGGTCCTGCAGATGATGATGCTGAAGAATCTTCAATGCCTCCCTCAAGAGCAGCATTATTTGCAGAAGATTGGCGTCGCAAGTGAGGTGGAAGTCCATGTTTCTTGAAGCAGTTGTCAACAATATGATTGTCTCTTCCACAATAAGAGCATTTGCGAGGAGTTGAAGAGGAACCTTTGGATTTTGCAGCATTCAAGAGAGCCTTGGACTCATCAGTTACAGAGAAATTTCCTTGACGCTCATGTTGAAGAACCATGGAAAACACTTTATTGAGAGGAGGTAGAGGATCATTGAGAAGAATTTGAGACTTCACCATGGAGAAATTCTCGTTGAGCCCGGTGAGGAATCGAATAGTATAGAGTAAAAGATGATTGGAGCGAGCTAGACGCATCGATTCACAAGTACAACGATTGCGACAGCTACAATTTGGAATCGGAAGATAGATCTCAAGTTCTTCCCAAAGGAGCTTGAGGTCAGAGTAGAATTCAGTAACAGTGCGTGAATCTTGTTTCAACGCATAGAGTTCTTGCTGCAATTCAGCAATACGAACTAGGTCAGCTTGAGCAAAACGTTCGCGAAGATCTTGCCAAACGTCGATAGCGTTTTCCATGAAAATGAGGGATTGTGCAATAGAATCGGAGACGGAATTAAGAATCCATGAGTGAACTAACATGTTGCAGCGATTCCAAGCTCTGAAGGACGGATCAAATTGATCGGCGGGAACCGGAATGCTGCCGTCAACAAATTCAAGTTTGAGCTTGCCGCCAAGAGCGCGGCGCATAGAGCGGTGCCAAGAATGAAAGTTGGAACCGGTAAGAATGGGAGAAACCTTGACGGAAGAAGGTCCGTCGCCGGGATGAACATAGTAAGGGGAAGATTGATCGGTAGAGGGATCCTGAGGAGGAGGCGGTGCTACACGCGGTGGCATTGTGCCGGAAAAGTTTGTTGAGAAACGGTTACAAACGGTTAGAAACGGTTAGGTAAGAAAATAGTAGATAACTGATAAGCTAGCTTAAAGTGATCCGACTTATAGCAAATAGCTCAGCGAATAAGTTAACTGTTTGAATTTGTAGTATTTAGTAAAATTAGCAGTTTAACTAGTTTAAAAGTTTGAAATAACATAAAAAAAATATTTAATTTATATTTAATTTTTTTTAAGTAAGATGGTAGGATAAAATTGAAAAAAAAATGATAAACTATAAACTTATAAGGTATTTAACGTTTAAAAAATAAATTATAAAATAAAATAAAATAAATATAAACTCTTTTTAAAAAAGATTTATCAAACAAGACTTTTTTGTCGTATGAACTATAAGAGCTTACCAAACAGAGCCAATCAAACCGAAACAGCCAACAGAGATTTGAGGATTGCGCGCTAAAGCTGAACAATTGACAACATAGGTTCTTGTTTCTCTCTTCCCAATTCCTCAAAGTTTTCATTTTTACTTTAAATTTTTTATTTTTTCTATTGGGTCATGCTCTATTTGTTTTCATTTCTGAACCTGTTCCAACTTCATCTCTGGTTTGGTTCTATTTCATAATTCAATTTCATTATTTCATAATGTTGAATTTCCCATTTCAATTTCACAAACCTGTTACTTGCTGTCTTAACAAACTTGGTTTCTGCTCTTTTGTTGCTCATACGAATGTTTGTAATAACTACCTTAGCAACAACATTGTTTTCTTGTCACAACAACCAAATTGTTATGTTCCCTCAATTGGGTCATTAGGGTTTCATGATTCCACTACAGCACTTATGTCTAAGGACAATATTGTTCCTACTGTTGTTGACTTTGGTCTTCCTCAACAAAATGTTGATGATGATAATGATGATGTTGTTGTTGATGACGACGATGATGATAATGATGTTGTTGATGTATATGATGAATATAATGATGATGGTGGTGTTTATGGTGATGAAGGAAGAGAGGAATTTGATTCATTTTTTGTGTCAAATAAGAAATTGGGTCCCTTGGGGGAAGTGGAAGAAGATGGTGTTTTAAGAGAAGATGTCGATGTGTCTTTTGCGGCCGACAAGGAATTGCGACACCAGGGTTCGAATGAGGATGGAACTCTTTTTTTGGAGGAAATGGATGAGAATGTGTTATCTAATAGGATTTTGGAGCTTAGTAGAACTAATAAGATTAGGAGTGCAATGGAATATTTTCGGTCTATGGAAATGTTTGGTCTTTGTCCGAATATCCATGCCTGCAATTCTCTTTTGTCTGGTCTTTTGAGAAATGGGTTGTTCGAGGATTGTTTTAAAGTGTTCGACTTTACAAAAGAGAAAAGGATAACTACAAGGCATACTTATAGTTTGATTCTTATGGCATGTGCGAAAGCTCAAGGATGTGATTCAGCCCTTGAATTTTTCAGAAAACTAGAAAGGGATTGTGATGTAGGGAAAGATTTTGATGCAGTTGTTTACAACACCATGATATCGATTTGTAAGGAGGTTGATAATTGGAGTGAAATAGAGAGGTTATGGAGGAGTATGAAGGAAAATGGGTGTGCTCGAACGCTGGTTACTTATCGATTGTTAATTAATAGTTTTGTACGATGTAACCAAAGTGAGCTTGCACTTTATGCTTACCATGAAATGGTTCAAAGTGGATTTGAACCAAACAGCAATATATTAAATTCCATCATTTGTGTATGTGCTAAGGAGGGAAAATGGGACGATGCATTGAATATCTTTCGGAAAATGTTGACAGGTGACTTCAAACCGAACTTAGTTGCATGCAATGTATTGATTAACTCACTTGGAAGAGAAGGGAAACTCAAACTAGCATTTCAGGTCTACAATACAATGAAATCGTTGGGTCAAAAACCTGATGCGTATACATACAACGCTCTAATGAGTTCTCTCAACAAGGCCAATAAGCAAAGTGAAGCTCTCCGGCTTTACAAGCAGATCGAAAGAAATCAAATGGTTGAATTCAATAAACAGTTATACAATACTGTTTTAATGTCTTGCTCGAAGCTTAGATTGTGGGGTAAAGCTGTTGAAATTCTGTGGCAAATGGAAGCTACCGGAATGTCAGATTTGACAGTTTCGTATAACCTTGTTATCCGGACTTGTGAGCATGCGAGGAAGCCGAAAATTGCTTGGCAGGTTTATGAGCATATGGTTCACCAGAAGTGCAGTCCAAACATATTTACTTATCTTTCTATAATAAGATGCTGCACTAAAGGATATCTCTATGACGAATTAGAAGAAATCCTAAATGTGAGTAAAAAGCATTTTTCAAATTTCTTAGCAATATTTGTCTATGTCTAGTTTGTTATTAAACTGCGGTTAATCCGTTAAAATTGTAGAATAACTTATCTATCTCATTTTCTGGTATCTGGCCTGACAAATATTTGACATCCTTAATGTTTGTTCCTTCTGCAGAAGATTGAGCCAAACGCCGCTCTTTATAATGCTGCTGTTCAAGGGATGTGTTTACGTGGCAAGTTTGACTTGGCAAATGAGGTTTACACAAAAATGCTAGAGCACGGTCTTGAACCTGATCTCAAAACACGAGTATTATTGCGTCCTAAGATAAGGAAATAATTTACCAATTGTTATTGACTAACATAACAGAAGATTAAAAGTTTACTGTAAGTCTGCAACAACTGTATAGTTACCATCTGCACTTCTTTTTCTTCTATGTTCCTCTGAGTTATGTAAGAAACTCTTCTTTTTAAATATTTATGTAGATGATGTAAATGCTCAAATTATTATATTTTTTTCCGTGATATGTTCATGACTTCATTTCCTAGACTTAGCCGGTGTCTCTCGTGCAACTAGTTTCTGCAGCATTAGTGTTGGTTCTGTAAAGCTTTTTCTCCGAAACGCATTCTTCTTTTAAATATTTCATAAGCATGTGCTCTTCCTTTTAGTTTTTCTTATGATACATGGTTTAAGGTTCAATAGTCGCTGGCGTGTCTTATGGTAATTTATTTGATAAAACTATATGCTGTGTCTATATTTAACACATTATTGTCAAATAGTGGCTATAGAATAGCCGAATTTGTATTAATCTCTATTGGTCTGTGATATGCTTTTTATTTCAGTGTTGTCAAATAGTAGCTATAGTTGAACTATAGCATTGTAGTGTAGTACATTTTGAACAAACCGCTACTTTACGCAATCCATAACACTCATTTAAGGCACCCCTAAGGGAAAAAAATTTCATTGATATCTAAGGGGAAAAAAATTCATTGATATCGTTGTAGTATGAAAACACTAGTTTTCACTTGCTTGTGTTTGTTCTAAATTGGATATGTTTGGATTGATTTATCTGAGTTTATGTACTGATATTAGCACTTGGGAGACTGTTTAGTAGAACTTGTGAAAATAGCTTCTAACATGTTCATAAGCTGTTTTCAACTTATTTTCATAAGCTCTCCAAGGTAGCTTTTAAAAACAATTTATATATATACAAAAATAATTTAACTTTATTTCAACATTCGTTATGGAAATGTCTTATACATAAGCACTTATCATAATAAGTTGCAAATTATGTTATAAGGCTGATTTTAGTGCAAAATATTTACCTTTTTATGTTCTTATTCACCATTAGTTTCTGTGAGCACCTTACACACAAATTATTCCATAAATTTTACTCATAACTTTGTTGTTTTTCATTATCACTATCTTTCTTCACTATCTGTTGCTGACAAAATTGCTTTATCCCCTTATCTTCTTTATTTACTCCGTCCATGTTTGTTGTTCAAGCTTCTACATGGTTTCCAAGTCTTTATTCCTTATCCTTCTACATAAATGTAGAGTGTAATCTCTCGAAATAATTTATATCTATTTAATGGATTGACATCTCCCACATATGTCTTTTCATATGCTGAGGTTAGGAATCGAACATTTGATCAAATGATTAAGGGACTCGTGTCACACCACATTGGTTTAGCATTCTTTCCAACTTTTTTTATAAGATTGGCATAAATTTTGAGTTTATGATGAATTGGCCAATTATTTTATCACTTTTTTTTGTTTTCACCACCAGTTTAATCTGGTTCGGGGGTCAGTTCTGGCATCAAGTGGTTCCAACTCCCTCCGATTGCAGCCGTGGGGGATTATTCATGACTTACTTTACTCCAATATTTAATGTATGAGTTTCTTATTTCCTCCTTTAATTATGTTATAAACTGTTACATGCGTTAATACCTAAATTTTTACAATATAAGTTTTGCTTGTGATGAACAACTTACTACATTAATTAATAGTCATTTAAGTCTATGAAACACGTTTCTTACAATAAAACAAGTTGTAAAGTAATAGCCGTTAAATAAAAGCATAATAATTCATTTTACTTTAAACTTTTTTGACTTTCATTACATGAAAAACAAAACCAACTCATTTTACCAAACCCACTTTCTCCAAAAACATGTCTAATTTAAAACCTATATTAGCAAATGATTCCAATACCAATTTTAATGAGCTTGAGTGGGTGATTAAAATACGTGAATCCTTAGACAAAGATCTTGAAGATGATGGTGAATTTTTTGTGTCTATTTTCAATGTACCTAAGTCACTTATGGCTAGTGATCCATATTCTTATATTCCTCAACAAGTTGCAATAGGACCTTACCATTTTTGGAGGCAAGAGTTATATGAAATGGAGAGATATAAGATTGCTTCAACAAAAAGATTCCAAATTCAATTACATGATCTCAAGTTAGAACATATAGTTGACCAATTGATAAGGTTAGAACATAGGATTAGATCATGTTACCATAAGTATTTAAATTTTAATGTTGAAACATTGATGTGGATGATGGTTGTTGATGCCTCATTTTTATTAACATTCCTAGAAGTTTACACCATTCAAGATGAAACAATGATGCTAAGTTTTTCTTCAAGGATGTCACACTTGATTGATTTTGGAGGGAGGAAATTAGGTCATAATGCAATCTTGAAGGATATAGTAATGCTTGAAAATCAAATCCCTTTATTTATTTTGAGAAAGATGTTGGAATATAAATTTACATCACTTGAATTAGCAGATGAAATGCTAATTTTAATGTTTATAGGATTGTATAAAGAGATTTCTCCTATCAAAGTGGTCGAACAGGATTATCCAGATATCGTTTTCTCCGAATGTGTGCATTTGCTAGATTTTTTGTATAACATGATTGTGCCTAAATTGGAAGAAGAGTCGGAAATAGTAGAATCTGATAATCGGAAAAAAGACAACGAAGACAATGAAAAACCGTGTGTGCTCTATGTTAAGAAATTTTTATGTGAAATTTGTAGGTTGCTTTCGAAATTGGCAACGACATTAGTAAGCTTATTTAAGAAACTCAAGCAATGTAGAGCCATGAAAGTTATTACTTGGTTGCCTTGGACAATAATTTTGAACCTTCCTGGGATGGGAATCATAAAGCAACCGATCGAATACTTCATATTCTCTCAAGAAAAAGAAGCTACCAAAGCAGGAAATGAGAATTTAAACTCAGATGATATCACTAACGAATCACTATTAATCGATGAAATAACTATTCCTTCGGTTACAGAACTCTCAAAATCAGGAGTTAGGTTCGTAGCTACTAAAGGAGATATAGCAACTATTAGGTTTGATGTGAAAACATCAACACTTTACCTCCCAACAATTAGTTTAGATATAAACACTGAAGTGTTCATGAGAAACTTAGTTGCTTATGAAGCATCAACTGCATTAGGGCCATTAGTTTTCGCGCGTTACACCGAGCTGATGAACGGAATCATAGACACCGAAGAAGATGCAAGGATTCTTAGAGAAAAAGGGGTTATTTTGAACCACTTGAAGAGTGATCAAGAGGTAGCTAACTTGTGGAATGGAATGAGCAAGTCCATTAAATTGACAAAGGTTCCATTCTTGGATAAGGTCATTGAAGATGTTAACAAGCATTATAATGGTAATGTGAGTATCAAAGTTTGGAAATTTATGAAGGTTTATGTGTTTGCTTCATGGCAATTTTTAACATTCCTTGCTGTCATTTTTCTCTTGTTTTTGATGTCATTGCAAGTCTTCTGTTCTTTCTATAGATGTAATGCTAGAAATCGTGTTAAGGTGATTAGATGAATCACTTGAGGAATTATTTTTTTTTTGCTCAACTCAAAGTTTTAGTGCATTTTTTTTTCTTTCTATTTTTGAAACAAATAGTTGTAAAATTTTAGTCATTGATTATATAAACAATATCTGATGTCTTATATATTTTGATAAAAGTAATGCATTGGAGGAAAATATAGGTGCATGTTCATGTGATGCCAAATTGTTAAAGTAGATTTTTTTTTTTTAGCATTGTCACAAGGTCCTACAATGGCCAAGATGACATCAATTACTATAATCACCTGCACAAACAAACATCAAATATGACACTAATTAACAGACACATAGACAAAATGAAAGTGATTGATTTATAACATCAAGTTTCGATATGGATAGTCAATATTGGACACACATTCAATCTGAAATGTCAGTGCTACATAGATAATCAATCATTTATGCCCCGAGGTTGGGAAAAATGAGAAAGCCAACTATTAACACAAATACTTTACACATCTAAAAATTTCAAAAATATAGTAATTTTTTTCTCTTGTCCAATTCAAGAACTAAACCATTCTTACATAGTACATTCCTTCACTCAATACAATACATACAAATGCCAACAAAAAGGTCTACTACATCTTTTAGAACAAATCAGGGAAAGAGAGTATTACTCAACAAGAACCAATATAACAACTATAACGGAATTCGCAAAATAAAAACGAGGCTGAATACGTTTTGCAGGCCTCGACACTTTCTGAAGCAATTTTGTACACAGGGTAGCTTCTATGTTTATTCAAAATCGACGACTCATGAGACCTTCTCAGAAAACCCTGATTTTCTGACTGACCAAACTTTCCACGGCCAATTCAGTTCCTTTCGTCAAGAACTGTGACCATCATTCACGTTTAGTTTTGTTCTGCTTGATCAATGCATAGGCGTCACTATATATAGCCACAATGTTTGAGAAGACAGCTAGGATTATCAAAACGACACATAGAATCTTGTCCGATCTAGTTGCTATGTTGTAGCGGTCCCTGCGTGGTTAAAAAGACAGTGGAAGACAAGTCAATTTAGTAAACAGCAAAAGAATCAACATACAAATTTCACACAATTTCGATCAAATGACCAGGGTTGTCAATCACGGATTGCAGTAAACCGTAGTTCATTCATATTCTCCTAGTCGCTATGCAACAGTGCTATAGCAATATAGCTGCTATCTGACAACATTTTATACTAAATAACGTATCACAAAACAATAGTGATTTGTTCAAATTTATCTGTGCTATAGCGCAACAGCGCAGCTATTTAACAACACTGCAAATTATGATGAGCAATATTCAACACTTGAGTAAATTAATCAAGCAAGTTTATCCCATCAAGATTTTTAATCTTTTCTTTCAGATATTATCTGAAGACAAAATAATCACTTTGGAGAACTAAATCCATTACTGAACAGAAATTCAATGAGAAAACTTACTTAAGAGTGATGGCAGCTGGAAAGATGAATCCTATACAAACTGCAGCAGTTGCTCCAGTGAACTGGAAAGCATCCCAAATGCTAGGTATGAAATTTGCTCCGAGGAAGATAACACCGATAAGGGCAACAGTCATTGATGCAAATCTGAAGTTATCTAGAACCAAAGGTCTTGACTTAGGGAAGAGAAGACCGTCTATATTGAGTCGCAATGGAAAAAAGACAACCGGAAATACAAGCATGAGGTGCGCAGCATAGCTAATACGAACAGCATCATTGAGCAAAGAACCAAAAGGAATTCCAAGATCAGCATCGAAATTTGCAAGCACATCATCAAGAGTTCCTTCGCCAAATAAAAGGAAGCCAAAGAAGCTTATCATTAAGTACACAGATGAGCATAGACCGAGGGCAGTACGTACAACGCCTTGCATCTGTGAGTTGTCCTCGAGCTCATTATCTATGCTGTGAACTGCAGAAAAAAGAGAAAACATACAAGACTCGTGTAAACAGATAGCTAACTGTAATAATGATATTCACACAAAGTCTGAAACTTTTGCAGCGGCTACCAAAGGCTATTGTTAAGTAACACGCATGGTTCAAAATTTCTAATACCACTTCAAGCAACTAAGAATCTTGCATTTAGGGTAGTTTGGATGGACTTGTTTGAACTTACCTACTAAGATAAACAATGGTGAGAATATTTGGGAGGGCTTATGTAAATAGATTGTGACATGTCTATAATCTGTTTTCAGCTTATTTCCATAAGCTATATAGAGTAGCTTATGAAAATAACACATCTTATATTAAAGCAGTTTAACTTATTTTATCTTTTGTTATGAAATAGCTTATACATAAGCACTTATATGGTAAGAAGCGCTTAGGTAAGCTGTTTATCCAAATAGATACTTGATGTTATCATTGAACAAAGGATATGACCATTTGAATGAACAAATTTTAGGGTCACCTCATTCGGATTTTCAATACCTTTTATAAGTTAAGTTCCCATAAAAAACATTAAAAAAAAAAGTCTAATGAGGAATAATTTCACATAAAGAATCAAATAAAATGTGTACCATTGTAGTGGCAGATATAAGCAGTCACAAACACAGGAACCACAGTGAATAGGTTAAAGATTGATGTTGCATCAGTAACAGCTGGGAAGAGTCTAGGCATGGTAATGCCTCCACTTATAATCTTGACAACAGAAATTCCGACAGCAATGACAAGAAAAACTACCGCCAGTGCAACGGAAAGGGCAGATGTGAATCTCAACGAATCTGCAACCACAGAGCATACATGTAAAACCTCAACGCATTTATTGCAAGTCCAATAGATCAAATAAGACCTTGCTCATGTTTTAACTTGAAACAAAATAATATAATGTTTAAGGCTATTAATATTAGCAATTGAAATACAAGATCTATGAGGGTTCAGAGAAAAATAACTTTATGTCTACCAAGTCATGTTATGTTATCAAGGTTCAAACAAATGATAATAAACTAACAACCTGTGAAGCACTAACCATAGACATAGGATACAACATTGACACTAACACGTAGACACCGACAATAATTTGAAAAAATTGAAGATATTGAATGTAACCATGTGCATCATTGTTGTGTCAGTGTTGGATACCGACAAATGTCGGACAGACCCTGAATACGCCTTCAATCTGAAGTGTAGGTAACAACTATTTCTACCACAAAAAAGCCATTTTCAATGCATGACCAAAATGTATAACAGAAAAATTTAAGTTATTAACATACAATTATTGAGAAAACACAACGAATCTCAAGCCTTAATGGTGATTTAAATTGGTTTTAACACTTGCAATAGATACACTAATATTTAATTTGGTGACAACAACTCTTGTAGTCGTGCCTTGTTATCATTTATCAAAACTAAAACAAAATGACACCAAATAACCATTTTTCTTGTTATTTCAAATAAAGGAATAACACTCACCAATCCGCTTAAAGCTTGCGAGGGGTGCAAATACAGCAACCGTAGTAAGAAGGACGATAAATGTCCGTCCGGTCCACCAGTGCACGCCAAACCATCCTTCAAGGATACCATAGTGATGTTCTCCGCTTGATGATGTTCCAGAAAGCACATCACCTGCATAGTGAACAATAAGAAACTAATTAGACAACCTAAACCCTTGCTAATAGAGATCGAAGCTTAACAAAATTAAGGGACTGTTTGGATTAACTTATTTGAGCTGGTCTACTAGCATAAGGACTTGTAGGACTGTTTGAGAGAGCTTATGGAAACAGTTTATGCCATGTCCATAAGTTGGATTTTCAGCTTATCTCCATAAACTCTACAGAAGAATAACTTTTGAAAACAGCTTATATGAAATCAGTTTGACGTTATTTTATCTTTTCTTATAAAAATAGCTTATGCATAAGTACCTATATGATAAACACTTATGCTGTAAACACTTAATTAAGTTGTTTATCCAAATAGAAGCCTAAACCTATGATAATAATGAACTTCTTCCCAAATATATTTAGCTACTAAAATTAAAGGATGGTCATAGTCTCGTACCAATTATAATCATGTAAACAATCAGCACACCAATGTTATTAACGATAACACAAATTTGTGCCAAAGCTTTTCCGTATTTCCCAAAGGAATCACCCATCAAACCAGCATATGAAACAGATTTCCCTGCCCTTGTAAACCTAATCAAAAGCTCAATTGACTTCTCAGTAAAAAAAGCCATGATGAGTATAGCAGCAAGACCAGGAATCAACCCCAACTGTTTCAAGGTTGCAGGCAAAGCCATGATTCCAGCACCAATAATTGTAGTTGCCAAGTTGAAAACAGCACCAGAAAATGAAGCTCCATTGAAATCATCAAACCCAGAATCACTTTCATGGGCTTGACTTTTAGGCAACAAAGGTGCATTTTCACTAACAACAGCCTTGTTCTTGCTCTTTCTTGAGGATTTCTTCTTCTCTGTCTTAGGTGCAAGATTTCCAATTGTCATTTTCACTTTTTCACTTTTCAACCTTTGAAAATTTCAGACTAACCAAACAAAACCTGAAAAACAAATAACACAAAATCAAAAAAATGAACTAACCCAGTTCTCTAAATTAACCAAAGATACAAACTTTATGAACAATAACTTCATTTAATAACCAAACAAACCCTTTAAAAACAATATATTAAAAAATTGAACTAACCCAGTTGACAAAATGAACAAAAGATACAAACTTTATGACCAATAACTTCAGCTTAATAACCAAACAAACCCTTAAGAAAAACACAAACTTAAAAAATTGAACCAAAGATACACACTTTATGAACAAAAATTTCAGTTTAGTTCAATTTAATAACCAAACAAACCATTAAAAAAAACACAAAATTGAACTAACCCAGTTTACAAAATGAACCAAACATGCACAATTTATGAACAATCAATAATTTCAGTTTAGTTCAATTTTATTTTTATTTTTTTACCATATTTTAGTTCAATTTAATAACCACACAGCCCATGAAAAAAAACAAACAAATTGAACTAACCCAGTTTACAAAATTAACCAAAAATAAAAACCTTAAAAACAATAACTTTAACTAAGTTGAATTTAATACCTGAAAATTCAAAATACTAGACGAGACCCAGATGAGAGATGAAACAAACCCAAATCCAGAAAGTGAAAAGGAAGAAACTTTGAAGCTGCGAAACGTGGAATTGACAACCCCAATAGAGATTGAACAAGACCCAGTTAGGAAAAATGAATAACTGATTTTTGATTGAAAGAAGGAAGAATATACAGATTGGAAATTTGGAAGCAAAGAAAAGAGAATCCAAACACCAAAAAACAGAGTCTTTATTTTTTGAGGTTGGTGGCCAATGAGTTTCTCTTATAGAAAAAAAATAAATCAAAAAGACAAAAGTACACGCAATATTAATTTATTAAATAATATTTTTTATTGAAACACGAAAATTATTGAGCATATATACTTATGGAAAATACTAAACAATATTTCGGACAATAATTAAGCATATGAATATGGTGATTTTGTCTCGAAATTTGTGTATTCAATACATCGAAAATATAAAAAGTTATTTTATTAATATTAATTTTATTTTTTATTTTTTGTATGCTTAACAACTATTCCGGGACACTGTTTAGCATGACTATATATTTAACGAGAAGTATCTTGAAGATGGCAATGTACAAGAAGAAAGCAATGGAATCCATAGAAATGGTAACAGAGTTACAGAGAAAAGAGAGAATATAGATTGGTAAAATTGATAGAATGAATCATTACAATGTGTTCATAAGCTTGTGTAAGCTTATATATGAAGCTAGAGTCTAACTACCCTTAACTAACTTGTAACTAACTCTAACTACCAATGCTTAGTTGGCAAGTGATGACATGGCATGCTCACATTTATTCATTAACAAAGTGTTAATTGAACTAAGCTATGAGTGACAAACTAGAAGATTGCGTGTGCTGCAAGCAACAAGAGAAGAGCTTCATGTGTGATCTTCTTCTTCACTTATTACCCTCCCACAAGCTGGAGTGTGATAAATGTTTATCATACTAAGCTTGGAAATGAAGGAAGTAAAAGTCTTAGGAGGTAATGCTTTGGTGAAAAAGTCAGCTAGCTGAGCCTTGGTGGAAATAGGTAAGAGCTTGAAGGTGCCTTGCTGAACCTTGTCACGAACAAAGTGACAATCGATTTCCAAATGCTTGGTGCGCTCATGAAAGACAGGATTGGAGGCAATATGAACGGCGCTTTGATTGTCACAGTAGAGTACAGCAGGCTTGACACAAAGAGCATGAAGATCCTGTAGCAAGTAAATCAACCATTGAAGTTCACAGGCAGCAAAAGACAAGGAACGATACTCAGCCTCGGAAGAGCTCCTAGATACAGTGGTTTGTTTCTTTGCTCTCCAAGAGATCAAAGAGGAACCAAGAAAAAAACAATACCCTGATGTGGATCTTCTAGTATCAACACAATTGGCCCAGTCAGCATCAGCAAAACCTAATATTTGAAGTGTAGAAGATCTGGGAAAATATAAGCCTCGACCTGGTGAGCCTTTGAGGTATCTCACCACTCTACATGCAGTATCATAGTGAGTGATAGTGGGAGAAGAGAGGAATTGGCTGAGCTGTTGAGTGACAAATGCAATATCGGGCCTAGTAGTGGTAAGGTAAAGTAATTTTCCAACTAGTCTCCTGTATCCTGGAATATCTTCATAAGCTGCAGAAGTATCTTGGTGAAGCTTAACTGAAGAATCCAAAGGTGTGGAGATAGGTTTGGAACCTAGAAGACCAGTGTCCTTGAGCAAATCCAAACAATATTTGCGTTGGCAAATAGAAATTCCTGACTTGGAATGTGCTACCTCTATGCCAAGGAAATATTTCAACTTGCCCAAATCTTTAATTTTGAACTCTTCATGCATAACCTTCTTAATCCTGTCAAATTCTTCAAGTGAGTCCCCTGCCAAGATAATGTCATCCACATAAACTAAGAGAGCTGTGAAGGAACCAACTTTGCTTAGAGTAAACAAAGAGTAGTCTGAAGTGGATTGTGTGTATCCTTGGCTGAGAAGTAAGCCTGTAAGCTTCTCATACCACTTTCTACTGGCCTGCTTTAAACCATAGAGAGACTTAAGAAGCTTACACACTTGGTTAGGCTTAGGGGAAGTAACACCTGGAGGCACAGTCATGTAAACATTCTCTTGTAAGTCACCATGGAGAAAAGCATTGTTAACATCCATTTGGTGAAGGTGCCAATACTTGATGGAAGCTAAGGCAATCAAAGTCCTGACTGTAGTGATTTTAGCAACAGGAGAGAAGGTATCAAAAAAATCCAATCCTTCAATTTGATTATAGCCTTTGGCCACCAATCGTGCCTTGTACCTCTCAATAGAACCATCTGCTTTATGCTTAATTTTGTACACCCATTTGTTGCCTATAGGTTTAACATTAGCAGGCAAGTCAACATAGATCCATGTCTTATTTTGGTGTAGAGCCTGCAGTTCTGTATTCATAGCTTCTTGCCAACACTTGTGTTGACTAGCTTCCTTGTAACTGTTAGGCTCAGTGTCGAGAGTAACAGACATAGCAAACTTGCTGAGAGATGCAGATAAGTTCTTATAAGAGTGATAGTCAGTCAAAGGATAGAGTATACCTGGAGATGAAGCTTCAGGTGAAATTGAAGTAAGATTGCACACATAATCTAAGAGATGAGAAGGAGGTTTAGAAGGTCTGGTTGATTTTCTAGTTACAGGGATAGGTGAAGTGATAGGGTCAGGTGTAGGGTTAGGATTAGCTGCTGTAAGTGAGGTATCATCATGAAGTGTATTATCTGTCACTTCTAATGGTGAATTAGAAGGAGGAGTGATAGGTAAAGATGATGTAGGGTTGTCAGAGTCAAGGTCAGTAGTAGGTGAGAATTGAATGTGTGAAGGGGATAATGGAGTAGTTGACACAGGTTTTAGACTGTGATAATGCCAAGGGATAGAATTGGAGGAAGTTTGATAAGGTAAAATGTGATCATAATGAACAACATTTCTGGAAACAAAGATTTTTCTATCATTAAGATCAAAGAGAATAGAGCCTTTCATGCCAGACTTGTAGCCTAAGAAAATACATTTTCTTGCTCTAGGATCAAGTTTGGTCCTGTGAATAGTCAAAGTGGAAGCATAGCAAAGAGAGCCAAAAACTTTTAGGTCTTGTAAGTTAGGTAAAGAATTGTAAAGTAACTGATAAGGTGATTTAGAATCAAGGAGAGGAGTAACTACTCTATTGATAAGGTAAGCTGCATGAACTACAGCATAAGACCAAAAATGCTTGGGTAATTTTGACTGAAACAAAAGGGATCTGGCAACATTCAACAAGTGTTGATGTTTCCTTTCAACTCTTCCATTCTGTTGGGGAGTCTCAACACAGCTATTTTCATGAATGATACCTTTGGAAGCATAAAATTGAGGAATAAGAAACTCGGGACCATTGTCAGTCCTAACTCTTTTAACAACAGCATTGAACTGAATCTCAAGCATGTGTATAAACTGTTGAACTAAAAGACTAACTTCAGACTTATTTTTGAGTAAGATAACCCATGTGAAACGACTAAAATCATCAATGGCAGTAAGAAAATATTTATGACCATGAATGGATTGAATAGCATTGGGTCCCCAAATATCAAAATGAATTAATTCACCACAAAAGGAAGCTTTATTTGCACTCAATTTGTAAGGTAACTTTTTGAGTCTAGCCAAATGGCATATATCACATACAGAGGAATGATCTATATTTACAAAAGGAAATTGATGTTTCATTAATGACAATCTAGAATTTGATAAATGGCCTAACCTAAAGTGCCATAAAGCTGAACTAGGAATATGAAAATTTGAAGAACTATGTGAGGTGGTAGTGTGAATGGTGTTGGCAGTAGGATTGGAGAGAAGAGTTGTGTTGGCCTTGGTAGTAAGATAGTACAATCCTTCAAGCAATTCACCCGAACCAATCATCTTCAAGTTCCTCCTTTCCTGAATAAAACAATGCACACCATCAAAAACTACATTGCAATTTGACTGTTGTGTTAATCTAGGTACTGAGATAAGATTGAGAGAAAACTCAGGCACAAGTAGCACATTGTGCACAATGAGATCATCAAATAATTTCACAGTACCAGAAAACTTAGCATATGAGATAGTACCATTGGCCATTTTTACCTGAATAGGAGTAATAGCATAGTACTTAACAAAACAACTGAGACTAGAACATATATGATCACTGGCTCCTGAGTCTATAATCCAAGATCCATGAGTTGAATTACTCAATGAATATGCTATACCTGAGTGATGATGTTGAACAACATTCACCTGAGCTGCATTTGCTGAAGAAGTACTAGGGCTAGCCTGCATGACTTGCAGCATGTGAACAAACTTGTCATATTGATCCTTGGTTAAACCATAAGATTCATTGCCCTTACAGCTCTTAGTCTCATCAAACTCAGCTTGATCTTCAGTATTGGCTTGATTAGCCTGTGCAGTTTTCCCAAAATTTGGTGGAAATCCATGCTTTTTAAAACAATTTTCCACTGTATGATTCCCTTTTCCACAATAGCTGCATTGCCTATTGGATTTCTTGGCATAGGGGTAACCTGAATGAGAAGGAGCTTTACCACGATCTTGAAATTTTCTTGAGTCTGTAGCATTAATCAATGCTTCATTCTTATCGAGCTCAGAGTTACCAGTTAAAGCAGCAAATTGGCGTTCATATTGAATAACATGAGAAAATATCTTGTTCAAAGGTGGTAAAGGGTCCATCAAAAGGATTTGGGATCGCACTAGATCAAAGCTATCATTTAAACCAGTAAGAAAACGAATTTTGTGAACCAATTCATGCTGATAACGTGCATTCATAATACCAGTTGCACAAACGCATTTATGAGGACAATTACATATAGGCATAGGAAGATAGGCTTCAAGTTCTTCCCACAAGATCTTTAATGCAGTGAAAAACTCAGAAACAGAACGTGTACCTTGTTTAAGAGCAAAGATTTCAACTTGCAGTTCAGAAATACGAATGAAATCACCACGAGAAAATCGCTCTTTCAACTCATTCCAAACATCGAGAGCATTATCAAGATAAACTATGCTTTGAGCAATAGAGGCTTCAACAGAATTCATCAACCATGAATGCACAAGCATATTACATCTACTCCATGCACGATAGCTAGGATCAAAAGGCGTAGGAATAGGAATCGTACCGTCCACAAAATCGTATTTGTTCTTGGCACCAAGTGCTCGACGCATAGCGCGCGCCCAAGAATGGTAATTGAGGTGCGTGAGAACAGGAGTAATGGAAACTGAAGAAGGTCCATCGGAAGAATGGACGTAGTAAACGTTACCAGGTTGTTGATCCGGTGCAACCACCTCCGTGTTGCTGTTGTTGCCGGAACGAGTCACCATGGCGACGAAACGGAGAAGAAGAAACAAGAAACGATGCGCAGCAGAGCTTATTGCTCTGATACCATCTTGAAGATGGCAATGTACAAGAAGAAAGCAATGGAATCCATAGAAATGGTAACAGAGTTACAGAGAAAAGAGAGAATATAGATTGGTAAAATTGATAGAATGAATCATTACAATGTGTTCATAAGCTTGTGTAAGCTTATATATGAAGCTAGAGTCTAACTACCCTTAACTAACTTGTAACTAACTCTAACTACCAATGCTTAGTTGGCAAGTGATGACATGGCATGCTCACATTTATTCATTAACAAAGTGTTAATTGAACTAAGCTATGAGTGACAAACTAGAAGATTGCGTGTGCTGCAAGCAACAAGAGAAGAGCTTCATGTGTGATCTTCTTCTTCACTTATTAAAGTAAGAAAGACAAACAAAAATAAAGTTAAATTGATTTTATATAAGTTGTTTTCAAAAGCTATTCTTCTGAAGAGATAAAATAACTTTACAGAAGATAAAATAACTTTATTTTATTCTTCTTATATATATATTTATTGAAATTACATTCATTCAACCTAGTAAATATTATTAAATTTCTAGGTCGAGTCCCCAGATGTGTGGCGGTGACATCTTAACCCTCGTATATGTTACTCTGTTCGTGGTGCATATTAACTGTTGACTTCTCAGAATTCAGTTATTATGGGGGTAGCTAAAGATTTTATGTGGCACAAACAGGTTCCCTTAAAGGTTTCTATCTTTGTGTGGCGTCTCTTACGTGATCGGCTGCCAACTAAATCAAAGATGGTAACTTGCGGCATTATCTCTCCAGAGGTTTACTTTTGTGTGTCTGGTTGTGGCAGCTTCGAATCGACCCAACACTTATTTCTCTCATGCAGTACTTTTGGTTCTCTGAGGGCACTTGTTCGTTCTTGGATTGGATTTTCGGCGGCCGATACTCATGCTCTTTTTGACCATTTTGTTCAGTTCATTTTTTCGACTGGGGTCTTCGAACATGTTGGTCTTTTTTGCAGCTCATTTGGTTAGCATGCGTTTAGGTTGTGTGGAATGAAAGAAATCATCGATTGTTCATAAACGAAGCAAGTCTCAGGCATCGTTTGTTAGACAAAATCAAAATGCTCTCTTTTAGGTGGCTGCATACGATGAATGTTACTCTTGCTTCAAATTATCATAGTTGGTGGTCGAACTCATTGTTTTGTTTGGGCATCGACTAATGTTTGTACTTTATGTTGTTTCTTATGTTTTTATAGTTTTATAAAACTATCGTAGTTCTCTTTGGCACACTTCGTACATATGCGACTACTTGTTTTTATGCTATATATTCTATTTTGACTTATTAAAAAAATTATTAAATCTTTATTAAATTCAATTGAATGGAAGAGACCTACATTTGACACCTCAATAAGAAATACACATGAAAGAATTTCATCTCATACTTGAGAGAATATTTGTTTTTGAGGTAGGAGGTAATCCATCCTATAAGATAAAATATGAGGTAGTTTACCAATTGAGTTAAATTCACATAAATTACATAAGTTTTCTATTTTGTTAGTAATTTAAAACGAAAATAAAATGTAGTGTGTTATCTTTGAATTTTTAAAATATTTATGTGCAACTATATATAGAGCTTTTTTTTTTTTGACGAATATATATAGAAATACTTGTTTATATCAAAGATTGAACATAATCCAAATCCAACTAAGCCTACTGTCATTGGGTGAGATTATAAATGTCCCACATGGTGAAATAAGGATAGAATATTTTTACCCAATTTTCTTAAGGATTTTTATTTTATAACAATTTCATATTTCCCATTTAAAAAATACTTTATAAATAAAGGAATACATTATCCTGGAAAAAAAAAAAGAAGTAATAGATTATCATTTTTCTTGATAAAATAAGGATAGAGTATTTTTTTTAATAAAAAAAAGGATAGATTATTTTTACCCAATTTGTCTTGAGGATTTTAAATTTTATAACAATTTCACAATTTCCATTTAATAACATACTTTGTAATTAATAAAGAATACATTATTATTTATTTTTTTGAAATCAAAGAAACAACGATGAATTAGTTCAAGTACTTGGTTTCTTTAAGTATGTGGTTAGGTGTTCGATTTCTAGCTTAGACGTATAGAGAAAATTTGGTTGGGAGAATTAATTTTGTATGCTCCACAGGTTTTCCGATGAAGATTAATCATCGCTAACGACGGTTGAAACTCGTACCAATATCATGATAATCCAAAAAAATATGATACCTCGACTATGATAAATTGAAATATTTAAATTCTTAATCTAATAAGCCCGAATGAGCTCCAAGATATTGGCACAATGATGTTACCTTGAGACTTCCTTCTACACTAAATGCGCACATGAAAAAAGTTTGAAAAATAAACCAAGTTATTATAATCAACATCCCAACAAAGCTTAATCTCAATCATAAAAGTGTGAATTTCTGCATGTAAAATATTGGACAAATTAACACTACCGTAAAAGTCAAATTAAAAGCCCCTCTTAATTAGAATGAATTGTTCAAGAAAATCCAAATTTAATTATTAATGGATATATTTTTTTATCAAACTTTACTCATTTTATTGCTGGGCTCTAGATAACCAGACTCTCTTTTCTAAAAAACAGATAGTTAAAAAGCAAAAATAAATACTTGTATCATTTTTCAACATCTTCAAAGTATGATGAATTAACATTTTAATAATTCAATACTGTATAGTTATTTTCAGCTTTCTGTACAACACAAAAATAGGGAAGGGTCGGTCCTGACGTCACGTGCCATATGAGAGATACAGTTTGGATTGTGTTTTAAAGGAAGCCACAAAACTAAGTCACTTTTTATTGGTTTTAATAGAAAACAAACTTTATTACAAGTTGAATATTCCAACTTGCATGTACATGCAATTTGCGAAGTGTCCTACAAAAGGAGAACAAAAGTACAGATATTTTGTGATCTAATGTGACACGACAAAAATCTTATACTGAGAAAATGATATATTCAATTCAAAGTACCACCATAGAACATGTATTTTTTTCACTTCACCATAGAACATGTATCATTATTTCTTCTTGTCGGAAAGTACCTGTATATAAATTAAATGATTTTTAGTATTTATTTTTTGATATAAAAGATAAGCGATTATTAACAAAAGATTATTTTATATGAGGAGAGATTCGTTGACTTCAGGAGTTAGTTTCTATTGATTTATTCCGCTTAATAACTCGATATCGGCATTATATTTATTCAATTCAGCCGTTGAATTCAAAGATCTCATTGAGTAGATCAACTGTACAAATTTTTATAAAAATTAAAAAAATGTAGTTGGGTATTCAGTCCATTGAAATTCAACAATTTTATTAAAAGTTTTTCGTACGTTCAATTGAAGTTATAAAAAAAATCATCAAACAATTTTTAATTTTTATAAAAATTTGTGGAGTTGATCTACTCAATGAGATTTTTAAATTCAACGGTTTGATTGAAGAAATATAATGTCGATATCGAGTTATTAAGCGGTGTAAGTCAATGGAGACTTTCTTCTGGAGTCAACGGATCTCTCATCTTATTATATATAATATTTTTCAACAATTCTCTTTCTTATAATTGAGAGCTGAGTAAAACTCATCCTTACAAAACCGGTTTGTAAGGTGAGAATTGTCACTTATAAACATATATTCAGGTCATCTCGCAACTGATGTGGGACTTCTCAATACACCCCCTCGCATCTAGCGATATGGTCTTGCAGCGCGGATATAAATGGTGGATGACCCGTTCAAAATTTGAAAGCAGGCGGCTCAGCGAATCGTGGAGAAGCTCTGATACCAACTTAGACTTGAAAGTTTGGCATAACTCATCCTCACAAAATCAGTTTTGTAAGGTGAGGATTGTCACTTACTTATAAACATATATTTAGACCATTTCGCAACCGATGTTGAAGGTTGAAAAACACACAAGAAGGGGGGGTTGAATTGTGTTAAGACTTTTTCTAAGTTAAAACAAATGCAGCGGATAAGTTGTAACACACACAATATATATGAGGATAGGGATAGAGAGATGCTCAAAATTTTTATACTGGTTCCTCCCACTAACAGGAGTAGTCTAGTCCTCTTGTCCTTCACAAGAGATTTCACTATAATCACTCAGATTACAAATGCTCAAGCACAAAGCAAGAGACTTCCAATGCTCAAGCACAAAGCAAGAGACTTCCAATGCTCAAGCACAATGCAAGAGACTTCCAATGCTCAAGCACAATGCAAGAGACTTCCAATGCTCAAGCACAAAGCAAGAGACTTCCAATGCTCAAGCACAAAGCAAGAGACTTCACACAAGTTTAATAATAATAAAGATATGAGATTAACACTTGATATACAATCAGAGGTGTTTACAAAATACAACACAGTTACAAGACTTAACTTAGAAAATTATCACAAAGTTTCTAAGTGTTTGATAGCTTTAGAATTTGACAGAGGTTCTGCACGTTCAGAAGCTTAAGTCTTGATACAAATTCTTCACAAATCTTCTTCCTTTTATATGTGAAAAAGTGAACGTTGAAGATTATAGCCGTTTGAAGAATTGAGACGCTCCTTTGTATTGATCAGTGAGCTTATTAGCTGTTCTGATTTGCAGATGCTTAGGAGCTTAACGTTTACTACAAAATGAGAGATTCCTTTTGGCTTTTGATATTTGAACTTTGGTGTAAGCTAAATAAGGAAATATTCGTTTCTGAAGCCTGACTTGAAAAGGACCTTTCCATGGTCAAACCTTTTCATTCTTGGTTTCTACGTTTGGACTTAGTCAGGCACAGTCTTCAATAAAATTGTATTCTCAAGTGTAGCTTAACATTTATCTCTGATGAGCCTTCAGATAATAGCTTCAGAGTTTGACAGGCTCAGAATTACTTGCTTCAGATCTGGTAAGCTCAGAAGTAATTCCTTCAGAAATTCTAAGGTGCTTTAGTACGCAAATTTTAACTTTTAATCCTGCACACTAAATTAAATTATTAGTACTCCAATTTAACTTTAAATACATTGTTATCATCAAAATCAATTAAGGAGATACAAAATCATAATTTTGTTCCAACAGATGTAAGACTTCTTAACACTGTTTGTTGTAGTCTTGGTTCATGAGATGGATTTTTTTTTTTTGGGAAATATAAAAAATATAAATGTTCTCCATTCTCTTTTTTACTTGTTGCATTTGTAAAAAAATATTCCTAGTTTTATATATTTATTTCTTTTTTATTTTAAAATGCAATGCAATTTTAATTATACGATCACGATTTAAAAACAATATATATATATATATATATATATATATATATATATATATATATATATATATATATATATATATATATATATATATATATATATATATATATATATATATAATTTAACATGATGTTCACCCACTATCAAGAAGAGATTAGAGATAATCAACTTATCAATAATTTATGGTTTAAATTATTCTTGAATATAGGAAGTTTAGATGAAACTTTTTCGTTCGGAGGAATACTTGCTTAAGCACAATATCAAATAAAAGGTGTTAGGCACATATACATAATTAAAAAAATTTAAAGAAAAAATAATTAAGTAATTTAGATGATGTGACTAAATTATTTAATATTTATTTTTTTTCACTTTTATATGTATATCTAAATGTAATTTATTTGAAGTTGTGCCCAAGTAAAAATTGCTCATTCATTAAAATCAAAATTTAGTACTTTACTTGATGATGTTTCTCCTACTTCTTCTTTGTCATCTTATTTTTGTATCTTGAACTACAAGAAATAGTAAAAAAAAGTTTATGATTTGAAATGTGTATCTTATTTATTTGGTTCTAATTGTCAAAAAATCTTCAACTATTTCTCCTTCTTTTTGCTCCAATATGTACACATTTCAAATCATAAACTTTTTTTTACTAATCAAATCATAAACTTGAAAGCTAATAATAAAGTAGACATTAACTTCTCAAAAGAAAACCACTACATTGGCTTCCTTCATCGTAAACTATGTCAAAGAGTTCTTAAAAAAAATTAAAAGTCTCATATAAATTAAATTAAATTAAAATAAAGATGGATAACATAAAGAATATGTAAACATATATATGCTAATACTATAGAACTAACTTAGTATATTATATATGTGAAAAAATATACTATATAAATTAGAACTTACGTATAAGGCATGGCATGCCAATATCATCCTCACTAATGTTCCTATCCGAGAATAAGATAAGGGTTGACACTTGACAGGAGTTGGGCAGCCATTCCCTCATCTGGTCTATCTAACAAGTCAAATCTTGAGTAAATTATTCACATTAATTCCATTTTCTTGGTTTACAAATGTTTTTCTATATGACCAAAATCTTGAGTTGCATTTCTTTTAATCAGAAACAATATAGAAATCAAAGAATACACAAGTCTAACTTAGGGGCCGTTCATCATCTGAAAACTTAAAAGTAATGAAATATTCATTAAGAAAAAGGGGGAATATGAGAAAAATTCAAAGATAGAACCCATTAGACCTTGAATAATATATCATACAAGATTACAATTCAATAATACCTAATTATCCTCACATATTAACATATTTTGTAGCTATCTCTCAAGTCTAATACTATTGAGTTTGATGGATGGATATAAATTGTGAATGTTCTGATAATAGATGGTCCAATAAATAAAAAATGAGATACTATGATACCATCTTACTTTGAATTTGGTCTAATACAAATATATTGGATTTGAGGATGGTCGGTGAAAGAAAAATAAAAATAAAAATCTCCTCTCATTACATTTATGCAGATTCTACCCATATATTCTCGATTCTAGTCATTTTTTGTCGTTGCATCACTTCAAGTGTTAACAATATGGATATCAAGATATGTATTACTTTGTTGATCCTCTACTTATTTTCGTGATTTGATTTTCCTTTCTCACCATTTATTTTGAGAGATTGACTTTTTTTAATCATCACACATGGCCTATTCGTTCAACTTTTTCTATAATTAATATATTTCTTAACATAAATTTTATCTAGACATTCGAGTTCAGTCGTGCCTTGTGTTCAACGGCGCTTAGGATCAACCTTATTTCTTATGGGTCTTGCAAGCTCGTGTGCACGTGGTCTAGGTATCTTTCCATGAAGTGCACATATATATCTTGAAAAACATCGATATCAAGAATTTTTTTTGAAGGAGCCAGTTGTCGTTTTAATTATCTATTCGAACTAGTTTTTTTTTTTTGCGACCATGTCTTCCTTTTCAGAGGCTTGAAAGACATAGATGATGGATGGTTTAGAATATTGAGAGGTTTCTTAACATGTTTATGTTGAACGTCGCCGTTGAGTAGAGAAGACAAAGTCAAGCCTTATTCTCATCTCTCTCCTAACACTGATATTAGAGTTTAAAATATCAAGTTTTTCAAAACTACTAAATAGTTTAATCTATTTAGTTTTACCATTTTATATATTTCAAATATAATCATTCCACTATTAAGTTTTAATATATTACTGTTATATATTATAGTTTACATCAAAATATTATTTTACCATATATTTATAATATTAAAAAATAAATTATAATTTATAATTTGAATATTCAAAATTCGATCCAAATTAATTAACATTAAATTAGATTGGATTATATCAAAGTTTTTAACCAGCCCAATTTCTAAATTCGAACCACAAATGGTTTTAGCAATAAATCGGATAAACTTTTACTTCAACATCTGTTCAATTTTGGAAAATGAATTCCTAGCTGGAGGAATGCTATTGTCACACTTTTTAACACACTCATTAAACACACTCCAATAGTTATAAGCCACGTCATCCTTGCTTTTTCTTTTTTCACCGGGTAACCGGTTGGATCAGTTAACACTAAAGAGAAATTCTTTTTCTTTTTATTTTGTTTTGTCATCTTCTCCAATCAACAAAAAATCTCCATGGATTCAATCTGCTCCATTAGCCTCAATGTCTTTAAAAACACCTCTTACAGTCGTTTGTCTCTATCCCGTGTTCCGTTAGCCTTTGTCGTTTGCGACAACAACTCCGGTTGCCTTTGCTCGTTTTGTCTTAGATCAATCTTAAAATTCTCCTTGGTACTGGAGGGCGGTGGTGGAGGAGTAGTAGTGGGAGTCGCCGAAAGTGACGACGGAACCAGAGACGATTTTGATTACAGATCTGTTCTTTTACCCCCAAATTTTCTAAACTACAATCTTTTGTTTTATATTGAGTTGGATAATTTTTTGTTGCTTTATTGTTTATTTTACCAACTTTCTGGGTTTGTTTTAGTTCACAACGGATGAACAAAAACTTCAATTTCTTTAGGTAGAAGAACATGGAAGATGAAGTGACTGTGTGGTGCTTGATGTTGCAGTCACGAGAACCGATATAATTTGGGTGAATGTAGAAGAAACGTTAGAACAAAAAATAATTATAAAATAAATTACTACACCACCACTCAATGAATTCGGTAACCAGTAAAAAGGAATAAAAAGGCAATGACGTGGCTTCTTATTATTGTAGTGTGTTTTAAGAGTGTGTTAGTGAATGTGAGTTTAGCATTTCTCTTCCTAGCTGTAACAGCAGGACACTGACTAATTTTAACCAACCGATCTAAAATTAACAATTTAAATTAAAAACTGCGCATAACTACATCGGTTATTCACCATCACCGCGAACAATCCATATTCTTCAAATTGTACCATGAACATGAATAGTACTCTTCTCATGCAAACAATCCAAATCTAAAAAGCAATGGCCAAAAAAAACGTCTCCAAGTAAAATGAATGACAAGACACAAATGTGACACCAGAATAGAAAATGGTCCCTAGCATAGCATTGTCCATAGCCGACCAATGGAGCTAATATTCAATCTAGACTCAAGATCGTCACCATTTTCCCCTCCCCCACATAAATTATTATTATCATCAACAACCAAAAATAAATAATTGCTTTTTTTTTTCTGACAAAAATAAATACTAATTGTTATAAGATACGTTTGATCTGCTAAAAAATAAAAATTGAACAGGACAATTTCAGTTGTATTATGTTTGATTGTAAAACTGTTTAGAAACTGGACAAACTTGGAGGCAAGAGATAGAACAAAAACATAATTTTTTGTCCTCCACTAAACCATAACACAACTTTTTGTTCCAAGTACAAACTGTCTAAAATACCAAAATATTATTTTATTCACCAAATATCGTGAAAGACAAAACACTGTTCAATATTATAAAAATTTGTTTTTGTGTTGTTCTACCAATTGATCAAACGCACCCATAATGTAATTACAGTTTAGATGAGAGGTGCAAGGACATTGATTTGCAGATTTTAAATTAAAACAAAAAATTTCTCCCTTTTTATATTTATAGTGTGTAAATTTAACGCTACATTAACTACCTAAAGAAATACAAAATATAAATAAAGTAATTTAATTTTTTTATTTCTTCACGCTTAATGTCAATAAAAACAGTAATTAGCCAAATAAATGGCCAATCTTCAGTTAACAACACTTACCAATTCGATTTTCAAAAAAAAAAAAAAAACTTACCAATTCGAATTAGCAGCCACAAATCAAAGTAACTATTGTACTTTGGTGAACAGTTCCGTTGCGGATATTTTATAGGTTTTAGGCCAAACATAAAAAAAAAAACCTCTTTCATTTAATATATATAGCATTAATACATAATAAATTTTACAAAATATAAAAAAAAAATTACTTAAAAATTCATAAAAAGTGATTTCTTCGAGCATTTTGAGATGTAAAATCATTGATAAGTCCATCAACATCAATGTCCGCCAACATATCTTTCTCAATTGACAAAGTTGCCAACCCGTTCAATCTTTCTTGTGACATTGATGATCTCATGTAGCATCAATGCACATAGACTAGGATTGCAACTTTTTACTGACCATATTAATAGCAAATAAAATCTCGTCCAAATAACCATACAAGCAAAAATTCAAAATTTTCTAGTACATTAGTAAATCAAACTCCGCCTAATTATTTTTTAATAATCCTACTAATTATACAGAATCATATTTTCTATCAATTGGACCCCTTAATAATATTTTCTTTAATAATCCTACACATATTTCCTTGGCCTAATCATTTTTTTTTCTTTTAAGTATTATTAATTTTATTTTATTTATATTAGTAGCTCGGTATAAAAAAATTTAGACTCCTTAAAATATTGAACCTCAGGCCGTCGCACCCATTATCTGCCCTCAGAGTCGGGCCCGTTGGTGAAATATACTTTAAATTATTAATAATGTGTCATCTATATTGTTGTAATAGGTTCAACTTCAACGTGAGCCAATAAATAAACTATCCAATTATAACAACTTTAACTTATATGAATCATAGTCATTCACGAGCCAATAAAGTTGTTTGGTAAATAAAGCATGATTCATGTTCATGATTATGAACATGATTGTGAAATGTTGGTCATTCTTCTCCACAAATTTTTTAAATATATTTTCACTGTCTTTTATACATGGTTAAATTTTATTTCTAAGTGTCATTACTTGTTTGTCCATTTTTTTAATCTTGAATATTTTAATATTATATCAAATGACCATTTAAAATTTTCTCACCACAAAGTATGAAAATGTCACAAAGACGTACCATTTGAAAACTCAACTTATTATATACAACTATTTTTTGATAGACCATGTTATTATTGACTATATCTGTTACGTGTGAATTAACAAATCTTCAGAATTAGATTTGACACAATAACTGCGTTTTAGTTGTTCGATTTCAATTAAAATTAAAGGCTGGGATTGTATAAAAGTGTTTAAATTGGTGTGTAATTTAAATCGTCTGATATCAAATTAACGGATAAAATCAAATAAACTTACCTACGTGAAATTTTATAGCAACCAATCTCAACTCATAATCTTTGCTTAAAAATATGCCAGACACACAAGTAGAGAGTTCTTCTATGTTGACTAGGTTTTAAAATTGTTAACCACTTGTTTAAAATGTCAACAAAGAGATATAAAATGATCACCCTATAACCCTTACATATTCCCTCATTAGGACATTCAAGATTAAATCACCATTAGATTATTGAACTAATTTAGACTAAGAGTTAAAGTGAATTTGAAATCTCCAATTTAATTTCAAATAAAATAGATAAAAAATGAATTAACAACTAAGTGACTAACATTGACCATTTTAAAAAAATTTATATATAACCGGTAACATTTGTCTCTAAAATACATCAAAATTTAAAATTTAAATTAATTTTCAATGAAAATATCAAGGAAATATATGTTGCAATCTTAGTCAGCATTGCTGACATATCTTAACACTAAAAGCCCTCCAATAACACTCATTGTTTTGGTTACCATATCAAATTACTACACCTAACATATGTTGTGAATCGTGATATCAACTAATTTAATCATAAACTTGTGGCTGCAATTAAACTTCCTTAAAATAATGTTGATTAGTACGGAGTAATTATTCATATTTTTTAAAAGTAAGCACTTGCTCGTGTTTGTTTGTTTCCAATTAAATAGTCAGATGGCTAATGTTATGGTAAATCACCTTTATAAGTGGTTCATTGTGTATAAGTAATCTATCGAATATGAATTTTATAAAATTTATTGATAGATTGAAAGTTTATATCATATAGAGCATCCATAAAATTTTTTAGAAAAATTGAAAATAATTTGATATTTTATTGGGATTTATCAAGATTTACAGTATTTAATAAACCGTTAATCTTGATGGGTCTCAATAACATATCAAATGATTTTCAATTTTTCTAAAATTTTCTATAGATAATCTATATGATATAAACTTTAAATCCAACGGTAAATTTTGTAAAATTCGTATTCGTTATATGATTTTTTATGAATGGTCCACCATGGACCACTTAGAATTTTCCACTGTTGTTCATATTCTCAAAATAATTAGTAAGATCAATCATTATATATATGTTAATGTTAGTCAATACAATGATCTTCACGTTCTTCATGGAGTTTTCTGAATAAGAAGAAAATATTATTATTTTTGTCATCATATGATTTACTTGCATGCTCTACGAAACGATTAAAATATCTTTTTGTGACTTAAGTCACAAATGTAGAAAAATGAGTAATTATAAAGTGTTTTGGAGGGTGTCTGTAATACAAGTCACGGTAGAGGTGATCGTATCCGAACCAATCCAAAAGTAAAACCGCAAAAACTGCATTTGGTTTGGATGTATTTGGATGACTTTTTTATTGATCCGCAAACCGCAAAACTGCCAACCGCTAAAACCGCAAAAGTCGCGGTAGAACCGCATTAAGTTTATATTATATTTCAATACCTCTAAAACTCCTTTAAGTTTCTATTATAATCCAATATACATAGTCTAATTATCAAGTCAGTCCACCAAATTAATGAAATTTCAAGTCGTTCTTATTTTTTGTATTATAATATTATTTTATATATCAACAACTTTTATCGATAATGTGATGTCTAAGTCACAAACAGAGACATTTAAGTTATTTCGTAGGACAAACCCTAAAAACTATAAAATGACAAAAGTAATAGTCAAAAGAAAATTCATTAAGAATGAAACAGACTCAAATTCAAAAGAAATTTGGTAACAAAACAAGGGAGAGGTGTAAAAAGGCAATTTGAATTGGGCTCAACTAAAGCTAGTCCAACCAATTGATCAGCTACTATGCTCTCAACCCTTTTAACAAAACTTATTCTTTAATTTCACCAGTAATGGATGGTCGATTCATTTATGAAAAATTATTCTCCTCCTTCAAAACTCTAGAAAATTTCTCATCCCATCCCCCACTATTCTTTTTCACCCTCCAATATTTCGATTTTGCCCTTGTTAAAAAAGTTCGGAAAACATTTTTCGAACTTTTTTTTTGCCTTGAAAATGAACTTCGGAATGTGTTTTTCCGAAATTTTTGCTGAATTTGCACTAGAAAATTCTCGAAAAACGCGTTCTGAACTTTTGAATCAAGGGTAAAATTGGAAACCCATAGGGGGAAAAAGAATTGTGGGGGGTGGGATGAGAATTTTTCAAAACTCTATTCCTTCTAAAATTTCAATTTAGTCTGAAAAAAAAATTTAGAACGTATTTTCTAAACTTGAAATGGAGGGAAGGGGGAATTTTTTTTTTTCTTTATTTAGTATAACAATCAATGAGATATTGAATAGTTCGACAAAAAATACCAAACAAAACTTCTTATTGTTTCATTGATCATAAATTCAATTCATGTGATTGAGCGAGCGTTCACGTACATTCCGGTGGGTAGTTGGCTCATGCAATGGATTGATATGCTTGTTTAGTATATCACGCCATTCTTATCAATGGAAAACATCCTATATGAAAACATCTTACAAGAAAATTTTTCATTTTTATAACATCCGCTACTTAAGTAGCGGATTTTGTCCGCTATTTAAATAGCGGATGTTTTAAAAATGAAAAAATTCATAAAAACACCCAACTACATGAATTTTTTTTAGGTTTTTAATGTAGAATCCGCTACTTAAGTAGCGGACGAGAGAATTTTGATAATTTTGTAGGGCGCGCCCTTCAAAAAAAAACTTTGTCGGTTAAAATATAAAGATAAATAACATTCAGATGCGCACCTAAGAAATAATGATATAATTATTATGATATATTGTCTAAGTGGGAGATTGTTTGAATATTTTATGATCAGCAAACTTGTGTTGTAGAGAGAAAGAACAAATATTTACAAGAGATGACAAGAACCATGATGCATGAGACTAATCTTGCTAAGTATTTTTGGGCAAAAGACGTAGCGAACAACACCGGTCAATAAAAAAATGCGAAATCAATTTGGGAACGTCAGATTATGGACTTACCTCTTGTTTGAAGCTTTCCTCTTTATTTGTTAGGGGATTTCGACCACCAATGAGCAGGAAACCTTTGATGAGGTTTATGAGTTTTGGGATTTTGAAAAAGGGTTTTGGGAGGTGATATGGTTTTTACGACCAAACTCATGTATTATCGAGATGATTCAATCTTAATTGGAATGATTCACCATTTGATTCCATTCACACTAGTAAAATTGTTGAAAACTTGAAATTTTCAAAAAGATCCATAATTTTATAAAGACTGCAAACATATTTGACATTTTTTTTACATCATATTTAACATTTTATATTTTAATAGACCACGATTTTTTCATAAAAGAAAATTATGACATTATGCTATATAATTTTCCATCACCTGTGTAATGAGATCTCCATCTAGAAATAAAGAACGCACCTATTTGCAATCTTTTTTAGTATGTCACTCACAATCTTACATCTTACTGTCTTATTATTCTACGAATAAAACAACCAATATTTATAAAAAAGTATATGCCTTAAAAATAAAAATATATTGTATCTGTTTTAAAATTAAACATAATTCTACTTTATTTTTAAATATATCCAATTTAAAAATAAATAGAATCTCGATTTGTTTTCAAATAATCCAACTTAAAAACAAATTAAATATAATCTTTTTTTGATTTTAACCATAACCATGTGAAAACAAATATATTCTTTGTTTTTAATTTTCTTGTCAATCTTCAAAAGAAACCACACACAAAGATAAAAGAGAAAAAAGAAGGGGTTATTATTTATATATATAATCATAAAGGGAATTGAATCCTAGTGTAAAAAGTGTGTTCTCTAGAAAAACAAAGTAGTGAGAGAGTTGAAGAATTTGTGTCTCAATAACGAAAGTGTGTTCGACAAACGTTTTTGTTTTGGTATGTTGTTTCTATAACCTTATAAATTATTTAGATAATTTTTTTGAGTAGTTTCGTTTTTTGTTGTTGTTGTTGTTGTTGTTGTTGTTGTTGTTGTTGTTGTTGTCTGTTTGAAAAATTTACTAGTTTGTGAAGTTGTTAGTTTCAATAGTGAATGTTTTATGCTTTGTCAATTTGCTTGTATTCTATTTGATTAAACTGAAATTATTTCTTTAATTTGGAAGATTAGTAGTTTTTCACTCTTAGATAAAAAAATTGGCACTAAAATTGAGTTCTATATTGTTGTTATTGTTAGTGTTGACTATGCTCAATTTATTAGTTCCACAAAAAAAATACTCTTTTAGGGCTTGTTTGGTAGGAGAGAAATAGAATTACGGAAAACGATGCATGTATTTGGATTAATATTAGTCTAAAAAATACATACATCGTTTTCCGTAATTTTATTTCTCTCTTCTCTATTTCTCATCTACCAAACAAAGGCTTAATCCTATGTATAAGATACTAATTGACCTATTTTATTTCAAACTTTTTTTATTCGATAAAAGAAAAAACTAGATCAAATAGATTTTTAATAAGTTTTTGATAGAAAAAAAAGTTATTTAATTTTATGAGTAAAAAATATATATAAAAAACTTTTGAAACTAAAAAAAATAAAATATCAAACAACTTTAAGTTTTTTTTTTCCTTTCTAAAAACTTTTATTTTCACTTTTAAATTTCGGATAACTTCTAAAACCTACAAAAATTAAACCAAATAATATTTAAAAAAAGTTTGTTCTTTAGATTCATCAACTTTAGAATGTAAAAAACAAGATTTTTTAAGACTAGAGCGAGTACTATTTAAATTTTAAATTATATTTTTTTTCTTTCATAATTCTTTATTTCAATAAAAAACACACTTTATTTCCCAAAACATCCTTACCCAAACAGAATTAAGAATATTCATGTCACTTTCTAGCCAAAACGCTGCGTTTCATAGTGAAGTGCAAGTGTTGTTAGTCTCTGAATCAATTTTCAGTTAGGGCGCAACCGTTTCTGAAAATTCATCAATCCAACGGATCCAAAATCAACCCAATTTCCATCTTCAAATTCCTCAATTTTCTATTGGTATATAGTTCCATTCCCATCAATTTTATAAATTTCAATTGTTCTTTCAATTCAATCACTTATTTTTTCATATTTTTTGTAATTTTTCAATTGATTTTTATTTTTTGGATTCAGTATATTATACTCACTTTTTAGCTTAAATATTTAAGCTTTTTTAGTTGCATTTTGATTTTTGTTGGGTTTTGTTCCAGGTTTATGAACAAAAATAGTTGAAGTTTCTTAAGATTAGAAAAATGGATACTCAAAGTGTTGAAGATAATACTGTTAATGTTGGAGAAGTTATTGGTAATTTGGAATTGGGTTTAGCATGTTTCTCTGAGAAAGTTTCAAACTTGAATATTTTTGTGATGAATTTGGAAACTATGGAATGTGAATTAGAGGGTTTAGTTTTGGATGAAGAAAATATTGATATGGATTGTGTTAAAAAGGGTTTTGAGTTTGATTTGTTATGTGGGGTGTTGGATTCTGAAGTTAGAGATTTAGGTTTGTTTTTGAACACTCTTCATGCTGAGATTTCTGATGCTAAAGGAAAAGTTTCGTCTCTCGATGTATCGCAAGATAGGTTGGTTGAGATCGAACAAAGTTTGAAGTTGTCTGAGGAGCTTTTTTATGAGATTAAGGAGCATTCTGTTAGTTTTCAAAGGACTTTGTCTTCTTATAAGAAGGAAGAGAATGGTAAGTTGAAAATCTTAATTATTGATATTGTTTTTGGGTTCTAATTAATGATTGTTATTTATTTATGCAGTTGTTGTTTTGGTTTGAACATTGATTGCTATGCTTGTTTTTTTCATTTAGTTGTTAGAAAATGGTATATTCTTTTATGTGGGGTCCACTTCAATTTCCATGTAATATTGTGTGTGTAATGTTTATGCAATGGGAAATAAGAAACGCCTATGTCTACAAGTCCTAGCTCAAAACGAAAAAAATTGTCGAAATTCTTAGGGCGAACATCATGAGGGTTCGAACCCTAGCTCCTCCATTTGTGTGTGTGAGTTTATAATGGCTTTGCCATTTCGTCTATCTACCAGAAAAAAAAAGAAAAGAAACGCCTATCGGGCATTAATGGAATATTCTTTTATTGTTTTAAAAAGAAAGAATAAAGAAAAAGAAGAAAAGGTTGTGATGAACATTGAATTGATTGGTTCAATTTGATTACACTGTCAATAAATCACAACCAATTATATGTGTGGCTTTAGAAGTGATTATGATTAAAGTCAACTGATTTTAATAATCTGACAATTATGATTGACTGACGGTGTAAAAATTCTTTACATAGTAGTGTATATGAATTCAATCCTAATTTTGCATTTCTAATTAATATGCTTTGTCCTTTTTTTATCTGTGGGATTTTCAATGACAACAGGTAATGTTGAAGAGGGTGGAAGTGTCAAAGAGGATAGTAGAAATTTGGAGGTAAACAACATGACGAACATGCAAACAACTGAGCATCATAGAAACATTCTGAAGATGCTTGAGAAATCTTTGGCAAGCGAAATGGATCTCGAGAAGAATTTCATAGAATCAAAGAAAATTGAGGAAAAGCTAAAACAAAGGATCGCTTCTTTGGAAGACGAGCTAATTCAAACGGAGGAAGAAGCAACTGAAGTTTGGGAAAGATGGTTTGAGGCAGACAATGCACGTGAGATCCTAAAGGGAATTTCAAATGAATTGTTGGCTAGACTCAAGCTTTCTCAGTTTAATTTGGTCGGTTTAAGACGAATTGAATCTGAGCTTAAAGCTCAGCTGGAAACTTCTAAAGAGCAATTGAAAAGTGACAAGGCGTGTTCACTTGAGAAGCAGCTACAAGAAACTGAATGCCAGTTAGCGAATGTGAAAACCTCTGCCGATGAATATCAACAACAATATAATGTCACATCTTCTCAAATTAGAGATATGGATAACCTTATCATTGAACTGAAAGAAAATGTAACCAATGCAGAAAATAGGGCTAATGCTGCAGAAGTTCAGTGTAAAATATTGACGGAAAGTAACGAAGAACTCAACAAGGAGCTGGCTCTGTTAAAAGATGGTGACATCACATCTGAGAGTGTAAAGTTACTCAAGAGGCAGCTAAATGAGTGTGATTTACAGCGGCAGGATGCAGTAGCGACTGCTGAAGCTAGTCAAGAGAAGCAAAAGATGTTGTATGACACAATCGAAGATATGGATCATGTGATAAAGGATCTTAAGTCGAAGGTTTTAAAAGCTGAGAGTCATGCTGACAGCGCAGAGGACAAGTGTATCATATTATCTGAATCTAATGCTGATTTAAATGAGGAAGTAAATTTCTTGAGGAGTAAATTGGAATGCTTAGAGAGATCGCTGCACCAAGCGGAGGAAGCGAAAATGACAACTGCAAAGGATATTGGAAAACGAACCAAGTTTTTCAAAAGTCTGGCGACACAGCTGGCTTCTGAGAGAGAGCGTCTTAATAAGAAGGTAAACACCAAGCCTTTGAAATCTTGTTTCAGCTCACTATTTAGAATGTATCATATTATCTTGACCTCCGACCTACATGATATTTAATTATTGTTGTCAAATAGCTATTGTAGTAGCGCTATTGCATAGCGGCATTTGAACAAATCGCCATTGTTCCTTGATACACTATTTAGAGTACACAGTAACGGCTATTTTCCACATCTTCCATTGACAACGCTGTATTTAATTCTTGCTCTTTCATAAACCGAAACATGCAGTGTATCAATTGATCTGCATAGTATACGATAATTGAATATTGTATCAATAACTAATTGCACATGAAACTACACTGCTTCGTTTTTGTGTGTCAGTAAGTGAATAACAGTTGAATAAGCACAACCTTCTTTTTCACCTCTTTGATTTTCCCACATTCTACCTTTTGAGTTTAACTAGTTTAGTATGTATGGTTTTTTTTTTTAATTGAATTATAGATCAACTTGATTGAAAATTCATACGATGAAAATTTAGCAGTAGTTTTCTCGTATGTTTTAAACATTTATGGCATGCTTGCTTGGACTATTATGGGATTTCTTGTACAAGTACATGGTTTGTTGAAATTGTTGTACTTTATTTGCAGCTATCTTCCTTAGCAAGCGAGAACAAAGTTTTGTTTGGGAAGCTGAAGCAGGCATATAAGGATTCTTCTCAAGTTAGTGCGAATTTGTCCTCTGACCATGAGGTTGGTACTTCAAACTTTATGAACATTGTTTTTTTTATTTGTATATGTTACTGATATGCCAGAATATCCTATGTAGTTAGCATAAAAGTTTAGTTGGCTTCAGGGGCGGAGGGTAGTGTGTCTTTGGGGTAGCCACATTTTTTTTAATAATTTAGTGTATTTTCATATTTAGCTACTTTAATAATATAGATTTAGCTACCTCAAATAAGTCTATTTGTAAAAAATTAATAGAAATAGGAACCACAAAAGTTATCACTTGATAGATTAATTTATTCTTCTTGTTTTGACACTTTCGGAGTTTCGGTCTCTATAATAACTACACGGAAACTTTGTCAACAACGAAAATTGTCAAGACGAGATTCAATTTTTTATTTATAGTTGGCCCCCTCGTAAAATTTCGGCTAGCTGTATGCTCTCTTTTAACTCCAATATTTTAAACTTATGTATGTTCTAAAAAGATTATCTGCATAATAGTTGCGGTCATATAATATATAGCTCTACTTCTAGGCTCCTAGTTTAGTTAAATATTCTTTTCATGGTAGTTGTGTTGGTCGATAATGTAAAATTGTTTTATTATCATTACAAGTGTTGGTGTATTATATATGATATATATATATACTGAAACAATAAATGTAGTAACATTTTATCATTTCTGATATATAAATCATGTAATAACAGGAGAGAAATATGGACAGAGCAAAGTTCTATCTAATTGTTGCTCCTATTTTTCTTTTCCAGGCAAACAAGAAAAATTCATCTGCAAATGATAATGAAGTAAAGTCTGATTCCATACCAGATGATGAGACTGTGAGGAGAATAGATGCAGGAGTTCTTACTTTTAAGCACGTGTTAATATCATTTTTTGTCTTGCTGCTTTCAGCTGTAATCTTTTTGTATTTCAAAGACTTGAATGTTGATTTTAGTCTATGAATGGATTGTCATAAGTATTTTATGCTTTTTTTATAAGGCAAAAAACTACTGTTGAGGAATCACGAATGACATAATGTGGAAGGATAGAATCCCTTATAAACAATACCTGGATGAGTTGAGGACATAGTAATAGGTTACAAGGTCATACAAGGTCATTGACATTGTAGGCTTTAATGCAAAGTACTGTGAAGTAATCAAATTTTGTTTTAATAGTCTTATTTGTGGTAGATATAATTCTTATTCTTTCTAACATATGATTCAATTATTTTACATAACCTCTGTCCTTGTTCTTTTTTAAATTTACTTGTACTGTCATGCTTCGGCTAACTGACAAACCAACCGGCAACACAGTCGAGTGGTCCACCTCGAGGCTAAACGCTTGAAGCGTTTTGCCCATTCATATGTAGAATAAAGGAAAAATTTACATACACCTCCCTTGTAGTTTCTTTAACTTTGTTAAACAACCATTTAAAAGAAAACCGTATTGCATCTATTTTCCTTCTCAATTCTTACACTTTCCCATCTCTTTTGAATCAAGAGCCCTGAAATTCCTTCTCAGCATGTTTACAATCGACGATCATGGAAAGCCCCGCTTTCTACAAAATTGAGTACACAATCTTGTTCAAAATTGATAAGAAGCAGAGTGGAGATTCGAGCATATGCATATCACAGATTCACAGGCCATGACAACTTCTACATATATGTATATATTAAAAGGAAAAGTCACTTCCAACAAAATCGTTTTTTATTACATTTGCAAGTCATTCAATTTCTGTTTTAGAGAACATGCTGCATTGTCTGTTAAGCTACAAGTTTGGTCAGAATATCAATGCTAAAAGTTCCCTCGGACATAGTTATTTGAGATTTTCTTTTTAAACGAGGGAAGGAAAATTGTTATTAATAACGGTGACACTAATGATCATTTTACAACTATCTCATATTAGTTTTGAACTCTATCTCCCGTGAAGTGAACTTATGGGAAAATAAAATCTGTTCATATCAAATCCCATGAAGATGAGTATATGGCTTATGAATAAAAAAAACCCAAGAGAATCTAATCAAAAAATGACATGCTTTTCCTTTCTAGATTTACAATATCACATTCACATGCTTGAATCCTCCCCTCTACACACACCAACTTCAAGCGAATTTTCGATGCTCTAAACCAATCTGCATGGATGATGAATATATTGAAGGCAATAGATTGCTTGATAAACCATCCAAACCCATTGGTACACCCTAAAAGACCACCATATTCAGCCGGACTCAGGTTAATGTGTTGACATTCTTATTAATCAAGAATCTAGACCTGATTCTCAGCTTATGAAATGAAACAACATATCTGAAGCCACTATTCCGTACAGAGGGCAATCTGGAATTCAATTTGGCTTCCACTTTTCTTTTCAAGTTTCTCAGTTCTTCCCAGCCAGCCTGATTCCTCAGAGTCTCCCGCTCGAATTCTCCATGCCATTGTAGGCAGTGTGTTTGAAACCTTTTCTACATTATATCACACTACACATGGCGGTTTTGTGCCCCTCATAAGGATATTGTTCTTCCACTTCTTCATCAAGAAGGAAATCATCAATTACAGGAACATATCCATCCCACTTCATCTCATCTACAAGTAAATGAGTTTGCTGATATATCTCCTCAGATCTTGGATGTGCCTTGTCTCCAACAAGAAATGCATGTACTTCGTCTCTTATCTCAATCCAGCTACATCCTGGTTCCTTCTTTAATTTATAATTCTTCATGAAACTTCTTATTTTCGCAACCTCGCTCCAAATTCCTGCAATAGCATATACATTTGACAGAAGAACGTAAGCAGAAGAATCTTGAGGGTCCAACTGTAATAAGGAATTGGCTGCTTTTTCTGCAACTTCGACATTCCCTTGCAACTTGCAAATACCAAGCAAAGTTCTCCATATTACATCATCGGCTTCAAAAGGCATGCTTTCAATAAGCTCCAAAGCTTCATTTACTTGTCCTGACCTCCCTAGTAGATCTACCATACATGAATAATGCTCCATCTGGGGATCTAAACCGTAGTGACTTCGCATTTTACGGAAATAATGCAACCCTTTGTCTACATAACCCATATGTGCACAAGCTCTGAGGACTGAAATAAAAATCGTATGATTTGGTTTCACATTCAGAAGCTGCATCTCCTCAAATAATTTAATGGCATCTTCTCCAAGTCCATGGTATGCATATGCGCAAATCATGGCGCTCCAAGTCACATAATCCCGCTTAGGTGCTTTCTTAAACATTACGAGTGAATCCTGCATATTTCCACACTTTGAATACATATCAACAATAGTGCTGGCTATATACACATCTGAATGCAACTGTAACTTTAAAATTTGTCCATGAATCTGCTTCCCAAGTTCGACGGTAGCCAAATTAGCACAAATATCAAGAACCGTAGCATATGTGAAGTTGTCAGGTATCACACCAACTTGTAGCATCTGAGAAAAATACCTCAGAGCATTTTCGCCTTGCTTTTGTGACGAGAATCCTGAAATGATGGAATTCCAAGAAACAGTAGTTTGTTCTTCCAATCTCTCATGGATCTTTTCTGCCTCGACTACCATTCCGCACTTGCAATACATATCAATCATCGCACTTCCAACAAACCAGTCTAACCCCATACCAGACTTAATAACTCTTCCATGTATCTCCATACCATAGTTCAAAGCTTGCTGACCAGCACATGCCTTTACAACACTGCCAAAAGTAAAATCATCGGGTTCCATAGTTGACCTAAGCATTGAAACAAAAAGTGAAAGTGTTTCTTCTACTTGTTCATTTTGCTCGTGAGCGGCAATGATTGCATTCCAAGACACGGCATCCTTTCTTTCCATATCATCGAATATCCAACAAGCTTCCATCAATGCTCCACATTTTGCATGCATGTCTAAAATGGTATTCGCAACACAGACATTAAGCTCTAAACCACATTTGATAGCTAATCCCTGTAGTTGAATCCCCTCCAAATGGCCTTTGATCGCCGAACAGGCAGTCAAAGCACCGGACAAACTAATTTCGTCGAAGCCAAGATAAGACTTCTGTAAAGCCCGGAAAATCTCTAAAGCTTCAACACCTTGATCTTGCCGCGCATACCCAACAATAAGGGCATTATGAGATTGCCGAGTAGGTTTAGGGAATGTGTTAAACAGCTTTCTAGCATCACTCATTCTGTCACATTTAGCATACATGTCTAATGTAGCTGTTCCGACTATACTATCGTATCCGAAATTTGTCTTTAGAGCATAAGCATGCAACTGTGTGCCTAACTCTAATGCAGATAATCCGGCACACGACCTAAACGCACTAGCAAATGTTGATTGACTCACCCCCATACCTTCTTTTAACATAGCCTTATACAATTTTAATCCCTCAATAAACCGATCATTTCGAACATAGCCTGCAATTACAGCACTCCAACACACCAAATTTCTTCCCGGAATTTCAACAAAAATTCTAAAAGCATGATCTAGTTTCTTACACGTTGAATACATATCTACTAGAGCAGTACCAGTGACCACATCACTCTCCAAACCCATCTGAATCGCAAGGCAATGCACCTGAAGTCCTAAACCATAGTCTTCAATACTAGTACAAGCTTTCAGAACAACAGCAAATGTAGCATAGTCATGCGGAATATTCAACGATCTCATCTTAACAAAAACATCAATCGACTTTTGATGAATCCCGTTTTGTAAATAACACGAGAGCAAAGAGTTCCACGAAACAACATCTCTCTCCGGCATTGAGTCAAACAAAAACTGCGCAAATCCCATGTTTCCAATTCCTGAATAACCAAATATCATTGTATTCCAAGAAATTACATCCCTTTGAGGCATTTTATCGAACACGTTGAACGCATAATTCAAATTTGAACATTTACAGTAAAATTGAAGTAAACAGTTGGAAACAAAAATGGTGGGAACAAAACCAGTTACTATCATCTGGGCATGAGCTTGTTTGCCAGGATTCAAAGATTTTAGATTGGAACATTTTTGGAAAATATGGGAAAATGTTAATTTTTTTGTTGGGTTCATTTGGATTAAAGAAATGGAACAATTTGCATAAGATGGTGCTATCTGAGAGTTAAGTTTTGGAAGATAAAGACCACGAGACACGGTACGATGTAACATGGATTTGTTTGGCGGGGTTTTGACACTTCAAACTTCAAAACTTGTTGTTTTGTTTTGGAGAAAAAAAAAAAAATTAACCAACGAGATTCTTATAAGAGGAATCATTTGAGTTTGATTTTTCACGGAAACAATATTTGACCATCTCTTAATCCATTAGACTCTTTTCCATTAAAATTCGGAAGGTTAAAAAAAGAAAATTTAATATTATTTTCGTTTCTATGTTTGCAAATTTTTTATCTTAGTTCATGTATTTTTTTGTTGCATATATATTTTTTTTTTACAACCCAAATATATTAAACATAAAATAAAAGATATTACAAAGAAAACTGGGGGGACATCAACCTAACCCAGTATACCACATAAAAATGTAGCAAGAAAATATAAAACTGTTAAAATCAACTACAAGTGGTTTTCCAGCCAACCTTAAAAGGTGAAGAAAAACCAAAGCAAACACAAACTCATCGGACACTACTCAGCGAACCTGCGTACGGGCGCGAAACCAAATAGCAAAAAAAAGAAACGAGTGAGCATTTACTAAGGTATAAAGCAGCGAATAAACCGACCGTCAACACGAATCGATTCAAGTGCCAACAACCCCTTGGGAAAACCTCCACAATAGGTAACAAGACTCTTTCAAGCCATTAGTCTGAAGTCAATCACAAGGATTGAAACAGAATTAAAACCAACCTCAGAAAACCACTGGTACGGCGGATGCAAACCCGGAAAATCTGGATCCTGCAGATTTCAACAAATCTGAAAAAGAACCAAGAAACAGTTCTGGATAAACAAAACACCAAGCCAACCGATTCGAAACTACCGGCGACAACGACGGAGCAACGGAGACGATGAGAATCCAGAGCGATCTGAGGCAACAGAACGCCACTTTTTTGAAAACCCCAAGCAACAGAACCGACCCATTTGATGGAAAAACCAAAAACGGGTTAAGAGAAACCAACTTCGTCCGACCCAGCCTGCGTGAATGGAGATGGTGATGGAGACGACCGTGGCGACGCCGGCGGTTAAGAACCCAGAAAACACTACCCCTGAAGGGAGGAGAGAGGTGAAGCGGAGGGTGGGATGAGAGACGGCCACTCCTCGTCGCTCCAGCCACTGACAGAGGCTACATGGTGGAGGAGAAGATTTGGATGTGAAAGGGGATTAAAACACTTTTTTTTTTGTTGCATATATATTTTTGAATGTACAAATCTTACTAAAACAAACAAGATTTACACATGTATTTGCAATAAAAAATTCACGAACATATAAAAACAAAAATAGTATTTAAACCTAAAAAAAATGGATTGATAATAAAAGTGAAAGACAACTTAAAAAGTTCATATAATAATGTTACATCACGAAAAATATTTACCGTACATAAACTTATTTTTATTAAAAATAAATAAAAATAAGTTTATGCGTGACAAAAAACTTGTCTTTGAAACCATAAGTTTATCCTATATCTATATATTTGAAAGTATTTATTCTAAAATCGAGCAATGTCCTACCTACTTAGTTAAGTTTATGAGGTGAGATGACAAATGAATTCTTTAATTGAAACGTATTTATTTTGGGAGATACTCATTTATTTGATGCTTTCATTTAGTCTATGAAAGTGTTTTTAAAAATAATTTTTTAATTTTAAGTCACTATATTTGGGTACTATACTAGATGTGTAAGTTCAATCATTAACTCTATTGTAAATTAAAAAAAAAAAAATTAAATCCAATTTTGTAAAAGTGTTTTCAATTTTTTTTTTTTATATATTAGTTTTTAAAACTGAAAAATTAAAACAGGTTAAATGAATTTTGGTTTTCTCTTCTTAAATACAATTTTCTAAAACACATTTTAAAAATAAAAATTCAAAATTATTTCAAACAATCCCTTAGTTTGCTCATCAACTTTTAGTTTTGCTTTTTAACTTACAATTGGATGACATAAACGAATGTATAACAAAACAATTTTATAGTTGTCATTTTCACAATTTCTTCAATTCTCTAATCCTATAGTGTCCACAATGGCAATCAAAGAGAGCACTCATATACCTTGTATTGTATGGCCCTTGAGGGTGCCTTTGCTTCAACATTTCTACTAAGTATGCCCCCTTCCTTTCCAAAGGATTTTCTTTTGATTTTTTTAATATATTTTAATGGTAAGTGGGGATTATAAAGTCATTATTATTTCAATCAATCTTTATTTGAAAATGATAGCAAGGAGTGTCTCTCAAAACTATTGCCCCATCGTTTAGAAATCATATTTGTATGGTTAGATAGTATCCGCAATCACTTAATCAGTCATGAATGATTGCTATGTCGATATCAAATGGTTCATATTTCAATGCAAATTTTGATTATTTAAAATATAAAATATGAGATTTCATTATAGATGGTTTAATTTTAATTTACTTATTTTAAATATTGACTACGTGAATGTGTGAAATCGTTATTGCAGAGAATTTAAATTCTGCTTCCATATAACTTTTTATAATGATTTCACTTGCACTTTAAAATTCATGAATCTAAATACAAGTGAATACAGATGAATTATGCAAGTTACACTTAGATCTAACAAATCTATTAAATAAAGATTGATTGCTATCATTTTCAAATAAAGATTGATTGAAATAACTTTAAAATTGATTGAAATAAAGATTGTGTTTCTAAATTAAGATTGATCTAAAATCGATTTTCACCACAGAGGAGGCTTAATTAGAAACACAATCTCTTGTTCTTTAGCATCTTTTCATTAGCATCTTGTTCTTTTAAAATCGATTTTCACCACAGAGGAGGCTTAATTAGAAACACAATCTCTTAGCATCGATCTATATAAATTTCCAACACATAGAAGAAGAATCTTTAATATGCATTAAAAATTTGGACTAAGTTGTGTAGCCCACCAATTCTCAATTTTTAGGACTAATTTGCATAATAATTAATTGACCCCATCAATTTTTTTGGATGTAATATAATAAAAAATAATATTGATCAAAACATTATGTAAGTTTATCCATTATTAAGCATTAGGCAAAAGTGACAAGAAATATAATAATAATAATAATAATCATGTATTATATATATGAAAACATTGGATGCTTCTATTTTGGAATTTGACAAATGGGATGTCATCTCATGTTTGAAAAGAACAAGATGCTAATGAAAAGTTCCTCTCCTTCCCATTATTTTAGTGCAGCATGCTCTCTCTAGTTTTTTAGAATCAATCCTTGGCATGCATGAAATAAATGGCCACAGTTTTAATTTCCTTGGTCGAGCTTTAACATATTATCCATATGTGAAAGCTCATTTTTACATACTTTGAACTTTTAATTAAGCAATAGTGATCAACATATATAACTTTTATCTCATTAATTAAATATTGACATAGGTGATTAAAGCTCCATTGTGGATGCTCTAATAATGTGCTTGGAAAAGGTGGGTATGAGACAATTTACAAGGTGATTAATTTTGTTATACTAAATATGTTTTTGAAAAATGCTAAACAGTGTCTCTAGGGTGATTTTTTTATAAAATGTATACACCTTTTTTTTTTTTTCTTAAAAAAATGTGTACATTTAAAAATAGACACATAATATTTGATGGAGGAGATAATACTCATTGGAATGATAAAATAACATTTGATCTTAAATAGAATTGTTTATGAGATTTTTAGTATCATGTGCAAAATATGAACTGTCTACTATATATTTTTTTTAATAAATAACGCACGCATGCTCGCACGCATTCATGCACACATTTATTTAGAAATTGACTACTACATGGTAACTAACGAGTTTGTCAATCAATCTTGTAGGCCTATCAGGCATGCAAAATCTAAAGATGAAGTTTTTTCAATATTTAGAAAAAACAATAACATAAATCTAGTGCTAGAAATGATCGAACTAAATTATGACACTCCAATACTTTTTGGTATAAATATAAATATAGATACAATAAATAAATAAATACATCAATTACTATTACCGAAAAAAATACACAGTAATTACATATATATGTTGGATTTTGAAATTCAGCTTGTTGTAAGAGGTATCCCACGGGCTACAACACTCTCATTTCATGATTTTGATTTTGACATTTGAATACGACATGTAGGATAAAAAGGAGTGAAAGACAAAACAATTAGAAGGACTTGTATCACGGGACCATCTATATCTAAATTTATAAATTATATTTAGAGATAATAATTAGGGTGTAATGAATCTTCTTTTTGAATTCACTGAGATCGATATTATTCTAATAAATGGATATTGAACTATATATGCAACATTTTTTTAGAAGCCCTTGTGTTTTGGAGACAAATTTTGAAATTATCCTAATGAAAGTGTAAATAAAGTTTTATATGCAATATATTTTGATAAAAATTATTTTAATTTATGCGTTTCTGTCGCGCCGCGAAAAACGCCCGAGCGTCGGAACACTCGGTAATGACACAGAGTCGCCACCGAACTTTATTTATTCCCAAAGGAAAAGGAAAATATCGATAAAACCTAAAAAAGGAAAAATGGTCGTCGCAACCAAATTTCGAGTTCGGGAGTCGATTATGCAAGGGGAAGGTACTAGCACCCCTCACATCCGTTGTACTCAACGGGAACCTTCTTGTTAATTTAGGGTTTAAAATTTGTTTTTAAATTGTTTGCATTAATTTCTATTAATTATTAAATATTTACAATGGGGAAAAAAAATTAGTTTTTTATTATTATGCTTGACGGTTGTTGGATTCCGCTCCTACGTATTCCCAAGTGCAATGGGAAATTCAAAGCTTACGTAGTTCTTTGTAAAAAATGTTTGTGTGTTGGTTGATTTTAGAGAACGATATTTTAAGTCGCGTTCTAGTGGTTAAACGTATGCTTGTATGCTCGCGCATGGGCGACTCTAAGCGTTGTTTGTATCACGTTAAAAGGATTTAAAATACGTTCGTTTGCGAAAAGAATTTGTTTTTGTTTTTGTGAATGAGCTAAGGCAAAAAATTAATTTGATGTGTTGAGTTTATTTATTATTTTTTTTATGTCTTAAAAAATACATATTTTTGGTGTGGAAGACGGATAACCGATAGACAAAGCGCACGCCAAGTCACGACTATCCGAGAGACGAACGAATGTACATTCGTCGGTCTCTTTTTAATCCACAATTTTTTATGAAAAATGTAGTTTTGCATGAGTTAACTAAAAGAGGAATTAAATGAAATAAAATTGATTTTTCTTTTTTTTTTTTTGTATTTTTAAAGAATATGTATTGTTTTTGGTATTTTAGTTTTTTTTGAAGAGACAAGTTAAATATGTTCAAAAGTCATAAAACATTTACATAAAAGGAGTTTGAAAATTTCTCGACGAAAGTCGAGGTTTATTAACAAGAAAATTTTTTTGTGAATTTTTTTAGTTTTCTTAACATTTTTAGTTTTTTTTTTTAGACGATAAAATAAAATTCACGAGGATACGTATATTTACACTAATGACAGTATATACGAAACTTACGACAACAATACCACAAACAAAACAAATCACACACATATATTTTTTTTAGCATTTTCATACTCACAAAATAAAACTAAAATTATATAGCATATTTTTGTATTTTTGCATTTGTGACATAAATAAATAATATTGCGAAAAGAAATAAACAAACACAAACACAACATATATTTTTGACATTTATCATAACACACAATAAAACAAATATATAAGCACATTAGTTGAAATGACTAAGAATAAAATATAACGAGCAAGTAAAAATACGAGAAAGAATAAAACATAAAAAAGGTGCAAGGGGGTGCAAACAGAAAAGTCTGGGGTTGCATCAGGAAAACTGAGAGAGGAGAAGAGTTGTTTTTTTTTTTTAAATCTGGGCCTAAGGTTTTTGTTGCAAAATCAGAGGAGTATATATTTGATTTTTCTGCAAAAAATTTCATTTTTACCTCACCCATTCTCTCTCTAACTCGGTCCTCTCTCTCTAACTTCCTCTCTCCTCTCTCTTAAACCAACCCAGAATCCAGTGAGCATATGAACACCGGCGCGGTGGTCGCCGGTCATCGATGGCGGCGCCACCGCGCCGGAAACCCAAACTTCACCAAAATCAAATCTTTTTTAACAAAAACGCTTCTTTTCAACGATTTAAAACCCTTTCTCAACTCAAAGTTTTTGAAAGTCTTACCGAAGTGGCTAGATCGGAGACCAACGGCGGCAGTGGATTTTGGTTGATGCTTGTTTTCCTTTGCTTCTTCTTCTCTTCCTCTCCGTTTTTCTGACTCGTTTCCGACCGTGTGAGTGTGTGTATTTCGGTTTCGAATGAGTTGTTTGTGGTTGTGTTGGATTTTTTTTGTGATGTTGTTTGTATTGGTGTTTTATGGTTCTGTGATATTTGTTCTTGGTAAAGAGAAGGTTGTGTGAATGTTGAGGGTTTGATTTCTTTTGATTTCTAAGACTTAGGAAATATTAGAATTTTTTAGAGTTCAGTTTGCTGTGATTGTATAAATATTTTTTGCTCTGATGATTTCCTTTTTTCTCCCCCCCCCTCTCTTCTGAGAGTTTTTGATTCAATTTATACAGCTTCAACAATCAAAGTTGACTTTGATCTTGAGTGTGTGAGTGGGATTAATTTCATGGAGAATTGGAATTTCAGAAAAAGTTTGTCTGCTGATGTTTAATGGTTGTTAAAGTTGAGTTTTTTTTTTCAGAAAAGTAAAGCAAAGAAGAGAAGGAAGGAGGCGCAGCAGTACTGATGCAGTACTATTGCGTGTTGATGCATTTTTTGTTTTTTTTTTTTTTTGTACTTTTACTCATAATAATAATAATAATAATAATAATAAATTAAGAAAAAGTAGGGGGAGGGGAAGAGGACAGCGTGCTGTCTCTTCTTCTTTGTTTCCTTTTTTTTTAATTTTTTTTGTTGTTTTTTTTTTAATGTTTTTGTTTATTTTTTAATAGTAATAATAATAAAAAGAGAAATCAATATATAATTAATAGCAATAATGGTGAATAAATAAATGTGAATAAATGGAATGATAATTTCAAAATAAATGTGGTAAATAGTAAAATTAGAAATCAATAGTAATAAATGTTTAATGATAAAAAAAATTGGAAACAAAACAACAATAATGATGGTAATGATTAATAATAATGGTGAAGGAAAGTAATTTCAAAGGAAAGAAAAACAATGGCAATAATAATAGTAGTAACAACAAAAGAAGAAAAATAATATTTAACATATTTTTTGAGATTTTTTTAAATAAAGTTACTACTAAAGAAAAATTGACTTATTTTTTGGATTTTGGTGATCAAATTAAATAAGGAAATATATTATACACAATAAAAATTAAACATAACAATATTTTTAAAAAATAAAAAGGTCCTATTATTTTTAAAATGAATTAAAAAATAGCACAATTTGAGTGCAAGTGAAAGAAAAAATTGGGCAAAATTTGGGGTATAACAGCTGCCCCTATTTAAATATCTTTAATCAAAGAGGACGAGTGACGTTGGTACTCGTGTTTTGATGGAAGATAGTTAAATACAGAAAATCCTGAATTTTGTTCGGTTGGACAGAGAAATTTGCAGACAAAAAGATCGTCATCTTGCATGGTTATTGAATTGAAAACATAAAATTGTCGCAGGCATAAGGCCGGATTTAGACAGAAAATAAAATTGTCGCAGGGATAAAGCCTGGCGACTGTCACAGGGATAAAGCCTGGACACAAACAGAAAATAAAATTGTCGTAGGGATAAGGCCTGACGACTGTCACAGGGATAAGGCCTGGACACAGACAGAAAATAAAATTGTCGTAGGGATAAGGCCTGACGACTGTCACAGGTATAAGGCCTGGACACAGACAGAAAATAAAATTGTCGTAGGGATAAGGCTTGACGACTGTCACAGGGATAAGGCCTGGACACAGACAGAAAATAAAATTGTCGTAGGGATAAGGCCTGACGACTGTCACAGGGATAAGGCCTGGACACAGACAGAAAATAAAATTGTCGTAGGGATAAGGCCTGACGACTGTCACAGGGATAAGGCCTGGACACAGACAGAAAATAAAATTGTCGTAGGGATAAGGCCTGACGACTGTCACAGGTATAAGGCCTGGACACAGACAGAAAATAAAATTGTCGTAGGGATAAGGCCTGACGACTGTCACAGGTATAAGGCCTGGACACAGACAGAAAATAAAATTGTCGTAGGGATAAGGCTTGACGACTGTCACAGGGATAAGGCCTGGACACAGACAGAAAATAAAATTGTCGTAGGGATAAGGCCTGACGACTGTCACAGGGATAAGGCCTGGACACAGACAGAAAATAAAATTGTCGTAGGGATAAGGCCTGACGACTGTCACAGGTATAAGGCCTGGACACAGACAGAAAATAAAATTGTCGTAGGGATAAGGCCTGACGACTGTCACAGGTATAAGGCCTGGACACAGACAGAAAATAAAATTGTCGTAGGGATAAGGCCTGACGACTGTCACAAGTATAAGGCCTGGACATAGACAGAAAATAAAATTGTCGCAGGGATAAGGCCTGACGACTGTCACAGGGATAAGGCCTGGACACTGCTTAAAGATGGTTTTACCCGCTTTGGAGCTATGGGAGGTTGACACCCTTTTGCATGCCATAAATGCATGTTATATGCTTATGCTCTCGTTTATGCATGATTTTTTTTTTTTTTTTAATTGCATATTGTGATTGGATGTGTATGTTACATGTAATGCATGAGATGACATGTTGATTGAAACGTTTCCTTTTTTTTTTTTTTTTTTGAGTTGGCCAAGCAAGAGTTTGTCCATCGTGGATAGAACCCTCGTTATTTTCTTGATATTAGAACCCTTGATGATTTTCTGTCTAAATCTTTGAGGTGCTGGAGATGCCCCAACTATGCTATAGATTCTAGCAGTTTGTTGCTCTTATTGCAGCATGTGACTTTTGTATTGAGCGGACAATGATGCTTGATGATGAGTCCGGACTTTGATCGACGGATGCAAACCCGAAAGCCAAGGATGAACCTTAGTTACTTAAAAGTAAAAAATTTGTTTTCTTGAAGTCCCTTTTTCTTGAAAAATTTGACATTTTAATGCAATATCAAAAATAAATTAGCATTTTATGAACATGCAAAGACATAAGAGTAGAAGAAAATGAGCTCAAATGAATTTTATTGATTGCTGACCCATGAATGGGTGAGAGTACATAAGGATGTAATTCCTATAAGAGGAGATTACTTGTCAAAGATAAAATGGCAACAAGTGAATGGAAACATGACACGTGCTATTTTCCCCACAACTCATGAATTTACAAAACTTTGCCTCCGGAGTTGATGATTAGACTGATCCTCCTTTGTTGAGCCTTTGTCGCGGAGCCGACGCTTTACAGTCGTTTGTTCTTCCCTTTCGGAGCCGACGCTGTTTTTTTTTTAAAAAAAACCCTAACTTTTGTATGGACCGCCTTTTTCGGGTTTTCAGTCCACCGGGTTATACTTCTTTTTTGATGCCCCTAATTTTTGCCTGGACCGCCCTTTCGGGTTTTCAGTCCACCGGGACGCTCTCTATTGCTTAAGTTGCCTTTTCAGGTTTTCAACTTAGCGAGCTCTTTTTTTTTTTAATTTTTTTTTTATGCATAATATTTCTTGACTGCATCAGCGTTCACTGAAAGTGGGAGGTCTTCTCCGTCCATGGTGGTAAGGATTAACGCTCCGCCTGAGAAAGCTTTTTTCACCACATAGGGCCCTTCGTAGTTAGGTGTCCACTTTCCCCGTGGGTCTTTGTGTATAGGCAATATTTTCCTTAACACTAAATCCCCTTCTCGGAACTCTCGAGGACGAACCTTCTTGTCGAAAGCCTTTTTGAGCCTCTTTTGATACAACTGGCCATGGCATAATGCTGTTAGGCGCTTTTCTTCAATGAGGTTTAATTGATCAAACCTTGTTTGTACCCATTCAGCTTCTTCTAACTTGGTTTCCATCAAGACTCTTAATGACGGGATTTCCACTTCAACCGGAAGTACTGCCTCCATGCCATATACCAAGGAAAAGGGAGTTGCCCCAGTAGAAGTGCGGACAGTTGTTCTATAGCCGTGCAAGGCGAAAGGAAGCATCTCATGCCAATCCTTATAAGTCTTTACCATCTTTTGAATGATTTTCTTGATGTTTTTATTGGCTGCTTCTACAGCACCGTTCATCTTTGGTCGGTATGGTGATGAATTGTGGTGTTCAATCTTGAAGTCTTCACACAATTCTTTCATCGTCTTATTGTTCAAATTTGACCCATTATCCGTGATAATCTTGTTGGGAATACCATAACGGCAGATTATCTCTTTCTTGATGAAACGGGCCACCACTTGTTTGGTCACATTGGCGTAAGAGGCAGCTTCAACCCACTTGGTGAAATAATCGATAGCCACTAGGATAAACCGATGTCCGTTAGAGGCTTTTGGCTCGATCATTCCAATCATGTCTATTCCCCACATTGAGAATGGCCATGGGGCTGTCAGAACATTCAGAGGGGTTGGTGGCACATGCACTTTGTCAGCATAGATTTGGCATTTGTGGCATTTCTTGACATATTGAAAACAGTCAGCCTCCATTGTCAACCAGTAATAACCTGCCCTTAGAATCTTCTTTGCCATTGCATGCCCATTGGCATGGGTTCCAAAGGATCCTTCATGTATTTCAGTGATGAGAAGGTCCGCTTCTCGCTTGTCCACACACCGGAGCAAGACCATATCATGGTTTCTTTTATAGAGCACATCCCCATTCAAGAAGAATTGTGATGCCAATCTTCTTAAAGTTTTCTTGTCAATGGACGAGGCATTTTCAGGATACTCTTGCTTTGCGAGATATAACTTGATGTCATGGAACCAAGGCTTGTTGTCGTGTTCCTCTTCAATTACTGCACTCACAGTCGGCTTATCTTTTCGATTCACAATTATCAGTGGTGTTTCATTGTCGAATTTCACTTTGTACATTGATGATAGTGTAGCCAATGCGTCTGCAACTTGATTCTCTTCTCTTGGGAAATGATGAAAAGTAATCTCGTCAAAGTGCTTTACCAACTTCATGACATGGGCTCGATATGGGATCAACTTGGGATGTCGTGTTTCCCATTCTCCTTTCACTTGATAGATGACCAATGCCGAATCTCCGTACACTTCCAAGATTTTGATTCTCATGTCAATTGCTGCTTCAAGACCCATGATGCACGCTTCATATTCTGCCACATTATTCGTACAATCAAAGCACAACCTTGCAGTGAAAGGAGTGTATCCATTTCTTGGAGATATCAAAACAGCTCCAATCCCGTGCCCCATGGAATTTGAGGCTCCATCAAAGGCGAGTTTCCATCTTGCACCTGGTTCGGGTCCTTCGTCGTCCCCTATAGGTTCTTTGTAACTCAGGGCCATGATGTCTTCATCTGGGAAGTCAAACTGAATGGGTTGATATTCTTCCAATGGTTGGTGAGCAAGATGTTCAGATAATACACTTCCTTTGATTGCCTTTTGAGTGACATATTGGATGTCGTATTCGGATAACAACATTTGCCATCGTGCAATTTTCCCTGTGAGTGCAGGCTTCTCAAAGATGTACTTGATGGGATCCATCTTTGATATCAGCATAGTGGTATGAGTTAACATGTACTGCCTTAGACGACGAGCAACCCATGCTAATGCGCAACAAGTCTTTTCAAGAGCTGTGTATCTTGATTCACATTCAGTGAACTTCTTGCTTAGGAAGTAGATGGCATGCTCTTTTCTTCCTGTTTCATCATGCTGCCCCAACACGCAACCCATTGATCCTTCTAGCACAGTAAGATACATAAGGAGAGGCCTTCCTGGAACTGGAGGTGTCAAGATTGGTGGTTTTTGCAAATACTCCTTGATCTTGTCAAATGCTCTTTGGCAATCTTCATTCCATTCGATGGCTTGATCTTTCCTTAGCAATTTGAAGATAGGCTCACAAGTGGCAGTGAGATGTGAGATGAAGCGAGCAATGTAATTCAACCTTCCCAAGAATCCACGTACCTCCTTCTCAGTCCTGGGTGCTGGCATATTTTGTATGGCCTTGACCTTATCAGGATCTACCTCAATTCCTCTTTGGCTGACAATGAACCCTAATAACTTTCCTGATCTGACGCCGAAAGTGCACTTGTTAGGATTCAGGCGCAACTTGAATTTTCTCAGACGGACGAACAACTTTTGTAAATGGACCAAATGATCTTCTTCCCCTTGAGATTTGGCAATCATATCATCCACATAGACTTCTATCTCCTTATGGATCATATCATGAAAGAGAGTAACCATGGCTCTTTGGTATGTTGCCCCGGCATTTTTCAATCCGAAAGGCATTACCTTATAACAAAATGTGCCCCAAGGAGTAATGAAGGTGGTTTTCTCCATGTCTTCCGGAGCCATCTTGATTTGATTATATCCTGAGAAGCCATCCATGAAGGAGAATACTGAGAATTGAGCTGTATTGTCCACCAAGACATCAATGTGAGGTAATAGGAAATCATCTTTTGGGCTTGCTCTATTCAAGTCTCGATAATCCACACACATCCTGACCTTTCCATCTTTCTTTGGGACTGGTACGATGTTGGCCACCCATTCTGGGTACTTGGAAACTGCTAAGAACCCCGCGTCAAATTGCTTCTTGACTTCCTCCCTGATCTTAAGGGCCATGTCGGGTCTTGTTCTTCTCAACTTTTGCTTCACTGGTGGGCACTCGGGTCGAAGTGGTAGCCTATGCACGACTATGTCGGTATCCAATCCCGGCATATCTTGATAAGACCAAGCAAACACATCCACGTACTCTTGCAACAGGTTGATCAAGCTTCTTTTCACGTCGTCTTGCAAAGAGGCCCCTATCTTGATCTCCTTTTTATCCTCGTCGGACCCTAAGTTGATCACTTCCACAGGCTCTTGGTGCGCTTGAATTTCTTTCTCTTCTTGTTCTAAGAGACGAGCTAGCCCTTCGGGGAGCTCACAGTCGTCTTCATCGCCTTCTTCGGCTTGGTTGATTGGAAATTCAAAGTCGATAGGGATTTTAGCTGTGTCAGTTTCAACAAGTTTATTGGTGGATCTGCATGAGGATGATTTTTATTTTAGAATTATTGAAAGAGAAATGGAGGTGATTTAAAAACTGTAAAAATAAATTTTGAAAAGTTGCCATTTTTAGAATAAACAGGAGCAGAAGAAAATAGACTTTGATGAACATAAAATGCATTTTCATTGATTGATAAGATTTAAAACATAGGGGTGCCCTACAAAAGATATCCATTTGCCTTGGGCAGAGCAAAGGATTTTTTTCAAGAAAAACAAAGTAAATTACTTAAAGATAATTTCGGGAATCTCCCAAGCTTTCCAGTTGCACAGGACATCATCCGGAGCACATTGATACACCAAGTCAGGTACACCTTCTTTTTCATCTTCTAGATTTGCCACATGCCCCTCGTAGCTAAAGCCCGCGCTACGGAATATCCCTTGGATGGTACCCACACTTCTCGGAACAAATCTCAGCATATCCCTTGTAGTAGGTTGGTACCCCAATCCAAAGCGGTCTTTCTTCTCTTGGACCTTTGGTACTTTGCCCCAACCTGGTGGAATTCCTTCTTCTAAAGCCTCCTTCACAGCTTTCCATGAGGTTAAAGTTAAACCTTTTTTCTTTTTAGGCTCACGCCTAGACTTCATAGTGATAACACTTGCTACTTCTAGTGCTTGAAAAGGGACTTCAATGGCTTCCTCTCCCACCTCTATGTATCGGAAAGAAGAGAGATGACTCACCATCATATCCTCTTGCCCCGACACAACAATCATCTTGTCACCGGTTATGAACTTAAGCTTTTGATGTAAAGTGGAAGTGACTGCCCCGGCAGCATGGATCCATGGCCTTCCAAGTAAACAACTGTAAGCAGGGTTGATGTCCATGACTTGGAATGTAATAGTGAAAATTTGTGGACCAATTAGAATTGGCAAATCCACTTCTCCCATGACTGCTCTCTTGGATCCATCAAACGCCTTTACAATTAGTGCACTTTGTCTTAAAAGTGCTCCCTCAATAGCCAGCTTATCCAAGGTTATCTTTGGCATGACATTCAAAGAGGATCCGGTGTCCACCAACACTTTGGACAATATGTTGTCTGAACATTTGACCGATATGTGCAGTGCTTTGTTATGGTCTTTCCCTTCAGAAGGAAGCTCACTCTCATTGAATCCCAAATACCGGCTTGTAGTGATGTTAGCAACCACCCCATCAAATTGATCCACCGTGATGTCTTTGGTCACATGGGCCTCGTTGAGGATTTTGAGCAATGCCTCCCTATGAGCCTCAGAGCTCAATAATAGTGACAGAATGGAGATTTTTGAGGGTGTTTGCCCCAATTGATCAATGATCTTGTAATCACTTTTTCGGATGATTCTCAAGAATTCCTCGGCTTCTTCTTGTGGTAATGTTTTCCTTGGTGGCTCAGTTCCTACTGCCACTCCTTCAACAGCTTTTCCCTTATTGGACCCCACTGGTGCATTTGCAGAGTCTTTGTTTGGTGAGCTTGGAGAGTAAATCCTTCCACTCCTTGTCATTCCTCCTGTTCCGGCAATGTTATCAATGGTAAGTTCTATACCGGTGATAGGTTCCCCTCCAACGGACACAGTAGGTTGGTAATTCCATGGCACTTCTTTGGTACTCTTGAAAGAGAAAGGTGCAGGCACATGAAACACCATAGGGTCTATTTTTTGTGCAGGAATTTGGATTTCAATCCTTTGGTAAGGGATCTCAAAAGGTGCAAGACCTTGTGATTCCACAACAGCAATACTTGTTTCCTTCCTTGAGTACCCAATTTGAACCAAGCCTTGATCCAATAGCTTTTGGAGGGTCTCTTTTAAACCTTGACAATTATCAGGATTCGTTGAGCAAGCTTTGCAACTGGAGTGTAACTCTTCAAATTGTTCAAAGCCAATCAAACTTTCCCCCATTACCGACAAAGGGGTCTTTATCTTTGACACTTCTTTCAAGAGCTCTAATTCTTCCACTTCCTCAATAGCATTTACTGATGAGCTCGCATGACCCGGCAAAGGATTGGTCTTCACATTTGGTCCCTCTTCCTTGAAGGATATCATCTTGCGATCAATCAAATCTTGTACCTTGAACTTGAAAGCTTTACAATTTTCGATGTTGTGCCCGGGCGACCCAGCGTGGTAATCACATCGAGCATTGCTATCGAAACTAGGGGGATATGGAGGCACCATTGGTGGGAGAGGTTTTTGCTCTACCATGGCCTTTTGAAGTAGGTATGGCAAAATTTGCCCATATGGCATTGGTATGGGATCGAAACGCACCACTTTCCTTTCCAAGTTTCCTCGAGGCCTAGGTTGATTCCACTGTGGATATGGGTTTGGCCGAGGCTGACCTTGCGGAGGCATCATCAATGGCTGTTGAGGTGGGCGCATTGGATAAGCTGGCTGTTGATACTGCCCTTGAGCCGCAGCTGCTACATAAGGATAGTGATAATACGGCACTTGCATATGAGGCCCTCTTAAGGGTCCTACTGAGACAGCGTTGGTCTCACCTTCTTTCTTTTTCGGGGGACCACCAAAGGATTTCTTAACCCCGACTTGAGCACTAGTAGCACCTTGAATCTTTCCACTTTTGATACCCTCCTCTATGCGCTCCCCTATGATGACGAGATCGGAAAAATTTGGGGAAACACTCCCAAGCATTTTTTCATAATACGGCCCTTGCAACGTACTCATGAAGGTAGTAGTCAGTTCTTTTTCTTTCAAAGGTGGTTGTACTCTAGCGGCTACCTCTCTCCATTTTTGCGCATATTCCTTGAATGATTCTCCACTCTTTTGTGTCATTGCTTGTAATTGCATACGAGTAGGAGCCTCCCCTATGTTATACTTGTATTGAGTCAGAAAAGCTTCCATCAGATCTTTCCAAGTTTGGATTTGTGCCCTCTCCAATTGCATATACCAATCAAGAGAGGCTCCACTCAGACTGTCTTGGAACACGTGCATCATCAGCTTTTCGTCGGTCACATGTGCAGACATTTTGGTACAGAACCGCTTTAGGTGAATCTTTGGGCATTGGAGGCCTTTGTATTTTTCAAAATCAGGTGTTTTGAATTTTGGTGGTATAACCACGTCAGGAACTAGGCACATATCTAAGGTATCTAGCCCAAAAGTACTGAAACCTTCAATGGCTTTCAACCTTTCCTCCAAAGCCTTGTACTTTTTCGCTGCCTCTTCATCGTCATGATCGGCTGCAGAAGTTGCTTGCTCGGGCGTAAAGACAAACGGCATAGTACCCTTTGCTGCATGGCATGGTGTTGCATTCTCATTTTGGGGATTTGAAGCTTCTTGTGGAGCAGAGTTTCCGTTTACAACCGGTATTGTAAAGGTCACCCCCGGAGGTTGAGTAACACCACCGCCTTCCACGGGAGGAGTATAGTTAGGAGGAAGACCAAACATTGGGACAAAACCAGGTGGGTACCTTGGAGTAGTCTCCTCACTTATGACCGTTGGCTGAGGATTGTTCTCCCTATTAGTTAAATTTTGGATAGCTTCCGTAAGTATAGCAACTTGTTCCTTGATGGCATCAACATCCTCTTTTTGTGCAAACTGACTTGTTGGCGCTGACTCCATGATTCTTCTTCGGTTAGCTCTTGTCCCGTGTGAATGCCGATAGGCAGACTCTTGGGCCAACTGTTTTTTGGGTTTCCTTGCAATGATGGAAATTCCTGAAGTTCGGAGGAAAATGAAATGAGTTTTTTTTTGAAAAAGATGAAATGCATGTTGTGTTTTTTTTTATGTAATGCATGCATGTATGTTATGCAAAAAGAATCTTTATTTTATTTGGAGGAAATTTCAAAGTTTCGCAATTTTATTGTAAGCATCTAGAATTATGAGAACGAACAAAGTAGAACCAGAACATTGATTTCATTTCATTCAAAAGAGAGAATACATCATTTCATTCATAATAGGGCCTATTACATAATTTCCCAAAATGAGGCCTAATACAACAAAGTTTGAAAAGAAACTAAGACAATCCTAGAGCTTTGCTTTGCGAGCCAAAGCCAAACATAACTTGAACTCTCTCAACATAACCCCACATGATTCAACAAAATCAAACACAAAGGTAGGAGTGTTATTGGGGCTCATCACAGAATATGCCTTCTTGTGCATGCTAGGGATGCCTGGAACCACATTGTTCGCAAAACCCGCTAGGTTGGAGAACTCTTCTTTCCATTTTAAGACATCTTGGTATTGCTCTCTAATGATAGCTTGGTATCGATTTGAGCGTTCACTTAAACTCTGAAGTTGTGCTTCCATTTGCCTAACTTGGCTCTCTCTAACTTCTAGCTGTTGCCTTTGGCGTTCTTCACGACCCTCGAGATTCCTCATATCTTCGAGCAAATTATTCCACTTAGTGGAGAGCTTGTGGAGCTTTCTATCAGACTCTTCTCGGAGTTGGCATTCATTAGTCACACAGACTTGTGATTCTTGAAGTAATTTAGTGAGATCCAAGATTCGAGCCTCAAACCCTTCCTTCATCTCTTTTTTCTCTTTCAAGGTACGGTTCCATAAGTCCTTCCATTCCTTGATCTCTTTCCAAGCTTGGTCTAATCGGTGGTTACGTTCACGAATCCCATCCGTGACCCCTTCCAAGCATTCGTCCACTCGCTCCTTTTTGGCCCTTTCCTCTTCGACCAATGCCTCGCTCATTTCAAGTTGTCTTTTCTTCTCCTCATAGTTAAACTTGAACTTGTTACGTTCATATGAGGTTTGATGAAGCTTTTGTTGCAAACTCTCATTTTCTTTTTGAAGGCGCTCAATGGTGGCCTTGAGCACATCAACTTCTTCGACAGAGGTAGGTATTGGCTCAAGTGGGCTAGGTTGAGATGGAAGGATGAGGACAAAAGGAAGCCCAATTACTTTGACACGCTCTTTGATCCAATGAGAGTATGGTTCTTCGATGGGAAGGCTTCTCTTTCTTAGCTCGTTCCCCTTGCGATGCACTTGAGCCCAAGATCGGATGACCCTTTGGAGCATGTTTTGGAAGTTCGCATCAATACCATGAAGAACAAATTCTTGCAATACCCCCTCATTTGGTTTGCGGGCCATAGGATACCCGAGTTGCCTTAGAGCTAGCATAGGATTGTAGTTTATACAACCCTTGGACCCTATGAGAGGTACATTGGGGAAGTCCCCACAACTGACGATCACTTCGCCTTCACTGATTTTCCTAGAGTACCACAAAATGGAGCGCTCGGTGAGAGATGTCAAAGCTTGTGACCATTCTTGACTCTTCATAGCTTTGATAGTGTAGATATCCTTGGAGATTTGAGAAGCAAACCAAGCATACAACAAAGGAATGCAACATAGCATCAATCCCCCCTTCTTCTCATACCGCATGTGGAGGGTATAGTATGTATCGGCCAAAAGAGCAGACACAAGATCTTCTTTGCGAACTCCAACTCCCCAAAATACACTGATAGCTGCGGTATCTATGAAGTTCTTTTGGCTAGGAAAAAGAACTAAACCAAAGATGAGTAAGGCCAAGACTTCCCCTAAAGCTCCCCAATCACGGACTTTTGCGAACTCTTTTGCCTTCTTTTCAAGGTACTCTCTTTGAAAACCATGGGCTTCTCTCTCGGTTTTGAAGTGGAAGTTCAAGTCAGAAGCTGGTATTTTCAATACTGAAGCTAGGTCTTCAAACCTTGGAACTACACCAAGACCCTTGTAGGGAACCATCTTATCCCTTGGAGAATCCAGAATTCGCCCGAATTCCTCCAAAGTAGGTGCTAACTGAAAGTCTTGGAAAGTGAAACATCTCAAAGGAGGGTCGTAGAATTGAGCTAAAGCAGTGACGGCCTCTATTTGCACCGGAATGTTCAAGAGATCTAGGATTCTCCCATACTTGGAGGTGAGATGAGCTCGAGCCAAGTTGCTTAGTTGGCTATTGAAGGCCTTCAAAGTGTTTACCTCGGGTAACTGAGCCTTAATCTGAAGCGTGCCCTTTTTTGTCGAACTCATTTTTCAAGATGTTTAAATAATACTTTTTTTTGAAATTTCCTGAAAATGTGAAAAAATGCCAAATGAATTTTAATGAAAAAGAAAGAAAATATGCATGGCATGCAAAAAGAATTGGGATGAGTAATAGGATAATTCTAATTTTTTCCCACCCCTCACAAGGATAGTTCTATGTTTTTCTGTTTTTGGTCACCACCAAGATGGTAGACCCCACTTGGAATTTTCCCATAAAATTGGACCGGCCAATTCATGGAAAATTTCCGGGGCTTCCCCTAGGCGGACTTTATTGGGTTCTACACAAGGTCCCTAGAGTATTTGATCAACATTCAAAATTTCGTCAAGAGGATGGGCTAGCCAATTCGAGACGAAACTTTGAATGGATCTACTCTAGGCGGAGCTTTCATATATCACCGAATGAGAAGTGCATCTCATGGGCCCATACTACTAGCTCCTAACTTAACTTAGTTTTTCTCAAGCCCGGGTATAGAGCTTCTCTCAAGAACATATCCCAACCACAATTTATATACATATATCAAATTAATAAACATGGTATAAATGCAAAAATAAACATATATACATATATAAAAACAATAAATATAAACATAAAAAAGAAATGTAATGCAAACAAACAACCAAGCGAATGACCCTAAAAGAATAGGCTTGACTCTCTAAAAAGTCCCCAGCGGAGTCGCCAGCTGTCGCGCCGCGAAAAACGCCCGAGCGTCGGAACACTCGGTAATGACACAGAGTCGCCACCGAACTTTATTTATTCCCAAAGGAAAAGGAAAATATCGATAAAACCTAAAAAAGGAAAAATGGTCGTCGCAACCAAATTTCGAGTTCGGGAGTCGATTATGCAAGGGGAAGGTACTAGCACCCCTCACATCCGTTGTACTCAACGGGAACCTTCTTGTTAATTTAGGGTTTAAAATTTGTTTTTAAATTGTTTGCATTAATTTCTATTAATTATTAAATATTTACAATGGGGAAAAAAAATTAGTTTTTTATTATTATGCTTGACGGTTGTTGGATTCCGCTCCTACGTATTCCCAAGTGCAATGGGAAATTCAAAGCTTACGTAGTTCTTTGTAAAAAATGTTTGTGTGTTGGTTGATTTTAGAGAACGATATTTTAAGTCGCGTTCTAGTGGTTAAACGTATGCTTGTATGCTCGCGCATGGGCGACTCTAAGCGTTGTTTGTATCACGTTAAAAGGATTTAAAATACGTTCGTTTGCGAAAAGAATTTGTTTTTGTTTTTGTGAATGAGCTAAGGCAAAAAATTAATTTGATGTGTTGAGTTTATTTATTATTTTTTTTATGTCTTAAAAAATACATATTTTTGGTGTGGAAGACGGATAACCGATAGACAAAGCGCACGCCAAGTCACGACTATCCGAGAGACGAACGAATGTACATTCGTCGGTCTCTTTTTAATCCACAATTTTTTATGAAAAATGTAGTTTTGCATGAGTTAACTAAAAGAGGAATTAAATGAAATAAAATTGATTTTTCTTTTTTTTTTTTTGTATTTTTAAAGAATATGTATTGTTTTTGGTATTTTAGTTTTTTTTGAAGAGACAAGTTAAATATGTTCAAAAGTCATAAAACATTTACATAAAAGGAGTTTGAAAATTTCTCGACGAAAGTCGAGGTTTATTAACAAGAAAATTTTTTTGTGAATTTTTTTAGTTTTCTTAACATTTTTAGTTTTTTTTTTTAGACGATAAAATAAAATTCACGAGGATACGTATATTTACACTAATGACAGTATATACGAAACTTACGACAACAATACCACAAACAAAACAAATCACACACATATATTTTTTTTAGCATTTTCATACTCACAAAATAAAACTAAAATTATATAGCATATTTTTGTATTTTTGCATTTGTGACATAAATAAATAATATTGCGAAAAGAAATAAACAAACACAAACACAACATATATTTTTGACATTTATCATAACACACAATAAAACAAATATATAAGCACATTAGTTGAAATGACTAAGAATAAAATATAACGAGCAAGTAAAAATACGAGAAAGAATAAAACATAAAAAAGGTGCAAGGGGGTGCAAACAGAAAAGTCTGGGGTTGCATCAGGAAAACTGAGAGAGGAGAAGAGTTGTTTTTTTTTTTTAAATCTGGGCCTAAGGTTTTTGTTGCAAAATCAGAGGAGTATATATTTGATTTTTCTGCAAAAAATTTCATTTTTACCTCACCCATTCTCTCTCTAACTCGGTCCTCTCTCTCTAACTTCCTCTCTCCTCTCTCTTAAACCAACCCAGAATCCAGTGAGCATATGAACACCGGCGCGGTGGTCGCCGGTCATCGATGGCGGCGCCACCGCGCCGGAAACCCAAACTTCACCAAAATCAAATCTTTTTTAACAAAAACGCTTCTTTTCAACGATTTAAAACCCTTTCTCAACTCAAAGTTTTTGAAAGTCTTACCGAAGTGGCTAGATCGGAGACCAACGGCGGCAGTGGATTTTGGTTGATGCTTGTTTTCCTTTGCTTCTTCTTCTCTTCCTCTCCGTTTTTCTGACTCGTTTCCGACCGTGTGAGTGTGTGTATTTCGGTTTCGAATGAGTTGTTTGTGGTTGTGTTGGATTTTTTTTGTGATGTTGTTTGTATTGGTGTTTTATGGTTCTGTGATATTTGTTCTTGGTAAAGAGAAGGTTGTGTGAATGTTGAGGGTTTGATTTCTTTTGATTTCTAAGACTTAGAAAATATTAGAATTTTTTAGAGTTCAGTTTGCTGTGATTGTATAAATATTTTTTGCTCTGATGATTTCCTTTTTTCTCCCCCCCCCTCTCTTCTGAGAGTTTTTGATTCAATTTATACAGCTTCAACAATCAAAGTTGACTTTGATCTTGAGTGTGTGAGTGGGATTAATTTCATGGAGAATTGGAATTTCAGAAAAAGTTTGTCTGCTGATGTTTAATGGTTGTTAAAGTTGAGTTTTTTTTTTCAGAAAAGTAAAGCAAAGAAGAGAAGGAAGGAGGCGCAGCAGTACTGATGCAGTACTATTGCGTGTTGATGCATTTTTTGTTTTTTTTTTTTTTTGTACTTTTACTCATAATAATAATAATAATAATAATAATAAATTAAGAAAAAGTAGGGGGAGGGGAAGAGGACAGCGTGCTGTCTCTTCTTCTTTGTTTCCTTTTTTTTTAATTTTTTTTGTTGTTTTTTTTTTAATGTTTTTGTTTATTTTTTAATAGTAATAATAATAAAAAGAGAAATCAATATATAATTAATAGCAATAATGGTGAATAAATAAATGTGAATAAATGGAATGATAATTTCAAAATAAATGTGGTAAATAGTAAAATTAGAAATCAATAGTAATAAATGTTTAATGATAAAAAAAATTGGAAACAAAACAACAATAATGATGGTAATGATTAATAATAATGGTGAAGGAAAGTAATTTCAAAGGAAAGAAAAACAATGGCAATAATAATAGTAGTAACAACAAAAGAAGAAAAATAATATTTAACATATTTTTTGAGATTTTTTTAAATAAAGTTACTACTAAAGAAAAATTGACTTATTTTTTGGATTTTGGTGATCAAATTAAATAAGGAAATATATTATACACAATAAAAATTAAACATAACAATATTTTTAAAAAATAAAAAGGTCCCATTATTTTTAAAATGAATTAAAAAAATAGCACAATTTGAGTGCAAGTGAAAGAAAAAATTGGGCAAAATTTGGGGTATAACAGTTTCGATAAGTCTTCATGTTTTTGGGGCAAATTAGAAATTATCTTAATGATGAACAAGTAAACAAATATTTATAATGCAACACCTTTCGGCAGTGGCGAAGCTAGTCGAAATCTTATGAGGAGTTAAATACAAATAAATAAAATAAAATATTATTTTATTAAATTTTATTAAACAATTTTTGTATAAGATAAGGTTTTATGTGTAGTTATCGTAAAAAGTGAAAGCATTAAAATAAAAAGAATTTATTTATCCACTAATAATTTATTTATCTTTTGTATTTCTATTAATTTTTTTGGTTTTCACCACCCGTTGAATCTTATTCGGGGGTCAATTCTGGCATCAAGTGGTTCCAGCCCTCTTCCGATCGCAGTTGCAGGGGATCAAACCATGATCTTCCCTACCAAGTTCAACGTCAATCACCACTAAACCAACTAACATTGGTATCTCTACTAATTTTTGACAAATAAGAATTGCTAAATCTACAATATTAGTGTAACTAAATGTAAAAACACACAATCTTATTATTATAAATTTAATTTATAGAAGATAAAAAAAAAGAAGATAGCCTCGCCCCGCCTTCCAGTAAGCTCTCATGTTGTCTAAATATTAAGGTGTAGTAAGGCGAGATTTTTCAGCTAAAATCTAAATATCTTTAAAATGATTCCACGTAAGTTGTAATACTTTCGTGTGATCTATGCCACAATATTTTTTTAAGTAAATGAAAATTAAATTAAGAAAAAAATTATGAATTTTAGAGGCAGAAACAATAATATATCACTGTCAAAACATTAATACTTGGGTTTTACTACGGTACAAAAGAGTAAACACGAAAAGAACATTAATTACATCTAGTGCTCCCTTACAAGGAGTATTATATAGGTGATGATGCCACATGCCAATGCCATTTACTCTAGTTCTAATAATGTTCACCTGTAACATGCAAAATTTTAAAATGAAGTTTTTCCAATATTTAGAAAAAACAATAATAACATAAATCTATTGCTAGAAATGATCGAACTAAATTATGAGACTCCAATACTTTTGGTATAAATATAAATATAGATACAATAAATAAATAAATAAATAAATATATCAATTACTATTACAAAAAATAATACACAGTAATTACACACACAGACACACACATATATATATTTTCACATAGAATTCCATACTATTTAAGTATTGCAACATGTCCTTTTATCATAACCACCCTTTAACCTCTCATTCAATTATCATTATTATTTTATATAATGAAAATATTAAGTCATATTTGGTGTAATGTCTTTGAAGCAATATAACTGTTAAAGAGAGATATATAAGTCATATGGGTAATGGTTTTATACTGATATAGAAAGTAACATTGACTAGTGTGGATCTTTTTGATATATAATATTTCTTTGAGAAAAGCATAAACCCACATATATACATAAATTATTTTTTTAATGGTGTCTGAGTCACTTATCTTGTTGACATTTTTGTGTCTTAATAACCTCGGCATGTCGTCGAGAAAAATCAGTTGTACTCTGGAGATTTTGCGTAATATTTGCGGATAATTTCTTAGTTCAGTATGACAACACGCCTCCAATTATTTGTTTTCAACCATCCGCAACAACAATATGTTTGTGTCATCTATGAGGAATGTATGTCATTAGTTATATCAAATTATGTGAAATGCCTTTTTTTAACTCTAATTTTTTTGTTTCTTTTTCTTCTAACTTAAAACTCTCTAGGATCAACAAAAATGGAGAATCCAGGTTTAGATTTAGTCCAAAATAGAACCATCACTATAATCTTCACCTAATCTCTCAATACACCACAAATCCTCTTCACAAGACAAAGCCTTCCAATGAGGAATAGCGAACCGCGGAGGATCACAACTCGAAACCTCAGTAGCAACAGCACTACAACCATTCTTCATAGCAAGATTATGAGCAAAACCACATAAAGCCTTCACCATCTTCAACACCTCCGGTCTTTCGCCTCCGATTTCATACATTAAATGAAATCCAAACATTTCAAAAAAATTCGGAATTCGTGAAATGCCCTTTTTGTTATACTATAGAACAAACATGTTTTCCCTCAAAATTACAAGGTGATTTATTTTGTTATATTAAATATGTTTTTGAAAAATTCTATACAGTGCCTCGAGGACAATTTTTTTAAAAATGTTTACACTTCTTTTTATTTTTTTCTTAAAAAAAAGTGTGTATATTTAAAAATAAACATAGAATATTTGATGGAGGAGATAAAATAATATTTGATCTAAATAGAATTGTCTATGAAAATTTTAGCATTATGTGCGAAATATGAATTGTTTACCATATTTTTATATATATAAATAACGGACGCATGCATGCACACATTTATTTAGAAATTGACTACTACATGGTAACGGGTTTGTCAATCATTCTAGTAGGCCTATCAGGCATGCAGAATTTACAAATGAAGTTTTACCAATAGTTTGAAAAAACAATAACATAAATCTAATGCTAGAAATGATCGAACTAAATTCCGGCACTCCAATACTTTTGGTATAAACTAGCATAATATATGTGCGTACGCATGGGTCGCGGTCTTGCCACAATTTTTTTAAATTATATGATGATTATTAATATAGTGTGAAATTAATCCGGTTATAAAAATAAATATTTATTAGTATATGAGTAGAAATATTAGTCTTTGTAGAAATTATAAATATAAAAAAGGCATGTGTATTAATATATGAGTAGAAATATAGGTCCCGTTGAAAAAAATAATTACAAATAGGCATGCGTATTAATATATGAGTGAAAATGTAAGTCCCCATAGAAGAATAAAATAAAATAGGCATACGTATTAATATATAAGTAGAAATATACAAGTTTACATACAAATTATAATAAAGTATGCATGCGTATTAATATATATGAAATTTGTATTAATATATGAGTATAAATATAGATTCACATAGAAATTATAGAAAAATTGGCATGCATATTAATATATGATTAGAAATTTAGGTCCCTGTGAAAATTATAGAAAAATAGGCATGCATATTAATATATAAGTAGAAATATATGTTATCATCAAAATTAAAAATAAAATAAAATAGGCATGCATATTAATATATGAGTAAAATTATATATGTCCACATACAAATTATATTAAAGTAGGCATGTGTATTAATATATATATCAGTAGAAATATAGGTCTGCGTAGAAATATATGAGTATAAGTTTAAAATGATAATTTCTTCTAAAATACTGTTTAAAATGAATATATAATAGATAAAGAAGTGAATTGTAGATTTTAAAGACATATACGTCTCTATAGAAATTATAAAAATTAAATATTTGTAGTAATATAAAGGAGTAGAAATATTGGTTCGTTTAGAAATTATAACAAAAAAATAGACAATTGTATTCATATATGAGTAGAAATATAAGGACGAAAGATGAAATTTGATATATCTATTTTAAAAATACTACGAGGGATATTTTATTCAGGGTATATTAGTAATTCATAAAAATATTTATTAAAACAAGTTAACCTTTTGCGAGATTTTTATAATGTACTAAATAAAATTTTGAAAAAAATTTCAAAATTTCAAATGATATATTTGAGTTATTTAAAAACAAAGACCAACAATTATGATAAAAAATATTCAAGGACCGAAACATATTGAAATTTTTTATAGGAAAGAAAATAAAAAAGAAGAAATGAGACTATCTAAAAAGAAAAAATAATTGGGCCATGTGGCACAATATGGTTTAAGAAGGATAGTTTTGACATTTCAATTATATCTTGCATTACTATATAAAATGACTATGGACCTAAGGCTGGACTGAAAAATATCTTCCGAGTATACCCATTTCTAATGTTTGTTTGATTAATTCATCAATTGGTCACTTTGAAACTAGATTGGTTTGAGCGCATTGCCGCATTGCACAAAACTTATAGTAATTATTAGGAGTTTAGTAAAAAAAAAGTTATTATTAGGAGTATATATAATAAAAAGTTAAAACTATTAATTTATTTTAGTTCTTACTTGTTATTAAAAATTGTTTGACCAATTATTAGTTGGTATAGTGATGATTGACGTTGGATTTAATAGGAAGAATTATCATTCGATCTTCGCAACTGCGATCGGAAGAAAGCTGAAACTACTTGATATCGGAATTGACCCCGAATAAAATTAAACGGTCAAGTGGACTGAATAGTGATAATAAAAAAAATAAATTATTTATTCTACTTAACTATTAATTTATGGAAGGAGCATGTAAACTGTCGTTGGATAATCTAGAACAGCTTACACAACCACACAAATTAATAACTTCTCATTGATGACGAGGTACATCCAATATTATCCTCATTCCCCATTAGAAAATTGGGGATACTATAGCCAATTTTCAATAAAAAATGTACCACTTACTTTCTAGTTCTACATCACAAATGTATAATTTGTTAGTGGCGCAAAAACATCAAGAAGCTAAGTACGTAAGCCAATATTTATTTATTTACTCATATATTTACGTGCAAGTAAATTGCTGCACCAAGCAAATATCTTTATCTATGCATTTTACAAATGAAAGATATATAAATTAATTAATGGTTCCAGAGACAAACAAATCAAAGGAGTTGATATGATTGATAAAGAGTTAACTCGTCTAATAAAGATATGAGTTCGATTCTTATTAGTAGATTTTCAATAAGTATATTTATTGGGCCTCTCTAAACTAGAATCTAACTTTTTTTCTTCTATATTGAGTTTATCATCCACTCATAAAATATACATGGTGCTCCATTCTTTTTTACCAAGAGGTGCTTTTTATGGAATCCACCACCTCATCAACCTTATGAGTATACCTAAAAATAAATTATTTGTTGCGTGTCCTTCAAATTAACTACGATGTTGTATATTTCATTCTTTTATTTTGTAACGAATGATTGATGGTGTCTGATCTTTAGATATTGTTAGACAATACCTAAAAAATTGTGTCACTCAAATTTCAATTGCCAATATATAAAAAACTAGTATCCTATGAACTTCTACTTGAGTCTCGTCTCCAAACCCCTTGCATTGCGAGAACACATTATCATTGGTTTACATCTTCCCCTTCAATGGTGGCAATGTTTAGCAAATTTCTACATTCCAATTCAATAAGTTTATTGATCCTTGTCAACCTTTCTTCATTGCTTGTCATCTCCAAACTCATCGTTATGTTGAATAGCACTCCATTGATCAATTCGTTATTTTTTCTCCATGTTTTCTTTTCTTTCATTCTCGATACACCTTTCACAAAGCGAATTATTTCCATCCTCAATATTGGTACTTGACTGTTTGACCCCCGCATCCGCTCCCTTTGAGGCACACTCGATTGAGTACGTCCAAAATCCAATTCTTCAACTATTCAACTTTTTTCTTCATCCACGCCTTCAATTTCCGTTTCATGCTCCCCTTGACTGGCTTCGCAAACTGCTTACACCTCGTAAATTTGTGTATTCTGATGTTTTATAACTTCAATCCTATTAGACTTGGTTAGGTAGTTAGGAGATGGTTACATAACTACCTTGAGTTAGTTAGTTATGGTTACTTGTGTTACAGGTAATAGATGGGTTAGAAGTTTTCCTTATAAATAAGCGTGTACCACATGCATTGTATACAACTCATTCTCTATTAATAAATCAAAACACTTTCCTCCTAGTTTTCTCTCTAGTTCTTACTTGTTATCTTCTTCCTCTTATCTTGGATTACCCTAACAAATTGGTATCCAGAGCCCTTTGGTTCTTAGTGTAGAAAGCACAAAGATTCAGTCTTGTTTGGTGTTTACATTTTCCTTCATTCAGAAACAATGTCAGGGAATGGTTTACCAAACAATCTTCCAATTCTTGAGGGCAAGAATTGGGAAAGATGGAGCAAACAGATGAAGTCTCTCTTTGGTTTTCAAGATACATGGGAAGTGGTGGTTAATGGTGTGCAAGACTTGGTGGGGAATGCCACTGAAGCTCAGAGATCAGCACACAAAGACTCAAAGAAGAAGGATTGCAAGGCAATGTATGCAATTCAAGCTGCAGTAGATTCTGCAAATTTTGACAAGATATCTAGTGCTGAATCCTCTAAGGCAGCCTGGGATATTTTGGTGAAATATTATGAAGGAGGAGAAAAGGTGAAGGGAGTGAAGTTGCAGTCTCTGAGAAGGCAATATGAGCTTCTGCAGATGGATAAGAGTGAATCCATTGGAGCCTATGTGTCGAAGGTTCAAGGCATTGTCCATACAATGAAGAGCTGTGGTGAGGTGATGACAGATAGGATGATTGTAGAGAAGGTAATGAGAACTCTAACTCCAAATTTTGATCATGTCATTGTTGCCATCCAAGAAACTGGGAATGCAGCTACATTACAGTTGGAGGATCTTGTTGGATCGTTAGAAGCATATGAGTTGATGATAAATGAAAGGAAAGGGGTTCAAGAGTCTGTACAAGCCTTACAAGCTCAGGCTTACAAGAAAGCTAATAGTCACAAAGAGAAAAATCAAGATAAGGGAAAGAATGGCTCTCAGAAAAAAATTGATGGAAAATCTGAATCCTTCAAGAAAGGAGGAAGAACATCAAGTTCAAAGAAAGGTAAAGGCAAGGACAAGAGTCACATTCAGTGCTATAACTGTGAGAAATGGGGACACTATGCTTCAGATTGTTGGTTCAAGAAAGGCAAAGAAAAGGGCCAAGACTCTGATGATGAAGCAAAACTTGTGCAAGAAAAGGTTGAAGACAAAGCTGTGACTTTCATGGCTGCATTATCAGAGGTAGAATCACAAGATAAAGTTGATGCTGAGACTTGGTTCTTAGACACGGGGTGTTCCAATCACATGACTGGTCACAAAAACTGGTTAGTGAAGTTTGATTCTGGAAAGAAAAGTAAAGTGAAGCTGGCCAATAGCAGTTCATTGCAGTCAGAAGGCATTGGTAACATGGTTATCAAGAGAAGCAATGGAAGCTCTGCAGTAATTGAAGATGTGATGTTTGTACCAGGTATGGATTGTAATCTTCTGAGTGTTGGACAGTTAGCAGAAAAAGGTTTTTCAGTTATCATTAAGAATGAGAAATTTGAACTTTATGATCCTGCAAATAACCTAATTCTGAGGACTCCTTTGGCCAAGAATAGAACCTTCAGAACTTTGATTCACACAAACACTGTTCAGTGTATGAAGGTAGTAACAGATGAGAAGTTGAATTGGCTATGGCACCTGAGATTTGGACATTTGAATTTCAAATAGCTGAATCAGCTAGGTAGCAAAGGAATGGTACTTGGCCTGCCTAAGATTGAAGCTTCAGAAAGAATATGTGAAGGTTGCTTAGTTGGTAAACAACCTAGAAATACTTTCAGCAAGAGTTTGCCTATGAGATCATCAAGTGTACTAGGTGTTGTGCATTCTGATGTGTGTGGTCCCTTTGATGTGAATTCACTTGGTGGTAATAGATATTTTGTTACCTTTGTTGATGAGTATAGCAGGAAGATGTGGATATACTTGATTCAAACCAAGGATGCAGTATTTGATGTCTTCAGAAATTTTAAGGCATTAGTTGAAAATCAAAGTGGAAAGAAGATCATAGCTCTCAGAACAGATGGTGGAGGTGAGTATACTTCCAAGAAGTTTGAGTCATTTTGTGTTGAACAAGGTATAGAACATGAAGTCACAGCTTCCTATACACCTCAACACAATGGCTTAGCTGAAAGAAGGAACAGGACTATTCTTGATATGGCAAGGTGCATGGTGAAGCATAGGAACCTGCCTAAAGCTTTCTGGGGTGAAGCAGTTCACACTGCTGTATATGTGTTGAACAGGTGTCCAACCAAGAAGCTGAAAGACAAAGTACCTGAGGAAGTGTGGAGTGGTAGAAAACCTAGTGTAAGTCACTTGAGAATTTTTGGTGCTTTATGTCACAAGCATGTACCTGAAGCAACAAGGAAGAAGCTTGATGACAGAAGTGAAGTCATGATCTTGGTAGGATACCACGTCACAGGTGCTTACAAGCTGTATGATCCTGTCACAAAGAAAATGATCTACAGTAGAGATGTTGTAATTGATGAAGAGAAATCCTGGGATTGGATTGCTGGTTGCAGTTCAAGCAGAGCTCAATTGAATCCAATCATGAATGAAGAAGATAGTGATTCTAGTGATGAGAATGAAGCACCTGCAGCTGTGACTAGAGACAGGCCTGCCAGAACAAGGAACATTCCTGCTAGACTGCAGGATTGTGAAATTGTTAATGATAATGAGGTAAATGCAGATGGTGACTTAGTTCATATTGCATTGATGGCTGGTTCTGAGCCTATCAATTACACAGAAGCCTTGAAACACAAGAAATGGAAGAAAGCTATGGAGGAGGAGTTGGCTTCAATTGAGAAAAATCAAACTTGGGAGTTAGTTAAACTTCCATCAGATAAGAAGGCAATTGAAGTAAAATGGGTGTTCAAGCTGAAGCTAAATCCTGACAATTCTATAGCAAAATATAAGGCAAGGCTGGTGGCAAGAGGTTTTCTGCAGAGGGAAGGAATAGATTACTCAGAAATCTACTCACCTGTGGCAAGAATTGAGACTGTGAGACTTGTCATAGCTGTAGCCAATGCAAGGAAATGGCCTATGTTCCACATGGATGTTAAGTCAGCCTTTCTTAATGGTCCATTAGAAGAACTTGTCTTTGTAACTCAGCCACCTGGATTCATGATTGAAGGGAAGAAAGACATGGTCTACAGATTGAACAAAGCTCTATATGGTTTGAAACAAGCTCCAAGAGCTTGGAATAAAAGGATAGATGGATTTCTTGTGAAACAAGGTTTCAGGAAATGCAAGTCAGAATATGGAGTATATGTGCAGGAAGCAGCTTCAAGCATCATTCTGATATGTTTGTATGTTGATGATCTGCTAGTAACTGGAAGTGTCACAGCTGAGATAGAGAAATTCAAAGAAGTAATGAAAACTGAATTTGAGATGACAGATTTGGGAGAAGTGTCTTACTTCTTAGGATTTGAACTTCTGAAGAATGGTAAAGGTCTATTGTTGCATCAGAGAAAATATGCAGGAGAAATTCTAAAGAGGTTCAACATGATTGAGTGTACCTATGCTGCAACTCCTATGGAGGTGAACTTGAAGTTAGAGAAGAATGAGACAGAAGAGACTGTGGATCCTACAATTTTCAAGCAAATTGTTGGATCATTGAGATATCTTTGCAACAGCAGGCCAGATATATGCTTTGCAGTTGGGCTTGTAAGTAGATTCATGGATAAACCTAGAAGGTCACACATGAATGCAGCTAGAAGAATACTTAGGTATATATAGGGGTGTAAGCGGATCAAAAAAATCCAATTAAACCGACGATCCAAACCAATCCAAACCGAAAAAAACCCGATGTTTATGGTTCGGATTCAAAACCGAACCGAACCAATTAAAAACCGACATAGTTTGGTTCGGTTCTCGGATTCAATTTTTAAAAACCGATAAACCGATGAACCGAACCAATAAATATATTATTAACCATATATTTATTTATTATTAATCATATATATATATATATATATATATATATATATATATATATATATATATATATATCAATTTATTATTTCATGATGGTGCATTGACGATTCAAGTGGAAAAAAAATTGAAATTTTATTTTAGTTCGTTTTCTTACTTGATGTTAAACTTATGAACTTAATTTTATGGTTGTATTTTGTATTGAAAATCTATGGATTGTATTTTGTCAACTTTGTTTGAATTAAAATGTGTTTGAAAACCAATTAAAGTATGGTGTATGGTGATAATTGATTACATAAGTGTTATGTGTGATTAAAAAAATTATAGCAGGATATCGGATAAAAAATAATAGTAGGGAAAATATTGCAAAATAAAAACATTACAAAACCGATCAAAGTATCCGATCCAAACCGAACCAAACCGATTAGTTTGGTTCGGTTTCATTTTTCAAAAACAGGACAAACCGATCCAAACCGAACCAATTGAGTACACATTGGTTCGGACTTTGGATTCATCAAAAACCGATCCAAACCGGTCCAATTACACCCCTAGGTATATAGCAGGCACAATGGAGTTTGGAATTCTTTTTCCAAAGTCAGTTTTGAAGGAGAAATTTGAGATTGTGTGCTACTCTGATGCTGATTGGTGTGGTGACAAAGTAGATAGAAGGAGTACTACTGGGTATTTCTTCAGATTTATGGAGGCTCCTGTTGCTTGGTGTTCTAAGAAACAACCAGTTGTTGCATTGTCTTCTTGTGAAGCTGAGTACATAGCAGGTGCATATGCAGCATGCCAAGCTTTGTGGATTGTGACTGTGTTGAAGGAGCTAGGAATTGAAGCAGAGAAACCTGTGGTTCTGCAGATTGATAACAAGTCTGCTATAAACTTAGCCAAGAATCCAGTTTTGCATGGTAGAAGCAAACACATAGAGGCTAGGTTTCATTTCTTGAGGGAGCAGGTGAATCAAGGTAGCTTAGATGTCAAGCATTGTGCAACAGATACTCAGGTTGCAGATGCTCTAACTAAGAGTTTGAAAACAGACAGGTTTTTAAAGCTCAGAAGTGAACTTGGTGTGTATCAGGCGCGCGCGCCCAGCATGACAAGTTCTGAAGCAGTTCTGAAGGACAGACAAGTTCTGAAGCAGTTCTGAAGGACAGATAAGGATTTCTGAAGGACAGATAAGTTTGCAGTTCTGAAGGACAGATAAGGATTTCTGAAGGACAGACAAGTTTGCAGTTCTGAAGGATTTCTGAAGGACAGACAAGGTTGCAGTTCTGAAGGATTTCTGAAGGACAGACAAGTTTGCTTAGGCTTGAAGTTAAGGGAGCATGATGTTTTATAACTTCAATCCTATTAGACTTGGTTAGGTAGTTAGGAGGTGGTTACATAACTACCTTGAGTTAGTTAGTTATGGTTACTTGTGTTACAGGTAATAGATGGGTTAGGAGTTTTCCTTATAAATAAGCGTGTACCACATGCATTGTATACAACTCATTCTCTATTAATAAATCAAAACACTTTCCTCCTAGTTTTCTCTCTAGTTCTTACTTGTTATCTTCTTCCTCTTATCTTGGATTACCCTTCCATGTTTTTACACTTTGCCAATTTTGCGTGTTTTTGCCGATGGGAGCTAATATATATCTTTAGGTCGGAGATTCTTTGAATTTCAATTTGCATCAACAAAAGATATGAGAAAAACTTTAATCTACACACTAAAAAAACTTATGTTTATTTCGGTTAGTAAAGTGGTCACCAAACTTTAATCTACACACTTTTTTTTTTGACAAATACTTTAATCTACACACTTAAAAACATACATTGTCCGATTTTAATCATAGTTTGCTTTTAAAGTCTCATATGATTGTTGTGATTTTTGACGGTGTATAAAAATTATTTGTTTTTTTAAAAAGCTTTGTTAAGAAAAATGTTAAAATATATGTCAAAAGCAAGTTAAAATATCCAAGAAGTTATCCATTTTCAAAGATTTTGTGTCTAGATCTTCTTCCTACGAATATGCAATTTTGTTTGTTCACTCTGTACTTCATATGATGATGCTTGGTTATTTTTAGTTAATGTTAACAAAATAATTAATGAATTGATTGATAATTTAAAATTTAAGAAAACGCTAAATAGTGTACCCGGTACACTAGTTAAGCATATTAATATAGAAATATTTTCTTGTAACTTGCGTATTTAATGTAAAAAGTTATCTTTTTAATATTAATTTTATCTTTTTATTTCCTTTTTAAATATGTTTAACTAGTACACCGAGTGCACTGTTTAGCCTAATTCTAAAATTTAAAGCCAGCTAGCTATATATTTCAAAAAATGTGGGTTCTCAATTCTCATAGTGGGGTGCTGGGTGCACACGCATGATTTTATGTGACACCACTTCTTGTTTCCTTACCATCTACTAGAAAAAGAAAAAGAAGGAAACAATGACCCTACTACAAATAAATTTTTGAAAAATTATGATAGGTGACAAAATTTTAGTATCGATCATATATATGAATGACATGATTCCACAAATTATATATGAAAATGAAAAATGAAAATTATTATTTGATATGCCAATTACTGTAAGATATTTTAACAATAAATCATCAGAACACTTAAATGATCGAGATGCCTTTTAGCACTATTAAATTAAGTCATTTTTTTTTTTTATTAATCCTCTAATTTTTAAGAGAATTAGATACTGATAATCTAAAATTCGGCCTTGAAATAAATATAATATGACCAACAATTATTTTCACACCAACCATTGTTATAATAATATAATACAGATGAAAATAATAACTAACCCACTAAGAAATCTAGAGTATGCCTTTTAGCCATTTAGTTTAATTTTGTATTCAAAGAAGTTTAGACTCTCTCACAGTTGGATTGAGCTTAGATAACGAAAAGGGAAAATGCAACAGAAAATTCAAGTATGCATATTAAGCATAATATAAAATAGCACTATGCTTATTAAGAAATTAACAAGGACCAACACTTTCAATTATGGATTAAGATACGAAAGATCATCAAATATGAAAAAGACATATGAACAAGACTCACAAACCACCTAAAAAAAATGAAGAGTTGTATTTTGAATTTTATTTATTATAATCAAAAGCAACAATGATACACATATGTATGAGTACACAAGTACAAAAATGTCAATGATACACTATATATGCATCAAGATAAGTCTACCATATAGTATTACTATTGTCTTTATGCTCATTCCAACAAGTTAGAAGAAGTGAGAGAGCAAAAAACAATGAAAAGACAAGAAAATAAAGAGGGGTCTAAATATGTCTGTTGATATTTTTGACCAATCAATCCACTTAATTAACCTCACTAGATTTTTGGTACAAGTTCTTCTCAATATTATTTAAGATTTTGATTTAGTGGAAGACTTTTCAGTCTTGATAAAAAAATTTGCATGATAGGTTTGTCCACTCAAGTTGGGTGATTTCTCAATTTTCTCCCTGAATGAGTAAATATGTTCTTTTATTTCGTTAATTTTTTAAAATATATATAAAAATTTTACTTCATTATTTTTTATAACAATAAATTGAGGAAATAAACAATTAAAAAACCTTATGTATTATTAAGTAGGCATACAACGTTCTTTAACATATTTTGATTACTAAATTATCACTCTCCTTTATTAGGTCATGAGCTATAAATAATTCATTAACTATTGACAATCTATTGAGTGATATATGAACTATAATTCTCCCGCCAAAAATATGAACTATCATTGTATAGATTGTATTGGAGAGAAAATTAGAGAGGATTCAAATCCCTATTTTGGAAGTAATTGAGAAACAAATTGTTTGTTTTGCAGTGGAATTTCCTTGTATCTTAAACCGTCTTTAAGGCATCTTATGCCTATTCTTAATAAAATTCTCTTGACCTTTTTCAAAAAAATAAATAAAAATTGATGGATTAATGAAAACAGTTTAGACACAATTTAAGTTTTGTTTGGTAAAAAATAACAGATAACAATCAAATTAATTGAATACGGATAAACTAATTAGATTGAATGTAAAGAATTTGATAAAATCAGCTGATAATAAATATAAAATAGCAAAGAAAATACTACTACTACTACTATAATTATTACTATTATTGTTTTAATTAATATTATGAGGGGGAAAATGATTGTCTTTTTCTTTTTTTTTTGTTAATATAATTTATAGTTCATAAAGAAAAGAAAAAGCATACACTATAAACTATAAAAAAAATGATATATAAACTATAAATTTTAACATTATTTATATGACTACTAAAAAGAAATTATAAGTTACTTTAGGGTCTGTTTGGCAAGACAAATAAGCTAACTTATAGCTTATGTCTTATAGCTTATAAGCTAAAAGATCTGTTTGGTAACTGTCATATTATCATGAGCTTATAGCTTATTTTACTAGTTTATAGCTTATTTTTCATAAGTTAATTCAAGTAGCTTATGATTTTTTCTTCCAATTTTACCCTTATATACTTTTATCTTAAATTCATTTTTATTATTAAAAATATATTATTACAATTTAAAATAAAATAGGTAAATTTCTTACCTTTTTTTTACATTAGCCTATCCATTATTATTTTTACTATATTGTACTTACTTTTGTTGTTGTTGTATCTCCTTTTAAAATGTTGTTATACATAAATATAAAAAAAATTGTTTTCCGTAACAATATTTTATGATGGTTGTACATAATTATATTATCATTCACCCCTTCATTTTTGGTACTTTTAATTTATTTCCATGTTTTTTTTGTCAAGATTTTTCATATATTTATTACTATAAAAGATGCATGTATCTAAATTGTCACAGTTTTTTTTAGTACATTTGATTTATCTTTTATGTATTTATTATAAAAACTCTAATAAAATGTAATGTTTAATCTTTTATATAAAGTATAATAATTGAAATGAATATAAATTTAAATAAAATTTCAAAGAATAAAATTAAATTCTATATAAAAAACTAATAATATATAAAAGATATATTAAATTAATAAATTTGAATAACCAAATTTGAAGTGACTTAGATATTAATCAGATATAAATTTAATAATGATTTTTCTTAGAGATTATTCTATATACTTTTTTGTCATTTTACATTTACCAGTCAGTTGAACCACTAATTTTACCAAACACTTCAATCAACTTATCAGTCATAAGTCATCAGCCATCAACTATAAACTATAAGCTATCACCCATCAGCCATAAGCTAGCTTATCAGTCATCCGTTATTTTTGCCAAACAGAGGCTGACAAGCTATTAAAATTAGCTTATAACTTATGTCTTATAGCTTATAAGCTAAAAGATCTATTTGGTAACAATTTTTTTAAAAAGAGCTTATAGCTTATTTTACCGACTTATAGCTTATTTTTTATAAGCTATTTCAATTAGTTATGAGCTTATAACTTATCATTTTTTCTTCCAATTTTACCTTGTTATTTTAACAAAATACCCACTTTTATCCTTCATATCATATAAATATTGATATAATGCAATTTAAATACGGCGTGGTACAACCTTTTTTTTTTCGGAAGGGCGTATCACACTTTTTTTGATAAATACTATAACACACTTGTTGTTATATTAATTTGTCAACAAAAATTATTCTAACCTTTAATTTTTTTAACAAACTTGTTATATTTGTATAATTATAATTATCTACCCCAATACATAACAAGAAATGTCCTGTGATGCTGACAACCCACACGAGCATGCACATGATACAGACACATATATCTCTAAAATTGATTTTAGAATTTAAAACTGTTAAGTTTTGATTATATTATATTTCTCTTTTCATAACAAAATTTATTATTCCAAAAATATAAAAATTATAAAGTATAAAATAAAAATAAACATTTAGCAAATAAAAATTAATTAAATATATAAAAGATAAAATAAATTCAAAATATCTTAAATATTGATTTGATATAAATTTTAGTATGAATTATAACAATGTTCTTTCATGTCATTTTACATTCATCAGTCAGTTCAATCGCTAATTTTACCAAACAATTTAATTAATTTATCGACCATAAACTATAAGTTATAAGCTATCAATCATCTACCATAATATAAATTATAAACTAGTTTATGAGCCATCCCTATTTTTATTAAACAGAACCTAAAACTAAATTACCAAACAGTTATACAAACCTAAATAATTATATTATAAGTTATTTTATTACTAGTATAAGCTAGTGGTTTGACTTGGCAAAAATTAAGACGAATTTAGAAAGATATAATAAGGATAACTTATGAAGCAAATGGAAATTGTTGTTAAAAACATTAGCTGCCGTGGCCACTTTCTGATTAGATATTGAACAACTTGTCAACACCACTAAAAAAATTGCAAATCTTTTTATTCTCCATTTAGGGCCTGTAAAATATTTTCACCTTCATCTATATCCTTAAACCTCAATGTTAATGTTGCAAATAGTACTAATTTTAAGATTGAAACTAACAACAATAAAGACATCTTGTGTGGAGAAACAAATCGGATTCCCTACCGTATTTGTTTTTGCCACAGTTTTTTTAAGAAACAAGGAACTATCTTAAAAAATAAAGTCTCACTAGCATATGCTAGTAAGAGAAGATTTATTTCAATAGACGGCACAAATATATATAGGGGAAAAGACATTCAAGTTGTATGTTGTAAGTTTGACTAAGTAATCTACACAGACATTGTTCTCTCGAAAGGTGTGAACAACTTTGACTTTCCAATGTATAGCGAGAAAATTCTTGATGTTGTGAGTAATAGATGCATTTAGCACAACTGTAATTTTTTTTGGTACAAGCACAACTGTGGTTACTACATTGAAATTAAATGATTCAAATTTTAATTTTAATTCTGATTTTGATTTTCTTTTAAACAAAAATATCAAATTTAAAATTTAAATTGTTCGATCTTGATTTAACGGCTATTATTAATATACAAAATATATTGATTTTTATTAATATATAGTAAATGCTATGTTCAAATTTTTAATGTCTAAACTTGGTTTCTCATAATGTATATGTCATCTATGTCAAATAATCGATTATCCAAAAAGATTAATTTATTAACATAGAGCCATATTAATTATTTTATATTATTTCTAACATGCCCCCTCATGCAAGAGCTTTTTAATTAGAAAGTGAGGGGAGCGGGAATCGAACTCTATATCACTTAATTGTAAAGACTCTCACTTTTATTTTTATTGTATTTTTATTTTCTTTGGGGACTTAGTACTTCTGGTACTCCCTTTTTAAACTTTATTTGGTGTATTATTTTTTCTCTTATATCTATCTATTTACAATATATTAAAAGAAACTACTACAAAAAAATATCTTTTGCCCTTAGCACGTTTAATAGTATTTCACCGTTTATACCCTCAAAAGTAATTTTAACTCTAAACTAAAAAAAAAAAAAATACAAAACAAAAATAACAAACAAAAAAAGAGAAGATAAACATAAAACAAATCTATTCATAAAAAAATATATAAAAAAAAAGAACAAAAAAAAAGATAAGCATAAAACAATCTACTCATAAAAAAATAAAAATAAATTAAGAAAGAGAATAAAACAAACTTACTCATAAAAATAGCAATAGAAACCACTTCTAAAGATAAACATAAAAATTAACTAATAGTTTTTTTAAGCATAAAAATTAACTAATAGTTTTTTTTAAACAAAACAAGTAGTTCTTATCGATCAATATAAAAAATCATTGACAAATATTTTTCACTCATACATAAAAAAATTAGATAAATATTATCACTGATAATTATAATTTATTACTACGTCCGTTTCTTATTATTAGTTTTTTGTCGTCAGATTTAGCGTTCCTTTTTATTTGTCATTTTTGTATTTTAAGGATATAATTTGTCAATTTATCTTACTCTTTTTTAATAAAACTAATTAATGTTATATATTTTAAAAAATAAATATTTGTTTTTTAAATTTTTATGGGTACATAACATATTAAATTATTTTTTTGATACATAATATATTAAATTTATTGGAAAAAGAAAGTGTGTGAAAAAAAAAGGAATTATTTTGTAAATTAAAATGAGGTTATAATAGGAAGATAATGTGCAAAAATATACTTCCTTAATTTGATGTTACTATTCTAAAAAGAACAATAAAAATGAACGGGGGAAGTATTAAAATATACACGGGACAATAAATTTAATAAAACAAATATAGTCATTTAATAAATTTATATAAACTGCACAATTTATATTTTAAAAATATTTTATCACATATTTTTAAATATTTTAATCTAAATAAATTTTATACTTTAGTATAATATCAATCTTAAATATTTTAAAAAAATCAATGGACAAGAACGATTCACAAATAGTTTTTTTTTATAACAATATATAGAAGACTCAACGATAATAAATATATATATAAAAAAAAACACAGGACAAAATATTTATCATGACACACGACAAAATATTTATCACCGATACATAAAAAAATCAAATAATTTTGTTTATTAATAATTATAATTTATTACAAAAATCATACACGGGATTGTAGCTTTAATAATATTTTTTAAAATATTTAATAAGTTTTACAAGAAAGAGCACAATGATTTCAATTACAGTATATTTTAATAATATTATATAACAAAATTTTAAATATTACATTATAAATAAATTTTATACCTTAATATAATGATGAACATAAATATTGAAAAAAAGTCAATGGACCCGTGTACTTTATTATAATTTATAACAATATACATGGGACAATAACTTAAATAAAATAAATTTATTCTTCTAAGAAATTTTACATAAAACTACACGATATTAAAATTACAAATCAAGAAAAAATCAATAAGCATGTGCATTCACAAATAATTTTTAGAAGCAAAAGAAGAAGCTACTATTAAAAATACAATTTTGTCCTTATTACTTTTAACGGTGTTTCGAGGTTTGCGCCCTTAAGTGTAATTTTAACTCTAAACTAATAAAAAAAAAAAAAAAAGATAAGCATAAAATAATTCTTTCCACTAAAATAGAATTAAAAACTACATCTCTAAACAAACAAAAAAAGATAAGCATAAAAGAAATTTTTCATAAAAATAGCAACGGAAACCACTTCTAAAAAAAATAAAATTAATCCAATCTATTTTAACTTCAAAAATAAGAAAAATTAATTAATTAATATAAATTTACGCATAAAAATAGAAACTAAAATCACCATAAAAGATACGTGCCAAAAATAATAACTTTTTTTCTAATGAAAAAATAGTAAGTCAATCTAACATATAAAAACTTATAAGGATATTATTTTTACAGTGAAATCTTATGAATTAACATGCGTAAAAAAATTATAAAATAACATAAAAGTTTATTTATAAATTATAATCATAAAGTATTTTCATAAGCTTAAAAATAAGCCAAATTCAAACGGGTCCAATATATTAAAAGAATTACTACTAAAAATCTTAATTTGTCCTCATCAATTCTTAAAAATATTTCAAATGTTCTATTTCGTAAAAAAATTAATTATATCTTCCAATTTACTATTTTTCTATATAATAGTTAAATTGTACTCTATATTTATTATAAAAAAAATTAACTCTATTTTTGTTTACTCTTATATAAAAAATACAGAAGAAGTATATTGTTGATGAATATATATTATACTAATAATTACAGGGTAAATATATATTATAATAACACACGGGACAATTGTTTTAATAAAAAAAATTAATCATACACGGGACAATTTCTTTAATAAAAAAAAGTAATTTGTACCAAAAAAAATGAATTGAATAATATATTATAATAATACACGGAACAATTGTTGATGAATATATTATTGATAAATATATATTATAATAATACACGGTACAATTGTTTTAATAAAAAAATTTAAACATACACGGGACAATTGATTTAATAAAAAATAATTGAATAATAAATTTTTATTATTATTAATTGTAATTTATTACACAAAAATCATACACGGGACAATTGCTTTAATAATTTTTTTTTTTACTTAATTTAATAAGTTTTACAAAAAAATAGCAGAACAATGTCAATTATTATTATTTTTTTTATACACTATGTCACTTATATTTTAACAATATTTTATAATAAAAAAAATCGATAGACCCGTGCAAATGCACGGGTCTCAAAACTAGTTTACAATATATTAAAAGAAACTACTACTAAAAAATCTATTTTGTCCTTAGTACGTTTAATAATATTTCACTGTTTATGCCCTTAAATGTCATTTTAACTCTAAATTGAGAAAAAGATATGTACAAAACAAAAAGAACAAAAAAAGAAGAAGATAAGCATAAAACAAATATACTGATAAAAAAAAGATACAAAACAAAAATAACAAAAAAAATCCAAAGATAAGCATAAAACAAATCTACTCATAAAAAAATTAAAAAGAAAATAAAACAAATATACTCATAAAAATAGCACGAGAAGTGTATTATTGATGAATATATATTATAATAAATAATTACGGGGTAAATATATATTATAGTAATACAGGGGACAATTGTTTTAATTAAAAAAAATAATCTTACACGGGACAATTGCTTTAATAAAAAAAGGAATTAAATAATATATTATAATAATACACGGAACAATGTTGATGAATATATTACTGATGAATATATATTATAATAATACACGGGACAATTGTTTTAATAAAAATAATTTAATAATACACGGGACAATTGTTTTAATAAAAATAATTTAATAATACACGGGACAATTGATTTAATAAAAAAAGGAATTGAATAATAAATATTTGTTATTATTACTTATAGTTTATTACACAAAAATCATACACGGAACAATTGCTTTAATGAAAAAAATTACTTAATTTAATAAATTTTACAAAAAAAATAACAGAATAACGTCACTTATTATTTTTATTTTTTTGGTACACGACGTAACTTATATTTTAGCAATATTTTATAAATAAAAGTCAATAAATCCGTGCGAATGCACGGGTCTCAAAACTAGTATATAATTATATTTACCATTCAAAAAAAAAAAAATCAATTATCCCAAAAATTTAAACTATTAAAATAAAATCATATAAATAATTTTATATTATTTCTAACAACGTGCCAGCGAGTTTGTGCAAGTAGACATAAGAATACTATATTACCTTTAAACAGCTGTGTACAATGAACATAGCATACACATGCATTAACCTATCTGTGGCACATAAGAGGCGTGGAGTGTTAATAGTGAATGACTTACCTTTTTTTTTTACCTTGGGAGATTACTATTGAAGCTGTCATTACTAAAATAAATGATTACTACCTAACCATATTTTAAAAATTAACATAAGTGGTTGCTGATCAAATTAAGATTTGGCTTCTAGTTAGAAAATATTATATATAATTTTTTGAGGTCTGCATCTATGACTTGAGTGGTTTTTGAGTCATCAAATTCATAAACTTGTCTTTTTTTTTTCTTGCTCTTAGATACTAGTGTCTTCAACCCTTGGTGTAAATTAATCGCTGTCTACGCTTAATGATAGAGATTAATTTCTCAAACTAAATAATAAGATTGATAATTATGGACGGATCCGGACATAACATTTTAGTGTGGCCAAAACCTTAAAGGAACAATATAAAAAAAAAACTTTAAAAAAACAATGAACTAAATTATATTAAAAATAAAATATAATATTGTTAAATATAATATATTTACAATGCAAATCGTCTACCAGATAACACAAAATTAACAACCCAAACACAATTTTAGAAGTTCCAACACAACACCATTCACATAGAAGACAAGGGTGGATGATTAGGGTTTAGAATTTGAAAGAAAAAAAAATACCTGATTGAGAGTGGTCAGTGTGGTGGCAACGGTGGTGGCTATGGGAACGGTGGCCGGCGTCACCGATGATGGTGGTTGGTAGTGGTAACGGGAGAGCCGCGTGATTGGTGAAGCAGAGGGAGAAGAAAGGTAAGCGTGTTTTCTGTTTTGCCGTGACACTACGTTTCTATTTTTATTTTTTTAGTATATAAAATATATATATATATATATATATATATATATATATATATATATATATATATATATATATATATATATATATATATTTTATATATATAAAAATAAAATCTCAAAAATCTGGTGTGGCCAAGGCCACACAAGGCCTCTACTTGTGTCCGTCCCTGTTGATAATGAGCGATAAATTTTACTTAGAAATTTTACAATATCTGATTTTGACTTCTTTTTTTTTTTAGATTAATTTCTCCAACTTATTATAACTCGTATGCTTATGACTGATTTTTAGCAAATGTAAAAGGTACTTTTCACCAGATATAAAAAGTGTTTTCTGCATTAGTGATTGTTTATGTGAGGTCCTAAATTTAAATTGGGTAAAGATGTTTATTCTTCTTTATAAGCCTATTTTTTAATGTTCACATATTAATAAAAAACTAAAGTATTATTTATAAAAAAGAAAAACTAGTATTTAATATGTCTGTTTTTTATATTAATGTTACTGATATATCCTGTATAAATGTGTCAAACTCTCACTTTAATTACCCCTCAAAACAAATTAATAGTATTATTATTATGAAATATATTTTAAAAAAATATTAAATATATTCAAAAATTTGAAATATATATGATTTCTATTTCAAAACCATTGTTTTTTTAAAAGATATTTATAAGTCGTAGGATGCTTTTTCAAAACAAATACTGTACTAATCAATTATTAATATTTAACAAAGAATCAATCAGCTTGAAAATAGGGGTTCGCATTCTCACCATTTTCTAAAAGAAATAAGACTGTCAATTATTATAATTTTAAAATAAATTAATTTTGTCGTCTTTGATATCATCAATGTTATAAATCCGGAGACATTAATATTTCAGAACTTCAATATAATCATATTTGTAAGCATATGCAATTTGTTGTTTTATTCTATTAATATGGATGATGTGAGTTTGTTCACAAATTTTATCATTTTTGTTTTTAGCAATTATGAATTTGTATTGCACCGATCTACTCTATTCGTTTGAATGAATATCATTTATTTTGTTAAAAAATAAATAAATTGAAGATATAAATACACATATTTTTAAAATTGTAAACGTTATATTTATACACCAAAATTATAGTAATAGAGATGTTTTATTATAAAAAATGTTTTTTAATAATATAAAAAGGAATAAAGATGTCACACATTTTAACAAATATAAATAAAATAAGAATTTCTACACACATTCATATAAATAATAATTTGACTTCTATTGAACACCAATTTTTTCCATAGACCACATACTTTTGCCTTAACAGTCTCCCAATTGAATTATTAAACTCCCCATGATATGAACTTCCTTTGTCTTTTTTGGTCGTGATGTAAGCATATTTTGTCAAAAAATGATTATTATCCATTAAACCAAAGTTGCCTCCCCCACACGTTTGCGTCACTTGTGTGTTGTGGATGTGTGTCTATTTGTAATAACATGTTGTTATTCATACTTAGCATGTTCAATGAATCTTGAAATTTCGGCACGCTGGAATTAGATGTTGAATAAGATGTTTCAATATTAGAACACGAACAAGATGTTGAGTCGGATGTTCCAACATCGTACCAACGTAAAACACAATGAACAAGATAAAGATATGTGAAAGAAAGTAAAGAACACGCGTTATTTGTTAATTCAGTTCGGAGCAACCTATCTTAATCTGGGGGATACCAATCCAGGAAGGAAATCCACTATAATAGTCATAGTTCAAATCTAAACTCCCCCGTTTACAACTTATCGCCTAGACATTACCCGTGCAACTTCAACCTAGGAACTCCTAAGTCTGAGATCCCATCTCACTTCCTACCACAACAGTACAGACAGCACTGTTTACAAGCAAACACACATAAGGATTTGGAGACACACTCCTAGAAACTAAACCACTCATACCTAAAGGCTTAGAGTGATGCACAAGAGACAACCATACTCCATGCTTAAAAGCTTTGGAGAAACTACAGAGTTACAACTCAAAAACACAGTCCTACAAAAACATCAAGATGATACTAGAGAGACTCACAAATAAAGCACAATGCTTACAAAGACACGAAACCCTAAAAGTCTACATTTTGATATATTGGTTTCGGTGAAGAAACTAGGTTTAGCTCCTTCCTTTAAATAGCCACGAGTTAGCATGGGCTTTCTGAGCAAATTGGGCTTCAAACACAGCTGGAAAAACGTGTTAGATTCAGCTTAAAAGTATTTTTGAACCAAATATAATCATTCCTTAAATATATCACATCTTTAGGAAATAAATAATCTTCATAGAATCTTCAGTCAATAGAGAGAAACCAACATCTTGGTGCTTAAGAAAATATCTGAAGATACCAAAAATAGTATGATTCAAGAAAGAAAAAAAAACGCGTACACATGGCACGAGATCAACGCGCAAACATGGCATACTGAACAGGTATACAATGTTGAAACATTGTATCCAACATCTTGCTTGTATATTTATTTTAGCAAAATGATGCCAACAACCAAATATCCAACAAATCTAATACCCGACATATATATAACACATTATAGGAATATATATACATGTTGTATATGTACATGAATAAAGGTATGTATGCTTTGCTTTTGGATTAGTCTATTTAACTTTAAAACTTTTCTAATGTTATATATGTACATGAATAAAGGTATGTATGCTTTGCTTTTGGATTAGTCTATTTAACTTTAAAAACCTTTTTTAGAAAAGGATAAAGAATAGAGTTTCTAGCTTAAAAGCTAGTATTTCTTTTATGCCAAATAAAGTAATTCGACATTTTTTATAAATACGGAATAATAATACTTTAGAGGGTTCTTTTTGGAGAGAGTATGACACAAAATGTAGATAGGGTTTTATGATTTTTTCATCATTCAATATTTTATATATTTTTTTTTTATGAATTTTTCATCATTCAATTTTTTATTGTTTTAATATATTTGATGTCTTTTTTTTTTTTTTCCAAATGGAACCCTCGATTTGTTTTGAAAAGTAAAAGAAATATTAGTGACATATTGAAACCGTCAAAAGTTTCAATTCAAAAGATTATTGTACAAGATAAAATAACAAGTTGTTTCACTCGTTATCCATATCATAAGGAGATAAAATTTATTTAACCAATTCATATAAACTAGTAATCATTCGAAAAAAAAAAAGAATAATTAAATGTTATTACATATATACTGAACACTAAATACATCTTTAATCTATAGTGTCGATGCTACGTAGATTCTATTATTATGTTGCACACATAGATAGAGATAGAGGAGATGAGTGTAGTGATCTACTCTATATCGACATCTTGTTACTAATTGGTTACATTATTCAATGGGGTCATTCCACCATTTTCCCTTCCTATATATACCAACTAGTCCCACTCATATTCCTTCCATCTCCAAATCCAATTAAATTCTATACTCTCCAACATCTTTTTTCTACAAATCCTCACAATCTTTTATTCATTCATTACTCCACCATGCAAACCAAAGAGATTAATACAGGACTCAATTATTTACTCCCAAATTCAAATCCATCTCCTTATCCATCATGTAACTACAACATGATCCATAACACCATACCAAATCCTCAACTTCAAAAATACTCAAACCAATTCTATGGTTTCAACCAAAACCCTCTTCAAATTCTTCAAGACTTTAGTTCACAATCCTCATGCCTAAGTAGCAACTCAACTTCGGACGAAGCCGACGAACAAAACAAAGGACTAATCAACGAAAGAAAACACCGAAGAATGATATCAAACCGCGAGTCAGCGCGCAGGTCGCGAATGAGGAAACAAAAACAACTTGATGAGCTTTGGTCACAAGTTGTTTGGCTAAGGAATGAGAATCATCAACTACTAGATAAGCTTAACAATTTCTCAGAAACTCATGATAGAGTTGTTCAAGAGAATGTTCAATTGAAAGAAGAAGCTTCGGAACTTCGACAAATGGTTTGTGACATGCAGTTACATAGTTCATGTCTTCCTTTGAGTCCTCTTCAAGATATTCCTTGCATCACTTCACCTCATGTTAAATCTGATTCCTCAAACCAATCAAACACAAATTCTGATGATTTGTTAGGATGAATTTGAAGATAAGTCACAAGAGCAAGTTTTTAATAACTCTTCAATTTTCATCTTTAAGTTCTTTTGTTTTTTGAGTTCTATGAGATGAAACTATGATGGCAATAACATGTTTTGAGTATCTTTATTTTAATTCTTAGCTCATTAACTTTACTACTTCATCTTCTATAAATGGTTCTATAAATTAAAGTGGTTCATACCTATCTAAAAAGTGTTTATGTATAAAAATTATTTTTTTGGTAGGAAAATAACCATATAAGTTTTTATAACTTATTATTTATCTCGAGTAAAGTGGACAAAAATTACAAATAAATAAATGTGAAGCCAAATAATAGAATATATTAATGTATCTCGCAGTACTTTTAATATAATTCCTCATTATATTGTTATTATTATTGTTACGAATAAAATGTCATAAATGTTGCTTGCGAAAAAAAATAATAATAATAATATTAGGTGGAATTGTGGTGTGGGAGAGTTGGACATGACGCATGGGATTAAAGGGTGTACATGATAATGGATATAAAGAAAAGTCATTACCAAAAGAAGGAAACCAATATTCTTTACCAAATCTTTCATGGTATATTTTTAGAACTAAGTAACTTGACAAATAACTAATCGAATAAAAAAACACTAGAGCTGTTGCTACTAATTTTACTTTTCATTTAGATTAGGATAACATCAACTCTGCATTTTTTAAACAAAAATGCTTCGCATATTCTCTATTGGAGCATCTAATGGCATGCCGCATGCTCTACTTGCATGCCTATTGCTTCCCAATAAAATAAGAGTGATGTTATTGGAACACAATTTTTATAATAACTCCATTTACGTAACATCGTATATCATTCATGTGAGTTGTGCATCTCTCTCAATCTATGCACGCAACACTAGTTTATTGGTTGAAAATATTCATGTTGGAAAATCTCACATTAATAAGATTTGTGAAGATTGTCTTAAAATATGTTTGTGGAAGATTTTATTTGTTTTTAAACTGGATATGTTTAAAAAATAAAGGTTTATATTTTTGGCAAGATTCGGTTTGTTTTTAAAATAGATTTGTTTCTATTTTGAAGGTTTCTATTTTTCTATAAATAGAGGTTGATTTATTTCATGGAAAAATAGGAGAGCAGGAGAGCAAGAGAGCAAGCAAGATGTAGGGAATTCAATTAGGATTTGTCGCCAACACAAAGGCTAGGGTTTTAGAGAGAAACAAGAGGGTTGTCTCTTGGTACGACTCTAGGGTTGGGCAAATGGTTATTGAATACATCTTGGGTAGTCTAAATCATTGAGTCTCTTGGCCACGGGAAGAGATTCGGGATGAGGGTAGAGTTATGATTGAAGACTAATTCTTGTAACCCTTATGGGAATCTTGTGTAAAGTTACTCTTTGGATTTAGTGGAACGGAGAGTTGCTCTCTCCCCCAGACTAGGTTGTTTTGACCGAACTGGGTAAACAAATATTCTTGTGTTGTGATTGTGTTATTTTATTTTCTCTATGCCGGTTATTTTCCCAACAACTGGTATCAGAGCCTTCTGGTTTGATTCAGGAGGAGGGAGTTCCGCTGTGAAGTTTGTGCTAGAGAAAATTGGTGGAATCATGTTTGGCTTGTGGAAAATTAAGTCAAGGATGTGTTTATGCAATCAGGGTTACACAAGGTCAGCCTGGAGAGGCGGTGGTAAGAATACTCAACATCAGCCTGGAGAGGCGGTGACAATAATACTCGCATCTTGGCATGTAAAGAGATTTTGTCAAGGTGGAGCAGTATGTGTTCTTATGGTATTTCCGCTATACCATGCAAAAGGACAAGTTATACTGGCAGATTCAGAACAACACACGGGCATTGGTTGGCATTGATGCAAGGTGTGTGGTGAGGTATGTCGATGGCTGATGAACTTCCGGAAAAAGCCAACATGGGAGTTGCACCATAATCTTTCAGCAGGTTTCGACATGAAACTCTTGGGATGGTTTAGTTCCAAGTGAATAAAATTCTTGGGATGGTTTAGTTCCAAGTGAAGAAAATTCTTGGGATGGTTTAGTTCCAAGTGTAGTGTACTCTTTATGGTGGAGTGTGATAATTTAATTTGTCGGTGTAGACAATGAGAATCATGATTGTCGGTGAAGACAATGATTGTCGGTGTAGACAATGGAAGCGGAAGATGAAACTTATGTGTTATTTTCAATCAAGGTGGAGATTGTTGAGATTGGTTGAAAATATTCATGTTGGAAAATCTCACATTAATGAGATTTGTGAAGATTGCCTTAAAATATGTTTGTGGAAGATTTTATTTGTTTTTAAACTGGATATGTTTAAAAAATAAAGGTTTATATTTTTGGCAAGATTCGGTTTGTTTTTAAAATAGATTTGTTTCTATTTTGAAGGTTTCTATTTTTCTATAAATAGAGGTTGATTTATTTCATGGAAAAATAGGAGAGCAGGAGAGCAAGAGAGCAAGCAAGATGTAGGGAATTCAATTAGGATTTGTCGCCAACACAAAGGCTAGGGTTTTAGAGAGAAACAAGAGGGTTGTCTCTTGGTACGACTCTAGGGTTGGGCAAATGGTTATTGAATACATCTTGGGTAGTCTAAATCATTGAGTCTCTTGGCCACGGGAAGAGATTCGGGATGAGGGTAGAGTTATGTTTGAAGACTAATTCTTGTAACCCTTATGGGAATCTTGTGTAAAGTTACTCTTTGGATTTAGTGGAACGGAGAGTTGCTCTCTCCCCCAGACTAGGTTGTTTTGACCGAACTGGGTAAACAAATATTCTTGTGTTGTGATTGTGTTATTTTATTTTCTCTATGCCGGTTATTTTCCCAACAGTTTGATCGCTATGCCATTCTCGGCAACGATGTGATGATAGCTGATCGACAAATTGCAAAGCTTTTTGTCGAATTGTCTCTTAGTGTCCGTTTGGCCTAGCTTATTTTTGAGTTTATGCAAACGGCTTATGCAATATAAATTAGGTTTTATGTTATTTTGTAAGTTCAAACTAGTGAAAATTGAATTTTTATAAGCTATTTTATCATAAACTACCTTGAAAAATTTATAATAATACATAAAAATTGCATAAGTCATTTGCATAAGCTCAAAAATAAGCTAGGACAAACGAGCTCTTATTTTAATTCGTGTTGGACCGCCTATAGATGATTTGCTAAAACAATTATAAATGTGTATCTTAATTATTTAAATGCAAGTATATCACTATTTTTAAGTCTTGAAACTATAAGTGTCTTGCAATTTGAGATCTCAAATTTACAAAATGTCAAATTCCTCGTTCAAATTGTCTATTAGAAATATTGATATTTCATGTTAACCAACACTATGACTTGTCTAAGTTGATGTCATGTCACACGAAATTGGAACCGCAAGTTTTATATAATGTTTAAAAACTTAGATTTTTTTCTTCAAAAAAAAAATACGTAGATTTTTATGCGTAAACTTTTCATTTTTATGTAAATCCAATACCTTCACAAAACTTTAATTAATATTTTACGATTATCAATTTTGCGCTAAAATTCTGTGTAATGTGATATCGAAATAGACAAATCACAATATCACTTAATGTTATTACTGTTTAGCATGACCCTAAATTAATATCTAATTTTAAATATTTATAGAATCCTAAATTATCGGATCTTATAATTTGAAGATCCAAAATGATAGCAATTAATGATACACATCATACCATGGAGCATGTTCCATCTCTTATAGTATTTCTTCATCAACATCTATTGCAGAAGTTGTCTTAAAAAAAAAAGAAAAATCTATTGAACAAGCATAATTGCTAGTTATTACTCCCTCCGGTCTTATTTATAAGCAAAAGTCAACAAAAAAATTTGGCCATAAATATAAGCAAAAATCATTAAATTCAACTCTAATTAATATTTTTTTCCAACAATACCCCTACACATGCATTTATTCATTTCTACAAGTAATCTATGTTGGAGTAGTACTAATGATGATTACATCTAAATAGGAGTAGACTTCATAAAAGACAAAAGGGCATTTTAGAAATTGCACTTAAATTACACATAAAACTAGAATAAAAAGTAAACTCCTTAATAAGGGTGCAAAAAAGAATTTTTGCTTATAAAAAAGTCCGGAGGGAGTATCTCAGTTTTTGAAATATTTGCAAAAGTCAATAGAAAAACTACAAAACAGAGAAACTTATGATAATGTTCCTAATTAAAGTCAACATTGTATAACTCATCTTCTCATTTTTCACATCGTAAGAAAGTGTGAACATATTGTACACAACCTTTGGTTTTATATGGATTTTGTTACAAATATGACTCTCATTAAAAGTCAACATTGTAAAACACATTCTATATAATATAAGTTACTACAAAATAAACTATTTCTGTCAATTATTTTTTACTATGAACTATATTGGGCCTGACTCTGATGAATAATAATAAATTGGGCCTGACTTTGACCCATGTTTCAACAAAGGGAGTCTTGATGGCGACAGTAGAATCAACGGTGTTGATTCCTCGGAGTTGTTTCACCTAACCCACTTGGAAGTTGGAATATTTTGACCCACATGCTATAAGCCTCCAACAACAACACAAAAGTGACAAATAATTTAACTATTTTATAATAATATAAATAAAAGATTAAAGATAGTAGAGGCAAACAGTGTAAATGATGTTTATACGGATAACCAATAAAAAATCATTAATCTTATATGTCATACATGTAATTTCAAAATAATCATACAAGAGTGGGGTGATGTGACAGAATTTTCATTAAATGTTTGTGTAAAAATATTTTACATTGACTGTGTATATTCATTAAATCCTATAAATAATTCAACTTAAATGGTTAACGAGCTTTTTTAAAACAGATTTTTTTAGAAAAAATATTTAAGTTCTTTTTAAGAAAAAATTTCAACTTTTTTTGATAAAAATAATTTTTCAACAAATCATATTTATTTTACGACTTAATTATTGACCAATATGCATAATTCACACTGCATTTTGAATTATTATTATTATAAATTATTATAAATCAAATTTCAATATTTGTTATTTTATTTATAGAGACAATATTTGTTTTGGTTCAATATCAATATATTTATTTTATTGCTTAATAACTTATGGTCTCTCTAATTTAAAATATAAACCACAAATTGTTTTTTAGATTGAATATTAATGAATCAAATAATATATACTTGATTCATTAATAATTTAATAAATTTAAAAGTACTCCTTAATATTTTTTTGCTTATATTTCAAACTAGAAGGAATATCACACGGTGGTTAAAAAAGTGTTAATACAAAAACAAAGAAGAAAAAAATGCACCAACCTCCATAATAAGAATTTAGCAATTTATAATAGACAATTTTGACATTATTATACTATACATACATTTTATAATCCGAATTCAAATTAAAAATCTCACAATTATGTCTAAATTTTAAATGACTTTGACTTTTTCAAGCAAAAATAAAACAATATTCTTTGTTTTTTTTTTTTTTTTTACATCTACATTTTGTTGTTGAAATTACTACATAAAAAAACTATTATTACAGAATTTAAATAGATACAAAAATCGATTATTTTTTGTGTCTAAAAAAGTTTGGTGTTTGGTGGTTGGTGGTCTCGTTAGCCATCGTCGACCATTGAATTTCAATTTTCAATTCAAGTGGTAAACTTTCACACCTTTTTTTTTAATTAATACTATATACTTTATAAATACCCACTTTTCCATTTCATTCATAGTTCTCAAATTTTCATCTAAATCTACTCTAACTTTAATTTCAGGTTTGTCTTTTCAAGTTTCAATTTTTTTGGTTTTTTTGGATCCACTTTTATGTTTTTGTTAATTGTTTATATTAACTTCACTATTATTGTTATGGGTTTGATTTTATTTGTGATTGCTGATCTGGGTTTTTGTCCACTAATTATTTTACTGTTTAAAACCCTTAATTTGTATATGCTTTGATGAGTTTGTTTGATCATGATGATTCTGTTTTGTATTCAGTGGATACACTGTTTTGAATTTGTTTGTTGGTTAATGCTCTGTCGTTACACTGACTTTATATGTTTTCGATTTAATTTCGATGTAAAAAAGTTATTTTACACATACATCCAATCACGTGTAATTAAACAATCTTATCGAATCACGTGTAATTAAACGATCTTGTTATGTTAGTTTGTAAGATATGTGCACAATTATCTATTTGGTGAGATTGATTTAGATGTATGTGTTAATCCTTTTTACACTGATAGTGTATATCAATTAAACTCTTTATTATTTTACAAAAGGAAGTGTAAGATCTTGTAAAACTTGACTTTCTTATTGTCTTTTTCGGTGATTAAATGATGATTTGGATTGTAGTTATAATATTGTACTGTTGTATTTTTGCATTTTCATAGCTTTTGTTGAAGCCATAACCCATGCTTAATATCAGTGTTGTCAATCGTGGATCATGGAAAATAGAAGCTTATTCATGTTCCACTATGTTATAGTGCTATATCGCCGTTGTAGTCTCTATTTGACAACACTTTGTACAGTGCTATAGTAACATTTTTGTTTAGGTGTAAAATAGTTTACGCATTCATTCAATCTATGGTATATTAGTTCCTAAAATATCTGCACAGTTATCTCTGTGCTGAGATTTGATTAGATGTATGTGTAAAACTTTTTATGCTGATGGTGCATAATAATGAAACACTTTACTTTTATTTTTAATAAAGGTAGTGTAAGATCTTGTAAAATTTGGCCGTCTTACTGTATTAATAGGTGATGAAATGATGATTTGGATTGTAAAATATTGTAATGTTGTAATTTTGTATTTTGTGAGCTTTTTCGAAGCCAATAACCCTTGCTTGATATCAGTGTTGTCAATTGTGGATCACGAAAAATAGCGGCTTATTCAAATTCTGCTGCTCTAGCACCATTTTGTAGCCTTTATTTTTTCAAATTTTGCTATGCTATAGTCGATATTTGATAACACTGCTTGATATTTGCAAATTTAGGAAAGCATGCTGCTTGTTTGATATTTGTGGGGTTTAATAGTTATTTCCAATCATTTTGGACTAGTGAAAAAGTATTTATCGTAACTTTGTTGAGTGGGACAAGTTAAGACCTTAGTCCTTACTCCGTAAGGTGCTGTAATATTTCTGTACTTTGATGATCATGGGATCATTTTCGCTTATTGCTCTTTTTAAGGGTAAATTTGATGAATCTTGGTACTTTTTAAGTCTAAATATCTTGGAATTTAAAGACTCGGTAGAAGTTATATTGATGGCATAGATTGTTCCAAATCAAATTCTAATTGTCTTCTGTCGTATTGATTTATAGCCTTATTTTTCTCTTGAATCAAAATTCCTGTGTTCTTATAAGTGTATCAATCATTGCACAGGAAATAAATTATGGCTCAACCACTTACGAGAATAGGTCTTGCCGGACTGGCTGTTATGGGCCAAAACCTTGCACTCAATATTGCTGATAAAGGATTCCCCATTTCTGTTTATAACCGAACAACATCAAAGGTTGATGAAACTGTGGAGCGAGCAAAACAGGAAGGAAATCTTCCCTTGTATGGCTTCCATGACCCTGAAGCCTTTGTTAATTCTATTCAAAAACCCAGGGTGATAATAATGCTTGTCAAGGCTGGTGCACCTGTTGACCAGACCATCAAGACCCTATCCGCATACTTGGAAAAAGGTGATTGTATAATTGACGGAGGTAATGAATGGTATGAGAACACTGAGAGACGAGAGAAAGAGGTAGCCGAATTGGGTCTGCTCTACCTTGGAATGGGAGTTTCAGGTGGTGAGGAGGGTGCTCGACGTGGTCCCTCTATGATGCCTGGTGGTTCATTCGAGGCTTACAAATACATAGAAGATATTCTTCTCAAGGTGGCAGCTCAAGTCCCTGACAGCGGCCCTTGTGTGACGTATATCGGTAAAGGTGGATCCGGTAATTTTGTGAAGATGATCCATAATGGAATTGAATATGGTGACATGCAGCTGATTGCTGAGGCTTATGATGTGCTGAAGTCAGTTGGAAAGTTGACAAATGAAGAACTACAAAGTGCATTTACAGAATGGAACAAGGGAGAACTTCTGAGTTTCCTGATTGAAATCACAGCTGATATATTTGGAATTAAGGATGATAAGGGTGATGGATATCTTGTTGACAAGGTCCTAGACAAAACCGGCATGAAGGGTACTGGTAAGTGGACTGTTCAGCAAGCTGCTGAATTATCAGTTGCTGCTCCCACCATTGAAGCGTCTTTGGATGCTAGGTTCCTTAGTGGGTTGAAGGACGAAAGAGTTGAAGCTGCAAAGGTCTTTAAATCAGGAGGCTTTGGCGATATCTTGGCCGATCAAACTGTAGACAAGAAGCAGTTGATTGATGATGTTAGGAAGGCTCTTTATGCAGCCAAGATCTGTAGTTACGCCCAGGGAATGAATCTGATCCGTGCAAAGAGTGCTGAAAAGGGTTGGGATTTGGCATTGGGTGAACTTGCCCGTATTTGGAAAGGTGGTTGCATCATTAGAGCTATATTCTTAGACAGAATCAAGCAGGCGTACGACAGAAACCCCGATCTGGCTAACCTTCTTGTGGATCCAGAGTTTGCAAAGGAAATAATTGATCGCCAAGGTGCATGGAGGAGAGTTGTGTGCCTTGCTGTCAATTCTGGTATCAGCATCCCAGGTATGTCTGCTAGTCTTGCATATTTCGACACTTATAGAAGGGAAAGGTTGCCGGCTAATTTGGTCCAAGCTCAACGAGACTACTTCGGTGCTCATACATATGAAAGAGTTGATATCGAGGGGTCTTACCATACTGAATGGTTCAAGCTTGCGCAACAGTCAAAAATTTAGATTACTGTATTCCAGCTCTTCAGGATTTCCAAATAAATGTAATGTTTTCTACTCATGACTTTATGCTGAGTTAAGCTTACATAGCTTTAATGCGGTGAAGTTTATTTATACCATTCTGTTCACTCTTGGTTTTTGGTTTTTCCAATAATTATGTTGTATCTTTACTGATTTTGCTTTGAACTTGAAACATAATTGTACCACTTCATGATTCCTTTTTAGTTTTCACATTATGTTAATGAAGTTACGTCAGTAGTTGAAGTTTATTCCTTCGTCAAGTTTTTGATTTGGAGTTTTATATTTGTTTACTGATAGAAAAATATTCATCGGTAGAGAATATTAATAATGTCCGTAGATTTTCTTATAATATATTTCTTTCCTTGTTTACAAATTAGTCTGAATGCTTTTTAGCCTGCACTCTTACAAGCAGTACTAGTGGTTCACCTAATTATTAGTATAAACATGAAGTATTAGGTAAAATTTAGGTAAAAGTACTGCACAACATTAACATTATCTTGATTAATGTGATTCTCTTTTTAAGCTTCAACTCTTATTAAGCTATATTATCACCTTGGTGTGATGCTTTTCAGGCTACTGCTTTCAACAGTTGCAGTGTTTTTCGGCTGCAAATTATGGAAAAACTGCAACTGAATAGACCTTTTACCGTCACATTTCCCTTAGGAAGAAAACCTTTTGGCCAAAATTTTCCGTTTTCCAGCTACCACCATCACATGTTGAGAAGAAATCAAGAAGAAACAAAAAAGAAAACTTTTGACCCGTCTTTCTCTTTACTAATCCAAAAGTCGTTATCGCCAAATGCCAATGTCTTTTTAGACCTGTTGGAATAGCTAATTGGATCAATTGACTCCACCAAGTCCTATCATGAATATAATCTAATGACAAACCATTTAAATCTTAATCCTTCTGAACACATCATTAAGATTCTAAGGGAGATAAACACTTTTTTATGCTATAGTGTTATATATGATTAGATAATATCCTATCTTGTAGTCAAACTTTACATAGCTAGTAGTACCAGCCCTGTATCAAAGAGGATAGACGTCGGGGACTCGGGTAAGTAGATAAATAAGTCTTGTTGTCGACAAGTACATAAATAAGGCGTGTTGTCTATAGATATGAAGAATGGTCGAGAGGGGATTGGGAAAGCTAGCAAGTCATTTTGAGAGAGTTAGGGCCTTTGGTTATTGGGAGGGTTGCATTCCCTTGAACTTCTGCAGTGCTCTATCTCTGTAACTGGGGTTTATCCCTAATTCTTGCTAATGAATTATCAGTTCTTCTCTAATGGTATCAGAGCTCCAATCTGAGAGTTGCAAGAATTGTTCTTGAGTATGATTCGAACATTTGATGCAATGGAAACAACATGATTGAAACACTTAACGGAAAGGAAACTTATTGGTGGCTGATCGATGTAGATCAGTATTTTAACGCCACAATGACATTGAGAAGGTATGCTCTGAATTCTCAGACGGTGAATTTCATGTAAAAGGAGCAACCAGTACCTTTGAAAAGGCATTGCTCAAGTGATTCCAGCTGGAATTTAGTCGAGATAATCCAATTTGTGAGGACTTGCAATCTTGGGCAGCAAGAACAATGACAAAACTAGAACCTTTAGCTTCTAAGGATTGGAGCAATCTCGTGTAGAAAGAGCAAAGCAAAATTCCTAAGAATGAGGCATTGGTCAAAAAAGTCAGCGAAGAACATTGCAAAAAGTGTCGCCATACATCTCGTGATGGAGAAGAGATGTGAAAACAAAGTAGAGATGTGTCATTTTCTGGGGTGCAATAGAAGCATCATTAAGCACTACATGGGTCGTCTCATCAATGTCGAAGAGCCAAAGAAAAGATTCAAAGGGTGGGTCTCATGCAGGCTGTACGACCCACCACCACCCCTAAAACTGCCAAACTTGACTGCTTTGTTGTTTGGGACAGATCATAGACACTGACAGAGCTCTTGTTCATATATAAAAGGTGACTCACCTTCCACCACCGCAAATGCCAGACCGATTTCATAGTTCGGACTCTGATACTACCACAAAGTTGCAAATACTGTATCACCTTGTGCACTTCGGTGCACACGGTTCGAAAAGTGCAGTTTAGTTTCAGTTAAAAAATGTTTGTCCGAAAACACAAGACCAGAGCACCCCTTTCTACCAGTTCCTTTCGGTTCTGGATGTACCATTAACGTTCGGTTCAACAAAACTATTTTAATGGATCATTTTGGTTCGGTTCAATTTTCCTTCCTGAATCAGTCAGTGAACTGTCCTACTCCTCATACCAGTTGCACTACATGTGATGTGAGAGGGAGAAAGGAAGTTGGTCAGGAACATTGTTTCTGGTTCAACTTTCTACCTTACATATTGTGGTCCATACTATTGCTAGACTTCATTTATTCTTTCATGTACTAACTAAAATGGCATTGAAATGCACTTTCAAAATTTGGAAATTTGATTAGAGCTTGTGAGAAGAATTCACAGGAGTTTCGAATCCGATTTGGTGCTTAAATAACAAGAATCATCTGAACATTTTTCTTCAATTATTCAGTGAATATGTTCAGTTGGTTACTGAAATACTATGTCATTGTTTCTGACTTCATGTTGCTATTTTCTACTGCAATTGCTGAAGGCCAATGTATTGTTCTGTTCTTTATTTAACCAAACTTTCACCTTGAGGACAATGCGAATGTTTCGGGAGGAAGTATTGATAGGCCACCCCTTGGATGGTTAGTTAATTACATGTTGCCTAAACCTGAGAAGGCAGATTGAGAGTTATGTAACACTAAAACGACACCGGCACATGTGATTGCATTCAACCACTTCATTTTCTTAAATTATTACTGGTGTTTACGTGTTCTGTGCTTCATAGATAGAGAAGGAAAGCTAGCTAATCACTTCCTATCAGAAGCCAGCAAACATATCCATTTTATAATTATGAATGAACAGTCCAGTCTTTGGTTTTTAGCATAGACCAATAGCTAATAGGTTTTGATTAATTAATGTAATTGACCACACCTAATTGGATAAGTCTCCGTTGTTGTAGTCACTGAAACGACACTGACACATGTAATTACATTCAATCACTTCATTTTCATAAATTATTATTGGTGTTTACGTGCCGTGTCTGTGCTTCATAGATAGAGAAGAAAAGCTAGCTAATCACTTTCTATCAGCAGCCAGCAAAAATAATGTCCATTATATATTCATGAATGAACAATTCAGTTTTTGGTTTTTAGTAGAGACCAATAGCTAATGGGTTTTGATTAATCAATGTAATTAGCCACACCTAATTGGATAAGTATTGGTTGTTGTAATCACTTTGTTTTATATACTCTATTAATTGTTGCACACTTTTGGAATTTCATACCTGTGTAGGTTGACGAATTTTGATTTTTTGTAGCCTGTCCTACAGACAAAGACAAATAAGAATCTTCCTTTCTAAGGTGTGGAAGATATATTTATATATATGAAAGTAACTTCTGCATAATTCATACCTTTTTTATCACCCTTGAAAAAAATGCACCCTTTTCTTTTACTTTATTTTCCTCTCTTTTTCTTCTTTGTTTTTCATTTTAGTACATTTATAAAACTATGGTGTAAGAACCTTCCTAATCCTAACTGTACATGTGTGTTGTATATTAAGGATTTGTTTGGGTTGTCTTATTTGAGAAAACTTGTTGAAATAACTTATTGCATGTACATAAGTTGTTTTTATATTTACATAAGCTCTCTAGGATAACTTATGAAAACAACTTATATCTTTTATGAAAATTGTTTGAATTTATTTTATCTTTTATAGAAATAACTTATACATAAGTACTTATATGATAAGCACTTAATTAAGCTGTTTATTTAAACATGGTCTAAGTCACCATAAGAATGACTGATTTTTTATTTTTAAAAAATAAATAAATCAAGCTATGCTTTGTTTTTCCTTTATATTTCAACTTTTATCTTTTTCCACCTTAAATTTGAGCTAATTGGTAGGAAGTAACTTTTGTCAAACAATCTTTTTCTTAACTTTTACTTTCTATTTTGTTCTATGTTGTTGTTGAGCTTCTTGTTTTGTTACATCTTCTTTTGAAGTCTTTTAGTGTCAATAATGAACTCAATGATTGAAAAGCCATTAATGGTTTTTGTCAATAATGAGATCAATGATTGAGAAGCTTGTAATGGTGTTTGGCTGAAAGAGGTGTGGGCACAAATTCATGATAAACTATTTTTAGAAAATAATATCTTGCCACAAAATCCCAAGAGGGATTAAAGATTATTTTCAAATTCAAGAAAAACATTAAATTATTAAGATTTTAAATAATTGTTACTCTTGTTGAGAACCACCTCTTTGTAAATGGTTGTTAAGAATTTGGATCATATGCAATTGTGAGAAGAATCTTCCATGTTACTTGTTAGTTTTGCATACATTGTTTTCTGTTAATTGATATACAAGTATCTTCAAATCATGAAGCTATCTTCAAGTGGTGACTAACAAATTGAGTACATAAAAAAATTATTTTGAAAATAAACTATTTTTAATGGTAGCATACTAGATTACTAGGTTTGTAAGTGGTGAGAATGTCTTCATGAATATTCCTTGGTTAGATTTCCTGGTTTGATTGGAGATATTCACTCTTGTTAAAATCAGTTATGACGACGCCATGGCGAATTTGTTGTGGCGGATTTTTTGACAACCACCATGAACAATTTGCAAAGGATGGCTGTGCCATGACGTCTTATGGAAGATATGGTGGCAAGTTCGGATTTTTCCCTTTTCGCCATGGCCTGTAATCCACAATCGATAGCATCGGAGAGATCTTGCCCTTATTGTTTTGTCGGTTTAATCTGCTTCGGGGGTCGATTTTGCCATCAAGTGGTTTCAGCCTTCTTCCGATCGTAATTACGAGATAATAATTTATAATGACCATTATAAATGTTAGAAACTATGAAGTACTACAAACACCAAAACAACATAGATGTCGATATTGGTAATAAGATAAAAAAAATATATAACTGAATGTAGTCATATGTGTTAGTGTTATGTCGTTGTTGAACACTGACACATGTTGGACATCGACAGGTGAATAGTTGATGATATGACTTGCCATGATTAAATGAATAATGACAATATTAACCAAAAGAAGAAGCTTTCTTTTGGTAAAACGTGGACAAAAGATAAACACATTTTTCAATCTTGTATTTTACACAAAAAATAAAAAAAAACCCTCATTTTCTTTTCCTAAATTGGTTTATATGAATGTGTGTGACCATTTTAATTTATGATTTCATTGATTCCTTTTAGGTCATGTGTACCCTCATGTTTTTATGTCATTGATACAGCCTAAAACTTGCTATTGCTTTGCTGTTAACATTTGTGTCCCATATTTACAAAGTTGTCACTGCAACAAATGCTTTTATTGCTTATAGTTGTCATTGTTGTAGCTTCTGTGAAACCTTACCTTCTTTCCAGCAAAGCATACCCCATTCATGGTTCATAGCTATTTTGGCAGCAAACACGTGCATCCACAAAATCATTATTACCATGTTCTTCATACAAATATCACTTTCTTCCTTGTGCTATATTATCCAAAAATCTTTTGGCACCTTGCCCACTTTTCTTTTGTCATGTTTCTTGTTTCTTCTGTCAATCAATTTGATAATATCTAATGGTTATTATGTTAAAAAAAAAAATATTTGATGATATTTTTGTATATTTAGCGTGTTTTGGTTCTGCGGTGACAAAATTTAATTTTAGTTATAGATAAATTAAATGTAAAGTAACATAATCGCGATGACACTAATTTTGTTGAAAATTTTGTCAAAACCGCAATAGGCGGTGGCTCACTCAGTGTGATCCACCGATCTCGTTGCAAAACCAATCATGGACAAATTATAAGAGTTTGAAGATTAAAATCAACATTTTTTTGTTCTCTTAGATTACTCCTAGATACTCTTGTTTTTGGAATTTCACATTTTATGATTTGTAGCACGTTTTTACTATAATGTTTTTTTCCCTCCTAGTTCTACCTTAAAGTTATTGTTTGTATCTATGATCATGTCTTAAAGGATCACCTAACATTCTCTTCACAGTTGGCATGATTTTCCTTTTTTTAAACTTGGGTTAAAAAGATAATATTTTACGGTTTTAACCCTCCAATTCTTAGGATTGCTCTAAGTTGATTCAACTTTAACTGAAATTCATTTTCCACCTGAGTCCAACTACATGGTTGGTTAGATCTTGAGGTTACTTGATAAAAGATTCAACAAAACATATATACAGACACATAAGCATTGATAACGTTTTAAGTATAGGACACTAACATATATCGGACAAATAAACATGCCTAAACTTAGAAATGGTGGCGCTTCATAAGATTTAACCTTCTTCTCTATGACCCCTCCGCAAAGAAAACCATCAATTTGAATACCATTCATAGCTAGTGCCTCGATTCAAGCACGCTTAGCTGCAAAGTTTTGATGAGATCAAAACGAAAGAATGATACAACATAGACACTTTAGTGTGAAAGATGAAACTTTTAAGATTTATGATTCCAATGACCAATACTTTAAAGAATGTTTTTGAGATATTTCCTTTGAGTAGAGAACTATGAGTACAAATCAACAAATTCAAATCTTGAAGATGCATGGTTACTAAAATCCCAAGCATCATATACAATGAATGAACAATGGAAATTTTCCATCATTTTTTACTTCTACTATCAACACGTTTCTTCTCTTGTTTGTTTCCATTCTTCTTCTTGCTTCCATGATCTTGTTTATGATCTTTCTTCGACACCGACCTTCCTTGACTACCTTGTCCTCCGCGAGCATAACTTTGATGATTCGTTGGACCGGACGAAGCATCAGAAGCCATCGAATCATCGCTTTCTTCTTCATCAACTTTCTTCTTTCTCCTACTTTTTTCGCCGTAGATTTCATGATGATGATGATGATGATGATGATGATTAATATATCCATCATTTTCATTGCTGCATCTAGCATCATCTTCTTGCATGGGAGAATCAATATACATAGTCCAACCAGATTCACTGCTGCTACATCCTTCTGGAGCACCCCAAATATGTTTAAAAGAATCCATATATATTTTTTTGATGCAAGGGAAGAAAAGAATGAGAGAAACTATATAGATGATAATTTTTTTTTTTAAAAAACTATATAATAAAAATCTTTATCTTGTTGAGCTGCAAAAGCATGATTTGGTTAAAGAACCAAAAGGTAGTGAAATGGTAGTTGTTGCATTATGTGCAAAAAAAAGGGATTAAATTTGAAGTAGGAAGAAGGAAGGTTCCTTATATTAAAATAATTTGGAAGAACCAATTAAACAAAAGGAATGTTGGGGCTACCATCTTGAGTCATAAGATGTATCTATAAATAATATATTTTTTTTAACCTATGCCGTTGTCATTGAAATTAAAATCTGACTTTTATTGCATAATACAGATGTCCCAATTAACATAAGGTGCACAACTGGAAAGAATGTAATAATATCTTTGGTCTTTGAAAAATATGCTTTTTTTTTAATGTGCCTTTTTCACTTTGTATGTATTTGTCATGACTCATGCATAAAATTCTTTGTCTTGTTTGTAGAAAACACCCTAATCTAATTCTCAGTTTATGTCTCTGTGTATGTATGTACTTTTTACTAGGATTGAGAATCTGTGTAGAAAAAAATTGGTTGAAAGAATCTACTTTAGTTACGATTTATAATTTGTTGTAAATTTTTTAAATGATTTACAATTTGGTGTTGATTGGAAGTGGATTTGAATGACAACATGAGTCGTTGGAAGTCCGGTGGAGGATTGCGGCGATGGTCCTTGACGAGAGTGGTAACTACAAATTAACACGCTGACGCTAAAGTTGTTTTTTGATTGAGGTGAGGAGAGATTTTGTGAAACGAAAAGTGTACTTTTAACTTGTTGTAGAGGTCCCTTTATAGAAAAGTTTTAGGAGAAATGGGTGAAAAAATCGTTGAGGTCGTTAAGAAATATTGTGTCGTGATCGGTGAATCACCCTCTAATTTGATCATCAAGTGGTGATTAGTTTTTGAGTGGTAATGTGCATGTGTACTTGTGGTTCAGTACTGTACATTGCGTGTAACTCAATAGAGTCTACTCAAGAATGGACATTGACCCAATCTGAAACATCGATTTGTGCTTAGTAAGTAGGAATTGTATTTAACAGTAATCACACTATCACATTAAACCTGCATCAATATTGTGTATCACCTAGGTCCTCGGATTTGACCCGAGATTCTACATACAACAACGTTAAAACTCTTAAGAAGAATTTGTCGTTCATTTGAATTCCACAAAATTCGAATGGTTAATCTTCACAGTTGTGTATAGAGAATATTCAGTTTACAAAAATAAATAAAATATTGTGTAGTCATGTGTTAAGTAAATTGATGAGACGGTGCATAATCAAATTTGATATGTTGTGTATATTCCATGTTGCATATAAAAATTGAATGAGAAGGTGCATAGTCAAATTTAAATTAATGTTAAGTTTTTTGTGGAATGCTGGCCAATCGTTTTTTAATCAGTATACATTGGTCCTCAAAGTACTCATTCAACTTTTAAAAATATGTCTTTTTTTTTACTCATTAAAATATGTGTTCATTCAACTTTAAATATGTGATGGTAGGTCGTTGTTGGTGAGGTTTGTTGGCTAAACTTTGTTTAGGTGGGATATAATGGTAAAGGTTATTATGCATAAGCCTGATACTTATGCACGGTGCATAAGTTAATATCCACCCTCAGATCCAAACAACACGTGTAATAATTTATAATTGAAGAACTTTGTATTTTTGTTTGCTCAATTTCGGTCACATTTTATAGGCGATTCGATCACCGATTTCGAAAACTAATACCTAATTCATTCATAAAATCGAACGACGATCAAACCGGTATAAAGAACGTCGAGTTTCATTGATTATTGAGGGAGAACGAACCGGGTCGTCGCGACCCGTTTCTGCAGAAAATGAGTGAGGAAGATTATGAACAGTGACGCGCCTCCACGCCCACTCTCACTGGCGGCGCGTGGGGGCACGTGCGGTGCCAAGGGGACTCCAATTTTTTTTATTGTTTTTACAAAATAATAGGAAATAATTTTTTGGGAATTTTGGGACCAGTTAGGTATTTTTCTGAGACCTGGAATTATTTTTAGTTAATTAAATGAGTTAAATATGCTTTTATAAATATTAGGTATTAATAACATTTTCTCAAAATTTTATTTAGGGTATTTTGAATTATTTGAAACGGTTGGGGATACCTCACTCTCTCTGGTTTTATATCGTGTTAAAAATTTAAATTCATGACCATTATTATAGTTAAATGAGCATTAATGCCAATATGTTATACACTGAAACCATTTGTATAGTTAAATGGTTTCATACTATTATACACTGAAACCATTAGTCTAGTTAAAAGGTTTCATAGCGTTATACACTGAAATCATTATTCTAGTTAAATGGTTTCATATCGTTATACACTGAAACCATTAATCTTTTTATTTGGTTTCAAGATGTTATACACTGAAACCATTTGTCTAGTTAAATGGTTTCATACTATTATACACTGATACCATTATTCTAGTTAAATGGTTTCATAGCGTTATACACTGAAACCATTAATCTTTTTATTTGGTTTCAAGATGTTATACATTGAAACCATTAGTCTAGTTAAATGGTTTCATAGCGTTATACACTGAAACCATTATTCTAGTTAAATGGTTTCATAGCGTTATACACTGAAACCATTAGTCTTGTTATTTGATTTCAAGATGTTATACACTGAAACCATTAGTCTAGCTAAATGGTTTCATGGCGTTATACACTGAAACCATTATTTTGGATAAATGGTTTCATATGGGCTTTAGTGTCAAGATGTTATACATTGAAACCATTGTTATTAAGTAAAACATCACATAACCATTTTACAAAACCATGCTACATAAAGCAAAAAATCATATAAAGCAATTAGGGTTAGTTTAGTTGAGAAAAATTTGGATAGTATGCATGAGATATTTGATTCGATCATTTTTTTATTGTAAAGAAAAAAATCCATATATATATATATATATGTAATTAATGTATGAAATTTTATTTATGTGATTATGATTGATAAAACTTAAAATTAAATTGTATGTTTTGACAAGTATGCTTTATATATACATGAATCATTGGTTATTATGTTGGGCTTCGAGGGGGTGTATGACGAAAATTAATTAAAAATGGATTCTTATAATATATACTTCAAAGGAACAAAAGTTATTATTTAATTGGAAACGGGGGGCGCGTTAGAAATTTGGGTGGGGATGCGCTAGAAGTTTGGAGGAGGGAAAAAAATTGGGGGGCGCGCTAGAAATTTGGGGAGGAAAAAAAATTGGGGGACTCACAAGAAAATCTAGGGAGAAAATGGGAAAAAAACAACTGGGGGGTGCGCTAAGCAAATAGGGGGCGTGCAAAGCAACTGGGGGGTACGCTAAGCAACTGTAAGAGTTATTATGTTAAGGTGGACTTTGGGTGGGGTGTATAACAAAATAAGAGGGGTGCAAATAGGAAGTTTATGCACGGTGCATAAGCATGGGCTTATGCACCGTAACCAGACCCGGATATAATCATGCTAACCACAATGTTAGACAATTGTTGAAACCATACTAATAGCATGTTTAGGCTAACATTTATTAATGTTTGATAAATTTGATTTTAAATAGAATTGGTTTTGCCTAATATAAACTAAACACATGGATATTTTTTTTTTTTTTTTTTTTTTTTTTTTTTTTTTTTTTTTACTGAAAACCACATTTGACATAAGGTAATATAACCTATATGAAACCAAATACACTACGTTCGACTTTTGGACCATCGTAAATTTTGAGGCAAAATTATATTTCAATATCATATAATCATCTATTTATATTTTACAATATTAGAGGGATTGATGGAGCACAATCAAATTATCTAAGTGATTAGCTCTTGTATTCGCTAAAATACTCACACAAGTATTTTCCTTCACAAAGCATGTGATGAAGAGATACTATAGTCCAATATTTTTGTATGAATTCTCTAATAATCTTTAACTCATTAGTGTAATGATGAAAATAAGATGGTTCTCCTATGACTACTAAAAGGCTTGATGGCATAGAAGTCGAATTGAAATGTACAGTGGTGGAACCAGAAATTTTTTAAAATTTGGACAAAATCTCAATTTTACACTGAAAAATCTCAATTTTAAACAAAATATTTCAGTTTTGCTTTAAATTATTCCTTAAAAATTTCAGTTTTTCCCTAAACTAACCCATAAAATATCAAAATAATTCGGCCAAGCCCAAGCAAGTGCCCGGGCTAGCCGAACCTTGGCTCCGCCACTAGAAATGTACATACCATCAAAATCCAACTTAAAATTAGTCAGAGCACTTCCTGTTCATATTCATGAACATAGCATCCTAATTCCCTTTTTTGCAACCCACCTTCGAAACACCTAAAAAGATTATTGATATAATCTAGTACCTCACAAGAGGAATATTTCTAAAAGATAAATATGTTGCAAGAGATCTAATTATTTCAAATAATCAATAGGGTGTTGATAGAAGAAATCCCTGCTATAATTTTGGCCCAATCCATTTTGGATTTGGGTTGTAATCAATAAAAAAAAAACTCAAGTTATTAGAATCGCGATAAATTGAAATTTTTGTAAACTATGAGTTATTATATTTTTATCACCTTTACGGCTTTACCATGTGATTAATAAAATGTCCATTGGTATTCAAAAGTATACATATTTCAATGGATTCTTCTTATGCAGGATTTTGTGAGACTTTTTAGTGAAAAATACATATACTAACAATCCTACTCAAACCCTCAAGACTTTTCAACCCACTAAAGACTTTTTTGCCGTCTTGTTCATAGCACATCGACGGTAGAATTGTGTTCATATACGTCTGTCTTCTTCTGATCCTTCCAACTACTGTTATGCTATAGTTTTCATCCATATTATAATCATGTGTTCATATATATACACTTCACATATGATTAGTTTTCGTCCATTGAAGGTCTTGTGGGGTTCTTCTCGAGGTTTCATGTTCGAATCATCTCAGTCTTCTTGTATCGGACTAATCTAAATGGGCCCTCCCCCTAGGCCCTAGTTGATAGTGGAATTGGTATCCCTTAGATTAGTCGATCTATGGACCGGATACCGAGTCTTCAAAAAAAAAAAAACGAGTCCTTCAAAATCTTATAAATCTATAAAGTACATTGAAATCTTAAAAATCTATATTATGAGCCCATTAAAATCTTCTGCTGAAATTTCTGATTGTAAAAAGACTTTAAAAATATCTTTTAAAATCTCACAAAGTCTTTAAAATCTTCAAAACATTTTTTTGCCAAAACAGTCTCTCAAAATCTCAATCCAATACACCCCTTGCATTGTTTTCAGGTTCATTTCATATACTTCTCATATCTTAGCATTCAATGAGGGCGGATTCTAGCGTGAGAGAGTGAAACATATCTCTCACCCGTGAAGAGTGCTTTTTCACCATTGGATTAGATGACAAAATAATGAAAGGTAGAGATGAATGACTAGATACTTGTTGCTACAGTGTTTTCTGGGTTATTACTTATTTTAAATTCCATTTTTGCTTTTTTTTTTCTAATCAACGTGAAAGATATAAAACAACAAAACCTGGGTCATAGCCACCATGGCACAACTGGCCAACGAAAAGAAGCACAAATAAACAACAATCAAAGAAAACAACTACATCAGACCTGTTGCCAAACTCTAAATATATAGCAATCAAACCCGAAGCTTATTCCCATAGTAGCAGAAAAACCCCCAGGACCTGCACAGCAGCAGTAGAAAAAAAAAAACACAATCACTCAACTCACTGGTTTTTCATTCAAGATTTAAGGTATTATTGATTGAAAATACACTTGGAAATCATTTGGAAATATATTTTGTTAGATTTATATGCTTTTAAACATTAAGTTTGGTGTTAGAAAATGTCTAGAACAACCGGGTTTTAACAAGGTATCCGGGTCGTATTTTGACCCGATTGGAGGTTGAAGAAGACCGAAAATGAAATGAACCAACCTGAGTATATATGTCTATTGTTGAAAATTACAGCCAATATTTACATTATCCCAGCAGTAGTATATGTCCTTTTTGAGGCAAGGGTCACTGCGTTTCACGGTGCGGTTTGGTTCGATTTAATTTTGAGCATAAAAGTCATCCTAACTGCGAGATAAAAATATATGCGGTTCGGTTTGGTTCGGTTGGTTTTTAAAAAGTCATCCCAACCAAATCAAAATAATGTGGTTTGATATATCATTTTGCCTTGTTCAAAAAAAAAAAAATGTGGTTTGAATTGGTACGGTTGGTGCGGTTTACACAATAATATTTTAGTACCAAACAATTTTAAACATCCAAAAAAAGAACTTGAAGTTACAAAATAACATTACAGTACCAATAAAAATTATTTATCCAAAATAACATTAGAGTACCTTACAATTTAAAAAAAAAAATTACTCGAAGTTCCAAAATAACATTACAGTATCGATAAAAGTTATTGATCTAAAATACAAGAATAACTTGAAGTTCCATTAATTTGGTGGACTGACTTGGTAATTGGGCTGTATATATTGAAATATAATAAAAATTTAATGCGGTTTTAGCGGTATTGAAATATAATAGAAACTTAATGCGGTTAACTACGGTGTTTGCGGTTCGCAGTTCAATAAAAAAGTCATCAAAATACATCCAAATAAAATGCAGTTTTTGCGGTTTTCGATTTGGATTGATTCGATTTGCGGTTTTACTTTTGGATTGGTTCAGATACGATCACTCCTACTTAGGGTGGTTGTGTTCGATTCCTTAATCAGTTACCCATTTTGGAATTTTCAAAACTAAATAGTAAAGTGAATTTTTATTAATTTTTTTTGTAAATATATTTTTTTTAACAATTTTTTTGTAAATATATATTAATTAGAGAGTTAAATAGGACTTTTATTTTTGTGAATATATTATATTTATTTCTAAAAAAATATTTTCTATCATAATTAGTCAAAATAGCTGAGATTTGAGACTATTGTTTAACAGGAACTATCTTTCTTAAAATATAGTTAGTCAAACTAGTTTATTTATTATTTTCTTTTTGCTTTCACCACCAGTTTAATCTGATTCGGGAGTCAGTTATGGCATCAAGTGGTTCCAGCCTCCTCCCGATCGCAGTTGCGGGGGATCGAACCGTGGTCCTCCCTACTAAGTTCAGCGTCAATCACCATTAAACCAACTAACAATTGGTTAGTCAAACTAGTTTAAATTGAATAGTTATATAACATATATTGTTTCTAATTGATTATTAATCCAATTAGATGATATTTAACACTTCAAATGAGAAAACTTAGATTTCTTCCTCATAGTCAATCCAATTAAAGAAATTAGAAGGTCATTTTATAAAAAAAATAGGTTTATTAAAGAAATTTAGTTGAAATTTAGTATTAAAGAAATAGGTTTATTAAAGAAAGTTACTTGAAATAGTCAAACTAAATTTAGATTCAACCATTATACTGTGTAAATTTAAATTATTAATTCATTTTTAGTCCATTTAGGTAAGATTAACACTTCCAATGAGAAAATATAGATTTATTAGTCGCAGTTAGTCAAATTAATTGAGAGTTTATGGTTTTGTACCAAAATAAAATAAAATTAGAGTTTTTGATTTTTTCATAATAAATAGATATTTCAAGTAATAGATAGGCAGCCATCACTCTAAAATCATAAACCCTATTTTTTTTTCTTGTTCATTTATTAGAGAGAGGTGATTTGGGATCAATTTTATATTTTTTTATTTAAATAAGTGATTTTCACATATTTGTACGTTTCATTTTAGTTTTCTTCGTCTGGTGTTGTTTACATCTCGTCTTAGTGCGGATTTGTTTGTTTTGTGTTACGGTCACGGTAGTGCGTTTGTTTTTGATTTCCCATCTTAGAACAGTGTTTGTTTTGTTCGGATTTGCAGATTTGCTTCGATCCAAATTTACTGCATATTCAATGACTTTAGCATCATTAACATTGCAGATATTTGGGTAAAATTTGTGATTTTGTTTGAATTTTATAATTTTGGGATTTCCTTTTTTGGTTTGTTTGAAACTTGGTTGAAGATTCGGAGTTTTTCATGAAATTTGTGAAGAAAGATGAACAAAAGGGATGAATAAGATGAAGAGTAAATAAAGTTACATGTTAATGGCTGACTATTAGATGTAATAGACCTATAGATTTAATAGTTCTTTTTATTGCAAAAATATCAGATGATTGAAATTAAAAATTTGAAAAATGCTAACTAGTAGTATCCTATCGTAAATTTGAAAAAGTTTATTCCTTTGTAAATTAATTGAGATTTGACGGACATTTCAATAGATATATATAGATGTATTAAATTACAGTATAGTTAAACTGGTTTATATTGAACTGTTACATTGTCGAAATTCAAATTCCTAAGCAATTATTATCCAATTAATTGAGACTAAATGCTTCCAATGAGAAAAATTTGATTTATTTGTCACAATTAGCCAAACTAATTGAGAATTGATGATCTTTTCAATGCAAATATGTATCTTTAGTCAAAAATAGTCAAACTAAGTTAGACCATACCATTATATTGTCAAAATTTAAATTATTAATCGTTTGTCTAGTTCAATGAGATTGAACACTCCAAATGATAAAACTTAAATTTATTAATCACGGGCGGTCCAACTATTTAGGGCTTGATGGCCATTCTTTTTCTTTTTCTTTTCTTTTTTATTTTTTATTTTTTATTTTCACAAACCATTATTTGGCTCATTGGACCATTTAATCTGGTTCAATTCGTTTGATAGTTTTGACATTAAGTGGTTCCAGCCCCTCTGGATCGCAGTTGTGTGAGATCAAATTGTAATCCTCCCTACCAAATTTAACGCTAATAGGTAACAAAATTAGTTTTAGGGTTAAATGCCTTTAATTACATTCATTTTATAATAATAAAGATAAAGATTAATATATTGTTGGAACAAGAGTGGTTCTGATATGACCTATTTAGGTTTTGATGATAACAATAGTATTAATATATAATAGGGTTATACTAATGATTTACTCTAAGTGTGCAGGTATATAAGTTAAAAATTAATTTGCACTATTGAGTATTCAGAAGCTCTGATACGCTATTTGAAAGATATATCAGAAGCTGAAATAAGCAAGTTTTGAGAAGGGTATATCTATCAAAAGCAACAAGTTAAGCGCATCAGAAGCTATCTCATCAGAAGCTGTGAAGTCTCACAAAGTTCTGATAAGTGGAGTGAGAATCAGATTTGTGATAGGTGAATTTTCTCACATACAAATGATTGGAAATCATCATCCTCTGACAAATTCAAATTGGAAAAAGGAATAATCATAGTACAATAACCTTATCCTCAAGAAAAGTAACGTTAGTACTATTGTACGAAGCTTTTACTTGATTTGGGCAAATCTTTGAATTCAAGGTATTGTAAGGATAAGCTTTACCAGTTTTGGTTATCTTCGCATGTGACTACTTTGTACTATTCCAGCTGGCCTCAATTCACTACAACGGTATTCAAATTCTACGCTCCATCTACAGCTATAAATATTAGAAGAATTTGAAGGTTTTATGTAAGACCCGTAATTCCACACTACCTTTTGTGTGGGAGAAATAAGTAACGGCTAAGCACTTTAGGGTTTTTCTTAAGTGTTTTTGTGAGTATCGTCGTAATAACAACATTTTTGCTGAGTTGGAGTCTGTCTTGTGCTCGTGTGCTGGAAATGCGCAGACTTTTGTTCCTTAGTCTTTATTTATATATGAGAACGTTTCTGTGTTTTCAGAATTTTGAAATTCGACTTTCTCCGCTTTTTGGAAAAACGAGTAGAAAATCGTACCCGCTATTGGAAAATTTACGGTTTCTGTTTCCCGTCGAATTTCAATTAGAGACTTTATATATCGGCACGAGTTAGAATCTAAATTCATAATATTTTTGAGAGCTTAGGATAAAAATTTCAGTCGGAGAATCAAGTTTAGCGATAATTTTTAGAAATGGTTTACGACAAACTGTTACTTCGTAGATTTTCTATTTTTCGCAAGTTAGACTATTAGCGAAGTACGACTCGCCCGCGAGCGAGCGCGAGAGCTGAGTAGCGTAAAGTGAAAATATCTAGATATTTCTTAAAGAGTAATCATGAGTTTTGTGTGTGAGTGATCCAATGGCTAGGGTTCAATCTCACAATTTTCTTTGCTTTGATCCAAGGGCTATGATCCATCAAGACTTCTTATACTAGGAATACATAGAAAAATTAGAGGAACTCATTCACTCTTTCTCTCTTAACCGTGAACTTCATTCCCTCTTTCACTTCATCACAAAAATTTCAATCATTCACCAAATCACTTGATCTTAGGCTTGTTGGATCATAGGAAAATTGCTAGGAATCATCTCCTAAGGTAACTAACCTCTTCCTTTCTCTTGTGTGGCTAAGATTCTTAGAGTTTCATGAACTTTAGAGGTTATGTTCTTGAGAGAAATTTGTGAGAAATTGTCCATAAATGATTCTTGTTGCTTGAAAGTTGTTCATGAGTGATGAACTAGCATGTTTAGGCTTAGTAGTGATGCTTTCCATTGTTAGATGATGAGATCATGAAAATCTTTACTAGGGTTTTGAGGAAAATTCCTAATTGATCAAGAACATGAGTTGTTGGTTGTTGATTGTGAAAATGATGTTGCTTTTGAACCTTTTATGAAAATGGATGTGTGGAAAGTGACTTTGTTTTAAGAAACAAGAAAAATATTTTGTGTGTGTTCTTGAGAATATTTGTGAAAACTATTTTGAATTGTGGATTATGTTTTGGAAATGTTTTGTTTGATCAATTAAATGATTTTGGGAACTAATTGGTTAATGCTATGCTTTTGAAATGAAAGAAAAATGATTTAGGGTGTGATTTCATTTCTGGCCGAAATTTTGAAGGGTATTCTGGTCATTTTAAAATTGTTTTTGTGACCTGGAAACCTAACCATTTAATCCGTCTTTTCGAGACGAAGATTTTGGCGTATGGCTCGTCTCGATCGGATAAAAATTGAATGAGTTATGGCCGTTTTATTCGAGAAGTAAAAACTTGTAACTTGTGTTGCAAGAAAAATTTATTTTCGGTGAAACTTTTCGAAGAGTTGTTGGGCTGTTTTCAAATGGTTTTAGTGTGTGGAATTGATTGCTTTGATGTTAAAAAAAAAGTATTTCATAGTTTGATTTGAAACGAAAATATTTTCGTGTAGTGAAAATAGTGTATTTAACTTCATGAATTTTTTTATCAATATAAGGAGGTCTCGTAATCACTATCCGAGAGTGTTAGAAAGTACCTTAGACCCCTCTAGATTTTTGGGTTTTAGTTTCGTTTCGATAGAATACAGTGGGAGTATTTTATTGACTTTACGCTGCTTAAATTTTAGGAAGCGCGATTTGTAGAGTTGAGCGAGAAATAGTTGTGGAAGCTTGCCGAGGTAAGGGCACCTTTATTTCCGTCTTATATCTGTATAATATGTTTGTATGCTTGGTACTGTGGTGTGTTTGAGTGCTTGGCATGTATGTGTGTTGTATTCTCGGGATGAGAAATTGTTTACAATACGTGCGTTGACTACATATGATTGGAAATATATGTATGTTGTTGTGAATTTCATATGTATTAATAATATGAAATGTTGATGCATGTACTTGATTGAAGATCTCGTTGTGCATGATGTTTGTTGTCTTACATATGATTTTGTTAGAAATATATGTATTGACATGTGGTTGAGAATTACATATGCATGATTGGTATGTAATTGAATGCATCGGCATAGATAAGTTGTATCGTATGCTCATGCATTCATGGTAGTGGTTAGAAGACCACCGGGTGCGATTAGAAGATCCACCTTGAATCCTGCGGGATTTTATTGAGTACAATACGTGATTAGAAGATCACAGGGTTTGATTAGAAGATCCACCCTAATCCTTCGGTTAGAAGATCGTCGTGATTGTATTGATTTTAGTGATTAGAAGATCACGACTCTCTGCGGAGAGGTTAAATTCCGGAATTCATGCATGTGAAAAAGACCCGGGTAGGGTGATCACAATCATTTTGAGTCTGCATTGATAGGCTTTGTGTGCATTTGAATTATAATGCCTGTTGAGGAGGAAATGCTAAATGTTTATTTGCTTTCCGTATTTGGTATGTGTATATTCGGTGTGTATTATATATATGTATATGTGTGGTGACCCTTGCCATAATACATGAACGGGTTACCCCCACCTAGACGATGAATTCCTGTCCGAGACCGTGGGTCGTGAAGACGACGGTGAGTTCGTGGGATTCCAGTGATCGAGGAGTGGTACATCTTAAGTTAGGCTGTTCGCCGGCGTGGTTTGTACACCGTGCTCTTTTTGGATTAGGCATAGGATCTGACTCTTTTGGATGACTGTATTCTGAATATTTACTTTTGTGGTTGTTAGACCCTTTGTCTTTAGGGTTGTAAATATTCAGGTGTTACACTTGCTTCTCTGAAGCACTAATGTTTAATTAGCCCTGTTGTATGATTAATGTCGGCTCTTGTAAAATATTTTCCGCGCACTCTGTCTCGTGTTTAAAAAAAAAAAATAATGCCCCTTTTTGGTCTTTGAAAAACGGGGTGTTACATTGTGGTATCAGAGCTCGGCTTTAGATCATCAAAGGGAAAGTGTGTAGTAGAGTTGTCCGTCCAAAGTCAGTCAGAATATAGCTAGAGTTATGTTAGTTCTAGCGATCGGTTTTGGTTGTGTTGTGGGTCATGTGTTCGTTCGGTGAGTCTAGCATGGTGGATGCTTAGGTAATTGATTGTGTCTTAGTTGAAACGATGTTCCCTACACAGTTGGAACCCCCGAGCAATTGTCGAATTTAGTCGACAAGTGTCTCTGAATTCTTTAGACGGAGTGGTCCGAGGACGATGGACTTGAGGCGAATAAGAACTACAAGGGATTCTTGGTATTAATTTAATGGATTGGAAGTTGCATTGGTCGTTGTCACCCGGAGGTGTTGAGTATTGACGAGTGAGCGTCGTACTGATAAAGGATTACAAGTAAGGATCGGATTGGGACGACCTTTTGAAGAAGGTATTGGATGTCTGTCGGGTGAGTTAGGGCGGGACTTAATGAAGTCCGTCGGTTGCCAAGGGGATGCGGCCACTGTGGAATTGTGGACCAGGCAGAGATGTCAGTTGGATTTAATTACGATGATTGGATAATCATTTGAGTGATTCGTATTGCAATTAAAGTGTGTTGCACGTCAACAGTCAGTGAACTTAGTGGTGTTAGAAGACGGTTTCACGAACGATGGGTACCTTAAGGGTTTAAGTTAAGTGTGTGAGATAAACTAGATTCGAAAATGAGATTATTATGGATGAATCTCGTGATGATTAAGGGTAAGAGACCAAAGATCACATGGATAAGTGACAATCTATACGTAGTTAAGGAGATAGTAAGTATAGATGTCGATGTGAGACAAAACTATAGGTAATCATTGGTTGGATAATTATGGTTTTGGAGAGATGTTTAGGTAAGAACGAGGAGTTCAACCGTGGAAAGCAAGTTACATATCACAGATAGGTGATACTAGATGTGTGTAGTATGGAAATACCTAGAGAATTGTAGCAGTGTAAGCTAGAATTGTTAGTTATCGGCAGGAAAACCTTAAGAGGAAGTGAACATATTGAGTAATTCTTAGGGATTAGTAAAAAAAAAAATTATTGAGTAGTTTGAAGAGATTAGTCAAGATTGAGTAGAGATCCTGTGCAGATGTGCATTTAAGTTAATGATTTTGATCGACCAAGAGGGTGAAGGACCAAGTAGTACCTTGAAATTATGGAATCATAGGAGTTGATGTAATCAAACGTTAAGAAATTCACGTCATGGACGACAATGTTTGGAAATTTTCTAGAAATATCAAGTTGTGATTAGACAAGAGTTCGCTAGTAGGAGTACTCAGATGATGAGAGTTGATCTGTAAGGACATTTGTTGTATATTAAGATGTAATGGAGGAATTTAGATGGTGTGGTAAATATTTTAAGTTCTTGAGAATTAGATTTAAGAGTTTGATTTGGATAACAAACGTACTAAGGATGAAATTATAAGTATTGTGCTTAGGTAGTTGTTCTTGAAAAGTCAAGCAGTGAGATTTGAGATGGGTGTTCAATGGCTTGATAGATGAGTAAGATGTGTTGATTTGGAAGTGAATTATAGTGACGTGACGAAGATAAGATTAGAGATAGTTATGCATAGAGAGATACACAATAAGAACTTGATTGATTAATTAATTGGAGCGTTTGATTTCAAGGCGTACATTAGTTGACACCTTGGTGAAAGTTAGAGATGAATAAGAATCTAGCTAGTGAATGGATGTGTTAGGATGGGTAGCAAACGTATGTGTGAAGTTGGTTATTGGTATTGTAGAACCCTATGACTTTAGATAGTTACGACAATTTGGGATTGGTCGAACGGAAAAGTGTATGCTTGTTATGATTCAAAATGTTATGGAATGAGAGAGTATTTGGATTCTGTGCGGTGAGTTAAAGATGTTGTTTGGATTTAACAAGTTATTGATTATGGTCGTTTGGGAACCAACTCTAGACAGTTGTTGAACTTGAAAATTGCAAATTAGTAGATAAATGAGTTAGTCGCAAAGGAAGTTAGTCGTTGGGAAGACATGTTATGAATAAGTAAGAGAGAAGCACATGAGAATGTGGCTTATGTCAATTAAGGATTGGCGAAAGGATTCACACATAATTTGGAAAAATTATGATTGTGCGTGTATATTAAGGATTCGAAAGCACCACCTGAAGGGATGTCATGGAGGTGTGTGTGTTGTATGTGGAAGTAAGAACGATAGGCAATTGTCTAAGGGCAAAGTTTGGTGGAAACTAATAGAAATTGATTCATTGTAGTTGTTACAATGAGGATAGGCGTAGCATAGAGGAAAATGCACATTGAGAAAACAAATGATCTTGGTCGTTGACAGTAGAAGCGGTTGAACGACGGTTGAGGTGAGAAATATCTCAAGATATGATTGGATGTAGGAATTTGCTCTAAGGATAAGATGTTGGAACAAATAAGAATGGTCAGGGTGACAAGCTCTTTTGAGTAAAAGAGAATTTAATGGTAAGAGAGAAGAAACTCAAGAGAGTTTAGAAATAGAATGAGAATAAGATGTAGAATGGTTTAAGCCGACGATGGCAGTCGACGAGGAGAAATGTTTTATGCTTAAGGCAGACAAGGATAAGCTAAGTATTAATTTGGAAAATATGTGGATGCATAAGAAATTGATTTTTTTGGAAGGTGAGATTTGAATAAAGGGAGTCCAAAAGAAGTAGATGTTATAGTTTGGCAAGTGCCAAGAAAAATGAGGAGTTTGGATCACCAACCAGATGTTGGGGTGGTATTATTAAAATCATGATTGGAACGAGATCCGAATGTGAACATACGATTAGGTGTATTTATTAAATTAAGGACTTATGGATGTTAGTGAAGTTGTGAAGTTCTTTTAATGAGATGGCAACTTCTTTCTGAGTGTAATGGTTTGGGTGGTACTTGCCGTGGTAGCACTGTATTACTGTTGGGCGATACTTAACAGATGTTTCGAGAGTGGAAGCATAAGGTTTTAAGTGTTGTGTTTTGAGTATTGGGTCTCATTGGGGAGATCGAGGTAGTAGGAATTGAGGAAATGTGTAGAAAACCTCGAAGGAATTAGTGGACCCTTGTGCCTCGGATGATCTTGAGTACGAGTGGAAGGAAACATTATTAAAGTTAGGTAAAGATGGTCTAAGCCACCATCATGATTGTCGACTATCTATTGACAAATTAAGGAACTGATCACCCTTAATCTCTTGTTAATAATAGACGAAATTATGTTGACTGGAATCGACTCGTGTTGCTAGCTTTGGTAGTGTGTAGAAACTTTTTGGTGTTTCATTTTGGTGGGTAGCAAGTCATCACTTCGTGTAAACTTATTGGAAAGGGCTATGTCGCGGAAGCGAAAAAGGTGACCTTGGAAATTTGTTGACCTAGGATCTTTGAGAACTAGAGTTTGTGAACCTTTGTAGTAAGGGTAATTCTGAAAGGTGAACTCGTTGTGTGATGTCTAGCTATGTGTCTAGAGTTTTGAACAATTGCGACTGTAGAGGGTTGTGATTTGTGCACGGTCGTGCCAGTGTGGTAGTGATAGCATCTGTGTGGCTACACCGATTCCTACGAGATTTTGTTGTGTTGGTGATAGTAATAACTAGATGAGTTGTTGCTCTTACCTTTAGTTTCGAGGACGAAACTTCTTTTTGGAGGGTAGTAATGTAAGACCCGTAATTCCACACTACCTTTTGTGTGGGAGAAATAAGTAACGGCTAAGCACTTTAGGGTTTTTCTTAAGTGTTTTTGTGAGTATCGTCGTAATAACAACATTTTTGCTGAGTTGGAGTCTGTCTTGTGCTCGTGTGCTGGAAATGCACAGACTTTTGTTCCTTAGTCTTTATTTATATATGAGAACGTTTCTGTGTTTTCAGAATTTTGAAATTCGACTTTCTCCGCTTTTTGGAAAAACAAGTAGAAAATCGTACCCGCTGTTGGAAAATTTACGGTTTCTGTTTCCCGTCGAATTTCAATTAGAGACTTTATATATCGGCACGAGTTAGAATCTAAATTCATAATATTTTTGAGAGCTTAGGATAAAAATTTCAGTCGGAGAATCAAGTTTAGCGATAATTTTTAGAAATGGTTTACGACAAACTTTTACTTCGTAGATTTTCTATTTTTCGCAAGTTAGACCATTAGCGAAGTACGACTTGCCTGCCAGCGAGCGCGAGAGCTGAGTAGCGTAAAGTGAAAATATCTAGATATTTCTTAAAGAGTAATCATGAGTTTTGTGTGTGAGTGATCCAATGGCTAGGGTTCAATCTCACAATATTCTTTGCTTTGATCCAAGGGCTATGATCCATCAAGACTTCTTATACTAGGAATACATAGAAAAATTAGAGGAACTCATTCACTCTTTCTCTCTTAACCGTGAACTTCATTCCCTCTTTCACTTCATCACAAAAATTTCAATCATTCACCAAATCACTTGATCTTAGGCTTGTTGGATCATAGGAAAATTGCTAGGAATCATCTCCTAAGGTAACTAACCTCTTCCTTTCTCTTGTGTGGCTAAGATTCTTAGAGTTTCATGAACTTTAGAGGTTATGTTCTTGAGAGAAATTTGTGAGAAATTGTCCATAAATGATTCTTGTTGCTTGAAAGTTGTTCATGAGTGATGAACTAGCATGTTTAGGCTTAGTAGTGATGCTTTCCATTGTTAGATGATGAGATCATGAAAATCTTTACTAGGGTTTTGAGGAAAATTCCTAATTGATCAAGAACATGAGTTGTTGGTTGTTGATTGTGAAAATGATGTTGTTTTTGAACCTTTTATGAAAATGGATGTGTGGAAAGTGACTTTGTTTTAAGAAACAAGAAAAATATTTTGTGTGTGTTCTTGAGAATATTTGTGAAAACTATTTTGAATTGTGGATTATGTTTTGGAAATGTTTTGTTTGATCAATTAAATGATTTTGGGAACTAATTGGTTAATGCTATGCTTTTGAAATGAAAGAAAAATGATTTAGGGTGTGATTTCATTTCTGGCCGAAATTTTGAAGGGTATTCTGGTCATTTTAAAATTGTTTTTGTGACCTGGAAACCTAACCATTTAATCCGTCTTTTCGAGACGAAGATTTTGGCGTATGGCTCGTCTCGATCGGATAAAAATTGAATGAGTTATGGCCGTTTTATTCGAGAAGTAAAAACTTGTAACTTGTGTTGCAAGAAAAATTTATTTTCGGTGAAACTTTTCGAAGAGTTGTTGGGCTGTTTTCAAATGGTTTTAGTGTGTGGAATTGATTGCTTTGATGTTAAAAAAAAGTATTTCATAGTTTGATTTGAAACGAAAATATTTTCGTGTAGTGAAAATAGTGTATTTAACTTCATGAATTTTTTTATCAATATAGGGAGGTCTCGTAATCACTATCCGAGAGTGTTAGAAAGTACCTTAGACCCCTCTAGATTATTGGGTTTTAGTTTCGTTTCGATAGAATACAGTGGGAGTATTTTATTGACTTTACGCTGCTTAAATTTTAGGAAGCGCGATTTGTAGAGTTGAGCGATAAATAGTTGTGGAAGCTTGCCGAGGTAAGGGCACCTTTATTTCCGTCTTATATCTGTATAATATGTTTGTATGCTTGATACTGTGGTGTGTTTGAGTGCTTGGCATGTATGTGTGTTGTATTCTCGGGATGAGAAATTGTTTACAATACGTGCGTTGACTACATATGATTGGAAATATATGTATGTTGTTGTGAATTTCATATGTATTAATAATATGAAATGTTGATGCATGTACTTGATTGAAGATCTCGTTGTGCATGATGTTTGTTGTCTTACATATGATTTTGTTAGAAATATATGTATTGACATGTGGTTGAGAATTACATATGCATGATTGGTATGTAATTGAATGCATCGGCATAGATAAGTTGTATCGTATGCTCATGCATTCATGGTAGTGGTTAGAAGACCACCGGGTGCGATTAGAAGATCCACCTTGAATCCTGCGGGATTTTATTGAGTACAATACGTGATTAGAAGATCACAGGGTTTGATTAGAAGATCCACCCTAATCCTTCGGTTAGAAGATCGTCGTGATTGTATTGATTTTAGTGATTAGAAGATCACGACTCTCTGCGGAGAGGTTAAATTCCGGAATTCATGCATGTGAAAAAGACCCGGGTAGGGTGATCACAATCATTTTGAGTCTGCATTGATAGGCTTTGTGTGCATTTGAATTATAATGCCTGTTGAGGAGGAAATGCTAAATGTTTATTTGCTTTCCGTATTTGGTATGTGTATATTCGGTGTGTATTATATATATGTATATGTGTGGTGACCCTTGCCATAATACATGAACGGGTTACCCCCACCTAGACGATGAATTCCTGTCCGAGACCGTGGGTCGTGAAGACGACGGTGAGTTCGTGGGATTCCAGTGATCGAGGAGTGGTACATCTTAAGTTAGGCTGTTCGCCGGCGTGGTTTGTACACCGTGCTCTTTTTGGATTAGGCATAGGATCTGACTCTTTTGGATGACTGTATTCTGAATATTTACTTTTGTGGTTGTTAGACCCTTTGTCTTTAGGGTTGTAAATATTCAGGTGTTACACTTGCTTCTCTGAAGCAGTAATGTTTAATTAGCCCTGTTGTATGATTAATGTCGGCTCATCATGAAAATTTATGCACGCTCTGTTTTGTTTAAAAAAAAAAAAAAATAATGCCCATTTTTGGTCTTTGAAAAACGGGGTGTTACATTTTACATATACAAGACTTACAACTACAAAGAGCTGTTACTCTGCAAAAATATACAAAGCACAAAAACTCTTGGATATACAACTTTAACTTCTGATTATCTCAGTTGTTAAACCTTATTATGAAAAATGTTTTGAAAAAGTCTCTTGACGAAAGTCAAGGTTTTTTATGAAATAATTTCTTTTTTGAAAAATGGTTTTTTCGAGTTATTTGAATGTTTTTTGCTTTGTTTTTGTTAAATAAAAAAGAAAAAACTAAACGTGACAAAATAAACTAGACACGATAAAATAAAACTAACGCGAGAGATTTCATAACGATGTTGGATCGAAATGAAACTCCCATTTTCCCTGGAATTACTATGCTACTTTTTTGGTGTTTTCGTCTTTTGACATAAAACAGAATAAATAAATATGCATGCAATGAAAGTTTCTCATTTATATTTACATGAGTTCCTAAATACATTCTAATGGTCAATAATAAAATAAGATGAATAATGATGCAAAAAAAAAAAAAATGCAATAAAAATAAACTAAGTCCTAATAAACAATAAAACAATATATGGAGTGCATTAGTAAAAATACAGGGTCTAAGTCCAAACACAAACCTTCTTTTTGATCGGTTTTCTTTCTGGTTCCGGTTTGTTCTTGTCATTGTTTTTGGTTTGGGTTTGTATGGATTTTTGTGGGTGATGAAGGTTTGATGATAGAATTTGAGGGAGATTTTGTGTTGTGGTTATATGGTGGTTGCTAGTGAAAACAATGGAGGTAGTGTTTTTATGTGATGATTGGTGGGAGTGTTGTCATTGAATGATGGTGGTAGTGATTTAATTTGGGTAGAGGTGGTGAGGAACAAGCATCGCTTGCTGCTACTGTTTTCCACTTTTTCTATTTATTTTTTTGGTTTATTTTGGTCTCTTGGTCAAAGTTGTGTGTTTGTCTGTGTTTTTTTTTTGGTGTGTAACCTTAGTTTAAATAGTATTAGAAATTAGGTCAAGAGGTTAATGTGTGATTGAATATATTTGGAATGAAATTGTACAATTTGAAAATGGTTTATGAAGGAATGAGAATTTTCCCCTTTGGTTTTGATTTGCAATAATTTTCAGATTTTTCATTTACATCTCCTTTGACTTTTTTTGATTTTTTAGACAAAAATAAAAACTAATAATAATAACAAAAAGAGTAGTAAGAATAACAACAAAAAATAGGTGAAAAATAAAAAAGACACAAATTGGACTTGAACACACAAAACCTTGAACTTGAAACTCCTTAAAGGCTCTCTTCACTACCAAATAGGCTAACTCAAATATTTGAAACAAAATGCGATAAAATCAATATGATATGATAAATGACTACTAGGTGGAATTTTAGGTCAAAAATTGGGGTATGACAGTTTAACCCCCTTCATTTGTAATATATCTCATTTTAATATATTTTGGTGTGGTTAGCTCTTTTTGCTATCACCTTTCAATTAAAAAAAAATAAAAAATTCTCTCAAGTACCTTAAAAAATTCCACAAACTCAGAGACATTAATTTGTCTACAAGGGGACAAGATCGTAAGTTAGGAAGGGAGAGAGTATATATTATAAAAATTAGGAGGGCAAAATCATAAGTTTGGGAAAGTTAGAGGTCAAAGCACAATTTATATTTCTACTCATATATTAATATGAAAGACTTTTTTATTTTTTTTTTTAAATTTCTCAGAGAACTTATATTTATATTAATATGAAGACCCATCTTTTTTTTTTTTTTTTTGTAATTTTTATGAAATTTATATTCTTACTAATATTAATCTGAGGACTGTTTTTATTAATTACTACATAAACTTATATTTCTTTTCATATATTAATACGTGATTTTTTTTAATTTATATTGTACTTTATATTTCTACTCATATGTTAATATGAAAACTTTTTTTATTTATATTTCTACGTGGCCTATATTTCAACTCCTATTTTTTGCTGTAATTTCTACAGGAACACATATTTTTACTAATGCATTAATACGTACGACTTTTTATTTTATAATTTATACATAAATCTATATTTTTATTTTTTACTCATATATTAATACGAAGACCTATTTATTTTAAAATTTTTCGGAATCTATATTTTTAGTCATATATTAATAGGGAGACTAATTTTTTTTTATTTCAATGGGAACCTATATTTCTCCTTAAATATTAATATATGAATCATTTTTTTTGTTATTTATATTGTAGTCTATATTTCCACTCATATATTGATACAATGACATTTTTTTATTTGTAATTCATATCCACCTCAAAGTCATTTTAAAAAAGCTTAAAGTGTCTTCCACATATTTCAAAGAGAAATTATTTTTCATCAAATTTATAATTCTTTTAGTGAAGAATAAGAGAAACAACAACTATGAGACATTTTCAATTTGATAAAAAAAATACGAACTATAAAAATCTTCCCTAAAAAAATATATTTTATCATAGAATGTTATTTTAATTATTAAATTATATAAGATTGTAAATATTTACGTAGTTGTTATTAATTATCTTCCATTAGCACATCAAATTATAAATATCCAGTTTAAAATAAAAATATATTATCACTATTAGAAAAAGTTGAAATACCGACGGAATTTAGAGACAGAATATATTTCGTCTCTAATAGAGATGAAATTAGAGACAGAAAAAGCAGTTAGAGACAGATATTTTTATTTTAGAGACAGATATTTTCATTTTAGAGATAGATTTTGTTCGTCTCTAATAGTTTAGAGACGAGGAAATTACCGACGGGATCAAATCCGTCTCTAACCTGTTTAGTGACGGAATATTTACATTTTAGAGACAGATTTTGTCCGTCGGTATTTAAGATTTTTTTAGTAGTGTATTCATAAATCAATAAATCTACAAACGCATTTCTACCCGTGTTTGGCACGGGTCTGAATACTAGTTATATATAAAGTTTCAACATATTATATCGTAGATTCCCTACAAATTAGATAGCCAATATTTTATTAATTTATATTCAAATAAATAATAATATATTTTGTCATTTATATTTATTAACAAAATTTTAGAATTTGGCATTATTTAAATATTTAGTCAAAACAAAATGAAAACATTGTTTAAAGTTTCTAAATTAAGAATAACGTTGAAAATGGTAAATCATGTTTTACAATGCTAAATTGTATATGAGAAATTTTGAAAATAAATATTTTATGTAAATATAATGTTGAAAATGGTCATATATATTAAGAGAAAAAAAATGAAAAGTTTTAAAATTAGTGACAAAGTGACTATACTTTTAACTTTTTTTTTTAATAATTATTTTTGACTAATTTAATAGAATGAACTTTAGTGGTGCATATATATGTGTGTGTATCATTCATCCAATATAATACAAGATCTATTTGGAAATATTCCCTACTTGTTTGAAGAAATATCATCATGAAGCTAGGAACGATTCTCCTCCTTGTGGTGGCTTTGTGTGCTCTCTTCAATCTCCCCCATGCATCTGGTATATATAGTACTAATTATTATTATTATTATTATTATTATTATTATTATTATTATTATTATTATTATTAAAAAATTAAAATAACTTGTAATATGTTTTGATGATATATTTTATTATGTGTAGGTCAAATTATCAAATTTTGTCCTCGAGAATTGAAGGGGTTGAGAGGTGATTGTCTCCATGCTCTACGTGACTGTGAGGTTGAATTCAATTCACGATTTAAAGGAGCACAAGCTCGCCGTTGTAGATGTGATACAACTTCTTCTTATACACACTCATGCTCATGTTGTATCGTTTGTGGAAATGGATTGGAAGATAAGAATGTTGGTTTTTTAAACCATGTTGATTTACTTCCTCAATGTTAGTATAATAATTAAGGGTATTTATTAATATATAATAATAATAATAATAATAACAATAATAATAATAATAATAATAATAATAATAATAATAATAATAATAATAATAATAATATCATTACATCCTATTGGATGATGTGTTATATTTTGGTTCACGTAGTCCGCATTTTTTTTTACTTACCATCCATTTATATAATATATAAGATGATTATACGTGAATAAAAGAAAGACGGACATCAAGTTGCGCAGCTAAACTTTTTTGTATGATAAAACTCAATCTTTGAAAAATTATATTTTGTACTCTTTTTAGAAGATATACAGCATCTAGTGCTATAAAACCAACAATGTCGAATGCAAATGGTATAAAAACGTTTATTTTGATTTTTATTTTTTATTTTTTATGCTTCTTGACAACTGTGGGAACAGTAGTTATTTAATGCTTCTTGACGACTGTGGGAACAGTAGTTATTGTTCAATCAAAGCATTAAATAAATAGTAAACTATAGGCTGAAGAATTAAAAGTCAAACAATTAGGACAAATTTCATTAATGTTTAGATTTTACTACAAATAAAAAGTTAGACTAAAATTGTGGGAGTGGTGTGGAGATTGCTAATAAAAAAGTTAGAACTTAGCAACAAAAGTCTCGTGAGCCTGGCATAGTTGGTAGGGTTCGAATTTTGATACGTCCACTTATTTATTTTTAAGAGATGAAATTCTAACCACTAGGCTACTTGATAAAAAAAAAAAAACTTAGCAACAACAAAAAAGAGAAAGGGTTAGAACTTATTTTGTATTGAGACTAATTTTATTCTAGTTAAGTTTGCTTTTAGAATTTATTTTATGATTTTTTTTATTCACCGTAATCATTGTTAAATTGTTTTGACCTCACAAAACATTTGTTTTTCATCATCTCATATTCATAGGGAAAACAATTGGTGTGATGTTGATATTGCTATTTTTGGATTGCATATTCAAGGATCTCAAGGTATGACATCATCCCTAATAGTATAAGTCATGCTTTTACTCAAAATTGATGTGGTTAGCAAGAAATATAGATTTTGCAAATCTATTTTGGACCATTGCACTCATTTTGTATTCATCTGATTTTTTTTACATGTTTTATATGTAAGGTTTTTAATGAGCCGATTGTATTTATTAGCTCCCACATGAGTATTGATCTAGTCCCCTAAAAATTTTGTATTTTTATTCTTCTTTTTAATTTATTTAGAAGTTAGCTTATTAGTAGGGTGAATAAAAAAATGCCAAAATAGATGGAAATTAAAATGCATTACTTTTTTTTCCTAAACTTTCTTTTTTTTTTCCTTTAAAAAAAAAATTACATATAAAAAGTCAAACTTGAGATGTGGCAAAATTATCAAATTCCATTAATGTTTAGATTTTATTACAAATAACGTCAAACAAGATGCGGCGGAATTATCAAGTTCCAGTAGTGTTTATATTTTATTGAGAAATTCTTAGGTGAGTGCTCACTTAAGCATTAATTATTAGGCACGACCAATCAAATTAGGTCAAGAGGTTAATGTGTGATTGAATATATTTGGAATGAAATTGTACAATTTGAAAATGGTTTATGAAGGAATGAGAATTTTCCCCTTTGGTTTTGATTTGCAATAATTTTCAGATTTTTCATTTACATCTCCTTTGACTTTTTTTTGATTTTTTAGATAAAAATAAAAACTAATAATAATAATGAGTGGTGCTACATAGCACGACACTCTCTTGCATGACTATATGCACGACACGCAAAAAAGTGTATATAATCAATTTGTTCACTTGCACTTAATTTGCTCACTTGATATAGGTTAATCGACTCATTAAATACTACTGAAACAAACAAGTATATATAATCAAAACATTGTTGTTATTTGTCAAAAAATAAATAAATAATTGCTGCTATAATAAAGAAAAAAAATTGCCTCCATTTTTAATTATATGTTGTTCTGGCTCATCTATATGTCTCTCATCGTTTGGAACTCGAGGCTAATGGTAGTTTATATACAACACGCCACACTCCTCTAACCAACCAGACGCCTTTTCTATAAAGGAGAAAACCGTGACGGGTTAACCCCAAAGCGGACAATCTTTCAGAAATGTGGACTTGAGGTCGGGTCGGTACATATTAGTATGATTAGTATGATTTGGTTTCATTTTTGAAAAATATAAAAAATTAAATCAAATCGAACTAGTCGAGAGTTCATTTATTCGACCACTGAATTTATCAAAAATCAATTCAAACCGGTCCAATTATAACCCTAGGTGCATGTAGATAAAACCTTAGTTTATAAAGAAAAATAAAATATTTCATTGTGTAAGTATTGCTGCTTGCTAGCAAAATACTCATAGGTAGAAATGTAAAAGTGATAGTTTTAAAGATCAATTAAATGGGATAAATAAAATAATACTAATATGTAGCGAGTCGTACAATTGAGACGACAAATCTTGTCGTACTGATTATCATTTTCCTAATAATAATAACAAAAAGAGTAGTAAGAATAACAACAAAAAATAGGTGAAAAATAAAAAAGACACAAATTGGACTTGGATACACAAAACCTTGAACTTGAAACTCCTTAAAGGCTCTCTTCACTACCAAATAGGCTAACTCAAATATTTGAAACAAAATGCGATAAAATCAATATGATATGATAAATGACTATTAGGTGGGATCTTAGGTCAAAAATTGGGGTATGACAGTTTAACCCCCTTCATTTGTAATATATCTCATTTTAATATATTTTGGTGTGGTTAGCTCTTTTTGCTATCAACTTTCAATTAAAAAATAAATAAAAAATTCTCTCAAGTACCTTAAAAAATTCCTCAAACTCAGAGACATTAATTTGTCTACAAGGGGACAAGATCGTAAGTTAGGAAGGGAGAGAGTATATATTATAAAAATTAGGAGGGCAAAATCATAAGTTTGGGAAAGTTAGAGGTCAAAGCACAATTTAATTAACATTAGCCGTGTAGAAAAATACTTTTTTTTTTGAATGGCAAATATAATTATATATAAGAAAAGAAAAAATGATACACCAAATAGAGTTTATAAAAGGGAGTACCAGAAGTACTAAGTCCCCAAAGAAAATGAAAATAAAAATAAAATAAAATCAATGAGAGAAAAACTCCTACTAGACCAAGGCTAGTCTCCAATCACCATATGAACAAAAGAGAGAGAAAGATGAGAAAACACGAAAAGAAGGCAAAAAACAAGCCCATATGCCCACCAAGACCACCACACCCGAGAGTGTAGAAAAATACTAATTAAGACCAAGTATATACCCTATAAAGCTTGCAATGATTTTAATCGAAATACTGTAATTACTTGGTGTTTCTTGAAGATATAGTAGTTGTATGGTTTATCAAACAAGAATATAATTATAAATCCACGACTAAACACAACCATCAAAATCAAAGACATACTAGGTAAAGCCATGGACTCTATAATTGTTAGTCATGACTCATGAGAACATATGATATGACACTCAATTTTCTCATAGGCGTGGTCTTTTATTAATCTTTTTATGACTTTTATTAATCTTGTTCATAACAGATTCAAAAATGCTCTCAAGCTCCTTCAAATAATCCAGAAACACAGATGTATCTTCTTGCCGGTTGCCATCAATCAAACTTTGTCCCTTTATCATTGCAGAATTTATCATCTCTCTGTCTACAAGTGTGAGCTTTAAACTAACACTATCATCCTTCATTACTTCACTCACATCGTAAAGATAATCGTCCAATGAACTTATTGCTTTAACTTTCTCCTTGAACTTCATGTCTTGTGCCTTAAAATATTCAGCATCTCGAATCATTCTTTCAATTTCTTCTCTTGACAGTCTTCCATTTTCATTTGTTATGGTAATATCTTTCTTATTACCACTGCTTTCGTCCTCTGCGGAGACGTTTAATATACCATCAGCATCTATAGTAAAGCATACCCGAATAGGAAGGCCACGAGGAGCACGACGAACTAAGAGATGAAGAAAACCAAGCAAGTTGTTCTCACTCGCAACCACTCTCTCTCCCTCATAAACATTAATTTTGACAAAGGATTGGTCATCAAAAAGTGTGGTGAACACACGTTCCTTCTTTACGGGAATGGGAGTATTCCTCGGAATTACTGTGCACATGATATCTCGTACTGACGTACCAAGAGACAATGGCGTAACATCTTTCAAAGTCAAGTATGGAACCCTCTTAACGCTGTCGCTAAGCAAAGCAGCCTGAACAGCTGCACCATAAGCAACAGCCTCATCAGGGTTGATGCTTTTGCATATTTCCTTCCCCTTGAAAAATTCTTGCAATAGCTGCTTCACTTTGGGAATCCTAGAAGAGCCACCAACAAGGACAACATCATTTACACTACTCTTGTCCATATTAGCAACATCAAGACAACTTTTAACCGTCTCCATACACTTTTCAAAGAGGTCCATGTTCAGTTGCTCAAACTTGGCCCGAGTGATTGATGAACAGAAGTCAATACCCTCACATATAGCATCTACGTCAATTATGGTATCAGTCTGGTATGAAAGTGTCCTTTTTGCCCTCTCGCAAGCAGTTCACAATTTCCTCAAAGCTTTTGAGTTTCCACTAATGTCAACTTTATTCTTTCTTTTAAACTCATTCACAAAGTGATTAACCATTCGATTATCAAAGTCCTCTCCTCCGAGGTGAGTGTCTCCACCAGTGGCCTTGACTTCAAAGGAACTATTTTTAATAGTAAGGAGAGACACGTCAAAAGTTCCACCACCAAGATCAAAGATGAAAATATTTCTGTCTTCAACACAATCAGCTCTTTTTTGAAGGCCATATGCTAGAGCAGCCGCTGTTGGTTCATTGATTATCCGTATTACATTGAGACCAGCAATATTATCAGCCGTATCTTTGGTGGCTCGTCGTTGTGAATCATTAAAATAAGCAGGTACAATAATCACTGCATTCTTAACAGGTGATTCCAAAAATGCCTCTGCAATCTCTCGCATCTGTGCGAGAATCATAGCTGATATTTCTTCAGCAACGAGGTGCTTTGCCTCCCCTTTATAGTTGACAACAATAGTCGGTTTGTCATTGTCCCCGGCAATGACCTTAAAAGGCCACATTAGAATATCATTTTGAATGACAGAATCACTATATTTCCTTCCAATCAACCTCTTTGCATCTGCAAAATTCAAAATGGTGATGTATAATTTGTTGGTCAGATGTTCAAAAAAATAACAAGTATAATAATAACTAAAAGATTTAATTCTGTTTATGATGTCTATAATCATCTCAAATTCTATTGAATTGAATTGTGTTGTCAGTATTTGTCAAGGTTTAATTAAACTGTTTGTTACTGGCACTGCATAAACAACAACACATTTTCTATAGCGTGTCTGTTACTGTTTTTTTTTTTCCCACTTGATAGTGTGGAAAAAAATAACGGACCGGGGAGAAACACCATTACACCGCGACGGAAATCTACTACGGCCATCACATGAGTTTATTAATGTTTAATTTGTTTTTTATTTTTTTTTAGAAGAAACATATTCATTAAAAAAAAACTATAGAAACAATTACAGTTTATTTAATTACAAAGATAAACAATGACAAATTAAGTTAGTTTACATCATTGGATAGTTCAAATAATATTATTAAGATTTGTGCAATGTTGTTAATTTCAGATATGCAAAATAGAGAAACACATAACGGCTAGGGTTTCATAGAATACCAATAGCTTAACTTCACAAAATAGGATTACAAGACAATGTATAATAATACTTAATGGACTATTAACCTAAAAACTCAATAACATAAAGTCCTATTATCTAACAACTATTAATTCACATGGTGACAACAACAATTCGTAAAAATCCTAACGCGACGTCAACCCTATTTGTATTCACTTTTCAGCCCTACAACTTTCAAAAGCATGTAGTTATTGCTCCCTCCGGCTCATATATTAGTCAATTTTGACTTTGTTTAAGTTCATTAAAAAATTAATATATTGTACCATGAAACCGACAAGAGTATGTATGAATAATAAAAATTTAATACAACAATATTTAACCCTAACTAAGAGTTTTTTTTCTCTCTTTAATCTTATTGTGTTTTTTGTTTTCTTTGGGAACCTAGTACTTCTTGTACCCTTTTATGGACTCTATTTGATGTATCGATTTAATAAAAAACAAACCCTAAGAGTTTGAGGGAATAAAAAGATATTCAACTGTAACAAAAATTGGTAGGAAAAGTGAGTCGTGAAAAATTAGAAAGATATTTAACCCTAACTAAAATAAATAATGTTGAAAAACAAATTAATAAATTACCAAAGACAGTATTGGTTGGGTTAGAAGAAGCTTGATTTTTGGCAGCATCACCGATCAATCTTTGAGAATTAGTAAAAGCAACACAAGAAGGTGTTGTTTTGTTTCCTTGACCATTGTGAATGATTTCCACGCGATCGTTTAGTTCCTGCCACTCTCCAACACATGAGTAAGTTGTACCAAGATCAATTCCAATAGCAACTCCCTCATATTTTTTTGCCATTGTTCTTCAAGAGAATCAAACTGTTTTTAGAGAATTTTTTAATTGAATTCAAACTTTTGAATGCGTGTGGAAATTCGTTTGAAAGAACTCAAGACATATGTGTAATAACTTGTGAAGTCCCACTATATATATAAAGTGGAAATAGGTTGGCCGACTTATAAAAAAAATAAAATAAAAACGGTTATAAAAAATAAAAAAACGGTTGGCCGACTAAACTAATAGTAAGCTAGGTCAAACTTTTTGAATAAAACGTTTTTCTCTTTCAAAATCAAAAGTCTATATTTTTTTTTTTTTTTTTTTTTTGATATTGTAAAGTCTTATATTTCTTTTTGAATAAAACAAGGATTTTTCTCTTTCAAAAAAAAGAAAATGGTTGGCCGACTAAACTAGTAAGCTAGGTAAAACTTTTTGAATAGAACAAGGAGGCTCGAAATGAGGGAGTATATATCGGAAGACTATTCTTTCTTAGACCATGTACAATGGTTAAATGATTCAACGTCCTATTTTTCCACTTTTTACACTCCATATAATCTTCTCTGCCTTTCCACCTAATAATTCAACACCCCATTCAACTTTTATCCTCTCCAATAGTTTTTTCATTCAACACTCTACCCTACCACCTTCTCTACCCCACTACGTTTTATTTCATATTCTTATTTAAATTTCAAATTTTTTTTATGATTAAATAAAATTATAATTATCGATTAAAATTAAATTAAAATAATAAACACTTAACAAAAAAAATTTAATAATTTTTTTTTTATTTTCTTAATTTAAAATGCAATACATCACACAAATAACGTAATTAGTACGATACACAATTAACTTAAAATGCAATACAACACACAAGTAACGTAATTAATACGATGCAAATTAACTTAAAATGCAACACAACACACAAATCACGTAATTAGTACGATACAAATCATCTTCAATCCTGAAACATTCCAAACTTTGTCCATATGTGCTTCACTAGATCTACTTGCAATTCGTGATGAACTTTTGTATCACGGAACTCGGATCTAGCACGCACATGATTTGCAAAAGTGGGTAATACCTCAGTCGAATATGGTTGCTGTGCACTAGATCCACTTTTCTCATAATGCTCAAAATCGGTCCAACGATGAAGATATGAATCTCGTTCATCTTCAACAATCATATTATGTAATATGATGCAAGACCTCATGATGATACTCAAATCGGCTATGTCCCACAACCGAGCTGGTTCACGGATGATTTTAAATCGAGCTTGAAGCACTCCAAATGCACGTTCGATGTCCTTCCGACATCCCTCCTGATATTTTGCAAATAACTTATCGGGTTCACTTTGAGGAAGTCTAATTGATTTGACGAAAGTTGGAAAAGAAGGGTAGATACCATCAGCTAGATAGTATGCCATATCATAGGGACGTTGATTCACATATAAATTCACACTTGGAGTCTTTCCCTGTTCCACATCATCAAAAACTGGTGAACGGTCTACAACGTTTATGTCGTTCAACGTTCCCGGACATCCAAAAAAGGCATGCCAGATCCATAGATCATGAGTTACAACGGCTTCAAGAATAACTGTGGTGGTTCGCTTATCCCCCCTAGTAAATTGACCTTCCCATGCTTTAGGACAATTTTTCCACTCCCAGTGCATGCAGTTAATACTCCCAATCATCCCTGGAAACCCCCGCATTTCACTAACATGTATTCTTTGCAGGTCATCTTGGGTTGGTGCTCTCAGATACGCTTGCTCATACAATCGTATGATTCCTTTACATAATCTACGTAAGCACTCTAATGCTGTAGTACCTCCTATTTTGATGTACTCATCGATCGCATCTGCTACCATACCATATGCTAACATTCGCATTGTTGTGGTACATTTTGCTAAAGGTGATATACCTTCTTTCTTAGCAGCATCAACTCGCTGGGTGAAGTAGTTATCACTACTTGAAAGGTCCCCAACGATTCGAAGGAAAATATGGTTTTGCATGCGGTACCGACGACGAAACATTGTATCGTCATATGTAGGCTCATTGGCAAAATAGTCGTCAATTAGTTGCTGGTTTGCAGCTATATGATCTCTTTTGACATATTTTCTAGTACGAGGTGCACTATCTTCCAATATTTTCTTTCGACGCTCTCTAAATCGGTTGAGTACATAAGTATCTTCAACTTCACGATTTCGCATGTAGGCTTCGACATCAAAATCATCTTTTGATGAATCCATTGTTTGTGATATTGGAAGTAGATTAGATGTGATTTAGGATATTGGAAGTAGATTGTATGAGATTTGGGATATTGGAAGTAGATTATATGAGTCCCTATATATAGATTCGATTTGGTCCACTGACGGATTTGAAATAATTATTGTATAGAGTTAATTATCAGATAAGGATTGGGTGGTGGACATAATAATAAAAGCAAGTTGGGTGGTTGACACGATTATTTGAATTGGGTGGTGGACAGCTGACGGATTTGAAATAATTATTGTATAGAGTTAATTATCAAATAAGGATTGGACACAATAATTAAAGCAAACATGTAGTGCAAATACTTAAAGCAAACATTACACTGACATATTCAATCACAATAATTTAAGCAAAGACTACACTGACTTATTCAATCACAATAATTCAAGCAAACACTACAGCCTCATCAGGGTTGATGCTTTTGCATATTTCCTTCCCCTTGAAAAATTCTTGCAATAGCTGCTTCACTTTGGGAATCCTAGAAGAGCCACCAACAAGGACAACATCATTTACACTACTCTTGTCCATATTAGCAACAGCAAGACAACTTTTAACCGTCTCCATATACTTTTCAAAGAGGTCCATGTTCAGTTGCTCAAACTTGGCCCGAGTGATTGATGAACAGAAGTCAATACCCTCACATATAGCATCTACGTCAATTGTGGTATCAGTCTGGTATGAAAGAGACCAAGATAACTGAACCACATTGGAGATACCTAAATCTTGTTAGGTTTGAGTTTGAGGTACTATTTTTCATTCTCGTTAAAAAATATAAGATGATGCACCTTATTAATATAGGTAGTGCAAGTTAATTCTTATAAACCTTCTTTCAACCACATAAAGCATACTAGAACGACCTCAGTATTCCTTTCATTCAAATGCAAATTCGGTTCGTTGATGTCTATATTCTTTTTCTACCGAAAGCTGTCAGGAGCTGCTCATTGTCTATATATCCATGCACTAGCGATCACTCTTTACCCTCGTCGGTCTCAGACGTACAATTATATTAATATAACTTTTTGAGAAAAACTGTTAAGAGCTGCTCATTGTCTATATATCGATGCACTAGCGATCATTCTCTACCCTCGTCAGTCTCAGGCGTACAATTATATTAATATATATAACTTTTTGGGGGAAATAAAGTTTATTTAGTGGTTGGGATATAAAAAGTTAAAGAGTGGATGATAAACCAATAATATTTTTTTGTCAAGTACAATAGTAATTAAAATTTCACCATTAAGATAAATAAGTTGAGTGTTTGAGATTCGAACACTGACTTTTATATGCAATTTTCCTACCAACACAACTAAGTTTACAGAGCAAACGTATAATATATTTAATATACATGCTCAATGGATAAAATAAATGGCCAATATTCATCAAAATTAAATATAAAAGTAAATGCTCAATAACTTTTTTTATGGAGAAACTTTACCACTGGATCAAGTCTTTAAAATTAATTAGAACAAGGGACAACAACTCACAATTTTTTATTTTGTTTAAAATGAAGTTGAGGATTTAATCCACAACCTCTAGTATACAACTCAAATCCCCCACGAGGTCACGATTAGATCAAACCTACTAACTTAAGTCACAATATTTTAATTATATATAAGAAGTTTCAACATAATATATTGAAAATTTCCAATAAATTAGACTGTCGATTTTATTAATTTATTTATATTAAACATAAATAATAATACATTTTGTCTTATATATTTATTATCAAACTTTATCTGGCATTACTTAATAATATATTTTGTCTTTTATATTTATCATCAAACTTTCATAAACATGTAGTACAAAAAAACAAAATTTTTTGTCTCCGACTAAATCACGAGACAAATTTTTATTCTCTACTCTAGTTGTTCAAAATAACAAAATAACTTTTTGTCCACCAAACATCGTACAAGATAAAATTTATTGAATACTTTAAATTTAATCTTATGTATTGTTCTATATCATGTTATGTCCAATGTTTACCTTTTAACATTTAAATGAACCCTTAGTAATCCATATACAGTAAAAATAAAAATTAAAACACTATATATATATTTTTCAAGGTCTTAATGTGTGTATACCATTCATCTCATTGAATATTGTCCGAACATTATTCAAGGTCTATTTGAGAATATTATACGTTTTTGAACAAGAATCATCATGAAGCTAGGACATATCCTCCTACTTGTGGTGGCTTTGTTTGCTCTCTTCAGCCTCCCCTCTGAATCTGGTATGGTACTTCCTTATTCTTATGTTATAAACAAATTATATTTTTCTTTTTAAAAATTATATTTTTCTTACTCAAAGTTACCATTCTATATTTCTATCAGAACAATTAGTATTTATTCTTCCACATAATTTTTTTTTCTTCCATTTTTTAAACTAGTCTGAATTAGCAACGTGTGACTATGCGTCTGGCATGGGTGTCCTACTAGTTTTTTTTAAAAGGCAAATACATTAGTAACTTGTACTAATATATATATATTTTGGTGATATTTTTGTTTCCTAAAATGTAGGTGAACTCATAAAATATTGTCCTCGAGAATTGAAGGGGTTGAGAGGTGATTGTCTCCATGCTCTGCGTGACTGTGAGGCTGAATTCAATTCACGATTTAAAGGAGCACAAGCTCGCCGTTGTAGATGTGATACAACTTCTTCTTACACACACTCATGCTCATGTTGTATCGTTTGTGGATTGAAAGATAAGAATATTGGGTTTTTAAACCATGTTGATTTTCTTCCCGAATGTTAATGATTATAAAAAAAAAAAATAATAATAAACATGTTATTTTTTTTTTTTTTTACAATCAAAAACTTATATCATTTCATTATTTAATAAATGGGTAATACATAGAGGTAACGTCTCAAAAATACAGCGGCGAGACCAAGAAATGGCCGCCCTAGTAAGTATATGAGCTACCATAATTGCTTGCCGCTTAACAAACTTAACCATAAAGTTTTGATTACAAGAGAGAATATTATTGATATTGCTAACAAGAACACTAAATTCAGAACCTCCGACACGGAAATGATGTATTGCATCCACAACGTTTTTTGAATCCATCTCAAATATAACATTTGAATAGCCTCTTTGTTCCATAACTTTCAAAGCTTTTACTAAGGCTATTGATTCACCTTCCATAATGGAGCAACACCCATCGATCCATGTAGTTTCCACCATAACAAATCTACACGTATGATCACGCAAAATCCAACCGGCACTAGTTTTGTTTAGCTCTTGGTGAAACGCCACATCAACATTACACTTGTACCAACCATGAATCAGCTTCTCCCACCTCAGATTGTGCTGCTGCTGTTCTATACTATGCGGATCATGTTGTAACTGTTGAACCATGCTCCATTCTTCCCAAAGTTGTCGAGCCTTGAAGCCTAAATTTCGACCCGTTTCGCTAGCTTCATCCCACACTTTACTGTTCCTGTTCGACCAAAGAACCCACACCATAACAACAAACAAACCCGCTGCCTCTGTATCTTCATTAGAGCAGATCGAAAAAATGATACCCTTGCACTATCAAGCTGTAGCCGAGGCAAAATAAGATGATCCAAACCTGCAAATTGGCGAGCTTGTATGCTAGCTTCACAAGTACATAATACATGCCAATCATCTTCATTTTCTTGGTTGCAAAGAGGACATAACAATGGACAAGGAACCCGTTTTTCTTGTAAGCGCATTCGAGTCGGTAGGCACCCTTCACTAATCATCCATAAAAGATGTTTGGCCTTTGGTGGGGCACGAATTTTCCAAAGATTATGCCAAGGCTCTTGTTGAGTAACTTCATGCATCCTCCCTGTTATATTTAACATAATTTTATACTCACTCTTGACAATATAAAGACCATTTGCATTATCAATCCATACTAATTTATCATCCTCAATCATGTCAAATAAAGGAATACCAAGAATTCGTTTAGCAATGTGCATTGGAAAAATTTATTCAATTCTATCCTTATCCCATACTTTCACATGTGGTACCATAAGGTCATTAACACTTAAATTATACACACCTTGTATTTGGGGTGAAAGAATCCATGCTCCATCACTTCCCTTCAACCAAGGGTCACTCATGACTCTTATACTTGCATCGCTTCCAACACTCTACCTACAACCATGTATAAGAATTTGACGACCTTTCCAAATACCTCTCCAAGCATAACTCGGATTATGGCCAATTTTAGAATCAAAGAAAGAGGAATTCAGAAAGTACCTTGCTTTGTAAATTTTAGCCACAAGAGTGTGAGGCTTTGTCAGAATATTCCAACCCTTGTTTAGCTATCATTGACAAATTGAAAGCATGCATGTTAATCACGGAAACCCATCCCTCCTTGGGATTTCGGTTGTATCATATGGTCCCAAGCTAGCCACCGTATATAGGGATGACAAAAATATCCATATCTGCGGATAAAATCCGCAATGGACACGTAGCGGATAGCTTAATGGATATCCACGGATAAAATAAATGGATATTTCAATTATCCGTGTTTAATGGATACGAATGCAGGTTTAATACTATCCGCACCCGCGGATATCCATACCCGCTAAATAATTTGTAAAATTACTTAAATATCCCTACTTACACATAAATTCTAGTATTTTTCTTATATAAAAAAAATTGTATTTTTATATTTTATGTTTCCTTTTTAATTTTTGAGAAAAAAAACTTTTCAACTTCTTACAATTTATGAATATTATGTGTTAATATTTTGTCTTTAAAAAAATTAATTTCTTTTAATATAAAAATATCATCCATGGATATCTGTTAATATCCGCGGATATTTCAATATCCGTGGATTACCCGCTTAATGGATATCCGCACGGATATGGAGAGGACACGGATATCATATTTGTCTGACGGAGATGACACGTATATCATACTATCCGCATCCATAGATATCCATTGACATCCCTAACCGTATACCTTTGTTATTAGCTCCACCTCTCCACCGAAATGAATTCATCATCCTCTCAATGTCTTTGATAGTGGAATCTGGAATAAGCTAGACACTCATTACATAGGATGGAATAGCCTGCAAGACTGATTTGATCATCACTTCTTTTCCTGCTCTTGATAAGGATCTTTCTCTCCATGAATTTATTCTATTCCAAATTCTGTCTTTGATATAAGCAAAAACATCTTTCTTTTTTCCGCCTATCATAGAAGGTACCAGTGCCAAGAACATGTTTGACTACCATGATTTTTGAAAGGTCCTCCAATAAACATGCTATTTTAAAATGTGATGTTTGATTGAATTATAAGGTCGGTCTCTAAAGTGATTTATGTAACACTTGTAACAAGAGTGTTTAGGCACTACTAAAAAAAATTCTTTATTCTAATAATTCAGTTAAACAACAAATAATATATCGAATTACTACTAATACAATCACTACAAGAAAATTGTCACTTTGCGACCGGTAAAATTGTACTTTGCGACACTTCACGAACAGTCGCAGATTTGTGCGTCACAACAGCACTTTGCGACGGTTTTGAAAACAGTCGCTGCAACGGTCGCAATTGCTTTTGCAACAGTTATAAACCGTTCTTATATGTTTTTGAAGAGAGTACTAGATACTTATGGCAACAGTTTTAAAACCGTCCCTGTATACTTTGGCAACGTTTTGAAACCGTTGCAAATCTGATTTTTTTTTTCCTCCTAGGTTTTCAATATTAATTAAAATCATTACACATTTATTCTTTATTTTCATGATTTATTAAATAACTAATACAATAAATAAGTAATTTAAATATTCAAAGAAAGTTAAAATGCACAAAAAACTGACTTGATTTCACTCATACAATTCAATAGTAACATCCATACATCAAATTTAATCAAAACAATTGTTTAAATTTGAGTAGTTCAAACTCCAAAAAAAATAATTAAATTAGTTCAAATTTGAATGTTTAACATTCAAAAACTAACACATCAGTCAAACAATTATGCCAAATTAGAAATTCACAATATATATATATATATATATATATATATATATATATATATATATATATATAGGGCATATACTATGAGAATGGTAATTTTATATGAGAATATATATTAGCCTTTAGATTAAAATGAGCGGTTAAGATTGAAAGAATTATTGTGTGTCATGTAACATTCAACAAACATGTTTTCTTCTCTTCACCCATCAGATCTGTCGTCTTCTTCTTCTTTTCGACATAACCTTCTGCTTCTCCTTCTCACGTTCAACCACTTCCTGCCGTTCATCTTCCTCCCTCTCTCCTTATCAGCCCTGCCACCATCAACAACCTCTTCCCGCCGTCTCCCTTCTCTCTGCTATACCCCAGAAGAAACGCGCTCACAGATGAATCACCGAGGAATCAAAACCTTCAGTTGATTTAGTGAATTGAAAAACGAGAGAAACCGCTAGAAGAAACGGGATACGGCGGAGGGAGCTAGGGATTTCGATTGTTCCTTCTCACTGTGAATTAGGTTTTGTGGTGTTGGATTGGAACTGGGTTTGCGATGATGAAGAAGAATGCCAATTATGCAGTGTTTAAAATTTATGAGGGGTGTTGTAAAAAAAGATGATGAGGGAGTTGTTATTTTTCCAATTATGCAGTGTTTGATGTTATGATAAACTCTGTCACAAAATGAAATTTCAACAAATCTGTACAATAAACAAGTTCTAAAATTTCAACAAAAAAAAAAAAAAAAATTGAAGTTAAAAGAAAATTCCAAAAAAGAAAAATTAGAAGATTTGGTCTTCCATTAAAGGTTGAAAAAGAATCCCAAAATCCCATAAACAAGTCCCTAAATTTATAAGATGGGTGGGATTTCTCCGATTTCTGACTTTGAATAAAACTGGAATAAACTCTTAACTCTGTTCCTTGATTGAATTAGCTTGAAGATGATAATGGGTTGAAGAAGATTTGGAATAAATTTTGTTCCTTTATTTGCAGATCTAGCACCGATATATAATGGAAACATGGTAGTAATACAAATTATACAAGTTCAACTTAAGGGAGAAACCTAGAGCTGTAGATTTTTTCTTGTTATTGGCAACCATGGTGATGAATCTATGTTTGGGGAAGAAGAGTTCTTGTTGTTGGGAGTCGATGAGTTAGGGGAGAGAACATGTGAATGAGAATGAATTGCATGTGAGAAAGGCACATGAGTCATTTAAATCAATCTTTTAATCTGAACCATACATTTTAATCCAAAGGTTAATAATTATTCTCACCATTCTCATATATCTTTATCATTCTCATATTATACATCCTATATATATATATATATATAGCTATTTCCTAATGATGTTGCCTCATGATCCTTATAGTAGTGCTCTCTAGTCAAAACGCCTACCATTTCTTGATTTTTCTAATTCAATTACCTGTAAAAAAACACAAGTATATATTAGGATACTTCAAAAAAAATTAAACTAGCAAGACAAAAACTAGAAAATAACACCAACACTACTTCTAAACAATAGAAACTAGCAAAAATTGAGCTCACCTAATAGTCAACAACACAAATTATTAATACCACCCAACACTAGAACCAATTTACAAAATCAAAATTACTTAAAATTAATTTATTCAAACACAGACACACAAACACACACTATCAGCATTAAGTCTCAACAATAGAAACACTTCATGTGAAAGGGAGGAGGGCGCACACACACACACACACACACTATGAAACTGAACCTGTCAACAAGCAATTAAAATAACCTTATCCTACTACTTCTAAACATGCAAATGGATTTTTGCGCCACTTACTGAAGTCACAGGAAAATCCTTTAGAGCACACAAAATTACTACTACCAGCACAGCAAATTACACAGTTGCAGCATAAAAAACACAATGTGAAGGCACAGAAACAAGAACACACTTACTCTATCCTATACTATCTCAAACCAAAGAAGAGAAACAGAACGAAGGAACTTCTCTAACTACACACCAGCAAAAATAGAAAAGACAAGTTCGTTCGTGCTAAATATTTACCTGATTTTCCCTAGAATTTTGCATTTGCATTAAGAATGCAATTTGCTCCTTTAAAAGATCAACCTGAGAAGCCTTGTCCTTAAGCGAATCAATTTCAGCTTGCATTTTCTTCATCTTCTCATTAGCCTCAGGAAGATGTCAAACTTGTAGTAGTGAGTTGAGAAGGCGTTACCCCAAGCCCCATAGTACGAGCAAATCTGCCATGTTCTTTTCCAAAGACTTTAACAAATGCTTCAGTCTCTAATTGCATCTTTGCAATTTCAGCTTGCAATTGGTCCTGCATATGTTTTTGAACTTACATCTTTTTTCTTAGCCTCTTCATTGACAAAAGACCCATCAGACTTTTAATAACTAACTCCAAACATTTCTGCCCTACTATATTTTCTTCCATCTCTTTTTTCCTACATGTAAATAATATAATAAGTACTTGTGCAATTAAGTATACAATCAATAATAGATTGAATGAATCATACCAACTCATCTTGTGTCCTTGCAATCAACTTAGTTCCTAGTGAATGATTCACCCTTAGCTTTGCCCGATTTGCTGCATTTTGTCATGCCTTCTCCTGGATTGATAACAAATGAAATCAAAAACTTTATACACGCATAAGAAAAATGCATTTGTATGAGATAAAAACTAGAAAGACAATTAGAACTGAGCCAACATAGTTTGTTCCTAACTGAGCCAAACTGTCATAATAGTTCAGTGAAGTGGTTCATTTTTGCTAACCTGAACTGAACCAAATTTTTTTTTGACACAGAACCAAAATTGGAAAACTGGACAGCAACATTAACATATAATTGCATTTCAGCATCCAAAGAATACTACCAGCACTAATTACACCATACTAAAAAGTCCCTATAGCATAACTCAATACACACCTCAATATTTATCTACTAGTCTTATTACCATACACACCTCACATTTAACACACTACAAGAATTCTCCTTAATTCCTACAAACATTTCCTACAAAAATTGAATTGGTGGTGAAACAGTGCCATTTTCTGAGCAACCCAGGCGGGCGCAACTTTCAAGACACGATTCCTACGAGCAGTTTGGTAGGAAACATTTTATTTAAATAAAAAATGAAAATGGTAAACGGCACATGTGGGTGCCAATTTCTAGGAACATTTCCTACAAAGATATTCGTCGGAACTGTTTTATTTTTAAAATAAAAATAAAAATATTGCAACGGACACATCATATCATCAATGCTACTCAACCGTGCCTTACCAAAAAAAAAAATGAATGCTGCTATTTTATATCTATATCCACTTCCTTTTATCTCATATTTTCTTCTCCCCTTTCTTTCAATCTCATATTTTCTTCTCTAAAATTTTATATCTATTCACCATTTTTTAATGCAATCAGATTATTACAAGGTTAGTTTTGTGAATTAATTTTACTTCATGTGTTATTATATAATGTTATTAATATATATATTGTTATTTCTTATATATATTTTAGTTAATCTTAACTTAATTTTCTTCTTATTTTATAGTTTGATTGTTGTTGTTGCTGTTGCTTTTTGAGGCTTTTTGTCATCATATTATAATTTTTTAGGTTAGTTTGTCTAATTTATTTGAAATTATTAGTATAAAAAAAAATTTATTATTATTATTCATAAAAATGTTAGTTGATAAAGAAGTATAATTAAAAAAAAAATTTGTCCCGTATATATTAATATAATTTTTTTGGTGGTGGTGGATATAAATGTTGTTATATTATATATAGTTTTTGATGAAAAAAAATAGTTAGTAAAAAATTTATTTATTTAATTTTTTTTGGTGCAAATAAATAATTTATTTATACACGGTGACAAATAAAAAACAGAAACTAACTCATTTGAATTAATTTCAATGATATATGCAGTAGATGGATCAATATATGTCTCATCGAAGTTGGATGTATGATAGAAAATATCCGGGTGGTAGGACAATTAAAGCCCGTTTTAAGGATGGAGTTGAAGATTTTGTTACTTATGCGATGTCGCAAGATATTGTTAAAAGTGAAGGAGGGATAAGATGTCCGTGTATTAAATGTATGTGTGGGTCGATTCAGAGCCAAGAAAATGTCATAGCTCATTTAGAGAAGGTCGGATTTATGAATCATTATTATGTGTGGATACATCATGTTGAACGAGAGCCGACAAATATTAATGCCGAGTTTGATGTTAATATGGACGCATTGAGCAGTGGAGCGCAAGAGGGGTATGGAAACTTTGGTCGGATGCAAGAAATGGTCGGTGATGCTCTCGGGGTGAACATGTCCTATGAAGGGGGTGTCGAAGAGGAAATAATCCCGAACGAAAAAGCGCTGAAGTTTTATGCAATGATGGAGGAAGTAAACAAACCGTTGTTTGAAGGGGCGTCTGACTCGAAGTTATCCATGTGCGTGAGGCTCTTAGCCGCCAGGTCAAATTGGAATGTACCTGAAGATTGCTTGGAATTCTTCTAAAAAATGATGTTGGATGCAACTCCTGTAAAAGACAACTTGCCGACAAGTTATTTTGATGCGAAGAGGTTGGTGTCGAAGTTGGGATTGCAAGTTAAAAAGATTGACTGTTGCATTCAAGGGTGCATGTTGTTTTACGACAATGAGTTCGGTACAAATGATGGCGCGCTGGAGGAATGTAAATTTTGCAATGCACCGAGGTATCAAGCCCACAACAGTGACATTCATCGAAAGCAAAAAAAGGTACCAGTCAAGTCAATGTTTTATCTGCCAATAATACCCAGGCTACAGAGATTGTTTGCATCGATGAAGACCGCCAGTCAAATGACGTGGCATTATTACAATAAAACAAATTCAAATGTGATGCGGCATCCTTGTGACGGGTTGGCATGGAAGCATTTCGATGCAATGCATCCTGATTTTGCAGAAGATCCGCGCAATGTGAGACTTGGATTGTGCTCTGATGGATTTACTCCGTATATCCAAGCGTCGGCAACACCTTATTCTTGTTGGTCGGTTATTGTTACACCGTATAATCTTCCTCCTGATATGTGCATGACAAAACCTTACATGTTCTTGAGTTGTATTATACCAGGACCGTCAAACCCAACAGATGGAATTGATGTATATTTACAACCATTAATTGAGGATTTGAAGAGGTTGTGGATTGGTGAATTGACGTATGATATTGCGAGGAAGGATAATTTCACAATAAGGGCAGCTTTGATGTGGACTATTAATGATTTTCCTGCATATGGCATGTTGTCTGGTTGGTCGACTCATGGTAAATTGGCTTGCCCCCATTGCATGGAACACACAAAGTCATTTAACTTAAAAAAGGGTGGAAAGGCTTCGTGGTTTGATTGTCATCGTAGGTTCTTACCAGCAAATCATCCATTTCGTAGGAAAAAGAATTTGTTTAAGTTAGAAACAACAGAAACGGATGGTCCGCCTCCTAAGATAACATCGTATGAAGTATTTGATAAAGTCAGTCAACTAATGAAATTTCCAGATGTTGGCAAAAGAATCAGATATGAAGGATACGGGGAATCACACAATTGGACCAAAAGAAGTATTTTTTGGGATCTCCCTTATTGGAAAGACAATTTACTGAGGCATAATCTTGATGTCATGCATATTGAAAAGAATTTTTGTGACAATATTCTACACACAGTGATGGATGTGCCTGGTAAAACAAAAGATAATGAGAAGGCTAGAATGGATTTAAAATTGTATTGCAAGAGACCGGAAATGGAGCTACAACTTCTTCAAAATGGCAAATATCTAAAACCCAAAGCTATTTATAGTATAACTTCTGATGAAGCAAAGTCTATTTGTCATTGGTTAAAAGAATTGAGAATGCTAGATGGATATTCTTCGAACTGGGCAAGGTGTGCCGACGTCAAGACGGGGAGATTGCGGGGGATGAAAAGTCATGATTCACATGTTTTAATGGAACGCTTACTTCCAATTGCGTTTTGTTCATTGCCAAACCATGTCTTAAATCCATTGACTGAAGTTAGTCAATTTTTTAAAGATTTGTGTGCTTCAACATTGAGGATGGATGAACTTGTTAAAATGGATCAGAATATTCCTATAATTCTCTGCAAATTGGAGCAAGTTTTCCCCCCTGGTTTCTTTGATTCGATGGAACATGTCTCGGTGCATCTCGCATATGAAGCTATGCTTGGTGGACCTATTCAATATAGGTGGATGTATCCTTTTGAAAGATTCATGGGAGATTCAAAGCGAACAGTGAAAAATAAAGCAAGGGTTGAGGGGTCAATATGTGCATCTTACTTGCATCGGGAAACATCTCATTTTTGCTCTCATTATTTCAACCACTTGACATTGACCCCAAAAAGTACACGGAATGAAGTTATTGATGAATGTGAAAGGAGCATGTGGATCTTATCAGTCTTTCGTCCTTCTGGACGTCCTACCGGGGCACAAAGAGAATATTGGATGAATGATGCAGAGATGCAGTCAGCCGCAGTCCATGTGATGATTAATTGCAATGAAGTTGGACCATACCTTGAGTATTTTCAAAGATCAAATGTTGGTGACATATTTACATGTTTTCCAAAATGGTTTAAGGATCAATTGGAAAAAGTTGCATCGTCTCCACAAATTGACCATTTGAGAGCATTAGCTAATGGTCCTCGTAGGATGGCCAAGGAATGGCACACAACAAACCCCGCAACAACAATCCTTGCCACAACAAACCCCGCGACAACAATCCTTGCCACAACAAACCCCGCAACAACAATCCTTGCCACAACAAACCACGCAACAACAATCCTCGACACAACAAACCACGCAACAACAATCCTCGCCACAACAAACCACACAACAACAATCCTCGACACAACATTCCAGGCAACAACAATCCACCCAACAACAATCCACACCACAAGATCAAGAAGAGGAACAATATCACATCGTGCATCGATCACGACGAAAATACAATTCGGAAGTTAAATACTTGGGCAAGAAACTCTTAATCTACCCTGGGGGTAATGGGTAAGTATTAAATAAATTGCTACGACCTTTGATTTATTTATTTAGAAATGCATAGTTTAATTAACAATTTAAATGTTTAGGTTGGAGCCATGTACGGATGTGGCTTTTTTTTATAACGAAGGCTATCAAAACTGTCTACAGAGATTTTTATCCCACTTATGCAGCGTTGATTAAAGCAAAAGGGGTCAAGGAAGAAATGTTTGAGGTGTTATCAAAGCATTGCATGTGGGAGCCTCATCATCATGAAGCCGTTGAAACAAAATTTTTTTATGCAGCCGGTCTCCGATTGAAGGACATGTTGTTTGATGAAAGAAAGGCTTACAAAGTAAAGCATGATCCCCCAGACCATCCATATCGGCCTAATTGGATTGGTGATGAAGTTTGGCCAAAACTATTGGATTATTGGGAAAAGGACGAGACTTTTACAAAACGCTCTCAGGCAAACAAAGGTAACAGAAACTCAAGCAAAGGGGGCTGTTTGCATACTCAGGGATCTGTCGGCACCTTTTGCATTGCTCAACAATTGGTAAATATATTTAATTAATCGTAATATATATATATATATATATATATATATATATATATATATATATATATATATATATATATATCCTTTTGCGGCGGTAATCTTGACTTGCTATTTGTTTTGTCTGTTCGGGCTGCTTCTACTGGTATCTTGTTGTTTTTGTCGTCTGTTAGCTGGTCCTTATTTTGCTACCTGCTGTATGTTCTGTTTAGGTGTTTGCTTTTTGCTCTCATTGCGTTTCCTGGTGTGTAGTTTCTTGTACTTCCATTCAAGTATACTCATTGTTCTGCTGTATGTTAGCTGGTCCTTATTTTGTCGTCTGTATACTCATTGCTGTTCTGTTTAGCATCTCTAATAAATTATTTGCTTTTTCAAAAGAAAATCGTAATTTATAATTGATTATTTTGTTGTGTGTAAAACTAGATAAAAGAGAAGGGTCCCAATGTAGACGTCCCAGACGTCCACAAAGAAACTCACATAAAGAAGAGCACGGGTGCCTATGTGGATACGCGGTCTGAGACTACTCAGGTGAACTTGTAATTTGATATTTTTTGAATTATTTTCTAATAATTTTATTCACTAATTTTTATTTGACTTTATTAATTATTTATTATGCATGTATATAGAGGTTATACGGTGACAAAATTGAGAAATTTCGGGAAAAACATCTTGAGTATTCCAGCCATGATGCAATACCTAGTACCATCCGACGAGATATTTGGCAGGAGGTAAGTGGACTCGGGACGAAGACCACCAAATATGGTTTTGGAAAGTTAGCCCTCAACGTGAGACATGAAAACCTTGTCCATGTTCCTACACTTGAAGAAAGGTGTCGTCCGGTAGCATTGCCCGCTGAGACACAAGCAGTAATTCTAAGATTGACTCTAGAGTTGCAGGCACAAAAAGAGGAGCTAAACAGACGGGACCAACAAGATCAAGAGAGGCATCAAATGATTCATCAAATGATGCAACAAGAAATTAGAAGAGTAATGGAGGAGCAAGCACGAGCAATGGACCAACAAAGAAGAGAAATGGACGCATATATTAGGGAATTGTTAGCTTCTTCGTCCAGGAATGCTCCAATTTACGAAACCAATCCTCATGAGGACTCAACTAATTCTAATAATGAGGACATGGGCGCAAATTAGATAAGTAATTATATTTTTTAATATTGAAATTCTGTTGTCGTTTTCTTCTCATCTTTGGTTGTTGGCCTCTATTGTGCGTGTTGTGTTTTGGTGTTGTTCTGTTTTGGTGCTGCCTGTGATTGTCTATATTTTAGAAATATCTTTTATGCTATGTTGGTGTTTTGTTTTATGTTTGATGTTCAGGTTAATGAAAATATGATATTAAATTGAAACTAATGTTTCTCAATGTGTGATACACTTTATGATTCTTGCTTGCTTTATGGTGGTGTGGGGCGTTTGCGCGACTGCCTTCTGTGTTACTTGCCCAATTTTGTCTTCTCTGTTTATTGTTTCCTGCTGTTGCTGCTTATATTTGATGGGCCCTATAGTTTTAAGTTATATTTGATGGGCCATATTGTTTCCTGTTGCTGCTGCTTATTGTCTTCTCAAGTGTTTGGTATTTTTTTGTATGTAGTTACTTAGGGGTTGTAATTCTGACTTTGCTGGGCTCTGTTTTGCTTCCCTCCGTGTTCGTTTGTTATCTCTCTTTGTATTGTCCTTCCCTTTTGTGTACTCCTTGTACATGATTGTGGGTTAATAAAAAATTTTAGCAGTTCAAAAAAAAAATAAAGTGCCTTTATGAGAATTATTTGTCTATCTATAAAATCAATGGTACTATATATATATATATATATATATATATATATATATATATATATATATATATATATATATATGGAAATATCATTGAGAGCTTTTATGAGTATTATTTGGTTTTACTCCATGTATCAAGTCAATGCGTTCACACATCATTTTCCAATGGTTTTTCTTAATTTGATTCTTTAATTGACGAATCTTCATGATTCTTTACACAGGTGCGGTCAATACCAGCTGCCGAAGTGATATACATTTGATGTTTCTGCTAAACTCAAACTGTTCTAGTGGCATATGCGAGGTCCTAAGAAGCTATGTACAAGGAGGGTCTGCTGAAAGTTTGATTTAAGAGTGTATTGGAATCCTTTTTTGCTTGGCTTTTGCTGTTTTTGGGTGGCTGGTGTAGTAATTTTTTGTGTTTTGGTTATTTCTTGTATTTCAGTGGCCACTATTGCCTTTTTGTTTGTTGGGTGTTGGTGTACTCTTGTTGTGGGGTGCCATTCCTTGTGTTTTAGGCTTAAGGTCTCCTCTATGTACTGATACTTTAACTCTAAGCATATCTTGTTACTTGGTATCTCTTATTACTTGGTTTAGTGGATTATCAATATATTGGCATTTAATTTTTATAATGCAGCTCATTTTTAATTATTTGTTTACATTTTCTATGAAATGTTTTGGAAAAAAATTGAATTTTTATTTTGGAGCTATTTTAAAAAACTACTTTTAAATCAATTTGCTAAAAATAGCTATTTTTAATTTTTTAAATATAAAATATAGTACCTACGAAAATTTGGTAGGTAAAGTCCTGACACATTTGATGTCACGCACGCTTTTTCTGAAAATAGCTATTTTTTATTTTATTAAATATCAAATACGCTTCCTACCAAGTTTTCGTAGGTAATGGGGGCACAGGCTTTGGTTCAGGCTCAGGCTGACACAAATACCATTCCTGCGAATTTGGTAGGAAAGTTTGTAGGAATAGGTAGCGTGATGGCTACCAATCTATTTGTAGGAAATGTAGTAGAAAATGCTACTTTTGCTACAAAAATAGGCCCTATTCCCACCAAATATTTTGTAGGAAATAAGAAGAATTCTTGTAGTGACACAACTTAATATTACCATACACACCATACAAGGAAGTCCCACTTACTTACCTTTACCCGACTCTACCTCACAATTTAACTTATACATAGGCATAATCAACATAATGTGTCATTACTTATCACCATAAATGGTAACATCTTTTGATCAATAACTTTGATTATATTTTAACTTACTACTCATCGTTATTAACTATACAAATTCATATGATATATACATATTACGTATAGATCATACTTACTCTACCATCCCTAATCACGTTACTTGCCCTATGGAATTGGAGCATAAACAACTTATCAATTCAAAGAACCACATCTAGTTAAAATTCATAAATCAATAAATCCTGAGTTCTTGCAGCAAGTTAGACTCAATTTAAAACATTCCTAATGACAAGCCATCTGTGTCCTTGTTCAAGATAATTAACTATCTATGTAATTTCCTTAAACATGCTAGTTTATTTCTACCATCAAATGAATATGTAAAATGTAAAATAATAAACTTATCATGCATATTGTATTCAACTAGTTACTAGAATAATGTCTTCCATTTTTATTTTTAAGTAGATGATGAAGAAAAATGAGAAAAGAGATGAATGCTATTGTTTATTAGAATTGTGAACACTATGTTACAAGGATTGGAGAGGTAAATATATAGAAGAAAGTGTGCAACAGCTCTGCACAATTACAGCATGATAAAATGCCAAAATATAGAGAAGTTTCCTTTATTTGATGAGGTGAAAATCTGGTTCATTGACTGATTTGAATTGTTGCAATTATAGTCTTCAATCCTCCAACAATTATCCATTGATTGTGCCATAAATATGAGATTTCTCCTTGCTGCAGTCTTGTGTTTCCTTTTCTGTCAAACATATATCATAGCAGCAATACAGACACAACAATGATAACATCAGAACTAACGAGTTTGGTGACAACAACAATTTGTCGAAGGCAGCGTCGATTTGAAGGTGAAGAGCTTGAACAGAATGGTTACGATTGAAGAGAACAACAAAGTGATTGGAGAGAAAGATTTAACGATTTAGGAATTTAGGGATTGAAAGAATTGGTGAGATGGTTGACGGCTGCATTGAAGAGTTAGGGTTCTTGCTTGAGGTTTTTTTTTTTTAAAAAAAAGCACATTGCGATAGTTATTTTCAAAGGTTTCAATTTATGTGTCGCAAAGTGAATATATTTATCCAAAAAAAGAACCAACAAACCAAAAAATTTCTAAAAAACCACAACATTTCTATTCGAAAAAAAAAAAAAAAACTATAAGCCATTTATTTGTTACTTCACAAGATTTTACCTTGGACCAAAATATATAAAACCCAAATTATAGCTTATAGTTTATTTTGATAGACTAATTCAATTAGCTTATAACTTATTAATTTGTATTCCAATTTTACCCATATCATCTTAATTATTTGAAAAAATTAAAACTATATATTGTTTTATGTGATCATTTAATATTTATATGTTAGTTCAATCGTTAATTTTATCCAATACTACAAATTCAATTAGTTATTCACCATTTTTTGACAAACAAAGTCTACGTTGATTATTATAAATTAAATCATATATCTTAAAATAATGCACTACATATAACCAAAAATTGAAATCATCAATATTAATAGACTATTAACCTAATATTTGCACTAATACTTAAACTATAATGTGTACCTAGAGACTTACAATCATCAATAATAAACTCTAAATTAATATTTACATTATTATTTATACGAATATGTATACATAATATTACTCAAAACCGATCTCCAAACTAAATTAGGTAATCCACCAGACTGGATAATGTTGATGCAAAAAATTACTCAAAATTAAATATAGGTTTAAATAAGTAAATAGTCCCTGTAGTTTTCCAGAATTTCGAATGATATGCACGAGTTGAATGAAAAGTAGAGACCAAAAATCATAACATAAAATACTTCAAGTACCAAAAAATGCAATTTTTTTCAAAGACTAAAAACAAAATTCTGAAAAACTATAAAGACCATTTATTTATTTAACCACTTAAATGTAAGAATAAACGGTCCATATTTTAATTATATATATAAAGTTTCAACATATTATATTGTAGATTCCCAATAAATTAGATAGCCAATATTTTATTAATTTATATTCAAATAAATAATAATATTTTTGTCTTTTATATTTATTAACAAAATTTTAGAATTTGGCATTATTTAAATATATAGTCAAAACAAAATGAAAACATTGTTTAAAGGTTTCAAAATTAAGTAATACTACTTTTTTTTATTATAAGATCCTCCAAAAAAAAAAGTCACATGCATTAACAATAATGTTGAAAATGGTAAATCATGTTTTACAATGCTAAATTATATAGGAGAATTCTGAAAATAAATATTTTATGTAAGTATAATGTTGAAAGTGTTCTATTTGGAAAATAAATATTTTATGTAAGTATAATGTTGAAAGTATATGTGTGTGTGTGTGTGTGTACCATTCATCCAATATAATACAAGATCTATTTGGAAATTAAATATTCCCTACTTTTAATTGTTTGAAGAAATATCATCATGAAGCTATTCTCCTCCTTGTGGTGGCTTTGTTTGCTCTCTTCAATCTCCCCCATGCATCTGGTATAGTACTAATTATTATTATTATTATTATTATTATTATTATTATTATTATTATTATTATTACTATTATTATTATTATTATTATTATTATTATTATTAAAAATTTAAAATAACTTGTAAGATGTTTTGATGATATATTTTGTTATGTGTAGGTCAAATTATCAAATTTTGTCCTCGAGAATTGAAGGGGATGAGAGGTGATTGTCTCCATGCTCTGCGTGACTGTGAGGCTGAATTCAATTCACGATTTAAAGGAGCACAAGCTCGCCGTTGTAGATGTGATACAACTTCTTGTTATACACACTCATGCTCATGTTGTATCGTTTGTGGATTGAAAAATAAGAATGTTGGTTTTTTAAACCATGTTGATTTGCTTCCTCAATGTTAGTAATTAAGGGTATTTAATACTAATAATAATATCATTACATCCTATTGGATGATGTGTTATATTTTGAGTCCAGATCACCTCCAGATGCTCCGGTTGTGATATTTATATTTTAGGTCTCAATCTTGACTTTCAATTTTGAATCCATTTTTTTTGTTTTGCACCGATTTCCGACCATCAAAGATGGACGATTAATCCGACTCGTGCGTAGAGACATGCGCACTGGCCAAACATTATTTCCCCTGGAAATCAAATCCAATATTCTCCGGATACATCCTTGGAAGGAGCTCATTGCCACTGAAGTCCAAACAACTTGGTTAATTTTTCAATCCATTTTGAAACGTGATGTTTGATTGAATATTTAAGTACTCTAAGTAATTTTGGAAGTAATTTAGTCTAAGTGTGCGAGATGTTTGAGTAGTATATATGAGATTTTGGGTTTGAACTTCTACTTCTCTATAAACCAAAAAATAAAATAATTTTAAAATTACACAAAATAGAACTTTTCAAAAATAAAGGAAATTTGAGAAACCGTTATTTAAAAAATGACGCTAATAACCATTTTAAAATCGACTCTAATAGAATTTGAACTTTATTTATTAAAGTTAATTAGTACCTATGGTTGAAACTAATCATTTGTTCCTTTGTATAAGAATCTTTTGAGAACACACCTTTAGTATTTGATTAATCAAATTTTTTTATTTGCAAAATTGACTAATCATTTGTTACTAGCATTGTAGCTAGGAATCAAATTTTTTATGATACACACATAATAATTGAAGTAAACTAAACTATACAATTTATGCCTAGAGTTATGCATCATAGACTTGCGCCGCTTCAATAACATACTTAAAAAGTTAGGCACAATATATAAGATATAATTAAATTATTTTAAAATTCCGTAACATAAATGAAGATGGGAATCGGTGTGTGCTAGATTGCATTCCTACTCTTAAATGTAAATTGCATTCTGCTGATGTGGCACCAATAAAAATAACACACAATGATTCCACTATCTATCACATACTTATTATTATATTTTACACTTTTACTGTATATTTTTAATTATTTGCGTATTCACCCTACTCCCAATTAATGACATTTTTTATTTTCAAAACATCAAATTACTCTACCTCACGTGGACCAAGGCAGTGACACAATCATAGAGGCATAGAGCAAAGCTTTAAAGCCTCACTAGGACAAACATTAATTTATTTATTTTTTACATTAACATCTATTTAATTTGATGCAGTAACGTTTATTTTTAGGTGCACCAAAAAAAAAAAGTTTATTTTTTGGGGTTTATATTATTAAACAAAAATTAAAGCAATATTTTAAATATTCCATTTAATATTTTAGGCTTAATTACAGTTTTGGTCCCCCTACTTTACTCTTTTTTCAGTTTTAGTCCCTCTATTTTAATTTTAACCAGTTTTAGTCCCTCTTACTCAATTTTGATCTTATGTGTCATATTTTTAATGACATGGCAAACATAGTGATGAGGTGTTAAAATCTACATATATTAACACTTTCCATATCACTAACTATATTTATTATTTTAATTTATAATAAAAATACAAAAATTTGACCCAAAAAAAAACACAAATTAAAATAGCAATTATTATGAATCAATAAATAAGAATCAAGAAACAAATTCCCAAATCTTCTAAATCTCTCATTCTCTCCCTGAAAACATCTCAGAGATCCCAAAATCGATGCCGCTCAATCGACCCTAAGAAGCAAAAATATTTGTTGCTAGAACTCGACCCATTCAAAACCGTTCTTCGTTGTTGCTAGAATAATGTTCGCGAGAGGAGGATTTGTTTCGGTACACAAATACACTAGAAATTACAAAAAAAAAGCCTAAAAATTCCTAAAAAAAACTAATCTTCAACTTTAAATCATCATGAACCTTGTTTGAAACACCTTTTTCTTCACATCATTCATCTTATGTTATAGGAATTTAGTACTTTGTTTTAAATAACTCTTTAGCATCATCATTTATCTTCTCATCAAACTAGTCAAAAAAATCACAACCCTTTCTTCCTTGTAACTGAAAAGAAGAACTTTGTACAATCAGAAATACAGGAGAGAAAAATCGAAATTCATAAGAAGGAGTAACCAAACAAAAATTTTCGAGCAACAATGATTTTTTTACCAACGAAAATTGAATAAGAAGAACAAAAAGAAGTGGAACAAGGACAAAACAATTGAAGAGGAAGAATAAAAAGAGGAACGAAAAAGTGGAGCAAGGAAATTTGAGGATTTGTATGAGTCTTACTTTGATGGAGATCGAGAAGTAGAGATTTGAGAAATTTGGTAATTTGTTTCTATTTTAGGGTTCTTGATTCTTATTTATTTATGGAATAAAATAATAACAATTTAATTTTCTATTTTATTTTTTTGGTTTATAATAATTGCTATTTTACTATTTTAATTTTTATGTTTTTATTATAAATAAATTAAAATAAACATAATTAGTGACATGGAAAATATTAATATATGTGGACTTTGACACATTAGCATTATGTTTGCCATGTCATTAAAAATATGACACGTAAGATCAAATTTGAATAAAAGGGACTAAAACTGGTTGAAATTAAAATAGAGGGACCAAAACTGTGAAAAGAGCAAAGTAGAGGGACCAAAACTGTAATTAAACCAATATTTTATTTAGTCTAAAATTTTACATTTTAAAGTGAATATATAGTCTTATCATGTTTAAATTTCAATTAACATATTATTATATGCAACGTCTTTATACCAGTTATGCTCAGTTGGGAATAAATATATTATTTAATATTAACATTCAACTTTTTTTTTTGACAAAATTAACATTCATCTTTTAAAACTTGTAAAAGAAACTTTTAAAAATAAAATATCACTTATAAATTGGGATTAATCTTATATCAATTAAATTGTGATTCGTTCATTGATCAACAAAAATTTAGAATTTCTTTCGGGATTAATCTGAGATCAATTAAAATATTAATTATAAATTGGGATTAATATGAGATCAATTAAATTGTAATTCGTTCACTTATAAATTTCGAATTTCTTTTATACACCTATTCAACATAAGCACTATTAACCCTATTCCAATTTATATTAAAAAACCAATATTTATCAGGTGTGTTTAAAATATCATATAATGTTCATTTACTAAAACGACAAAAGTTAAAAATATAAAAAGTAACAAAAATTAAATCTATAAATTAAATATTTAGCTCGTTTTTTGCGGAGAAACTTATTATTACCCAATATAAATATAAAAGTATATATTTAATTACAAATTGTCTACCTCATTGTAAATCATAATATCCATACAAAAGTATATTGATCAAATTCAAAATCTCCGGTCAAAATTGACAGTTTTAGTCAAACTTCATGTCCCTTTCATTAAAATTAGGTTTTCGATTAGACACTTATTGCAATCGGTCTATACATTCGAATTTCTATCATCAAAATTCTCATTCTCATGTTTGCCAGTCCACATACGTGATATTAAACAATCGAAATGATAAAATTTGAAATCTTCAGTCAAAATTGATAGTTTTAGACGTCAAATTTCAAGCCCCTTTCTTTAAAACTAGGTTGCCGATGAGACGATTATTGCAACCGATCTATACATTCAAAGTCCAGACATCAAATAATGTGGTATTGAACGGTTGCATTGATAAAAATCGAAATCTCTGGTCAAAATCGGTAATTTTAGTCAAATTTCATGGCCCTTTTTTAAACTAGATTTTCGATGAGACTGTTATTACGATCGATCTGTAGATTTGGAATCCGATCATCAAAATTTTCATTTTAATTCGTTTTCTTGTCCAATTAGGTGACATTCAATAATAATATCCGATACGCGTCGGATATGTCTCGATACTCGTATCGGAAAAATCTCGGTTAAATATTAATTTTGATTTTTGTATGTTGAGTCTCAAACTATTCTGCTCTTGTGCAAGTTTATTGACTTGTTTGTACTTCTTGTACAATGAATTATTGACGTTTATTATAACAATAATAATAATAATAATAATAATAATAATAATAATAATAATAATAATAATTTTTTGTCTTTAAAAAAATTATCATTATTAATATTATTAATTTTAATCATGTTTATACATTGTGCATTTATACATTTAAGTTTAAATTTAATCTTTAAATAATGTATCGCGGCAGTATCCGATAGAGATTTTTAAAAACTTTCTCGTATTGGGGCTTCATAGTATATAACCAGCCGTGTATAAAATTAAAACTGATACTTTTCTTAAAAAATCAACCTCTTAATTCACATGGACAAATTTTTTTTATTTATATAAACTAGTTTTGAGACCCGTGCATTCGCACGGGTCTATTGACTTTTATTTATAAAATATTGTTAAATTATAAGTGATGTCGTGTACCAAAAAAAAATAAAAAAATAAATGAAGTTATTCTTTGATATTTTTGTAAAACTTATTAAATTAAGTCTTTTTTTATCAAAATAATTGTCCTGTGTATGATTTTTGTGTAATGAATTATAATTAATAAAAAAAAATATTTATTATTCAATTCCTTTTTTACATTAAACCAATTGTCTCATGTATGATTAAATTTTTTTATTAAAACAATTGTCCCGTGTGTTATTATGACATATATTCATCAATAATATATTCATCAACAATTGTTCCGTGTATTATTATAATATATTATTCAATTTCTTTTTTTATTAAAACGATTGTCCCGTGTATGATTAATTTTTTTATTAAAACAATTGTCCCGTGTGTTATTACAATATATATTTACCCCTTAATTATTATAATATATATTCATCAATAATATGTTTCTCCTGTATTTTTTATATAAGTTATTTCGCATAAGATCATAAATAAGTCAATCCAAACGGGCCCATTGTGTTTTTATTTTTATGTTCTTTTATTTTTAAGCTCATAAATATCTATCGTCTTTTATTAGGTTCTTCTATTTTTATTTTTTATATATAAGTTTTTATATGTTAGAACGAGTTATTATTTTTTCATTAAAAAAAAGTTATTGAGTCAAAAAAAAAATTAAAAAAAGTTATTATTTTTTGCTCGTATCTTTTATCGTGATTTTTGTTTCTATTTTTATGCATAAATTTATTTTAATTATTTTTATTTTCTATTTTTGAAGTTAAAATAGATTGGATTATTATCTTTTTTTAGAGGTGGCTTTCGTTGCTATTTTTATGGGAAGATTTTTTTTATGTTTATCTTCTATTTTTCTTTCCTTTTTTGTTTGTTTAGAGATGTGATTTTTAATGCAATTTTTATGGAAAGATTTATTTTATGCTTATTTTTCTTTCTCTTTTTATTTTTTTATTAGTTTATTTAAAGTTAAAATTACAATTAAAGGCGTAAATCTTGAAACACCGTTAAAAGTGATAATGATAAATTTGAATTTTTAATATTAGTTTCTTTTAAAATATTGTAATAGTAGTTTCTTTTAATATATTGTAAATAGAAGTAGATTGTCCCGTGTATATTTTAATAATAAATTATAATTATTGGTGATAAATATTTATTCAACTTTTTTATGCATGAGTGAAAAATATTTGTCCATGATTTTTTATATTTATCGATAAGAATTAATTGTCTTATTAAAAAACTATTGTATTAGTTAATTTTTTAACTACTGTATTAGTTAATTTTTTTTCAAGCTAATTTAGAAGTTGTTTCTATGCTATTTTTATGAGTAGATTTGTTTTATTCTCTCTTCTTTTTTTTTTATTTGTATCTATTTTTTTATGAGTAGATTTGTTTTATACTTTTTTTTTTGTATCTTTTTTAAAAATGACTAGATTTGTTTTATGCTTATCTTCTTTTTTTTAGTTATTTTTGTTTTGCATTTTCTTTTTAGTTTAGAGTTAAAATTACATTTAAGGGCATAAACGGTGAAATATTATTAAACGTGCTAAGGATAAAAAAGGTTTTTTAGTAGTAGTTTCTTTTAATATATATATATTGTAAGTAGATAAGTAGACTTTTTTTCTATGATGATTTTTTTTTAAAGAATTTTCTATGCTGATTTGAAAATCTGGAAATATAATTGAGAGGTAATTGCGTAAAAAAAAATTGAGAGGTAATTATGACTTTTATTATACCATGAGTGGTACCACACAATTGGAGTGTGATGAATCAAAGTAAAATAGCCTGTATATGAGCGGTATAAATTTGAGACAAACTGAATATTGGTATAGTAATCGGTAAAGAAGAAGAATAAAACCAGTCTAAGCAATGGAAATGGGGAAACAAAAATTCTCATTAAATTTTCTAGTTGAAAACATAAAAACACATTTAATTGAATGTGGGGTAAATATGCAAATATAAAAAGTTTTATGTAATGTTTGACATTGTTAGTGGAGTACACATGGATGATTTTAATTAGTGCGGTAATTTGCCCACAACTTAAAGAATGTAATCTAGAAAAAACCTAATATGTATAAGCAGTAAGAAATTGTCTTTCTCTCACTTAGAGAATGCTTGTCTCTCATGCATTCTCATCCCTCATTCATTTGACAATAAATGTCATCAATATAATAAATTTCTAAGATTTTCTACAACAAATAATTGCTACATATGCTTTTCTACAACAAATCCTTGCTATAGCCAATTTTCAGCCCACGTAATAATAAGGATCAACAGTCCATTGCTATAGCGAAGTTTTCTCTTCCCACCCACCACATATCTCTTTCACCCCCCGAATTTCCGATTTTGCCCTTGTTCAAAAAGTTCGGAACGTATTTTCCGAACTTTTTTTTGCCTTGAATATGAATTTCGGATTGTGTTTTCCGAAATTTTTGTCGAATTTACACTAGGAAAAAGTTCGGAAAATACGTTCCGAACTTTTTAACAAGGGCAAAATCGGAATATTAGGGGGTGAAAAAGATATAGGGGGGGTGGGAAGAGAAAGCATCTGCTATAGCTCATGTCCAAAGTTATTTAGCCCATGTGCATATTGCTACAAATTTGATCTTCAACAATAAAATTTATCTCTCACATTTTTTCTGCACACAATAACATAAAAAATAAATATATTTAGTCATTAAATTTTTAATATTGATTTATATTTTAAATCTATAATATTAATAAGTCAGGACGATTTATCTTTACCTCTCTTGCTTCTTAGCCATTCTCTTCTCTTATTCATTTGATAATCAATGTATTCAATGCATTTTTTTAGTTTTCAAATTATTTAGTAAAAAAAACAACATACCAAAACAAATTCAAGGCAATATTACACACAAATCCTATTCTTTTTCTATGAAAATTAATGCATAAAGGATATTCCTCTTATTTCCATAAGCTCTGATTGGCAAGTTTTAACGGAAATTATTGTTGTTAATTCCATTAGCTTAATTTTTCAGTCAAAAAAATTTCCATTAGCTTAATTTTCAGCTATATATATATATGGTCTAACAATTCTTTGTAATAGTGCTTTCTTTAAACTTTAAGTGCTCTCTTTTTTTCCCCATAAGCTCTAATTGGCAAGTAAGCATCACATTTTGAATTTATTTATTTTATTTGTCATTGAATTTTTAAATTAATTATTAATAATTTTTTGTGTTTTTTGTGTACTTAGATCTGATGGTTACATGGTTATATAGATGTTAAAGTCGAGGAGACATGTGAAAAAACCATGCATGTTCAATTACAATTGTTATTTTATTTTTTGTTCAATCTAAAATAATATGAACTGCATATGTATACACATTTTTTTGTGTCTATTTCAACATTTAGAAGAATTCTATTGTTATCTATATCTATATCTATATTCTATATAAATATATATTTACGAATCCCTCTAAGAAATTTTTATGGAAACTTTTACAATACTATTAATGATTAACATTAATGACTGACATTAATTCTAACCATTATTTTTATTTTTAATTTGAATTCACTTTTTTATATTACAAAAATTAAACCTTTACTATAATATTTTATTTTGAAAATCAATATATTGAGAATAATTTACAAAAATAATACATCTATATATACTTTACAAATAGTACAAAAAATTTATTTTGATTTAAAGTTTCATTACGAATTATTGAATATCAATATATTGAGCATATTTTACAAAAATAATAATACATTTAAAATAAAAGAATTTATATTAATTTAAAGTTTAATTACAAAAATTACAAAAAAATGAAAATGATTTTTACAATATAAAATTAAATATATATTGAGTTACACACTTTATTAATAATAAGCAGGAGCGGCCCCGAGGGGGGTGCAAGGTGCCCTAGCGCACCGGGTCTCTAATTTTTAGGGCCTCAAAAATAATATTATGTAGTAGTAAGTCTCTTGAAAAAAAGATGATTCAAAAGAATTAAAAAATATATCTTAATATTTCTTTAATTTATTTTTGTTGTCCCAATTTAAAGTGACTAGGTGTATGTTTTAGAAAAATAAAATAAAATGAACACCTAAAGAAAGGTTTGTCATATCTCAAACATAATTTAAAACTCGTGTATTTTTTCCTTCATCATCGTACTAATTAGAATATGATTATTTTATATTTGGTTTTGTGTTTTTTTTATAATTAAAGGATTCATTTTAAATATTCTGCTCAAGGCCTCTAAATTCTCGGGACCGGCCCTGATAATAAGTAATGGTCTAAATAAAATCTAACCGATAAATAATATATTTGAAAGTTTAAATAAAAGTCACACTCTATTAATACTAAATAATGTGTTTGAAAGTCTAAATAAAAATCTCGCAGGTATTTTAACAATATTGTATTTTTACTCTACAACCTCCGTATAAGTTTAACAACTGAACTATATTCATAGAACCACGAGGATGAAAATTTTACAAGTATATGAATGAATGTTTATATAAATTTTGAATTTAAATCTTACATTAAATTGAATAAAATTTTAAATATAAGAATAATGGGATGAAACATTATATGTTATATTGTCAAATTACAAAAAACAAATTCTATTAATAATATGTCATTATTTCTTATATATTTATGATGGTGGAGGATCCAACTTTTTATACACGGGACGAATGCTCTTTAGGTTATATTAGTGGTTTAACTCAATATAGAGAAATGTGTAGTTTCTAGGGTTTGATGTTTGATCCCCTTAATATGCCAAAATTTAACAACTAAGTTATATTCATAGGACCGTGAGAATAAAATTTTTACAAGTGTATGAATGAATGTTTAATATAAATTATGAGTTTGATTAAATTAAATAAAATTTTAAACAATAGAATAATTGAATGAAGTATTATATTGACTAATTACAAAAAAAAAAAATCAAAATTTCTATTAGATATATTTATGATCGATGGAGCATCCGAATTTTTATACACGGGATGAAAGTTCTATAGGTTATATGAGTGGAAATTTTTAAAATTTCAAAATTTTAATTTTGAGCGCAAAAAAAAAAATCAATTTTATATTATAGATTTGATCCTTGGCCAATGCATATAGAAATTAATATACACTTTTAGTTCTTTGGTGGAATAATTATTTCTCATAGCAACCGAAATATTAACACAAAAAAATATTATATACCTTTAAAAATAGGATAACCAAATGTACATTTAAATTTATTAACTAAAAAAATATACATTTTAATCTAATTATTATTTAAATACTAAAAAAAATTGATATAATATAAAATAACTTATATTTTTATAAGTAAAACTAACCCGTGCATTGCACGGGTAATTTATTCTAGTTGGTAATATTGCTAAAGTAGAATAGAAAGTAGGAAAATGCAATGAATATTGTAAAGTTTTTACGAGCGTGTAATCATAATTGAAGACATACCACAAAGATTAACATACCGAAGACATACCACAAAGATTCCACGAACGTGTGATCATAATTGAAGACTTTCATGTTTTCAACCATTACCTAACGTGTTTTCCGGCAAAAATGAGATTTAATTGGTTAATTAAATTTTCGCGAGGTTTTCGTGATGAAACCTATCACTCTAAATAGCAGCGCTCTATAGAAAATTATAAAAGATCATCCTAAAAAATAATTGTATTAATTGTTAATTTAAAATAAAAAATTTCGCGAGGTTTTCGTGATGTAAAACGGTCGTCTCCAATCACATTTTTTTCAAGTGAAATCATGACCCAACTAACTTTACAATAACTTTTTTTTTATGCAAATAATTTACTCTAAGAATTTTATGGTTTGTAAATCAGACCCGTGCGATGGCGTCTATTTATGCTAACCACAATGTTAACCATTGTTGAAACCATACTAATAGCATGTTTGGGCTAACATTTATTAATGTTTGATAAATTTGATTTTAAATAGAATTAATTTTGCCTAATATAAATTAAGCACATGCATTTTTTTTTTTACTGAAAACCACATTTTACCTAAGGTAATATAACCTACCATGAAACTAAATACATACTACGTTCGACTTTTGGACGATTGAAAATTTTGAGGGAAAATTATATTTCAATATCATATAATATTTTACAATATTAGAGGGATTAATGGAGCACAATCAAATTATCTAAGTGATTAGCTCTCATATTCGTTAAAAAAACCCACACAAGTATTTTCGGGTTGAGTTATTATGCATAAGGAATATCCTTATGTATGGTGCATAAATAAATCTCCACCATGCATGCTTTAGTGCATTTGATTGATCAAAAAATCTAATTGATCAAAAAAGCATTGGATGGTGGAGATTTGTTTATGCACCATGCATAAGGATATTCCTTATGCATAATAACTCTAACCAGTATTTTCCTTCGCAAAGATGTGATGAAGAGATACTATAGTCAAATATTTTTGTAAGAATTATCTAATAATCTTTAACTCATTATTGTAATGATGAAAATAAGATGGTTCCACTATGACTACTAAAAGCGCTTGATGGCATAGAAGTTGAATTGAAATGTACATACTATAAGAGAATGAATAAAGTTGTATTTGCATTGCTTTTGAGAGTTTACAAGAGGTGTATATATACACAAGTATAGTAACCTAATTGGAGTATTTTAAGGAATAAATATCTCCAACAAATCTAGACTTTATACAAATCTAAAATATAATTATAAGGAATAAATATCTCCAACAAATATAGACTTTATACAAATCTAAAATATAATTATACAAATCTAAAATATAATTATACAAATCTAATTATGATTGATATCCTCCCGCAAGTTGGGCGACCTGGAAGAAAGATGCAACTTGGATAGTAGAAACTCGAACCGAGGGCGAAGCAGAGGCTTGGTGAGAATGTCGGCAAGCTGGTCGTTAGTGGAGACAAAGGAAACACGAAAACGACCACGTTGAACGTTTTCACGGACAAAGTGGTAAGCTAAGGCTATGTGCTTCATTCGGGAGTGGAAGACAGGATTAGCACTTAGATGTGTAGCACCAAGATTGTCGCAGTAGATGACCGGACCAGCTGTAGGAGTGTGACCAAGTTCAGTGAACAAAGAGAGGACCCAAAGGAGTTCACTGGCCGTGTCGGCCAAGGCTTTATACTCAGCTTCAGTGGATGATCGAGCAACCGAGCGTTGCTTGCGGGAGCTCCAAGAGATGGGAGTGTCGCCAAGATAGAGCAGGTAACCAGTGGTAGAGATATAATCATCTTTGTCACCTGCCCAGTCCGCATCTGAGTACGCATGAAAGTGCAGGGGAGCAGTCGCAGAGATGAAAATGCCTTTGTCGCAAGAGCCGGCCAGATAGCGAAGGAGGCGCTTGAGAGCCAACCAGTGCATGGTGCTCGGGTTCTGCATGAACTGAGCAAGTTTGTTGGTCGCGAAGGCAATGTCTGGCCGAGTAAGACTCAAGTATTGGAGACTGCCAACCAGTGCTCGGTATTCAGTCGGGGAGGGCAAGGGGTCACCAGAGTTTTTGAGCAGCGGAGGAGTTGCAGTTATTGGAGTGGACGCTGGTTTAGCGTCTGTCATGCCCGACTTCTGAAGAAGATCAGTGATGTATTTCCGTTGTGAAAGAAACATGCCCGCAGCGGAAGGAATGACTTCAACACCCAGGAAATAATTGAGATAGCCAAGATCTTTCAATGAGAACCGAGCAGCAAGTGTAGCAATGAGACTAGATAAGTCTGTCGAGGAGCTCCCCGTAACAATGATGTCGTCGACATAGACGAGCAAGTATAGCGTCGTGCGTGGTGTCCGCTGAATGAACAAAGACGCATCGGCGGTGGAGTTGACGAAGCCAATGGAGAGCAGGAATACTCGAAGCTCCATGTACCAAGCGCGAGGAGCTTGCTTCAACCCGTAGAGCGCCTTATTTAGGCGACAGACATGATCAGGGAAGCTTTTGTTAACAAAGCCAGGTGGTTGATCCATGTAGACCTCCTCGTTGAGCGTCCCTTGAAGAAAGGCATTGTTAACATCAAGCTGGCGGACAGACCATCTTTGTCGAACAGCCAGAGCGAGGATGATCCGAATTGTCACTGGTTTGACGACGGGGCTAAACGTTTCTGTGTAGTCACAACCAGGACGTTGATGGAAGCCTTTAGCGACCAAACGAGCCTTGTACCGATCAATGGACCCATCTGGATTTCTCTTGATGCGAAAGACCCACTTGCACCCAACTAAGTTCGGAGCAGAGGAACGACCAACGAGTTCCCAGGTGTTGTTGCGATGTAGGGCATCAAATTCAGCCTGCATGGCAGAACGCCAGTCCGGATCACGAAGGGCTTGGGTAATAGTACCAGGTTCCATCGGGGATGAGGGTCGGACATGGAGGTTGAGTTTGTGGATGGGTTTGACGATGTTATTTTTGGATCGGGTGATGATCCCACCGCCATGGGGTTCAGTGGTCGTGGTTGGGGGAGAGGTCGTTTGTGGTTGTGGGAGCAACGTTGGCTGTATGGAAGAAGGGGGGTTATTGCTGGTCGATTCATTGCTCGTTGTATTTGAGGACGAGGACTGGGATGTGGTCGGGGAGGAAATGCCAGACGGGGAGGGAGGCTCGACAATTGAGGTATTCGGGGATGTGGGGTTGCTGCTCGCAGTAGGTGGAGCGATGGTCGGCAAGACGGGCAGGTGGAGGGGACCAGTCTGTGATGTCGTGGACGTGGTCGGCTGGGCCACCAATGTGCGGAAAGGAAATTCAGTTTCGACGAACTTGACATGACGAGAGGTGTAAATCCGTCCAGTTGCGGGATCAAGGCATAGATATGCATGTTGATCAGCTGAGTAACCTACAAAAACACACATAGTAGACTTTGGAGCAAGTTTATGGTTAGCATAAGGTTTAATCCAGGGAAAACACAAACACCCAAAACATTTTAATTTATGATAATCCGGACTAATGCCGAGGAGTTTAGAGTAGGGGGATTGGTGCCCGAGGATTGGGGTCGGGAGACGGTTAATGAGGTAGGCTGCAGTGGTCATGGCGTGAGGCCAGTAGGTGAGGGGCAAGCCAGCGTGGTGAAGGAGGGAGAGGCCGGTTTCGGCAACGTGCCGATTCCGCCGTTCAGATATGCCATTGTGTTCGGGTGTATGAGGAGGAGTGGTGTGGTGACTGATGCCATGGGTACTTAGAAAGGGACGAAGGCCAATGTATTCGCCACCATTGTCAGTGTATAGGACTTTTATTTTGTGTTGGAAGAAGTTTTCAACTAGCGTTTTAAATTTAGGAAAGATAGCTTGCACATCAGATTTTAGTTTCATGGGATATAGCCATATATAGCGAGTGTAATGATCAACAAACAAACAATAGTAACGAAGACCATCAACAGATAAAACAGAGGAAGTCCAGACATCAGAAAAAATTATTTCTAATGGATAAGTGGATGTAAGAGTAGATTCATGAAAAGGAAGTTTATGACTTTTATTAATTTGGCATGAATTACAATCTGATTGCTGAAATTTATTTGAACCTAAAGAAAAATGCTGTTGAATAAATTTAAAGATGGAAGTTGAAGGGTGTCCAAGCTTGTGATGCCAAGAAGCAGAGGATTCCACTTGGACGGTGTGAGCGGAAGGTGCGGTTGTGGGCAATAGGTAAAGTCCATTCACACATGAGCCTTTATGGGTTGTTTGGCGTGTCTGCAAGTCCATGACATAAAAAGAGTCCGGTAAGAAAACAACGGCAGAGTTAGTTTGTTTGGTGAGTTGAGAGACAGAAATAATTGGTTGTTTCATGGAGGGAACACAAAGAGCATTAGACAAGGATAAATCATTAATTAAAAGTGTTCCAGAGTGAGAGATGTTTAAACCTGAACCATTCCCCATGAGGAGGGTGTCGGGGCCTGAGTACGGATGGTGAAGTGCCAGATTTGCAAGGTCGTTGGTCACATGATGCGTTGCCCCACTGTCGAGCAGGAAACCTGGCGAGGATGTGCCAGCAGTGGCGGTGTGGGCCTGGGCCTGGCCAGTTGTGCTCGGAGAAGGACGAGGAGGTGCGGGGACACTGGGGTGTTGAGTCCGAAAGAGTTGACAGTCAGCGAGCATGTGTCCCTTTGTATTGCACCATTGACATCGACCAAGGAATGGTTTGCGATCACCTGGGCGTTGGTTGGTCGGTGCAGGAGCTTGACTTGGTCGAGGCTTGTTGTTGGTCGACCTTGCCTGAGCGTGCAACGCAGTAACAGGAGCAGGTGATTGGCGTTGAGCAGCAGCAAGAGAGAGTTCCTGGATGAGGAGCTTTTCGAGGAGATCATCAAAGGTGATTGGAGTGTCCCTTGCGTTGACCCCATCAATGACTGCTCGGTAACCGTCATCAAGGCCGCGCAAAACATGGTCGGTCATGTCCTCGACGGAGACAGCAGATCCGAGGGAGGCGAGGAGATCAGCAGTTTGCTTCAGAGAGTGCATGTAGGTCGTGATGGATTGAGTACCTTTCGAGGCCATTCGAAGACGTTCCTTGAGTTGTTTAAGGTGACTGCGGGAGGCTTTGGCGTAGGTGTTCTTCAGAAGCTCCCAGAGGTCGTGCGAGGTCTTCGTTTGGGACACCAGGGAGGCCACCTCGTCGGACAGAGTGGTGAGGATGGTGCCATAGATGAGGCGATCCTGGCGACGCCAAGTTTGAAAGGCAGGGTTTGACGACGTGACCGGAGGCGAGTCAGTGGTGGTGATCGTTGCTGGCGGCGCAGGGAACGATCCATCAGGGTATTTGAGTAGATCAAAACCATCAAGGAAGGCTTCTACCTGGAGTTTCCAATTGATATAATTGGTAGGGAGAAGCTTGGTGACACCACTGAGGGTGATACACGCAAAGGGTTTGGAGGGTTCATAGGGGTTAGCTATGGAGTAAGAGCCATCGGAAGCCATGGGAGGCAAGGGTGACGGCAAGGGAGAAAAACGGCGTTTTCTGGTTTAACAGAGTAGGGCTGGAACGTTACCAACTGATACCATATAAGAGAATGAATAAAGTTGTATTTGCATTGCTTTTGAGAGTTTACAAGAGGTGTATATATACACAAGTATAGTAACCTAATTGGAGTATTTTAAGGAATAAATATCTCCAACAAATCTAGACTTTATACAAATCTAAAATATAATTATAAGGAATAAATATCTCCAACAAATATAGACTTTATACAAATCTAAAATATAATTATACAAATCTAAAATATAATTATACAAATCTAATTATGATTGATACATACCATCAAAATCCACCTTAAAATTAGTCAGAGCACTTACGTTCATATTCATGAACATAGCATCCTAATTCCCTTTAATGGAACCCACCTTCGAAACACCTAAAAAGATTATTGATATAGTCTAGTACCTCACAAGAGGAGTTTTCTAAAAGATAAATATGTTGCAAGTGATCTAATTATTTCACATAATCAATAGGGTGTTGATAGAAGAAATTCCTACTATAATTTTGGCCCAATCCATTTTGGATTTGGGTTGTAATCAATAAAAAAATAAAATAAAATAAAATTACCACCCTAGTGAGTTTGGGGCGCGCCCTACAAAATTATCAAAACACTTCCATTTGCTACTTAAGTAGCGGATTCTACGTTAAATCTCTCAAAATTTTCATGTTAATAAGTAGGCCCGGCCTCCACACAAGTGCAAAGTGTGCGACGGCATCGGGCCTCAAAATATTCGGGGTCTCGAGTTAAAATTTGAAGACCCTATAATAATAGTTAAATATTTCTATATTCATAAAATATCAGATGTGTATTAATAGATTAATTTTGAGACCCAATAAAAATAGTTATATATTATAAATATTTATAAAATATTATATGTGTATCAATAGATTAATGGTAGACCATGATGTTTTTCTGCAAGATCATTGTTCAACAAATTCCTACATTGATATTTTTTCTGCATAATTTTAGTTAATAATTTGTTTTTAAAAATCCTAAGCATAATTTTAGTTCTGGCTAATCATTTTAAATTAAATTAAATCCGATAATTTTTTTCCAGAAAATATAAGAATTGAAACTGTTACATGTTGAACTCATTCACAAACTCAACCACTAGGTCGTTTTAATCTTTGCATCAAATTTAATCTTTGATTAGAATATCTCTTTTTGATGTTATATATAATTATTATTTTTGATGCGTTTCTTATGTTATTTACAATTTAAATAGATGACAATTTTTTTTAGAGGTCCATTTTTAATATTTCACCGGGCCTCCAAATAGTCGGAGCCGGCCTTGTTAATAAGGCGTTCTTATAAAAAAAAATTCGTTTTTTTTATAACATTTGCTATTTAAATAGCAGACAGAATTTGCTACTTAAGTAGCCCTTAAGTAATAGATGTTATAAAAATTAAAAAAATTCATGTAGAGTGTTATTTACTCACAATTCGTATTTTTATAACGTATGATACTTAAGTAGAGGATACAAATTTCATGTAAGGTATTTACATGTCGGATGTTTTACCTAAAAGATTATTCATTTTTACAACATCCGCCGCTTAATTAGCGGAAAGGTAAAATGAGAAACACATATAACATGCAAGTAACTCGTAACGTGACAAAAATAATTTTGTTAAAAAAAAAAAAAACTCAAGTTATTAAAATCGCGATAAATTGAAATTTTTGTAAAATATGAATTACTATATTTTCATCAGCTTTACCATACTTTATTGATTTACATTGTTTTCACGTTCATTTCATATACTTCTTAAATCTTAGCATTGAATGAGATCTATTAAGAATAGTACAATTCATACCTATACAAAAATAGTTTCAACTTGCAAACACTAGATCTTCTACTTTCAACCATCTAATAGTACAATTCATACCTATAAAAAATGAATGTTATTTGAAAATGTGAGAATTATAATGTAAAAGTAAAAAATAACAAAAATGTTGTACAAATAACTTTTTTTTATTAAAAAATTTGCAAAATTCGTACTCATATCGGTTGAATTCAATATGACCCATCCAAAAGAAGTTGAGGCAATACAATTTTATATTGAGCAGTCCATGTACAATTTGTCACATGAAACACACACACCTCCCTCGTACAAATTGTTACTACCACAAGTCTACAGCCAGTCCTTTTCAGCCACATCATATAGTTAATTATTTGTTGGACACATCATATTGTTAATTCTTTCTTGGTACCGGGTCTAGAAAGTTTCTCAAGAATGAGATCGAAACCTCAACTAAGTGACCTCTTAAAAGACATGCATAAATGTGTCATGTTAACATGTATTCAATATGTTAAGGAAATTTAAACGGAAACTTTGACATTGAAAATTTGATCTTTGACAAAAATTACCCTAACTCATATGGTTGATGTATGTGTTAGTATTTCTCTTTATTCAATTTAGACTCTCTAGAAGAAATTTTACTCTATTCATCCAAGTAAATTTTACTCCAACTTGAGAACTTGCCTAATTGGCTATCATTTCCAACATAGTGACATAAAAAGATAGATATTTTAGTTCTTTAATTATTTCCAACTTGCCTAATTGGCCGGTCCAATATAAAACGTGACATTAAAAGAATTAGAACATGAGATCTTGAGAGAAACACACTCAAATGTCTCAAATCTTCATCATCTTAATTATTTAGTTTGGGGTTTGGGCTTTGATTAATGCATATAAAAAATGTATGTTAATCTTTTAAGGGGTCTCAATTAACTCTAGAAATTAGTCCATGTGATTAATTTTTTATTGCTTAGGAAAAATTAAGACAGTAAAGGGGTGCAAAAAGAATCCCCTAAAGTTGTGTTTCATTATGATAAGTATTTAAGTAAAATTTAAATATGGGTGTGCAGCATGAGTTTAGATAAATGGGCTCAATATGCAGCCCAATGTGATATTAGGGTACTAGACTACTAGTTGTATGAAGCGTGATACTTGAAAAATAATATCTGAACTTTTACATAGTTAAATATATAAATTATTATGGGAATTTTTTTATAGGGGAAATTGTCAATTTGTTCCCTCAATAACTTGATGTCATTCTGGTTCTTACTGAGGAAAAAAATATTAAATAGTTTCTGAATCTGCATTTCGTTAGTCAATTTAATTAGTTTTTGCTGTTAAATTGGTCGTTAACTTGATAAAAAAGCTTACATGATATTTTTTTAGACACACGTCAGCTTCCTGATCAGTTGGCACGAGGGACATTGAAACAATCATTTTGGTCCCTGAATGTGCAACTCGTCGTTTTTATGATCCCTTACTTAAGAAAAAAATACAAAGTAGTCATTGATCGTTAACTTTATAAAAACTTTATGTGACATTTTTTTAAAGACACGTGGTACACAAAGTTAGCACATTTGTGAGACAAGTGGATGGATGATATGACCACGAAATAAAATGACAATACTTTTTTTTTCCTTTCATTTCTTCATCTTCTTCCTCTCATTCTTCTTCATATTCTTTATACATTTATGAATAAGATCCATAATTTTACACCTAATTTTTAAAGTAAAAAATCATTGGCACCTATTCATTCACCTAAAAATCATCTATAAACTAGTATTTAATTTTTCCTATGGAATTTAACAACAAAATTTGACACAAGAAAAAGCGAAAGGGGTTGTTGTTAGGTTATTGAATGTATGAAGAGGATGAAGAAGAATGGTAGGAAGAAGATAACAAAATGAAGAGGAAAAAAGTAATGTCATTTTAATCTTTGACCACATTATCCATTCACTTGTCCCACAAATGTGTTAACTCTACATGCCGCGTGTCCCTAAAAAATGTATATAAGTTTTTTTATAAAGTTAACGACAATTTTTAATGTTAAGGATCAAATTGACTAACAAATTACGGTGTCAAGGACTATTTTGTATTTTTTTTGAGTTAGAGACTATAATGCCAACGAGTTGCACATTCAGAGAACAAAATAATTGTTTCTGCATCCCTCCTGCTAACTCAGCAAGCTGATGTGTATCTAAAATAATATCACGTTAACTTTTTTGTTGAGTTAACGACCAAACTTAACAATAAAAACTAAACTAATTAAGGGAATGCAGATTTAAAAAATTATTTAATAATTTTTTTCAATAAAGAACTAAAGTACTTCTTTCGGCCTTATTTATAAATAAAAATTATTTTTTAGGTTCATTTAAAAAGTAATTTATATAGTCTTAAATATAGACTAAATACATTATTTTTTAAATAAATCTAAAAAATAACTTTTATTTATAAATAAAATCGAAAGAATTACGAGCGACGAGTTGCATAACGAGTTGCATAACTATTTCCTCTTTTTTATATAGGAGTACTATATTTTCACAAGTGTAGTGGTGTACTAGTAGTAGTACTAGACTAAAATTTGAAACACTGGACATGTACCGAACCGATCCATGCTATACATATTCTTCGTACAAACACCATCATTATCTTTTATACCTGACAAGACCTTAGAGGTGTCATATAGACATAGGAGTCACATAGGCGTGGAAATTCAATACAGCATGTGGAATATCCTCTTCGGATGTTTTATTATCTATAGAAAGATCACAAAATTCTCCAATAATGAATTACAAAGATGTTTACAATATCTCTAAAATACAGTATCAGCTAAAAATATTAAATATAATAAAATTATAATACAGTATCAGCTAAAAATATTAAATATAATAAAATTATAAATAAGTTATATCAATTATTATTCAAAAAATTTAGAAAATAGTTTCTGTTCACAATGTTAATAGTAAGAAGAAGAAATAATATAATATAAATTAATTCCTCAACCAAATACAGTCAACTTCTATTTTTATTTTTTTTACACACCCGTCAACTTCTATTAAACATTGTTGATGTTGCAATCTTTGCCAATCACTTTAGTCAACATGTGCATACACGGCCAACGGTAATTTCTGCCAACCACCACCACTTTCATCTTATACTATACTCACTCACTGACGGAGCCAAAAAAATTTTAAAATTTGGGTAAAATTTTAATTTTAAACAAAAATTTTAGTTTTGCATTAATTCGGGCAAGTGTGCCAAAAATTTTCGGTGGAGCCCAGACAAGAAATATTTTCGGGTAAGCTTTTAGCAACCGATTTGGCGACCGAAACATTTCGGTTGCTTTAGCAACTGAATTAGAGACCGATTTTTTGAGCGTCAAAGTAAAAAAATTGGTTGTTAAATCGGTCGCTACGTAATTATAGAGACCGGTAATTAGCGACCTTAAAATTGGTTGCTTTAGAGACCGAATTAGAGACTATTATTTGTAATTCAAAGGCAAAACTTTTCGGTCGCTATATCGGTGGTTATAGAAATTGAATTAGAGACTGAAAATTAGCGTTCAACAAATCCATCACAAATATTTTGTTATTTTTTTTTACAAATTACTAAAAATAATGATATCTATTTAAAAATAAAAATAAAAATTCGCGTGTATGTTTCAATTTTCGACCGAATCCGGGTAAGTGCCCAGGCTAGCTGGGCCTTGGATCCGCCTCTGACTATACTCATAATTAAATAAATTATTTTTTTAGTGAAATTAACTTTTATTTATTAAAATACAATTATTATAATATAGTTATATAGATGTGAATACCAATTAATTGAAAACATAGTGATAGATGAATTTCAAAGAAAATATATATAAAATAATTATACCTGAATAAAAAGTAGACGAGCAATAGATTGCACCGCTAAATATTTTTGTAAAGCAAAATTTAATATTTGAAAAACTACATTAATAGATTTAGGCGGCACAATATTATTATGCATGATGTTTGAAACTCTTTTCAAAAGATTTATAATCCATAGTGCTAAAATGTCAAAAATTTCAATTTAAAATAGTCTATGAGAATACCCATAGTGCTCAAGAACAAAATTGTGGATGGTTCCATTTGTGAAGGGATTAATTAATGACAAATTAGTTTATGAGATGACTCAAATTTTATTGACAAATTAGTCTCTTGTTAATTTGCATTGATGTGAGATTAACATACACCCGGTTAATGTATTATGACATAGACTCTAGCTAATGCTATTTTGATCGATGATTTACAATTTCATAGATGTGTTAGTTAATTTGTAAAATTGAGGGACTATTTTGAGAGATACTTGTAATTTTTAAAGAAACCCAACTAATGTTTTATTTTTTTTAAGTTATAGTGTTATAAATATGAAATTTTTATCATTATTTTGCGATTATTAATCTTCGTCGAAAAATTAAATGAGAACACAAGATAAGTTATTCTTTCCAACCAATTTTTTAAAGGAGAAAACTTAGGTGGAGTACTATATGTGCTTTTGGTGCTATTCACCAATTATAATATAACACGTGAATAACTAAAATAAGAAAACTTTTAATTTAAAAACAATACACATGTGTCATATTATAATTGGTGAACAGCACCAAAAACACATATGATATTGCACCTACGTTTTCTCCTTTTTTAAAATACAAGAGTCAAATTATTGAACCACGGTCACTTGCTTTGTAGTGTTTAAGTGATAAATCGTAAACAGAGCGTTTACTGAGGGTTTTGAATTAAAACTATCATATTGGATTCCTTCATGGATTGATATCCCTCGGAGTAGGTTGCTGTTTGCGCCGAACTGAGTTAACAAACTCATTGTGTTTTTATTGTTTTCTGCACTTTATTTTTTATCTTGTTCATCAAGTTCAGAATGTCCATGATGTTACCACATTAGATAACACATCATACGATTCCTAAAGTACTACATATTATGCTGCATATCTCACACTTGCTACCAGAATTTCATACAGAGAAAGTAAGAATAATATAGAGTTGATGAGTAAATTATTAAATTATGTTACTTTGAGCATCTAAAAGTAGTTCCTTGAAACCTTGCTAATTCACGTGCGGTGCCAGCAAAAAGTGACTGTTGTATTCTAGAGAGTGTTAGCTATGAGACAAACTCTACCGGTAATTTATCCGTGGTGGTGAAATACTTTTAAATCCAATGCATTTGTACGCCTTAATAAACAATTCGATAAATTTTTCTTATTCTATATTTTATTTTGTTAAGCATAATAATTATTAGTTTTAATATATATTTAATTTATTATATTGAGATAATTTTATGTGATATTTTTCCAACATTTCATTCACTTGTGTATATGTCCAAATAAACTTAATTTTACTTTCTGTTACATCAAATTGGTGCTGACCCATTTTGCATATTTAGCTGTTTTGATGTTTCAAGTTCAACTTGTGGACTTCCACTTACCAAATCTTGCAATTCCATGTCGCCGCGTTTTTCAAAAGCAAAACCCACTTAACAAAAAGAGATCATTAACAATTGTATTGTGTGGGTATAATTAACTTTGAAATGGGCATTAATTAAATAATTAAATATGCGAATAAATTTTGAAATTTATGAATTTTAAATTTTAAAAATACAAATAATGTTTATTTTAAAGATTTAAGTATAAGTTTTTTATAAAATGTTTATGAAAATGTGCGAAATCAATGTATCATAAAGTAAAATGTTTAACTTTTTAAATAAATAGTTTTTTTACAATATTTAAAGAGTATCCAAAAACACTCATTAATATTTTCCTTATTTTATTATAAGATAAAATTTGTTTCCTTTAATTTTTTTTAACTAACATTTTGTGAATACCGACTCACATGACCCATAAATATTCTTGTAAACTTGAAGAAAATCTTCTTCTCAAACATTTTTATTAATCAGCTAAATAAATAAATTAGAGCCACACAAATTTGAGGACAAAGACGTAGAGAAAGGTGCAGAAATACACACACTGCACCCAACTCAAAACAAAAAGGCAGCAGCACTAGCAACAACAAAGCTACTTACAACATATGATTTTTATCGTTTTTTTTTTGTATTTAGCATAAAGATAGATTAATCTAGGATATTATTTCATTGTTTACTAACAAGATTATAAGAAATTATTCCTTTCATTTCAAAATAAATTATCTAATTAACCACCATACAGACACTAATACATAATTATAATAATTAATATCTTTAATTATATATTAGTAAATATTATTAAAATTTAATATTTTGAAAATATTCATATATCAAAACAAATAAAATAAGATTTTATAGGTTAATATTTACATATTGTATTATTAGAAAAATATCATCAAAATAAAATAAATAAATAGAATATTCAGTCAAAATAAATTATTTAAAATGAAACAGAGAGTATATTGAAAAAAATTGAACCTAAAATAAAAAACTCACGGAAGTTTCAAACTTAGACTATTATGCCTACCACCATGGTTAAAATAATTACAGTATATGATTAATTAATGGTATGAAAAATATTTATGGTGTGTAGCACTTTGTAAAGAAAAGAAGAAAAACTAAAATTGATCAAAAAAAGTAGAAAAGCAAAAGTGAAAAATAAACAAAAACGAGTGCGTTTCGCCGCTGCCCCAGTTTGAAGACTAAAGCCAAATCTTTATTGCTCTTACAAAGTGAAAGAAAAGCCTAATTGCTATAAAAACAAAAGGGTTCCACTTTCACATGCCTAGATGCTGTGTTATCCATTAATATACTATTTTCTTATGTGACATTGATGGTTTAAGGACTTCAATTCTAGCCGGTCATTTTTTATAGATATTAGGAAATTTGGTGTGAGAGAATGATGTATCCGTCCAAGACAGAACGTAGTATAATTTATTTTTTTTAGTAAAAAGAAAAATATCATCTATAATTTATAGTGATAAAATGATTTACATCAATAAAGCTCAAAATTTAATATCCAAATTTAAGGTTTGCCTTTTTTTTGGTTACTATGATATAAATATTGTTATGCAGTTTTCATCTAATCTCTGCTGGAGAATCTGTGAGATATATAAGGTGAATTTTCTCCTCCCAATCGAATTTTCACCATACAAGATTTGTCTTTTTAATGCTAAACTAAATTCATAAATTTACTGCCGACCTATAATTATTTCATGACCACTACAAAAATAAAATTCTCTCTTCCTTCTGGTTTAGCAAAAGATTATGATTTCGAATTCAGCAATTATAATGCAACAATATTAAATAAATCTTTAAAAAAAGAGCTTTACCACATATTATGATCCAACCCGTTCGATGAATTAATCTTTATAGTCATACATAGAATATGACGTTCACATAAATAAAATAAAATAAAAAATTTCTCTTTCTTTTCTTTATATATAATGATAATTTTTGTGTAAGAGCACTAAACATTGTTTGTATTTGGTTATTGGTGAACCTCCCACTTTATAAATTAGTTTATGCTTTTGCTTCCTAAGTACACACTTCTGCGTTTCGTGTCATCCCTTACGCTCAAAATTGTAACACACAAAACAAATGGAATCATATGCTAAACCGAAGCTAAAAAGAAAAATGTTGTTTTTATGTGACAAGCCAATATATACTCTTTTTTAATTCACGGACTATGTTCAACAGAATGTAATTCCTAACCATGGATTAATGATAGAAAAATACTATAAAAATAAAGAGAATATATATATTTATATATAAAAAAATTGGTTCAGGTGTGTCTTCTGTTTTTGTGCAATTTCTTGTTTGCAATTTCTATGCTTAGAGAGTCTTAGACTATATATTATGGTGATTGACTTTTTCTTTCATGAACTCATGAATCTCAAGCATGGTTAAAACAGACTAAAAAACAAGAGCATGCATTAAAAAGCAAAAATCAAAATAAAAGATAATAAAAAGGGGTTGAACCAAGTGGTTTGTCTACGGTACAACGAATATTAGATCAACTGACAAACTAAGTGATTTTCTATTCAACTGATTGAATCGGCTAGTTCAATCTGATTTTTAAACACTCTTAAAATATTGTAGATTTATTTAACGAACTTATATCTTTCAAATAATCGAAAAATTAAGAAATTATTCCGATAATCTGAGTTGTGCCACACTAGCTAATGCATTTAATTTGCATCTAAAATCTAAGTCACATCCTTATAAATTATTAAAGAAAATAATTTAATTTTTTTACACTATGAATGAAAATAATGTTACTATCAATTAAGAATAATATCCGATATAAAAATTGACTTCATTTCAATTTACTTTCAAAATCATTCATTTGATTGATTGCGATTTATTAATCATGTATATATTCTTTTACCTTGGCGATGTATAAAGTTAAACTCTACACGAAAACTAACAAATAAATGAACAAACATAATTAGTAGCAAAGTCGCAATCCCTTCATTATCAAAACCAAAAATCCATTGAAAAAAAGAAAATAAAGAAAAAAACTCATCTTAAAGTGATCATATTCAGTGCTCACAAAACCACTAGAATATGAAGAAAAAAAAAGAAGAAGAAAGCGCTCTCTAAAACTAAATATCAAAATTTTGTTACTTAATAGTAACATAATTAGTTAATGTTAATTTGCTCATTGGTTAAGCTTGATGAAGAAGATGTTGTTGAAGTTGATTCAGCTCCACAAGTGCAATAAGGTAAAGACGAAATTATTGGTTTGGCTATGTATGTCGGTTTTTCTTCTCCAGCCATAATCACTAGTACTTCTGGCTCAGAATTAATCTCTATAATGTTTTTGGACATTACCTTATTTATTTCTTCATCTGAATTTGATGATTGTGATGAACTCCTTTTTTTGTAGGAACATACAAGGATCACCAATGCCACTGATATTAAAATTAGCATTATTGCTAATCCTCCAAATAGATATGGAATTGGAGATTTCCATATCTTAATCTCATTGGTTGATGTTGATGATGACATACTCTTCATTGGCCTCATTTTTCTCTCTATATTTTTATATATATCTCTCTCTCTCTCTCTTTCTCTCTCTATGGAAGCTAATGAAAATAAGTGAAGTGGTGATTCAAGAATTTATAGTAAAAATGACAAATTTTTGGTTTACAAAAGTACCCTTTTGGTGTTGAGGAAGATTCCTTTATGTGCTTGGTTAGATGCTTCATGTGGATGTAGTGACTAGTGGGAAATGCAATACAGCATTAATGATTTGAGATTTCAAATGTGGTTTATATAAAAAATTTAAATTGTACTATTTCCTTTTTGAAAATCTTATCCTCACACTAAATATTTTCTATGTGCCTAATCATATTTCATTTCTTAATGTCATATTCTTATTATTGATTAAAAAGTAAGAAGAAACTTTGATAAGATATAATTGGATTTATATGCAAATCTCTTTTATATTGTCTAATATATATATATATATAAATTTTTTTTGACATATTGTCTAATATATATATAGATATAGTCTAATATACAGTAAATGATCTGACATATGCTAAATCGACCAACAAAGTTGATCAAATTTGAAGAGGACTGCAGTTGACTTTTTGATAGAGATGTCATATCCGTAGACACTTCAAAATCCAAATCAACTTATAAGAAGTCTCTTTAGGGGTAGAGTTTCAAAAGGACGGGATGAAAATCGTTATATCTATTAAGGTGTAATCCGACGCAATTTTTAGATCACCATTTTATCTTTATCATATGGTGAGATTAGATGATAGGAGGGTTAGGTAGGGTCTGTTAATTGTTGGTGTAGTCTCATAGCATGTGCCTCAAGAGTATGTTTTTCGTGAAGTGAGCCTTGTGTTGAAACAATAATTAAATCATTTTTAAAATTTATTATTATTTTTTTTATCATATTATAGATACGAATTTTCACTTTTCTTTAGCAGTGATTAACTTTTATCGAAGAATCACTTGAACGCATAAGGTGAAATTCTTTCCTCCCAACCAAATTTTTACCATAGACAAGAGTCAGAGATCAAACATTTTTGACTATTTATTTAAAGGGTTGAAATCACTTATCACTTAGACCAAATCATTGTTCGTAATTAATATAGTATGTTATTATTTTCCTTATTATATCAAATTATGGCAATATTACCAATCATTAATTGGTTCAGTGGTAATTAACGCTGAATTTGGTAGGGATGACCACAGTTTGATCCCCGCAACTGCAATCGGGAGGAGATTGAAGTCACTTGATGTCAGAACTGACCCGAATCAGATTCAATCGGTGGTGAAAACAAAAAAAAATTATGGCAATATTATACCATGAGAATATTGAGATGGAGCTACTATGAGAAAAAGCTGGCTACAAGATTACTTGGTTTGTACCTAACCACATGAAGGCATCAACTATTTTGCTTTTAATGTCTCAAAATTGAAAAGGCAAAGTTTCTCTAGCCAAAATATGGTAAATAAGCATCAACTTTTATATGCATTATATTGTAACATGTTTTACCTATGGAGTAAAGAAAACCGCTACAAATTAAAACATGTTTATTATATTAGTAACATAGTTCATTTTTTATTTTAATTCTACAATTTTCTTGAGAATGAGTTGGTAATTCAAAGTTCGCTTAAAGATAAATAAAGTGTGATAAAAATAATAAATAGTTCAATTCTTAACTAAAATTCATTGAACACTTGAATTCGACAATTTTGCATATATTATTTTTTTGAAAAGGCACTTAGTTCATATGTGAATGTGATATAATGATCAAACCGTGCTCAAACATTTTATATGTAACATATTTTAAACATGCTAGCTATAGTTACTATAAAATATGTTGTGAACAGAAAATCCTCATCATGGTAATAAAATCATGCGAAAAATCGAAAACAAAAAGTTTTGATGATTTTGGTATAAACGTTGACATATGATATGGTGGTCCAACTGAATTACCCTCTCTGTTTCTTCTCCGAATTTTATCATTAAAAAAAAGGCTGTATATATTTTTCTATAACAAAAAAAAAACTCTGCTATTAACTTTAAACATAGGAACCTTGTGATTCTTGATGGTGAAATAAAGTGAAATACTTTAATGTCATGTTAAAAATTAAACTAAGACTTAATAATTTTTTTTGTGCTTGCAAATATGATTATTTTAAATTAGTACTTAATATTTTTGGGTCAATGTTATTAATTTTTTTGGTTATCGTGTTTAAATTAATCCATATTTTAATTTTATATGTAAATCATTAAATTTAGTTTTTTTATTGTTGACAAAATTAAATTTAGTTTTTATAAATATAATACTCCTTTAAGTCCTTGATTAAAAAAAAAATTCTAAGTCTCGCAACGGAGAAAAATAACAAATTCACTTTTAATCAAGGATTACATAACCTGCTTAAGATGAGGATGAGGATCTTTTTATTATATTATTTTTCTTTGATTAGGTTTATGTCTCACTCCAATTTTCTATCCTTCCTCTTTTTCTCAAGAAAATTTTAGATTAAAAATACTTTTTAATGATATAAAAATAAAAAACTTTAAGTACTTAATTTGTCTCAGAATAGAGTTTATTAAAGAAAAAAATTTCAGAAACATAAACCAATTTCAGGAAAAGAAGATAAATTACAGAGCATTACGAGAATCATATTTACTACTAGAAAAAGTAAATTTAGAGAGGGACGAAATCCGTCACTAATGTGTCAAATTTCTGTCACAAACACATTTAGTGGCGGATTTTGCGACGAATTGAAATCCGAGTGCAATTTCAACGTCGCAAATTTTTAGTGAGAGAATTTATCACCCATCATAAATTACGACGGAAAAAGTCGTCATAACAAACATACATCCGTCACCAACGACTGACAAAAATACAACATTTATTCTTGAATTTCCGTCGCTAGTTGGTGACGAATTTCAGTTCCCTCGCTAATTTATGACAGATTTCAATTCTTTCACAAATTTTTGATGGATTTCAGATTCACTCATTAAAATTTGTGACACCCCTTAGATTCCCACACAAATTTATGAGGTAACTCAAATTCCCTCACTAATTTGTGACAGATTTCAAATTACCTCACTAAAATTTGTGACGGTTTTTAAATTCCGTCACTAATTTATAATATAATTCTAATTTCCTCAATTTTATTTTTAATGAAACATTTTTTAATCGAATCCATAAGTATTGATGCATTAAAATCCACAAAAATTGCAACGAACTAGACAAAAGAGTGTAAACAAATGAATATAGCTAGCAAAGAACAATGAAATATACTAAACAAAGAATAAAAATAATAAAATGTGTACAATTTGTCAAAAAAAATAGAATGTATACAAATTACAATGTCAATATGTGTTTGTGATGGAATTTGTGACGGAAAAATTAGTGAGGAATAAATTCTATCACAACATCCCTCACTACATGTAATCTCATCATATTTGTGATGGAATTTGTGACGGATTTATCTATCACATATTTCGTCACCGATTAAAAAATGCAATATTCCATCACAAATAGTGATAGATTTTGTTCTCTCTCTAATTTCCGTCACTAAATTATATTTTTTTTAGTAGTGAAATTAGAATACTCAATTGCATGTGATTTCTCGTCTAAATTTATGAATGTAGGTTTTCAAAGATTAAGTTTTGCTATATAAAGCACAAAAAAAAAAAAAGTTTTGCTATATAAAAAGGTTTAGCGGCGCAACTTATTACCCGTTTACCTTATATATATATATATATATATATATATATATATATATGGATCCGTTGACTCCATGAGTAAGTTTCCATTGACTTACTCTGTTTAGTAATTCGATATCGACATTATATTTCTTCAATCCAACCGTTGAATTCAAAGATCTCACCGAGTAGATCAACTTTAAAAAAAATTGTTTTCCTTCAACCAAAAAAAAATAGCTAAGTTTTAGGAAGAGTAAGCATTATACATATTTTTTTAGAATTAACAAAAAATCACACACATTCGAAAATAGGAGAGTTAAGGGAAAAAATAAAAATACACGAGTAAATGAATACCTCATTTGAAATTAAAAAAAAAACACACACACACGAATAAATCTTTTCTTTTTTAAAAAAAACAAAGCAAGTGTTGCCATGATCATGGTTGTTAAGTTTGACATAAATGCCACACTTCATGAGATGAAATTAGCAAGAATTAGATTACTTCTCCTCTAATTTTCTTGTAGAATATGGATTTCTGACTAAATTTGCTTTATTTTTAGGTGTTTTGTTGATGAAGAATATATTAACGTCAGAGGCTTAACCTATATTATTAAGTCTTTAGTTATCTAACTTTATATCCTGTAAATTAAAATAAAATAAAGGGTTCCTTTAGCCTTTAGGTGAACAAACTAGTTTAAAAGAAGAAATAATATTATTTTTTTGATTACTACTAGTATGTTAGCCCGTGCCGTGCACGGTATAATTTTCTTTTTAAATATTATTTATGTATTTATTTTAATATATTATTTGTGCAATATTTAATTAAAAATGCTAAGATAAAATTGAGATATATTTTGCAAGATATATGTTTAACAATGTTATAAGATAGAGCGAGATGACGAATATTATTTCGCTTCCCGTTTTATACTATTAAGAGATAAATTGTTTCTCTCATCTTGATATCTGTGACTATATAGTGACATTTTAAATATAAAATGATTATAAACTTAATTCTCAAATGAAAATTTAATTAGTCTAGGTGCATTTTTAATAGTGGGGTCAAAAGTGTTCCGCGTTTCTCATTCTACACCTGTGAGAGATTCTATCTCTCTCTCTCTCTCTCTCTCTCTCATTATTTCTACATCTCTCGAACAGAATAATTTCCATTTTTTAATAATATTTATTTTCTTATGTTCTTTTTTTTTAAAGGTTGTCTATATATGTCACTTTTCATTTTATATTATTTTGAATATTGCATATATTTTTCTTTCAATTATTTATGAGATTGATTTTGTATAATTTACTTGAGTATGAAAATACGATATATGTTTAAGGATGTTACATGGGCATAGTGTGGTGGAAAATACTTATTCATTCCCCGTTCAACAACACTATGAGATTCTATCTGACTCCCTCTTTTTCACGTCTCTATAGAAACTCCATCAACAAAATTTTAAATGAATATATTAAGATACTTTGATCATGTTCCTATTCTAAACTTTTTTTTTTGTCATTATACCACAATGAAACAATTTTCACGTGTGAGCGTCAAATGAAAAAATCTATGTATGAATCTCCACTTACATTGATAAATTAGCATCCCGAAAAAAGTTTGAACGAATGTTTATGGAAAGTTTAAAATTAAAATTATAAAAAAATCCTTTGATTATAAAAAATTAAACTTATATTAATTTATTTTAGATTTCAATTCCCATAGATTTATATATATATATATATATATATATATATATATATATATATATATATATATATATATATATATATATTATTTTCTAATGAATATTAATAAAATTCTCGTGTTTGGTTCTCACTATCACATACATTAACATTTCATCTTGGGGATCATTTTTATCATGCTAGATAAAATTTTAAATAAGTGATCTCCATTATAAAATATAAAAGTATGGATCTGCGGTAGAAATTCAAATTTTCATTATTCAATGTATTTTTTTTTAATAATGGGATGAAGAATACTACCCATTTTTCATTCAATACCACTGAGACTCTCTCTCATTATAGCCGTCTTATGTGTCCGTTACAGGACTCTATGATTGATCCATGAATAAAAAATAGTTGTAAATTCTTTATTATTTTTTAAAAATATCAATAAAATTCTCGCACTCTTGTTCAAAAAAATAATAATCTCACACTTAGTTCTCACTATCATCTACGAATACTTTTCTATCATGGATCACTTTTCATCGTGCTAGATAAAATTTAGAGATAATTAGTCAAGTTATAATTTTAATAGTGTAGCGAGAAGTGCTCTCTGTTTTCTATTTTAATAGTCAAATGAGTGATCCCATAAAAAAATATGGAATATGATTTAAATTTATTTTAAAACAAATCAACATAGAAATATAACATTTAATTGAGTGATTGGATAATATATACATATCCAATCAAATTTTAGTCGAGGTGTTCACTTTTTTTTCTAGATAGAAATCTAAAATTGAAGTGTTTACTTAGTTTTTATATATTAAGTATATAATATTTAATCATGGATTAAATAAGTTTGTCATCATTAAAACTATAATATATATTAATAATTAAAATAAAGTATTTGAGTTTCTACAAAAAAAAAAAAAGAAAGAAAAGCTTTAATTGAATTTTACCTACGCAATAATATTAAAATAGAATAATATAGATTCTAAAATAAAAAATATCAGTCCCCGCAAAAAGAAAGAGTTTCGAATAAAATAAAATAATACGTAATAACGAAGATTCTACAAAAAAATAGAGTTTATATAAAAAAAATAATATAATATTAAAGTTTCTACAATAAGAAAATGTGAGAGAAATTCTAATTGAATGAAAAAAAAAACTCGATAAAATAAAGAAGAGAAGATCTAGTTTAGTTGTATATATCCAACATTTTTATTATAATAATCCGTTAGAGAAGATACAAAAAAATAGAAGTTTTAATTGAATGTCATCTAAGCAATTTAACTCTAATTGTTTTACACTCAATTTAGCTCTAATTAAACGCCACATAAGCAATTTTTCTTTAAAATACACGAGAGAGCTCCGTGGGAATTTCGCTATGTATATAATAAAGATTATCCTCCATTACATTTAGTTTTCTTTTCCACTATTTAATTTTTTAAATGTCTTCTCGTACATATATCAAATATATATTAATTAAAGTGAATTATGACGGTGGCATAAGATACATTTTTTTTTTTTTTGGTTACAAAATATAAGAAATGGCATAAGATACATTTATTTAGTAATCACCAAAAATAAAATACACATTAAATTGGAAAGGCAATTTAGTGAATTTTTTATTTTTTTCTAGAAATAACATTATAAATTTACACAAAAAAAATAGAAACGTTATGATTCGAATCTCAATTATAACATTAGTTCTAACAATTTCTTCCAAATGAGATAAAACACGGAAGCTAATCAAATTTTTTCTCCCAAGTTAATTTATATTAATACTCGTTTAATTTTTTTTCAACAGAAACTCCTCATGTATATCCACAAGAAAAACGACTAGTTACAACAAAATAAGTTGAGACACTATTAAAGAAGATTCTGGCTCTGTTTGTCAAAAATAGCGGATGACTGATAAGCTAGTTTATGGCTGATGGCTGATAGCTTATAGCTTATAGCTGATGACTGATAGCTGATAGCTGATAAGCTGATTTAAGTGTTTGGTAAAATTAGCGGTTCAACTGACTGATAAATGTAAAATGATAAAAAGGGGCATATAAAATCTTTTATAAAAAATTATTATTAAATCTATATCTAATTAATATTTAAGACACTTCAAATTTAGTTATTCAAATTTATTAATTTAATATATCTTTTGTATATTATTAATTTTTTTATATATAATTAAATTTTATTCTTTGAAATTTTATTTAAATTTATTTTCATTTATATTATTATACTTTATATAAAAGATTAAACATTACATTTTTTTAGACTTTTATACAAATACATAAAAGATAGATCAAATTTACTTAAAAAAACCATGACAATATAGGTACATGCATATTTTATAGTAATATAAATACATGAAAAATAAATCAAAAGTACTTAAATGAAGGGATTATAATGATAATATAATTATGTACAATGCGTCATAAAATATTGTTACAGTAAATAACATTTTTTTTAATATTTATGTACAAAATCATTTTAAAAGGAGATATAACAACGACAAAAAAAAGTAAGTACAATATAGTAAAAATAATAATGATAGACTAGCGTAAAAAAAATACAAAATTTTCCTATTTTATTTTAAATTGTAATAATATATTTTGAAAGATAAAAATAAATTTAAGATACTTTAATTATTAATGATTAATTATGCATTCTAATGCATTTTTTTTCATCTAGTTTAGTATATTAAAAACTAACGACGTCGTAGAACATAGCGTAAACTATACAAATTAAAATATAGAAAGAGTATTTATTTTATTTCATAAGCATCAGAAGTAAAATGTCAAAAAAAATATTGGAAGCAAAGGAATGATATTTTTTTATTTTATATTATAATAAATTAAAAAGGATAAAAATGGATTTTAAATAAAATTGTAAGGGTAAAAATGGAAGAAAAGATGATAAGCTATAAGCTCATAAGCTAATTGAAATAACTTCTGAAAAATAAGCTATAAATCAGTAAAATAAGCTATAAGTCAGTGTTGAAAAGACTGTTACCAAACAGGACTTATAGCTTATAAGCTATAAGACATAAACTATAAGTCAGTTTTATGGTCTTTCCAAACAGACCTTCTATATATTAGGTCTACCCACAATCAAATGAAGAGGAGTATGAGTACAAAAAAAATTCTCACACATTTCACCTTTTTTATATCGAAGTTACATGGAATAAACAAGCCTATCAAAATTTTCTTTCAAAACCCGACATTATTAGTGGAAAAATATATTATTGGTCTTAAAAAAGTAGTGAAGAAAATCCAAGTTTTATTATGTTCTCATAGCTACCACTTGATTTCTGACTCATTCATGCGTGTCATCATTGTAAAAGAATTATGTCAACATCTTCACACTCTCTTGTTGTCGCGTCCACCAACCCACATACGCCAATTTGGAATTGATTTTCTAATTAGGGGATTGATTTATTAAGACTAAATAATCAAATTTCCTCTTAAAATTGTAAATATTTTCATTTTGTTCTTTGAAATTTTTGAATAGGCAAATACATGTTTAAATTAGATTGAAGTCAAATACTCTAGTCTTTTCATGAGTTTATTCACTTTTATGATTAAGCGTGTCACGATGTTCAATATGTATTGGTGTTTAACACTCATTTGACACTCGTACGACACGTATCAGGAAAGTGTAAAAAAACATTTTTTTTCTTCTGTATTTCGACACTCTTTATCGGTGTCTGACACCTATAAAACATTTGTACAAACATGTTGGGAAAATGACAAAAATAAATTTTTTTATTTACTTCTAATTTTCTAAAGCGAAATTAAAAGTGATAGTTATACCCAAAATATCAGCTAATAATAAGTGATTAAAAGCATTAGGACATACATAAAAAAAAACTACGTGTATGTTTGGTTTCAATTCTGGAATAGCCATATTGATTATGGACGTGTAGAATTGATTATAACTTGTTTGGTTTCTCAAAAATAGAATTGATTCTGTCTCCAGAATTGATTCTACTTGAAGTTAGAAATCGTAGCTTCTGATTATAAAATTGATTTTTACTTGCAAATTTTTCATTAAACTCACTTTTGCAAGAATATATGCAAACATAAATCACTTTAACTTAAAATCAATTTTACAAAATCAATTCTATCAAAATCAATTCTTACCACCGCAGAATCAAATACACATGTACATCTTCTTTAAATAAAACTAGATATTTTTAACTATTGAATTTGTTACCATAAAGCAGCAATGCAGTTAGGACTGTTATTTCAGCCCTATAATTAGGGGTGGACAGTGGACGGGTTTGGGCGGGTTCGAGCAAAAGTTGTCATCCAAATCAAATCGTAGAATAAAAAAATAAGGCCCAATCCGCCCATAAAATATAGATCAGTTTTCACAGGTTCAGGTTGCGGTTTAATCGGGTTATTGAGTGGTTTGATTCGGTTAGAAGTAATAAAAAATTTATAAAAAATCAATATTAAATTCAACTTTTGCAGTTTAGATTTCGAGAATATGTAACAAGAGATGAAATAATCACGAAACAAACACATAATGAAAGTGTTGCAAATCTTAAATAAACATAAAAAGTAAGAAAAAAAAATCTCAAATAAAATAAAAAATATAACATTTGATTTCAACGAAGTTAGACAAAAATGATGAAGAAAGATAAGTTTTATATTTCATTATTGTTTTAGTCTCTATGAATTTGAGGTGAAATGAGAAAGTGTGAAGGCTGAAGACAAGATAGGAGAAGAGCTTAGAGCGTCTCTATCGCAAAAAGAAAGTGTTAAACCCAAAATTTTGATTTATTAATAATGCGGCCGGGTTTCGGGTCCCATCGATCCGATTCTCTCCATCCAGACCTGCCCATATCAACTCTTTTCAAACCAAATTTCTAAATCCGCTAACCCGTGACCCAATTCAAACCGCCTATTTTCTTCAAATTTTTTTTTTCGATTTTTTCGAATGAAATCGGGCTGCCGGTTTTTCTATCCACCCCTACCTGTAATCTATGAAAATTTTGATATCCGTCCTTTTAATTTGCGCCTTTGAACATGTGGAAGTGGTCTAGCGACATTACTGACTATAATCCAAGAAGACATTTACCACAATATATATATATATATCATAAATTGCCAACAAATCATCAATATATGTTTTAATAATATATAGAAAAGTTGATTTATAAAAAAAAATATTTTTTTCCTTCATAAAAATTTATAATCAAGCTTTAAAGAATTTCACCTTTTTGGTGAATAAATTAAATTTAGAAAATTGTAAACATTCTTAAAATAATTAAAAATTATTACTATATTTTTCACATCTAGAAACTAAAAAGGGATTCCTGTGAAATTAGCTTAGTTGGTATCGCATTTTATATGTAGGCTGAGAATCAAACCTCGAATGTTTCACTTACTCAACGTAAAAAAGGTATAATTTCTAGTCACTAGACTATTAAAAAAAAATTAGAAAAGGAAAATTATATTCTAACATTAATTGTTTTGACCAAATATTTTTTTTTTGACCAAATATTAAAACATTAATATTCACCATACCAATTTTTTTGGAGGTTTGGGATATAATTACCGGTCAATTGCAAAAATTCAATTATTTCAAGCAACCCAGTCAAAAAAGATAATATTAATAAATATATTATTTGTCCATAAAAGATATTATATTAGTTTTTCAATAAAATAGGTAATATTGATAAATATATCCACTCCAAGAATCAATTGTTTAAAACTTTGTAGTTGAAGTTATTTGGTCAAAACAAATCTTTTTATTTTGTTAACATTTTCAAGTTATCTTTAATTATATACTAACATTTCCTAAGTTCAATTTGAAATTATTGTACGTGTTTGAGCAAATATCCTGATGAAGCTAGGAAGCATTCTTCTATTTGTGGGAGCTTTGTTTGTTCTCTTCAACCTCACCTACGGATCTAGACCTGGTACACTTAATTTTGTAGAGAAGCAAATCGACAAGTTTTGTTACAAAACTCTACCAAGGTTAGACAGCAATTGTGACCATGCTCTACAAGACTGTGATCAAGAATTCTTGCAACGATTTGGAAAAAACTCCCAGCCTCATGATTGTAAATGTGTAACTGATACTACTAATTTATATCACACATGCTCATGTAACATTGTTTGTTGAACCAACTAATAATTTAATGTAATTAAATAATAAAAAAAATAAGATCTCACATTTTATTCTATGTAGTGTTTTTTTTTTTTTTTTTTTTTTTTTTTTTTTTTTGACAAATATGTATGATGCGTTATGTAATTTTGGTGTTTATTTTGGCTTTTAATTAATTTTCAGTTTTTCACTATTTTTTGTTTTTTTAATCATTTTAACTAACATCTTCGGAACATTATTTAACATTTCTTTTATTTTTTTTTATTTATCAATTCACTCAACTGTTATTCCCGTGAACAATATTTTTATTTTGTTTTGAAAATTTTGTAACCAACCAAATTTTTATTAAATTTCAATATCATAATATATAAGAATATTAAAATGGTTTTTCATAAACTACCCCCCTTATTTTATTTTTTTTAATCTTAATTCAGTGTTGAACATCATAATTTTTATGAAGGATATTAAGCTTTAGCCTAAAGTTCAAAATGATTATTTACCAAATGGTTAAGAGAATAAAATAATGTAATCACTGTCAAATTTTTTGTTAAACCGAGGAGGGGTCAATTTGTATTGCAACATTACCTTCAAAATTCCTCCTATCATAAAAGTTAATTTATTATGAATTATATTTAGTTGGATTGATGGAATATAATGGAATGAAGCGGAGCGGTATAGAGTGGAATGGAATGGAGCGGAATGGAATAAATCTTCAATTTCATTGTTTGGATAATTTATGATGGAACAGAACCAAGTTTCCATTCCATTGTTTGGAAATTGGACGGAGTGGAATGAGTTATAACTTTTTCATTCCATTTTTACCCTTATGTTAAAAACTATTATTATTATTATTATTATTATTATTATTATTATTATTATTATATATATATATATATATATATATATATATATATATATATATATGATTTAAACATATTGTCTTTTATTAAAATAATTCAATTTATAGTTTATTTCAAATAGTTTCTCCTTTTTCTACAATGGAATAAAATCCAAAAAAATAAATAAAAAGACCTTCTGCATATTATTTGTTCCCTCTCAATATTGTGTAGAGTAGAAATAACACTCATGTTGGATGCTATATGTTGTTATCGTAAGGAAAATTGGTATGCCAGTATGATACCCACTTCCAACACTCCATCACAAATGTCATCGCTATGCTATTTTTTTTTATTACAAGAATGCCTTCAGTGCACTGCTAGATCCGTACTGTGATACTAGTTGGTATGAGTCATCATGGTGCTGGCGTGAAGCAATACTTACGCGTTTCAATTTTTAACGATGAGTGAATACTATGTAATAGAAAATGGATATTTTGGTCATTAAAAATTTAATAGGTTGCATTCCATCCTATACACTCCAAGAAGAAGAGAAGAATAAACGAGCTGGAAGATAAAAGAAGAGAAGAATTGAAAACAATTGGATGTAATATAAAATTAATGATAGAATTGTAATTATACAATTTTTATTTTCCATTCCATCACATACACCCCAAATTGGGAGGAATGGAAAATTGGATAAATGAGTGGTATTGGATGGAATGAGTTCCAACACACTCCATTCCATTCCATTCATCTTTTACAAAACCAAACAATAGAATCTCACTTCATCCCACTCCATTCCATTCCATTCCACCACTTACCACCAATTCAAACATAGCCTTAGCCCTTCTAAGAGAGGGTTTTGTATCCACTTCCTATTCATATTTCTTATATATGGGAGCTGCAAAATTCTTCTCATTCATTGCATTAGTAGTTAAAGTATATCAACACTAGTTAGGTGAGGCATTGACCTCTTTATCATTTTCTCCTTCAGCCAAATCTCTACACAATTTCTTAAGGATCTTGACATTTTTCTCCATTGCAAGATTGTAATCTTTATATATCTAATTGGAATAACATGCTACTACCTAAACCCTAATCATATTTGCTATTTTGGAGGGAATTGCTTAGGAAGACTAAATAATATAAAAAAGTTGTTTAAGTTGGATTTGAACTCATGACCTCTTTGTATAGCTTTATCATTTAACCACTAAGCCACTTGAATTCATTTGAAGTATTTTGGTAACACCACCTAATAACTATGACTTTCAATGCATCAAGTATATTTTATTTTTCATCGCACTTTCAATCTTTTTTTAATCCAATTATTGTTGTTTGATATACCTGAACTACATTTTTAAAATATTTGGTTGTGACGGAACGATATTGTATTTCTTTTTTTTTTTTCTTTTGGAATTTTTTTGTGGCATTGCAATTTTTTTATTATATCCTCGATTTTTCTTTTTATACTATAAATTGTTTCATTGCTTATAAAATTCAATCCGTTTTTATTATATGGAACTTTTTAAAATTCTTCATAAAATAACTAATTAATGCTATATTAGCTCCTAAAAATACAATTGTTGATGCAATAGATGATTATGCTTTGGATTTAATTCATGGAGAAGAGAAAACTGTTTTTGAGTTATGATTTTTCGTGTCAATCCAAATCAAATTTTGACACATCAGATGATATTCATACACCTGAATTCTTAAACACCGTCATTGCATATGGAGTTCTGAATCATAAGTTAAGATTAAAAGTTGGAGTACCGATAATGTTGCTCAGAAACATTGAACAATCTTTGGGATTATGTAATGGTACATGGTTGATAGTTACAAAATTGGAGTACCGATATTGTATTTCTTTTTTTTTTTTTTTCTTTTGGAATTTTTTTGTGGCATTGCAATTTTTTTATTATATCCTCGATTTTTCTTTTTATACTATAAATTGTTTCATTGCTTATAAAATTCAATCCGTTTTTATATGAAACTTTTTAAAATTCTTTATAAAATAACTAATTAATGCTATATTAGCTCCTAAAAATACAATTGTTGATGCAATAGATGATTATGCTTTGGATTTAATTCATGGAGAAGAGAAAACTGTTTTTGAGTTATGATTTTTCGTGTCAATCCAAATCAAATTTTGACACACCAGATGATATTCATACACCTGAATTCTTAAACACCATCATTGCATATGGAGTTCCGAATCATAAGTTAAGATTAAAAGTTGGAGTACCGATAATGTTGCTCAGAAACATTGAACAATCTTTGGGATTATGTAATGGTACATGGTTGATAGTTACAAAATTGGGATCATATGTCGTTGAGGTAAAGAAATATCCGACAGCAATATTGGTGAAAAATATATTATTCATAGGTTATCATCGACTCCTTTATATAAAAGAATCCCATTCAAGTTTCAATGTAGATAATTTTCAGTGATTGTTTCCTTTGCTATAACGACCAACAAGAGTCATGGTCAGTCACTTAAACATGTTGGTGTATATATTCCACGATCAATTTTCTCTCATGGTCAACTATATGTTGTAATGTCAAGAGTAACTTTAAGAAAAGACTTAAAAATATTGATAACTGACGAAAAAGAAAAAGATACGGATGAAACTGAAAATGTTGTTTATAAAGAAGTTTTCCGTATTATCTGTATATATCACATATGTATAAATTGTTATGTCACGACCCGTGCGAATGCACGGGCATGGTATCTAGTTTTTTAAGGATGAACAATATATATGTTGAAATCCTAAAGCAGGACTATTGTATTTGTGAGCTACGTACTTCCAATTGAGTCTCAAGCACCAATTCCACATTTTACTCCATTTTAGGCTAATTTTAGAGTGCACTTTTCCTTGCCCATTAGACATTAATATATATATATAAATATATATATATATATATATGGAGAAACTTTGGGAGTATGATGTCTCAGTCCAAAGTAAGGAAGACTTTAGAGCTCAAAGAATACTTATTTTATCTCCCTCCAAAGACATTAGTAGGATTTGAACCCGGGACCTCTCGAATTCAAAACATGTCTTTTTACCACTACACAAAGTCTTTGAAATTAATTAGAAACAAGGAACAACTCACAATGTTTTTATTTTGTTTAAAATGAGGTTAAGGATCGAATCTACAACCTCTAATATACAACTCAAATTCCTCACAACTAGATCAAACCTAGTGACTTAAGTCACAATATTTTAATTATATATAAGAAGTTTCAACATAATATATTGAAAATTTCCAATGAATTAGACTGTCACTATTTTATTCATTTATATTAAGCATAAATAATAATATATTTTGTCTTTTATATTTATTATTAAACTTTATTTGAAATTACTTAATAATATATTTTGTCTTTTATATTTATTATCAAATTTTTATAAACATATAGTACAAAAGAAAACTAAAATTTGATTATATATATATATATATATATATATATATATATATATATATATATATATATATATATAGTACTATTCATCCAATATAATACAAGTTCTATTTGGAAATATTCCCTAATTGTTTGAAGAAATATCATGATGAAGCTAGGAAAGATTCTCCTCCTTGTGGTGGCTTTGTGTGCTCTCTTCAATCTACCCCGTGCATCTGGTATACATAGTACTAATTATTATTATTATTATTAAAAATTAAAAATAACTTGTAATATGTTTTGATGATATATTTTATTATGTGTAGGTCAAATTATAAAATTTTGTCCTCGAGAATTGAAGGGGTTGAGAGGTGATTGTCTCCATGCTCTACGTGACTGTGAGGCTGAATTCAATTCACGATTTAAAGGAGCACAAGCTCGCCGTTGTAGATGTGATACAACTTCTTCTTATACACACTCATGCTCATGTTGTATCGTTTGTGGAAATGGATTGGAAGATAAGAATGTTGGGTTTTTAAACCATGTTGATTTACTTCCTCAATGTTAGTATAATAATTAAGGGTATTTATTATTAATAATAATAATAATATCATTACATCCTATTGGATGATGTGTTATATTTTGGTTCACGTAGTCCGCATTTGTTTTACTTACCATCCATTTATATAATATATAAGATAATTACACGTGAATAAAAGAAAGACGGACAACAAGTTGCGCCGTTAAATCTTTTTGTATGATAAAATTCAATTTTAAAAAAACTACATTTAAAGGCCTAGGCGATACAATATTACTATGCATAATCTTTTGTACTCTTTTTAGAAGATCTACGGCATCTGGTGCTATAAAGCCAAAAATGTCAAATGCAAATGGTATAAAAACGTGTTGATTATCAGGACACACTTTCTCATGTTTTAACATTTTGCTTGAAGCGGTTTTGAGGGCTGTTTGTCCCACAGTAAAATCTCTAACCACTAATCCCACAAATGGGGAAACTACAGTCAAATATATACAAGCATGTTTCTACTTTTCAATCCATTTTGAAACGTGATGTTTGATTGAATATTTAAGTACTCTAAAGTAATTTTGGAAGTAATTTGAATTCGAATTTCTGCTCCTTTGTAAACAAAAAATATAAAATAAAGTAATTTTGAAAGTACGAAAATAGAACTTTTAAAAAATAAATGAAAATAATTAAGTCTTTTGAAATATGAAAATAATCAAGAGTTTGCTTCAACGAAATATGCCAAATATAGTATGCAGAGCAGCTGGATCATACGATCAGTACTGTTACGAATTTCAAATCCAAAACTAGATCTAGGGCGATTTGTTGCTGAGGAGGCTTGGAATCAACTTGGAAAGATCAAATACAAGGTGCGCAAGGCTGATTGAAGGTCTACAACATGTAATGAATGTTAATTTCGTTTGATTTTGCGTTTTTGTTCAAGTTCTCTGTCGCACCTAATTTCGTCAGTTTAACAACGAAAATAGGCTTTTCGTCACGTAGGAAACGAAATTTAGATTAGTTTGCTTCCCACGCCCCCTGTTTGCTATGTATTAGTGTGTTGAATGATTTTTTGTGTTTTGGTAGCATAGTAATTGATTGTTTTGCAATTATCGTTTTTAAGGTGTTGAAATGGAAGAACCGAGTGTTGGTAACGATGTGGATGTCGCACCCGTCGGTTCACAAGCTTTGGTGGTTTACGACGCCGCCATTGCCGAGGCTAACATTGCCGATGGAGCTGGTCCATCCGCTATGCGTGTTAACACCGGCAATTTTTTTTATCACGCCGCAAAGTATAAGGTTCGTGATGAATTAATCCAATGGTGTAAAGATGAGGCGTTAAAAGTCGGGTTTACAATGGTAATTGAAAAATCGGACAGCGGGTCGAATAGAAGGAAGGCTTATTTTATATTGGGATGCGAAAGAGGCGGAAAGTACAAAGAGTCTAAAAGGAAAGGCAAGAGAGATGACACGGCGACTAGAAAGTGTCAGTGTCCGTTCAGGCTGCGAGGTTACTTTTTGGCATCTCAGGAATGGAAGCTAAGTGTTGTGTGTGGTGAGCATAACCACGAGATGGCCAAGAATTTGGAAGGTCATATTCTTGCGGGACGTTTAAAACCCGAGGAAAAGGAGCATGTGAAGGAGCTTACTAGGAATTTGGTGCAGCCAAAGAACATTCTGAACAACTTGAAGGACAGGAATAAGGATAACAAGACCAACATGAAGCAAATTTACAACATCCGGCAAAAATACAAAATTGACCTTAGGGGTCAATTTTATGAACTTCAACAACTTCTGAAGTGTCTTGAAGAGCACAGATACTTCCACAAAGTTAGAACGGTTGGTGAGTCGTCGACCATACAAGATATTTTTTGGGCACATCCTGATAGTGTGAAATTGCTCAACATTTTTCCTACCGTACTGATTATGGATTCTACATACAAGACCAACAAGTATAAAATGCCATTTTTTGAGATAGTCGGTGTGACTTCTACTGAGAAGAATTTCAATGTTGGTTTTGCTTTTCTGACAAATGAAAAAGAAGAGAATTTCATTTGGGCTCTTGAGACTTGTAAGAGTCTTTTCAAGGATAAGGATGTGATGCCGAAGGTTATTGTAACTGACAGAGATAAGTCACTGATGAATGCAGTTGAAACTGTTTTCCCAAATTCAGCTGCAATGGTGTGTCGTTATCATGTCTACAAGAATGTCAGGGCTAAATTCAAGGCACTTTGCCGAGCAAAGGACCAAAAGATGGAGGAGTTGCTGAATACTCTGAAATATCAATGGGAGGCAGTTGTGGACTCTACTTCTGAAGAGGCATTTACAGATGCAGTTATGGAGTTTAGGAGAGTCTTTGCTATATTTCCTAAATTTTTGAAATATTTTCAGGAAACGGTTTTAGATCCGGTGAAGGAAAAACTTGTCAGAGCTTTGACTGATCGCGTCATGCACATTGGAAACACCACATCCAACAGAGTTGAGTCTCAACATGGTGTTTTGAAGCAATATATCCTTGATTGCAAGGGTGATTTTGTGAAGTGTTGGGACGCGATGAATCAAATGTTGTCCAACCAATTTACCGAGATAAAGACATCATTTGGTCAGAGTACTTCACAAGTTGAGCATCATTTCAAAGATCATTTTTTGTACTCCAAGTTGGTGTATAACGTCTCAAGGGATACGTTACACTTTATTCGTGATGAAGAAGAAAGATCAAGAGAATGTGGTAGGAATCGGAAGAAGTGTGGGTGTGTCATAAAGATGACTTACGGATTGCCATGTGCTTGTCTCATTGCTTTGAAATGTGAAAAACAACTACCAATTAGGCTCGACGAGGTCAATGCTCATTGGAAGAGGTTACACTATGAAGAAGAAGAGGGGAAGGTCGCGGATGTTTCTATATTGGAAGAGCATAATGCAATTCAGGTATAATAAACTTAAATTTGTTATCGATTAATTGAATTTAAATTATTCAATTAAAACATATCATTAGATTAGTAGCTTGATGCATTTAATATTTTTTATTTATTTTAGGAACGCTTCAAAGTAGCAGATCATGATATGAAGTTGCAAATCAAAGAAACATTGCGCTTGATCGCATATCCACAAACAACTTCTTTAACTCCTCCGGTTAAGAAATGTGACACAAAGAGTGCAACGAAGCGAAAAAAGGCGTCCGTAAGTGACAAATCTACCACTAGAGAGCCATATATCTTATTGGGAGCATATGAATTCCCAATTTCCCGACTTACAGGCGTCACAGTCAAAACCGTCGAGGCCTCCAAGGAAAAGTGCTCGGATCAGAAGGCTTTCGTCGCCTTCATCATCAATGAAGAGGATTCCGTTTATGCGGAATATGCCACATTTCATGCATCTATATATTGAAGACATTGTTGATGTTAAGTCGGACGGGCATTGTGGATTTCGGGTTATTGCTCAACATCTTGGTAAGGGTGAAGACAGTCAAGGGTTGATACGTTTGGCTATGGTTAGGGAGTTAACCATGTTTAGAAGTGTCTACTTGGGTGTTTATGAATCTGAGGAGCGTCTGCAGTACATACTTGATGGGTTGTACCCTCCGAAGACAATGCCTAAGAGTGGGGTTGCATCGAAAGATAAATGATTTACATTTCCTGATATAGGTCATATCGTTGCAACCGCATACAACCGGGTCGTGGTTGAGTTGACATCCCCCACTATTGGTCACTCTGAGACTTTCTTACCATTGCGTGGTCGTCCACCAAGCGATCCTGCTACACGCATTTTGTGTATGGGTTTAGTGCCAAATCATTTTGTGGAGGTCAAGCTAAAGTCAGGGTGTCCACTACCTCCTACAAACAAGCAATGGAAAAAACATCGTGCCGGAGATGCCGAGGGGTGGGAGGAAAAGTTTATGGATCGGATGGTTGAGTTTGAAGAGTTGCTCCAGTATGAGAAAGCTAGCTTGCCAAAGATGAAGTCAAATGTAGATGAGCCCATCATTATAGGATAGGATGAGTAGTTTCATGCATGCTTTAGTTTTTATTTTTGCTTGTAATGTGTCACACATTTTGTAGATGAGCCCATCATTATAGGATAGAGTATATAAATAGAATGACACTTTTTGTAAGACACATTTTGTGATTGATCACTATATATATATATATATATATATATATATATATATATATATATATATATTATTGATGTTTTGAATGATAAGGATATGGGTCCGTTTGTTTAAGATTTTTTTTCAAAAAAATATATTTTTTTCATAACAAAATCTATTTTTTTATCCTACTTGTGTTTGTTTCAGATTTTTCAAAAATCATTTTGGTAAAAAAATCATTTTTTTCATCAAAATGAGAATCTATTTTCAATAGCATTTATCAAAATCTATTTTTTTATCACTCATCATCCCTCACCATCTTAAAAAAATAGATTTTTATGATTGTAAACAAACGGCTAATAGCTTTAGATTTTCTTCAAAATCTCTTAAAAAAAATCTCTAAATTTTTTTTAAAAAAATCCATTTTTTTTTTAAAGCTGAAACAAACAGGCCCTATATATGTATTATTAAAATCATAACTCTTATGTATTATTATCATAAGTATGGAAAAAATAAGTGAAGCGGAAAAAAAAAAGAGCTGCGGATCGTTATGTGTCGAATCATACTTCAAAAAGTTTTGATTTTGCTATAAGGTTGACTAGGATTCCAGAGTTTCACCTTCATCTGAAAAACAACATTACGACTCTGGAAGGGTTGAAAAATAAGATTGAATTCATGTATGCCTTCATGAACGGGAAGGAAATTCAAATTGATAGAATTCATTATTATGAATCGTACACAGATATTACGGGTCACAGTATTGGATTTGATGATGCTGAGACAAAATATCATTGGAAAGAGTTAATATATGACAACTGTGTTCAAATGATGTTTGACAGTGTTGAAGGTGACCCAGCTTCACATCGTTTGGCCGCTCGTTTATTTTAATTAATTAGTTATTAATATGTAATAGTTATGTAATGAAGAAACATGAATTATTAGTATGTAATGACAACACATCAATTATTATGGTGTAATGCGTTTTAATTAATCAAAGGCCAGGATTGCACCGACAGTTTGAACGGTCATGATTTACTTGTATTGGTCTATAAATAGAGTGGTGTAGTTTGTTTATGTTGTCACACATTACCTAAAAAAGTGGATATCGGTTACAAAGTTAACACACACCTCGCCGCCGTTTACTTCAACAAAGAAGGGTAGCCACAATTGAGTATCGACGTCCGTCAGTCATATGTGACGGTCGTGTCGTTAGATTCACAAATATGGTTCTTGACACGGATGACGATGTCAAAAGCATGTTTGAGATTTTTTCGGAACACAACACAAAGGGTCCGATAGAACTAGATGCAAAGTTGCTCAGATCTGTACCGGAGATTTTATCAAGTTTGCGTCGCCCAAGGACCTATGAAGAAATCGAACCTTTGTGCTACGCACCTGAGGAAGAAGAAGTTGTTAATTTAGCCGATCCGTAATCGTTGGTTTGTTTATGTGTATTTTGCAAATGTACTTTATGATTATGTCCGATGTTATGTTTGTTCGTCTTTCATGTTTGTTATGTTGTTTTAAATTAAAGCAGTCTACGGACTTCATGTATGTTTGTTGTTGTTAGTTTAAAAAAAATGCAAGTTCTGTCAACTAGTTTTTTAAAAACTTCTGCAGAACCTGTTTTCGTTGCCAAACCAACGAAAATCTGGAAAAAATTTCCAGATTTTGTTGCCTATTCAACGAAAACTAGTTTCTCAGACCCAGTTTGCATTGTTTACGCATAATCCAATGGTTTTCAAAACCACGCAAACCTGTCCAGACAAATTCATTTATTTATTTAGTGTTTATGCAAAATTTAATGTCCAATTTCAATGATTCTATCCAAAATCACTAAATCATAATCCCCTAATCCAAAATCCCAAAATCCCCAAATCCCCAAATTAATTTATAGCATGCAATAGAGTTTGTAAACCAACTTTAAATCGTACTTATCATGCTTACACGAATCCTACTCTAAATCGACAACACAAATCGCCTACAAAACCCTTCAAAATCATTTCAATGTATTGAGCTTCCAATACTTTTTTCGTATATGATATAGCATGATTTCATTGTCTATGCAACGAAACCAAGCGCGTTCGTATGACTGACAACGAAATTGTGCTTTTCGTTACTTTAGTGACAATCAAGCTTGTTTCGTTGACTAGACAACGAATTTCAAGTAAATTTGGCCAGGAACGCGCCTTCGTCCTGCAGGCAACAATTTATTTAGATTTCGTTGCCTAGAAAACGAAAATTTTGTTCATGACCTCAGGGGTATTTTGGAATTTTAGGGGGGCTTGGGAAGTAGGGGGGCCTCAATAGCAAATTTCCAATAAATAAGGGGGTAGAAACTTAAAGGAGTTCTTGAAACTGTTAAGCCCAATGCTGCCAAGCGCAATTTGTTAAAAGAAAAAAAACAGTTAAAAGAAGAAGAAAAAGAACACGGGCTGCATACCAAATAGGCCCAGTTTGTCAAAAGAAAAAAAATTAAAACACAAAAGTAGGGAAAAATTAAAAGAAAAAAGGGAAAAATTAAAGGAAGAAAGAAGGGAAAAATTAGAATAATATGATTTTTTTTGTTAAAAAATTGCATTTATTTATCAATAAAATTTAAAACAAACAATTCTTTATAAGTTTAGTTCAGTTGATAAAAAAAATAAAAAAATCAAAATAAATGATTAAAATACTCACGCTTCTTGACGACTATGGGAGCGGTAGTTATTGTTCAATCAAAGCATTAAATAAATAGTAAACCATAGGCTGAAGAATTAAAAGTCAAACAATTAGGACAAATTTCATTAATGTTTAGATTTTACTACAAATAAAAAGTTAGACTAAAATTGTGGGAGTGATGTGGAGATTGCTAATACAAAGGGTTAGAACTTAGCAACAAAAGTCCCGTGAGCTTAGCTTAGTTGGTAGGGTTCGAATTCTGGTACGTCCACTTATTTATTTTTAAGATATGAAATTTTAGCTACTAGGCTACCTAATCAGAAAAAAAAAAAAAAAAACTTAGCAACAACAAAAAAGAGAAAGGGTTAGAACTTATTTTGTATTGAGACTAATTTTATTCTAGTTACATTTGATTTTAGAATTCATTTTATGATTTTTTTTTATTCACCTTAATCATTGTTAAATTGTATTGACCTCACAAGACATTTGTTTTTCATCATCTCATATTCATAGGAAAAACAATCAGTGTGCTGTTGATATTGCTATTTTTGGATTGCATATTCAAGGATCTCAAGGTATGACATCAACCCTAATAGTATAAGTCATGCTTTTACTCGAAATTGATGTGGTTAGCAAGAAATATAGATTTTGTTAATCTCTTTTGGACAATTGCACTCATTTTCTATTCACCTGATTTTTTCTACATGTTTTGTATGTAAGGTTTTTAATGAGCCGGTTGTATTTATTAGCTCCCACATGAGTATTGATCTAGTCCCCTAAAAATTTTGTATTTTTATTCTTCTTTTTAATTTATTTAAAAGTTAGATTATTTGTAGGGTGAATTAAAAAAATGCCAAAATAGATGGAAATTGAAATGCATTACTTTTTTTTCCTAAACTTCCTTTTTTTTTTCCTTTAAAAAAAAAATTACATATAAAAAGTCAAACTTGAGATGTGGCAAAATTATCAAATTCCATTAATGTTTAGATTTTATTACAAATAAAACGTCAAACAAGATGCGGCGGAATTATCAAATTCCAGTAATGTATAGATTTTATTACAAATAAAAAAAGTCAAACTTAAAATCAAATTTCATTAATGTTCAGATTTTATTACATTGTAGTCCATTTTCATTAAAATCACTTGGATGAAAATTTGTCTTCTCATCTTTTCCATCTTGACATGCACAACAACATGTACAACGATGCTTATTATTGGGAAGATCTTGACAAATACATTGTTGAACCATGGCGCTTGCTCCGAATGCAGCATTGAGGTCTTCCCCACAACTGCGAGAATTGCGACAAGTGCCTGGCAAGTCTAAATGACGCGGACATGAGGGTATGTTGTCTTCAACTAGCGATGCATCTACAACATTATAGGCAACAAAAATATGAAAAAGTTAAATCATTTCACAAGTAAATTATAATATATGATAAAATTAAAGCAATTTACAAGTAAAATATGATAAAAATAAATCATCTATCAAATAATTTTACTTTAGAATGTAAGCATACTCTCTATATGATAGGTGATGGGTATACCTGATCCATAGGTTATAACACTGAAAAGAGCAAACAAAGCACCCATCATTATTATACAAATGCTTCCTAGCTTCACCATAATGATTATTTCAGAACACACAATATTCTCCAATGGAACTCTCAAAATATTGAGTTGATGATTTTATGTCAAATAGGAGGACACATATATATACACAAAAGTTACAAAAGGTTGTTCAATATAAGTTATTAATTAGTTACGCCAAAAAATATTGGTCAAAGTTATGTCAATTTAATTTAAGGAAATATATACATATTTGGAAATGGAGATTTTTTACACTAACTTTTCTTTTTAAAATGTTATATAAATATAAATTAAGTTTTTTTTTTTGGACAGATATATACATATTATGAAGAGTAAACTTTTTTATATTTCATCGAATAATTTACAATAAACTCACAATATAAAAAATGTAAAACAAGAGAAAATTATTTGGTGCGGGTATACATACCGGTATAAGTTTGTATTGATGGTGTATTTTTTAATGGAAAATTATCTCATAATATATTGTTGTTATTGTTAATTTACTCTTTTATAATTTGAGGGTATTTATCCTTCAACCAATGAGAACAAACCATTTGTATGTGGTCCCCACAAGTTTGTTACAATTAGTTGTGGGAACCACATACAAAACTATTTATGTGACTTTTAGTAGTATGTAAGGGTAAATAAATATCTTCAAATTATGAAATGATGGAGAAGTAGTCACCTAATTATTATTAGTTAGATTGATTTGCTTTTAGACTTTAGTAGTACACATTCAAAAGCTTTGTAGTATGTAATAATGTTCTTGGTTAAACCTCGTAAACTTATTTACTCCTTCCGTCTCACAATAAATGTCGTTTTAGAGATAAAATTTTGTCTCAAAATGAATATCATTATCATTTTTCAATATAATATTTTTCAATTGCCCCATAATTATTACTCTATGGGTGCTATTCTCAAGGAAACAAACCAATAACATATCAGAATAATTTAATAAATGTATTATTTTCTTTAATAACATGATTATATTATTATGTATACAAAAACCTTAATACAACATTCATTTTGAAATAGAAGAAGTACCAATTTATATGTCATCGGTTAAAGCTTCTATGGAAATTGTCCAAGAATTGATTGGAATTGAGTTGTGTGGTGAGCATGGTGTGGCTAACAGTTGTCAATGATGTAAAAATTGCAGCTATAAGGAAAATAGATCGAAAGCGAAAAGTGGCATTGTCTCAAGATTTTGAATATTTGAGGTTGAATAACAAAGTAGTTCTAGGACCTTATGATGCAAAGTCAACTTCCTTGTACTCGTAATTTTGTTTGAATATGGAGAAGACAATAGAAATCAATGAGAGCAGACGATTTTGTATATTATCTTACATTCTTTTTTACTTCTATCTTTTGACTTTGCAAGACTTAGGTTGTCTAAGAGTAAATGATGACAATGGGTTGGATAGAAAGAGTTCACGGCCAAAAATATGATTGGGTTCAATAAAAAATATTGGTTCATATTGAACTTAGTTTTAAAAAATTGCTATCTAGCCCTACTATATTACTTTCAAGTCTCCCTTCGTGACCAAAATGTCCTTAATAAAGTATTTGTATCCTAAAAATTGAAGGAAACAAATTTCGTCACCTAAGAACTGTAACGCCTCAGACTGCTTTTAGGATGATCGACTGGCCCCAAAAACCAACACGAGTCTTTTCAGCGAACTTTGTCCTCACTTGCACGTTTTGCGGGAAATTTCTCAGAAGGTCACCCATCCAAATACTACTCAAAGTCAAGCACGCTTAACTGTGGAGTTCTTATGGAGTGAGCTACCGAAAAGAAGATCCATCTTGTTGGTATAAGTAGTACCCATCAATCCTTATAAGCATTCCTTCAACCATGCAATCTCAAACCTGCACAACCTTAGGATTCCTCTCATTCCGATGTGATTCGGTTTTGCCTAGAAGCTGTCAGGAGCCGCACATTGTCATGCCTCATGCACCGGCGACCACTCCCCGCCCTCATCAGCCTCGGGTGTTACATGAACCGAAATTATGTTAAAACACAGTAGGCTTGCATTGTCGCGCACATTTATACATATAATACAAAATTTAGCCTCGTAGTTATCGAAATGCCCATTTTTTGAAATTTTGTTACCTATGATACGAAATTGTGGATTTTGTTACCTAGGATACAAAATTATGTTAAAAGATATTAAGACTGCCTTGCCGCGCACATATGGGCACAAAACACACGATTTCGTCCCGTAGTTATCGAAATGTTGATTTTTTTTTTGAAATTTTGTCACCTAGGAGTCAAAATTGTGGATTTTCTCACATAGTTGATAGATTACTAAGTTGGTTAGGAGATTATAAAGTTAATTAAAGAGTTAATTATTTCAAGTAGCTTTATAAATAAGTCTCTTTATTGTACTTTTATTTATTCTTTGTCAATTTATATTCATTCAATATGAATTCTTATGAGTATATTTTTTATAAGTATATTTATGTTATCACTTATCTACATCTCTTATGAATATGATCTTTATCCCTATGATTTCATAATTTCTAACATGGTATCAGAGCGATACCCGAGGGATGAGGATGAAAATTATGCTGCTGACTCTAATTCGACCATTGGTCTAGTGGTATTAGCTTGAGATCTGAGACTGTGCTCCTCTTAAAGTATCAAGTTCGATTCTCACCGGTACCAATTTGGATGGACTAATTTAGCTTTTCAAAAAAAAATGTTGTTTTCCATGTTTTTTGTTGTAATGAAATTTGCATTTGTCCTTGTTGTTGTGAAACAACTCAGTTTGCCAAAGTAAGTGATCACATTCATTTAAACTAAAATGGTCAGATTATATTTAATAAAATTAAGTAAAACAATTTTGGTTTTCCATTTAAATCAAATGATCCCGATCTATTACAGCGGCCTATTGTACCAATGGAAAATCCCATTAAGACATCACCACAAGCAATCACGAACAGGACGCCCAAGAGTTGTGGCAAGAAATAATAGGAAATGCCTTAAAAGTTAAAACCTCAATGGTCTTATAAGCATTAGAATTAGGCATAGTTACCCCAAAAGTCAAGTCTCAGAACAAATGAGATTGATGGTTGAGTTCACACTAATAGTTTGATATCATTTTCACATCTTTAAAAAAAATGGTTATTAACCTATATCATTTTTTTACATATTTTTTTTAAATTTCCCAACGGTTTTTAACCTCTCAATAAAACTGCCGCAATTTTGTAGGGCTCGAATCTAAGATTTTCCGGATCCAATTGACTTATTTATTTACGAATAGACTTATAAACTCTTAAAATTATTAAAGGATATGTTTAGATTTGGTTACATCATGTACTAGATTCACATCTTTTGACTAGATTAATAGTTTAGTGACGTTTTTTGCAAGAAGCTGAAGAATTATCTTTTGAGCTAAGGAAACATTTAGGTCATCTTAATTAAAATCACCTTAATCAAATAACTTTGTGGATGTGATGTGTTTATATGATTTATGATTTCTTAGGTTATTACTATTATGAAACATGGCATCAATGAAAAACTAGAGAGAAAAGTAGAGAAAACTCTTATTAATGGTGATGAGTAAAAATATAATAATGAGAAAAGTTGAATGCAAATGGCTATAGCAAAACCTATTTTTAGGCTTACTAACTATACTAACTAACTACTACTATAACAACTAACTAGTAACTAACCCGTGCCTCCGCACGGGTCGCGCGTTCCGCGCGTTCGATTATTTAGGGGGCAATTTGGTCGGCAATATGGAGATTGTAAAAAGCTTTGAAATGTTATACAATAATGAAGATAGTAAAATTGAATAATGAAAAGAAAAAAAAAACTGATTACAATTATAAGACATGTAAAATTTAAAAAAGAAATAGTAGTACTGATATGAGTACTAAGGGTGTTCATTGACAAAACATAAACATTGAATATAAGCAAACTAAATAAATAACTCAGTAGGATAAGTACATTTGGACAGAATAGTTATAAACGATGATATAATTTTATATTAATGATTGTGTAATTGTTAATCAAAGCTAGTTATAAACGATGATATAATTTGATATTAATGATTTTGTATTTTGTATTTGTTTTTAGGCTGAGAAATTGATCAATTATTGTTTAGTTAGTTTTATTGTCGGTGAAGTAAAATAAAAAAAATAGTCACTTTTTCTACAGGTCATGGATAAGAATTAGAAAGACAAAGTTTCATAGAATATAATGTTCCATAATTAATTGCATAAGAAATAAAGAGATTTGTGCCTAAAATAATAGACATTGATGACAATACATGAAATTTGTAAAAAAAAAACAAAAATAATATAACATAATTAAAAATAACATACATGAAAAAAATTTAGACTGTGATACATAGGAATTTCAATAAGGCAAGAGAATTTTAGAGAATTTTCACAATAAGTATGTTCTCATAGTTGATTCTATAATGAGTTTGGAATTGTAATAGATTGCCTTCCTTAATTTCATTAAATTCACAAAATCTTCTCCAACCTTGTCCAAACTTGACACGTCTGCTACTCTCTTTATTAATAATTAGCTTGATGGTTAAAAGATTGTCCAAAGGTCCACTTAATTTGAAAGTAGAATGCCCTGTTTTAACCAGGAACATGGCAAAATGTAGGGGAAGAATCTTGAAAAAAAAATTAGTTAATATTAGAGAGTTAAAAATTGAAATCGAAGAAATAAATGAATTGAACATAATAAAATACTAACCAGATAAAATGAGATAAGATGATCAGCAGTTATTCTAATGAAAAAGTTTGGATTTGTGTCAATCAAAGAATTCATAGAGTGAAATGATGGAAAAAACGATGAGAGAACATATTTATAGTTCTCGCCGATGAGCATAAAGAATTTGTTCTGGCCAAAATAAAAGAAACAAAGGTTTTGATATGCAGCCCAATTATAAAAAGATCTTAATGTGTCCCAACCGGATGTTAGAAGAGGTTTTGTTGGTGAACCATTGAATTGAATAGTGTGAGGCTTTCCATAAGGATCAAGTATTTCCCATTGAGTTCCTAGTTCTTCAAAATAGGCAGCAACAAAAAATGGATCTATTTCTCCAACATCCTGCATTATAATTATGAATAAGTTTATAGTTTAACAAAAAAAACAAATTAAAAGAATAAAAAATGTAAACCTTTGTTGGCATATGAACGGTTGAAAACCATCCTTTTGGTGGTCCTTGAAAAAGGGTAGTTAAATTTGAAGCCATGTTGTAAGTTTGAGTGAGAGTTGTTTGTTTTATGATATGAAGTAAATAATGTAGACATTAGTAGGATTATATAGACAAAAATATTGGTACAGTTAAAAAATGGTAGAAAATTAAACAAATAAGAAAAATTGATAAACTGTTGTTTAGATATATGTCAAAGACGTGATATATATCTTCCATTGTGTAGGTCCAAAACCAATGGTTACTGACAATAGCAGAAAAAAAGTAAAATGGAGAAAATATAGATAAGTTAAAATTATTGGGAAAGAAAATATTGTCAGTTTCAATTTCAGCAAAATGGAGACTACATGATTTAAAGGTCCGGAAAGCTTCACTTCGGAGTAAGTCTTTTGTAAAAGAATTGTTGAAATTTGGTTAGGAAGAACCTGTATTTAAAAAGGATGAAATTATTATAATGAAATGAAAAAATAAATCATGAAAAGAAATAACAAATGTCAAACTAACCAATTCAGTTGAGTTGTGAGTTGTTTCGTAAATTGGAACTAAGAATGAAGAATTGTTCGTAGTGTTATAGCTTAAGCTGTGCAAGGATGGAAAAAAACATAAAGGTAATTGACCTTTATTAGGTTTCATCAGAAAAGAGTTATTTCCACGGTACAAAAATGTAGTTTCTTTGTTTCCAATCCAATTATAAAATGTTCTTAAGGAGGACCAGCCATTCGTTAGGAGTGGTTGCGTAGCTGACATGTTGAAATCAACATCATGTTGAATCCCAGACTCATCTATGATATGCCATTTATTTCCAAATTCATGAAAAACAATTGCCACAAAAAACCGATCCAATTCTCCTACGTTCTAAAAACATAGAAAAAAATTTGATTAGTAAATGTTAATTAAGAAAAAAAAAACAAATAATAATATTAACCTGATTGTTGACGTGAATTGTTTCAAACATTTTATTGATTGTATCCTGAATTGATACAGTAGAATTTGAAGACATATCTCCAAAAGATTATATATAAAAAAAGATATCAATCTTAAAGAGAACAAACAATAAAATGTTTGTCTTTCGTTGAGTTGAAATTAAAAATAAAGGCAACGAACATTATATATGGGTTCATTTGATCATTCGTACATGATAAATAGTTATAGTGTTAAAAGGTTGATTATTATATGAAAAAATATACAGAAAGTACTTTAAAGATGTGATGTATAAAATAAAATTAAGTGAAATAAGAAATGAAAAATAAAAAAAAATGGTACATAACTCCAAAATCGGTGGTACTATAGTAAACAAAGCTACTGGACTACTTGTCAGGGTTCAATGAATTTATGTTCATATTGATTCACATGCTCAATAAGTCCAAAGAGTGTGCATCCAAAGGAAAGCAAAAGCAAGCGATGGTCAGGGACAACAAATGCTTTTATTGTGGTGTCTTGCAATATGAGTGTGAAGTTTGATTTGATTGGAAGGCACGGGTATAATTCATTGTTTAGTCCAACACGCTTTGAGATTTCAGATTATGTACCTTTGCATTGAGTAATGAGTAATTTGAGATAGTGTACCTATGAATTAATTAAGTTGGGAAAATCAAAGTTAAAAGTTCATAAAATGAATGTATATATACAATTGAAGTAGTAAAGAAATAAATCATTTCATATAATTAAATATATGAAATTTTAATTTATTTCATTGTTTTTACAGGATACATTATTTAATGTTTTGATAAAAAAATTTTAATCAATTTTAATGAATTGTTTGATATAATTATAAATTTGATATTGGAAAATGAAAACCAAGATATGAAATACGGTTAGATACATAAAATATAAATAGTGAGAAAGATACACCAAAGGTAATATAACTGTGTATTAAATAGTTATATAATGACTTATATTATTATGTTAAAAATATTTCAGCAAAATGTACAATAAAGATAAGTTTTGTTGCCAAATTGTTATTGGATGAAAGTTTTGTGAAGGATATAATGAATATATTTGAAATAATAAATGTAAATTGTGTAGTGAAAAAACATATATGCTGAAAACAAATATATAGTTAGTATTTTTAATTGAGAGAAACCAAAATAACATTGATAACACAGACTAATAAGGGAGATGGTTATGAAGATCAATATTCTAAAAAGAGTGGTTATGAAGATAAATTTATTTGATAATGTGTTAGTAAATTATAATTTCGAGTGAACCATGTTGGAACAAAATTATGATTTTGTATCTCCTTAATTGATTTTGATGATAACAATGTATTTAAGGTTAAATTGGAATACTAATAATTTAATTCAGTGTGCAGGATTAAAAGTTAAAATTTGCGTACTAAAGAACCTTAGAATTTCTGAAGGAATTACTTCTAAGCTCACCAGATCTGAAGCAAGTGAAACTCTGAAGTTATTATCTGAACCTTAGAATTTCTGAAGGAATTACTTCTGAGCTCGCCAGATCTGAAGCAAGTAATTCTGAGCCTATCAAAATCTGAAGAACATCTGAGCTAACCAGATCTGAAACAAGTAAATCTGAGCCATTTCAAAATCTGAAGAACATCTGAGCTCACCAGATCTGAAGCAAGTAATTCTGAGCCTATCAAAATCTGAAGAACATCTGAGCTCACCAGATCTGAAACAAGGAATTCTGAGCCTATCAAAATCTGAAGAACATCTGAGCTAACCAGATCTGAAACAAGTAAATCTGAGCCTATCAAAATCTGAAGAATATCTGAGCTCACCAGATCTGAAACAAGTAATTCTGAGCCTATCAAAATCTGAAGGCTCGTCAGATATAAGTGTTAAGCTACATTTGAGAGTAGAATTTTATTGAAGACTGTGCCTGACTAAGTCCAAACGCAGAAACCAAGAATGAAAAGGTTTGACCATGGAAAAGTCCTTTTCAAGTCAGGCTTCAGAAACGATTATTTCCTTATTTGGCTTTCACCAAGGTTCAAATATCAAAAGCCAAAAGGAATCTCTCATTTTGTAGTAAACGTTAAGCTCCTAAGCTACTGCAAATCAGAACAGCTAATAAGCTCACTGATCTATACAAAGGAGCGTCTCAATTCTTCAAACGGCTATAATCTTCAACGTTCATTTTATCATCTATAAAAGGAAGAAGATTTGTGAAGAAATAAAAAATCAAGACTTAAGCTTCTGAACGTGCTGAAACTCTGTCAAATTCTGAAGCTATCAAACACTTAGAAACTTTGTGATAATTTTCTAAGTTAGTCTTGTAACTGCGTTGTATTTTGTAAACACCTCTGATTGTATATCAAGTGTTAATCTCTTATCTTTATTAACATTAAAACCAGTTAGAAGTCTCTTGCTTTGTGCTTGAGCATTGGAAGTCTCTTGCTTTGTGCTTGAGCATTAGAAGTCTCTTGCTTTGTGCTTGAGCATTGGAAGTCTCTTGCTTTGTGCTTGAGCATTGGAAGTCTCTTGCTTTGTGCTTGAGCATTGGAAGTCTCTTGCTTTGTGCTTGAGCATTGGAAGTCTCTTGCTTTGTGCTTGAGCATTGGAAGTCTCTTGCTTTGTGCTTGAGCAGTTAGAAGTCTCTTGCTTTGTGCTTGAGCAGTTTGAAGTCTCTTGCTTAGTGCTTGAGCATTTGTAATCTGAGTGATTATAGTGAAATCTCTTGTGAAGGACAAGAGGACTGGACTACTCCTGTTAGTGGGAGGAACCAGTATAAAAATTCTGAGCATCTCTCTCTAACCCTATCCTCATATATTGTGTGTGTTATACCTTATCCGCTGCAATTTGTTTTAACTTAGAAAAAGTCTCACACAATTCAACCCCCCCCTTCTTGTTTGTTTTTCAACCTTCAAACCATTTTATTTTGGTTAGTAATTTGGCATAGTTGATAAGGTGTTAGTAAATTATAATTTCGAGTGAACCATTTTGAAATGAATTTAATGTGTTTGATATAAATTGAGATTGAGGCAGAAACATGTGTTGACCAAAAGTGTCATATAACAAAAAGTTATACATATAATACGAAAAAGGTTTGAGGTAAACCTTTTTCTACAAAACATAAGTAAAAGGTTATTATATAAAGGTTTAAGAAAAACCTCCATACAATTGTTACATTACAAAATAATTGAAATGAAAATAAAATAAATAAAAAAGAGCAGGAAACAAAAAGAGTAGTGCTGAAGAAGAAACCAATTTGGAAGTCTTTGACCAAGACTGCAGGCATAATAAGAATGAAAGGAACGGTTATATAAAGATAACAAATAAACACAGAATTGACCAAGAGAAAGTAAAGAATTGCATATCTTACTTGTTAAACATTATGGAAAACCTCTTTGAAAACTACATTGGTAGTTGTATTTTCACTTCCAACCTCTTTATCATGAATTAAGATCTTCAAACCATTTTTGGTTTTCACTCTTGACATTGCAACATACAATTGACCATGGCTAAAAACATCTTTTGGAAGATATAATCCAACACTATCAAGGGATTGACCTTGTGATTTGTTTATGGTCATAGCATATGAAACAATGATTGGAAATTGCCTCCGAATGAGTTTGAAAGGCCACGGAGATTCAGACGGAGACAATGACATTCTTGGTATGTAAATGATAGCTCCTAAATTTTTTCCAGATATTATTTTAGCTGCAATAACATGTTCTGCAAGTTGTGTTACAATAAGTCTTGTACCATTGCATAAACCTTCCGATTGATCTAAATTTCGCAAAAGCATAATCGGAGTTCCGATTTTTAACTTAATATTGTGGTTAGGAATACCAGAACATCTCAATGAGGCAAGAAACTCTGTAGTAACTACATCAAACAGATGTGAACCCGACGCCTCTGATTGATCAACTGAATCAGAGCTTAGATACTCAATTTCTTCACCTAAGTAATGTGTAATATTTAGAAATCAATGATATTGTTGTTCAAAGGATTAAGATAAAAATGTGTTTTAATGTAGGATAGACAATGAACAAAAATTAAATCATTGAAGTTGTACCTGGAATTAGGTTTAGAACATAAGTATTAATTTGAGAGACAAGATCTATTGTCGAAGCCAAGATCGCTTTAGATTGCAAATAGTCTGAGTTAAGGAAATTGTCCAATAAATTAGGATAGGTGCTATGGACAATAGCTTCAATTGGATCTTCATAGTTGGTTATTAAGTGTTCCTTTGGAATTTCAATATCAACATAACCATCATTTGGTTCAGATAATTTACCTTCTCCAACCTTTAAAATCCAATCTGCGAAATTAGCAATCTCAATTTTCTGTTGCGGATCAATAGATGTTTGCAGTCGCATGTTTTTTGTAAGTGTGAGAACTTTGCAATGGGTCCAAATCTTTGAAGAATTAATTGTTGCATGCACAATATCTGAACGACTCCCCCTTGGAACAACAGGTAGAATTTGCCGAAAATCACCACCAAACACAATAACTTTTCCACCAAAAGGATCATCCGAATTGCTATATGAGCTCATGATATCTTTCAAAGTGCGATCCAAAGCCTCAAAACAATATTTGTGAGCCATTGGTGCCTCGTCCCAAATAATCAATTTTGTTTGTTTAAGCAAACCAGCAAGCTCATCATTATGTTCAATATTGCATGTTGAGTTGTCAAGTGTTGGAACTGGAAGTTTGAATTTAGAGTGGGCGGTTCGGCCTCCTGGTAGTAACAATGATGCTATTCCACTTGATGCAACAGTCAACACAATTTGACTTTTAGAGCGCAATGAAGATGCAAGAGTTCTCCACATGAAAGTTTTTCCGGTTCCCCCATATCCATGTAAAAAGAACACTCCACCATTTTGCTGATCAACAGCATCCATAATAGTGTTATATATGCCTTTTTGTTCATCTGTAATAGTAAGTGAAATAATCAAGTAAAAAGATGTGAAATGGTTATTGAGAATGTTTGTGATAACTTATATCAGTTGACAATGGTGTCTGTTACATGTATTTTTACAATGATATATTGGCTGCAATGCAATTCAGATTGGAATGGCAAAATAATATTATTGTGCAGGTATAGTAGGTATTGGTTTGTAGTAAATTTATGAGTAGTAATGAATTATAATATAGTAAAATACCTGTTAGGGAAGCAGATAATTGCTCAAATTCTGCCTTTTGTTGACATATATCATAATTGGTTTCTTCATATATAAGTCGATTTCCCAATGTTTCAGTTACGTAGCCTTGTGGAAATGGTAGGGTGGGAAAATCCCTTAAACTCTTACGATTAGCTTGAAGGTGTTTCTCAATGTCAAGTAGTGTCAAATTATCAATTTGGTCCTCTGTAAGCTGCAATTCTGAAAACATAAAAAATACATTAAAAAAAAATAAGATGGTAATAAAAGATAGCCACAATTTTAGAAAGAATAAGGGTAGAATTGTGAAATGAAAAACCTTTGTTGTTAGCAACCCTGCGTTGATAATATAAAATTCCATCTGACAACCAATGTTTTGTTTTGTCCCATACATGCCTTGGACGATCCATAGTAGAAGCAAGAAGCATGCAGACAAACAATTTTCTAAGAAAAACACCGGATCCCCAATCCTTTGATTCTTTGATGGCTGCAATATATTCCTGGTCATCTTGTAAAAACCCCATTGCAAAGCATGCATCTCTGTAACTGAAATATTGGATTCCATTAACCTTCATGATGTCTTCATATGACTTTGGTCCTTTAACAATTGTGAGCATCATTCTGAAATAGTATAATTCACCAGTCGATGGTGGAACCCAAATTAATCTTCCGATAGTATATCCTCTTTTTCTTGGTTTCCATTTACGTTGACGGCGAACATATACAAAATGTCCAATAAATTCACTGTAGGTGAAATTGGATGCTTCGGGGTATGTATTGTTTGCTTCCACCCAAGCTGTAAACATTGACTCTGTTACGCTTGGTTTGAGAAGAATATCTTCAACCCTGTCATCATCATGATAGTAGACAGAATGTTCTCCTAAGAGATGGAAGTATAATCGCTCAACAGCTGGTTTCCTGGCATGTATAGGAAATGAAAAAATTCTCCAACATGCTTCACTTGGAGAGACATATCTACAATCAAGGTATTGTTTGATTTCATCAAGTTCTTCTTTCGATTTCTGAAAAGGATGTTGTGATGAAGTCAATGCTGCAGTGATCCGATCATAACCTTTGTTGATGTATTTGAATAGGTATTTAATCGATGTACACTGATTACACCATTCCATGTTGATGTGGGCTTGATACTTCAAAAGCAATTGTGGATTGTAAGGCACAACATTTTGATTGTCAAGGGTGATGCCATTCTTCACAACTGTTTTATCATTGTTGCGTCTTCTGTAGACTGGAAACCCATCATGATCAACCAATGTCTGCTCTTGGAATTTTTTTGGGAAAAATTTGGAGCACTTTCCTTTTTTCATGCAAGGTGATGAGGTTCGGCTATTTCCACATGGTCCATGTATCATGTGACATTTAACCAAATTGTACAATTCAGGTTGAGTATCTTGGTCAGGTATCTCGGCAGAAATAATTTTGTCAATGTCATTTGGTGTAGGATACTTGCTAGATGGATGTAAGAATAGCAATATATGAGCATGTGGCAACCCTCTCTTTTGAAATTCAATTGTGTACATATCTATTAATGAAAGAATAATAGTAAGAAATCATAATTATAATTTACATAAAATTTGACAAAAAAAAATCTGCATATACAAGATTCAAGAGTCATCAGAAGTTATATTTGTATATATGAATATAAACATATTTAAGTATAGATTGCAGAATTAAGAAAGGGAAAAGTTAGGTAACTCACATGCCACAACTTTGCCTAACATGTGTTTTTTTGTCAAATCCTTCATCAATTCTTCCAACTTTATTTTAAAAACTCTCGCGATGAGATCTGGACGATCATGTGGTTTCAAATGTCTTTCAGCAAGAAGCTTAATAATCTCCGGCCAGTTAGGGTTGCAAGTGAAGGTAATGAATAGATCTGGGAAACCAACGTATGCCGATATTGCCATTCCATCGAAATACAAACCATCCATGTATCTTTTGCCACCGACAAATGATGAAGGTAATACCACTCGCTTACCAGTTTTTGGAGCATTGTCATTATCATCATGTAACTTGCGGTATTTGCCTACTCGGAGCTTTGATTGATTATTTCGAACCCATAGTAATCTCTGTGTTTCCATCATTGTGAAACCATCTACCAAGAATTGTTGGAAAAGTCTTCTAGAATATATCAAAGTTCGAGCCTCGGCTTTTCTTGATTGAATTCTAAAAGATAACCATTCCATAATAGTTAGACGGTTTCTTTTGGTTATTGGCACTCCTTCAGCTTCACGATGTAAGGTTCCACGCCTATAACCATCTTCACCATAAGGGAATAGTAAAGGGTATTGGTAGGCAAGATAGGCGGGATGGAATTCATTGATTCGTTTTAATCTTCCTGTTTGGTATTCTAAGATGATATCTCTTTCATCGGCTGAATCTACATCACCAACAATAAGGGCTGCAACTTCTGAGACAGTTGGTTTATTGTAAATTCTACCATCAGTTGACCTCTCATGAATAAGTTTAAGTCTCACATCACTGACACTGCCTTGTTTGATTCGATCTCTTGCCATTCGAAATCCTTTGGCATGAACATTGTGTTGGTCAAGCATCATAGACAGTTTTTGTATGGTTTGTGGAGTGATATCTTTGTTGTTCCTATAAAAGAATAAAACAGTAACCATGAAAACTGAAATTGTTATTCCTATATGTAGCACTTTAGTTTAAAGTGGACAATGATATACCTGAAACCTTTGATTCGGTTATCAATTTCATTATCTGTGTCATAGATGTAGAGCTGTCCAAATTTAGGTCCTTGTCCGGGGATAGGTAACAAACTTCCAATACGATGGCAAGTTTGACCTTGAATTCTTAACATCGGAGGTCCTCTTCCATCATCATAATTATTATCAACCTTCATCCCAGGTGAAGTGAAAGCAAACATAGAATTGTAAGATCTTATGTTTTGCTGAAACTTTTTATTTTCTGATGAAATATGATCAAAAAGTAGTTCATGTAAAACTTGAGGTGGTTGTTGAAGCAATGGCAGTTGAATTTTTCCAGCACCACAACACATTTGGAAAATTGGTGATGTTGTATGCTTAGTTTTACCTTTTCTTTCTTGATACCACATTTGTGCACCACATGAAATGCATTCAATCAGAGGTTGACCAATATCATAATATCCTAAGTAATAAAACAACGTGTTTGTCATATTGGAATATGTTTAAAGGTGAAATTGCAATGAATATTGAATAAACAGCAGAAGGCTCAATGAAGATAGGACTAAATAATTGAGCACAACATAAAACATTGATGTTCAGAACGACAAACAAAACCTATAATAATGTAGATATAAGAAATTAATTGTTATGAAATAAGGCATTTAAAAAGAGTGGTTTTAAAATTACCTTGCATTGGAACAGTGTTTGAATTGAAAATGGGAATGTCATCATCATCTGAACTTGAATCTGAGTAAGCTTCTTCAAATCCATCTTTGTCACTTTCATCAGAATCATCATCCGAGTTTTCAGGAAATTCATTAGTAATGTCATTTGATTGTTGTTTTTTCCTCTTAAGAGATTTAGCTGCTATAGGTGAAGAGACTAAATTTTCAGTTGGCAAAGTATTGGTTGAATTTGTTACTAAATCAGCAAAGTTAAAAACCCTGATCAGTTGATTTGATGATGATGGCTGATTTGATTGTACAGATGAAAAATGAGTTTCCAAATTAGACTTCAAATAGTCTATGTTGAGCAAACGCCTTGGCTTCTGTACAATGTCTTTTAGTATGGAGGGTTCTGTTCCTATATGGCTTGTGTTATCTCTCTTGGTCCATTGATTCAACTGAGATGTAGATATGTTTGTTACATTTGACAATGGTATTCTGCTGGAATTTGCAGAAATAGGGGTTGTAACATCACAATTACTTGTAGTTTGTGTCAAATGTTTTCTTCTCTGTGTTGGATGAACATGTTTTGGTTTACCAATTGGTGGTGTTTGATTCATTGTAACCAGGTAATAAGTATAATTAGATGTTCAGGTCATAGTACCTAATAAAACTGATGGTGGGTTCTGTTGGGTGAAGAAGAAGCGAAGATGATGAGGGAGTTTTAAATTTTATAAATTGGATGTGGTGGAGGGAAATACAAAATGGCAAATTGTAATTTAATTATTAATAAATTTTCAATATTCAAATATTTGTAATTTTATTATGCAGGAGTATATAAGATGTTTTATAGTTTTTGATTTTGGATGTAGATAAAAGAAAATAAATTGTACTATAGTTTCATAGTTAAATCATTTTCTATATGGTCAATCGCATAATTTTAGGACAAAGGACACTGTGTATTAGTATTAGTATGATGATTAAAAAAGGTGTGATGTTGACAAAGTGTTACCATGTCATGTCTACAAACTACAAAGGAAATAGGGTGAACCAAGAACCAATATTATACAATACATATTTACAGGCTGTAAGTGTAGGAAAGGGTAGGAAAGGGGAGTAGGATTGAAGTGATGATAGTCAGAAGCACGTGAATAAATTATAGGGAAGGCACCAGAAATTGTATTAGGTTATAAAGCAAAAATATAAAAGATGACAATAATATAAAGCTTAGTTTAAATAGAATAAAGATTACATAGGTAAGAACAGCTGACATTACATAGAGATAAAGATTTAAAATTAAGTAGTAGAACAAATAAAGATGAAAAGATCAATTGTTATTAAGAACTACAACATGTAAAACTCTGAAGTTATTATCTGAACGTTAGAATTTCTGAAGGAATTACTTCTGAGCTCGCCAGATCTGAAGCAAGTAATTCTGAGCCTGTGAAACTCTGAAGTTATTATCTGAACCTTAGAATTTCTGAAGGAATTACTTCTGAGCTCACCAGATCTGAAGCAAGTGAAACTCTGAAGTTATTATCTGAACCTTAGAATTTATGAAGGAATTACTTCTGAGCTCACCGGATCTGAAGCAAGTAATTCTGAGCCTATCAAAATCTGAAGAATATCTGAGCTCACCAGATCTGAAACAAGTAATTCTGAGCCTATCAATGTCTTTTAGTACAATGTCTTTTAGTATGGAGGGTTCTGTTCCTATATGGCTTGTGTTATCTCTCTTGGTCCATTGATTCAACTGAGATGTAGATATGTTTGTTACATTTGACAATGGTATTCTGCTGGAATTTGCAGAAATAGGGGTTGTAACATCACAATTACTTGTAGTTTGTGTCAAATGTTTTCTTCTCTGTGTTGGATGAACATGTTTTGGTTTACCAATTGGTGGTGTTTGATTCATTGTAACCAGGTAATAAGTATAATTAGATGTTCAGGTCATAGTACCTAATAAAACTGATGGTGGGTTCTGTTGGGTGAAGAAGAAGCGAAGATGATGAGGGAGTTTTAAATTTTATAAATTGGATGTGGTGGAGGGAAATACAAAATGGCAAATTGTAATTTAATTATTAATAAATTTTCAATATTCAAATATTTGTAATTTTATTATGCAGGAGTATATAAGATGTTTTATAGTTTTTGATTTTGGATGTAGATAAAAGAAAATAAATTGTACTATAGTTTCATAGTTAAATCATTTTCTATATGGTCAATCGCATAATTTTAGGACAAAGGACACTGTGTATTAGTATTAGTATGATGATTAAAAAAGGTGTGATGTTGACAAAGTGTTACCATGTCATGTCTACAAACTACAAAGGAAATAGGGTGAACCAAGAACCAATATTATACAATACATATTTACAGGCTGTAAGTGTAGGAAAGGGTAGGAAAGGGGAGTAGGATTGAAGTGATGATAGTCAGAAGCACGTGAATAAATTATAGGGAAGGCACCAGAAATTGTATTAGGTTATAAAGCAAAAATATAAAAGATGACAATAATATAAAGCTTAGTTTAAATAGAATAAAGATTACATAGGTAAGAACAGCTGACATTACATAGAGATAAAGATTTAAAATTAAGTAGTAGAACAAATAAAGATGAAAAGATCAATTGTTATTAAGAACTACAACATGTAAAACTCTGAAGTTATTATCTGAACGTTAGAATTTCTGAAGGAATTACTTCTGAGCTCGCCAGATCTGAAGCAAGTAATTCTGAGCCTGTGAAACTCTGAAGTTATTATCTGAACCTTAGAATTTCTGAAGGAATTACTTCTGAGCTCACCAGATCTGAAGCAAGTGAAACTCTGAAGTTATTATCTGAACCTTAGAATTTATGAAGGAATTACTTCTGAGCTCACCGGATCTGAAGCAAGTAATTCTGAGCCTATCAAAATCTGAAGAATATCTGAGCTCACCAGATCTGAAACAAGTAATTCTGAGCCTATCAATGTCTTTTAGTACAATGTCTTTTAGTATGGAGGGTTCTGTTCCTATATGGCTTGTGTTATCTCTCTTGGTCCATTGATTCAACTGAGATGTAGATATGTTTGTTACATTTGACAATGGTATTCTGCTGGAATTTGCAGAAATAGGGGTTGTAACATCACAATTACTTGTAGTTTGTGTCAAATGTTTTCTTCTCTGTGTTGGATGAACATGTTTTGGTTTACCAATTGGTGGTGTTTGATTCATTGTAACCAGGTAATAAGTATAATTAGATGTTCAGGTCATAGTACCTAATAAAACTGATGGTGGGTTCTGTTGGGTGAAGAAGAAGCGAAGATGATGAGGGAGTTTTAAATTTTATAAATTGGATGTGGTGGAGGGAAATACAAAATGGCAAATTGTAATTTAATTATTAATAAATTTTCAATATTCAAATATTTGTAATTTTATTATGCAGGAGTATATAAGATGTTTTATAGTTTTTGATTTTGGATGTAGATAAAAGAAAATAAATTGTACTATAGTTTCATAGTTAAATCATTTTCTATATGGTCAATCGCATAATTTTAGGACAAAGGACACTGTGTATTAGTATTAGTATGATGATTAAAAAAGGTGTGATGTTGACAAAGTGTTACCATGTCATGTCTACAAACTACAAAGGAAATAGGGTGAACCAAGAACCAATATTATACAATACATATTTACAGGCTGTAAGTGTAGGAAAGGGTAGGAAAGGGGAGTAGGATTGAAGTGATGATAGTCAGAAGCACGTGAATAAATTATAGGGAAGGCACCAGAAATTGTATTAGGTTATAAAGCAAAAATATAAAAGATGACAATAATATAAAGCTTAGTTTAAATAGAATAAAGATTACATAGGTAAGAACAGCTGACATTACATAGAGATAAAGATTTAAAATTAAGTAGTAGAACAAATAAAGATGAAAAGATCAATTGTTATTAAGAACTACAACATGTAAAATGTATGGACGAAGAGGGTTGGATAATTTGAAGCGAAGAACATCGCCAACTTGAAACGCATTTTGTTTACTGAAGGATCTCCAGTGAAATCCGAACTTTGCTTTCATTCTACCAAGAACACTGCTGAATATAATAGAGCATGGAATAACTTTGTAATTTTTGGAGCTGCACAAATAAACAGTATTCGGTCCGTTGTTCATGATAAAATTAGACAATTTGATGGGTAAAACCTGAAAATAGGTGAAATGAAATATAGTGAATTTAGTTGTTACCAAGTTAAGTATAAACCAATTAAGGTAATTAAGTAGGCTTTAGGCAACAAACCAATTCAGAGGACTCAATGTCATATGGACTGAGCTTTTTATCACAGAAGAAAGTGAGAAATTTGTGGGTCGAGCGAGAATGATATATGGGATAGTTGGCTGTGTCGGAAAGTTCGCGATGAATTAGGATAAGAAATTTGTTCTCTCCAAAGTAAGATAATTGAATTTCAGAAACGCGGTTGATACCAAATTTTTCCTTCATAAGTGTCCATCCATCAGTTATAACAGGTTTAACAATAGACTTAATGAATCTTACACTGCAAACATTGTGATTAACATCAATAAACAGCCAATCTTCACCCAATTCATCATAAAATCTATGAACAAACTCCGGATTAACTTCTCCATATGGCTGTTTGGGCGAAAGAAAAACGGGTTAAACAAATACAAAAGAAAAACGAAAAAAGCCAAGACATTTGAAACTGAGAAGCTTGAAAGCGATCTATATTTGAAACACAAAATTTCGAAAATAGTGTTGTTAGATATTAAAACAAACCTGGTTGGGAAGAAAAACAGTAAAAAACCACCCCTTTTGATGAAGACCTCTTAACAATTCATCATCCATGATTTCTTGACTATTCTCAAAAGGGAGTGTGTATGTGTGGTTTGTGTTTGAGTAATGACCAAAGTGGTGGTATATGTATTGTTTGATATAGAAAGAGATAGAATAAAGTTGGGTGAAGTAAATACGACAGGTAAAAGATTCGTTGAATGGTGTCATCATGTGATATTGAATAAATGACAAGTCATGTAGAAAGAATAAAATTGGAAACAAAATAATATGTAGATATAAATAAAAAAAAAACGAAAAAAAATACACAGCCAAAGTGGTAGTTCAAAAGAGTAGTGACATTAATAAATGTTCAACTGTAACAGCAGTATGGTTATAAAGCAGCAAATTAGGCAAAGTTAAGGAAGTGTTATTACAAAACAGTAGCCATTGATTGAAACTGGAATAGGTAATTAGAAGATATATGGATCAATGCATTGCAACCTTGCACATATTGAAAAAGTTTTGCAGCAGTCATGGTAACATTTTGAAGTGCATCAAAAAGATTAATAAATTGCAATGCATTTTCCTGGTAGATAGCTAATTAACTTTTTCCTTCTTAATACGTTTCTTCAGTTTAGTACTTGAAAGCTGTGCAGCAATTGTTTCTTCTTTTGGTTCTGGATCAGGAAGTGTTGGGGATCTTTTGGTAGGAGTTAAATTTGGAACAGAGTCAGGGTCATTCTCAGAAGAAGCGGACACATCATCCTGTAATAAGAGAATACATATGAGTGTACAAAATTGCAATTGGAATAATAGTCTGTTAAAGATAACAACAACATAGTACAAAGGTTTATTTGGTCACAAATATTAGATTCAAGAGTGGAAAGCTGTTAAAATTACATTAATTTCAGATGCACTTGAAATGAGATTATCAACAACGGGAAGACTTTCGATTTCATCCAGTGTTTCTTCAGTTTCAGCAATTGTCAATGAAGCATTAGTAGCAGGGTTGACCTACATTAAATTGCAAGATGATGTAATTGGGCTAAATGGTGATATTAAACTGATAGTATTGACAACTGTAACAATAACTATAAGTCTACCTTAATGTATCCCAATTCAGCTTCAAGAATGTTAACCATTTGTTTGCTATCCAAGCAAGCTAATACAGAACATTGTTTCCATTCTGATTGCCAATTGACACGGAAAGCAAATTTTCTCCCAGTCATTTCATCAAGTGCAGTTGGGTATTCAGAGAAATCAGTTACCCCATCCTGGTAAAAAAAATGATAAATGGATAAGGAAAAGAAACTGCAGTTGAATAGGGCAAATGGAGTTTCAATACAAGTATATATGGTAGACCTCTATCATTTTTTGCTGAAGTTGGGTTGATGTTAGACCTATGAGATCAATACAAGTATTGTCCCAAAAGACAAATTTTGCGGAATCATCACCATCACAGACTTCGATATCAAGCTTATACCTGACATTGAAATGGGGAAGAATTAGTTAAGGCAAAAGAAAGTTCAGAATAAACCAAAAAAAGAAAGATTGTGATCATAACCTTGTGACTGGTACATCAGTATAATGTCCATCTCGACACTTAAATGGTGCAGCTGATCCAGAGCATTGTTTAATACAATCTTTGCAACCAGGAAAAGACCAGCCAGTAGGGGAAACTTTAACATGTGATGTAGTGCCAACAGTGCAACAAATTTTGTCCTGTAATTAAGATGAAAAATGTTATTTAGTTGAAACAGTTTAGAGTATGAAACTTGTATAGCAGATAGTGGATAAAACAATGATACCTTAGGCAGTTTGACTATATCTTTTAATTTCATCACAGGATGGCCCATAATAAACTTATCTTCTGGAGTTTTGTATGAACCAGAAGCTGATGATTGAGAAAACTTAAGAGATGATGGTGGAATCATGTTGGTTGGTGTTGCATAGGTATTGTCATCAGGCAATCTATAAGTTAAGAAAATAAAATGAAACATAATTTTGCAAAGTAATTGGTAATTGCTAATATATATGATATCAGCAAAAATGTAAAAGTCAAATATCCATTACTTTTGTTTGAAGTCATTGATAGCAGGTATATCTTGATTAATGAGCAAGAAAGTTCCAGTCCAAGTATTAGTAATTTGCAAGGGATAATTATCTATAAATAAATAAAGAGAAAGGTGTTAAAAAAATAATAATATCAAACTATATATGCTTAAGGAGTAAAAAATGGGGATTTAGAAGTGTAACCAGCAGCATGCTTGATGCGAGCATGCTTTATAATGACAACAATAGGGCCAGAGTCATTCTTAGTGTTCAAGTAATCAACAAACTGGGTAGCCAAGGTGTCCCATAGACAACAATCAAGAACATTTGCACTATAAAATGAACATTGTAGCAGACTATAGTTAGAACAATCGAATTTAAAAAGTAGTAAAAAAATGAAAAGTTTATACTTACCTCAAGTCTTTAATGGTGAAGGGAAATTTTAGTTTACCACCCATAGTAGTTTGTGCACTTCCAAGCTCGTGTACAGCACCTATTATATCTGAAGAAAAAAAACATGTAAATTATGGTAGATTGAAAAAACCAGTGCTAAAAATCTGTTTACAGAAAAGTATAGATATTGTATAACATACCAACCAAAAGGTCTTCACGAAACTTAAGAGCTATGATATCATCAAATGGTTTAAATTTGAAACCACAGACAGGCATGTTAGGGATGGCAGCATTTGGATAAACCTTTGTTCCGGATACAAACATCAGCTTGTAGACATGTTCTGTCCACTTAAACTTGGCATCATATTTAAGAACCCTAAAATTTTGCAGAGTTTGGGTTTGAAGTTTTTTAAGTTCTTTGATATCACCTTCCCTTTTCTTGACTTCATCAGGAGAAATAGTAACATGTATAGTGTCTCCCTATTATAAAGAACCAGCATGGAGTAAAGTGAATTTTTATAGAAATATTAAGTTATGTAAAGAACCATGATGGGCTAAAGTGTTTTCATAAAATAAAAACAAACTATAGTGAAGAAGAAAGTGTTAGATTGTTGAATGTAAAAAAAAATGTGAACATTTAAAACTAAAAAGTTAACAACATACGAACCTTAACATCTCGAATAATGAAGTCAACTTGATCATCCTTGCCTCGTTTGACAGTCCACAAACTCTCAACTTTGACAGCCAGTTTCCAAATCTCTTTCTTGTCGTGAATGTCTTTGATGGAGTCAAAGGCACGCGCCATTTCTGCAAAATCTGTAAACAATAGATAGATTGTAATGATAAAGTGAAGAATCGTAAAAGATGGAGATGGAATTGATGAAAGAAAAACGAAATGATTTACCAGTTTGTTGGTGGAAGAAGATTTGAGGTTCTGGTGAAATGAAAGAAAAAAGTTTGTTGGGAGAAAGAAGTGAATGAAATGAGTTGGTGGTATGGACAATAGGGATGCAGATTTCAATGGGTCAATGGCTCAATGTCACAAATGGAAATGACAGGTTGAATAAAATATAATGAAAAGTAGATTTTTGATTTAACTTTTCTATCACAGACTGTGAAGGAAAGATATAGTAGGTTCGAAAATCTTGTAGAAGTACAAAATAAGCTGCATTTTGCAGAGTATTTGCAGAATGACAATAAGTGTTATGGTAGTTTCTAGGCAGAAATTCAAATTGTTATGAAATAACAAATTTGTCCTCAATTTTTTCTTGTTGAAAGTTAAAAATTTGTGGTGGGCAGTTTAGACATTTCACCGGCCATTTCCTTTCTTAAGTTGTATAGTAGACTATATCTCAATAATTACTTTGGAGTTATAGCCACTATTGAAGCTGTGGATTTCATCTTGAAAACGAGATTTGAACTTTGTGTTCATTAATCTATAGTATATAATTTCTCAAGCTTTGCTACCATGGTTATGTTTGCTACAAGTACGAAGCTAAATTCCTTAAATCAGCTCAGTAGATGAATTTATTTAGATATACTTAAACCATGTAATTGTTAAAGATCATGTAGTTGTGCTTAATATTTTTCATATATATGAAAGAAAGTAAAAAGGAAATAAAAAAAATTAAGGTGTTAGGGTGTTTTTGTGTGTTTCATTTGGCTTGCTTTGGCTTGGTTGTCTTTTGTTTATTTACCATTTTTTTTCTTTTTAAAATGACTTATAATAGATACTATTGTTTGTTCTAGATATACCTTGAACTCTAAGTAATCTTAAATAAATTGTTTGTCTGTTTCAAAAAATAAAAAGCAAATCTTTGTTATATCGTAAAAAAGAAAAGCAACAATCAAATACCATTAATTAGGTCATTGTGTTACGTCGTTATTAACTAAAAAGTATCAATTTAATTGTGTAACGTCCCAAAATACAACCTCATTTGATATGTATTCCTTATAACTCCAGAACGCCATTGTCAATTTGCAAGATATTAATCGTCGTAAAATGTAGAGTGAGAACATAGGTAAGAAAATAAAGTGAGAGAATGGATAAAAAAATTAATATACTAGATTCAAAATTTGAATTAAATAAATCAATTTTATTGATCCACTTTTGATTAAAAACAACAAACATGAAGAGAGTATCTACATTATATACACTAGATTTGCTAATAACGTAGTGATTAATATTGCTCACTTTAATTCTAAAGTAAATCAATTGATCAGTACTTTAGAATAATCGGATTCTATTGATGTAGGGATATATCTACCCAAGGTTGGAGTATTATTCGGATCACGAGCTTCGTTTAAGTTTAAACGCACAATGATTAATTTTGTTGATAAATAAAATGAAGGCTTAAATATCATTTTAGTTCTTGTAAATTCTTAATTTTTTTGTTTTAGTCCCTGTATCTTTTTTTGTTGCAAATTAGTCCCTGTATATTTAAATATTTTTGTTTTAGTCCCTTAAAATAAAAATCCGTAGGAAAATCCGCAGGAAACCAACAAATTTTCCTGCAGATTTTCCTGCGGATTTTAGTTTTAGAGACTAAAATCAAAATGATTTGTACATACAGGAACTAATTTGCAACAAAAAAAGATACAGGGACTAAAAGCAAAAATACGTGAACTTACAAGGACTAAAATGATGTTTAAGTCTAAAATGAACTACATTACAAATTAATTAAATGCAAAATAATATTCATAATTTCTTTACTCTCTTTATGTTTATGGAGAAGATTTAACAATTCACATGATTCCCCTGTTCTAACAATATAATCATGACACTATTATGATTTTTTCCTCTAGGATAAAATCTTGTAGAGATGAAAGACAAAATATCATAAAAAAAATTATATTAGGAGAAAAAAAAATCAAAATTGCATACTTTGAATCATAATATCACCATTTCAAACTAACTAATTAGCCTCAAGCGATAAATGAACTCATTTAAGAAAAAAATCGTGCTTATAAAAAAATAGAACAAATCATTTGAAAGAAAATCTGAATTAGAATTTTAATTAAAATACTTTGAATCGACTATCGATTTGTCAGTTGGACTTTAAATTATGAATTCTCATTATTCTTGAGAATCATATGGTTAAGACCAAATTAATATCACCATTTCATTCTCTTTAATTTACATTTAGAATAGTTGATGCCTAGAATATAAGTATTAATTAACTACAAAAAAAGGTATTTAGATAACAAGAAAAGATTAATGAGAAAAACTTCTAAAGGGGCTTATTGCTCAATATGGCTTATGGATGAAATTGGCTTAGCCAAATAAGTAGGATTACTCTCTCCAGCCATAATCACAACAATCTTTGGCTCTAAACTAACCTGATCCATATCCACCACATGCATGTTGGATGATTTTTCTTCATCATCAGGTGAGGTTGAAGATGAATATTGTTTAAATGTACAAGCTATGATGAGTAATGCTATAGCTATGACTCCAAGAATGAAAGCTAAGCCACCAAAGAGGTAAGGAATTGGAGAACTCAAGTCTCTTAAACTAGCTGCTTCTGATGATGTTGCATTCATGGTTGAATGGTTTCTTGCTAAAGTGCTATAAGGACCCATTTCTAATTTCACAATATTTTTTTGTGTTTTTTTTGTACTTTGTTTCTTTTTTTGGACAAGTTGATTTGGGTAAATGTTAGATTTAATTGAATTTATAGTACACAAGTACAACTGTACAAGTTCTATAGTAATTGATAGGATTAGGAGGATTAGTGAAGTAAATTACTGAAATGCCCACGTATATATTATTTGTCAATGATTTTTTATTTGGCTAGTGTTATTCTTTTCTTTAAAGTTGTCCTAAGATTAAAAGTTGAAATTTAAAAACTATTAAATTATTGTTGATTGTTTCTTTGTTTTTGAGCTCATTTCCTGGTATGTTTCTGTTGGATGTTTCTTGGATATCTTTAGGCATTTTCAATTCCACTTTCATATCCAAAGTGGGAAAAAATTTCCTTACAAAATTGAATATATCTTCAGAAAACATGATTTAAATTTTCCAATATCGAAATAATTGAAAAAAGATTTTTGGACGTTTAATCACGGTTAAACCATGACTAAAAAGTAAAATTTTTTAATCCAACACTAAAAGATTAACAAACCGGAATAATTTAAAAATGGTTATCAATAATATTAGTCTTGGTTACAACCGTGGCTAAACTTAAATCAATTGTTCCGAAATATATTCAATTTCAAAAAAAAAAAAAAAAAATTATACCAAAATTATTTTGTGGGAGTGTAGTGAAATGAAAAAAAGGGTATAATTGAAAATAAAATTTGTTCATAAGTACAAATATAGATATGAGAGAAATTCTTCGCAAAGAAGGCATCTAGGCGCTTTTCTGATTAACAATTATATATATAGGAAAATGTAATCTCAAAATCTTAGAGCTATTATTTTTATAAGTACAAATTAATTAATTTGTATAGAGAGTCTATTTTTTTATATTTAAAATTTAAAATGAGATGTTTTGTAATTACAACTTAGATGATGGAAAATTAGAGATATTTAACTCATAGTCTTTTGTAAAAAAACAACTCATAGTCTTGAACTAGCTAGTTTGAATTATGCCAACCGAAAAACACAAACTAATGAGTTAAGTTTTTGATCAATAATATGAGTTAAGTACTTAAGTCACGTTGGTTTAAGAAAAAAAATATGAACCACAAATATGATATATAGTAGCTTAACTTGTTTTAAAAAAAAAAGTAGCTTAACTTTTTCTTCTAATCTGTTTTCTTTTTTATTTTCTTGGCGTAAGAATATATATTTTCTCGATCTGCTTTTATGTTATATGGATAAGATTGCGTAGGTTATTTTTTTATAATATATATGATTCATGTTATAACAATGAAGCAACTAACAAGAAAACAAGGGGAAAATTGTGCACTATGGAAGACTTTAGTCTTTACATATTCAACCATAGACCCCACAAAACGTGTTTATGCAACTCTAGTATGAGTGAGTATCATCCTAATTCTTCTTTATCCCACATTTTTTTTGGCAGATGCATTTCTTTAGCATTATTTTCAGAAATATATGTTTCAATTCTTTCTTATTTCTTCTATAAAAGTTGCTAAAAATAGTCATAAATAACTCTTCTAATTAATAAGAAGCTAACTCGTATCTGACAAAGACGTAAGTTTAACTTTCATACACGCCAACACAAGAATTTCGTTGTTGGATAATTGTAAATACAAAGGTGTTTTTATTTTCATAATAGATAAACTTAAATTGAAGTGATTTTTAAGATTCATAGGATACAAAAATGGAAAAGAAAGAAGGGCAGCTTATATGGTTAACCAATTCTTTCGGTCACCTCACCATGATAGTGAGGTCATAAATTAATGGTAAATAATGTACATGTAGTTCAAATATCAAAGGGTTGAGATGTAAGATTGAATGAGATAAAAAACTGTGAGGGGAAATTTAAAGAAATAAATTTATATAATTACAAATTAGATGTTATGTAAAAATTAAATATGATAAAGAATTTTAATTCAACCATATCTTTGGAGGAGTTGATTTACCTTTTTTCTTTTATCATAGTTATGAAGTTTTTACTGATAAGAAATTTGTGAAGCACATAATGTACATCCTTTTTAGCTGAATTCTTTTTATACACATCAAAAATCAAATTTCTAACTATCTGTTTAATAGGTCAAAGACTCTTACCACTTAAATAATTTCATTATTGATTTTTATCCTATATATAATATACTTTTCTCTATTTTATTATGTGCGCAAGAATATATGACAATGATAATTTTGAAGTTTATATCATGAAAACCTTTGGCTATAACTACGGCGAACTTTAATCAATGAATCCAAAAATGGTTCACACGTAACATAATGATGATTATATATAAGAAACTGTTTATCCGTATGCCTTAATTATAAGAGGAAGAAGAAAAAAACACCGTTCACAATTGGTCATAGTCTCATAGACATGTTTGTGAAAGAAAGAAATTTAATAGTCTCATAGACATTGGATTATGTTGTTTAGCATGTCAAAAAGTTAAGAAATTTAATGATGTGATTTTTAATAGTCTAAGTTGAAAATCAATGGGCTAACACATTAGAGATTTAATGATTGTTTAATCAAGTCATGTGGAAAATAGAATGAAGATGAAATTGATGGTTGCTGGGTGGATTGGTATAATTGCATAAAGCAAAAAAATTGGAGGGGTCATTTGGTTTAAAAATAACTTCAAGTGGAAGTAGTTGATGGATGGGTCTCCTTTTAAGACTTACAAAAAATATCAGGTAAGGAAAATTGTTGGAGGGTCCGGTAGCACTCATATTTAAGTCATGTTTGAGACAAGTTATTGCGAATTTTGTTTTTATCATTAGATTAATAAGCCTTAATATTGAACTAATATGTTATGTCACATTTTATTTGATACATGGTCAAATTTATTGATCCAATAACAAAAACAATTTTTTGTATGATAAAATTAGACCATATATTTAGGGGTGTTCAAAACATTTTGTTACACTTAACTAAACCACACTAACAAAACTGAAGATTTCTCTTTCCACCCTCCGTGTTTCTTTTTCACCCCTTTGAAATTCAATTTTACCCCTAATTTTATCCCCTAAAATTTCGGTTTTCATTTACCGAAGTTTTCCGATATTGAAAAACATATATTTTCAACCGTTTATAACTTCGGTACGCATTTACCAAACTTTTTTTTCAAGGGTATAAACGGAAACCCAGGGGTGAAAAAGAAACACAGGGGGTGGGAAGAGAAATCTTCAACAAAACCATACCAAATTTTAATAGCCCAACCCATTTTAAAAAATAACCACATCGGCCCAATAAAAGAAAATCCAACGTAAAACTAGTCCCTATTCTTTATAATTGGTGGGCAATTGGTTTGAATCACACACAAACTTCCACGATTCCAAAACCCTAAACGGCGCAACTCTTCCTCCATAGCTCATATAGAAGCTCTTCGAAGAACCGCAACTCAGTTTAATCCGTGACTCAGCTTAACTCGCATCATCGCAAAATCAACGGGAGAATCACAAAATCGGTGAGCTTTCTACATCTGTGACATAATTGCAAATCTTAATAAGTAGCATTAATACCAATTCATGAAGCGATTTATATCAATATGTGATGAATTTGTTCAATACGTGTTGAATTTGTTAATCATATAGAAATTGTGTAAACTCAAACTTAGTTATAATTGATACTACGTACTGCTTCTCATATTTGAATCGAACAATCTCAAAGACTAAAGTAGCATAAATAGATTAGAAGTAGTGATAGTAGTAGTAGTAACAAACCATTTGGCATGTTATGGGGTTTTCAACAACAAGAATTTTGCGGGTTATGTGGCTTTTGACATCCATAATTTGGAAATAAGTTTCGATGATTGGTAACCACCATTTGGTAATATGCCGATAAGTATTGTGTTTTCTGTTTGTACTTTTATTAAGTGTTCAATGATATTTTTTGTTATTGATATGCTAAGAGAAAATAATTCAATTTAATTTTCTAATTGTGAATATAGAAATTTGATTAGTACTCATGCTTATTCTGAAATAATGCAAAATGTGGCTGAGGTTAGTGTTCTTTTGATGACCATAAATATTGCTTTTTAGTTTGATCTCTTTTACAATCTTTGAAAGCAATCTATCCGCCTTCTATGAAAGTTTGTAGAGATTCCGCACAATCATGTACTCGAAAGTTGAACTAAAAAATACACCATACCAAAAATAAATAAAACATATCGTCCAAACACCCTAAGATAGAAATACCAAATTTACACATCACAGTCATAACCAAATTACCAAACTCTAATCCTATGGAGACCGGTGGGAAGAACTTTCACTGCCACTATTCTTTGGAATAACTTGTTTTCCTTCATTCACTTTTTGATTCTTGAGAATATTGAATATTGAAAGAAGTTACATTGCTTAGAAAATAAATTCTAGTAGAAATGAAATAAAATTATTGATCAAAAGTAAAGACATAAAAATAAAATTCACAATTAAATTCAATAACAAAGTTATAAAATTGTTAATAATTTGTTGTTGCAAATTCAACATTAAAAGAAGCATAGCTTTAGTACTTACCTTGAATAAAATTCAGATTATTACCGGAAAGAGTATGTTTTGGTATCTTCTTTGTAACACTATCTTGTTATCTTCTTCGGCATACCAAGATAGTGTAACAAAAGAATATACCAAAACATACGATTTCCAGTGAGATTCTGAGTTTTATTAAAGGTGCGTAAATTTTAAAGTTATGCCTCTTTTAAAGTTAAATTTGTAACTTAAATATTATAAACAATTTACTAACTTTGTTACTAGATTTAATCATGAATTTTATTTTTTTACATCTTCAATTTTGATCGGTAATTTTATTTCATTTCAACTAGAATTTGATTTTTAAGCTATGTAACTTATTGCAGTTTTCAATATTCTCAAGAATCGAAAAGTTGATGAAGAAAAACAAGATAGTCCAAAGAATAATCTTGGTGAAAGCTCTTCCCGCCACAATTGGACAAGAAGTTCTACTCATAAATGATTAAGGATAGTTGGTGGAGAGTTTTTATTGCCTTGTGAAGAGAAATGTGGTTGCAGGTGTTGCTTACCTTGCCTCTTAGTTTGGTGTTGCTTTGGTGTCATATACTAGTATTTGTGTAAGTTTGGGTAGATGTTTTTATCTTATGCTGTTTGGATGCTATTTATTTTTGGTACAATGTATTTTTTGTCAAATTTTTGAGACATGATTGTGTTGGGTTTCTGCAACCTTCCATACAATTTGGATATATCGCTTTCAAAGAACCATTGATTGAGTTTGAGTAATTGTGCTTTTTAAAACAAGTTTAAGTACATCATCAGTTTTTATTGTAAATAATAGGGATGATAATTTGACTCATATCTAATGGGTACTCGCAAAAAGTACTTACAATGGATAGGATAAAAACTGACATTTTCTTGCCACTCGCATTTTAAAAAAGTTTTGTATTTTGCGTCAAAAAAAGTTTTATATTTAATTTTCTTGCCACTCCATTGCAAAATAAATGTAATCAAAATTAAGGAAAAATGTGATAAAAGGAAATAGTTTTCCATTTTCATTAAAATGAACAAAAAAGTATATTATTAAATTTTTCCCTTAATTGAAAATATAAATAATATAATACTAGTATGGACACCCGTGCCAAGCACGGGTTAGAAATTCATTTCTTTTTAATAAATTTTATATATATATATATATATATATATATATATATATAATTAGTCCCGAAGAAAAGCATGCGATCTTAGAAGCTAAAAAATTAGATCCAACAACAGGCGTCTTAGGAGAAGAAGATGCTGTAAATACGTTATTATACACAATTAATAGAAGAACATGTAAAACATGGCTTTCGTTATATTCATTTAGGATTAATTCAAGTAGCGGTTAAACCACTACATAAATTAGGATTAAATACTCCGATTTTACTGGTATTAAGAGATAGTAGAATTAAAACCTTCCCTGAATCCATCATAACTATTTTAGAGTCAAATCTAAACGATGGACCAGTATATTTTAACTGTTATCCTAATTACTCAATGAATTTAACAGACAGCTTCACTCCAACATCATTAGTAATTAATATTCAATGTATGGATGACTTATTCAATGAAGGAGTCGCTAATATAGATGTTTGTCACAGAATTAAATATAAAGTCTCAAATATTAATTATAATTTCAAGGCGCTTAGAAGTTCGCCAAAAAATGAAACTATTATTGTTGAAGCTAATTTAAGACGGTCAAATATTACTACCCTAAAAGATTAAAAGCTTCTGACTTACAACAAAAATTACCGGAGGAATGGATATTACAAGATATAATGCCCCCTCCAAAATTAGTATCTAGACAACCTAGACAATTTATATTAGAAGACAATGGTAGTATTAGAATTAGAATGAATAGAAGTCAATCCATGAGGATTGAAGAACCTATTAGCAGTAGAGCAAGTACAAGCTCTAGACGATCAATAGATTCTACTATTAATATTAATTTAACAGGAGTTGATTTTACTCCAAATATTCCTCAACCTATATATGAGACAGACCGAAGAGATGAATCTCCTCCTATGTCTCCAACGGCTTCACAAATTCTTAACGTCATAGAATTAGAAGAAGAATTTGAAATTGACAAATCTTGGATTAGAAAAGATTTTGGAGCCGATTATTGGAAAGAACGGTTCATAGCAGGATTATCTAGATTATTAGCAGAAAAGGTAAGGATGGCCATTAAAGCTAAAAGTGGTGGAGTAATCCCTTACTCTATACTAACTTTTGGTCAAATATCTAGTCAGATTATAGAAACAGGAATAGGAATATGCACGGATTTTAAAATACAGAACAAAATTAGATCTGAGACAACTCAAAGTAAAAAAGAATTAGGATCATTCTGTGAACAGTTTGGCATAGAACCAATTAAAGCCCCTAGTAAAAAAAGCTAGAAAAAATTATACAAAACCTTCCAGTAGTTATAAGCCTTATAAAAAACGAAAATCTCATTACCAGAAAAATAAGGAATTTTCTGAAGATAAAAATTATAAAAAATCTAAAGGTAAAAAGAAACAATTTAAGAATGATAAATCTGATATTAAATGCTTTAAGTGTGGACGCTTCGGTCATTATGCAAAAACTTGTCGTGTTAAACAAAAAATTAACGAGATTCATAAATTAGATATCAGTGATCAATTAAAAGAAAACCTTATTAATGTATTAAAGGATATTATGTTAAATGATACGTCATCCATTAGTTCAGAAGAATCTTCTTGTGAAGAAGATGACCTTAATCAAATAATAATCAGCTCCGAATCAGAAATTAGTTCTGATGAGGATTGTTGTTTAGGAGCTGAATTATGTACTTGCGAGAAATGTATTAAAGGTATAAATGTAATTACTAGCGATCAAGCTACAACCTTAATTAATATATTAAAAGATATGCCTGAATCTGCTCAAAAAGAAGAATTTATGATACAAATTAAAAATATGATAGAGCGAGAAGAAAAACATAAAAATACAGTTCATAAAATAGAGTTTAAAGAAATTATGAGTAGGTTTAAACCTAGTATTACTCCTCCAATAACTATTAAAGACTTGCAAAATGAAATTTCAGTTATGAAACAAGAAATAGAATTATTAAAGGCAAAAGATTTAGAGTTAGAAATTAAATATTTTGAATTAAAAGGAAAACAAATTATAAATAATGAAGAGGGAACATCAAATATTAGGGATGATGATCCTCCCTATATTGCTACTTTAAATAGAATGATTACACACAAATGACTTTGTCCAATTACTCTATTAGTTAAAGATCAACGATTTGATCTAGTAGCATTAATAGATTCTGGTGCAGATATGAACTGCATCCAGGAAGGATTAATACCAACAAAATTTTATGAGAAAACTTTACAAGGATTAAGTGGCGCTGGAGGCCATAAATTACAGGTTCAATATAAATTAACAGATGCTAAGATCTGTAAAGATCATGTCTGTTGTCGAACTCATTTTTTATTAGTAAAAAATATACATCAACATATTATTTTAGGAACTCCTTTTCTTTCATTATTATACCCTTTTACCGTTTCTCATGAGGCTATAACTTCAAAGGCCCTGGGAAGGGAAGTTATATTTAAATTCTTTGAATTACCTAGAACAAAAGATCTGAATACTGTTCAAAATCTTTCTATTTCGACCATTAATTTAATTACTCAGAAGAAAAGACATATTACTATGTTAAATAAAGAAATTCAATATAATAGAATAGAAAACCAATTAGAATCAAAAAATATAAAAGATAAAATTATTTTATTACAACAACAATTTGAAAAAGAAATATGCTCTGAACATCCTAATGCTTTTTGGGATAGAAAAAAGCATATAGTTTCATTACCTTATGAACCTGATTTTAATGAAAGATCTATACCCACTAAGGCAAGACCAATACAAATGAATCAACAATACTTGGATTATTGTAAGAAGGAAATTAAAGACTATTTAGATAAAAAATTAATTAGACCAAGTAAATCACCTTAGAGTTGTACAGGATTTTACGTTAACAATCCAGGAGAATTAGAAAGAGGTGCTCCCAGATTAGTTATTAATTATAAACCTTTAAATAAAGTATTACAATGGATTAGATACCCAATTCCTAATAAAAAAGATTTAATAGGACGATTATCTAGTTCAGTTATATTTTCAAAATTTGATCTAAAGTCAGGATATTATCAAATACAATTAGAGGAAAAAGATAAATATAAAACTGCTTTTGTAGTTCCTTTTGGTCATTATGAATGGAATGTTATGCCTCTAGGTTTAAAAAATGCTCCTAGTGAATTCCAACATATTATGAATGATATACTAAATGATTACCAAGATTTTACTATCGTCTATTTAGATGATATATTAGTATTCTCTAAATCTCTGAATGAACATTTCGATCATTTAGAAAAATTCTTTGAAATTATTAAGAATAATGGATTAGTATTATCGGCTAGAAAAATGAAATTATTTCAAGTTAATGTTAGATTCTTAGGATTTAACATATATCAAGGAACCATTAGTAGAGCTATAGAATTTGGAGATAAATTCCCTGATGAATTAAAAGATAAAACCCAATTACAAAGATTTTTAGGATGTGTGAATTATGTAGCAGATTTCATACCAAACATTAGAGTCATTTGTTTACCCTTATTCAAAAGACTTAAAAAGAATCCTCCCCCGTGGGATGAAGCTATGAGTCAAAGTATTAGACAAATTAAACAGCTAATTAAAAGATTACCCTGCTTAGGAATCCCAGATCCCCAAGCCTTCCTTATAGTAGAAACCGATTCCTCTGATGAAGGATTTGGAGGAATTTTAAAACAAATATTACCAGAGTCATCCAAAGAACAAGTTGTTAGGTATTATTCGGGAACTTGGAATCCGGCACAACAAAATTATAGTACTATTTAAAAAGAAGTTTTAGCCATTGTTTTATGTATTACTAAATTTCAAGATGACTTATTTTCAAAAAAGTTTTTACTAAGATCTGATTGTAAAACTGCAAAAGAAGTTTTACAAAAGGATGTTAAAAATTTAGTTTCTAAACATATTTTTGCCAGATGGCAAGCTTTATTATCTTGTTTTGATTTTGAAATTGAACATATTAAAGGAGAAAAGAATTCATTACCAGTCATCTTCGTTTTGCTGAGTCATCTAGTAAGAAAATCTGGTAATGAATTCTTTTCTCCTTTAATATGTTCAATTTCAAAATCAAAACAAGATAATAAAGCTTGCCATCTGGCAAAAATATGTTTAGAAACTAAATTTTTAACATCCTTTTGTAAAACTTCTTTTGCAGTTTTACAATCAGATCTTAGTAAAAACTTTTTTGAAAATAAGTCATCTTGAAATTTAGTAATACATAAAACAATGGCTAAAACTTCTTTTTTAATAGTACTATAATTTTGTTGTGCCGGATTCCAAGTTCCCGAATAATACCTAACAACTTGTTCTTTGGATGACTCTGGTAATATTTGTTTTAAAATTCCTCCAAATCCTTCATCAGAGAAATCGGTTTCTACTATAAGGAAGGCTTGGGGATCTGGAATTCCTAAGCAGGGTAATCTTTTAATTAGCTGTTTAATTTGTCTAATACTTTGACTCATAGCTTCATCCCACGGGGGAGGATTCTTTTTAAGTCTTTTGAATAAGGGTAAACAAATGACTCTAATGTTTGGTATGAAATCTGCTACATAATTCACACATCCTAAAAATCTTTGTAATTGGGTTTTATCTTTTAATTCATCAGGGAATTTATCTCCAAATTCTATAGCTCTACTAATGGTTCCTTGATATATGTTAAATCCTAAGAATCTAACATTAACTTGAAATAATTTCATTTTTCTAGCCGATAATACTAATCCATTATTCTTAATAATTTCAAAGAATTTTTCTAAATGATCGAAATGTTCATTCAGAGATTTAGAGAATACTAATATATCATCTAAATAGACGATAGTAAAATCTTGGTAATCATTTAGTATATCATTCATAATATGTTGGAATTCACTAGGAGCATTTTTTAAACCTAGAGGCATAACATTCCATTCATAATGACCAAAAGGAACTACAAAAGCAGTTTTATATTTATCTTTTTCCTCTAATTGTATTTGATAATATCCTGACTTTAGATCAAATTTTGAAAATATAACTGAACTAGATAATCGTCCTATTAAATCTTTTTTATTAGGAATTGGGTATCTAATCCATTGTAATACTTTATTTAAAGGTTTATAATTAATAACTAATCTGGGAGCACCTCTTTCTAATTCTCCTGGATTGTTAACGTAAAATCCTGTACAACTCCAAGGTGATTTACTTGGTCTAATTAATTTTTTATCTAAATAGTCTTTAATTTCCTTCTTACAATAATCCAAGTATTGTTGATTCATTTGTATTGGTCTTGCCTTAGTGGGTATAGATCTTTCATTAAAATCAGGTTCATAAGGTAATGAAACTATATGCTTTTTTCTATCCCAAAAAGCATTAGGATGTTCAGAGCATATTTCTTTTTCAAATTGTTGTTGTAATAAAATAATTTTATCTTTTATATTTTTTGATTCTAATTGGTTTTCTATTCTATTATATTGAATTTCTTTATTTAACATAGTAATATGTCTTTTCTTCTGAGTAATTAAATTAATGGTCGAAATAGAAAGATTTTGAACAGTATTCAGATCTTTTGTTCTAGGTGATTCAAAGAATTTAAATATAACTTCCCTTCCCAGGGCCTTTGAAGTTATAGCCTCATGAGAAACGGTAAAAGGGTATAATAATGAAAGAAAAGGAGTTCCTAAAATAATATGTTGATGTATATTTTTTACTAATAAAAAATGAGTTCGACAACAGACATGATCTTTACAGATCTTAGCATCTGTTAATTTATATTGAACCTGTAATTTATGGCCTCCAGCGCCACTTAATCCTTGTAAAGTTTTCTCATAAAATTTTGTTGGTATTAATCCTTCCTGGATGCAGTTCATATCTGCACCAGAATCTATTAATGCTACTAGATCAAATCGTTGATCTTTAACTAATAGAGTAATTGGACAAAGTCATTTGTGTGTAATCATTCTATTTAAAGTAGCAATATAGGGAGGATCATCATCCCTAATATTTGATGTTCCCTCTTCATTATTTATAATTTGTTTTCCTTTTAATTCAAAATATTTAATTTCTAACTCTAAATCTTTTGCCTTTAATAATTCTATTTCTTGTTTCATAACTGAAATTTCATTTTGCAAGTCTTTAATAGTTATTGGAGGAGTAATACTAGGTTTAAACCTACTCATAATTTCTTTAAACTCTATTTTATGAACTGTATTTTTATGTTTTTCTTCTCGCTCTATCATATTTTTAATTTGTATCATAAATTCTTCTTTTTGAGCAGATTCAGGCATATCTTTTAATATATTAATTAAGGTTGTAGCTTGATCGCTAGTAATTACATTTATACCTTTAATACATTTCTCGCAAGTACATAATTCAGCTCCTAAACAACAATCCTCATCAGAACTAATTTCTGATTCGGAGCTGGTTATTATTTGATTAAGGTCATCTTCTTCATAAGAAGATTCTTCTGAACTAATGGATGACGTATCATTTAACATAATATCCTTTAATACATTAATAAGGTTTTCTTTTAATTGATCGCTGATATCTAATTTATGAATCTCGTTAATTTTTTGTTTAACACGACAAGTTTTTGCATAATGACCGAAGCGTCCACACTTAAAGCATTTAATATCAGATTTATCATTCTTAAATTGTTTCTTTTTACCTTTAGATTTTTTATAATTTTTATCTTCAGAAAATTCCTTATTTTTCTGATAATGAGATTTTCGTTTTTTATAAGGCTTATAACTACTGGAAGGTTTTGTATAATTTTTTCTAGCTTTTTTACTAGGGGCTTTAATTGGTTCTATGCTAAACTGTTCACAGAATGATCCTAATTCTTTTTTACTTTGAGTTGTCTCAGATCTAATTTTGTTCTGTATTTTAAAATCCGTGCATATTCCTATTCCTGTTTCTATAATCTGACTAGATATTTGACCAAAAGTTAGTATAGAGTAAGGGATTACTCCACCACTTTTAGCTTTAATGGCCATCCTTACCTTTTCTGCTAATAATCTAGGTAATCCTGCTATGAACCGTTCTTTCCAATAATCGGCTCCCCCATCAGGTCTATTGCATAATTTTGATAGAAACATATCTTTATACCAACGATAATCACTCATCGTAGGACAATAAAGATTTGCTAATTGATCTGCAGCTCTTTCCTGTATTTGAGCTGGATCTCCTACAAAATGTTTGGTAATTGTGTATAATAACGTATTTACAGCATCTTCTTCTCCTAAGACGCCTGTTGTTGGATCTAATTTTTTAGCTTCTAAGATCGCATGCTTTTCTTCGGGACTAATTATATTATCCCACCATCCTTTTAATTGACCAGTAAAACCAGTGATTATTATTATCGCTGCTTTTTTATCTGTGTTTTGCCCTAATGATTTAAAAGCTGTAGCTGCCATGGTCATTTCTTGAATAGTGTTTAATATATTTTGTTCACTATGACCATCTATGTTCCATTCTATAATGGATGTACCAGAGTAAGAACTGGACACCATATCTCTAGCTTCTTCAAATTGAAGATCTGGAAAACTAGGCCCAGGATAATAATTTCTAGTTTTTCCTTGATATCCCATGTTTTTTCTAATTCTATTTATTTCAGAATTATCTTCATTTTCTAATATATTTAATTGAGCTTTCGCTTTTCCATTAATAGAAAGATCAGATAGTTTCTTTATTAGATCATCTACTAATTCATCTTTCCTAGATCCTAATTTTACTTCACTTAAGTCTTTTTCAGGAACATTAATTAATTTGTATATAGGTCTTTGCGGATCTAAAGGAAAATCCTTATAAGACTCTATTTTATTAGGTGTAAGGGGAGTATGAGACATTTGAGTCTCTACTCTATCTAATTGGTTAGCTATAGTACTTAATATAGTATTTGAATAATTTAGCTGAGATGAAACTTTCCCTATATCAGCGTTTTCTGGTGATTTAAAGGGATAAGCCTCTAAAGATACATTATGACTTTCTACTTTAATGGCTTCTAAAGGAGGATGAACTGACTCAACCGTTTTATTGGTTAATGTTGTCCATTGTTTAGTAGTTTTTGAAGTAACATTCACATAATTAGTCTGAACAAAAGGGTTAATTATTTTTTGTTCGATGCAATATTCTTCAAACCAAGTGAAGAAATAGACATTAATTCTTTTGGTTTTAATATAGTCATAAAATTTCTTTAGATAATAATCCGTCTGTATTTTTTCAAAAGTTTTAAAGTACCACTTTCTTTTATCTTTATTATAATCCGCTTCAAAATCTTTTCTAATCCAAGATTTGTCAATTTCAAATTCTTCTTCTAATTCTATGACGTTAAGAATTTGTGAAGCCGTTGGAGACATAGGAGGAGATTCATCTCTTCGGTCTGTCTCATATATAGGTTGAGGAATATTTGGAGTAAAATCAACTCCTGTTAAATTAATATTAATAGTAGAATCTATTGATCGTCTAGAGCTTGTACTTGCTCTACTGCTAATAGGTTCTTCAATCCTCATGGATTGACTTCTATTCATTCTAATTCTAATACTACCATTGTCTTCTAATATAAATTGTCTAGGTTGTCTAGATTCTAATTTTGGAGGGGGCATTATATCTTGTAATATCCATTCCTCCGGTAATTTTTGTTGTAAGTCAGAAGCTTTTAATCTTTTAGGGGTAGTAATATTTGACCGTCTTAAATTAGCTTCAACAATAATAATTTCATTTTTTGGCGAACTTCTAAGCGCCTTGAAATTATAATTAATATTTGAGACTTTATATTTAATTCTGTGACAAACATCTATATTAGCGACTCCTTCATTGAATAAGTCGTCCATACATTGAATATTAATTACTAATGATGTTGGAGTGAAGCTGTCTGTTAAATTCATTGAGTAATTAGGATAACAGTTAAAATATACTGGTCCATCGTTTAGATTTGACTCTAAAATAGCTATGATGGATTCAGGGAAGGTTTTAATTCTACTATCTCTTAATACCAGTAAAATCGGAGTATTTAATCCTAATTTATGTAGTGGTTTAACCGCTACTTGAATTAATCCTAAATGAATATAACGAAAGCCATGTTTTACATGTTCTTCTATTAATTGTTCATTTAATAAGTTAATAGTTTCTCTTTGATGAGTAATGGATTTTGAAGATTCTATTGTCTGTGTAATACTATGTGCTTTAAAGTTGTCAAACATACTTGATCTATAAATTTCTTTATAACTGATTTCAGGTAATTTCCAATTTTGTAATTTATTTTCTATTTCAGCTATTTCTAATTCATGGTTTTGATATCTATCTTGGTCACTTCTAGCTTCTAATTCTTGTAATGACAATCCAGAAGTAACTATGGCACGATCTCTCCTAGAGGATCCTAGTTCACTCAAGGTTCTAAGTATTCTAGACATACTTCTTGTTTTCTGTATTTTTAGTTTCTCTTCTTAACTGGAACACCTTCGGACTCAAAGGTTGCTGGAACTCCACTCAACTCCTCACCAGGGATCTCTACGGGCTTACCAACGCAACTATCCGGACTTACCAACGCTAAGAAACAGAAAAAACAAATAAGAAAATAAGGAGTAAATCTTAGTTTACCAAAAACCTTATATATATATATATATATATATATATATATATATATATATATATATATATATATGAAATTAATTAATATTTTAGAAGTGAAAAATTGTCCGCGTTATATATGAATTAACTTTCATTCATAAAAATATATTGATTTTGGACTATTTTTGTTAGAATTAATGATTTTAGACTTTAATGTGCACATATATGCATCTTTCTTTTATTCTTGTTTTGGTACAAAATTCAGTTAATCTATCAAGAGGGTTTTGTACTAACGGAAGAGGATAATGTCTTATGGGATGAGGAACTCATTCAAGAGCATCTAACCTTATGTCTTGTATCTTGACTATTAGGAAAAAAAGTTTCTATTAAATATCAAAATGTATTTGATCTAACGGAAAGAACTAAATCAAGTCGGTCTAAAAAGTAAAACATAATTGAAACCAAAATCTTAAACCTCTCATCTCTATTATTTTTTGTAAAAAGTTCAATTAAATATTCAAAGAGATATTCACTCAAACAGAAGAGTCGTAATCTCTTAAAGTGTGAAGAACTAAATTAAACTCACGTAAAAAATTAAAAAATTGAGACGATACTCTTAGGCCTCGAATCTTAGTTATTTTTATAAAATGTTCAACTAAAACATTAAAAGGAATTTGATCTAACAAATGAGGTTTAATCTCTTGATGTAGAAAGAACTAAATCAGGCTCGTGTATAAAAATAAAGCAATTGAGACCATAATCTTAGGTCTCACTTCTTAATTATTTTTGTAAAGAGTTCAATTAAAATTTTAAGAGGGATTCTGTCTAGCTAACAGAAGAAAGTAATTTCTTACAGTGTGAAGAACTAAATTAAGCCTATGTAAAAAGTAAAGCTCGCAATCTTTTACATCTCAGTTATTCTTATAAAATGTTTAATTAAATTTTCAAGAGATATCTGAACTAACGGATGAATGTAATCTCTTACAGCGTGAAAAACTAATAAAGTCCGTGTAAAAAGTAAAGGAATTAAGATCATAACCTTAGGCCCTGCATCTTAATTATTTTTATAAAACTTCAATTTAAATATCAAGAGAAACTTATTATAACAGAAGATTGTAATCTCTTAAGGTGTGAAGAAATAAAAAAAGACCGTGTAAAAACTAAAGCAATTGAGAGTGTATTCTTAGGTCTTGCGTCTTAAATTTTTCTTTTTTAAAAGTTCAATTGAAATTTCTAGAGGGATTTGATGTAACAAAAGGGAGTAATTTCTTACGGTGTGAAGAACTAAATCATACATGTGTAAAAAGTAAAACAATTGAGACTATAATCCTAGGTCTCACATCTTAATTATTTTTGTAAATTTTTTGATTAAGATATCAAAATGGATTTCATATAACAGAAGAGGATAATCTCTTACAGGTGTTAAGAACTTATTCAAACCCGTGTAAAAAGTAAACCAATTGACACCTTAATCTTAGGTCTCACATTTTGAAGAGAGACTTGTAAAAGTTCAATTAAAATTTGAAGAGAGACTTGCTCTAACAGAAAAGAGTAATTTATTACGGTGTGAAGAACTAATCAATCTTGTGTAATCAGTAAAATAACTTGGACCATAACTTCAGACCTCATAACTTATTTATTTTTATAAAATGCTAGAGTAAAATATTCAAAGAGATATTATCCAATGCAAGAGGGTAATCGCTCTTACGACTTGAAGAACTAAATGAAGTCTGTGTAAAATGTAAATTAATTGATATCACAACCTAAAGTCTCAATTCTTAATTATTTTTGTAAAAAATTCATTTAAAATATCCAAAGAAATTTGTTCTAACGGAAGATGATAATCTCTTATGGCGTAAAGAAATAAATAAAGCCGTCAAAAGTAAAACAATTGAGACAATATTCTTAGGCATTACGTCTTGATTATTTTTTGTAAAAAATTCAATTAACATTTTAAGATGATTTTGATCAAATAGAAGAGAGTAATTTTTTGCGGTGTGAAAAACAAAATCAAGCCCGTGTAAAAAGAAAAACAATTGAAACTATAACCTTAGGTCTTACATCTTAATTATTTTTGCAAAATTTTCAATTAAAATATCAAAAAAGATTTAATATAACAGAAGAGGGTAATCTATTACGGTGTGAAGAACTAAATCAAACGTATGTATAAAGTAAAGCAATTGAGACTATAATCTTATCTCGCACGTCTTAATTATATGCGTAAATGTTCAATTAAAATTTCAAGAGATATTTGATCTAATAGGAGACAATAATTTCTTATAGTATGAAGAACTAAATCAAACCCGTGTATATACAAAACAACATGAACCACAACTTTAGGTCTCACGTCTTAATTATTTTTAAAATATGTTTCATTAAAATATTCAAAGATATATGAATTTACGGAAGATTTATTTCTAACTGCGTAAAGAATTAATAAAGCTCGTGTAAAAAGTTAAAATGAAGTTTGATCAAAAGAGGAAAATGTATGTTTTAATATTAGGGGGAAGGAGGATGCAATTCAAGTTTCTTTCGAGAGAGATGAGAGTAATTGTCTCTAATATATTTTGTATAAGAGGGAAGAAAAGTCTATATTTTAACTTAAGAGGGAAGAGTAATGTAATTTAAGCACCTCTCAAGAGAGAGTAGTGTTTTTTAATTAATATATATAACATAAGAGGATAATCTCTTAAAGGTGTGAAGAACTAATTCAAGCCCGTGTAAAAAGTAAACCAATTGACACTATAGTCTTAGGTCTCGCATTTTTGTAATACTTGTAAGGAGTTCAATTAAAATTTCAAAAGAGACTTGCTCTAAAAGAAAAGAGTAATTTATTATGGTGTGAAGAACTAATCAATCTCGTGTAATAAGTAAAACAACTTGGACCATAACCATAGGCCTCATAACTTATTTATTTTTAAAAAATGTTCAAGTAAAATATTCAAAGAGATATAATCCAACGGAAGATGGTAATCGCTCTTACGACTTGAAGAACTAAATGAAGTCGGTGTAAAAAGTAAAACAATTGATATCATAACCTAAGGTCTCAATTCTTAATTATTTTTATAAAAAATTCAATAACAATATCCAGAGAAATTTGTTCTAACAGAAGATGATAATCTTTTACGGCGTGAAGAAATAAATAAAGCCGCCAAAAGTAAGACAATTGAGACAATATTCTTAGGCATTATGTCATAATTATATTTTGTAAAAAGTTCAATTAAAATTTTAAGTTGAATTTGATCAAATAGAAGAGAGTAATTTCTTGCGGTGTGAAAAACAAAATCAAGCTCGTGTAAAAAGAAAAATAATTGAAACTATAACCTTAAGACCTTATATCATAATTATTTTTGCAAACTTTTCAATTAAAATATCAAAAAAGTTTATATTTTAACATAAGAGGGGAGAATAATGTAATTTAAGCACTTTTCAAGAGAGGGTAGTGTAATTTACTATAATATGCTCCCGTTTGGATTAGCTTATTTTTGAGCTTATGCAAACAGCTTATGCAATTTTTGCAATTTTTATGTATTATTATAAATTTGTCAAGTTAGTTTATGATAAAATAGTTTATAAAAATACAATTTTCATTAGTTTGACCATATAAAATAGCATAAAATCAAATTTATATTGCATAAGTTGTTTGCATAAGCTCAAAAATAAGCTAATCCAAACAGAGCCTATATGTATATTTTTTTTAATTAATTTTTATTTGTTTATTTTGTAAGGTTCATTATTATTTTTTTGGCAATACATTGAATAATTGGTAAAAAAAAAATAAAAATTCAAGCAATTCATTTTTTTTGTTTGACAATAGATTTTTTTTGTACTTATCTTATAGAATTCATGGCAATCTTATTATCTATATTTTTTTTTGTTTGACTATAGATTCAATAGTCAGTAAAAAAAAAAGCAAGGCAAAATAGGGAAGAAAAAAAATCATAAAATTAATATTTTGTTGTCAGTGGTAATCGAACTGTGTTCCTTTAGGTCGTAAAGAGAAGACACGTAAGCACCACATATGTGCCACGTCATTAAAATAATGCCACATATAAATTTACTCCTTAAGAAGCAACGTGAGAATGCCAAGTGTACTTTTTACTTTGAGTAAGGTAAATAATAATACATATAGATTTGCAAAATAACATTCATGAACCATAAAAATATTAATATAATAAATCTGTAAAAAAAAGACATTAAGTTTTTTGATAAAGTTTAGGCCAACATTTCCAAACCGAACAAGATTAAATTTTATGAGTCATGGTTCATGAATGTCTTTTTTTAGACTAATATAAGTGCATGACTCATGAAATTTAATCTTATTTGGTTTTAAAAAATTGGTCTAAACTTTATCAAAAAAATTAATGTCTTTTTTTACGATTTATTATATTAATATTTTTATGGTTCATGAATGGTATTTTGCAAATATTATATGATTTATATTTTTAATAAAGGGAAAAATTTAATAATATACTTTTTTTTGTTCAATTTAATGAAAATAGAAAAACTATTTCTTTTATCACATTTTTCCTTAATTTTGACTACATTTATTTTGTAATGGAGTTGCAAGAAAATTAAATATAAAACTTTTTTTCAAGCAAAATACAAAACATTTTAAAAGAATCTGATTACATTCATTTTACTGACACGAAAATCTGCAAAAATAATTTAAAATTCAACTATGGTGAGATTTCTAAAATTCAGATAATTTTGAGTCAATGAAAATAAAGAAAAAAGTGCATTTAATTATTTTTATAAATCGAGATATCATATGGTCAAAATTGCAGAGATTAAGGTATCATTTGACCTAACTTTTTTTCTTTTTTTTTCTTTCTTGAAAGTAAGAAGCTAAGCCAAACAATAATTTCTAAAAGCTCTAGTAAGAAAAAAGAAGCTTCTATATTTCAAAGAAAATATACTAATAAAAAAGTTTCAAAATAAGGTGATAATAGTTACTTTGCAACAACTTTACTATTATTTATCTAATTATAATATCTTTAAATAATTTTTTTTTACATCATCATTAAATAACTTATTGTTTATAAAAAAAACTTTATCTTATTATCAAACATCTTTTAACCCTATTATAATTATATAAATAAAAAACAACTTTTAACACTTTTTTAAAAAAAAAAAATAGAAGTTAGATTTACCAAACAACGTTATTTTCGGTTTTGAAGCTCTTAATTCTAGCTTTGTGTTTTTTTTTTTTAAAAAGTTGATGGTTTATAAGTACCACCAACTTATTTACAAAGAAAATACTACATTTGCTGCTGCCAAGGATCGAACCCCTGACCAACAGCCTACACTCATTGAGTCAGCAAGTGCCAACTAAGCTACTCCACCCACCCAATTCTAGCTTTGTGTTTAAAATAGCTTATACACCTAAAAAACCTGGGTCAAACGGTACGTAAGACTAATGAAATTCATTTTAAAAATCAAACGGATCAATCAAATGGTTAATATCAATCAAGTACTTGAACCAATTTGGACCATTTTTTGATGAATTTAGTGTCCGAACCAATGATCTCTCGATTGGTTCGAATGATTTTTGGTTTTTGGTGTTTTTGACGTTTATTACCACCATCTAAAATATTCCTCATTTCCATCATCATTCCCCACTTCGGGTAAGTATTCTTTCTCCATCTTCATCCCTGGGGATCCCCACAGTTTCTGCAGATTAAAAAAAGTTTGATTATAAAACAAATTAAAAAAAATTAAGATATCATTCAAAATGTTATGAATAGACATGTTGTGTCCCCTAAAGTTGTGAATGTTATTTTTAAGAGAATTGGTTTTGCCATTCAATAAAAGTTAGTGGTGCAGCTTGTTGCCCGTTTTTCTTCCATTCATATGTAATTATCCTATGTTTATTAATGAATTTGAATGGTAAAGTCCAATAAAAAAATATTATTGTGAATCTTGCGACAGTATACACATCATATATAAACAAATATATACATGTATACATCATATATAAACAAATATATACATGTATTGTGTGAAATCATAATTAAAAAAAATTATAAAGTAATTAAATATACATTTATAAATGTTATTTTAATAAAGTTTTCGCGAACGGAGTATCCATGGGGCAGGAGATAAAATATCGTCCCCATCCCCAAACTTTTTTTAGAAAAACTTTCTCTTCCATTCCTACGAAAAATAATTCTTCATCAAATTTCCAAAAAGAGTAATTTTCGCGAAAATCCCTATTTGTTAATGAAATTGACATCCCTACTTTATTTTATTTATTTTTTTAACTAAAAAAATTTAGGATAAGGGGATGGTGTCCCAGTCCAAAAAGCAAAGAAGACCTTAGGGCTTAAAGAGTACTTACAAAGATAATTACATTTACATACCTCCAAATATACTAGTGGGGCTCAAACCCGAGACTTTTCAAATTCAAGATCTGTCTTTTTACTACTAGACCAAGCATTTGAAGTTTAGTTTAATTTATATTAGTTGTAATATACGATGAGATATGATTGAATGCACTAAAATTAAAGTATACAAATTAAATCATTAAGCACTAATTATAGATGATATAAAATCTACTATAGACCAAATTCAACCAATTGCTAAAGAATTGATTGGTGTTGAAGTTATTAGTTTGAGAGCTAAAGTTGGAATATGTTCTGTTTGATAATGGTGTTACATGGCCAATATCAATTTATGACAGTGGCTTTAGGAGCTAACCAAAGAGTACTCTTCTAGAAAAGTGATTCACATAATGAATTTTAGATCAAATCATAAACTGAAAGTATATGATTAAGGTGTCTCATCTGTTAACTAAAGGACAAAAAATTTGAAATTAACAAATAGTGGACTTAGGGAATGGATCTCTAAATTTGGATGTCTTAAACGAATGACGAAAATCTTTTTAAATTTTTTATTTTAAAATTATTTATATATTATCATCTTTACATTTTTTTTATTGTAAAATTATTAATAATTGATTAAAAATTACTTACAATTGAATTCAAAGCAAGACTATTTTAACATTGGAGAATGGAGATACGAGGGTTTAGGCGATTTTGATAGTGTGTGTAGCAACATGAGAGGGTGCGAAAAACAACAACACCCTTATTTATTTATTTATTTATTATTGTTCTTTGTTTTTTCTTCATTTTTTGAATTATATTATTATATTTTTAACAAAAATTTTATTATTATTCTTTTAAATCTTGATAAAGTTCCTTAAAAAGAATATTTGATTAAGTTGAATACTGATCATAATGAGCCAACACTCAATACATGTGTTTGAAAATGTTTTCCTATGACCAAGCCATGACAATGTAAATAGCCCATGTTATTTTTGAATATGTTTTTGGCGTCCCGCTCAAGTGGTAGATCAAGAAACAAATTAGGTTTAATTACTTTTTTGATCTCTTAATTTATTTTTTAGTTTTGTTTCGGTCACTTAACTATTAAAAGTTTTGTTTGACCAAAAAGTAGAGAACTATTTTTTGGTTCAGTTTTTTTTTTTACTAATTTTTCTTGCCAGCTATATATGAGGTAATTGAGTATTTTTTTTATGTTCAATAAAAAAAAGGTATGTACCCAAAATAATTATTAAAAAGAAAAAAAGTATTTTTATATCAAAATCTCATCTCGCTCATAATGCGTTTTGATGTAAGTCCATTTGGGCTTCCCAAACCAATCTTGAATAGTGGGCCTTAATAGCAAACTCGGGTCTCATACAACTAGGGTTTTATTTTTGAACACTATAAAAACCTATTTAGGTGCTCGTATCTTTCAAATTACCTTGTTGTCTTATAGTTTTATTTTATGATAGTTTTATGATTTTTCTTTCTACTAGTTGTTTCATTTTTTAGTTTGAACTTTATTTTGTCTTTTGATTCTTGATATGAATTTGTTTTGGAGTTCCAATTTTCTATAAACATTGTCATTCTTATGTTAATTTTTATTGAATTTAAATTTTGTTTTGAACTTATTTTTTTTATTTGTTTTAGATTATGTTTTGTGAAGTTTGTAACATCTACTAAGAAATCCTCTAATGATGATAAAACAAATAACTTTCGTTCTTCTGAGTTGTCCATGCGAAAATTATATGGAGACCTGAACTGAAGAGACTTTCTAATGTTTTTCTTCTCATTTCCATTGTCACCATGTCTTTCATTTTTCTCTTTTTTATTTTAAAAAAAAAATTATTTTTATCTAGGATAAGTCCGCAGCAAGCTGTGCTATTAATTTCTCGATTACAAAATCAATCATTTTAGAAATAATACTATAGTCATAAGAGACCACATTGCAATGATGACCCTTTAAAATTCCTCGTTGAACATCTATGGTCTTACTTTGTTTATAGGTTTTTTTTTGTCTTCATGAAAGAGTTTCTCTATGATCATATATATCAATTAATAATTTGTGCACTTTTAGCATACAAAAATAAGAAATTTGTGAACAATATTTGAATATGATTTCCACCATTTATATATAATTAAATAAATAATTCAATGGTCAAAATTGAAGGAATACTAGTGAAATAAAGTTTGGTGTATTTTTAAATATCTTGAAGTCCTTTAAAAAACATAGAATTAGAAACAAAGAACTCAAAAAGCTCTGTTTGTAACAAAACCATGAGATTTTACATACTGCGATAAATATTATCAATAGTAATTCAAGGGTTTTTCATGGCATTTGAAATATGGGTATTTCCAAAACCACGATTGGGTTTTGTGTTGTGATCAAGTTTTAGAAGATTTTAAGGATTGATAACCACGCAATAACATTGAAAAATTCGGTGTGTTTTGAGGTTTTAGGGGTTTATCTAGTCGATGCCGTGGGATGGAGGCAAAAACATAATATTTTTATTTGAATGTTATTACTTTATTAATAAAAATTATATGAATTGCATAATACTACATAGTTATTAACTTTGTATTTGATATTTGCTTATCCTACTTGAATCTACCAATAAGGGTGAGGAGAAAATTCATTGGTTGAAGAAATCAAAGACTTTTATTATATTTATTATATTTATTTCATGTATTTTTTGTTTCTTATATGTACTAGAAATTCTAAATCTCATTTTTGCGACTTCCTTCAAGGATGTATCTTCATTTGTCACTAATCATACGCTTATGTGTGCTTAATCGACAAAATTTGATCTGGAAGGTTATGGTGGTTTGGAAGGGTTTGTTTAGGCGATAGTAGGAAATCCAACACAAAAGAATAAAGTGCGTGACTAACAAGAAAGACAAATGATAAATTGAAGTAAAAACTATTCCATGTAGTAACTAGAAAACTAAAATTCAACCATGTAATATTCTTAGCAAAAGATACACAAAATGCGTGGCCATAACTGAGTTTTAGCTAAAAAACTACTCAAGACATAATTTTTACATCTTTTACAAGATGAACTACCCAAATTAAGAAGCAATTATGGATACACTCTTAATAGGTTTTTGAGAAATAAATAAACTTTACAATGTGCAGAGTAGATTGCGTTGACCTTTTATGTAACGAGTTATGTTTGATTACCTTTAGGGAAGTCTCAGGGTCTGGGTATGAGATGTAAAAGCATGTGTGATATCCAATTTTAAGGAGCATTTATTGTTAATGACAAATTCTTTTTAAACAAAATAATAAAAGAAAAGATAAACAAAAGTAAATTTTTACGATAATTCACAGTATTTTTCTCATCAATTTGATTAATGAGGGATACAGTAACGAAAACATTAATTGAACCAATATTTGTTCCTCAACGTGTATGGTGAGCATGGTTGTTAAAATCTTGTTTTTAGTCGAAAATTCTATGGATTCTACGTTTTTAGGTATAACTTTCGTGTTAAATAGGAGCTAACATCATTTTGAGTAAATTCGAAAATCAAAATCAATTTACACGATTTAATTCAATAAAATAACTTAAACTCACATGTTATATATATATATATATATATATATATATATATATATATATATATAACAGAACAAAAGTTTAATTATTTTAGTTAATACAATTATTATTAACATTCTTTTTTAATATAATAATTACACTTTGATACAAAATTTAAATTTTATCATATTAGTAATAAATATAATATCATATATAGAGAGACGATTAATTTTTTATAATAGTATATGTTAGTAACAACTATTTACGCATGTGATTATTTTTTATAATAGTTTCTCTATTTTTTTTTTCCATAAGCAAAATCTATGGTGAATAATTGATTATATGCTCTATATTATAAATCAAGTACATCAATTATTTAATGATTCTAAATAAAATAATTTTGCTTATAAAAGCAACGAAGGGGTACATAAAGAGTTAAACAGATAATAATTTTTGATACTTGTGTGTTTTCAACAATATCTCCTATTTTATGTTTGTGTGCGACAAAAAATAAAACAGGAAAAAAATTGATGAAAACAATAGAGAAACAAAACAAGTAAGTAACTATATTTCGATAAAATAATATAACATTGTAAAACATTATGAGATTATTTAAATATAATAAGTTTTTTTTGTAGATAGGCGAAATGACAACCAACCTAACATTTTTTACATTTCTGCCAATTGAGCTAAGATTTGTAGACATTTAAACATAATAAGTTATTCGATAAATAATAAATACATAAGTATTGTATAAAAAAAAAAAAGATACATAATATAATAGGGGTTTCGTAAAAAAACAAAACAATAAAGATTAAAATATATAATAACTTTCTATTTCAATCATACATAATATTCAATCTCACATGACATGTTTGATTCAAAGAGTCATATTTAATAGGCGAAAAAATAAGGGAGATGTTATTTCTTTACAATATATATAGATGGTTATATAGTTGTTGTGTTATTTGTTATCGAAATGCATGACTTTAGTCATATTTAACTAACGAGAGTGAGAGAAAATCAATTATATGTGACATATCCAATAATTAAAATATATTTTTATTTAAAATTAATAATATATTAATTTTTCATTTTTTCTTTAATTAATAATATATTAAGTTTCTAAAGTAAAAATAATATTATAGAGGGGTGATTTAGGATAGTTTTGATCCAGAATCACCCCTCTTGATCATTTTTTATTTTTTTATATTTATTAAGTGATATCCACGTATTTTTAGGTTTTATTCGAGTTTTCTTGTTCGTGATTTTTTCACGTGGTGTCATCCTGTCTTAGTGCAAAGTTTTTATTTTGATTTCCTGTCTTAGAACAATGTTTGTTTTGATTTTCCGTTTTGGTACACGGTTGTTTTGTTCAGATTTGTAGATTTTCTTCAATGCAAATTAAGTGCAGATTCAATAATTTTAGTGTCATTAACGTTGCAATTATGCATGCATGACTATTCCAGACATTTAAAACCAGTTGACATAACAACTAGATTCTGACAACCTTAATTGATGGCGAGGCTTAAGAAATTGGCATTTCTATTTATGATAATCCTTTTTTATCAATGTTTGAGAAAATAAAGATGCCTCAGTAATCTGAAATATTTCCTTTCTGTCTCAATCTCATCAATCTCGAACATCGCAACATGATTTGGTTCCATTTTATACCTTGTTCCAAATAAACAAATAGGAGAAAACAAAAATAAAAAATCCTAAACCCTAATTAAAGAAGAGTAAAATATATTTTTGTTCCCCATATTTTCCATTTTTTTAATAATAGTTTCTACATTTCAAAAATTATTTTTAAAAATCATACAATTTATTGTGTGTATTAGATTTAGCCCCTCTATCTATTTGATTATTTAACATATGACTGATGTGACGGTGTGTGGACTAAAATCAAAATTACATTATTTTTTGATTAATTAACATATGACTGATGTGACACTAAAATCAAAATTACATTATTTTTATATATATTTTCTAACTTGAACCACTCTTGTGTCACTCCTAGCAAGCTAACTTAGACTCAGAATATTTGATCTTTTCAAATCCACGAAGCTTTGAACCATTAATCCTACAAACAAAATAGGTCAAAATATCGGATGCACTGTTTAGCATGATATATATATATATATATATATAAATAAAAGAGATAGGGCCGGTCCTAATTATTTGGAGGTCCGGTTTAACTTTTAAAAATGTATTCTTAATAAAAAAAAATCATCCTCTATTTATATCATTCTTTTTTACTTAATTGAGATTTTTTTCACCAAATATATGGTATTTTATGAACATTGATAATATTTAACTATTATTATAAGGCCTCAAAATTAATCTATTGAATAATCTAATATTTTATAAAAACTAACAATATATAACTAATACTATAAGACCTCAAAATTTTAAATTGAGGCCTCCAAAATTTTGCGATCCGATATCGTCGCTCATCCTGCATCCCTATGGGGGTCGATCATGAAAAGAGAAAATAGTAACTACAAAATTGGGAGGGGGGGGGGACACCTAACCCATTAGAAAAACATGAAGCAAAACAAAACGAAAAGGCTAGCAGCGATCCCAAATTAGGACTCCCGAAGGAAAGTAAAGCCAATACGATTGAAAAAGAAATCGGCATAAATAAAACCAGGCATGACATACCACCAATGAAAACCGTTGATTAGATGACCATGAGCCGCTAGCATGTCCGCACAAGAGTTTCCTTCTCTATATAGATGGGAAAAAAGAAAATGCGTATGTCGAGCAAAACAATTGCGTCATCGATTCCGAAGGTCCCAAAAAACTATAGAGTGCAACCGCGCCGGGCCTCCGTTTTTTAGAGGTCTAAAAAAAATTATATATTAGTATGTCTCTTAAAAAAAAAGATGATTCAAAAAATTAACTAAAAAATCCCAATATTTTCTTAATCTGCTGGAGTTTGTAGATCTTAAAGCAACATATTTGGCCATGGTTAGATCATAAATGTGCTTTTGGGGCCACGAACATGTTTCCTTTTCAAAGTTGAAAGTTTGAGACAACTCTTTCATTAAGAACCTCTTCTTTTTCTCTCTTGAAAGCAATACCATTATTTGTGTAAATACTTTAGTACCTTATAGGAAATAATTTTTTGTCTTAAACCTTCGATTTTCAGTAGAATCAAAGCCTAATTTAGATTGACAGAAAATAACTGAAGTTTTACCAATGTTTGGATTGTACATAGATATATGGTGATTATTCTTTCACACTCTAACAGATCACTAATGTTTGTCTATAAAAAAACAATGGAATGGTAAAAATTTTCTCAAAGAAATTAAAAAGGAGATTGATATTGAAGATCAAATTTTTTGTCTTTACATACAAAACAAATAAGGGGGTATTAATACCGGTATATATGCAACAAATAGCCTTCAAAGATTTTCTACTTTATTCTACATTGTATCTCATGCCTTTCATAAAAGTTGAAAAGTGCATGCACTTTAGAGGACCCCTATGTGACTAGTCTATAGCACAAACTTATTTCTACTGTATTTTTCTTTTATAAGATTCGAAGAGATCTTATCTTTCCAAACATTTCTTCAAATGCTTGAAAAGTTCATTTTCTAATAATTTGTGAAAAAAAAATTCAAATATATGCCAATTTTTCTGAAAAAGAAAAAGTTGCTACATTTTAGTCACAAAAAAAAAAAAAAAAAGAGTTGGTACATTAGGACAGTTTATTTATATGAAAATATTTTCTATTTTCATACTAAAAATTTGTGATAATTTTACTTGTTAACAAAAAAAGGAACTATTTTAGTGTTAAACTCTTAAAGATAATTTTTCGCTCATTTAAATTTCACAATGTTAAAGTTCCGTGCAAAAGATATTTGATTTACGTAAAAAAGACTATTTTCATCATTTCCAAAAATACATCATGTATAATTAATATTTTATCTTTTTTCGTCATAATAATTTATTACTCTATTTCTTCCTTTTAATGCAAAGTTTTGCCAACTAATGAACCTCACGGAACCTATATTTCAACCTTGTTAGTATTAAGTAAAACTAACACAAATTTATAAGGAAAAAATGTTTTTACAAAGTAAATAAACTCTTAAATATTATTTCATTGTTAAGTTGTCTCATATATGAGTATACCTTTTTATTAGTAAAGGTCACCTTTAAACTATTTCTGAGAAGCCCGTACTAGACAAATCCTAGAAATGGTATAACCATAACATATTAACACAATTAATATGATTTGTTTATTTTTTCGTATACAACTAATTATATGATACTTATATGATACGAAGATAAATAAAGAATATTCAAGCCATTCTGGCATCTGTGCTTTACATTCATGAAATGTGGAATGAATGGTGGCTTTTATCACTAGCTATAAAACGTTTAGCAACCCATAGCTTTGCTGATTTTGATTATTCCAATATTTATAGACCATGACAACAAGGAAAAAGATCACAAAGCATCCCAACTTAATTGATTCATGCATGATTTTTTTTTTTTTTTTTGCTACAAAAAAAAAATAGTTCACCTAGCTTGATTTTTTTAAATATCAACATTGTTTTTCAAGTGTTGGGGAGTCCACCTAGCTTGATGAGAGCACCCCAACTTTGATAAATTATTTTCATCTAAAATTTTAGATATATAAGCTATATATTTGTTCAATAAAAATAGTTCGGTTGATAAGCTAAACACTATTAAAAGAGTATAAAAGCAGAAAGCTATGTTTCGATTGCGAAAACTAACATAACAATTAATTACTAATATTTGTTTAAATAATATTTTTCATATATTATGCAGCTTGGGTATATATATGGATCACATTTTTTTATATCCTTCATTTGCCTATTTCATCCAATATGAAACTAATCACTCACACAAATTACATAATATCTATCGTCATGGATGACACTTTAGATTTATTTAAATAAATTTTTTCTTATACTTTAGGTAAAATATTCACTTCCACATGGCAAAAAGTGCATGGAAACTTTTCCAAAGCACTCCAAGTATACAGGATAAAATAATATAATATATACCAATTAGGAAGGGGACAAAGCATCACCTATTGGTGTACAGGGTCATATTGATTCCTCTATAATTCACATCACATTGAAATGAAATTTAGTGTTGTATTATAGGTTTTGTATTCCATTTGAGATGAAATTTAAAGTATTTGCATAATAGAGATGAATTAACCTTTATTTGCTTAAAAGGTTTCTTTATTTGTTTCTTTATTGCTTTCTTTTCCTTTATCCCAATCCAATCATATATGTCAACTAAAATGTTTAATCATGGATCAAGTTAAAGCTAAAGTTTCAAATGTTTGTTCATACAATTTGTATGTGGTAAATCCATCATTACATGTGCATAACTTTTCAAAATATACAAAGGTATTATGGCAGCTATTGCCAGAAGATCATTTATAGAAAAAAAAAAAAACATATATTTTCTTCTTTTAGAATATCACAAAAGCTCTAATAATTAAATTGGATGATGATTTGTCGAAAAAATAAATAAATTCGATGATGTAGGTCCAACCAAACATTTATCATTTGGATCAATTCATTATTAGTTTATTGACCTAATTATAAAACCAAAGAAATAATTAAAGAATTATATCCATGATTATATTAATCTTAAATTACTATTGTAGTGGTTTTGTTTGGATTTTTTTTCCTTTCTTTTTGACATATTATAGTCATATAAGGTTTTGTTGGTCTATCAACCATAAATCATTAATCTACAAGTAAATCAACATTTTGTCCTTGACATTGTAAGGGTTGGTTGATTGACTCTTAAATTTTCGAAATATTAATTTATTTTTTTGTGTAAACCCTCTAATTTTTAAGGGAAAAAAATTTCGATAATTCAGAGTTCAACCGTAAAATAAATAAAGTCTGATTAAAAATTATTTTCATTAGAAATAAAACACGATTTTCTTCAAATGATATTATTTTAGGAAAAAGTCATTAACCACTTGAACTCATATTTTAGTTGAAATATAAATTATTCTTTTTAATTGAACAATGTCGGTCAATTTAGTCCTTTTCTAAATATAGTACTATAGTTTAAAGATTTTATGTTTGTTTTGACACAACAAGAGACTATTCAAGCTAATATGTTGGTCTTTCATTTATTTTGATGGATGTATTACTAAAGAGATATTTTTATTCAAGGACTAAATTAATTGATATTAAAGGACTAAACTGTAATTTTGCAAATATGAGGGAGTAGCGAAATTTACCAACCCTTTCAATTTCATCATAATTTACTCTTCAATCCCCAAGTCAAGTTAAATCACTTTGGATGTAAATTGTATAAATTTCAAGGTTTTATTTTTGAAAGCAACATTTTTTTAATGACTCTGCGCATATATAAATTTTAGGATAAAATATGTTTTCGGTCCATACTTTTATAGTGAGTTTTGGTTTTCATCCCTATAAAATAAAGTCACTTGTTTTCATCCCTATAAAAAAAAAATTGTTTTTGGTCTTTAATGAGCAAAATTTTGACATATTAATGCAAATATTATGACATTTTTATGTTCAAAATGGTCTATATCATGTCCGTTCAGATCCGACCTCGTCCATATCTCTGAGAGATTGTCCGCTTTGGGGTTAACCCGTCACGGTTTTGTCCTTTGTAGAAAAGGTGCCTCGGTGGGGTGAAAGGTGAGTGTTTGTATATAAACTACTCTTAGCCTCGATTACCAAGCGATGTGAGACTATTTGGTGTATTCAGAACAGTAGCACCCAGTCGAGGCTAAGGGGCTACTGGGTGTTGGCCCACGAGAATGCGCAGATCCGTTTTCCACAGACGGCGCCCCTGTTTAGGTCTGACCTCAAGTTCACATCTCCGGGAGATTGTCCGCTTTGGGGTTAACCCGTCACGGTTTTGTCCTTTGTAGAAAAGGCGTCTCGGTGGTTTGAAAAGTATGAGTGTTTGTATATAAACTACTCTTAGCCTCGATTACCAAGCAATGTGAGACTATTTGGTGTATCCAAAACAGTAGCCCCCAATCGAGGCTAAGGGGCTACAGGGTGTTGGCCTACGAGCATGCGCAGATCCGTTTTCCACAGACGGCGCCCCCTGTTCTGGTCCGACCTCAAGTTCACATCTCCAGAAAATTGTCCGCTTTTGGGTTAACCCGTCACGGTTTTGTCCTTTGTAGAAAAGGCGTCTCGGTGGTTTGAAAAGTATGAGTGTTTGTATATAAACTACTCTTAGCCTCGATTACCAAGCGATGTGAGACTATTTGGTGTATCCAGAACAGTAGCCCCCAGTCGAGGCTAAGGGGCTACAGGGTGTTGGCCCACGAGCATGCGCAGATCCGTTTTCCACAGACGGCGCCCCCTGTTCAGGTCCGACCTCAAGTTCACATCTCCGGGAAATTGTCTGCTTTGGGGTTAACCCGTCACGGTTTTGTTCTTTGTAGAAAAGGCGTCTCGATGGTTTGAAAAGTATGAGTGTTTGTATATAAACTACTCTTAGCCTCGATTACCAAGCGATGTGAGACTATTTGGTGTATCCAGAACAATGTCTATATATCTTATTAAACCTACATAAGTCCATATTATGTTAAACATATAAAAAAAATTCAACATTTTGCTCATTAGGAACTAAAAACAAAATAAATTAATTTTTAGGGATGAAATCAAATGTTTTTATTTTATAAGGACGAAAACTAAAACTCATTATAATAATAGAGACTAAAAATATATTTTAAGGTTTAAGGAGCATATGTACATGAAACATCTTCAATTTAACATTTAAATATTGAATTGTTGGAAAATACCTTGAGAGAAACATTCTCATTTGCCATATAATGACTTTAGAAGTTAATGATCGTTTTGATCCCTCAAAGTTAGTTAATAATTCAACAAAGAAGATATAACCAACATAACAGTCTAAGATAAGCTACTAAATATACATGTGATTTTGCGTTCGATTCTCTACTCTATTGTAAATAAAAATAAATAAAAAGAATAACTGTCTATGATAAAATATAAGAGCAATATGATTATTATCCTCCTTATACTATATACCAATATATATATTTATTCTAGAAATTACACACCACAATACAAATTGAGAAAAATTACATTTTTTTCAAAAGATATGCTGACTATAATTTAACAACTCAATAATATAAGGACTGTATTTACAAATAACAACCAAATTCAAAATACAAGAAAACAAGATAATAAAACATATATATCTAATTAGTAGAAAAACTTAGTAATAGTAAAATATAAGTGATAGCAATTTTTGTTGGTCATGTTTCCCAACCTTCTTTTTAGTGCATATTTGGAATCACAATAAGTTTCATGAAATCACTATGATTTTGTTGAAGTTTTGAATTGCGGTGACACGTAATTCTGTTAAACTCGGTGTCAATTTAAACATGCACTTAGTCGTCTGGTCATTTTGTTTAACTCGTATTCAGAATGAGGGAACAATGCCATATCCAACTTCAGTAATTAGTGATGTGGAAAACATTTGATCAACTTCAGCATCTGCATCTGTCCGCTTAGCGAATCGACCTTTTATACGCGGTCGAGTCTCTGCATAGGCTTTCCTTGAGGCATACCTAATTGTCTTCTCAAATTTTCTTGTTTTCTTTTTCTCTCTATACCTTAGGACTCTAGCTTCTCTGTCCATTGGTGAGAAATGAGAAGACATTTGAATAGGAGGTCCAGAAAATAGATCAATTGTTCCTTTTGAATTAGGTCTTGAATAGTTCATTGAGACATCTCTCATTGTTGATTCAGGTACAACACCAACATCCATTGATGAAACTGAAACCTGATTTTCAATAAGAAAAAAAATATCTAATAAAAATTAATAACCAAAATCGTTTATGAGATCGTTGTTTAATTTACTATGCATCAAAATTTATACTAATGACCGTTTTACAATAGTTTCTCGAAAGAATTTGAACTTTGGCACTAAAGATTATAAGATTCAACTCTTATCAGTAAGCTAACACCATTAAAAATCACTATGTTGCAACCCGTATCGCAGATGGAATTTGTTGACAAAGAAATAGCATCGATATAAAAATTAGATTTGGCAGAATTAGATTCGGGAGGTGGAAAATTGAAGAATATTTCCCTTAAGATAAATATTCCAATATTAGCAATCACTACTTGTGCTAGCAAACATATTAGAATCTAAAGGGAAAAGCCTTGAACAAAATTTGTACTTGTTGCTCTGTACTGAGAAAAGGCTACAAGGAATATACTAAGAAATTTGATAAAAACTTACAAAATTAAAAAGCAAAAGTCTAAAGAAAATCAAACTTAAAACGTTTCTAGCAACAAAGCATGATACTTGGTCCTTAGATTCCTTCTATAAAAGAAAAAAGTGTAAAGAAAAAGGGGTAAAGAAAAAAAAGGTAAAGAGAGTTGAAAAGTTGCAAAAAGAATCAGAAACACCATGTTTGTATGAAATTGTTCAAAATGGAAAATCATCTAGGATGTAGATTATGTTGATAAATCAGTACAAATGCAGAATTTGAACCATAAAGTTAAAGTTTACAACTTTTGAAGCCAACAATGGCAAAAATAGCATGCTAATCTTGGGGAGGCCAAAAAATTATATTTCAAAAAAGAAATACCTCAAATATGTACAGACACTAGACACGACATTGACAAATAGAAAATTCAGATGTGTTGATAACATGTGTCGGGTATTAAACAAGCCTTTAGATACCAATTCAATAGGCTCACTAGATCTTGGAGAAATTGATATTACAAAAGGAGATATATACCACAAATATCATCAAATTTGAACACCAATTTATCTAGGATAAACTCACCGATAAGAGTTTGACTTTATAATTTAACCTCAGAAACATTTGCAAAATAATAATTATTGTCACTTTAATTAATAATAATTTTCGTTTTCCTAAGTTTTTTCCCTAAAAAATACAAATTCAAGAAGCTAGAGATCTAGAATTAGATTAATTTTAGATTTAGATTCATATAAATGATTGTTCAAAGAATGCCACCAAGTTCAACACAAGAAGCCAATAATCATTAAGTCAAACAAAAACACTAGGACATAAAAAAGAAGAAGTGAAGAATCTTACACTTTGACTAATAGAACCACCATTGTAACTGAATCCAGCTTTGGAAGATTCAAACTCCAACCCAAGTTGAAAATTTTGTACCTGCTGTTGTTGAACAGGAACAACACTATCCCCAACATAGCTCTTTTGAGGAACACCATAATGATCTTGTTGTTGTTGTTGTTGTTGACTATACTCATCATGATGAATAGTAGTAGTAGTATTGGTGGTAAAAGTGTTATCTCCACCACCACAAGAATTACAATCCACAAGATCCAAATACTCATCAACCTCACCACTAAACAAAAATCCATTATTACCCTCTTGATTATGATCATTGCTATTGTTGTTGTTGATGTTGATGTTGTTACTATTGTTATTGCTATTCTTTAAAGGATTCAACAAAAGCCATGAAGCTGCTTCATCTTCATCTTCCATACCTTCATCCTCCTCTTCCTCCAGTTCACCACTGCGACAACCACCACCGACAAAGCCTTCATCATCGGCACCTAAAAGGGTCGTAGGAGGACCATAAAGGTAGCCGGAAATTGGAAGAATCGGGACACGTTGATGGCGGCTAGCAAGAGGGTTAGCAGAGTGGATATCAGCATCACAAGAGGAGCAAAGAGAAGCAGCATCAGCTTTACAAAGAAAAGCAGCCGGGGCACGCTCGCAGGCCTCACAGACCCAAACGCGTTCGTGTCTCGAGGCTACTCGATTTGCAGCGTGGATACGTGCATCGCACCCAGCGCATAAATACGCTGAGTCTGCGCGGCAGAATACCGCGCATGGAGCAGAGCGGCACGTGTCACATGTACGTGGCCACGTGACCGCAGACCTAATGGAGCCGGTGGCCGAGGTGGTAGTGAGGAATTCGTGCTCCAACATTTGTGGAGAGAGGGAGTGATGAATGGTTTATTTGTCAGTTTTGGACAGACAGTGTTAAGGAAGTTAAAATAGGTGAAGTTTGTATTTGCAGTGATTGTGTTCTTGCTGTTTTTGGGAGGTGTTTGGAGTTTTAAGAGAATCTGTGTAGGACACGTGGCAGAAAACTAGTGGAGTGGGAAAGTTGTGACATTATCTATCTTGTGGGTGGCTATGATTTGTGGTGGGGACATGTTTTAGGGTCAGAGGATTGAGATTGTAAATGTGCTTAACAATCATATGAGAACAATAAGTAATCTACTAATAAAGGTTTAATTATAGACAAAAGTATGCATTTAGTCTTTTCAATTTGATCGTAATTTTTGTACTGGTCTTTTAATTTATTTTTCTAAAAATTGATCCGTTTGCACGGTTAACCTTTAAGTTATATTAAATTATGCTTTTGATCTTTAAATTTACTCCATTTTTATTAAATTACTGTCATGAAGTGTTAAGATAACTTCATGTTAAAGGTAATATTGTAATATTTCGGATCTGACCTCAAGTCCACATCTTTGAAAAATTATCCGCTTTAGGGTTAAGCTGTCACGGTTTTGTTCTTTGTAGAAAAGGGGTCTCGGTTGGTTAGAAGAGTGTGACATGTTGTATAAAAACTACAATTAGCCTCGAGTTCCAAGCGATGTGAGACTATTTGGTGTATTCAATACAGAAAACATCATAATTAATATGATTGAATAATACTGTATGACATTTCATAATTTTATAGTTGTTAATCTTGTTCTAAGATGTTGATATCAATATTCTTTGTTTTTCCTTGTAAATTCTTGCATATGTTTCATGTAGACATGGCAATGTTAACATTTAACTTGAGCAAGTATGTTGGCCCTGGTTTGTTTGTTTGGAAAGACAATACAAGAGGCAGAAGTCATCTGTCAGTGTGTTTCCATAATGATAAGGTGTTCCTATTCAAGTATTCAACTCTAATACGAAGTCATATATGAAATATTGATATTTGAGATGTTATGTCACTGACTCATTGTGTTACATTATTGTTATATGTGACACTCATACTTGTATTTTAAAACTTTAAAGCTAATCAATTTATAAACTTAACATATAAGGTCATACGGAGGGATTTTTAATCTTTCCATCACACCATATATATTGTATTTACAATAAAAATATGAGATCAAATTCCTTCTGTTTTTAATAAGCAAAAAAGGTGACAATTTCTTGCAATTCAATTTTATACATTCAACAACGGCAGAAATCGTTAGATTTAGTGTTATAAATTATTTTTTAAATCTAATATGGATCCGAATTTCCTATTATAGAGATTGTACACAGTTTGATGCTGAGCTGAGTCTCACTCTCAATCATCAATTTTTAATCGAACAATACAAATTATTAGTTCAATATACTAAAAAACAATCTCAAACTGCCGATTTTAAATCAGACAACTCAAATTAAATACTTTACAGAAAATCCTCACCCATAAAATAGTCCAAGGATTCATATATTAATTCTCAAATTTGTTAAGAGGTTATAGTAAAAAAGAAAATAGAATATAGTGTTAAAGGGATAATTAATTAACATGGAGGGATGGCTTTAATTCCAACCAAAAATGAAGATGATGAGACCATGTGCAAAGTGCTAATCCTTCCTTCCTCTTTATAAGACTTTATTATATGATGATAGCGAACTTTGAATTAATTTCAGTTTGTTTTGAATTGGAGAAAGCATGTGGTGGATAATACTCTAGAGCCTACCCAAATGGCAAGGGGATGATATCCTGCATTAACGTATATTTAATATTTATATAAATAATAACAGTTTATGCCCATGCTCTATAAAATAAAAATACTCATATTTGATTATTTTGAGTATAAATAAATTTAATTATTTGTAATGTATATTGTTCTTAACAGAGTTCAAGTTTTATCTGAAGAGATAAAAAAGAGGATAGAGACATCATTTGGTGGACTGATCGATGGAAGAAATGTTTCAAGCTGGAGATTAGAATCTGGACATACAGATGACAGACGATACAAAACAAAGGGTATCTATATATAACGTTCCGACACTCAAATCAGTATAAATTTGAGGTGGATGTTACAATAATGCATATTTTAGGAGGTGGAAAGTGATTGTATATATAAACCAATATATGTGGCAATGGACCGATCAATGTGACGTTGGGTTTGATTCAACTCAAAAATCTGATCATAACATGTATGATTAATGACTATAGTATCATTTTAAAATATATTCATCAATTAGTTTACATTTTAATTTTTAATAGAGCAAACTTTCATGAAGGAAACTTTTGAAAATACACTTAGTGTGTGATTGGTTATCGGGTGGTAAGAATTGATTTTGATAAAATTGATTTTGTAAAATTGATTCTGGTCAAAATTGATTTTAAGTTAAAGTGGTTTATATTTGAATATATTCATGCAAAAGTGAGTTGAACAAAAAATTTGAGTGTAAAAATCAATTTTAGAATCAGAAGCTACGATTTTTAGCTTTAATTACAATCAATTCTACTTTTGAGAAACCAAACAAGTCAGAATCAATTATATACGTCAAGAAAATTTTGGTTACTTCAGAATTGAAACCAAATATGATGGATCTTGGTTTATTTTTCTGTTTAATTTAACACATTTGCGCTTTTGTAGATTTACTATTATTTTTTATTCATGCTTTGTAGATCATCTACTTTATCTGAGCTTAAAAAACTATTTGAATCCTAGGTTTCATATCCTTAATCCATACAGTGACTACTTTTTGCTTACCTCCATATTTTTTTGCTTACCTCCATATTTTAATCACACAAAGAATTAATAAGCTAACTTTTTGGTATGTACCTAACACTAATCATTTAGCTCAATTTAATTATATTGTTGTTTTGTTTGTGTTCTGTTTTGGGAGCATAGCACTGCCTTATCATATTGCTAAAAAAGTGAAGCCTACATCAATTAAATCATGTATGTATACATATAAATTGATTGTGAAATCTTGTGTCAGTTAGACCATAGTCCTTGCCAAAATAGTAAATGTATTTAATGTATAGTACCTCCACAATTGAAATTTGCATAAATGAATAATTGATCTTAAATGATTAATGAATTTTTTTAGAACAAATCATTCAAAAAAATTGAGTTTAATTTTGAAGAAAAATAATTTTTTACAAGATTTTATTAACCTTGTAACTAAATTTCATATTATAAGAATAATTTCTTCTAAAAATCGAATAGTTAATATAAAAAAAAAAAAAAAATTAAAATTGAAATTTGCCATGAGGGACATGTTTGTTAATTGTTATCATAGTTGGACAAAAGTGGAATACATTTATTTATGATATAGTACCACTACCATACATTAGAATGAATGGCTATGAAGAGGTTGACTATGCAGTTAGTATTGAACAAAGTGATTATTCCAATATAGGGTAAGCAAACTACATAGTTGGGGAGTTGGCAGTTGGCCTAATGTTAGGCAAATGTGTTTATGAAATCACAATAAATGTGAAGAAACTATGATACCATTTTGATTTTATTTTATAAAAACTTAAAATTGTAATTTTTTCCCAAAATTAGGATAACACTCCGAAATTAATTACGATGCTAAGAAATATTAGGCATGTATGCTTCAATTATTTTTTGTGTAGAGTGGTGAATTTCAAACATTTGTTTTTGTATAAAGTTTCAAACTATTTTTTTTGTTTTTACTACCAGTTTAATCTGGTTCGGGAGTCAGTTCTGGCATCAAGTGGTTAGTTTCAAACCATTTTTATTCATATAATTTATATATTATATTGTAAATTGGACAGTTGTATTTAAACACATTCTATAATAATAAGTAAATTTTCTAAACTTAATTGTTAAAAAATCTCACATCGGTTACGAGATGGTATGTATTTATGTTAATAAGTACGAGACAATCATCACCTTATAAGTCAGTTTTATAATATAAATTAGGTCCAACTCAATTCTAAGATGGTATCAGAGTCTCCTTCACGACTCATTGGGCCAACTGCTATCAGATTTCCGATGTCGGGCCACCCACCACTTATATTCACGTATCAAACCCAATAGTGTTGGAGGTAAGAATATGTGTGAAAAAATCTTACATCAGTTGCGATGACCTGAATATGTTTTTATAAATAAGAGCAATCTTCAGTTGTTCACAAATCTTAACTCAATTGATAAAATGTCAAAATTATTATATTTATCATTTTACCTAGAGAGATCATAATCACAATTAACCGAATTTTATGATCATCCTAGTACTTTGAAGGACGAAACATAGACACAGTAGGCCGAATATTTTGAATAGTAGAGTTGTTTGTTCTAACGAAAATTGGGGGAACTGATGCATGGTGTGGAGCATATTATGTGAATGTAAGTATAAACTGTAAACAGATGAGGTAGGGCAACAATTAGAGGAAAATGTCAATGTAGAATTATAGGCAATAAATTACATTCAATACTAGCTAGAATCAATTGATATTGTTGACACAAAAATGAAGTATGTGACACAAATGAACTTACCTCCCAAACTTTTTGTTTGTAATATCTTAGTAAGTCCTATAGGATGTGACATCATAGTGGATAACAATATCTTAGTAAGTATGCAGGATGTGACACTATAATGAACAAGATGTTAGGTTGCATTCAATGGGAGAACACAATCTTATAAGTTGGTTATTAGTTAACAAATTCTGTTTGATAGGATTTGAGGTTCTATGATGCCTAAATTTGCAGATAATGTTTTATTATTGATTTTCTTTTTGTTACAGCCATGTCTCATGTTATACATTTTTAAAGTCGTTGAAGTTTAGGGATTATGAAGTCAAGCAACCAGCAACATATCGTATGTGTGTTGATTTAATTTTAAAAAAAATGATCTATTAACATGTGGTTGATATGAATGATAAAGAAACTCGGTCTCTTATAAAATATTTTAATTATATTTTGTATTTTTTTTTCCTGCCAAGTGAGAGTATTAACAGCATACTCATAATAATATATTAAAAAAAATAAAAAATTACAAAAGAATAAAAAAATGGGACATAAGACATAACCCAGTAAAACTAATTTTTCAGAAATTTTAGACCAAACTTCTGATAAACTTTAATTTTTGGCTATTCAAGCACCAACTCTTCGATATATTTCTTGCTAGAAGTATCCCTGATCCTATTGGTAACAAGTAGGACCAATAATTCAATCGGTGTAGTTGCTGAACCATTCCACATATTTCCAGCAACAACAAAAGCTGCAAAAAATACAGCAGTGATACTATTGAAAAGTATGGTTTCAATATTTCCCATACGCAATCATTTGTATAAACATTGAGGTGGACGCACACTAAGATGGATATAAGGCCCGCTAATATGCCCAATGTTCCTGCTGCAATATGATGAGAGGTTGTTCCCCCTGGAACATAAGGATCAAAACCGTCCACACCCCATGCGCGATTGACAGATTTTACCCTTCCAGTTAATCCATAAGGATCAGATACCCATATTCCAAGACCAAACAATTCTGTTACGTGAAATGATCGAAAACCAAAACACCCTACCCTTGCTAGAAATAAATGAATGCCAAAATATTTTTGGCAAATCCAAGAAGATTTTTCGATACAATCATCACAAAAGATTTGTAGATCCCAATAGACCCAATGTCAAATAGCCGCCTAAAAACACAAATCCGAGAACACAATATGTGCCGCGGCCACACCTTCGTAACTCCAGATACCCTGATTTGTTATAGTCCCTCATGTGATATTCCAACCACCCCACAAATTGGTTATTCCTAAACGGGTCATAAAGTGTAGGTCAATACAAATAAAAATTTACAAACAATTGAAATAATACAAGTGGATCCAAACGTTAATTAATCCAGATGTCTATATTTATATGTAAAAAAACAATATAACATTAAAAGCTAGATTTCAAACAATCAAATAACTTAATAAAAAAAATCTTAATAAACACGTCCAAGTCTTTCGAATGAAATACACCAATTTTTATTTATTTATTTATTTATAATTTTTACTTATAATTTAGAACGAAATTCATCATATGTCGATCGTGATCCTTGAAATTTCCTAGATCCATCATAAGTCGATCCAAATTTAAAAACTTTGTTTCAAACAGAACAAGGTGTCAAGTTGAAAATTTAAGCACAAACAAGAACACATCAGCATCCTAATGATGACTTGTTTCAACCTTATTTACTACAGTTGTGTGAATACATGCTGATGTGTAACCAATTGAAGGCTTCAAACAAAACACAACATCACAAGAGAAGAGTGACTCAGATAAAAATAAATATTTGAAATTACAAGACAGAGTATCAAGGTGCCGCGTAGGAACCAAATAGATTAGGATGCCTCACAACCACAAAGTTTGGTGGTCCTTACTAGGATGCTGACCCTTATCTATTCTCTTCACATGGCCTTGTGGGTCACTAAAAACATTTTTTTTCCATCAATTGGTATTCATTAACAAAAAAAATTGATGTGCCTTTAGCTAATGATCTTTTACCAATGAGGCTCTTATACGTACTTTGTGTAGTGAATGATGGGTGACTTATTCAAATTTGTTTTGGCTACTATCAAGTCAGTCCAAGGCTGGTTGAGGTCTTAGAGTACAAATTTTGGTGTCAAATAGATTGAGAAATTTTGATTGTATGTACTCTTGCAGCATTTAAAAATTTGAGAGGAAGAATTTGATATCAATATATTGAGATTAAAAGTTTAAATTTTAAATTTAGTAAATTTTAATTTAAAATGAAAGAAATCTGCAATAGAATAAAAAACATCTGATCTCTTAGTCCAACAACCACAAATGATGTGATTGTTCGATTTCAATTCATCAACTTTAAATTTATGTCTGTATAAATATGTCAAATGTAAATCTATGATTGTATAAAACATCTCATCTCTTAATCTAGCAACCACAAATGATGTAGCTGTCTGATCTCAATTAATCAACTTTTCCCATAGTTTAGGCGTCGCTTACAAAAAGTGTCCCCAGAGAGTGAGAAAAAACGTCCCCTTATAGAATACATCTGAAAAACGTTCCCTATTCTTTTAGGCAACATTTGTCAGGGTTCTGGCAACATTTTTACACTGTTGTCAGAGACAATAAGTCGGTCCAAGGCTAGGTGAGTTCTTAGAGTACAACAATGGTGGAACTAGGATTGTTTCTTTGGCAGGGTTGTGTTTGTAAAAAAAAAAATGATCGAAGGCTATGTTTGTAAGATCGATATGATTTGATGCACTTATGCGGTCACATCATTTCTAAACGTTAACCCTGAAATTAGACAAGTCAAATGTTAAATTAGATAAATTTTATTTTAAAACAAATTAAAACTTTTATACTAAAGAAAAAAAAGCTTTTATACTAAAATTTGAAATGTTTGATCTTTCAATTCAACTAGCATAAATTGTAACCGTCCTATTTCAATTGATCAACTTTAAATCTTTTACCGCTAGAATGCATCAAATGATCAACCGCAAGATTATCTAAAATTCAAAGTAAAATTCAAAAGATCTCCAACTCTTGACCTATGGTGATCAACATAAGTATACCAAGCCATTAAATGAGACTCATGCAAATATTTTCTCTTCCACGAGAATATGATCTTATGTAGAAAAGATAATTGAGATTGACAGTGGTCCAAATCAACTATTTATTTAATCCTATGATTGTATCTATCATATTGTAATAATATAGTAATAGTCTCAATTGGACTAAGGTATGTACTTTACCTCAAAAAAAAAAAAAAAGTTGATGCATGTACTATTCCTTTAATCATATTATTTTATATAACTTTTTTTTTCCTTTGCTTATGTTGTTGTTGACCATATATATTCCTTGATTCCTTGGTTATCCAAGATGACACGTGGGTAATATCGTTTAGCAACTTGGTTGGACTGCAAATTTTTCTATTTGATGTCGGTATTATTACAAGACTAAGATAAATCATAATATTATAATATTTCAAAGTGCAAACACACTATAAATGTGATCTTTTTGATGTGGTAGGTTAATCATTAAGGGTTGATGCACCGGTGAAAGGTTTGTTTACAATATGTATAGACTAAAAAATAATTTAGCATGTGTGTTGGTGAAAAAAAAAATATTAAGACACTGAATGGTGTAAAATTTAACGAACTTTTAAGAATAAATAGCATAAAATGTAAATGATGAAAATTGGTAAATGAATTGAAAAAGCTTAGCCAATAGGGTAAATGAAATAAATAAAAGACATTGCAAAAGATAAATAAATTTTTAAAAAAATTGCAAAGAGTAAACGCAAGAAAATTTAAAGGATGAGAATCTAAAAGATCCTGAAATATTGACAAAGGAAATAGGTGTACTTAAAATAGAGAGCGATTATAATTTATATCCATTTTTAATGTAATACTAGGATTTTTCAAACTACGGCCTTTTTCTTCTTGCCAAAAGAAATGTAAAAATTGAGATTTGAGATTTTTGTAAGTGAAAATTCCGAATCCTTTAAAATCTTTAAAAAATTATTGTCAAAACCATTTGTTAAAATTTCGATTAAATTTAATGGATATGCATAGTCACTGTAAAATATTTTTACACATATATCCAATGAAAATTCACTAACTTACCACATCACACCACTCATTTATTGTTAGTTTAAAACTACATATATAACATTGAAGAATAATAATTTCTTATTAATTGTCCGTGTAAACATATTTTACACTGTCTGCCTACCATCTTTAATCTCATTAAATATACTCCTTAGTGCAAAAAATTCTCTATAAAATTTTAACATATCATGATATATATATATGTGAATTTTTTTTTTTTTACCATTGTTGGGTGTATCGTGGCACACATGTGACTGAGACAATGGGACAATGAGAAGCTCTGCCTGCATATGTAAAATGATCCAACGATGATTATTATTATTAATTGAAAATGAAAATGGAAACTAGAAGGACCCATAACAATGGTAAGAACTAAAAAGGTTATGGATGCTTTACACTATCGGAAAATTACGACCTACCGACATAATATAGAGTTGGAAATAATCCGTCTCCAATAGAAACAGTTTGAGATGCTATTTTACATTTTAATTTTGAGATGAAAATAAATTTTTAATATGGATCTGTCTCTAATAATTTTCATTTTCATTTTCATATCTAAATAAAGTATATGAGCTAAATTAATCATAAAAAAACATAAATATTTTAGAGACAAAAATATTTGCAACAGAATAGTTTATATATAGTAAATAAATTACGTCTCTAAATAGTTGATTGAGTTTACAAATCCATGTTAGATACGGTCTTGTGTTCTAAATTCTAAACGAGACATACATACAATACAAGGTCTAAACTTTCATCATTAACAATCTTATATAAAGATGCCAATTCACATAGGAATAGAGGATCAAGATAAGCATGACAAATTTTGCATCCGAATGTCGACAATGAAATTACATATGCGTGTTCGTTTGTGTAGATGTGACATGAAATTACAATGACTCTTTTGGATTATGATAATTAATAGTAAATAATAATAATACCTATAACATGAGTATATATGAGGGCAATAATGTGTGTGGCTCAAAAGTAAAGGAAAATGTTAAGAAACGTGGATGGTTTCAAGAGAGTATGCTATTGCACATCCTTAATTTGTTTGCAACTAGATTTTGATTGATTTGTTAGAATAGAATTTAGTTAGCTTAATTGCTCGATATTTAAATATATTTTTATCATCATTCTAATAAAATGAGAGCCATGTATATCAAAGCCAACCATATCTTACTACAATTGAGATTATGGCTAGTCGCTATCTACCTACCTCTCTTCCACTTTGGCATAAGAATGCCCCCAACCAAATAAAATGAAAAAACATATATAGGAAAAATAATAAACACCTTCAAAATTTCAGCATAGTTAAAAGACTTGTTATTTTCTCTCATAAGCCACAATTAATAATAAATCCTTGTATGCACAAACTACCTTGCATTTGGATTTTTATTTTTTTGGTTTGACATTTCATTTTTCTAATAAAATAATATATATTTCATATACCTGGCTGTTAGGGGTTTTTTTGTCGAGTACTTTAGTGGCTTGAATTTCACTTATTAAGATGAATAAGTGGAGAATCTCAAATTCGAACTTCAGCTCCCATATATCGCAATTTTCCTATCATCTAGGTTATACTCACAAAGACCGTTGTAGCCTCAAGTTAATAGGGTAGAGGTGAGTTAATGTAGTTGTTACCGCAATACTAGTATTGATATAGATCCGGTTCTCTAAATTGATCATAATTCACTTTAGTATTCATTGAATAACCTATCAAAAATTGATATTTTAGGTACACAAATACAAATCACGAGGTTGTTAAAATAAAAACTCTTAATCTCATTTTACATTTTATTCACTTTAAAAATCTAAATTCTTTCAATATACATATTGAATTTTCAAATGATAATTCAATTATTTTGTTAGCAATTCTAAGTTCTAACAACATTTAGAGTTTTTTATATTATGTAATATTATTTAAAGACCACCTCTGTTGTATCATTATGGATGTTATCATATTGTTATTTTAGATTAACAACATAAAAAGAAATGGGGCTTTAGGTGATTTTCCATAAGCAAATAGAGGGTGTGTATAGAAAACAATTGGTTGTAGGTAGCATACCCCTTATTCTTCGTTTTTTCTTTTCTTGTAATCAACATAGTACGTCCCTTGTTTTAAATGCATTTTGAAAACAAATTCTCTCCCACCCCACCCCACCTCAAGGCCCATCTTTATCCTTATATTTTTGTCCATGCACAAAAAAAAAAGTTTTAAAAATATTTTCTAAATTTGTTTTCAGTTTAAATATTATTTTTAATAGTAAAAATAATTTAAAAAATATATTCCAACCTTTTTTTTTGTATGAATTTGAATTTTGGTTTCTATGACTAACTGTATTTGGTCCAACATAATCATCTAATGAATTTGGTCCATTAGAAATTTATGGGCTAGCAATGCCGTGGGTTTAGCTCAATTGGTAGAGACATGGTACTATATGTATAGGAACTACTAGGCTACTTAAAAAAAAAAATATCATGGGTAAGCCTTTTAGATTTGTCCATGGGAATTTGGTCGCATCTTGATTGAAAATGTTTTGAGAATGTAATATTTTAATTCGAGAAATATGTTCATACACTTCATATAAAGTAATGTGACTAAATTATTTACTATTTATTTTTTCCTCTTTATGTGTGTGCCCAAATAAATTATATTTGGGGTTGTACATACGTAAGTGTTGCTCTAAAATTTGTCATCTTCCAAACCAATCACAAAGCACAAAATATTTTAAAATCTCTCTCTACCGTCAAAATTTATCCCTCTCCTGCACTAGTTGAACCAGTCAGACCTTATAGTTTATTTTTGAACTTGCACACATCTACAAGCACACATGATTAGGCAATCTAGCTTTTGAAGTTGAGTCCACACTCACATAAAAATGCACTAGCACTTGAAATAAACGAATCAATTTTTATTTATTTTTTAAAAAATGAAATTACAAAATGTAACAAGGGTAGAAATTGAAATAGACAAATAAGGCTACAAAAGCAACAATATTTTGCAAATTTATTGAAAATTATTGAAGACAAGTTAAGCACAAGATTTTTTTAACACAAAACCTATATATGTTTTTTTGTTAACTTATAACATTACAAAATTTGCATTACAAATTATTATTTTTTTGTCAGGTAGTCTAGTGGCTAAAATTTCATCCCTTAAAAGTGAATAAGTGGGCGTACCAAGATTCGAACCCCGATCCCTACACTTTACGTGCAAATGTTCTACCAACTGAGCTAAACTCACGGAACTTGCATTACAAATTAGTGAATTACTAACACTCCATGAATCAGATTTTGTACATTTGAAAAGTGAAAAAAAAAACCCTCCTATCATACAACATATAACCTTCAAGGTACATTTAAATAGATTCAAACTATCAAATACACTTAAGCTAAATATATTTTTAATCCTTATAAATATATATAGTTTTTCTTTTTAGTCTTGTAAACTTATTTATTTTTCTTTTTAGCCCTTGAAAATAGACTACTTTTTATTTTTTATCTTTGGTGTTTTATTTTAATCCCACCAAAATTTGTATTTTATAATAAAATTAATTCATATAACATTTATTTTAGTCCTTACATATTACATGAGCGTCTAATATAAATTAAATTACAAGGAATAATAAAACAACAAAAATCAAAACAAAAACTGATATATTTGTAGAAACTAAAAAGAAAGAAAAAAAAAACTTTTACACACCGATTAAAAGCAAAAAAATAATATATTTACAGGGACCAAAATTATATTTGAACCAACTCTTCATTTCATATTCACTCTTTAGAAAACTTTAAGATAAAAAAAAAAAATCGACTCGAACAATTCACCTTGGTCCTGAAAGCTCCATAGCTTGTACTAATAACACAGAATCATCAGTAAGATCAGAATATCTATCTGATAAAGATGGTTCATGGTGTTTGAATTTTGAAGTGTCAGTTCTTTGAGATGCTTCCCATCTCTCAGCTAGTCCATCACCTTCAAGCATTCTTACAACTTCAGACATTTTAGGTCTATGACTTGGAAGGTATTGAGTACATAAGAGTGCCACTTGAACCATTTCTTCAAGCTCTATTTTGTCATAGTTGCTCTTTAGATCTTTGTCTACTAGTAATTCAAGTTTCTTTTCTTGATGAATTTTCTTCACCTGAAATGTCAACAATATAAGGATTTGTTATTTTATTTAAAATTGAAGAAATGTTTTAAAAACTAGGCCGAATCGACCGGTTTTACTAGTTGAATATGAAAGCGGCTATTTTGCTAGTTGGTTTGATTCTGGTTACGTTGCAGTCTAGTTGAATCAATTCAACTAGCTTTTATTTTTAACATTTTTTACTTACATTTTACATTATTTATTTATCATTCAATTCAACCGTGGTTGAAACGATTGAACCATAACCTGTAGGTCACATTGGTTCGGTCTCTAGTATAGATTTTAAAATTTTGAGATATATATTGCCTTACCCCAACAAGCAGAGAGGTCATAAAAGTGATTGAATGTTATTATATGTGTTAGTGTCGTGTCAGTGTTGAACGCCAGCCAACACATGTCAGACACTAGACATGCCTTTGATCAAAAATGTCGGTACTACATAAATATCTACGAATTGAACCTACCACCTCGAGGGATCAAGGCAACAACCTTATCATTGTGCCAAGTCTAACACTCTACGATTTGATTTAAGATTAAGGGTAATTAATTTTAATTAATGAACAATAAAGAGTAAAAAAGAAGCATTAGTTACCCAATCAAGCATAGCTCCTTTTTGGTTAGCAGCTTTTCCAAATTCCAAGGCTCTCTGGCCAGTGATTAACTCAAGAAGAAGAATACCAAATCCAAACACATCAGTTTTCTCAGAGGATTGTCCTGTCGAAAGATATTCCGGTGCAATATGTCCGACAGTTCCTCTCACTGCAGTTGTCACATGTGAATCTTGATGATCTAAAAGCTTTGCCAAACCAAAATCTCCAACAACAGCTTCACAATAATTATCAAGCAATATGTTTGCAGCTTTTACATCCCTATGAATTATCTTAGGATCACATTGCTCATGAAGGTATAGTAGTCCTCTTGCTGCTCCTAAAGCAATGTTCTTCCTTGTTCCCCAATCCAACACTGGTTTACCTGAAAAATCACGGCATTCACATCAGAATTAGATACCTAAGTCCACAAGTCCTAGCTCAACTGGTAAAAAAATGCCGAAATTGTTAGGCCGGACGACATGACCAGGGTTCGAACCGCGGCTTCTCCACTTGTATGTGTGAGTTTATAATGTGACCAAGAAACTCTAAATTTGTATATGAAAGTTCGAGTAGAGCCGGATTTTGTACTCTAACATAAAGTTTGCAAATGAACTTACCCTTCAAACGAGATGCGACACTTCCATTGCACATGTAAGGATAAACTAAAAGCCTTTCATTAGATGTCATACAAAATCCATAAAGTCTAAGGAGATTTCTATGCACTGCTAAGCTTATCATTTCAACTTCGGTCTGAAATTGAATCTCTCCACCAACTGCATTACCGTCTTTAAGTCTTTTCACAGCTATGACAGTTCCATCTGAAAGAATTCCTTTGTAGACATTTCCAAAACCACCTTTTCCGACTAAGTTTTTGTTGCTGAAGTTATTTGTAGCAATCTGAAGTTCTCTGAATGGAAACCTCTTCAAGTTTCCAAGGTAAACTTCTTCGTGATGCCGGTCTAAAACATTTAACAATAGGTCGCAAATTAAGTGTCGTTTTAGCATGTAAAAAACATTCTGAAATAAGTGTCGTTTTGTTTCTATGATGATTCTAATGAAAAAGTACCTTTGACATCAAAGAATGCTTGTTGATTATGCTTGTGTCTCCACCAAAGTACAAGTCCAAAACCAATAACTATCAAGCAGAGAGATCCAAGACTCAAACCAAAGACTATGGCCATTTTATGACTTTTTGGTTTGCCTGATGGTAAAGCATCTACGGAAGAAAAGATGTTGCAATCAGCATTAAAGTAGTAACAATGCAGAATATATCAAATTCTTTACATAGGAAGGTGGCACAATGCATGATTAACCTTAAAGCACAGACACAACACAAACATGAATATTGTACAAAATACTGACGCAGACGTGTAGACACTAGTAATAATTTGTGAAAATAGAAGTGATTGAATGTAACTACACTTCTCAATGTCGAGCACTGTACGCACCGTCAGCGACACAATGCATCATCAATTAACTATATATGAAACATTGACCACAAACATCAAAACTGACACCGGACACGATACTACACAGAAATGTAGACATAACTGAAAAAAAAAATAGAAGGGATTGAATGTAACTCCATGTGTCAGCGTCGTGTTGGTGTCAGACACATCACATGTCTTGAATATGAAGTGTCGGTGCTGCATAGATGATTAATCATAATTTTGATTTCAAAGATCTTACCTTGAGTATTGTTTAAGTTCATGGAAATTGGCATCAATGTCATCCCATGACAATTTGGTTCATTTCCAGTGGCACAAACAAGAGGGTTACCAACAATGCTGAAATAACAAAAAATAATTGTCACAATCTTTCACATAGTACACAATTCTCAGAAAAACACATGCATTCAGAGAGAGAGAGAGAGAGAGAGAGAGAGGTTAATTACCTGAATGATTTAGCCAAAATTCTTGGGACTGGTCCACTAAGATTGTTGTATGACAAATCACTGAAATATGCAGCACAAAGCAATAAGAACATTTTTAGTACACAAAAATTATAAACATAATTAATGAAAAATTAACAAGTGAAAAAGTTGTGTATATTACAGAAAAGCAAGTTGTGTCATATTAGCAAGTGATTCTGGACATTCACCAACAAGACTATTATTATTGAGCCTCCTGAAAAAGCAAAAAAAAATTAATAAATTTTTCAGCCAGATTAATACTAAAAAAAAACTTAAGCTTAAAATTTCAAAATTATATATCCTTACAAGTATTGAAGGCTTCTTAAGTGACCAAGAGAAGGAGGAATTTCACTACTGAAGAAATTATTAGAGAGATCAAGAGTTTGAAGCTTAAGGAGTTTTCCTAATTCTGAAGGGATTGATCCAGTTATATTGTTATTCTGTAGCAACCTGAAAAAAATAATCAAGAACAAATAATCTCAGATACATTGCAAACAACTTATTCACACGATGATATTGTAAGTTGCAGGGTGGCCTTTCTGCCATTATCCACTGAGATTCAGCACTTATCACTTCGATTCGTCCAAAAAAATCAAATAATCTTAGTAAAATTAAGTAGTTTTTGAGAATTCAATTACTTACACAATTTGAAGGTTGGTTAAATTCCCTATGCTTGGAGATAAAGTACCTGATAAACTTTGACTAGGAGTGCCCCTAAACAAAACAAGACCAATTTTATATAATTAGATAAAAACAATTCGCAGCGGAACTGCAATCGCAATTTAAAACCTTAATATGATTGAACTTACAATCCAATGACAAGATTTTCATTAGAACATGTAACCATAGTCCAACTACATGGATCAACAGCATCACCGTCCCAATTATCAAGAACACCATGTGGATCCACTAAAGAGCTTTTTATACCCATTAAAGCTTGCACTGCAAATATTTAAAAAAAATTCAAAATTCTATGTATTGAAAAACTATATGAAGCTACATGTAAGTAACTATATATAAAGTTTCAAATATACCTTCAAAGTTGACTCCTTTAGAAGAAAGCAAAGCATTTGAAAATGAAAAATGAGTCCAAAACAAGTAAAATGCAAAAGAAAGAAGAGTTTTTTCTCTTGGTTTAATCATTTTGAATTGGAATATAGAAGAAACAGAACAGAATAAACAAATAGTAGTAATTTAAGACTGTTTTAATAATGATGATGATGTTGTTGAAAATGTTAAACTGATTTGAAATGGATATGTTGTTTCTTAAATTTGATTTGATGTTGAAAAGAAGAAAAGAAAGTTGGTTTGTTGTTTCAATGGTAGAATCTTATTCACCCAAAAATGTTGTGTCAGAGTAAGTGAGGGTGGAACTGGAAAGAAAAGAAAAGAAAAGAGAAACAAGTGTTTGTGTGCAGTGTAAAGGGAACTATAGCATGCCTGTCACTGACTCATGAAACTTTAAACAAAATATTGTATCATGATGTAAGGGTGTGTTTGGTTTTTATTATTTGAAAAAGTGATTAATTAATTGATTTTGGTTAAAAAGAACTTGATCGAATAGTAACTTATTTATTTGGTAAAATCCTTCTGTTTTTTATGAAAAATGGACTTATGTCATCTAAAATTCGACTGCGAAGTAAATAAATTATTTTATCTCATTTATAGCTATATGACTCTATATATAAAGCTACGTAAAAGCAAATTATATTTTTAAATAAAACTAATCATATAAATTCTAAAGACTCCCTCAAATTTTAACCAGAAATATAAATTTAAAATCCTAATAATATATATTTAAAATATAATTCTAAAATCTTCAAAAAAATATTTATACATTATTTTCGACATTTATGCTTTATTGTATACATCTTTTTTTTTATCCAATATGAGATTTAAGTTGAAAATAAATATTGTTGTTGTCAACATTGTTCTTTGAAAATATTATTGTGCGTTCAATTTAAGATTTGAGTTGATTTTTGTTGTTCTTGTACAACAAGATTCACGTAAAAATGATGGTTCTGTGGTAAAAATTAGGTCTTGTAACTTCAAGGGATGAAATTACAAATTCCTTTACAAATAATTTGCAAAAGGATTATTAATGTCACTTTAATAAATAAATTTTAAGTGAAACAAATTCAAATAGACTAGTTATTTTTTTGTTTACTAAATACTATTTTCTTGTCAAATAATTTCAAAATTTTTAAATGAGTCAGGATCAAACGACATTAAGGTGTCAAATTTAATAATATAACATCTTCGATATTTCTTTGTTTAATAATCGTATTACAAAATTAACCGCTAGATTGTAAAATATTATGCTATAGATAATGTATAAAATATAACATTATTTCGTGATTTTGTCAAATTTACCACCGATCTATTTCATAAATGGTAGGAGTTTGCTCCTCTCAAGGTATCAGGTTCGATTCCCCCTTGTGTCGATTTCAGTGGGCTAGTTCATACAGGAAAAAAAAATCTGGCTTTAAATGAGACTCCCGCAAGTGGACAGTGAGACTGGTCCTTAGTCGATCCTTAAGCCGGATACTAAGTTTTCGAAAAAAAAATAACTGGTAGGGATATAATGGGAAATTTGCATGTGATTTAATCATGCACATGTACATAAAGTAAAAAAAAGTTGCGATGATTTATTATTTATATATATACATCAGAACAGTGCTAAATAAATAATTGAAGGGGAAACAAAACAAGTACTGAAGATTAAGGAATATGAGGTAGGTTAATGCTACGGTGAACCACCTTCACAAGTGGTCCACCGTGGACAAGTGATCTACCGAATATAAATTTTACAAAATTTATTGGTAGATTAAAAGTTTATATCATATAGAGCATCCATAAAAAATTTTAGAAAAATTGAAAATCATTTGATATTTTATTGGGATTTATCAAGATTTACAGTATTTAATAAACCGTTAATTTTGATGGGTCTCAATAACATATCAAATAATTTTCCATTTTTCTAAAATTTTCTATAGATAATCTATATGATATAAACTTTAAATCCAACGGTGAGTTTTGTAAAATTCGTATTCATTATATGATTTTTTATGAATGGTCCACCATAGACCACTTGAATAAGTGGTCCATGTTAGAATTCTCCTATGAGGTATCATTAGATTTCATTGAACATTAAAAAATAATAAAATCCACAGTGGGTTTATTTTCTTCATTTTTTTTTTTGTCAATATGGACATTTTAAAAATTCTACATACATGAATTGGATTGTGCTTGTTTATTGGGACTGTGGAGAATCCTAAAATTCTCTGAGTTTAGCCATTGAGTAAAGTCCTAAATGACAGTATTTAATATATATTAAGGTATATAGAATGTGAGAATCTTGAGAAGGCGGAGTGTACTGAGAGATGGAGATTGATGATGGATTTTGTGACCCACCATATATAGATGATGAACCATGAAAATCTCTAGTGGCTTTCTTATGTTTTATTATAATTATTATAAACATATAAATAAATAATGCCAATTAATAGTGTCATATTTGGTTGGATTGGAATTTCTCTTTGCAATGACACTTTGTGATTTTATTTTGAATCCAGATATTTTTTCCAAATACATGCAAAAATTATAATGGATCAGTCGATTCAACTAGTTGAACCGATAAATATTCAATCTAACAATCAATTTATTGAACTATATTAATCTAAATTTGGTTCATCGATCAAAATGTGTCTCTTTAATAATCTAAATTTTTTAGGGAAAAAAATGTAAAAAATATAATATAAGATACTTTAGTTACATAATTGATATCTTTTGTGGTGTAAATTAGTGTTGGTGATGGTGGCATGGGAAGTGCTTTATAGATTCCATGAACCACTATGAGGTAAACAATCAATCTTGGGTCTCTTTGGTCAATTCCATAGCAGACAGTCATTCCCCCTAAAATTGTTCCAAAAGAGCAAAACTTTAAAAGCAAAAGCTGCAACTGCCATTCCTCTCTTTCTCTCTGACCCACACTCACACATCTCTTTCTACAAATCATGTTTGTTAACTTTTTTGTGTGCTTAGCTTAGCTAACTTATTATTATCATGGTGTCACCAATTAGTAAGTACATTGGAGTTGTTGCACTATTCTTTTATACTACACCCTACCTACCAATAATGAATTTTTTGAGTGGTAATTAAATTTCTTGTACCACTTAAAAAAGTTATTAGGAATTTAATGATTTCATCTTTGAAGTTTATGTACTATAAAAATTTAATTAGAATGATAGAGCTCATCTTATATATATATATATATGTGTCCCAAATTTTTTAACAAAAATTAATTATTGCTGAATTAAATAGTAGTAGTGAAAACTTAATAATACATTATATGGTAAAAAAAATTCTGTGAGTTTAACTCAGTTGATTGGAACATCATATTTAATATGCAAGCATTGAAGTTCAATCCTAAATATCCTAAATATTCTATTTATTCACTTTAAGAATAATATATATAAAATAAAAACTATGCTAACAATGGTAGGTACTTCATTATACTAACAAACCAAGTGTTTCTTTGTAGGAATTGGCAAATTAATTGCTACCAAGAAAGGCCAACCTTTCACATCTAGGAGACATATGTTAGTACCACTCTATGATAAACGGGAGCGTAAGCACACAAAAACATTATGAGTTTGTTGAAATTATGAGTATGTGCTTGGCTAAGGTTGATTTAATTTTAGACATTTAGGATCCGTTTGATGCGCAGGATATGATAGGAGTAAGATAGGATAAAAAACTGGATAATTATAAGATAGAATAGTGACGGGATAAACACATTTCATGTCATGTATTTGGTGCACATATGATAAGACACATGATAGCATTAATTTATCATCATGAAGAAATAAATGCATTTTATATTGACATGATAATAAGACACATGTTATATTTAAATACAAAAATTATTCTTGTAAAATAAATACATTTTTTTTATAATAAAAATAGTTTTAATTTTTTTAATTATCATTAAATAAAATATGTAATGAAAGTATTAAACAATTTCCAACAAAAATCAAACTAGAAAAAAGACTATTTTTCCCAAAAAAAAGTGTAAAATAACATACAGTCACAGAGAGGTTGAAGTTCGAAAAAAAAATATCAACAAAAAAAATTACAGGAATAAATTATTGAAAAGAGTGTAAAATAACTTACATCGGTAATGTGTATAGCATAAAAAGGTTTTAAAGTGAGTGTAAAATAACTTACAGGAATATTAAAACAAAAAAGGTTTTAAAATGTTACGAAAATAATGTGTATAGCATAAAAGACAAATTCCACATATAAATGTATAAAGTTGCTAGCAGTGGAAATCGAAGAAGGTACCTCACTATCCTGTTGCTAACCCACCAAAAATTACGGATTAAAATAACAAAGGAGCAATAGGATAGGATAGGAGTAGGTTTAATTTATCCTTTCCTATTAGTGCACCAAACAATGGATTGAAGTAGGATAGGATAATTTTATACTATCCCGTCTCACTATCTTGCGCATCAAACGGACTCTTAAGACTCCGTTTGGATTGATGAAATATAATGGAATGGAGTTGAGTGGAATAGAGTGAAGTGAAATGGGATAGAATGGAATGGAATAAATATTTCATTATGTTGTTTGAATATTTTAAAAAAGAAAAGAATAAAATTGTTGGTAAGTAACGATATGAGATGAAATTCATTTCATCCCACTCCGTTCAATTTCATTATTATTTTTCAAATCCAAATATTGAAAAATTATTATATTTCATTATGCTCCTCTCCATTTTATTATATTTCATCAATCCAAACAGAGCCTAAGAAATTATGTTTTTACTAGGTACAGATCTTTTACAATTTTTACTTAGGTTATGTTTGGTAAAAAATAGTGGATATATAAGTTAGTTTATAGCGGATGAGTTTATAACGAATAACTTATAGGTTAGAATAAGCTAGCTGATTGAATTTGCAATGTTTGGTAAAATTAACATTTAAATTAGTTTATAAATATGACCTAAAAAAATATAAGTTTAATTAATATTTAATTTTTTGAAGTAAGATGGTAGGCATAAAATTGGAAGGAAAAAAAACTATAAGTTCATAAGCTACTTTAAATAGTCTTTGAAAAATAAGCTATAAGTTAATAAAATAAGTTATAAGTTCTTTTAAAAAAATTAAAATTAACCAAATAATGTTGCTTTGCTTAATGAATCATGTGGGCATTAGTGCCTTGAAGATGACAAAGACTTCATCATAAAGAAATACCAATTCGCAAAATGAATCATAATCACTCAGCAATAAACAGTCCTTTGGAGATTATTACATTTGAAGAGAGAGAAATACACAGAGGATGGAGATCACAAAGGTTACAAAGAGAATAGCCTTATTGGCTTGACTCATCAATATCGGATGTAGCTCCGTCTTCATTTCATCTTTTTGTAAAGCTATATACCATGAATATAATAAGTAACTAATTTCACTTGTTGTGTAGCTTTCTATCTTGCCAAAATTATTTTATATATTTAGTAAAAGTATGTGAGCACTCAAATAAGAGCTATCAAATACATTGAATATTCAAGAATTTAAGAAACTTGAGGGAAGTCAGCAAGCGGAGTTTGGGGTTTGAAGCAAGGTTGTCAGAATCGAGATTTTACCTTAATTCTTTTTGTCTAGGTAAAATCGAAACGTAGAATCGAAACGTAAAATCGTCGATTTTACTTCATATTAAAATAATATTAAATTTTATATACATGACATATAAATACTTATATAATATTATAATGCATCAATAACTTAAAATTTCAACTTAATTTAAAGTTAGAATATACTAAATTACCATAATAAAATGTAATATTCATAAATTTGGATCAAACTACACAAATTAACCATCAAATCATCAAAGTAACATAAAAAAAATTGGGCTTCTTTTTTAAAAAAATGGTCAAAAAAATAAATAAAAAAAGGTAAAATTGTCTCAAAGAGTTAAAACCAACGATTTTACCAAGATTTTACACGATTTCAGAGATTTTAGCACGATTTAAATCGTTTGAAATCGTTTCAGATCACGATTTTACTAGAAAACGATTCTACCAGCGATTTAACTCGAAATCACTACCTAAAAACGTAAAATCTATAGTTTTTACGTTTTAAATCGCAATTTTAACAACCTTGGTTTGAAGAGCGAATTCGCTAAGTGATCATGTGGCTTCGCTTAACGAATCAAGGCCTCATGGGGGCATTAGTGATCTGAAGATGAGTTTACAAAGACTTCATCATGAAGAATGATCAATTTGTTAAATAAGCCATAATTCGCTTTGCGAATAAACACTGGTTTGGAGGTTATCACATAGGAAGGGGATCACAAGGGTTACGAAGAGAATAACATTCTTGGCTTGATTCATCAATATTGAATGTAGCTTCGTCTTCATTTTATCTTTTTGTAAAGCTATACCCATGAGTATGAATAACTAATTTCACTTTATTTTGGGATTAGATATAGTTAATTATGAATCTTTTGTTTGACTAAAATTATGAATCTTTTTAATACTCTTAATTTGACTGATTATATATAATATGAGTATTGTTTACATTATGTCAATGTGTTTATTCTCATTCTTAATATTTTTTTGAATTGCCAACTTTGAAAATGATCTTTTGATTTGCTAATCCACTTGCTAACTCAGTTTGTGAATTTATTCACACTCATAATTTCCCAATCTTTTATCTTCTAAACCAAATTAAAACATTAAACGGAATCAAGCTACACAAATAATTCACTAATTAAACTAAAACGAGTCCAAAACTGATTTAGTTTCCAAAATTTCACTCAAAGTTTTTTTTAGTTCAATTCGGTTCGGTAGTTCGATTTATTATTTTTTTTATTATATATTTATTTTAGTTTTAACACCCGTGATAATTGATGTATTCATGGACCATTGCACAAAGCTTTACTGGTTATACTAGTAGTACTATTTAAGAAGATTGATGTATTTTTTTTTAACTTTTACTCACAGATTGATTTATTTTTTCTCGAAGAAGATTCATCGACCTTACTAGGCTTAGTACTAATTAGACTCCAATGAGTGAAGCTACCAACATTCTTCTTTTTGGAGCATCATTGGGTGAGTGTCACATCTCCTTGCACATCTTATATTATAGACGTTCAATAATACACCGATCATTCTAAACAATTATTAAATAAGATCATGTCAATTAGTATTTATGAGAGTACTGATTGATTAATGAAAAATATCTATAATTTAATGGCTAATGCTACGGTGGGCCACTTGTACGGTGGATCACCTTCACAAATGGTCTACCGTGAATAATTGATCTATCGAATATAAATTTTACAAAATTTATTGGTAGATTGAAAGTTTATATCATATAGAGCATCCATAAAAAAATTTAGAAAAATTGAAAATCATTTGATATTTTATTGGGATTTATCAAGATTTACAGTATTAATAAACCGTTAATCTTGATGGGTCTCAATAACATATCAAATGATTTTCAATTTTTCTAAAATTTTCTATAGATAATCTATATGATATAAACTTTAAATCCAACGGTGAATTTTGTAAAATTCGTATTCATTATATGATTTTTTATGAATGGTCCACCATGGACCACTTGAAGAAGTGGTCCATGTTAGAATTTTCCATAATTTTATATATAGAAAATATTACTTTTAAAAAAATTAAGATATTGAACCACTACTTTTAAGATTATATTATCTTTTTTGTTTATTTGACTGATACCTAAGTGATCCTTATTCATTTATATTATATTATAGACTTAATAGATCTTTTGATCTCTGTATATTCGTGAATTTTTTGTTTTAATCTCTGTGGGTCCGTTTGATTTGCAAACCAGCAAGTACTGGACAGGACAATACAGCACAGAATAAGAGAATACAGAACAGGACAAAATTGTACTGGAGAAAAATAGAGAGATAATATTTTTTATATTCGAACATAAAATGAATATTTTCGTATTTTTTATAGTTGTATTGTGGACAAAAAGTTGTCCTGTGATTTAGTGGGGGACAAAAAATCTTGTTTTTGTCCTGTCCCTTACTGCCTCTTTTGTCCAGTCCCTTCACCAGTTTCTGAATCAAACATAGTACAACAAAAGTTGTACAGTCCAGTCCTCTGTTTTTTAGCAGATCAAACGCACCCTGTATCTTGTTTTGTTGCAAATAAGTCTCTAAATGTACAATTTTTTTTTTGTTTTAGTCCCTAAAGTTAAAATCCGTAGGAAAATCTGCAGTTTTCGTGGAGATTTTTCTTCAGATCTTCCTGCGGATTTTGACTTTAAGGACTAAAACTAAACAATTTAATATATTCAGGGATTTATTTGCAACAAAACAAGATACATGGATCAAAACAAAAAATTCACGAACATACAGAGATCAAAAGATCTATTAAGCCCATAATATATGTTGTTGCTTTAGTCGCATCATTTTGTTTTTCTTTTTTCTGGAATCCTCATCGTATTCTTTCTTTTCCTTTTTGTTACTAAGACGAAAGCCGTTAGGTCAAATTACAAATAAATACGACAATTAAAGAAAGGGTTAAATATGTTTTTAGTCCCTACTTTTATGTGAGTTTCGATTTTTAGTCCCTATATTTTTTTTATTATATTTTTAGTCCCCACATTTTCGCCGTTTGCAATTTTAGTCCTTACCGTCAATTTTTTGTGACTTGGATAACGAAATCAACCACATAGGATGACACATAGATGTCACGTCATTCGATGCAAATGTTATCCTAGTCAATTTAAGTTATCCTATATGGTCAATTCTGTTATTCTAGTCATAAAAAGTTGACTAAAAATATTATAAAAAAATGTAGGGACTAAAAATATAATAAAAAAAATGTAGGGACTAAAAATCGAAACTTACATAAAAATAGAGATTAAAAACATATTTAACCCTTAAAGAAAATATTGGCAACATAAAAATGTTAATACAATCCGGAAGAGGATGGATGAGAGTAAAAGAACTCCTAGATGGATCCGGATCCTCAGCTGCAGAAATGTGTGCAGCACCGTCTCAGCACTGTCTGCTGCACTAATTTCATCCATGTGATTAATCTAACGGCATATATAAAAGACTATGATGCACGGGTACTCCATTTGAGGAAGAGTACCGGTACCGAGTACGTACCCGTATCAGTACCGGGTACATACCCATACCTTAATTTATAACCATACACGTTCATTAGTTTTTCAAAAATTGCCGTACTCCGTACCCGTACCCGCACTAGGCAACACAGATAAAAGAAGCACAACACAAAATAAAAACTTGTAAAACCAGTCGATACGTTCTTAATATCGCACAACCCTTTCTAAGGCCACATCATTGAGACTTTGAAGCCACAACTCACAATAGCAGCCAAGACTCAATTGCAACGGTTGGTTGCAAGAACGCGACCTATTTTACTGTTGGGAGTCGACGGCGGCGGCGAGTTTAATTACGTTTATAGATTTGGGACTTCATTTAGTTAATTATATTGAAAATTGGATTAAACAATACTTGTAGTTTAGGTTTCCTTTGTTTGAAATATTGCTGTTAACAGATTTAGCAAATTTTGAGTTTCATATCGCTATTGAATTTTATCTTGGTAAAGAAGACAACCCAACAACTTAAAAACCCTGATATGCATAAGGAGAAGGAATAATAAAGAGTAATTAAGTAGGAAAAACAACATTGTGCCAAAGAGTAGAGGTGAAAGTTCCTTTTTCATGTTATATCTTGATAGCTCTGCCATGGCCTTTAATATGAAGAAGCAAGCAAGGCTAATTCCTGACGATATTGCAAGAAGCGGTGTAGCAAACTAATAGAGGTGAAAAAGGTGAAAGCTCTGTTTTTTCTTTAATATTATAATAACTTCATTCTTATATCACAGCCATTGAATTAATCCAAAGGCTAAAAACAGTGCAGCAGAGACTGCAGTAGAGGGGTGGGCAGCTGAGGATCCAAATCCCTCCTAGATATAAAAAGAGCATAAAACGCAATTCAATCAACGACTTGATTGGCCTGTCTATAGATGTGTTAAATGTGAACTTGTTGGCTCGATCTAATATGGTTAAATGTAGTGTGGTACTTAAAAATTTACCTTAATTCACTTTATTTGAATTAATAGTTTATTTCTATAATAAATATTTTCTCTTTTTTACTGTAGCATAAAAAAAGGGGTGCTTATAAATATTAAGAGTATTATTTGAATGAGACAATGTTTTAAGGTAAAATAATTTTTTTAGAGAATTGAAATTCTTTTATATAAATTTCATTGTTTGAATGATTAATTTAATTTGGAGAATTTTTAAAATGATAAAATTTATGATGTAGTTTTTCCAAATTTAATTTAATAAATTTCAAATGACACATAAAATATAAAAATTTGAAATTTATTCCTCTCATACATTTCTAAAAATTTTAATTGACCTCTATAAACTCTTAAAAATTACAAATTAACCTTAAAAAGCATCATCAAGGGATAGGATAGACCATTGTCTATTAAAATGCGCTATCATATTTCTTGTACCGTTAAATTCTCTTGAGAAATTTTTTTTGTCATCTTTTATAATCCTATTCAATTTAAATAATTGATCTCTACAATTATACGTAGACGATATTCATTCATACCAAAAATAAAATATCTTTTATTGGTCAAATTAATATATTTAAATTCTCTTGAGAAATTTTTTTTGTCATCTTTTATAATCCTATTCAATTTAAATAATTGATCTCTACAATTATACGTAGACGATATTCATTCATACCAAAAATAAAATATCTTTTATTGGTCAAATTAATATATTCTCCGCCCTTGAAACCAATAATCAAGCATCAAATAAAAAAAAAAAAACTATTGGATTTCCTTATAACCAATGATAGAAAAGCATACCCAAGAATGGCTTAACAAGCAAATCAAAGATTTCTTTAGTGTTGGTATCAGATGTGGTAATCCTTTTGGGTAATCAAGTTGGTTTGGAATTAATCATTCATTTTTTTTAATTAAAATAATATACAAACCAAATTGAACCAATCAATTTTGATTAGTTTTTGTCTAGTCTTTACTGCCAATTCAACTCATGAGTCATGCCTATCCTATCCCTTAACCAAACTTGATGTAATAAATTTTGAAATTTATACAGGAAGATCAAAATATTGAATTAACATGTTCAATATTTTTTTTTTCTTTCCACAATTTATATACACACAAATTAATAAAATTTAATGAATCAAATTATACTTACCTTTCTTTCTTCCCCTAACAAACCAACTACTTATATTTGACTATAAAAAAAAAAAAAAAAAAACCACCTATGCTTGATAAAAAAATTTAAATAATCAATTTGATATTCCTAATTTTGCTAATTAAGTAATATATTTTTTTAAAAAAATAATAGTCACAAGAAGTTAAAGCCTTTTATCTGTATGGTGGAGAGGAGTAGGGTAGGGAAGAAAAAATGGTGGCCAAATTGTATATAACAATAAAGGAAAATAAATTGACATAACATAAGAAAAGAACAGAGCACTTAAATATTACAAAGTGACAAATATCCACAAATTAAGGACCAATACTAAGTGATAACAGCTAGGATGATATTTGTCCCTTGTTCACATCACTATAACCACAAAGTAAATATATAAATAGCTTCTCATCTAATTAGTTAGGATCATATGAAATCTTTGATCAAATTTAAACTAAATCTACAATAGTTTTCTTTCTCTATGTCTTTTCTAATATTTTGTCTTTGGCTATTGATATCATAATATGGTGACAATATAGTCACGGTCACATAAACATGTCATGCAATAAAAATATGTCATAGAACCTATAGGTGCTTAGATTTGACAAAAGGCCTAATGTAATGTGAAAGCTTATGTTGGAATTAAATGGAATAAGGTCGTTACCTAGTTCTTGTAGTATGTACCAAATGTTACCAATGAAGTTATACACAACAAAGTTTAATTTTAAAACAAACTATACATGTTACTACTATGATTTCAATGATTTCATAAAGTAAATAATAATTTGTAAATTCATAATTACTAAAAGTTAAGGAATAAATATATTTTAAAAATATATTTACACAACCCGTGAGTTTGAAAAGGAGGAGAGGGGAGTTTTGACTAAAAAAATAAAGGAGGAGAGGTGAGAGTTTTGAAGGGAGGAAAAATAGAAAATATTTTACACTTTTTAGGAAATGATGAATGAATGCTTTTAATTAATTTAATCATTAATAATTATAGAGATAATTATATATGAATGAAAGACAAACAGATAACAAATTATGTCGTTAATTTCTCTTGAATAGCAAAACCATTTTCCCATAGTTTAAAAACAATATCAATAGACTTATAAGACACAACATTGCTATACATGCATGATCTTTTAATTAATATATTTTTTAAATTTTATAAATGTGTTTGATATTTGCAAAATCATTCTGCTGGAAGTTTTTTTTTATTGAAGTGATCTCTAAAGGCTAAAGCAAAGGAAAGAAATCTATGTCAAAGGATGTTTAGTAACATAATATCCGTCCAAAGGATATAAAATAAAACCTACATAACATGAGCATCTTTTGTTCATATTTCAAGCACATGATTGTGCGAGACTTCTGTAATCCTTCATATAAGATGGATATTGTATTCTTGCTATGATGCTAGGATGAATCTCTCTTAAATTAATTATTCTAATTACCTAGAGAAAAAAAAATGTAAAGGGAATGTATTGAAATGGACATAGTTTTTTAATGATGAAATTACGCAAGATTTCTTTATGTTTAGAATAAAAGATTTATTTAAAAAATATTTGTGAAAATGGTTCTTCTCTGTTTTCTCCATTATCATGGTTGTAAATTCTAATATACATCCTTCAAAAAAAATTGAGGGTATACAAAAATCCAATATGTGACAATAGGAGTATACAAAAATACAAAGGGTGAAAAATGTACTTTTGTTCTTATGGGTTTGTTTACCAAGAAAGTCTTTACATGTTCGCCAATGTTGCTTACATGCTGGCCAATTTTGGTCTAAACTTTGTTGGATTCTCTTTGTTTTAGGAGTGATTTTTTGGAGATAGATTTTGGCTTCCAAATTATTGTTTTACTTTATCTTTACATTTTTCTTTTTCTATTGGGTTAGATTTGATCCACCAATTTTATATTTTTTTTAATATGTCTAACAAATATTGTCAAGTGTAGATTAGTTTGTAGCTATAATAGACATTATTGGAGACAATAACAAATATTGTTATTGAGGCACTTGACAAAAAAAATGTTGTCAATCCCATAAATGTTGCCATACCAGAGTGTGAACTATATATTTTTCACTTCTCTGCGCTTAAAATATGTAATCTAACCACTAAAGCTCTTAACAAAAAAATAAAATTCAAGTCATAAATGAGTTGGTCGCATCAAACAAAATAACCAAAAATTTATTTGAGAGACCAACATTTAGAAAGAAAAAAAAATTAAATTAGAAAATGAAATTGATTTTTAAAATAAAGGACCGCAAATTTATTTTCTTAAAATAAATATGTAGGGATAAAAAATACATTAAATCTTTATTAAAAACTGAACTCAAATTTTATTTTTGTCGAATTCCCTAAATTTTTGGGTTGAAACTCAAATTCGTATTTTATCGGAGATTCATGTTATAAATTAAGATATTGAGCTCAAGTGATTAATAAGTCTCCTTTAGCGTTAAAAATTATTGTTCTTTGATATTTTATTTATTTGGATTTTTTAAGTGTTGTTCTCCTTCTAAGGTGTTGTGGTGATTTTATTTTTTGGAACTTTCTTTAATGTTCTTGGTCATTTTATTAGGAGTTTTGTTTCTTTAGGTATTCTCTTTGGGGGTTTTGGCGTTTTTTTAGGTGCGAGGATGAATTTTGTCTTTTGTAGCTATTTTGTATTTTTTTTTCTTTTTAGCCTTTTGGTTAGATTGTATTAATAAATTCTTCTTATATTATCAAAATAAATGAACCCCTTTTAGTGTGAATTCTTCGAGAAAATTCAAATTCAATTCTGAATGAAAATAATTTTTTGACGGCCGATTTTACTTATCTACGGTCGAAGTCTGAATTACCAAAGAGTTGTGAACAAGAAAAAATATATAGAACCACTTTGGTTAGATTGTTACATTTAAACTAATTGTTTGTTGGGTATTTTGTATATGAGTGAATGGAAGAGAATGATGGCCAAAGACAGAAAACTACACCTGCTTCCTATTGAAAAAAACCTGAAGTACTAAATCACGTGATTGTAATTTGACTGTATTTTTGAATTTAGAAGACAAATACATAACATCCAAGCTAAACTCAGATATTTTGGACCCCATCTATTTGGACTTTTTCCCATAATCTTCGGTTATTGTTTATTTATTCATTTGCTTGATGGTATTATCTTCATGAAAATGAAAATGGTACACTTACTTTCACATGTATAATAATGATGTTTAATGTATTGTGGATCTAATGACATCATCACAGTGTTCATTTTGGAGAATATTATATTAACAATGCCTACACCATTATTCATTTTGGAGAATATTAAATTTTGGATCCATCCCGCGGGGAGGGGTGAGCACGGACCCGCGACGCGATTCGAAACCGATATAACTGACAATATATTGAGGCATTCGGTTGAGTGTGGTTCGAATCTCGGGTCAATGATTGCAAAAAAATCGAGCATGAACGGTTGCATACGAACAAGTGCGAATCTCTAAAATTCTATCTCTTTATAATCGAAATCGACCAAACAACCATTAAGATAATTTTTTTTTTCCTTCTATGGTCCTTCCCTCTTTCAATCTCATATACACTTTCATGTGGATAAAGTGTTTTTATGATGGGTGAAATTTTTAATATTTTCTCATTTATTTTTAATATTTTAATCTCATCTATTGTGTAAATTTGAATAAGAAAATTAATGTATAGAAAACTTTATGACAAGGTGCTTACTTGAATATATGTTGTTATATCTCTATGGGGGCCCTGTATTTATAATTATTTTTTCTCTAATTATTTTCTTTTTTTATCTTTGTTGGCATTGAAGGTGGCTACATAATTTGTCACACTAAGAGCACAAACATCGGTTGAAAAATTTGAGTGGTATATGCCATGTAATACCATCCTGTCAGAGTGGCATGAATGTTTATAGAAAAGCAACGTGGTAATAAATGGAAGCGGTGCCATGAATGGATACGTAGCAAACTGCAATTCATTGTTTTTTTTTTAAAACAATTTTGTATTCAAATAATTGAGAAATTGTAATTTTGCGAGGCCTATGTTAGAGTTTTGGATGAGTGGTATGAATATTTAGAAAATATGGTTGGGTGGTTTAAATAGTTGGAAAGTGTAAAATAATATAAAATATTATGTGGGACCCATTTATACCACTCACATGAGTAGCATAGATGTGGATGCTAATGCTAGGGACAAAGTGAGTCATATTTCTCATTATTTTATATGAAGATCATTAGGGATGTTTGGAACATTGATAACATAAGAATATATGTTTTAAATAAGTCATCAAGACACAAACAAATATGGTTTCATTTTAACCTTCCCTTTTCTTCAGCATGACTCGTTGAGTTGGTAAAAATTAATATTGTTTTCTAAAATTTTGTGACCAAGTATAAACATTTTTTAGACACTAATTTTAGCCCTCAAAATTATTTAATTGAAATTGGTTTCATGCATTTTTTTTTATACACTTTGGGTTAATTTGCATGTTTGGATTCACTTTTGCAAAAAATCAAGTGATATTCTGAAGATTTAAATTGGTTTTTATATTTTTTTTAAGGTTTTTTCAATTTTTTTTTATTTTTACTTTAAACGAAGATTTGTTCTTCAAAAATGATTTTTACAAAAATATATTGTTCAAAATTCACTTTCCTGTGAACATATCCAAACATATTATTTTACCTTAAATTCGCATAAAATATTTTACCTTAATTCTAACATTTTCATCACTAATCCAAACATGGGGCAAATGAAACATTAAATATGTCCTGCCCTTGAATGTGACACCACTATAGTCAAGAACAATATGTGTGTCTAGTTATAGTTTGATTGTATGAACAAGTTATATACTAGTAAACTAAAAAAAGAAAATTTCCTTATTATTGTAATTCTAGTGCATGGCAATTTGCAAAAATGTGACAAAGAGTGTCCAAGGCAAGAAAGTAAAAGTGAATCATATGTCCACAAGATAAAAGACATTGATGGAGCTAAGATGGCCAAAGGAAAATATTGATTGAGGGAACACAACTTGTCCTATATATTTCTCAACTTTTGCTTTTTCTCACACATCCTCTAGAACAAAAGTGTCCCCATTTTCTCATTACTTTGTTAGAATGAATGAATGATGTTTTAACTCTCTTGAAAAGATTCCAAAAACTGATCACATTATACTTTATATCTATGAACTTCCAAACACAATAATTTCAGTCTTTGGTCCTTATATTCTTATTTTTACTTCTTACCAATGTGAAACAATGATTTTTCCACTCTCTTTTCCAACTTTACCTTTTTTTTCTTCTTCCTCCCTTTGTACATTAAGGAGACAAATTTCCTGCGTTTTATTTAGCCACAATTTTCACGCTATTTTACATTATAGTTGTCCGATCTAAATTGTATGATCAAGACTATTTTAACTGATTTAATAACTGCATTGATCTACACCGTATGATCTACTTTTAAAGGTCAGGATTCGAAATAGCGTGAAAACAGTGTGAAAACTACTGCAGCAAATCTGCATCCGTAAATTAAAGAGCAAAAATATTGATGTGTCCACGTATTGATGAGCTCATATAACTTTTTACGACCTTATTGCTGATATTTCCTTTGAGAATTAACACACCATTTTAAAATTAATAATGTAGCATACTACTTTTTTTTTTTTTGCAAGTATAGTTAATAGGACATTTAGAACCTTCCTTTTTATATTTAAAATTTCATCACAACCTAAACGTGAATCAATTTGGAGGAGTGAGATAAATTGTTCATAGATTAATAATGCTAATATTAGAAAAGCAATCCTACAACAATAAGCCGTTATATACATATATGGACCATTTAAACTGCTTTCCATCGACAAAGCAAACTTCAAATCTTTGGTTTCAAGCAACAAGGTTTGAAATAGACCTTTGATTAAAACCATGATTAAATTCCATTTACGGCCGCACCAAAAAAAATAATGTTAGTCTTGACCTAATTTTAAATCTTGTAGCATGAAAAATATTAATTCATATCCAAATAAGATGTATATCGGAATACTCATTTAATTATATACCTTTTTATAATTCCTTTAAAAGACAGAATTGTTATTGCTTTTTTTTTACTTAGGTTCGAAATTTCTATTAAACCATCTTTAAAGATATACAATTAAAATCATATTTTTTAATCTATTGTGATGAAGTTTATCCTTTGGATAGAATGTGGATTTCTTTTTTCCTATCAAGTTTTCTCCAATTTAAATTTTGTGCCTCGAAAAGCTTCGCCAGCTATCCATTTAATTTAGAATTTTCATTTTAAAATCTATCATATTTACAGAGAACGAAACAATTATTTTGGTCTTACTAATGCTGCTTTTGATTACGATGGTTTTGTTTGGTGAGATAGTTTTCTAATTGTGATTACAATGGTCTGATATTTATCTCTTTTTTTTTTCTGATAAGATTTTTAACAAAACATTGTTTGTATCTATTTTTTTTTCTTGTCTATTGGTTTAGTCTCCTGTAATTTTTGTTCTCTTTTACAACATTTAATAATATTTTACTTTGAGGTTTTGTTTTAGTGGTTAGAGTAGGGGTGCCAATCTGTTGGAATGCCTCATCTTCGTCTTTAACATACATCATTGATTTAAAAAATATATATTTTATTTCGACAAGCAGAGACTTAAATTAGCTAATTAAGTCTTCGTAAGCATAGCTCAATTGACATAAACATCACATGTAATATGTGGGGATCGAGATTCAAACTCTGCTACTCTCACTTATTCATCCAAAAAAGTGAATAATTAGATCACTAGGCTAATTGATAAAAAAAATTAGCCAATTAATATTGTAGCTAAAATTTTAGTCTTGCACATTTTGAACGATTTTGAGATAGTTTAATGAATATGCAAACGTTGAACAAATTGTTTCTACACATTTTATCAAAGTTTGGTCCAGGGTGTCTTAGTGTTGTAAACACCGGATCCTATCTAAATGTAGAGTGGTTTTGTACAATGTCTTTCGCACATATGAATTTATTACACGCAATCAATGATATTAATTGATAGATGAACGATTGAGATCAATACACATTGTGCATTTGGATTTACAGTGAGTTTGTAGCTTTTACGAAACATGCACTCTACTTGAAATCAAACAAACCTTAACCGATTAACATGTGCTTGGATCTACGTTTTGCCATTACAGCTGCCTCACGTTTGAAAGTCTTTGTGTCGTGATTTTGAAAAATTAGTATTCATAGTTTCATTGTAAACCCAAAACCATGGTGTGATTCTACCAAACATACACAATTTTAACACGGTTTTGTAAGTTCACATATTTTATCTTTGCAGATCTTTTCTTTGAACAGATAGATATGCATTAAATTCGGGGGGGAGTAATAGTTACTAATCATAAAGAGATGATGGCATTTTTGTCACATTATCTGTAACATTATAACTTGTCTTATATGAAGGTTCACTAAGGTAGCATATGAATATTGGGGAATAATAATTAGAATACAAAATTAAAAAATATAATACAATAAGGACATTATATTTGTGCTTCTATTGTCACACTCAACCCTCAGTCATCACGTTTTGTTCGTTGTTAAGTCTCATTCAGTCCATTATGTTATCACAATGGTAATGTTGTCATGACATGAAAGTGACTTTATATTGAGCAAAATTACTCATATTTCAGAACAAAATCAGGAATTTTCGAGAAAATGAATTATGCATAATTGGCAAAAACATTGCATAATATATGCACAATTGAAATATATTTTTATTTTTTAAATAGACGAAATAACAAGTCTGTAGAAATTTATACACATGCACAAAGTAAAGAGATTAGCATTTGAATCTCGGTCATGACGTTCAACCTAACAATTTTAATATTTTTATCAATAAAGTTAAGATTTGTGAACATCTTAAAGGTGAAATCTAGCTACTAAATTACTATTTGACAAAAAAATATATGTTGATTGAAAATTAGTTAGTCAGTAATGTGAGACATTATGAAATTGAAATTTATAATGTCAAGTATTAAGCTCAAGATGAACCACTAAATTTTATGTTTTTTGAATGGTACAAATTATTACAATTTATAAAATGACAAAGTTACATTAAGAGACTAAATTACTATTTAACAAATTTGAGAGACTAATTTAACTGATTTTTACAATTTCAACCATTAAACATCTGATTTATTCGTAAATCTTATCTTTTGTGCTTTAATTAACTATGAAATCACATACTTTTGAAGAAAATAAGGATTAAAGTTAGGAAAAGAGATCAAGGCTCATTGAATTCTAATTAATGAATGAAATGGAAAATGGTAAGCCAAATGGAACAAAAATACCAAACATTACAAAGACCACACACGCATGCAAACATGCAACTTTGAAAGACAAAATGGAAATAAAAGAGAATTTTAAAAATTCCTTCCCTCCAATGAAAGAAACTTTACCACACTCAAGGATGTATTTTACATGCATACCAACAAAAAAACAAAAAGCATATGCTTTTGGTCCCCTCATACACACCCTTCTTTCTTTCTTTTTTTCACTTTTTCTTTCCCTTCTTTGAAGGTTTTGATATGTAGATAAGTACTAAATTGCATAAGTATCTCAAGCAGCATATATTGTTTGTTGTGATCTAAATCCAACATTTTTATTTATTGAATGTTTTCATGATGAATATATGCACCAAAATTTGAACTTTGAAGTTAAAAATCAATTTTCAAATGGAGTTAAAAAAGCATATATTGTAAAACTAAGAACCCAAAAGCATATTTTTTGTAATTGCTAACTAATGCTAATGTATCATGCACGATCCGTAGATAACCTAACGGTCCATTTGTTTAAGATTATAAATATTGAAAATTATAATCTTAAACAATTGAACCATGAATCACAAATTAACTTAGTGAAGTGCCATATTAAATGTTTGGTAGATTCACGTTGAATTTTATAAAATTATTATAGTGATACTATGATTTTGTTAAACTTCCAAATTGTAGGTTTTATAAAATCACAATAGTTCATTATAATTTTTTCAAACTTACCGCAAATCTAAACATACACGTAGAATATTAAATGTAATATATATATATATATATATATATATATATATATATATATATGTGGATGTTAAGAAAGACAAATTTCTTCGAGAAACTGTTGTGAACTAGTGATCATGTATGACAGAACCGTGTTTTATAAATAAGTATTGTTAAGTACAATTTTTTTTTGTGCTTAATGTGTAAGGAAGCTTCCAGCTACATTATTGCTAGGTGTATTGTAGTTAATTAGAAACAAAATAAAACTATAATACAATATTTTTCAAAGAAAAGTGGAAACAAACAAAAAAAATAGAGAATTGTATGTTAATGTTATGAACGTTAGTTTGAGATTTGGTGATTAGTTGTACAATCATATCAAACATAATAAAATAAACTTTACTTACAAATAAAGGAAGAATGTTTAATTGTCTATGTAACTTAGAAATTAGTTTGGGTTGTTTAATTTGGAATTATGATATTTAGGGTAGTTGGAAAAAGTTGGATAATTGCTTGCTGAAATGATTTTATTAAAAGCAAATGTGATTGGGACATGAAAGTTAGAGAAAAAAAATTATCCATTTCATTGTTAGTCCCAAATTTAAGTTTCTCTTGTCATTTTACTGATCTGCATTATTACATTTAAGAGTTTTTTAGGAGAAACATATAAGTCGCTCAGCTTTGTTAAATAAACCTCATAACTTGATCTTAAATATTTTTTTGATAATCATAACTTGATCTTAAATTAAGCAAGTTTATTATGTCTCGTTACATTTCAAAAATTACTTTAGAACAAAAAAGATACATATGCAAATAAAATAAATATCAATCTTTCAAAAGGTACATGTTCATTTTATTAACTAGCTCATTGTAAATTTATGATTATTTAGTGGTATAATGCTGAAATAAGCCAATATATGGAGAAGATTTCTCTTCCCACCCCCCGTGATTCTTTTTCACCCCCTTGAAATCCAATTTAACCCTCAAAACTTCGGTTTTCACGTACCGAAATTTTCCGATAGTGAAAAACATGTGTTTTCAATCATTTAAAACTTTGGTACGCATGTACCGAACTCTTTTTCCAAGGGTGAAAACGGAAACCCGAGGGGTGAAAAAGAAACACGGGGGGTGGGAAGAGAAATCTTCATATATGAATATATAAAATACAATATTGTGTCCAAAAATAAAATACAATACCGTTGGGACAAAATGGGATAAAGCCCATATACAAACTATAACACCTATTGATTTATTTTTCAAAGAAGGTTTCTCTTCCCACCCCCAAACCTCTTTTTCCCCTTGAATTTCCTTTTTTCCAAAGCATTTCTAAGTTTTTATTTAAGAGCAAAATCAGAATATTGGGGGATTAAAAAGAGTCGGGGCCAAATTATTCCTGTCATAATTGGGCTTCTAATGTGCTTTAATGGGCTCAATAGACTATATGGCCATGCAATCAAAATGAAATCAGAAATGAAAAAAATTGAAAACTTGGGGATTGCTCTTCTTCCCCGGTATTGCTCATACACTTCCGGTAAGATTTTACACTACCGAAGATATCTTCCGATAATATCTTTCTGTGAAAATGGGAAGAATCTGAGCAATGCAGGGGAAGAAGAGCAATTACTAATAATAATGATGAGAAAACTACACAGTCCAGTAATATCAAGTTCCAACCAAAGCCTATGTTCGTGTCCTTCAATCAATATTAATGATGCTTGAGAGACATGAATTATCAGAAAGAAACATGTGAAACACAAATAGTGTGCAATATGAGATGCATAATCTAAAGTTTTAATAGACATTGATAACATTTCTATTACAATTCTTAAATAGATATTGGTGATAATGAAACATTGAACTTATAATCCCAAACAATCTACTGAAATCTCTACACTAGCAGAAGTGATTGTAATTAATATCACTAGATTTTACTTAGATAATAGAAGAAGCATACATAATCACTTCTTTATTAAGAGTATGAACAACTCTGAAATTTTTAGTTTAATAGGACAAAGTTAAAAGAAAATGGTCTAAACTACAGAGTAAACCACAATTTCAATTGCTTTGGTCCAATAGTCCTATGCTCCTAAACGGTTAAGGTTCACACAAAACCATGTGATTCCTCAAAAAAACCATATAAACAACTAACCAAGTTTAACAACTCTAGAAATGTGTTGCATTACATAAAGTTGCCCGATAAATTGAAGGCATCATCAATATCTGATAAAATCCTGTTCAAAATAACAAATGGGCAACTCGTACCATTTTGTATGTGTAAAAATGGTGCTCATATAACATCATCTTGATCTAAAATCTATATTAAGACTGTCTAGTAAACCAGAATGACGAGAGAACTACCAAGTCCACGGATATCAAGCACCAGCCGAAGCATATGCTTGTTGTTCTTCAATCAATAATGAAGCTTGAGACAAGAATTATGCAAGTGAAACACAAATTGCATAGGAAAAATAACTTAGATTGTTAAAAAGTTATTTGGGTTCTTTGGCCTTATTCAATTTCTAAAATAAATATTTAGATCAAGGACAAAGAATAAATTCTCACCGAAATTTTTGAACAATTGCCATTGCAAAAATCTTCTGGAGAGTACAATGAGATACATTTAAACTTAAGCAGTCAACAAACCAGAATCAGCAGCTTCTTTAGTGTTCATGGAACAAAAGAGATCCAAGACATCAGGGTCGTTACGAATGTGGCTTGGACATTTGGAGAGGAAATTTTGTGCCTCTCCATGCCTTCCTTCCTTGAAGAAGGCATTAAGCAGTATGTGGTACACAGATGTAGATGGATACTGTTTTTTTATTTTTAAACGCATTCTAGTTGGAAAGTTCTTTACCTTCTCTGAAGTCATTGCCTCGAGTAACAGAACAGCGTCATCACCACTTCCGCGCTTCGATATGTGTTCGATCAAGGGTTCGGTAAAAGGGGGAAATCCATGGTTTCTCATTAAAGGCAAAATATTTAAGGCATCAGTGAATCCTCCTTGAGCCAATAAATTGGTTACAAGCAGCTTGTAAGTAGAATGTCGTGGCTTTAGCTCTTTTTCATCCACCCATTGGCAAAGAATCTTGCATGCATCTTTTGCTCTATTCATATTGCAATACGAATTCATCAACAAATCAAAAGTATAGCCCGCAGATTCTACTCCCTCTTTCTCAACCATCTCTTTGAAAGAATCAAAGGCCTTATCAAGGTTCCCACCTACACAATACCCCTCAACTAAAGATTGCCGCATCTTGTGATCTGGATGAGATCCATATGCTTCAATTCTATTCACAAACTCATTAGCTTGTTCTTTTTTACCAGCAGCACCGAGTCGAAAAGCAATTTTACTCCGCAAACTACCACTAGCAACAAACCCAGAATCTTCCATTTCTTTCAAAACCTTATTCCACTCACCAATCTTACCAACACTGGTTAAAGACTTGAGTACGGCATCAGCCATGGAATCAGTCAAAGCATTTCCATTTCCGGTAAAAACTTTCACAACCCTTGAAAACAAACCCATATCCAACTCCTCAGATGAAACAACCTTTCTCAACAAAAAGGTACAGCACGGCGCCGAAGGCTTGTCAGCACCAGCCATAGCAAACTCATAAAGGTCAACAGCATCCTTAATCATTCTCCTCTTACAAAACCGCCCCAAAACCTTAACAAAAGTCTCGACTTCCATCTCAAATCTAGCACTTCTCATATCACCAACAAGCTTCCAAAACCGATCAATCGAATCCTCCCTACCAAGCACCCTCGCCATTGCATTATAAGTACATCCATCATGTTTAAACACTTCACTCTCCTCAACCCACCTAAAAAATATCAAAGCCTTATTCGGCTCCGAACCTAAATTCTCCAAAACCAACTTAACCAATTCACTAGAAAACCCAACATTCAAATCCTTAATTTCTTTCTCAACATCATCGTTCCACACATTGTTCCTCACAATCCTACACAAATTAGAAAATTTCCTCTCAACGATATCATTATCAAACAATTCCTTCAACCTCAAAGCATCACTATCCTTCCCACTCTTTTCAAAATACTCCAAAGTTCTATTTTTCACCCATTTCGAAACACAGAAACCCTTTTTCTTCATAATCCCAACCAAATCCCAAAACTCTTCAACAGCACCATTTATCCCCAAAACGCCCAAAAATTGATTATACGATTTAGAGCTCAACCTTTCAGGATGGTTTTCCAATACCCATTGAAAGAACCTCCTCGCCGAATCGGGATCAGAATCAAGCTTCCGCAAAACAGTGTTTACCACATCATGATTAATCGAAAGCTGATTCGAATCCAATTGATTCTTAACGTCATCGAGATTTGTGGATTTTGAGAATATATCAACGATGACAGAGTGATCAGGATCAACATTTGCAAGGACAGGTTCAGATGAGAAATGACGGAAACTAGGGTTTATAGGGAATTTGGATTGATTGGTAGTGAAACGAAAGGGAGTTGAAGAGAAAGAACGAAGTACCTGAGATTGATTGGAGATTTTGTGGTGATTGCGAAGAAGAAGATGAAGAAGACGCCATTGATTTCTCATTGTTGTGAAAGAACGAATCAAAGGTTTGAGATTCGAAAAAATGGAGTAAGATTTTGAGTGACGAAATGAAAATTAGGGTTTTAGGGATTTCGATTTTTTTTATTTTTTTTTATGATTTTGATTTTTGGTTTGGGCTTATTAGAATTTGGACTAAGCACGGGGGAAGAGATACCAGGGGGTGGGAAGAGAAAAATTCCTTCTATTATCACAACCATTGGGCTTTTTGTTTGTAATGGTATTAAAAGATAGGCAAAATTACACTTTTGGTCCTTTATCTTATTTTTTTGTAATATTTTGGTCATTTATCTTTCATTTGTAACATTTTGATCTTTTATCTTATCTTTTTGTAACACTTTGGTCCTTTAAAAAATATGAAAATATGAAAAAATTGATGAAGATGATGAACATTTTTATCAAAATTATGATTTTTATTTAATTTTAATAAATAAGTATCTTAACAAATAAAATTCAGAATTTCTTTAATAAAAAAAAATATGAAAAAAAGGATTTATATGTGCATTTTATAAAAGATAAAGGACTAAAATGTTACAAATAAAAGATAAAGGATCAAAGTGTTACAAATATATAAGATAAAGGACCAAAGTGTTACAAATAAAAGATCAAGGACTAAAATGTTACAATAAAATAAGATAAAGGACCAAATATGTAATTTTGCCTAAAAGATATTTACTTATGTCACCCTATCAGTTTTTTGCGTGTCGTATGCTTTTCTATTTTGCTCTTCTGCTATTTAAGTAGCCGACTTTATAAGAATAAAAAAATTTAGTAACTTATGTGTGCTAGTTAAGTAGCGGCCGTTATAAAAATAAAATATGGCAGGGTGTTTTGAGGGCTATCCGCGAGAAAAATGGCAAATATGGGTATTTTGGTAAATTTGTAGGGCACGCGAAAAAAAGGAAATGATGGCAAAATAAAATCTCCTATTAAAATATGTATCGTTTAGTAAGATTTATTGTAACAGCCCGAGCCTTCAGCGATTTCGGAACTGTTACCTCATGATCTTCTCCACCCCCCTCTTTGGTGGAGTTTTTGCCTCCCGTGGGAATCGAACCATGTACCCTGGGATTCAATAACATGTTCAATGCATTTTCATTACCAATTGCATTGAATATGTACTTGAACCCTAGGGTACATGGTTCGATTCCCACGAAAGGTAAAAGCTCCACTAGAGAGGGGCGTCGAAAAGATTGTGCGGTGGCGGTGTCGGGACCACCTAAGGTGGTGGAGCCTGGGTTGTTACATTTATACTCTTGATTATTGAATGATATTTTTGATAAAATTTACAAGACTCAAAGATATTTTCCAACAATATTTGCATTATAGACAGATATTTTTCGGTGGATGGAAACACGTAGGTAATTTTGATTTAGCTCCTTAATTGATTTCAAAATTGATAATAGGAATGGATTAGAACTATCAAAATGATTTAATTTATGTAACACATCTCCTCACGTTCAGAATTGAACAAACAATAATGGGTCGTTCAAATGACGGATAATCAAATGGATCTTAGAGTGTCTTCGATATTATCTTATAATTAAGTATTGAGCTTAACTCATCCTTATTCTTATAAAAGCAGCTTGTAAGGTGATGACCGTCACTTATTTATAAAGACATATTCAAGCCAATTCTTATCCGATGTGTAACTTTTTAACATTTTGTAGGACTTTTAACTTATATGAGTCATAAGTTGTCAGTAGTCCCGCATTAACATAAAGAAGAATTCAAAATATTAAAACATGTCGTGCATTCGATCTTACCATTGACCATACAATTAGAGAGACCTCTACTAAGGAGGTCATATGATGATATTGTTATGAAAACCCGGTTAGAGTATTTATTTAGAGTATTTGTTTGTTAAAGTTTGTTAATAGATAGTTAGTTGGTTAAGCTCTAAATTGCTTTATATAAAAGTCATAATTGTACTTTTTTCACTATTTTTTATCAATCTTTGATTAATTCTTTCACATTTTTAATATGAAACCTTATGATTTCTATTATTTTAAATATTTTCTAAGTTTTTATTTTCTTTCTTCAAACTATGCAAATCATAACAATAGTAAGGACTCGCTAAGATTGTTGAATCTCACCTAGTTTTTATATATTTTTAATAGATAAACAAGTAATCATCAAGTGTGCAGTATATTATTTTGTTTTCATTGTACGGTATATTATTTTTACATTTCGATAAAATTTGTAATTTAAACGAAGTTTTTTTTTTATTATTTGATGTAATCCAGTATCAAATATAACGTTTCAGATATAGGGTGTAATACTAGTGTTCAGATCATATACAGGTAATGAAGAAAAAAAAATTATTCGTACAAAATTGAGAGATAGAATATTGTTATGTAAATATTTGGGCATACAAGATAATGTTATTGCATGAATATCCGGTATCAACCATAACACTTTGTATTATAATCCAGAAATAATATGGAGCATTATAAATACAATAAAAATGAAACAAAAAATATATAATATTGAAAAAGAATGAAAGTAAAATTCTAAGGATTGATTTAAGAGTTTGGCTATGACAATGGTCAAGTCTTCTTATTGGTCACCTCAATGAATTATTCAAAGTCTAGTTCGGAAGCACTTTGACTAGACAAAGCATGATCTTGACAAAATGATGTTACCTTATTCATTCCATCATCAGACGAATTTCCCACATACTATTGTTTGTGAATTTTTAGTTTTTCCTAAATCAATTTATGGATCTGGAACAATTATTCTATATGTGTTCATTAGTTATGTGTTGCAGGATCCGACCAAATATATTATAGACAAATGCAATGGATTACTTTTGTTTTGCCACAACAATATTGAAGTTGCAAATATTGTATGGGGTGTCTATTACTATTATGTCATGAATCCTTGTTGCAAAACAATGTGTGGCTAGCTATTTTGAAGCCTTAGGGACAAATCTCGGGAGGATATTAATATGTTACTTTGGTATATGCGTAAAATTTTGGTTTTTCAAAATTATGCGTTTTAAGGATCACCGTCATGTTAATATTTTCTCATTTATGACTAGTTAAAATAGTCTAAAAAATAAGAGAAAACATCAACATGTCAATAACCCTGAAAATGCACAATCTTAAAAAACCAAGATTTTACAATGACATATTCCAAAGCAACCTAGCAATACCCACCGGAGAGATTTGTCTTGTAGGCTTCAGAACAATGCGCCATATTATTTTGCGAGAGGACTCATGACATAATAGTGCTTGACACCACACATAATGTTCGCAAATTCACCATTGTGGTGGCAAAACAATAGCAACATATTGCATGTGTCCATTAGATTTTTTGGTCTGCCCTACAACACTACAACAAATAATAAATGAACATCAAGATGATAAGTGTTTCAAATCCATAAACATGGGTTACGGAAAAAGCGAGCAACGACGAATGATAGTGATAAATGTTTCATTGGTAAAATTGAATTTAGAATATGATATACGCTATTGGAGTGGGACACGCATCGTATTTGATTGATTCAACAAAGATACAAAACATTTGAGTTTGAAGTTCCATGGAGAAACACTTAGGCTTCTTTTCTCCCCATAGTTCTTCATTTTAACAACCCTGCTCTCCATTAAAATAGTGATTGTGATTATCAAAGAGAAATAATATTGAGAGCACAAGAGGGAGATAAAGATAAAAGAAGTGTGAGTGAGGTCCCTATTGTTACAACACCTGATTCTTATAGAATTCAGGTTAAGAAAATCATGTCCACATTCGATGTTTTTTATTTTAAGGAAATAGCTTATTAATAGATATATTTTAAATATTACATTCTATAATAAAATCATTTAATACTATTACATTTTTGTTGACCAAATTTAATTCTATTACTTAACATATATGGTTATTTTATTAAAAATAAAGTAATAGAAAAGAATAGTGTATCAAATTATAATTTTATATGGATTTAGTGTACTTTCTTTTTCACTAATAATCTAATTTGACAAAAAATATTTTAATTTGTACGCTGTTTGACTTTGAATCTAAAAAAATATTTACACTAATAGTAGTATTTTATGCACACTTGCTAATGTTTTATTTTTTTTTTCTTGTAAATTATTAGCTAAATCATATTTTTTTCCAATGAATTAAAAATAGATAAAAATAAAAAAACAAAAGAGGAAATACACCTAGTTCAGGAAAAAACTAAAAAAGAAATAAATTTTTTAATCTAAGTCTAATTCATGCATATCATCTAAAGCTTTTAAATTGAATGCACCTTTTTTAAAAAAAATAAAACTATACTAGTATGTTATTATTATTTTTTTGTGCTAGTATGTTATTATATTATTGATGTCAATTTCACTTTTAGTCCTCCTATTTTATTAAATTCCCGAAATGGTCTCCCTTTGTAATTCAATTTTTTGAGCTTTATTTTTATATTTGTTGTAAATTTATTTTTTTCCCTCCAAAAATATTTTTTTTTATGACATCTATACTCAGTTAATCATAAACTCATGATTGTATCTTGAATTAATGAGATGATTTTGCTGTTTTTTTTACCGAAGTGCACAACTAAACAAAATTCAATGATTTTACATGAAAGTACAAAACTCAACAATTAAAACTCAATTTTATATTTAAAAAATAAACTAAATTTAAACTTTAAATCATAACCGTTCGATCATGATCGGACGGTCCAAATTCACTTCCCTAGAATACCTTGCAAGTAAAACACACAAGTCACTTCACAATACATCAAACACGGACTTGGATATGATGATGTGAATTATCACGCAGTTTAAGGCAATATTAAATCTCATCTGTTGATTTAAGATCGGATGATCTAGATTGCATATTAATTTTAACTTGTTAATACATTTTCAACCGTTTGATTCAAATCAAACGGTTAAAAACAATAACTGCATTAGCAAATCTGATTCTTAGCAAATCAAACAAAACAATCATTCAAGCATACGCGACATTTACGTGATAGAAAATTCAAAATACCCTAACTTGATTTTCTTTCAAAATCCTCATTTAGCACAAGGAAAAAAAAAAACTAGCACAAAACCAATTTAAAATCACAAAAGTTCCAACACTTTAATCCATTTATGGATCTAGCTAGACTGAATGAGGGTAGTTAAGAAATTTTGGTAGTAATGGAAAATCTTATATTATTATTAGCAATATAAGAAGGGGAAAAGCCAAAAACTTGCAACTGCTCGAATAATCTATTTAAGGTTTTAGATAAAAATACGACATTCAGTTTAATTTTTGGTTGTTCTAATTCACTTTGATGATCACTAAACTCTCCACTTGACCTAACAAATTGACTTCAAAGCCGATGATTTGATTAAAGGTGACAAATTCCTTATATTAAAAATCTTAATGACAATGGAGATTAGGCTTGAGAGGGAACATTCCCAAAAAAAAAATATTATATATAACCGCACACTCCTATTATTTTGCTGCAGGATTCTATCAAAATAATTTTCTATTTGGAACACGACATTTGGATGAAATTAGAGTAATCAAGAGCACCAAATCAAGAAGATAAAACTAACAAAAAGAAAGAGTTTTAGAAGTAGTTATAAGGTACAAAAAGCATGTTTATTATTTACATAAAGAACATGGTATGTACTACTTGACTATTATAGCTTATTCAATTATATAAACATTTCATTGATCAATTTATATTATCCATCTCATCATTGAATAATAGAACTAAAGAAAGGAAAGATTGCTAGAATAAATTAAAAATGGAGCCACATAATGTAGAAGCTCAAAATTCAGCTCCAAAAAGGTTGGTAATCTTGTTGATATATAGTCTCATTCAAAGTTTTATAATTTTCAAGTTGCATCAATTTATGTGGTAGTGTCTGCAACGGCATTAATTTGCAATTTCGTTGTGATCATAACTCACAAAAAAATCACGCCACAACCGGACACATTAGGCACAATGAACAATTATAGTGCTAATACAATTTTTTCTAACAACCACGACTGCATCTGCGACTGCAACCACAATTTAAAAACAGTGCTCTCATTTTACCTATCATATGATAAGAAATTTCAACTAAAACGACTAGATATTCCATGTTGTCGATCAAATTCAATAATTTTTCTTTCTTTCGATATATTTTTTAAGGCTACTGGGCAAAGTGGCGGTTATAACAGGTGGTGCAAGAGGAATTGGTGCTGCAACAGCAAAATTGTTTGCAGAAAATGGAGCACATGTCATCATTGCTGATGTTTTAGATGAAGAAGGCACCAAAGTTGCTGAATTAATTGATGGTCTTTACATACATTGTGATGTATCCAAAGAATCTGACATTGAATCTGCAATTAACCTTTCATTATCATGGAAAGGTCAATTAGACATAATGTTTAACAACGCAGGAATCGCAGGTACGGTGTAATAGGTTGGTTTAGTTTTGATTTCGAGGTAAATAAATCCGTACAAATTAAAATTTAGTCGGTATGACTAGATTTGGTATTTAGTTTTTACAATCATTTTTCACAAAAAACCGAATAAAAAATAAAACTTACGAACAACTTTTTTTAACTTATTTTCAAGTACTATAGATTTTGATTAGATTTTCGGGTTCATTAGATCATTGTTTTGGTTCTAACGCGCGTAATTGCGCAGGCAACGAAGGAAGAAGCATAACAACACTTGACATGGAAAAACTAACTCATATACTTTCAATAAATCTCTTTGGAACAATTCATGGAATCAAACATGCTTCAAAAGCAATGATCAAAGGTAAAAGAGGAGGATCAATTATATGTACTTCAAGTGCAGCTGGAACAATTGGTGGATATGCATCACATGGTTATACAATGTCAAAATCAGCTATGGATGGATTAATGAGAAGTGCGGCGTGCGAATTAGGTGTTCATTTGATTCGCGTTAATTGCATTTCTCCGCACGGTGTTCCTTCGGAGATGCTTTTGAATGCTTTTAGGTGTTTTACTCATGTTGATATGACTAGTGAACAATTGAATGAGTATATTGGAATGAATGCAAGTTTGCTTAAAGGAAGAGGTGCAACAGTTGAAGATGTTGCACAAGCTGCTTTGTTTTTGGCTAGTGATGAATCTGGATTTGTAACTGCTCATAATCTTTCTGTTGATGGAGGGATTACTTCTGCTAATAGTATTATGAGTTTCATCTACCAAGATCCTAAGTGAAGAGGAAATAACAATTAATAAAGTGAAATATGTTTTTTTCACATTGAAATTGTTACTCTAAATTTACCTCTTATAAGATATTGTAAGATATAGTTCTTTGGTTTCTATGTAATATTCAATAGTTGAGAATAATATGTAGATGTATTATTTGTGGTGTCTTTTAATAACTTGACATTTTGAAGAATTATTTTGTTATTTTATTTTCGTAAATCGTGACCATGTTATTTGCGTGAAACATCCACTTATATTTTCAATGACTATTCTATGTGAAGAACTAAATTATTTAAATGATTATTCTCCGTTGAAAAATCGAACCGATCCCTCCCACATTTTTTCATTCAAAAATGTTATGGCTCCAGTCTTTAAAGGATTCAAGTGGCATTTGTGTTTTCTATTATTTTATTTAATAATGATTCTAACAACTATGACTTCTTTTTTTATGAAAACCTGAAGTATCTTCGTGCGTAACTACAATGACTAATCAATTAAAGTGAGATATGTTTTAGGGTTGATTTCTTACAACATATATTTCTCTATAACTTGCATGGTCAGGGATTGAATTCGAGACTATATGATTTAAGGACTCCGAAGATCTACCATTTGTGTCATATTTTTGTTTTTTTACTTTATTTTGTGAATGGTGGTGATTTTTTTGGAGCTATTACCTTTCACCTTAGATCTATCAAAATATGGTCAAATTCCATTGCTAGGTAAAAATGATTCCATGACCAACTACAGTTCTACCAATTCCATGGTTACAATATATGCATAAAAAAGTACTTTGATTATTCTAATAATATGTATTTCATTGATTAATGAATTATGCAAGAACTACATCATAGTTCTCTTCTTGAAACAAAAGAGTTATTCACAATACTCCATAATAAGGAGCAACAAACAAAATTATAAACACAAAACTAAGAGCACTTTTTTATACATAATGCCCAAGAAAACAAAAATAAATATTAAAACATATAATTACTAAAACTGGATTATTAGGATCCCTTCATCTTTAATTGGATCACTTTTGGTTTTGGTTCATCCCAGTTGCATTCTTCACAGCATCAGCAGCTCCTTGTGCTGATGCCAACACCTGGTTACCAGCCTACATAAAAAAAATTACTCATGTGAGTCAACTATATAATAAATTAATGGGATAAATATGTTTCTGATCCCTATAAATATTCGAAATTTTGTGTTTAGCCTCTCGAAAAATTTTCTTCTACTTTTAGTCCCTAAATTAATATACTAAAATATGTTTTTGGTCCCTACAAAACTTAAAATATTTATAGAGACCAGAAACATATTTATCACTTAATTAATATACTAAAATTTTAGTAGCTCTAGGTTATAATTAATTAAACATGGATTTATGAATGTCACAAATTGACACCATAAAAATTAACAAAACATTCAATGGGATGAAAAATTATAACCTCTTGCACTGTCTCTTTAGCAGACTGAGCAGCATTGCCAGCCTTGTCTAACAAGTTGCTACCCTTTTCTTGAGCTTGGCCTTGGGCCTGTCCAGCCTCATAGTTCATCTTCTGGGGATCCATATTTGAAATTGAAATGAATGTATTGAAAATCAAGAATAATTTAGGTTTGAGATGAAGTTTAATTTTCTTCCACTTTATTGATATATTTATATGTAAGTTCTACAAAGAATTACATTGCTCAAGTTTTTAGTTACCATATGTTATTTGAGGTTATGCTCTTTTGTAGGAGAGACATTTAAACCGGTTGACCACAAATGTTGTGTGGAAGATAACTTGTTACTATTCTTAGGTAGATAGATGGACAATTTTTACTTCTGGGAAATAGTTATAATTAGATTTTATTTTTTCATTTTTGTATATGTTTTCTATTTTTTTATAATAAAAAATTTATATTTTATGCCAAAAACTTTAGCACATTATATAAGGTCAAGAAGAATTATCAAACTTATGAAGTAATTATGATAAAATTTACATATACAACTGACTAATTGAAGAATTTCAAATGAACTCAAGTCATTGTTGGTGTGTGAGCGGTAGGTTTAACCATTTGTGTCGACTACTTTGTCATTTTGTGCAATTGGAAATTGGTTCAGATTGATTACAAGTGTTCATAATTTAATGACCGGATTAGATCGAATTCAAGAATTTTATGTTGGTTCAATTTGAGAATTTATTTTGTACCCTTCTCAAATTTCTTTTGCGTCAGTTAAAAATCCAAAAATACTATGCTCGAGTTTTAAAATTCAAGCATGTATTTTGTACATTTCAGTTATAGAACTTGAACATTCCTTATACATATCTAAAATTTCAAGATTTTACATATTTAAGTTCAAGAATTCAATCTAAAAATTTATGTGTTTTACACATTTAAGTTCTATAGAACTTGAAACCTGTTTTTACTAGACAATTTTGTTTTCTTATGTTGTTTACGCTGCTACAGATATTGATGCACCTCATGATTATATATTTGTCGTAAAAATAGACTTTGTCACAATTCTAATTCTATCATCGATTTGATCCACGATTTTAGATGCAATGTTTGGTTTCGCATCATCGAGAGGACCATGAGTAACATCAATATCATAAAAAACTTTTTTTTAAAGAAAAACATAATTGTCCCATAGTCCCAGTAAAAATATGTTTCAAGTTCTAGAATTCAAAATAGGTTTCTTGTTCTAAAAGATGAACGTGTAAAATCCTAAAATTTCATATATGTATAGAGGGGGTGTTCAAGTTTTAATAACTTGAGCATATAAAATCCTAAAATTGTGTGTCGATATTGGGGGCATTCGAGTTATAGAATTCAAGTAGGGTATTTTTAAATTTTTAGGAGGTGCATGAGGGGCTTAAAGGGTGGAAAAAGAAATATTTGGTGATGGACTATTGGGCTTAGTTAGTCTTCATAAGGTCAAAAATTTAAGCTTCATTGGTAGCAATAGCATGGAAAAAATTTCTTCCCACCCCTCCATTTAACCTTTCACCCCTACAAATAATATAATATTTCTATTTTACCTCATTTATTATTTCACTTCACTGCTACAGTTAGTCAACATTACAAACTAAATTTTTTTTAAAAAAATGAATGGTTTTCTAGTCACTTCACCGGTAAATAAATGTATATATATGTGTGCGAGTGCATTTTGAAACGTAGGGAGTAGTATATTTTGAAAAATACTTTACATGGGACATAAAATCATCCAAAGGTTAACAAAGTCTAATTTTTTATTTTCTCTTCTTCTCTTACTCAAAATTATTTCTTGTGATTTTAATATTAAATAACAGAATTGAATTATGTGACCGTTTGGTTGTGATTAAGTATAAAATAAAAATAGAGGTACAAAGCTGCTCCGATATTTTATTTTATTTTAAAAAAATGCTTATCATAAGGAGTTTTGAATTGAAGTGTTGTTCAAACATGTTGGTTGAATAATCATTAAGATGGTTGGGAGATCTTTAAAAATATAATCATTATTAGAAGGAGAGATGGATGGCTTAGATAAGTAAATAGCAAAATCACATTATATTCATGCTTGTGTTTTTTAAAAGAAAATTCTAACAAGAATAGGGAAAGAGATCCCAAAAAGACATCAATTAAGAGAATCTTAAACTAATTAGTTAAGAATTGTTGCGTAAAATGTCTTTAAAATAAATAAATAAACATTGGTGATTGAGTATTTTATAGAGCATTTTTCACATTGTTAGTTAGTTCATCCTCATTTAGATGGAATTTCTTCTATTTCTCTATCCTCTAATAAAATCGGATTTTTAATTGCCTTGTTTGATCGATTTGAAATGTAGATGAGAATAAGAGTACTAATCAAATGGCTTCAATCTTTGATCAATTATTTTTTATAAATTTTTCCATGTTAAGTTAGTCTTTTTTTTATCTTAAATTAGTCATTTATGTTTAAAAATGTCAACAATATTATTAGTCCAAACATCACATTTCATAATGTACATCGCCAAAGTCTTGCTTGATCATTCTAAAAGGTAACTACATATGTAATTTTATAATCGAAATAACATCTAAATTATAAAATAATGACCATCATTGCAACAATTTATCCATCAAAATCAACAAACTCATCTCACTTTTTATTTAAAATTGTTTTACTTTCCTATTTAAGATTGTGAACTCATTATCGTCGTCAAGAAGCCTCATTGTTTCATTAAGTGAAGAAACATTTGATGATCACGATTCACGTATACATTACAAACACATAACAAAAGCGGACTAAAAATGAAAGTTGGTTCAACGATATAAGCGTTACTAAAAATAAAAAACTAACAATCTAACACATATGAAATAAAGATAAAAATGCCAAAAATTGTTGATATACATAGAATTGATGGAGCTAAAAGGACCCTACATTAGAAATTTGAAGAAACCAAAACCAAATAGGTCATGTTATATTTGATCTTGAGTCTAGGCCAACACACACATGAACCACTAAATGTGAATCAAATCTAACACCAAGCCAAACATAGGAGAGCCACATATGTTACCAATCCAGCTAGAAAAAGGGCCAACACATATTCAGCAATTAATCACGGTTTGTGTGTAGGTATGCATGTCCTAGAAGAGACCTTCCACGAAAAGACTCCAAGTGCCTTTAACGTATAAAATTTGTCCTCGTCCTACTCGAGATTCGGAAAAAACCCCAAAACCATTTCTAGCCACAAATTCACAACTAACGTTTACTCATTCTCATATTATACTATAGCCACATATCCAACATCTTTTGGGCACTTCGCAGCCACAGAATATTACACGCAATTTGTCGACAAAAGTACATAATAATTGATTTATAAAGTTATTTTAAACTATTTTTTAATACAACAATCCCATCAAGTGGCCACATACGATGCATGTGAAGGCTGGCTCATAGTTGCACTAGCTTCCTTATGCAATTTTTTCTCCTTTCTTATTGGGGAATAAATTTGTTAATAAAAAAAAAAAAATTCGAATAAATTTGGCATTGACTAAAGAAAGAATATTCCCATTACATTATGTTTTTCATTGATTCGCTAATCACTACCAAGTTCCAAGGATAACTTTTTTTTAAGTCTTCGAGGTCCGTTTTGGACTAACTTATTTTTCAGTTTACATAAACAGCTTATGCAATATAAATTAGATTTTAGGTTATTTTATAAATTTAAACTAGGGAAAATTGAATTTTTATAAGCTATTTTATCATAAACTACCTTTAAAAACTTATAATTATACATAAAAATTGTATAAGCTATTTGTATAAACTCAAAAATAAATTAGGGCAAACGGACCTTTAGCATAACTTTATGGCAAAGATATTATAAACACTCACACACTCCCACAATAAGAAAGTTGGGAGTCAAATGCCGATCATAAAATCCGACTTAACAATTTTGGTAGATTCAAAATCTAATTATGACTATCAATTTAACAATTTCGAAGAAAATTTGCCGATTGAAAAAGGACTTGTGTGTGTACATCATAACTTTATTTTATTACGAGTACTTTGCTTTTGCTATCATCATCATAATAACATTGATTGAATGATTTAAAATGTGTTGCTAATTTGAACTAAACAACAAAATCTACACAAGATTTTTATGTTTTCCATAGATTCATTAATTACTACCAGTATACAATCAAGCATGACTTTTCTTTAATTTCATTATTACTCAATCTGGTCATTATCATATGATGATTGAACTGATTAAAAATGTTTAGTGTGTAAAAATTATAGCATAAGATTATTTTATCTAATAACAAATACTTATTCATTAGAAATTATAATCCAGTACAAGACTCAATATAGAACACCAAACATGACACAACACAAGATGATTATTGATTAACTTTCACAACGAAAGCTCAAATTTATTCAGATAACACTGAAAACAGTAAAATAAACAAGAACATAACAAAGACCAAAGTACTATATCTCCTTCACTTCCTCCTCGCTCTCATCTTCACTCCAGCAAGATTTCAGAGTAGACCTAGGAGATGAGCAGCCACCATTACGAATGAAGGTACGATACACAACAGCACCACCTTCTCCAAGCACTTCATTGCTCCTTTCTCCATAGGAATATCCTTTAACCTCCAAAGGAAATTTGTTAAGTTTTTCACCATTCATATCAATGTGCAAAGCCACAGAAAACTCAGCTGGATAGAAACATGCTAAAACCCTTTCAATTAGTTCATTCAGAGATTTCTCTTCATAGTCATAACCCACTGCTTCAAAGCTTGCATAACTGAATCCATCTTCTGGTGTAACATGGATAGTTGATATTGCATTTCCTTCAATTCCATTCATTGAATACCCACATGGTTCAAATTCAAAATCACATATGTCAGATTTTGGAAGGATCTTTCTGATGCCAGATTTCTTAGTCATTGAATCTGCTGAAGAATTATCTGTCTTGAAAAACACTGATGCTTTTTCTTTATCTAAACCAGTCATGCACATTTCAAGGCCATAGACAGCTTCCGGTGAAGCTTCTACCTTAGCACTAGCAGAGTAAATGTGCCAAATTGTTGACTTGTTAGCATCACCCATCATGTAAGCTTGGCTACCAGAACCCAGTTTGCCAAAATAGTTGTCAAGAACAGCAACTTCCTCGGAAAAGCTTCGATGAGGGAACGATTGAGCACCAGGGAAAATGAAGCTTCCACGGGTGTATCTCACCGATTTCACAGCAATGTTAAGACCGTTAGCAAGCTTAAGAATTGCGGGGATCGACAGAAGCAATTTTGTAGTCCCACAGGTTTTGATAATAAGCTTGTAAGAATAAATGAATAAGCTTGACTCAGAAAGAACATATGAATCAACATAATCATTAGACAATGAGTCAACAATAGTGCATTCTGCTGGTTTCAGAATCTCATCAATTTGGTCTCTAGACAATGCTCTGAGACCTAATCCAGCAGGATCAGAAAACACACCATTCTCAAAAAATGTTATTTCAAGCCTCTTTTCATAGCCTTCAAAACCAATAGCTGAGTTTGCCATAGCCATTTTGACTCAAAGATGAAAAAAAAAAAATTGTTTTTGTTTGTAGAGAAAGGGAACAAGAGTTGAAGAAAAGCAAAGAGGAGGAGTTGAAGGAGTAAACTGAATAATATTGCAGAATGAAAAAACCTAAAAACTATAACACAACAACCCAGAAATCTCAGGATGGCTTGCGGATGCACTGCAAAATATAAAAAAAAAAACGATGTTAGAAAACAAAATCAAAATAAAAATCAATGAATCTTGTACATTTATGAAAGGTATTGAAATGGGGATTTATTTACGTTTGAGTAATCAGCAGATTTGAATTTTTCTACTCCACCGTTAGGTCGAACGTCTTCAATGATGTAATCAAGAGGGGCTTCGTATAAAAAGGATTTACTACTGCTAGACTTCTTTTTACCTCCTTTAGACTCCATTAGTTCATTCACACTTTTCCTGGAAAATAATCAAGCAAAATGTTAATCACAAAATTAAGACAGTAATTGCAAAATAAATCATGAATTATAGGTTTATTTTTATGTCAAATATGTGAGATCCATAACAATTTCAACATGTAGCATGAAATAATAGATCTTTGAACAAAATTCTTAAGAAACTTTTGCAATTGAAATTGAAAATAGAAAAAGAGCTATGTAACCAAATCTGAGTGGTTCATAACGTTTCTATAATACAATAGAAAAAACAAATTTTCAGGCGATTTTCAGAAAGATTGATAATCAATAGCTTTCAGATTTTAAAAACAAACAACAAAAAAATATTTTGCAAAAAAAAAAATGAAAAACAGATCCTTCACAAATTGCATATTTATTTCTTCATAAAAAATCATCAAATGTTTTTCAGAAATATCATCAAACGCTATCACGCAACAACAATGAAAATTAAATAATTGTATAAAATCATATTTCTTCATCCAGAATCATAAATCGTAAACAACAATCTAAAAAAAGCACAAAAATGATATAAAATATTGATACTTACAGTTATCAAACAATTGGAGATCGATCTATGATTGACGATTTCCCCTCTATGAATCAAGATTTTGAATTAAAAATTGACCTAAATCGAACAAATCAAAAACAGAGAAGAAACAATCAGAAATTGAAATCATTACAAATACAATTGAGAGAAAAAGATAAAAGAGAATCGAAATGCACTTACAGAGAATTCAGAAAATTGAGAGCAAAAATTAGGTTTAGAAAAGTGAAATTATAATTGGAATTGGTTTGTGTTGATATTATGAGGAGAGGTGTCGTTTATATAGTGGCTGAGGTGAATGTTGAATGACTATAATACCCTTTGGCTTTTCCTATTTTTTGATCTCATCGGTTTGACACGTCCTTTTTCTTCAACACGTATCGTTCTCCCTGCATATTTGGTATAGAATCTCTTTTCTAAAAAAGCCACTTTATTAAAAATAAAATTCATCTTTCCAAAAATAAAAAATTCAACTTTTCATTTTTTTCTATGAAGTTGGATGTCCATACAAGGATGTACGGTTGTGAAAACAGGCTATATAACATTCGTTTGGATTAACTTATTTTTAAATTTATGTAATTTTTATATATTATAATAAATTTGTTATGGTAATTTATGTTAAAATAGTTTATAAAACTACAATTTATACTAGTATGAATCTATAAAATAGCATAAAATTTAATTTATATTGCATAAACTCAAAAATAAGTTAATTCAAATGGACTTTTAGTCCTAAATAAGTTGGTTCGATATGATTTGGGCTTTATTTGATTGGGCTGATAGGTTGCGGGTGTGATGGGTCACTCATATTTAAATATAAATTTAAAATAGAGAGCTTCTTTTTGCACCTCTCGTGTGACTCATGCACCTTCTGACCTTCTCAAATTATCCTCTTCATTACTTAACGAGTATGTAAATTGTAAAAAATAGGAACATCACGGTTCGCTTCCTAAGTAGCACACAACGGTTTGTTCGCTTCATAGGTAGCAAAAAACAAAGCCTTTAACGTATAGAATTTGTCGTGGTCCTACCCGAGATTCGGGGAAAACCCCAAAACCATTTCTAGTGTAATTGTTCAGGATCTATGACGATTTGTACTAGTGTAATTAATTTGTAATTGTTCAGTTATTCGTATATCCTTTGGAAAATGTAAAATAGGAGACTTGCTATAAAAGAGATTATAAACATACTTTGTTGTACATCAGAAATAGAAACCGTAGATAACAGAACTTCACAAAACAAAATATTATATAGATAAGCTTTGAATGACAAATCAAAGCTTATTAAAGTTAAAAAAGACAAGAAAAAGGCGAATAAACCTTTAATTTCTACTCACTTCACGTGATATTCAATGTTTTATCACCTAATCATAATTTTAGCTTAGGATGCATATTAATCATATCATTCTAAAAGATTAAAAAACTTGAAACCAACATTTAAGATAAGCTTAAGATGATCTATTTTCATCTAAGTAAAAAAAAAAAAACAAAGTTTTTAACAAAGCCCGCAGGCAAGCCCGCCCCTACCCCGTTTTTTAAGCGAGTGGAGCGGTACGGGCCAGCTTAAGATACCGAGCAGAAAACCTCAGCCCGACCACCCAAAATGGCCGATCAAACGGGTCGTACCGGCGGGTTCGACCCGTTTTGCCACCCCTAACTGTGGCATTCGACAACTCTCAACCTGATCCAGGTCCTTCAAATAAGTCAAGTACGTTAGATTGACATAATTCTTTGATTTATCGAAGAAGATTATGATTCCAACCAATAGGAGGAGGTATGCCCTCAGCACGTTCGCCTTATACCTTTCCTCGGTGGGGTCATCCTTGTCAGTGTGTGCTTACTTCATTACTTTCAGGTGCCTTGTAATCAGTTCCTTCAAATAAACAAACCGAACATGTGCACCTTTAATCTTCCTCACCTCCAACTCAGCTTCACTATCTCTTAACCGAAGCAAACTCATCATCATCTCAACACCAATGGTCTTGTTGGGAATTCCTTTATGATCCAGCATACGTCCCCGAATGGGGAGATGTAATAGAAGGCGCACGTCATCCAGCGTGACTCTCGACCGTCTTTGCCCTCCTATTAGAGGCACACTAACCTTTGTAGGCCACTATTTCTCTTTATCACATCCCTTAGAGGTAGATTCCTTATCTAAACATGAAGGGAAAAACAAATAAATCATTCAAACAACACAGGAGGTAAAATACACTATTAAAAAAAATTACACGGGGTGATCTAAAAAAAAAAACTACAGATGGTAAAACAAAACGCATACTTTTGCAGGGGGATAAAGACATATTTATCCATAAATAAAATACATAAGGTGGGAAAATACATATTTATAATTACATTAAAATCATTAATATTAAAAAAAAATTGAAATAAGTTAATCATAAGTATTAAATCATTCATTTTTAATATAATTCTTATTTAAAAAAGTTTATTGTATATAACTGCATAAATTCTTTTTGTGTTTTTAACTAAAATATTAAATAATAATAGTTTTATTATAGTCAAAACGCGCATTGATAAAAAAAAAATATAGTTCCATAAGTCCTAGCTCAACTGACAAAAATGCTGAAATTGTTAGGTTGGACGTTGTGACCCGGGTTCTCATAATTATGTGAGTTTAATTTCAGTGGATTATCACTTCATCTAAGATAAAAAAAATGTCATAATGTATTTAATGAGAAATATATTTTAATATTTAATGTGGTATCATTCACATTATTTTTAATTTTTTTAAAGAAAACATTATTTTTAATTTAAGAGTAAGGTCTAAAAGAAAAAGTAATATTAAATAAAATAATATTTATGTCCATATATGATTTTATTTTTTACATGATAAGTTGTTACAGTAGTTTCATCTTTATCCAAAAAAGAAAAACTTCATTTTCCACAATATTAAAGAAATATTAAATTTTTATAATAATTATACCCTCATATGCGGTCAACATGAAATAGTCAAATTATGATTTTTCATAAAGGATAATATTTATTAAAATTTTAAAACTGAGCTATTTGGTGTTCTATAAATTAAGATTAAGACATGTCTTTAGGTATTGTGCATCTAACCATGACAGATCCAAACTCAGTTACCTTAAAATTCTCAATGCTACTCTTTGTAATACTTGCATTTGAGGCTATGGAGAGTATAGGCTCTATTTTTCCTACAAAAACCCATGTTATAATTAAGAATAATATAGCGCCAAATCCAACCCCCGCAGATCTCACCGTTCATTGCAAATCCAAAGATGATGATCTTGGATTTCACACACTTACATTTGAAGGAATTTACGAATTTTCATTCAGGCCAATATTTCCAGTTTTTAAGTTTACTTTATTCTTTTGTGGATTTACATGGCCAGGAAATCCTCACCGTCATTATCTTGATATTTACAATCAAGCCTTATAAGCATGGACTTATGCACCGTGCATAAACTTCCTATTTGCACTCCTCTCATTTTGTTATACACTCCACTCAAAGTCCACCTTAAAATAATCACTCTTACAGTTGCTTAGTGCACCCCCCTAGTTACTTCGCGCGCCCCCATATACTACCCTATTACTTGCGCACCCCCCATTTGCTTAGCGCACCCCCTCAGTTTTTTCTCATTTTCTCCCTAGATTTTCTTGTGAGCCCCCCAATTTTTTTTCCTCCCCAAATTTCTAGCGCGCCCCCCAATTTTTTTTCCCTCCTCCAAACTTCTAGCGCACCCCCACCCTAATTTCTAACGCGCCCCCCGTTTCCAATTGAATAATAATTTTTGTTCCTTTGAAGTATATATTATAAGAATCAATTTTTAATTAATTTTCGTCATACACCCCCTCGAAGCCCAACATAATAACTAATGGTTCATGTATATATAAAGCATACTTGTCAAACATACAATTTAATTTTAAGTTTTATCAATCATAATCACAACATAAATAAAATTTCATACATTAATTACATATATATATATGGATTTTTTTATTTACAATAAAAAAATGATCGAATCCAATATCTCATGCATACTATCCAAATTTTTCTCAACTAAACTAACCCTAATTGCTTTATATGATTTTTTGCTTTATGTAGCATGGTTTTGTAAAATGGTTATGTGATGTTTTACTTAATAATAATGGTTTCAGTGTATAACATATTGACACTAATGCCCATATGAAACCATTTATCCAAAATAATGGTTTCAGTGTATAACGTCATGAAACCATTTAGCTAGACTAATGGTTTCAGTGTATAACATCTTGAAACCAAATAACAAGACTAATGGTTTCAGTGTATAACGCTATGAAACCATTTAACTAGAATAATGGTTTCAGTGTATAACGCCATGAAACTATTTAGTTAGACTTATGGTTTCAGTATATAACATCTTGAAACCAAATAACAAGACTAATGGTTTCAGTGTATAACGCTATGAAACCATTTAACTAGAATAATGGTATAAGTGTATAATAGTATGAAACCATTTAACTAGACAAATGGTTTCAGTGTATAACATCTTGAAACCAAATAAAAAGATTAATGGTTTCAGTGTATAACGCTATGAAACCATTTAACTAGAATAATTATTTCAGTATATAACGCTATGAAACCTTTTAATTAGACTAATGGTTTCAGTGTATAATAGTATGAAACCATTTAACTATACAAATGGTTTCAGTGTATAACATATTGGCACTAATGCTCATTTAACTATAATAATGGTCATAAATTTAAATTTTTAACACGATATAAAACCAGAGAGATTGAGGTATCCCCAACCGTTCCAAATAATTCAAAATACCCTAAATAAAATTTTGGGAAAATTTTATTAATATATGATATTTATAAAAGCATATTTACCTCAATTAATTAACTAAAAATAGTTCCAGGTCTCAGAAAAATACCTAACTGGTCTCAAAATTCCCAGAAAATTATTTCCTATTATTTTGTAAAAAAAATAAAAAAATTTGAAGTCCCCTAGGCACCGCACGCGCCCCCACACGCCGCCAGTGAGAGTGGGCGTGGAGGCGCGTCACTGTTCATAATATTCCTCACCCATTTTCTGCAGAAACGGGTCGCGACGACCCGGTTCGTCGACAAGGTTCGTTCTCCCTCAATAATCAATGAAACTCGACGTTCTTTATACCGGTTTGATCGTCTTTCGATTTTATGAATGAATTAGGTATTAGTTTTCGAAATCGGTGATCGAATCACATATAAAATGTGGCCGAAATTGAGCAAACAAAAATACAAAGTTTTTCAGTTATGATTATTACACGTGTTGTTTGGATCTGAGGGTTGATATTGACTTATGCACCGTGCATAAATATCAGGCTTATGCATAATAACCTTTGCCGGTATTGTGCATCTAACCATGACAGATCCAAACTCAGTTACCTTAAAATTCTCAATGCTACTCTTTGTAATACTTGCATTTGAGGCTATGGAGAGTATAGGCTCTATTTTTCCTACAAAAACCCATGTTATAATTAAGAATAATATAGCGCCAAATCCAACCCCCGCAGATCTCACCGTTCATTGCAAATCCAAAGATGATGATCTTGGATTTCACACACTTACATTTGAAGGAATTTACGAATTTTCATTCAGGCCAATATTTCCAGTTCTTAAGTTTACTTTATTCTTTTGTGGATTTACATGGCCTGGAAATCCTCACCGTCATTATCTTGATATTTACAATCAAGCCTTAGATAATTGCAAATTTTGTAACTGGAAAATAAATAAAACTGGTGGCAGTAAGATTGATAAGGATGGGCGTGAACACTTTATTGAATGGAAAAGCATTGAATTAATAATTGATGATGCGAATGGTACATCTAAGATGGCAATTTCTAATATGGACCACTTTTTCAAGTGGTCCATGGTGGACCATTCATGAAAAACCCGATAACGAATACAAATTTTACAAAATCCACCGTTGGATTGAAAGTTTATATCATATAGATCATCTATAGAAAATTTTAGAAAAATAGAAAATCATTTGATATGTTATTGAGATCCATCAAGATTAACGGTTTATTAAATACTGTAAATCTTGATAAATTCCAATAAAATATCAAATGATTTTCAATTTTTAAAATTTTTTTTATGGATGCTCTATATGATATAAACGTTCAATCTACCAATAAAATTTATAAAATTTGTATTTAGTTAAATCACTTGTCCACGGTAGACCACTTATGAAGGTGGTCCACCGTAGCATTAGCCCATCTAAGATATAACTTTCTTGTAATGTGACAATATATCTATCTATATCAATACATTTTATTTTGAATATCAAATTGTAATGTGACAATATCTATATGAATAATTGAAATTGTGAAGTGTGAACTTTTTTTTTGTCAAAAATAAATAAATATGAATAATGGAAAATTTATCTTATGCAAAAGAGATGGTTTTTTAAATGGTTATGTAAAAGAGGCATAAACTTAAATATGAATTATTTTTTTTTAAGCAAAAAGGAGAGCAGAGGAAAACCTCAACCCTATCTCAAATATATTAAACATAAAAGAAAATATATTACATAGAAATTCAAGGGGACATCAACCTGACCTGGTTAACCACATGGTGTAGCAACCAAAGATAAAACATTAGAATCCAACTATAGGTGGCTGTAGAACCAACCATATCAGGTGAAAAACCAAAACAAAACACCGACACATCGAGCACTATCCAGCAAACCCGCTTACGGGCGCAAAACCAAATAGCAAAAAATAATGTGTGAGCATTAGTTGAGGTATGTAACTGCGAATGAACGATTGCCAACACAGACTGAAACACGTACCGACAACTCCCTGTGATAAAACATAGCAAGCAACAAAGATCCTTTCGAGTCAAACTGTCCGAATTCAGTCAAAGATTGAGACAGATTTAAAGGAAAAAAAAAAACTCAACTCCTCAGGTGCAGCGGACGTAATCCATAAGCTATGTGACCTGCAAATCACAACAAATTTAAAAAGGAATCAGGAAACAAAGCGAGAAAAATAAAACACCAGACCACTGAGAGATGAGACAGTCACGAACAAATCAGCGTAAGAGCTTCTAAGCCACATGAACAACAACAACAACAACAACAACAGAAACCCAACAACTGAAGCTAGATCACGAACCAAAGAACTCCAATCCACTTGAAATTCCTTAAATCCAAACAGGATTACAACACGAACAGAACAGAAACTTTGGACGTGTGAGAAGATTGGAGCAAACCGCGGCCAAGGAGACGCCGTCGGCTGCTTCTACTACCCCAAAAGGGTTGTTAGCGAGCAACAAACTCAAACCTTCACCTCTACAGCGCATAGAAAGATATAGCACGATGAACCAGCTCTGCGATCGACGATGTTGAACAAAGTTGTTCATCGAAAAGGAAGGCGTGAAGCATGGCAGTGTGAAGTGGAGAACTCCTCACACCACCAGCCATGACAACTACATCATGAGAGAGAAGGGTTTGGATTTTAGGGGAGGCAACGCCGGCGAATTTTAGGGTTTGTTAGAGAAAAGGAGGAGAAAATTTTCTAAAGAGAGAAGGCGGACCAAAAAATTTTATTTTCAAACTTAAATATGAATGATAAAAAATTAAATATAAATTTCATTACAACTAACATCTTCAAAATGAAACTAACAACTTTAGTGTATATCCTAATATGAATCATTCACAATCAAACTAACATCTTCAAAATATATCCTATTACAAAAACTTAAACATCTACATCTCCTACTACCACATTTTTGTAACTATGGAAATATTATTATTTAGTTTAGTCAAACTCTATGTACACATGCTTATACATGTTCAATCAATTAGTTTGGACTAGTGCAAGAGAAAACATCTCTAAAGTCTAGCTATATAGCAAGTCATAAAGGCCTCCTCTTCCTTCGATTCCTGCATTCTTCTCTAACCAGTAGAAATAGTCACTACTACAAAAAGTAGAATAGACAGCGCACTTTAGACATCGCTTATTTATAAAAGTGCTGTTAAAAGAAACACGGAACCCTTAGATAGCGCTTATTGCAAAAAGCGCTGTCTAAATTACTACCATTTTATAGCTCTTTTTTGTCAAAGGGCTTTTATAAGGTTTACAAAAAAAACTAAAAATTTTCAAAAAATTTATGTTTCACTTTAGACAGCGCTTTATAAGAAAGCTTTGTTTAAGGTTTATCATTAGACATCGGTTCCAAATAGATAAAAAATGCTGTCTAAGATATAGCATTAGAAAACGCTTTTGAATTTATAAAAACGCTATCTATATACAATTTTTTTTAAGAAAAATACATTAAAAAAAAATTTTGAACAAAAAATACATTAAAAATTAAAAAAATAAATATTAAAATTTAAGATTAAAGATATATATAATCTCTCGTTAACAAAACAAAAAAATAAATAAGATTAACTTTCCTCGGTTGAACAAAAATCTTTCTCTCCTATCATTACAAAAACAATTTCCTTTCCCAAAATTCAACTTCAATCACACCACAGAAACACCCAATCTAATTCATCTTCACCGTCATCCTTTTCAAACACTTCACCTAGAGAAACTCTCTCGAATCACAGCGGCAATTGGAACCCTTCGTCATCATCTTAAAACTCTTGACCGAAAATTGAATCTCTTTCGCTTGAATTTCCATCGTCTCTGTCATTCACTTCGCAAGAAAAGGTTCGCCCTCTCATCATTAGGGTTCAATCTTTATCATCGCTTGGAAGAACTCAAACTACTGTTACATTTTCTTCTTCTTGAATAGGTCTCGTTTTCTTCTTGAATGGCTACTCGCAAGAAAAGGATCGGTCTCTAGCATGTAAGTCTCTTTTTCATTCTTCGTATTTATTATCTATAGATAAATAATAGGGTTTTAAATAATAGGGCTAATTGATTTTCAATTTTGATATGGTGTTTAGGATTGGATTATGTTGCTACTGTAGAGTTCTTTTTCCTGCTGCATTTGTTTTATTGAAGTCCTGCTGCGGGTTCTGTTCCTATTTTGGTGCTCAGGTTGTGGAAGTTGTCTTTGTGTGGAGTTGTCATTGTGCCCAGGTTTTGTTCATGTTGTAGGTTTTGTTCTTGGTGATGTGGTTTTATTGCATTGTGACAAGTTGTTGTGATTAAACTTTTTTTCTTGTTGTTTCGTTTTTTGTGGTTCCCCTATTTATTTGTTTTGTTGCTATTTGTTTGGGCTAGTTGTTTAGTAGTTAATTCTCACCTCTTCTGCAAACACGCACAACAACAACGATTTCTTCCATTCTGCCAAACTGCCTATACAAACCTCTCACCTCCAAAAAAAATAGCTCCACTCAAATCCCCTAAAGACCACCACTGAACAATATCTAACCTCCGCCGCAGTCTGTCGTCACATAGATCACGGCTACTTAATCAACCCAACATCCATCGTGAAATTTGGTCCCACCTCAATCCTCCGCGTAAACTCTTCCCAATCCTCTGTTTATCCTCCTCACTGAACCCCTATTCTATCACCCTTCAATCCAATACTCCATTGATGATGCAATCTCACTGTTGATTTTGGTTTCTCTTTCACACACTCTTCCACTGTCTTCCAAAACTTTACTCTTAAATATGTATTTAAGAGAATCGATGTGGTAAAGCCTTAATCAATTACCTCAAGAAACTTCGTATTTCTTTTGTTGGATATTTTATTTTAAGTTCACATTCATTTGTGTCAATCATATTAACTTTTTCTTGCTTTGTGTTCTGCAGGAATTTGACTTTACAAACAAACGGTTTCTTATCCCTGAGATGATATCTTCCATCCAACTTATTTGGATCTGCTTTTTTGTACTGCTATTTTCAAATTAGATTAGATTCACAACATGATTTCAACAAGGTTTTGTCATTGTTTTTATTCATGAAATTGCTAAAATTTGTATTTAAATAAGGAAAATGTGTACAGTTATGATGTATATATTGAAAGTACTTAAAAACCCATAAAATTATATCTGCAATCACATTTGTAGAATGTGATGTATATAGAACTTTGGAATTTAGTTAAATCTTTGGTTGATGAGTTTCTTTAGTTACTGACTTGCTACCAATGAGGGTCTTAGTTTAATTTCATAATATTAGGTTTTGTTAAGCTATTTGCAAGAATGAACTAGGTTGGGTTACCAAAATGTATTGTACGAGCAGTTAATGCCTGCCACCTGCATTTTCACCCCTGTTTGTGGATTGTTGCCTTTTTTTACTTCTCAATCTCGTCTCTCGGTCTTCTGTTTATAATTTCTTGTGAACTTATCCAAGGTTTTGGAAGGGCTTCTATCAAATTTTGAAAGATTTCTATTGAATAAAATCCAATTCTTTCATAGACTTTTATAGATGATATTTTGACACAAGTGTCATTTCTTTCTTACAGTTGGCTGATGCAAAGGAAGTAATGCAAGAAGTTTATCCCTTGTGAAGCATCAAATTGCCGGTTCTAATTGCTAATTTAAAAGGTACACATATATAGATTAACCATAAACATAGATATTTATATTTAGAACTTTGATCGGTTATGTGTGTGTGTATTAACCATAAACATAAATACTTTCAAAATGAATGGTTACTTCTATTGGATTTTGAAGTTGCTATAGCAGCTGATGCTAAAAAGTAGTTGTTTTGCATCAACGTCTTACTTCTAAATCATTCTCAAAATCAAACATTAACTGTATTCGTTTTGAAGTGTTACCCGTGCTGCTAAAGAACTCTCAATTCGTGTAGGGCGTGTCTCTTATTTTCTTTAAAATTGTTCTTTAGATTCGTTCATATTATACTATCCACTTAAATGTTTATTAGTATGTTCTTATGTCTTTTTTCTAACAACTTAAACTTTTTGGATAATTGATTCATCACATGGTCTAATCCTTGGATGCTTGAAATTTCCATTGTTTGATAATGTAAATTTTATAGACTCAAATCTCTTTATTATATCTTGTGCATTCCAATTAGTTTATTTGTTTTCAAATGTTACAAGTATGTATCATGTATTGTTGAATGCCCGGTGGACAGACCAATTCTTCCTTTGTAAGAGGCATATGTTGCTAAAGAATTATATGATATTGGATGCTTTGAAATTTCTTTTGCTGACACAATTGGAGTTGGCACACCAGGTAATGAGTTGGATTTTTTTTTTGTTGAGAGTTTGTTGTTGTTTCCATGAATATGATATATATGGTTCAATGTTCATTATGTCATATTCAGGAAATGTTGTCCACTGATCCTTGTGCTTGCGGATGTAATGGCATTTGTTCTAGATAGAGAAGCTTTCTGTCCATTTCCATTGCACACACAAGAGTATGTGGTTTATGATAACTAATTTTATCCTCCTCTGGCTTTTTATTTCTTTTAGTAAAATCTGGTTTTCTGAAAAATAGTAGTAAGTTATCAATTTGGTCTTTTGAATGTACACAAAGAGTATTTTGTTTATGATGCTGCATTTCCATTTTCACAGCGGGAGTGTATGGGCTAAAGGATATTTGATGAATGTGGTTTAATCACATGGTGATGTGTTCATGATATTCTTGAATCACTTCCTGTGTTGGACAAGGCACACTTTCTCTTGTCTCGTCTTGAAGGACTCTTCGCTTCAAAGTTCTTTGAGGCCAATGTGAACTCCCAATGAATATAGATGCTTGGATGATTAATCTCTTTGGAGCTTCTATTTAGAGAATCAACATTTGGAACATGGCTATATATACTTTATTGCTTCTTGTAAATTGTTATTATAGATATTGATAAGTTATATCTAGTCATATATATATATATATTGGGTTTTTGACAAAGTTTTATGTAATTGGATTGTTTTAATAAATTTGATCAAATAATATATGCATTTTTTGGAATATTTTGATAAGTAAATTTATTGACAGTACCATCAAGTGCATCAAGAATAAATCTATAAAAATAACATCATTTATAACAGCGTTTATTAAATAGAACGATGTAGTAAGTTTACCTTTTAAAAGCGCTTCGATAGAAAAAGTGATGTCACAAACTACCATTAGATATTGTTTGCATAAAAAGCACTATCTAAAACATTGTCTAAATATAACATAATATAGCGCTTACAGCAGAAAATGCTATCTAAGCTTAACATTTGACAGCGCTTACAACAGAAAACGCTATCTAAGCTTAACATATGACAGCGCTTAAAGTAGAAAACGCTATCTAAGTCTAACATAAGACAGCGCTTATGGGTAGAGAGCGCTATCTAAAGATAACATTATATAGCGTTTTTATTTGATTATTAAGCGCTGTCTATACTTTTAACAGCGCCAGAATAGATAGCGCTTATAAAACGCTGTCTAAGGCCAAAAAAAGCGCTATCTAAAACCTTTTTTGGCATAGTGAGTTAACCTGAAACAAGGCCTTGAGTATATATCCAGCTGTGAACAATTTTCTTTAAGCACCACCTGAACCAGGAACATGTCTTAGTTATAAAATGTTTGTAGTTATAATCGCCTCTCATTCTATAAGAGCAGCCTGGTGTGTGTGTTATAAGTCTCCTTCCATTGCAAGGTCCATGGAAGGATGAATCCACTATAAGTCTATAACAAGCGACCTTAATTTGTGTTTACAACATATTTCTTTTTAAGAGTAACTGATCGTACCTGGAACGGACGTTCGATCGATGGCCAGCTGCTAGTCACGTGTGGTCTTGACGGTCGCTTTGAAAACGGAGGGGGGGGGTGTACCTGCAGACACTCCGATGCCTAAGTCAGCACAGATACAAGAAGTGAGGTTGAGAGAATAAGAATTGAATACCTGACTCCTCAATGAAGAGGAGTATTTATAAGCCCCCAGCGCGGGGCCAACGATTATCACTATTGGGCCGCGTAGAGCAAGCCCAATGAGGATAACTGCTAGGGATAGCGTGGTTTGCTGGAGAAGTCGTTAGACTCTCCCCCTAGTCAAGCTTAGCCCGTGTTCTGCGGGAGACGGATAAGCTTGGGGTGAAAACGTGGCTTGCGGTGCACGTTTGACAGGTGCGGAATTGGCGGCGAGCACGTATGTGCTCGACAGCAGAGAAACGGGTATGTTTGAGCTGCTGATAAGTTTGTGTTGCGGTGTCGAGCAAGTGGTGTTGAGCTGCTCGACACTGGGCTGTCCTCGACACCCTAGCGGATTGGGCCTGTTAGTCCATTCTAGGCCCAGTCCGGAACAGAAGCCCCCCAAGTCATTGCTGCTAGGCATAGGAGTAATGACTTAAGGTCCAGTGCAGGGACGTCGAAGAGAAGCGTCGCGTGGCAAATCAACAGCCAAGCGTGTTCGTCGATATTTCGTGTTCGACAAAGACTTCGTCGAGGAGGGTGTGAATCTTGTTCGCCGTTTGCATGCAAACCCAAACGCTTCGTCGAGGAGCTACTTGTGCCGAGGAGAGCAAAAGGTAACGCGTGGAGGAGCTAAGTGACGTTTGATGGGACAGTGCGTCTCCTGATGACGCCACGTGTGCCGGCTACGGAGAGACGTAATCACTACCTAGGGGTATAGGCCGTAAGTGGCGTTGTTCTCCGTGCAGGCGCGCGTGATACGTTGCTTATGCAGCGTTTCGCTTTTCGTGAGAGTAGACCTGGAACGTTGGATGCTTTTGATTTGGAGCGTTGGATCAATCTACCGTTTGAGAGGATTCGGAATCCCTCGTTTCCTAGACGACGCGTCGCACCGGATAGCGCGTCTGGCTGCCTATAAATGCTGGAGAGGAAATTCATTTCAGAATTTTCCTTCCTCCATTGCTTCCTGCGCGAAAGCTATTTCTCTCCAAAGTTTCAACATTCATTCCTGTAGTTGGTGCATTACTGCTTCGTTTGGCCGAGTTTCTCTCATCAATCAAAGCTTTTAATTCCAACCAAGGTACTAATTTCTCTAAGCTTTCATTTCTGTATTAGCTTGAGCTTGTTTTAGGAATGTTAGGGATGAGGTTAGTTTGTGTGTTGAGGGTGTTTGGTGGTGATTGTTCATTGCCAAACGCCTTTCTCAGTAGAAAAGTTAGAATTTTGAGTTGTTTTTGCTTAGGTTTGAATCTTAGCGCCGCCCACAACCACCGTCTCGTACCATATGATAAGTTTTCCGGTGAGGGATTTCCAGAAATTCATTTGGATTTCTGGGAATTTGAATGGGCGTGTCGGGGAGAAATTATGAGCGGTGCGAGCATAGGATGCTTGTTTTGGCGAGCAAGAATGCTTGATAGGGCGAGCCGGAATGCTTGCCTTTATGTTCGCAAAGTCGTTAAGTCTTAGCTTTTGCTCGCCTCTTTACAGCTCGAGCACAATACGCCTCTGAATTTGTTTCTCCGCCATTTGCAAGGGCCTTTGGTCGAGGGCAGCGTCCTCGGCTAATACTTCGCCCTTTCACTTGACTTGCGGTGGAAGGGTGAATTTGATTTTAAACGTCGAATTCATTTTCCTTCGCTGCTTTTCAGGTGCTTTTAAATGGACGAAGAGGAGGCTGGGTCGTCGCAGCGTAGGGAGCCAATCAGGCCAAACGAAAAAGATCCATATGCTTGGATCGCCGCAGGCCCAAGAACGCGCTCAGTGATTACTCCTTCCGCCGAGCCTAAGTTCACCATAGTCGAGGATAGAATAGGGGAACAGCCAATTAATTGGGCGGCGCACGCAGTAGGCGAACGGCGAGTGTACTCGAACTTTGGCGAAGATGGGTTCGCCATGTATGAGTTTGTGTTCGAGAAGTTGGGGCTTAGAATGCCTTTTAGTGAATTCGCGATGAGCGTTTTCAGGCACCTGAAGCTAGCCCCTTCCCAGTTGAATCCGAATTCCATAGGCTTTATTAGGATCTTTGAGATAGTGTGCGAGCACCTGCGGATCGCGCCTACCCTTGCCCTGTTCTTCAAAATATTCCAGCTTCAGCGGCAAGCGGAGGATGGGCGACAATGTTGGGTGTCTCTGAAATCCCAAGGGAAAAAGTATTTCAATATGTTCGTGGATTCAGTTCGGGGTTACAAGCCTCGCTATTACGCGGTTCGAGCGGAGAGCGAGGTTGCTCGGGAGTCCTTGTATAGGAATGTGGCTGTTACCGTGGATGGCGAGCAAGTAATGAGGCGAGAGCCCAAGTTTCCTTTAGCGTGGACGTTTGCTCACTACGAGCACAGTACAGATTATTATTTAACCAAGGATCGGGGGATGTCCGAACAGGATTGGGCCAGCTTGAAGGTGTTGAACGACTACGTGAGCAGTTTCAAGCAGGGGCCTTGCGTGTATAAGGAGGTGATTGAAGGAGAGAGGGTAACATTGCCGGTGCTCGATGAAGCGGGCAAGCAAGTGTATGGCGTTAGGATAATCGATACTAGAGCGGTGCTGTCGGCTAAGAGCGCCGCTGCCCGCAAGATTTTGCTGGGTATAAGGAGTTATTTAATTTCTTTCCTCGCTCTTAACTTGCTTTATTTTCCCCTATTCATTTTACTAACCCCCTGTTGTTTCACTCTGTAGACGAGATGGCCGACAAAGCTACTGACATTCTGAAGATGTTGGGCGACAACACCAAGGGAAAGAAAAAAGGGAAAGCGAGCAAGAAGGGGCCCGTCTCCGCCATCTCCACTGCTGCTGGTGGTTCAGACTCAGGGTCTCCCAAGCTGGATTCTCCAGGGTTGGGGACCACTTCCCATCGACCTGAGAAAAGGCCGAGGTCGTCGCCAGACGTGGAAGTCGTCGATGTCTCTGCAGGAAAAGCTGAGCAAAGTGTCGTTCCTCAATGCTGGGCTATGCGAGGCTACCTCGAGAAGTATCCTCTTGCTGTAGCGGCAAAGGAGAAGTCCATCATCAAAGAGATGGATCCTGAGCGCAGGGGGGACTTTATGAGGGACGACATTGCCGGGTTGATGAGGCTGGTGTCGACGACCTTAGTTTTGAATGAGGAGAGTAAGGAGCCGGGGAAGGAAATCGAGAAGCTGAAGGCGAGGATTGAAACGTTGAAGGCGAGCAAGCTGAAGCTCGAGGTCATCGTCGACGATCTGCAGAACAAGAAAGAGGTTTGGCTCAGGACTCAGACAGACCTCCGTATTGCCAATGAGGGTTTGGGGGCTGCGAGGAAGAAGCAAAAGGAGCTCGAGGATGAGTTAGCAGAATTAAAAGCCTCTGCGGCTCCTGCTGAAGACGAGCCAGAGTATGCTCGAGAGTTGACTACGAGGGCTGCCCTTGTCAAGGAGCTTACCTCTGTTCGTGGAAAGATTACAGCGGCGGCCAAATTTGGCTTTAACAATGCCGTCGCCCAGCTGAAGGTAGTCAATGCTGAGCTCGTGACTGCAGGAACCGGCTTTTGGCGCCGTGTGGTTGACGGGGAAGTGGTCCTTCCTCCTGAGAATGAGGTCGCCGAGGCTGATGAGCTCTTGAACGATGAGGAGGAGGAAGACGGCGACGAGGAGGATATGGAGCACGACCATTCAGTCGGCAAGGACAAAATCAAGGAGGGCGAGCATGTTGAAGAAGAGCTTCGCAATGAGGAGGGTCACGACGAGAGCAATTGAGCTCTTTTATCTTATGTTTTGTTTTTGGCCTGCGTGCCATAATTCGATATTTTGGTAACTCTGGTGGCCTTTGCACCTTTTTGTAATATTTGAACAACTGGGCTCTGCCCGTCTTTAAGTACTTTTTTGTGGCGGTCTTATCTTTGTGCTCGCCTGTTTATTTTTACACGTTTATTTATGCTCGTGTATGTGTTTGCTCGTCCTTAACTTGAGAATATTTGTTTTTGAAATCTTAAGCATAGCTTTTCTTTTGTCGAACTGATAATCTTTTGTGTTTTGTTCGCGTTTAATTTGTGAATATTCGTTCCGTAAAATTACGCGCGAACTCGACGAAAAGTTTTGTCCTCGCGGGGTTTTTTTTTTATTGTCGTCCAGGGGCCCGGGTATCCCCGGGTATCCTGCCCCCGAACAAAACAACGGAAAGCTTGGTCGGTTAGGCTATTCCGTTGGTCTTGCATGTGGGCTTGGTCCTTGCGCAGTCAAACTTGATTTGTTGAAACTGCTTGGTACCCATGCTGTCATAAGTGTTTGTTGAAACCGTCCACATGCATTTTGTTGAGATTGTGGGGATAAATAGCCCCATTTGCTTCCTTCCTCTCTTTACTTTCAAGAGTTATGGAGAGAACGAATGTGGAGAAAGGTGTTGCAACTAGGTCTAAGAAGCAATCTGAGGGGTCTGGCAGCAAGGCCAGAGGTGTTTCTCAGCCCAAGAGGGGAAAGGGGAGAGAAAAGGTTCTCCCGCCACCGGGATGGCCTGGAGATGAAGAAGTTGATGAAGATTGGGCAGAATACCTGAGAACTTATCGAGGGACTCCTCCTACTTCTGATGAGGAGGATGAGTCTCAGATTACCAAGGAGAGTGAGCATACTGCGACCAAGGTTTCAGAGAAGAAGAAGAAGAAAGCAGGGTCTAAATGATGGCTTAGGCTGCTTGTTTCTTTGCATGTTATGTTTGAACTTCCTAACGAATAAACGTTGTAGTGTTTAACATTATTATGCGTGAATGGAATTATTGGGTGTTTAAGACTGTTGAGTTTTTATTTATATTTTTCCGTTCGCACTTAGAAGTACTTTTGCTTGGTTTTTATCATGCGAAGCTGCGTTCGCCTTGTCGCTCTGTTCGACGACGGCTATATCGGTGCGTCTTAGGTCGACAAGATGGACTGCGAGGAGGAAGGTTGATTTCTTGCTCGGCGTTACCATGAGCAGTTTGGGGAACCACCCAGGCGCTCGGAGGTTCGGCTCCGAACATAACGGCGCACAAACGTCGCGGAAGTGGTTTGTTTGCCGTAACTTCACCTACCCATCGCGAGCTGGGGGTCAAGCCGTGGTACGACGACGAGGGGGCTCGTGTTTTGAGCTTTCCCAAGTTGGGTTGGTTAATGTTTGAGGTGGGCACCTGTACCTTGGTGTCTGCCCGTTGTCGAGGAGCGACGGCCCTACTGTCTCTGGACTGGTCGTCTCCTTCGCTATAGGCTGTCGTGGTCGACGTCGCCTTAGCTGTAATATTGTTTTAATTTTTTAGCATTCCAAGTGCGAGGGATTTCTTTTCCTTTGAGGGTTTCGAGGTGGTAGGCTCCAGTTCCCGTTTTTGCTCGCACGCGATATGGACCTTCCCAATTGGCGGCGAGCTTCCCGTGGTTGGAGTCTTGGTTGTTTCGTCTTAGCACGAGGCTGCCGACGTCGAAGCTTCGTGGTATGACTTTGACGTTGTGTCGAGCAGAAATTTTTTGTTTAAGCACGGCTTCTCGAAGGGAGGCAGTCGTTCGAATTTCGTCGACCAGGTCGAGCTCTTCCCTAAGCGCTTCATCGTTTGCCTCTTCCGTCAACGGCTGCGTTGTTCGCCATGATAGGTTTTCGATTTCGACGGGAATAACGGCTTCGGATCCGTACGTTAGTCGAAATGGAGTTTCTCCTGTGGTCGAGTGTGGAGTTGTTCGGTAGGCCCAAAGTACGCTCCACAGCTCCTCGACCCATTTGTTCTTCTCTTCGTCGAGTCTTCTTCTGAGACCGCGAAGGATCACCCTGTTTGCCGACTCGGCTTGCCCGTTAGTTTGGGGATGTTCCACAGAGGTGAAGTGTTGTTTTGTTTTGATTGCGGCGAGGAAATCCTGGAAGTTCCTGCTTGTGAATTGAGTGCCGTTGTCAGTGACAACTACTTGTGGGATTCCAAAGCGAGCTAGGATGTTCCTTTTAAAAAATCGGAGGATGGTTTCCGCGGCTATGTTGGGAATCGCTTCGGCTTCTACCCACTTGGTAAAATAGTCGACTCCCACTATTAGGAACTTGCAGCGGTGGAGCCCTGTTGTGAATGGGCCGAGGATATCCATGCCCCACCAAGCGAAGGGCCAAGGCGAGGACATCATGTTTAGCTGTGAGGGAGGTGCTAGAACCATGTCGGCGTGTCGTTGGCACTTGTCGCATTTTTTTACGTGTTCTCTCGCGTCCTGTTGCATGGTGGGCCAAAAGTATCCTGCTCGGAGGGCTTTTCTTGCGAGGGATCTTCCTCCCAGGTGTTGGCCGTTAATTCCTTCATGTATCTCACGTAGTACGTATTCGACATCGTCTTGGTCGATACATCTCAGAAGGGGGGTGGATATCCCTCTTTTGTAGAGTCGACCGTACATGAGGCAATACGAAGTGGCCTTTCGCTGTATTGCATTCGCCTCCTTTTCATCTTCGGGGAGGTGCCCGTGTGCGAGATACAGCCAGAAGGGCGTCATCCAAGATTTTCCGTCTCGGATTGAATTAACGTTGACGAAAGTTTTTGAAGACGAGGAGGATGTCTTTTCAATGCTTGGTCGGGGAAGTATTTCCTGAATGACGGATTTATGTCCGCCTTTCTTTTTAGTACTTGCCAACTTTGATAGGATATCCGCTCGCGCATTGTGTTCGCGTGGAACGTGTTTGACTTCGAAGGAGTCGAATCGCGCTACTTTGTCACGCACCAAGACTAAGTATTCTTGGAGATTGTCGTTTTTGGCTTGATATTCTCCCAGTACTTGTGACGCCACAAGCTGTGAGTCCGTGAATATTGTTATTTCCTTGGCGCCCACATCTTCGGCGAGGCGTAGGCCTGCGAGGAACGCTTCGTACTCTGCTTGGTTGTTCGACGCTGGGAATGATAGGGTGAGGGAAACTTCAATTATGGTGCCCGTGCCGTTTTCGAGAATGATTCCCGCTCCAGCTCCTGATGCGCTGGAGGCTCCGTCGACGAAGATGGTCCACTTGTTCGCCCCATCGCCCGGGGATGCGGGTAGGGCCAATTCGGCGACGAAGTCTGCTAGGACTTGGGCTTTCAGTGCTTTCCTACTTTCGTATCGGATGTCGAACTCGGCCAGCTCAAGGGACCATTTGAGCATCCTGCCCGCCATGTCGGGTCGCCCTAATAGTGCTTTGATGGGCTGGTCCGTTCTCACGGTGATTGTGTGGGCAAGGAAGTAATGTCTTAATCGTCTCGCGGCTACCACGAGCGCGAGGGCGATTTTTTCAATGCGTTGGTACCTGACTTCGGGTCCTTGCAGGGCTTTGCTCGTGAAGTACACAGGCTTTTGATTTTCTGCAGTTTCCCGGATGAGTGCGGCGCTTACGGCTTCGGGGGTTACCGAAAGGTATAAATACAAGATTTCCTCCGCGTCTGGTCGAGAGAGGACGGGAGGTTCAGACAAAGCTTTCTTTAGGCGTTGAAGAGCCTGCTCGCATTCCTCCGTCCATTCGAAAGCAACTTCTTTCCTAAGGAGTTTGAAGAGGGGAAGTGCGTGCTGTGCAGATTTCGCGACGAAGCGAGATAGCGAGGTGAGCATGCCGTTGAGGGTTTGGATCGATTTTTTCGAGTTCGGAGTTGGGAGTTCGGCGAACGCTCTGCATTTATCGGGGTTCGCTTCGATTCCTCTCTCCGTAAGATAGAAACCGAGGAACTTCCCTGCTCGAACCCCAAAGGTGCATTTCTCAGGATTGAAACGCATTTTGACGTGGCGGGCACGTTCGAAAACTCTTCTCAGGTGGGCAGTATGATCGACTTCTTCTTTGGATTTGACGATCATGTCGTCCATATAGACTTCGAGCACGTCACCAATGTCTGCTCGGAAAACTTTGTTCATCATTCGCTGGTATGTAGCACCTGCGTTTTTTAGCCCGAAAGGCATTACGTTATAGTAATAGTTGCCTGATTCGGTCATGAATGCAGTTTTTTCTTTATCTGATTCGGCCATAGGTATTTGGTTATAGCCCGAATACGCATCCATAAAAGATAATAATTTAAAACCAGACGAATTATCTACTAGCCTATCGATGCTAGGTAAAGGATAAGCATCTTTGGGACAAGCCCTATTAAGATCGGTGTAGTCAACGCACATTCGCCATTTACCATTAGATTTCTTAACAAGTACAACGTTTGAAAGCCAAGTAGAGTATCTAGCTTCGGAAATAAAATTTGCCTCTAAGAGGTCTTTTACATTTTTTTCTGCAGCCTCCGCTTTCTCGGGAGACTGCTTTCTTCTACGTTGCACGACAGCTTTAGCAGCTGGGTCTATGGCGAGCTGGTGGCAGGCGACCTCAGGGTCGAGGCCGGGCATCTCGGTGGCACTCCATGCGAACAGGTCCGCGTTCTCACGGAGACAGGATTTCAGCTGGTTCTTGACATAATCGGGAAGGTCCGCACCGATCTTCACTCCTTTGCTCGGGTCCTCTCCAAGTGGCACAACTTCGAATTCACCGTCTGGAATGGGGCGGTAGTTCTTTTTGCTCGCCTTATCGTCCTCCTTGTTGTCCTTTCGAAGCTTTTTCTCCTCTTTGCGCTCTTTCTTGGAGAAGCGAGCATCCAGGTCTATGGCACTGACATTGTTGGGCTGTGGCTTCTCCTCGCTCCCTTTCCCCGACGAACTTGGTGCGTTCTTGGCTTTCTTCGGAACTTTGTCGATAGAGGATAAGCCTCTGGACGCAGCTTCAAAACATCTTCTGGCCGCGGCGATGTCTCCGTGGATAGTTGCGACCTTACCATTCTGTGTGTAGTATTTCATCTTGAGATGAATGGTAGAAGGTACGGCGACCAGATCGGCTAAGGCAGTTCTGCCGATGATGCATTGATAGAGGGAGCAGCAATCTATAACCAGGAATTTGACTCTGACGGGCTTGGCTGTTTCTCCCTGCCCAAAGGTGACGAGGACGTCGACGTAACCCCAGGGTTTGCTTGTAGAACCATTGAAACCTTGCAGGTCTGAGCCTAGGTAAGGGGCCAAGTGCTTTCTCTCCAAACCGAGCACCTTGAACAGGGAAGAATACATTATGTCGCAGGAGCTTCCCTCATCGACGAGTATGCGGTGTACCTCAAAATTCACCATGTGTGCTTTGATGAGCAGAGGGATTTGGGAATTAGGGGTTCCGCCGGGCATCTCTTCCGGGTAGAAAGCCAGGGGGAGAGAGCCTTTTTCTCCCGTGTCAAGAGTGACGCCGAGGTTAGGCGAAGTAGAGATCAGTTCATCGAACTTCCTTTTGACAGAACCAATGGTGAGGGGGTTGAAACCCCCACCAGAGATAACCATAGCGGAGGAAAAGTCCTCCCATTTGCTGAGCTGAGCAGCGAGTTCTTCTGTAATCATAAAGTCTTCTGGTCGGTGGATTGCCATGGCCACTTGCCCGGGGGCAGCGCTGCCATCATCTTTGTCCTCGGGCTTAGGTGCCGGAGGGTCTTTCTGTCGAGGAGCGTCATTGTTCCTCGCATATTTCCTTAGGTGGCCTTGGTTGACCAGAATTTCAATGGCGTCTTTCAAGTGGACGCAGTCTTCAGTGTTGTGACCATGAGTTTTGTGGTACTTGCAGTATTTCTTCATGTCGGCGTTGGGTTTGGCCGGCATGGGCTTGGGCACTCTGACTCCCCAAGTTTTGAACTGGCCTGTGCCAGTGGTTGATAAGATTTGCTCACGAGATGTGGTGAGCGGAGTGTACTGAGTGAATTGACTGTTTGGTCCTCGGTTCCTTTCACGAGGACGCTCGTCTTGTCTTCTGTCACCGCCTGCCCGGTGGTGACCGCGGTTGTGCCCGGACGATCCTTCTGTTCGGGACTTTCGGAAGCTCGCAGCTTCTTCTTTCTCTTCATACTCAATAAAGGCCTGCGCCTGTTGGAGGAGGTCGTTGAGAGTCTCTTGTGGGGAGATCCCAATGAACTTCGCGAAGTCGCTTGGACGGCGGAGACCTCGCTCGATCAGGTATTTCTTCATCCCATCAGAAGTGGGGACCTGGACGGCTTCCTTGTTAAATCTGTCAAGGTAGGTGCGCAGAGATTCGCGCTCTCCCTGAACAATGTGCTCGAGTGTGGCTACCGACTTAGGAGGGCGACGGGAGGCTGTGAAGTGGTTCCTAAAACGTTCGCATAATTCTTTCCATGACGTGATGGAACCTCGGGGAAGAGCTTTGTACCAATCAAGCGCTCCCTTGGTCAGGGTTGTCGAGAACAACCTGCACTTGATTGGTCCTTTGACTTGGCGATAATTCAGTTGAACATTGAGGTTGTCAATGTGGTCGTCGGGGTCTCCCAGCCCGTCGTACTTCCCCAGGTTGGAAGGTGGTTTCTCCAAACCCGGAGGAAGAGGGGCGTTCAAGATGTTTGAGGACAAAGGTCCGTAGTTGTCGTCCTCGTCACTCGAGCTCGGCTGACGAGGCGAGCCATATCCCTGAGGAGATAGGGAGAGCTCCTCGTTGTACTGCGGAGGAGGAGGATTAGGATACACATGCTTCTTTCCACGATCGGTGGAAGTAGTTGCGGGATTTCCGTTTGGCGGCCGCGTTTTGCGGGAAGGAGAAGGTTCGCGGATCACGATTCCCTTTCCCCTTTTGCTGGTCTGGGCTGAACGATCCTCGCGGGGAGGAGTTCGTCCTCTTTTCTTCTGTGCCGGCTGTCGGCGGTTGGGATCGTCGGTGCCGTGGCGGGACGGACGATAGTGCTTTTCAAGGGATTCCAAGCGGCGGTTCTGCTCTTTGATGGTGTCTACCAGCGTTTTGAAATCCGCTGCAGTTATGGTGAGGACTTGTTGCCCTGGACTTTCGATGACTTGGTTAGCCGCGGGGGCTTTCTCCGACGTTCCAGCGTTGGGGTTTGGAACCTCCTGGACTTGATCGTCGTCTTCGGTGAACGGAGAACATTCTCGTCCGTCGCGTTCATCGCCTTCGAAGTCGACGGCGGCGTTAGCCTGCTGATCGTCTTCGTTGTTAGCGACGATGGCGTCGTTGCGTGGTGCGATGACGGTGGACATGGGACGTCCGTCGGCGTCAAAGAATTGAGGAGTAGTAGTGCCGTCGTTCTGAGGCGGAGGTGTGCTACCAGTGGCCATGACTGATGAATTGGTAGTAGTTTTTCTTTCGGTTAGAGAAAGAGGGAAGACTCACGTCCCCAGTGAAGTCGCCAATGATCGTACCTGGAACGGACGTTCGATCGATGGCCAGCTGCTAGTCACGTGTGGTCTTGACGGTCGCTTTGAAAACGGAGGGGGGGGTGTACCTGCAGACACTCCGATGCCTAAGTCAGCACAGATACAAGAAGTGAGGTTGAGAGAATAAGAATTGAATACCTGACTCCTCAATGAAGAGGAGTATTTATAAGCCCCCAGCGCGGGGCCAACGATTATCACTATTGGGCCGCGTAGAGCAAGCCCAATGAGGATAACTGCTAGGGATAGCGTGGTTTGCTGGAGAAGTCGTTAGACTCTCCCCCTAGTCAAGCTTAGCCCGTGTTCTGCGGGAGACGGATAAGCTTGGGGTGAAAACGTGGCTTGCGGTGCACGTTTGACAGGTGCGGAATTGGCGGCGAGCACGTATGTGCTCGACAACAGAGAAACGGGTATGTTTGAGCTGCTGATAAGTTTGTGCTGCGGTGTCGAGCAAGTGGTGTTGAGCTGCTCGACACTGGGCTGTCCTCGACACCCTAGCGGATTGGGCCTGTTAGTCCATTCTAGGCCCAGTCCGGAACAGTAACAAAACACAGCTTCAACAAAATTGGGTGTGAGAGACTTGAGAGAGATTATAAATTACTTGCACGATAAGGATTTAGAGTTTGTATTTGAATGGACCGTTAAGACTTTAGATTTGAGTACAAGTGGATCCAAGTTACCACGCGTGGAATAGCCTATGCAGTTATCCAGTCCTATATCAAGCTTGATACCAATAAACTTGCTTGCCATTCTTTGAACTTCACCTTTGACAATTACATATAATTTATAGTTGCTTTTTAGAGAGAAAATAATATATACAAGTAAAAGAAACATGTGTTGAAAAAAAAAATAGAAGACAAAAAAAAAGTGTTGAAAAAATAATTCATGATACATACATACTTCACATTTTTCCACTCTTCAACTTCTATTTCTCATACCACTATATCTAAAGTTTAATTCTATGCTTTGTCATTTCAATACGTATATTATATGCCCTATATATATATATAGTTTAATTGATATGCACTGACGGTGTAAAATAATTTTACACAGTCATCCAATATAAGAAACCACTAATCTTCCATGTCATATGAAGAAAGTGGGGTAAAGTGAGGTGACGTGGCAGAATACATGGTTGTCATTGGTTGACAGTGTAAAATTATTTTATACCGTCGGCGCATATCAATTAAATCCATATATATATATATTATACCCTCATCTGCGGTCAACATGAAATAGTCAAATTATGATTTTTTTTAAAGGAAAATATTTATTAAACTTTTAAAATTGAGCTATTTGGTGTTCTATAAATTAAGATTAAGATATGTCTTGTAGGTATTGTGCATCTAACCATGACAGATCCAAACTCAATTATCTTAAAATTCTCAATGCTACTCTTTGTAATACTTGTATTTGAGGCTAGGGAGACTAAATGCTCTATTTTTCCTACAAAAACTCATGTTATAATTAAAAATAATATAGCGCCAAATCCAACCCCCACAGATCTCACTGTTCATTGCAAATCCAAAGATGATGATCTTGGATTTCACACACTTAAATTTGGAGGAATTTACGAATTTTCATTCACACCAATAGTATTTCCGTCTTTTAAATTTACTTTATTCTTTTGTGGATTTACATGGACAGGAAACCCCCACCGTCATTATCTTGACATTTACGATCAAGCCTTAGATGATTGCAAATTTTGCAATTGGAAAATAAATAAAACTGGTGGCATTAAGACTGACAAGGATGGGCATGAACACTTTATTGAATGGAAAAGCATTGAGTTGAAAATTGATGTCAATAGTACATCTAAGATATAAGTTTATTGTGTTTATTTGATATTGAAGTAATGCAAATCATATCTATCTATTTATATCTACATCAATGCATTTTATTTTGAATATCAAATTGTAATGTGACAATATCTATATGAATAATTGAAATTGTGAAGTATGAACTTATGATTTTTGGTAAAAAATAAATAAATATGAATAATGGAAAATTTATCTTATGCAAAAGAGATGGTTTTTTAAATGGCTATGTAAAAGAGACATAAACTTAAATATGAATGATAAAAAATTAAATATAAATTTCATTTTAACGTTATATTATTAATCATTTTACTATAATTTATTTTTATATAATTACGGCTATTATATTTTACAATTTTCCCTATGGTGAAAATATTAACATTTTACTGCATAGTAATTAATTTATCCTCGACTGTTGAAATTATTTATTGTATCTATTATAATATATAAAAATTTTAAGACAATATATACCCTATATTATTTTATATATAATTTTGAAGTCTTGTGTTGAATACCGAATCTTAAAAAAAATTGAAATTCCTAACTTGTGTTTTAACAATAAAAATAAATTTGTTTTGATTCGTAAACTTGTGATTAATATTTCTTTAATTTTTATTATTTTATTACAATACCAAAATATTATTATTTTGAGTTTTGACTAACGACTCTTAGATCGGGTGTTATATTTGTCACTAAGGCTTCTTGCCCGCTTGTTTTTTTTCTTAATTTGTTTGATTCTTGTGATGCCAATATTCCTTGAGTTGTGATTCAAACTCGGGATGTCGGTAATCCTTGAGAAAGACTTAAGAAAAAATATTGAAAGAGCCTTGTATTTCTTGACTTATACGTGTAGAAAAAATATTGAAAGAGCCGCTAATTGATATGCACTGACGGTGTAAAATAATTTTACACAGTCATCCAATATAAGAAACCACTAATCTTCCATGTCATATGAAGAAAGTGGGGTAAAGTGAGGTGACGTGGCAGAATACATGGTTGTCATTGGTTGACAGTGTAAAATTATTTTATACCGTCGGCGCATATCAATTAAATCCATATATATATATATTATACCCTCATCTGCGGTCAACATGAAATAGTCAAATTATGATTTTTTTTAAAGGAAAATATTTATTAAACTTTTAAAATTGAGCTATTTGGTGTTCTATAAATTAAGATTAAGATATGTCTTGTAGGTATTGTGCATCTAACCATGACAGATCCAAACTCAATTATCTTAAAATTCTCAATGCTACTCTTTGTAATACTTGTATTTGAGGCTAGGGAGACTAAATGCTCTATTTTTCCTACAAAAACTCATGTTATAATTAAAAATAATATAGCGCCAAATCCAACCCCCACAGATCTCACTGTTCATTGCAAATCCAAAGATGATGATCTTGGATTTCACACACTTAAATTTGGAGGAATTTACGAATTTTCATTCACACCAATAGTATTTCCGTCTTTTAAATTTACTTTATTCTTTTGTGGATTTACATGGACAGGAAACCCCCACCGTCATTATCTTGACATTTACGATCAAGCCTTAGATGATTGCAAATTTTGCAATTGGAAAATAAATAAAACTGGTGGCATTAAGACTGACAAGGATGGGCATGAACACTTTATTGAATGGAAAAGCATTGAGTTGAAAATTGATGTCAATAGTACATCTAAGATATAAGTTTATTGTGTTTATTTGATATTGAAGTAATGCAAATCATATCTATCTATTTATATCTACATCAATGCATTTTATTTTGAATATCAAATTGTAATGTGACAATATCTATATGAATAATTGAAATTGTGAAGTATGAACTTATGATTTTTGGTAAAAAATAAATAAATATGAATAATGGAAAATTTATCTTATGCAAAAGAGATGGTTTTTTAAATGGCTATGTAAAAGAGACATAAACTTAAATATGAATGATAAAAAATTAAATATAAATTTCATTTTAACGTTATATTATTAATCATTTTACTATAATTTATTTTTATATAATTACGGCTATTATATTTTACAATTTTCCCTATGGTGAAAATATTAACATTTTACTGCATAGTAATTAATTTATCCTCGACTGTTGAAATTATTTATTGTATCTATTATAATATATAAAAATTTTAAGACAATATATACCCTATATTATTTTATATATAATTTTGAAGTCTTGTGTTGAATACCGAATCTTAAAAAAAATTGAAATTCCTAACTTGTGTTTTAACAATAAAAATAAATTTGTTTTGATTCGTAAACTTGTGATTAATATTTCTTTAATTTTTATTATTTTATTACAATACCAAAATATTATTATTTTGAGTTTTGACTAACGACTCTTAGATCGGGTGTTATATTTGTCACTAAGGCTTCTTGCCCGCTTGTTTTTTTTCTTAATTTGTTTGATTCTTGTGATGCCAATATTCCTTGAGTTGTGATTCAAACTCGGGATGTCGGTAATCCTTGAGAAAGACTTAAGAAAAAATATTGAAAGAGCCTTGTATTTCTTGACTTATACGTGTAGAAAAAATATTGAAAGAGCCGCGAAACACTCTACTATTTATTTTTATTGGTCAATATTTCTCCTTGTCTTATCAAACTTGTATCGAATATTTTGAAATAGATTTGTATTTTCAATATCCTTGATTAAGAATTATATTTAATATCTTTAATCTTATAATTGAATGTAATTGTTTGTGATCTTCTAATTTTCTCCACAATTAATATCAATATTTTAACTCAAAGTGAATTTTTTGTATTGTAATTTCTTTTGCGGGTTCAAAATTTTTAAAAATGTTTGGAAAAAATAATGAGAAATGAATATTTTGTCCACACACAAAATCTATCAATAGTTGGCTTTTTTTGGGGTCAAGATAGTTTTTTATTTTACTAAATCAATAGCTTATAATTTATTTTCTATACTATTTTATATATCATTTTTCAATAACTATTTTGACTAATATTTGACCAAAAAAACTTATGATATTACTTTTTTTTTTCTCAAGGTTTCACCCTTCCTATTTTATTAAATTGTATATATCAAGATAAATAAAGGAATTTCATTAATGGATACCTTATTAATATAATTTTAGTCAAACACAAACATTTGGATATACTTTTTAATTCTTTACTATTTTGTATATCATTTTTCAATAACTATTTTGACTAATATTTGACCAAAAAACTTATAATATTAAAAAAAAAACTTTTGGTCACCCTTCCTATTTTAAATTTTATATATCAAGATAAATAAAGGAATTTCATTATCACAGTTAAAAATTTAAGATGTTTTTAATCTAAATATCTTATTATTAATGGATACCTTATTAATATAATTTTAGTCAAACACATACATTTGGATGATTTAATAAACATTGAAACATTCATTTTGTGCAAAAAAATTATTGTTATTATTTTCATATTTTAAACATAAATATCTATTAAATAATAAATTATTAATCATAAACATAATTTATTTAATATGACGCTCTCAATCTGTATATTGTTAAAGTGTTTGGAATATTTTTTTTATAAGATGTTATGTTTGGACTATAAATATGTGTGTGGATATTTGCCTCAAGTGTACATTTGAATCAATTTTACAAAACTTCAAAATGTTGACCAAATGTTATGCTACCCTCTTTCTTGCTCTTGTATTTGTTCTCTTTATTGCTTCAATTGATGCCACACAACAATACAACCAAACACTAATTCATCATGCCTCTACAATTAACATTTCATTTAAGAACTTAATCAATGGGAGTGAAAATTCTGTCTACTTTGTGTGTGATCCAAGAACCTTTGTAGTACCCCCACAAAGATCTCACATGATGACTCTTATAACTGATTATGCTGTATCATGTCAAGTTACTTGGAAAGTTGTACAAGCTACTATCACTGCTTTTGATCCCACAACCGATTTAAAATTAGATAATGGTGTTTATTGGCTTTTAAGGCCGGACGGACTTCTTAAAAGTTTGAACAATTTTGTTTTTGATAAAGTTGCTGTTTGGACACCACGAAGTCAGTAATATTAATTCTATTGGTGTAATAAATGATTTGGCATATCATATTTTAATACTTAATACTTATATTAACCATAGTATATGATATTTGTATTATGATATTCGAATAATATAATCAAGTCTCTTGACTTTTTCTTTTTGTTATTCTCATTTCTTGATTCATTTCTTTATGTAAGAGTCGGAATCCATTAACATCAAGTGTTAAAGTTTAATTTGACATCGAATTTCATCTGTTGATTTTATTTCATTAATCGCTAATATTTATTCATTTAATATTTGCATCTTTTTGAATTTGGTGTCAAATAATACTCTAAAATTACATCTTTTCAAGTTTATATATCTTTTATATATTGGCAAAAATGTAACATTTATATTTTTCTTAAAAAATAAATCTCTCCACTCAAATATTAATATTGAATTTTCAACCTTATATATAGACCATATTTTTCTCCATTTATTTAAAATAACAATAATTTATCAAGATGTTTGTGGTCAAATTATTGCCCTCTTATGCTTAGATTTAAATTAATTTAAGTTTGTCTGATTCATAAAATGTAAGTTCAAATTCAAATTCTAAAACATCAATGAATCAAAGCATGACAATGAAATAGTTGTTAAATCAAATTTTAAAAATTTAATAGTGTAGTTTGTGTTTTTCTTTGTTTGTTTGTTTTTTTTCCTCTTACTGTACCAAAAAAAAAAAAGAGTAAGATTTCAAACCCTACAATAAAACAATCAATCAATTTGAATTACCGGTCAACAATCAGTTAATGTTTTTGAAACCGAATCAGATCGACCGGTTGGATTAGGAATCAGACTTGTCACCGATTTGGACAACCTTGTTAAACTACTAGTTCATGAAGCATGAAAAAAAACCATTAGAAATGGTCAGATCTTGGAAAACCAGAGAACTTGAACCTTTTTTTACGCACCTAAAACCAATTTTAGGTACCGGGCGATTGGGCTTTGTTCTTATTTTTCAGAAAACGTTAAATAGTTTCTTTAGGACATTAATTAAAAATCCAAATAAAATAAAAATATAGTGTCAAATTTGTGCAGTTAATTTCTTAAAAGTGTAAAAAAAAATACTTTTTTCAATAATTTTTTTTCTTCCTTTTTACCCGGTACAACCTCAAAGGCACTAATTAGCATAATTTTATTTTTCACTTAAAAAAAGAGGCCGTTAGTTTTATGATTTCGGTGACAAAGATGTTGAGACTTGAGAGATAGCTATAACTAATTTATAAGTAATGTAATGCACGGCTGCAATGAAAATTACTATCAAGTGTACTGCTGTTATTGGAACATGTATATTTTATTTTATTATATATTTATTTATTTAGTATCCAGCTCAACCGATTCTATAACGATTGGACCAGTTAAACCAATTAAATTATGTTCTGGAAGTCACACCGATAATTTGATGTTCAATTTTTTGGTTTTTAAAACATTGGTCCAACCTTAAGAGGTGGACAAAGAAAGATAATCTCATCGAGGAAAGATTTAAAGCAAACAATTTAGGACTTAATTGTCTAGGTTTTGTGAGTAATTCGGAAGAAAACGATCTCCTGAAAAGAATTACTTGGAATGCAAGCAAGCAGTGTAAAAACAGGTCTTGAAAGCTGTTAATACCGCCTGGGCGGAGAAAGCCCGCTTGGGCGGGGTTGAAGAGACAAATAATGGCTGGGAACCTGTAAATCCCGCCTGGGGCAGTGAAATCCCGCCTGGGCGGTGTGTTGAGGAAGTAAAATAAGGTGTGGAATCTGCAAATCCCGCCCGAGGCGGAGAAAGCCTGCCTGGGCGGTGGAGGACCAACAGGCACCTAACACGTGGCAAGGGAATAGCCCGCCTGGGCGGGAAAGTGGTGCCTGGGCGGGATCTTGGACTTTTCTCCCACCTCTATAAAAGGGAACTGAATCTACGGTGTCTAGGTTCGGACTTTTGGGAATTAGGACATTACATTCTTGATCTTTGAAGCTCTAAAGAAGATTTTCACCATTGGAGAAGAGACTCTTCATCATCAAAGGATTCTACACCAAGAATTCTCATTTATTCATCATTTCCATTCCTTTTTCTACTATGTGTAACTAATTTCCGAGAGGTTGGATCTAAGAGATGAACTCATTTCATGTAATGTGATTAGTTTTGTTTAGCAATTCTCAATTCAAGTATTGATTCATCTTATTGAATTGATCTTTAGCTTAATGCTTTTCTTATACTGATCATGTATGAATTGTTTAGAATTTTCAGTTAACTTTGAGAATTGTTAATTGAGAGTAGATCTAGGTTAATTGATTGATGTGCAATTGCTTAAAAGATTTTGGAATTGACATTATGAATGCTTTGAATAATGGTCTTAATGCCTTAATTAACCATTAATTGACTAAGATATTAGAGAATTTAGGTTAATTAAGAGGATTAATCATCAAGAGATTGGAATTAATTGCATAGTTATTCTTTCTTGGCATGAAGTCAATACATGAGTAGGAATTGCTAGCTTACAAACATTACACTTGCGTTGAAGGATTCGATTAGGTCCAACCTTCTTCTCCTTCGTCAATCGAAACACGTTATAGTTTTACTTTCGTTAAATTGTTATTACTTTCAAATACTATCGATTGAATATTTCCCCCAATTATGTTGTTACTTGCACAATTAGGAAAAGATTTTATTGAATTGTTGAGTAAGACACAATCCCTTAGGAACGATATTTTTACTACTTGAGGCACACATTTGTATACTTGCGAAATAACCAACAATGAGGAATGTTGTACCCACAAAATGTCACTCTTGGGCCGCAAGGCAACATACTTTCATTAGAATATTCCCTCTGACCTTATTTATAATCAAAAGTTAATAAATTTTCATGACCGGAGCAACATGAAAATTCTCATTAGAATAAGTGTAATGACACAAGGTTCCACAATGAGATAGGAAAAACTAGTGTGGGATGGTGTGTGCGAGACCATTCAGACAAGTTTATCATGACCGGAACAACATGGACTCAAGGAAGATGCTTTATAATTGAAGGTGAAACTTTGACATTGATGGAAGCTATGAAGGAGGGTGGCTAGACGAGGCATCATTCATGTCATCTTTGAGACCGGTTTTAAAAGAATTGTAGATGCAACACAAAGGCCACACGTTGGTGCTTCCAAATTTAGTTCTATAATTTGTAATGTTCAAAATATCTTGTCTTTGAATTATAACTTTAAGGTGAAGTTTGTTAAGCGACAAGCGAACATGGTTGTCCATAAGTTTGATAGAGCGGCCATTTCAGTCGTTGTTATTTTGAGTTGTTACCTCCTTATATTGAAAGTACTTTGTATTTGTTTAAAAAAAAAATTATAAATGTTTGTCAAAAATAATGAGGAATGAAAATATTTTGCCCACACGCAAAATCTATTAATATTCAATAGTTGGTTTTTTGGGTCAAGATAGTTTTTTTTTTACTAAATAAATAGCTTATAATTTACTATTTTCTTTACTATTTTATATATCATCTTTCAATAACTATTTCAACTAATATTTGACCAAAAAACTTATAATATTACTTCTTCTTTTTTATTCTAAATATCTTATTAATGGATCCCTTATTTATATAATTTTAGTCAAACACATACATTTGGATACTTTTAATAAACATGGAAACATTACTTTTTTGAAAAAAAATATTGTTATTATTTTCATATTTTTAAACTTGTTATGTTTGGGGTATTTTTTTAATGAGATGTTATTCAGAGTATAAATATGTGTGTGGATATTTGCCTCAAGTGTACATTTGAATCAATTTTACAAAACTTCAAAATGTTGACCAAATGTTATGCTACCCTTTTTCTTTCTCTTGTATTTGTCCTCTTTATTGCTTCAATTGATGCCTATACAACTAACATTAAATTTAAGAGTTTAATTCCTATGAGTGAAAAAGCTGTCTACTTTGAGTGTGGAACGACAACCTTTGAATTATCCTCACAAGAATCTCACGACATGTCTGTTTCTGTTGACAATGTTGTGTCATGTCAAGCTTATTGGAAAACTTTACAAGCCAATATCACTGCTTTTGATCCCAAAACTGACTTAAAATTATTTCGTGGTGTTTATTGGCTCATAAGATCGGATGGATTTCTTAAAAGTTTGAACAATTTCAATTTTGATAAAGTTGCTAGTTGGACACCAAGAAATCAATAATGTTAGTTTCATTGGTATAATAAATGATTTGTCATATTTCAATACTTATATTAACCATATACTATGATATTTGTATTATGATATTCGAATAATATAATCAATTTTCGTAATGTTTTTTGTTGTTATTCTCATTTATGTTTCATTTGACACCTAATTTTATCCATTTTTTTTAAAGATCATCTGTTGATTTTATTTCATCTAATTGCTTATATTTATTCATTTAATATTTGCATCTTTTTGAGATTTGGTGTCAAATAATACTCTAAAATTACATCTTTTCGAGTTTACATGTCTTTTATATATTGGCAAAAATCCAACATTCATATTTTTCTTAAAAATTAAATCTCTCCACTCAAATATTATTATTGAATTTTCAATCTTAAACTATATATTTTTCTCCATTTATTTAAAATAACAATAATTTATTTAGATGTTTGTGGTCAAATAATTGCACTCTTATGCTTAGATTTAAATCAATTTAAGTATGTTTGATTCATGAAACATAAATTCAAAATTAAATTCTAAAACATCAGTGAATTACAGTATGAAGATGATTTTTTTTTTTTTGCAAAATAAAGATGACATAATTGTTAAATCAAATTCTGAAAACTTGAGAGTGTAGTTTGTGTTTTTTTTTCTCCTTTTTTCTCTTATTGTACCAAAGAAAAATGATTTAATACTTTTTAATGTTCGTAAATGCCTTTGTTTGGCAGAGGAGAAATAGGAGAGAAAAATATATGAGAAAAAGAAAAGTACGGAAATCGATGCATGAACTTAGAGTAACATTTAGTCTAAGTTCATGCATTGGTTTTCGTGCTTTTCTTTCTCTCCTCTCTTTTTCTCTCCTATTTCTCCACTGCCAAAATGTTAAACGTCTATCAATAAATTAGTAGTAGGTTATAATTTTTTGGTGCGCAAAGTTTTTTATTCAAATCCTTAAAGTGACATTTTTTCTAAATTATTTTAGTTCTAGTCATTTTAAATTAAATTAAAACCTATAAGATTTTAGAAAAAACTTAAAATTGAATCTGTTACATATAGAAGTCATTCACAAACTCAATCACCAGGTGATTTCAACATTTGAATCAAATTTAACCCCTAATTGAGATGTCTCTTTTTAATGCCTTATATAGTTATATACAATAATAATTATTTTTATGTTAGGATAGTTATTTTTTAAAATATTTTGTATTTTTTTGTCAGCATAGCAAGCGTGAAACTAACATTGTGGCCTCTCTATGATTCGGTTGAACCGATTAAACCATGATCCAAAAATCGCACCAACTCGATGTTCAATCTTTTGATTTTTAAAACATTGGTCCAACCTAAAAGGTGGACAAAAAAAGATAATCTCATGCAGGAGAGATAACTCGTGATCGACACTGTGATTTGAAACGTGGTATCAACGTTTTCTCTAACACACTAAAGTTGTAAAAGATAAAAAGTAAGATATATAGATAAACACAGTGTCTAGCTAGTTTCAATAACACTACTGCTACAAAATTAAAAGTATAACTAGCACACGTGTGTTATGTTTTGCGGTGGTAATAATTGATTTTGTTAGAATTAATTTTGTAATTTTGACCAAAATTAATTTTAAATTAAAGTGGTTTATGTTTGGATATATTTATGTAAAAGTGAGAGTTGAAAAAAAAAATCAATTCTAGAATCAGAAGCTACGATTTCTAACTTCAAGTAGAATCAATTATAGAGGCAGAATCAATTTTACTTTTGAAAAATCAAACAAGTCAGAATCAATTCTACACGTTCAGAATCAATTCTGACTACTCCAGAATTGAAACCAAATATACACTAATTCATATATCCATATGATCATCCGTCTTGCTGGTTTTGAAATCATTAACTGTCTTCTCAAAAGTGCTTCTAACATGCTGGCACATAAGCATCAAATCCTGACAACCATCTTTCAATACCTCACAAGCTGGATCCCCTACAGATACAAAAAGATATGATCCATTCAACAGAATATTACTGATAAAAGTGACTATGAATTAGAAATAAATCATATCAAACTACAACTTCAACCATCTTTTCCCACAATGTAAGATCGATTAAAACATTATAAGTCATAAGAGACAAATTTTAGAACATGAAAGTGCAAAACATTATAAGCAAAAAAGTTTATAACCACTACTAGAAAATATTTGTGGATGCTCTACCGTTGCCCTATAATATGTATGTCCAACAAAATATGAAACTGGAAACTAAAGTACACGTTCTTGTGACTGTGATATAAAAATATAGAATTTTTGGCATTAGATTAAAGTGACATTTATATCCACAATAATTACTCTCATCAGAATATATTGTGTCGAAAATGATAAGGATTAACGAATAAGGGGAACAAGTTGGGCATAGAAGAAAGAGAGATATGAAAGCCAAATTAAACAGACATTTATAATATAGACTCCAATAAACGAAAATCTTTTAAACTCCTGTAATCGAAATCCAAACGGAATAATTGATTATGTACATCAAACTTAATATAGAAACAAACTTCTTGTTTAATGATGTTTATTCTATACGTACTCATTTTATTTTGTTGAGAATTATTCCCTACTTTTAAGCAGTTTTATGGCTAATAATATACTGAAATTCATGGTAGGTGCGCATGGTTATCATCTACCACAAGAATGCTAGACCATATGTGGAAGTCATGGTACCATCTCAAGCCCAAGAAGGCCCAGCGCAGGGGAAGAAAAGCACGCACTTAATCCCTAGCCCTCGCTGAGCATCTTTCTGTTATAACCTGACACAGGAAGCTTCTAAGGTCTGTTGTAGATTCTGTTTTTTCTGTTCCTTGAATTTTGGATTACTGGCCATGTGGTAACGAGGAATTCAATTATTGTAATAGCTGCGGCTATAAATCTAAGTCATGAACTTCCCTCTTAGTAATTCTTCTCATCTGAAATCGCTTCTACTCTAAAGAAGAAATGCTTAATACCAATGCATCACTATATTTTCTATTTGACCACACTGAACAATAAGCTGAAATTTATCGCTCCTATTTGGTGTTCTTTTCATGTCTTTCAAGGGAGTTCATGCAGAGATTGCAACACTGATTTTCTCATATCCCTTTGTTATTATCTCTAGACTTTTCGGCTTTTGAAGAATATATAAATTAATTGTACATTTTTTCCCCTAACAAAATTGCATTTTTATCATATAACGATAAATAAAACAGCAGACAGATACTTGAAAAGCATAACACTTTGGAGGAATAACGAAGTGGAATGAAGCTAAAGAAGGGATGGAGAAAGAGGTAATTAGAGTTAGGGGAATGACTAACTCTTGATTCAAGGTGAATCTGACAGAATTAGCAAAAGTGTGATCCTCATCCATGAGCGAGAACGTTGATTTACTCAGATCAGTGTACGAACCGTGCTCCATCTCGGAAAATCAATCTGCAACCAAAATTAAAACTCTCTAAGAAACAAAACAACAGCTCTAGTGCAAATCCAAATGAAAATTTGGTTGTGAAAAATATGTAAAATTAAATAAAATTGAACTTATTCTAACCGCAACTTAAACATGAACTTATGTTTGAATATGTTCACGTGAAAGTGAGTTGAACAATATATCTGAGTGAAAAAATCACATTTAGAGACAAAAGCTACAAATCCTAACTTTAAGTTGGAATCAATTCTAATCAAGATGCACCAGAGTTACCAAAATCAATTTTAAGTCTTCAATCTTCATAGTTACTTTTGTCTCTCCCAAAAGTAAATTCAAAACATGCACTTTTTCTAACCACAAGTTGAACAATGGTCAATGAAACAAGAACTCATGGATCTTCATGTATGTTTGGTTTCAAAATTGATTCTAGAGGTGAAGAATTGATTTTGACATGTTTAGTTGCTTGCGAGGAAAATTGATTTGGCATTGGACTCCAAAGTTGATTATAAATTCTAACTTAAAGCTAGAAACCAGAGCTTTTAATGCAAGAATTGATTTTTATACTGAAAATTATTGTTGAACTTACTTTTACATAAATATATTCAAAGATAAATCATTTTACATTCAACTCACTTTTAGGCGGAATCAAGTCACTCAAAATCAATTTTTCAAAAGTGGTGTTCTGTTGAAGATGCATCCATAGGTAATTTACAAAGCTGAACCTAACAATGCATTGGATTGGATGGAAAAAGAATAATAGTTTGAGTTGAGATTGAGAGTGAATCTTCTAATCTACTGCTGGGGAGGGAAAAGAAAAACCTGGAGGAGAGTTTCTGACTGTTTGTGGCGGCCGACGGCGAACTCAGACTGAGTTTTCGGGGCAGTTTCAGTTCGACACCAACTTGTAGTTTATGAATTCTGATACAGGGCAACGACTTTAGTTAAGGGTTTAAATTTTTTCAAAAAAAAAAAAAAAAGTGTAACCGGTGTTTTTATTTGTGGGAATAAAGTCTGGACGCTAGAATTGTGAATAGGCTAAGCGGTTTTCAGGGGCATGCAATCTGATTTAGGTCTGATATGATGTTTATTAAAAATGTCGGATTCAGATTTTAAAAATTGTCTATTTACATAAATAGCTAAACTTAGACTTTTAAAAAGTCTACAATAACAAGCCGATCTGTTTAAATTTAATAATTATTATTTATATCATATTATATATATAACAAACAATTTGTATTATGACATACTTAAAATAGACTTTATCATAATCGTATTTGTTATTTTATTTGTTTTCAATTATTAGTTTTTTCTTAATGTTGTAGAAATTATTCAAATTTAAATGTGAAATAGGCTTTAAGGCATGTTTAATTAGCCTATTTAAAAATACTATATTGAGGCATTTATGTAACACAAGATTTTAACTAGACTATCAGGTCTGGTCAGACTTTAAACAGGCTCAGGTCAGGCAAAAAAAATAGTATTTGATAGGTCGTAGGTCATGCTTAGGCTTGAAAAAAAAACATAGGTCAGACCCAGACCTGTCAAATCCTGGCCTGGCCTGTTTCTAACCCTACTCGACGAAAATTAACCAATGAGTGTTTATTCCGCTATAACCATTGTGGGTAAGGATGGCAACGCGTGCCACGGATGCGAGTTTAACACTATCCAAATCCACACTCAAAATATCAGATGTCACCCGAATCCAAAGTCTATTTGGGTGGCAAATTAACATTCACGTCCACATTTATTGGGTTCGGGTTTTCCATCCGAACCCGTAGCAAAAAAAACAACAACATTAATTTCATCAAGGTCTCTCAATTAAATTAAAATTAAGGTTTGCAATTGAAACACAAGCATTCCAACAACATTAAAACATTGTAACATTACAATTTCCCAACAACAATATCGTAACATAGTCATAAAGACTTTTAAACAATTAAACTACAATTAAAATTAAGATCTTCCAAAAATATTAAAACATAAGCATTCCAATATTCCATCAACAACAGCAAACTCTCTCAAATAGACAAACCTTTTTTATTCACATTAAGGTCATTAGTAATGTTATTTAAAGCAATATTGACACAAGTAGTGTTAATCAAAGCTAACCTCAAAATACTCACCATGTTAAAGCATAGAAACTTAAGGGCAATTATGTAATTTAATATATAAGCGGATGTGGTTTCGGATTTCGGGTAAATTTGATACTACTCAAACTCACACCCATATATTCGGATGTCACCAAAACCCAGACAACTCGAGTTTCACCCGTTGACTTGAGTTTGAATTCAGATGGGTCTATCAAATTTGGATTTTTCTTGCTATCCCTAATTATGAGGGCATGAAATATTTTAAGTTGACATTTTATTTGCCTGAGACTTTAATTTTTTTAATTTTCAGTTTTGTTAATTTTGTATTAAAGGTCAATTTACTTTTATTAGTAAGTACAAATAACAATAGAAGGGGTGCAGCTTGTACAAATGGGCCAAGACCCATAATGGGGGAAAATATTGTGTCTTGAAAATTGCTCTTAAGGCTACGTGAATTGCTTATAGCTCCCCAAATTGACGAAAAAGTCATTTGTGTGTGACGGGAAGTTAGAATCCGAAATTACGATCTGTATGGGATCTTAAAATCTGAAATATATCATTTTTTAATTTTTTTGGAAAAATTAATGTGTCAATTAGAGGCTTAGAGCTAGCAAACGATGAATCTTCTCAACTAGAAACTCTCTTCAACTACCATAACTATTCAAAATTAAAGCTTCAACAACAACTTGGGAATCGACATGCAACCTTCTAGCATATACTAGGCCTTCAAACACTCCTCGTAGTTTCGTAAATAAAAGCATTTCTTATGTCAATATACTCGGAGAAACCTTCTAGCCACTCACCATCACTTCCTCAAATGATTCCACCACAACCAATATGGCCATCATCCCTACAAGATCCATCCGTATTTAATCTCACCCAACCAATTGGAAGAGGACTCTAACGAACTAACACCACACATTGTTGAGGTTCAATCTGAGTTGTTGTTGTCTTCACAACCAATGAACATATAATACGTTGTTGTTCTTTTTATTTTATTTTTATAATATTAAATCTTTATCTTTATCTTTATCTTTATTATAATAAAAGTTATGTTTTGCTATCTCTTAAAACCCTAATTAACCTAATCAAACCCTAGTGACTCTTATTTCTAATTCCTTCCAAAAATCTCTGCCTTTTTTTTTTGCCACTTCCTTGAAAATATGCATTTTCTTTATGCAAGATAAAAAGTAATAAATATTGTTGGTGCTTTGCATTATTTTAGGATGGTGGGGCGGCCCTTTAATGCTTTTAGTTGTTCCATCCATTTTTATTTTTTTTGAAAGATAAAGATGAATTTGAATTTCAAATTATGGTACTCATAAATGCACTTTATTGATATCAGATATGTTTAATTATTAAAAAAAATGTTTAATTATTATTTTGTGTGCTTAATGGTAGCAACAAAATTCTCTCTACCTTTCTCCTCTTTATTTCACGTGAATACAAAAACTATTTTCTCCTACTTCATTCTTCCTCCACAACAACAATAGTCAAAACAATCTTCATTTTTTTTTCTCAACCGTATCTGTTGCTGCCGTCACCTTCATCGTCTCCACTCCGTTTCATTTTTCACTGGTACTTTCTCTTGCCATTTTTGTTTTTCTTTCCCTTTTATTTTTCACTTTTTTCCCTTCGATTTCTCGCTCTCAATCAATTTCCTCTTTTAAATCTTTAGATACTTTCTACTCTAAAACCCATAATATTCTCTTTGATTTGTTTTATCTTCAGATTGCTTCTTTCTTCCTCTCTTTTGACATACATGACTACGTAAATGAATGAACAACATGACACACAACGGCAACAGCAACCTCCAGCATATATAGATGTAAGGATTTCATATTAGATCTATTTTATTTTGGTTCATTCAATTTGTTTGTGATTATTCTTCTTAATTTTATTCACATCATGTTTTATCTTAGATTTTACATGTTGTATTCGTTTCATTTTTTATAGCTTTAGCATGCTTTTGCCTTTTGTGCCATGATATTATGCTTTTCTAAAAGTTTTAGGATTCAATCTATAAAATATGAAATGTTAATTTTCATATTACTAAGAAGTAGTAATACATGGGATAATTATAAATTCGTCATTGCATTTCTAAATATATGTTATGCTTAATTTCATAATTGTCTACGTAATTTTTGAAAGAAGCAATTAATCTACAATGTAAATCAGTTTAATCTTACTTTGTTGTTTTGTGTTCAATTGTATCATTTCTTAGTAAGAAATTGAAATTATCGATGACCTACCTTTTGATGTATTTTTTGGTCTCGAATAATGTAGTTTTAGATTATAGATTTTAAATTAGAAACTTGACCTCTTTGATTTAACTTTTTTTTTTTTTTTAAAAGGCCTACCTTTTGATGTATTTTTTCGTCTTTTTTTGTTTTTATATGAGTAGGTTTCAATTGATGCGGCTTTCTTTGCACTAGCAGCGGCGAGGTTGGCGGCTTCCAAGAGCCACGGTGCAAGTGAAGATTTATTGTTCCTCTCTCTCTCTCTCTCTCAAGAATACAGTAGGTGCTAATTTTAATTTAATTTTAACTTCTTTTTTATGTGGGAGCAAAATTGCATATTTTGTGTGCGGAGAAGCAATGAATGTAACAATTATCGGTTCATGCATCCAAGTTTATCAATTGTTTCTACATTTTTGTTGTACTTTTTTATCTCCTGGATTTGTTTCATGTTCTTTAACATGTATGTTTTTGAACTATTCTAAAAGAATTGGGTTTGTTTTATGCAAATTAAACCCATGTATAGTTTTTTATTGTTGTTATAGAAAAATTATATGTGCATCTATTTGTTTATCAAAATCTAATTATTGATTTTTTTTTTCTTTAGGTTCTACTCATTTGAGCAATGTGTTTGGCAAAACTGTTATACTTAGTGATCAGGACAATATATGACCATGAGAGAAAATACGTGTTTGGATATTTCCTCTAGTTATACTCACTCTTTTTTATGTTTCACTCTTTTTTGTTTTTTGATAATTTTTAAATGCTTTTTAGGAGGCATGCTTATGACCTTTTTCTTCATATTATACTTTTCATTGTATCAATATTGTCTTCATAGAAAAAAAAAAGTTTGTTAAAAGTTTTATTAATTGATTCTTGCTACCTACTTTATAATTATCATTATTTTATTTAAGTTTTTCAGAACTGCTACTCCAACGATTTCATTGTTGATTATATGCCTTGATGTTTCACATGGAGTTGCATTTGCATGATCACAACTAATTAATTATCTCTCTTTTTTCTCATTTTACAGACAAAGAAGTAGAGTTTTAGAAGTTAAAGGACTTAATATTTGTTTATCTTGATAGCTTAATTTGTAATGTAAAAGGATTGAACTCCTAAATTAATATGTATATATATTCTCTATCATACATACCAAGTGTAGTGTATTTTTTTAGCCAATGTCATACTTGCTCCAATTGCTCCGGGCATATGGGTATAATTTTGTTATTCTTTGAAGGTTATAATTGTTTAATATGTTATACTCTTTAACATAACAGTTAGCTTCGACGAGGAGACATATTATTTGCACGGTATCAATAGAAACGATCTCATTGTCTACTAATATTAATAACGGCAATGAATGTTATTTGTTGTTTCACTCTTTTTATTCTTCAAACTCAAATTTATTGCCATCATTTTTACTACGCTTTTAGTCTAACTTTTACCTAAACATTTCTCTATTGTAATATATATGCGGAAATGTGGTTTACAAAAAAGTTTTTATGATGTTTAGTAGTTGATTGGTATATCAATTGTTAGCCTATTTTGTGTGATTTCTATATGATTTTAATGGTTATTATGTAATGGTATTGATACTATTTAGTTTTATTTGTACGGTCTATTTTAAATTTCAATATATTTATATTTATATTTTATTTTGTTTTTTTATTTGTAATTTTAATTATAGAAATTTAAATCGTATATTTATCACACAATCAAATCCGTGCAACGCACGGGTAAGAGTCTAGTATATACAAAGGTTAGCTTAAGGGTTAGGTAACTAAAACTCTTACTTTAGTCATTCAATAAATAAAGATTTATTAAAATTATAAAAACATATAATTAAATTTGTTGTAAGTCTCACTTACTTTTAAAGATTATAAAACCAACTCTAAACATACATCAAAATGTAAACTTTAATCCTCTAAAAATCTCTCATACACACTAAAAAGTCAACTCACAATCACACTAATTGTTACCTTCAAATAGTTGTTTTGGTAATCATAGGGAACATCATGCTTAATATGTACTATCAGTCACACTCCACATTACTTTGTCTAAACCAAAAGTGATGGCGACCAATCATATCCAATTCAAGCACAAGTTGCTATCTTATTGCAACCTTTTTGTATTTGTAATTTTCTGATTCCCATCACTTTTCGGCCTGCGCCCTTCCAGCGATAATGCAACAAATATCTCTTTCTGTTTTTACCACTAATATCCGGCCCACCATCTAATTTGGTTTGAAGATATGTTATGACATTAAGTGATTTCAGTCTCAAGCTAATTATAACTGTAGAAAATTGAACTGTGTTTCTCTCTATCTAATATGACGTTAATCACCACTGAACTAACTAACGATTGATAACATATACTATTATTTAACCAATTAATAAATATATACGTTGTTCTGAATTAAGTTCAAAGTTGAATTCAGCTCATTTAAGCGTTGAGCTCGGTCAAATAACACTTTGACCTAAGATTACATAATTTTGTTCAACAATCACAAAAGTAAAATTATTTTTTATGACCAAACTCTTGCAATAATGGTGTACTTAGCAGTAGCACATGCAGCCATATATTAAAAAATTATTAATTTGGTCATGCTTTTCTTTTTTTACAAAGACAAGTGGTTTGGCACTCCTCCTAATTCAATGGAAGTAGTAGTGGCTGTGCATTATTTTAATGAAATGGAGGATTTCGGGTTAAAATTGACAGAATATATAAATACTAATAGGCAATTTGAGTCTGCAAGTTGGATTTCGTTTTTGTCATTTGAAATGGAATAATGTAATCTTGTCTAGCACACGTTTGAAAATGTACGTTTTTGTATTCTTATTATTTAAACTAACGGTTCATATGCACCACGCAGTAGCCATCTCGAGTGTAAGGTTAAGCTCTATGACAAAAGTTTTTTAAGAACTAAAGATATTTGGTTAAAATGGTTAATGAGCTTCTTACTAATTATTTGGAAGAATTGAGTTTGATTTTTAGTGAGATCAATTATTAATCAGATTTTAATTATCTCGCGATCAAACTCTAAATTATCGGATTATCAGAATCATCTTTCTTTGAAAATCAGAGGGTTAATACAAAAAAAAAAAAAAAAAAAAACACTCTAAGATAAAAGTTGTAAGAGAAAATTGAGAAAAATATCATAAGATATAAGTTAGTTGAATTAGTTTATCGAAATAAGTTATAACTAGTGAAAATAAATTATAAGGTCATGACAAAAAGATATTATCAAATGATCTTTTTATCATCTGATTTATAATTTCAAAATTTGCTATTATTACCAAATAGATCCTTATTATTGAAAATTATTGGGTTCTAACGTAGAGAAGGAAAACAAACCTAATGTTATGTTTGGAAAGGTTTCGGAGGAGAAAAGAATATTTTTCTCTTTTAAATTATTGACGCTATAAAATTCTTTTTTTAATTCAGTCGAGTATAATTAAAATATAAGATGTCTTAAAACTAGGCTTAAATATCATTTCAGTCTTTGTATGTTCACGATTTTTTGATTTTAGTCCATATATCTTTTTTTGTTACAAATAAATCCCGTTATGTTCGCGAATTTTTTATTTTAGTCCTTAAAGTCAAAATCCGCAGAAAAATTTACAGTTTTCGTGCAGATTTTCCTTCAGATTTTCCTGCGGATTTTGATTTTAAGGACTAAAATCAAAAATTCGCGTACATACAGGAACTTATTTGTAACCAAAAAAGATACAAGGACTAAAACCAAAAATTCGCAAAGATACATGAACCAAAAGATCATTTAATCCTTAAAACTATTATCTTTTGAATACTGTTTCTAACACTCTTTTATCAATGAAATTAATGTGAATCGCCCTAACACTCGCTCTTTGTAATCCTTAATTTCACTTTATCACTTAATTATTCTGTGTCTCATCATAATCACCTTATCTCTATTTCCCACTTGATTTATTTGCTCGAGAGGAAATGCATGTCCAAGAGAATCCAACTCATTAAATGTCACCTTCAGCTACTTGTTTTGTTAATTAATCATCAGAGAATATCATATGCTTAATCTGTCCCTACTAGTCACACCCACATTACTCACTTTGTATAAACCAAATTGATAGAGTATCTTTCAAAATTGGTATGCTATAGTGATAGCTACCAATAATATTCAATTCAAGCACAAGTTGATATCTTAATTATATAATTTTAATGGAATCACCTCAACACACCCACACATAAACATATACAAACACTTTATAAAAATAACAAAGTTTTAATTTAATTGGCACAATGTGCTAGCAAGTAGAATGAATACACATAAAACAATATGCACATTTCATAAACTAACTTGAATGGCACTAAATTCAAGCAAATTACAGGATTCTCTACTTTGTACAAAGATAAGTGTGAATCCTGTTTCCTACATTATTACATCCCATCAACTCATTCAACAAATTTAAAACGCAGCTGCTTTTAGTCTCCTAACCAACTCCTTCCTGTTCACACAAAAACATATCAATGTTAGAGACAGAATCAATCAAATGTTTCGTCGTAATACTAACAATACTAACATCAGTCGATTAAAACGATAATTTTATTCGAAAGTTTTTACCTCATCAGTTGCCTATCAAAGCCTGATGCAGCTAAAACACCTCTATTCTCCTCTGCCCTTCTCAAGAGATATGGCATAACAGTCTCTACAGGTCCAAATGGCATATACTTGCTAACCTGAAACCCTGCATTGCTTAAACCAAAAGAAAGTGCCTCTGACATTCCATATAGTTGTGCAAATTCCATCTTGTGATTCACCTTTCCCATCCCCAATTCATGTGCTTTTGCAGCAGCCAATTTTCCTATACACAAAACATTAATTAAATCAGACTCATACCCCTCAATTGCATCCACTTGATGTCAGAACCGACTTCCGAACCAGATTAAACTGGCCGTGAAAGCCAAACAAAAATCATAATAATAATAATAATAATAATAATAATAATAATAATAATAATAATATAAATCACTATATCATATCATATAATACCTGATTCAATATTATGAGTTGCAAGAACAACTCCACCAGGGCCATTAGCAATCTTTTCAAGCATAAAGTCAGAACAATCATTGAAACACTTATGTGTATCCTTAATAGTGTTATGAATTGGTGAAGCATAACCCAAATCAGCAGCCAATTTTCTTTCACTAGACATATAAGCACCTCTCACCAACTTAAATCCCATTGGAATTCCCATTTTATCAGCAGCCTTTGATGCTAACAACAATCTATCCTTAGCATCTTTCAAATAAGTCTGCATTGTTCCAAAAACAATTGGGTTTTCGCCTTTGTTATGAACAATTGCAGCAGCATAAGTAAAGTAATCAATTGCAGGTTGAACTGATGTAAACTCTGCATCAACCAACAATGGAATATTGGCTTGAACAGATTTTTCACATAGCTCCTGGAATCTCTTATTAGCTAGCTCAAGATCCCTCTCTTCTTCTGCAGTTAATGGCTCTGGTCTCTTCCTTGTATGGTACAAAGGACTTAACTCGGAGAAAATCGGCAACGAATCTTGCTTCCATGGTAAAACCATAGAAGGGTCTTTCTTCTGCCATCTCAGCAAATCACTCATTCTTTCTAGCAAACTCATTGGACAGATTGCAGTAATCTTCACAATGTTAAAGCTCACCTATAACACAGAAAAAGTTTAATTTTGAAAACATTAGTACATAACATCACAATATAATAATATTAAACTCAAAATTAAATTAACCCTTCTAATTTATCACATCTAATCTTTCATATAATAATTAAAAAGTTTATAAAAAATGCACCAGCAACCACAGTTTTTCCTGTGTGGCTTATTAGTGCTTGAGTCTTTTACCAAAAACAATTGTTTGTTTGGTCCAATTCCATTCCATTCCAATTCCATTGTTCCATGCTTTGATTGATTTCATCAATGAAATTCCAATTCCAAATTCCAATGTTCCATGCTTTGCTTGATTTCATCATGAATGAATCTTAGTTTTCATTTCTGTTCTGTTCCACTCCATTCCATTCGGTTCCAATTCCAAGTCCACATCTTCGTTGGTGGCGGTAACAACATCAGCACCCTCAAAATGGTTATTCTCAATTGGATTGGGATCATTAACGAACACGTGTCAAGCGCAGATTGCATCTATCTTCTGGAAGAAACCGAACAAGAAAAGCAAAAAAAAAAAAAAAAAAAAAAAACAGTTACATTTTGAACCAGAGAGATGAAATGAAGAAGAGATTACCGAAGATGGAGGAAGCGATCTGCTGACATCAACGGTATGAAGAAAAGCTTTGAGATTGCGATCACAAGCATCGTTATCATGAGCATCTTCAACGCCATAAACCAGCATTCCACGTAAACCAGCATCATTCAAACCGGCAATACTTTTACCGGCTGTGACAGCATCTTCTCCGGCACAAAAGTAATCGAAGAATGTGGCACGTGTAGCAGATAGAGCAAGGTCTCTTAAAGGATTATTAGTCTGCATGAGTTCAGATCTCATGATCCATGTACCAAGATCAACAAATGGTTCAACAGCGGTAGCATGGAGGACGGCGGTTGATTTGAGAAGTTTGGAGGTTGGAACGTAAGAGAAGAGTTTTTCAACGTCGTGGAAGTTAAGATCAGCGACGGACGGAGGAATTAGAGTTGTCGTCGCTGATGATGGCGGTTTTTGGTCGAGAATATTAGGAGGAGAGAGAGCGGGGGAGGTGAGGGCGGGCTGGAAAGGCTTTGTGGCGGTGTTGTATCGGAGTTTCTTAAGGATTCTTGGAGGGATCACACGGGTGGCCATCAACCGGTTAAAGAAATAAATGATGTATATAATACGGTATAATTGTTGTATTAAACTCTCTCTGATGTTGTGGATGATTGATTTTATGAATGTGAATGAATGAATAGGTTGTTTCCTCACACCCTCTCTTATTGATATTTTTCTTGACCTAAAAACACACAATAAGAAACTATGATGAGATGCAAAAATGAGTAAGGCTTGAAGTGAGAAAGAATAAAAGAGAGGGAAGGTATAAATAGGGTTCAATGAGAAAGAAATTTAAAATGTGGTAGCTAAAAGAAAGGAAGGTGTGATTAATTAAGTAATGTAATTAATTAGTTAAAGAAGAAGTCAAGTGGGGATGTGGATGGATAAGAGTAAGTGGTTAATTTAGAAATGTTTTAGTAATGTTTCCTTAATTATTGGGTAAAATGTGTTGTTGTGCAAGTTGAATGGAGCGTGAGTTGAGGGAGTGAGTTGTTTTGCAACAAACAAAACAAAACAAAACAAAACAAAACAGCTAATAAATTGAATGTTCAAGATTTGTTACTCAATGCTGACACAGATTCGACTCGGATACACTCATCATGTGTTGGAACTTACTCGATCATAGTAGTATAGTGTACTAGTACTACGGATACACCTCATTACATTCATTCATTCATGTTGAAAGATTCTTTTATCTCTCCCAATATTTATTACCATATCCAATGACAACTAAACACATATCTAACGGATATAACTAAAAAATATTTTGTTAGTAAAATATTTTGCATCGTAAGTAGAGCTGTCAAAAGGGGCCGGCCCGGCCTGACCCACCTCGGCCCGGGGGCCATGACATATAAAGGGGCTTTAGTTAAACTACATAACAGATATCCTTAAGTATCCCAAAAATATGAGTACATTTCATGTTTTAATATCATAGGTGTAGAGATGGATACTACCATAGTACAGTTTCCATACTCTATCCATTAATATCTTTAAGCATTAACTAATTCTCTCTTCTAAAGAATAAACATGTAAAACTGTACAAATTGTGAATAAATTTAAGGTGAAATTTTATTTATTTTCTATGTTAACCCTTTGATTATAAGGAGAAAAAGACTATAATAATCTACAATTCAATCGCGAAGTAAATAAAATCTCACAAAATAAAATGTAATTAACTTGTTAGATACTTAAAGTTTGATTGAATATCAAAAATTTATTTTGAACTAAATTAATAATCATTAAATTTGGTCACACAACCATAGATGTTTTGTGAGAGAAAGGAAGTGAACATATAGAGTGAGAGATGAAAAAAAAGAGTTTTTTAAATGGTTATTAAGCTCCTTCTAGACACCAGGCCTTAAAATGTAGTCATTACCAACATGTTGTGTGGATATTTTCTTCCAAAGATGGATTTTAAAAACTTAAAATATAACAATTCCCCCCTTCTGTGGCAATATTTCCCTTCTACCTGATGATGAACCTTGGCATAAAATAGAATTTTTTTTTTTTTTTTAATGGCAAATTGTTAGTTGTTAGTATATTACAATATTGTTAGCTTTTCTCTTTGCCAGGACTTGAACCCTGGACCTCCGAACTCCTTTACCCTTAGCTCAAATAGCATAACCAATTGAGCTACCCATCCCACCCCGCATAGAATAGAATCTGAACCCATTAAAATGTTCAAGAAAGGAGAAGTTGTGTAATTGTTATGTGAAATTGCATGCGAAAAAATATTCATGTGTACCATTGTAACTCTTGACTGCGACACAGCATATGACACCACGTTGGTTAGGTTTTATTTTAAACCGAATGATAACTAAGGCTCTAACAACATTCATTGAAGAATACAAAAATTAAAACTATAATTTCCCCCGCCAGCTGATGTACACATCCACAATCGAAATAAGTAAATAGTGGAAGTGCACTTCCGGACAAATTATATCGTTCAGAAGTACACATCGAGAGCTGTGTGTGTGTGTGTGTGTGTGTGTGTGTGTGAGAGAGAGAGAGAGAGAGAGAGAGAGAGAGAGAGAGAGAGAGGAATCCATGTTACTATTATCTAAAATTCGCAGCCAAAAAACGTCGAGGTTATTCTATAGTACAGTGTAAATACAATCACTTCATATAAACCAATTGACAGTAATGTTTCCAAGCCATAGGAACAATGGAAACTGAGCCAAGGCAATAAAGAGCAAGAGATAATGGTGTTTACTTGAATCATAACTCCTGACTTCTGCAAAAAGGACTCTTTTCATTGTTTTAACTAAGAATACTCCCATGCATAAGCAGGTCCATGGCATCAATACGTAGTAGGAATAACCGGAGATTATTTTTCCAAGAGCAGCCAAAGACATGCCTGCAAAAGTATACCCTGCATATGCTATAATGTCCAACAGTGGTGCTTCTCCACTTCCTAGTGAAAGGAGTGTCACTTTAAGTAGTGCTGTTTGCATAAACCAACCAACCAATCCCTTGATGAATAACCAGTTCAAAGCTTCAGGACTAAACCTGGTAATGAAACCACCATGTTTAAGAAACTATGAAAAACTAGGGAAAAAATATTAAAAAGTGGAGATACAACAAAACTTAACACTATAAACTTGGAAGGATCCCGAAGAAATTGAAATCGAAAACTGGTGGAAAGAATAAAAAGAAAAGAATGGTTTTATTATTCTAATCTAATTGAGTTCCCTTCTACATAGCTAACTACCCTTATTATTCTAATCTAATTACTTTAACTCCCCTATATTCATTATTCTAACAAAACCAAACTAAATTCTCACTGTAACTTGCCAAAAAAACATCTATGGAATTTTCAAAATAACAATAAAGAAAAGAAAACTTGCAATGTTTATAAATAACATCAAAGAGACTTTTTACTTTTTGAATGGAAACTGTTAGTAATTAGTTGTTACTTGTTAGTAATATTAGTGGGAGCTTTCAAACCCACAGCAGCTTATCAGTCGCATAACACCTCATATCCCTATGTTCTTCACCACCCCCAAACAACTAAACAACCTTATCAGTCGCATAACATCTAAGAGACTAAGATCATTATTTGTTGAAATCACAAGACATAGTGGGAGAAAACTACAGCAAATTATAGCCTGAAATACAACTTTGTCCTTCCGAATAGAGTTGCCACTGTTGGACTCTGTTAATTTTAATACAGTACAAGCATACACATGAACCTTTCACAAAGTGATTTGCCAACTCTTCATCACAAAGCAAATAAACTTCGCAGTACAGTATTATGAAGTTAGAGAACTTTATATATTCCTTTACAATTGTACTGATCAAAGACTTTCGGCATCAAATAGTTTGTGATTTAGTTACTGCACATAACATTTATAGGATCCTCAAATCCTTTTTCCAAAGGATATTAATCACTAATAATAACATATGTATCAGCATGAATAGGAAATATATTCAGCTACAAAATTATTTTATGTACTAATCAGGAGAAAGTACGGTATGAAGCTCTAGGATGCGCGCACTCACACACACACACACACACACACACACAAATTTGAGGATATAATTCATGCCAGTACTATATATAGAATTAAGATATCAAAGATATTATACTTACTTTCCACGAAGACCCAGTGAAATGCCAGCAAGAACAACATAGGTACCAAATGCCATCAATGGAATGTACAGGTCAGGTGCATTTATGTCATAAATTGGAGGTTTATAAGAGAGTCTACCTCCCACTGGTTCAGTGATTCTAGTCCAATGACCCTGAACAAGAAAGTGATAAGAACAAGCAAGAAGATAAAATAACAAAACCAAATAAAAATCAACCAAATGAATGCAGAAAAGAGAGTGACTTTACTGCTTACCCGGTGTAGGAATGGGAACAAAACAACCTTTAATTTGTTCTTAACATAGTGGTCATTCACTTGGAAGTAATATTGGGGATCCGAGAAGTACCGAGTTATCTGTTGTGGAAAATAGACGATTTATTAAATAAATAAATAAATAAATAAACCTTGATTCACACTTAAGAGATAATATCTATAATTAAGGAAATTGAGATAGTGAAAGCTATTTGAAATTATTTTTAGTTTCATTACTTTTTCCCTCTCAAATTGGTGCAGCCTGACTTGACTGATATGTAATTATTATCAAAGTGAGATTGAACGCCGTGCATGAAATATATTTATAAGTGAAGTGCATTACAAGTATTGTCCCAAAATGATCGACCAAACTTCGTATGAACATGGGATGGAATAGTTCATCTCAGTTTTCCACACAGAAATTAAATACAGTGAAGACAATAAATAAATAAATAAAAACCAACCACACAAGATTTTTGTTTACAGATACAACAGATTTAATATTATTATCAACAATGAGTCAGTGTGTTAAACTGAATCATTAAAAGTTATAGAATGGTGATACGTACATTGCTTTGGACATACTCAGAGCCAGACCCGAATATTTTTTCTCCATAAGCACCCAATCCACCTCGAATGAGTCCAGAACCGGCAGCATTAAATGCATTCCCTAACACATTAGGTTGTGAGCTTGATGGAAGTTGTTGAGGATGAAATTGAGGCACCCCCAGTTGCGGCCTGACATTATTATACATTCTCACTGCAATATCCAAAGCCAAAGAACCAATCAGAAACAACTTTTCAACGTTATAAAGATATGATCTAAGGGGAAAAAAAGAGATTCAACTCCACCATGTAATCAGAAGTCTATGTCGCACCGACACTTCAAGTTGAAGGCATATCCGACACGACACCGACAAATAATTACATTCAATCGCTTCTGTTTTCTCAAATTATTACCGGTGTATATGTGAATTGCCAATATTGTGTCCGTGTCTGTGTCAGTGCTTCATAGATCAAAACGTTATGGTAAAGACTATAATTGAAATACCAGTTGAGAATCAATTTCAATAAGCAGAAGTCAACATAATACATACAAAAAAGCTCTCTTTCGTCACATGAAGAAACCCATTTCAATTCGGATGTAATAATGACATTAATATCACTCCAAATTCCTAACTTTTTTATGCTACAAACTTCCTAACCATCCCATCATACCTTGAATCATATAAATGATGATTTTCAGTTACCCCTTTCGGCAAAAAACATTCAATAATCAAAAAATGCATCACAGGGGTTAGGGTTTAACAAAGAAAAGCAAGTGTTAAGGTTTCTATTTCTAATAACTAATTCAATTCAGTTAAGAAATCGATGTATAATGATAAAAAATATATATATATATATATATAACAATCATAATTATTAATCCCCATTAATTAAGAAGTAAAAAAGCATAATATTTTATAAATCTGGATTTTAAGTACTAAATCATACTCCACAATAAGATGAACATGAGGATTAAAAGGGTTAATTTCAAAAAAATAATTAAAAAAATCAAATCATAGGGTTTAAGTAATCTAATTGAAGAGAAGATGGGAAAACAGTGAAATTTAATTTAACAGAATAATTAAAGGGGGAAATTAGAAGAAGAGAAGAACCTGCGTGAAGATGGAGAAGGGGAGTGAAGTGTGCAACGCAAGATAAACAAAATCAGCAATAAACAATGGCTTCTAAATACGCACCGTTTTAAAGCTTTTTCTTATACAATTATTATCACTTTTTCTATATTTATTTCTTTTTCTTTTGAAGAGAATAATAATTTAATTTTTAAGGCGAGGCCACGTATGACACCCAATGAAATCCTATACACGTGGCCTAACATGGTTTTGTCTTTTGAACTCCAGTTCACCATTAAAAAAATATGAGCAATGCTATACGTTACCGATAAAAAAATACAAGGAACAGAAGAAATATACTATTTTATTTTTAAAAAATCAAAATTGCTATAAAATAGGAAGTTAGAGGAAATCATGGGGAGATTGGTTATAAAATTGTAGGGTCATGATTCATTTTTTTCTTTCTTGCTTGCTAGATTCTTACAAACAAGTATTTTCCAAAAAATATACAGTACTCTATATATAATGATTGAAAGTATTTTTTTTTTTCTTGTAAAAAAAGTATTTTTTTTTATATTTTCTTTGAAAAAAGTTGCATGAAAATATGTAAAAACAATTTTTATTGATTATGAAAAAAATAAGAGAGAGTAAACTTTTCTTAAAAAGATAAAAATTTGTGTTTTTTCTCTTATATTTTAGGATTAAAAAAAGTTTTTCCTCTTATATTTTGGGAGGAGTACATCTCTTCTAAATTACTTTTTAAAATAATAAAGTGTATCTCTTCTCTATATGGGTGAGCATCGGTCGGATTCGGTCAGAATCATACTAAAAATCATCAAATCGATAAAAATTGCACTCTTTTAATTTGAATCCAATTTGACAATCTACATTTTCGGTTTCTTCGGGTGACATGTATAACGAGTCGATTTTAACGAGTTAAATATTGAAACTTTGATGATAAATTTGTTATTTTACCATTTTTATTAATTTTTCTTTTCTCATTTTTTATTCATCCAAACCATATATAAATTTTCTACTCAATTTCTCTTCTATCGCTCTTCTCCCTTATTTCTCTCTTTAGTATCTCTTTGGCATCCAAACATAGTGTAAGAGAGAGAAGAGGTACTCGAAATTGAAAATAAATTTGTATTTTAGTAATTGATCGATCGGTTTTGGTTATAAAGAGATTAATTTTTAAAGATCCGCACTCACTCATGTACAACCAACCGTTCATGAACGATTTTTTATAATTGTTGACCCGAGATTCGATCTGTGACAGACCGAGTGCTACCATATGTTGGTGATTATATCGATTTCGAGTCGGATTGCGGGTTCGTACTCACACCTACTCGATCTTCTTTTCTTAAATTATAGTAAAATGTAATCGATCAGAATAGTTGTGCTCAATAGAACACCTCTTCAATACGAGGGTTGTAATTGCAGACGCTTCGATACTTAAATTCATATTTGCATGAAGTGAAAAGTTTAGAGAGTAAAAGAAAGTTAACCTGATCTCAACCCTTCTGCATGAGAAGGTTACTTATAGTCTTCGATGTGGAGCCAAGACCATCAATGTGAGAGTGAATCTGACTTCCTCGACATCAATGATTGTCATAATAGTAAATGTCAATCATTCTAAGACAGTCATTACAGGAGTTGAAGTGCCAACTTTTATGGCTGTCGAGCAGGAATGTGTGGCTCTGAGCCAACATATTACAGAAATGCTACACAATGCGAATCAAAACCATGCAAAAATTTCACGAAAGAGTTTTCATAATCCTTCCTGAATTTACACATAATTTAAAGTACTCTGCCAACTTCTTTCACGGTCCATATATGTTCACACGACTACTCCACCAGAATCAACTTGTGCCCGACATCGTCACCGGAAAAGTGAACCCACCTCTAGCAACTACGCTAATTTTTAGCTTCTGCTTCGATCTTGTGAATCGCGGCCACTTGCATAAAGGTTCTGATAGGCTCACACAACCAATCATATTCCACATCCGGTGCAGAGGAGCAATTGTTAAGAAAAAGCTCTACAACAGGAGAAAGCTTTTTTGCATGATGAGAGAGTAGTGATGGTGGTTGGAATTAATGTGTTGTTGATGAGTTAGCTAGTTGCTATCAGCCTAACACCCTCAGTTGTAGTTGGGACTATAATATATTAGTCAAGAAAAAAAGTTGAGACTATAGAAATTTATTATTGGTTGAAAAATCAAAATCATAAGCGGAGTTGAGCAGCAGTATAACGGTGGGGATATTTGTCTCCTAGTAGTGTAGAATGCTATATGATGGTGACCACATTTGATAGTTGATTTGGATTCTCTACATTTAAATTTTCTATATTTACCTATATTTAATTTATTTTTAAGGACAATTTTATCATTACAATCTATCATATTATTTTTTTTATTCTCTTTCAGCAATTTTGCACTAAATACAAGTGAACGTGGGAATTTTTACATCAAATCCAGATAATTTTCCATTAATTGACTAAAATCGGAAGCTGCATGAACAGTTCTTTTAATTGATATCCGCCACTTGTTGACTAAAGATTTCAATCAATGTTCAAGATTAACATAACTTAATTTAGTTTATTTTTTTATAAAATAAATTGAGAAACATGATTTCACTGTCTCTTTATCTCTCTTTAAATAGTCTGGCTTCGTTTTGCTGGAGGAATATTTCATCGTCTCCTCTGCGCTAAACACAACCTTGAAAGGAACAACATATCCTTTTTTTCTTTCTAAATCTAGTCGATTTTCCGAGCTTGTAACCATCGGGAATTTGGGAGCAATTGTATTACCGTAGTAGAAAGCGGAGAGGATTGTGTCTTCGGTGGATTGGTTAACTCAGGCGGTGTCGACGGCAACGTTCAACTATGTCAGATTCTTGGTGTTCTAACTTCCATTAAAGCATCTCTAATAGTGAGCTTCACTCAAGAGTATTTTGTGAGTTTCATCATAGCCACATCATCTTAAAACAATTTACTCATTTTTTACTCCATCGGTGCAACTCTAAAAAACTCATATCGGATCTCACTATTTTACCTCATATATTAATATTTTATTCATACATTATTTTATTACAACTTATCATGTCAACTTAAAGTATATTTTGTTTAAAGCCAATAGGTTTGGTCTAGTGGTGAGGGGTTTGGGTAGGAGAGAGGATTCTCTCAATTTTAATTTCCTCAATTTTCTCAATTTCTTCAATCTCTACCATTTAATTCACCTTTTTCCTCTTTTTCTTTTCTCTCTCCTTACAAATCAATGTCTAGGATTCTACTATTTTCCTAAATTAATTGAGAGAATCCATTCTCGTTTGGGTAGCATGTTACAGGTCCTGGGTTCGATCCCCAGCTCATTGTAAACAAAAAAAAAAATATTTTGTTCAAACATCACTCCAATGTGTCAGAAAAGCAACGTTACATGCTACAGTCATAGGCATTACATCTGACGAACTCCAACAATTTTTGTTTGCAAAATACTCTCTTTTACAAGTGACATGCTGACGGACAGAAGTGAAGTAACTCCCATTGAAGTTGCTCTTAGGTAAACGAACGAAGTTTCTACCTTTTAATTTGAAGTTTAAATCTCAACCTTTAGATATTGTTTTGCCACATGTCTTACATCCAGCACCTAAATGGATAACACTCTAAAGTAACGCAGCATACCTGAACCTGATTTATATTATTCTTTCTTCTTTCCATGATGGAGTGAATGAACACTAACGAGTTTGATACCAATTTTTTTTATGGAATAAAGATTGATGAAGAATAATAATAAAGTGATTCGATCGACAACATCTTTACTGCCAACGGCAACTCCTCCTATCGCCGCCAATCACCGACCACAGATTAGCGGTGAGTTCATTATCTTCAATAAATAAATCATATCTAATTAGAAATGCTCAATTTTTGTGTTAATTAGATTGAAACCCGAATCTGTACAACACCTACTTTTGTGATGATAGCTATTGTTGTTGTCTAATAAAAACCTTTTTTTTTTTTGTTTTGCTATTTGAATCACCTAATTTGTTAATTATTTTTAATTAATGTTGAATTTTGAAATAATCAAATGGCTAATATGTTTTTTTGTTAGAATGATGCATTTGTTGGCTTAACCTATTTTGGCCAATTTGCATGTTATGTTTTATTGTTAATAATGTATCATATGATTGTTCTGTGTGTTTTTCTATACTGCTGGTTGGGTAGAAATAATGTGTTGTTTGTGTTTTGGTTTCATATATGTAGAAGGAAATAATGTTTTACCAATTTGAGTTGTTATATGAAATTTCATAATGCCGGTTTCTCAATCCGCCACCTATACGCTCAAATATGTCAAAATACACTACCGGGAGTGTGCTTCCGGTAAACTCCCGCATTTTTTTTTTGGGCGGGGGGAGGATTGAGATACCGACTTAAAAGAATTATCCTTATCAAATGGTCTATAATTGAGCTATAATATCCTTATGTCATAGATATTCAAATAAGATAGCTACTCTCAAACCTAGAGGTGAACCCACCAATATTGTCAATCGCGCATTGCGGAAAATAGCTGTTTGTTCAAATTCCACTATGCTCCATCGCTATAGCGTTGACAACACCTTGTACCAAATAGCGTATTATAAAACAATAATGGTTTGTTCAAATTCCGCTATGCTATAACACCACATCGCCATTATAGCTGCTATTTGACGACACTGGAACCCACCATTCACTTTAACCTTGAATAGTATTTCCTTAACTGCCAACCAATTCTGAAATCTCATTAGGAACAGCGAGTGCTGGATGACCCTGAATTTATTATCTTTTTTAAAATTAAATGCTAGATTTTTGTTGTGTCATTGCTACAACACTCTTCTCTGTTGATCATTCAAAGTTACTTTCTTTATTAGTTCATTTACATTTTTTTCTTCACAAATTTTACAAAATGGAATTTCATTTCTCTGCATGTTCACTGTGCAAGTTTTTTAGAAATGGAAAATTGATGTAACTACACATCGTGATATTTGACACGATTTAGGACTGCACTCAACTTTCCGAAATGAATGCTGACTACAAGATTGAAATCGAAGTTACGATCTAGTTGGTGTGTTTTATTCTTATTTTTTGATGTACTAGATTGCATAAATTATTTACTTTTTTATCAAAAAAAAAAAAATCACGGGTTGAATATTATTGGTTTTGTCATGTAAGTTGTGAAATCCAATTACTCAAAGATAACATCTTTTTTATACACTGAATGATGACAGGAATTTGGTAATATACACTGCTTGTGCTATTTGTGAAGGAACCATAAGAGTGAAGTTGCTGAATATATATATTAGAGTTTGTTATTTGTTGTATAATCTGAGAGGACAAAATAGAAGAAGAAAGTAGAATGGGCAGTCCACATTTGCCGAAGAAAAGAGTGGCCTTTGTGCTGATTGATGGGTTGGGTGATGTGTCACTGCCAAGGTTGGGATACAAGACACCTCTTCAGGCAGCAAAACTCCCTAATTTGGATGGCATAGCATCTGCTGGGGTTAATGGATTGATGGACCCTGTGGAGGTTGGCTTAGCTTGTGGAAGTGATACTGCTCATCTTTCTCTTTTGGGTTATGATCCTCGAGTTTATTATCGCGGCCGTGGGGCTTTTGAATCAATGGGAGCTGGATTGGCCATGTCGCCCGGTGATATTGCTTTTAAGGTTGGTGCAGAACTCTATTGTTATTATTTTTATAAAGCATATTTTTGGATTGGAACCGTTAGACTGTACATGCGAAACTCTGCTAAAGTAATTATCCACTTCCTAGATGGTTAATTGAGTGCGTGTTTCAATTGTCAATTTGGGGCAAAATTGATGTTGAATCACCCTAGATATTTTTCTGTGGTTGGCATAATATTGAAAGGTGTGTAGCATTACTACTAGCATATACTTCATTGTCAGCACATAATAGTAATTGATGGTAACTCATTGCATTTCTGGATTTGATAACTATGAGGTGAAAGCTTGTAAAGGATTCCGTGTTAAATTATAAGATTTGACTATGAGACATTTAGTGTATGATGACAGCACTCTTTTTTTTTGGGTGGGGCAAAACAAATGAAGAGAAAAAGGATAAAATGTTTTACTTGTTGAGTGTATATTTTTCATTTACTCACTATTCTCGTATTCTCTTATTCAATTTAGTTTTATCTCTATTAATATTACTTTGTAAAAGGACATAAATCTCAAATATTTTTCTGCATTGTTCATGCGTATTAGCTTGCTGAAATGTCTTTCTGCAGTCAAATTTTGCGACTCTTGATGAGGAAACAGGAGTTGTTACTAGTAGGAGAGCTGACAGGCACTTTGAAGAAGAAGGCCCTATACTATGTGCTGCCCTTGATGGAATGAAGCTTCCGTCTTTCCCTCAATATGAAGTCAGAGTCAGGTGAAGATGTCTAAGGTTGCTATAACATTTTTGGGTTAATTTGTTGATCTTGGTAACCATCTATTATGGTTAATATTGAGTTTTGAATTTTCAGTTTCCTATTATTGTTAGTGAGCATTTTTCAGTTTGTATGTTTGAGCTGCTTAGCCATGTGATTTTTGTTGCTGAACACTTATCAATAAAACTGTTATATTTGTTTTAGCAATCTTGAGTCTAGCATGCTTCTTGTTAGAGAAATTGTTTTAAATAAATCTCTATGATAGTCATATCACAAATTTTGGAGGATCTTGGATGGTTTGGTTCTATTTTATATGGTTTAAAGATTTCATTCCAACATTCTAAATTCAACACTCAAAGTTAAGTTGATATGTAGATGCTTACAAGCTCATGAAGACAGTAACTCGAGATTTAAGTTGACCAATAATACCGTTTTTGCAATTCTTTTCATAGGTATGCGACAGAACATAGATGTGGAGTGGTTGTTAAAGGACCAAATTTGAGCGGAAATATATCCGGAACAGATCCATTAAAGGACAACCGGTTACTTTTGAAAGCAGAAGCTTTAGATGATTCTCATGAAGCAAGGAACACTGCTGCTGTTATTAATGAGTTGTCTAAGGAAATAACAAAGATTTTAGTTTCTCATCCTGTGAATGCTAAACGTGCTGCAGAAGGGAAGAATATTGCAAATGTAGTTCTTTTAAGAGGATGTGGCATTCGAATTGAGGTTTGTTCTTCAAGTTCATTAACATGATTTACAAATTTATCTTTCAATTCAAATATTAAATCGCACAACACTTGTGAAAACCAAACTTCAGTACTTTTTATCCATTTGCATATTATGCTACTTTGAAGGAAAGCACACATCAAATATTTAGCAATTATTATATTATAATTAGAAATAAAAACAACCATATTAATTTAAATTATTTACAATTTTGAGCTTACCTATCTTGAGTTTCATGGTATGTTGTTTATTTGAATATCATTATCTTTAAAAAGGTAGCAAGTATCGGGTTTTTTCAGTGAAACAAAAATGCTTAGTTACAGAAGTTGTCTTTCTATAACTTCAGGGGCTCAGTACTTTTCTTTGACTGGTAATTAATAGAATTTGCAAGTATTTGGATAAAAATTAAATGCTATTTGGTCTGTCAATTTTCTCCTCTGATGGAAAAATAAATTGTTGTATGATGCACTAAAATTTGTATACTAAACGATTATGTGTGTATCCATACTAGCCAATGCATTTTGTTGCTTTTAAATTATATATATTATTATATACTGCAGGTTACACCATTTGTAGAAAAACATGGTTTGTCGCCATGCATGGTAGCTCCCACGAAAATAATTGCTGGTCTGGGCTTATCACTTGGTATTGATATTCTAGAAGCTCCGGGAGCAACTGGAGACTATCGAACTCTATTAACTTCAAAAGCAACAGCAATAGCTAAGGCACTCTCGGCTCCTTTGCAGTCATGCCCCCAAGTTTTTGTACCTGGAGAGGATGAGCATAAAGCTGGCCGCCCGGATGGCTATGACTTCGGATTCCTTCATATTAAGGTCAAAATTTAGAGTTTTTGTTTCTTTATGGGCTTTTACTTTTCAGCATTTTGCCAGAAAACTTCATAGCTATTTGAAAATCCCACATTAAAGATGAAGCGTTTTCTGCCGTTTCCTTCAACCCATAAATAATGAGGCGATGTTGTTGCATGATCCTCTTTCAGATTGAAAACCTTCAAGGACAAGGTGGAATACAGCGAAATTAAAATAAAAAATTTAAATATTTTCTTCACATTTTATGGAGAATTAAGAGTTCATCAACACTAATGAATTAGGAGTTGAATCTTTCATCTTTTATGGAGAATGCTTCTCTTTTTTTTCTCCTACTCATCATTTTCCAAGCTATATCAATTTCTAGATTTTTGAACAATTCAGTTTTGATGGATCTCATATCACATGATACTGCAGGCAATAGATGATGCAGGCCATGACAAAGCAAGCATTCTCAAAGTCAAAGCATTAGAAGCTGTTGATACTGCTATAGGGCAGTTAGCAAGATTACTCTGGGAAGCAGAATCAACTGGAAAATTTCAGTTTTTCCTTTGTGTCACAGGAGACCATTCTACTCCAGTAGAATATGGAGATCATAGCTTTGAACCGGTTCCATTTGCTATATGTCGGTTGAAGGACTTCGTTGGTGCAATTGGTGAATCCGTTATTCGCGAAACTTCTCTCGATTCATTTCCTCTTCCTAGTGTTAAGTCTGGCGAAGACTTGACTTTTGATTTGGAAACAGAAGAGAAAGGAGACAAATGCTCTAAATCTTATAGCGGCGATTCGGTATATGAATTAAATGAAATTGCAGCTGCAAGGGGATGTTTGGGGCGTTTCCCTGGAGGAGAAATGATGGGAATTATAAAGAATTTCCTTAACCTAGATACAGAAACTATTTAAATAAGGAATGTTATGGAGATTTATAAGTTAAAATGTTTGAGCTTTTGTACTATGGCAAGTCTTTTCTACAAATAACAATGTAAACTCAGCTTAAATAAATTTGTTTCTGTTGGTTTTTTTAGTTTTATTTTTATTGTTATCAAGCTTAGTAGGAGAAACCAATGGATATCTATGAAGCATAGACACAAAACGGACACTGTGACACCGATAATAATTTTTAAAAATGAAATAATTCAATATAATCTTGTGTTAGATACCAATGTGTGTCCGAAACATGAACACACCTAATCTGATTCAAGTAGTGTCTGTGTTTTATAGGTGGATATATTATATTAGGGGTGATAAAAAAATATTGTTATCCTTAACCACACCATTGACCAAACTATACCCAATTTTAATAGTCCAACCCATTTTAAAATCCTTTAATAAAAAAAATTCCTAATTCCAAACCCTAAACGCAGAAGCTTAATCCACAACTCTTCCTCCATCACTCAAAAGCTTAATTCCAAAACGCAGAAGCTCTTAGAAGAATCGCAGCCCAGCTTAATTTGTAACTCAACTTAGCTCGCAACACCGCAAATCGCAAAATCGGTGGGAGAATCGCAAAATCGGTGAGTTTTCTTAAGTAGCATTAACACCAATTCATGAAGCGATTTTTTGGTGAATTTGTTAATCGTATAGAAATTTTATAAACTTAAACTTAGTTTATAATTGAGTAACAAATATATGATAATATCGAAGGGGTCAATTATATAAGAACTTAAATGTTAAATTAATCTATTCTATCTCCATGCTGAATTTGTTAATTATATATAAATTGTATAAACTCAAATTTAGTTAGAATTGAGTAATAGATATATGATAACACTGCTTCTCATACTTGAATTGAACAATCTCAAAGACTAAAGTAGCATAAATATATTATAATAGTAGTAGTAACCACCATTTTACATATTTTGTGGTTTTTTTTTCTTAGATGAAGTGGTAATCCACTGAAATTAAACTCACATAATTGTGAGATTCCGGGTCACGATGTTTGGCCTAACAATTTCAGTAAAATTTTGCCAATTAAGCTAGGACTTATGACACTGTATATTTTGTGGTTTTTAACAAGAACTTTAGTTTTGATGATTGGTAACAACCATTTGGCAATATGCCAATGAATATTGTGTTTCATGTGTATACTTTGTTAAGTGTTCAATGTTTTATTGACTGTTGATATGCTAAAAGAAAATAGTTCAATTTGATTTTTTAATTGTGAATATAGAAGTTTGATTAGTAGTCGTGCTTATTCTGAAGTTTGATTAGTAGTCGTGCTTATTCTGAAATAATACAAAATGTGGCTGAGATAAGTATGGTGTTCTTTTGATGACAATAGACATTGCTTTTTGGTTTGATCTCTTTACGATCCATTTAGGATGGTTTTAAATTATTATTACTAGCGTCCAGACGGGCACTCCCGTGCCCGTCAGTCCGCTCTTTTTTGTTTTATTATTGTCCTTGCCCGTTCGAAACCATCATCAATTATATATTGAAGGAAAATTTTTGAAAAAAGAAAAGTACCATAAATTTTGAAAAGAAAAAACTACCACAAATTTTGAAAAAAAAACTACCACAATTAAAGGGTAAAATGGTAAGAAAAAAAGGCTACACCAAAAATTTTGTTTTCCCTTTATATATTGTATAGATTATTATTATTATTATTATTATTATTATTATTATTATTATTTGTTTGGAAGTGTTGAAATGAATGTTCATGACGCCTTCGAGACATATGAATAAGGTGGTCTACTCCTGTTCTTATTGTCTCAAACATGGCCAACACATTACCTCCTTTATCTTGAACGCGCAAGAGCCGTTCTGAAGCTTGGGATCACTTTACAATATAGCCAAGAGAGGAAAAGAAAGCGAAATGTAACCATTGTGACACCCTCATCAGATATGACAATGGAACCAATGCAATATAATAGCTCATTAGCGGAGATGCTAGAATATTCCAATGGAAGATATGAATACGAGGCATAATTTTGGTTCTTCTTCAACGACTAATATGGAAGAGAGTTCTTCTATAATCTCGAAGTTTGATCAAGTAGAACTTCAAAAAGCAATGGTGAAAATGTTCATAGCTCTAGAGCTTTCCTTTAGAAAGGTGGATCATGAAGCTCTTCATTAATTTTTAAACCTTGGATATACCGCAATTTAAGATCCCCTCACACACTACACTATCGTGTGACATCTTGTCATTGTGAGACAACGAGAAAACAAAGTTGAAAACTTTCCTTTCCCAACATTGTGGTAGAGTTTGCCTAACTGCCTACTTTTGGACTTCTTGCCAAAACTACAGTGTGACGGTCCATTTTGTTGACAACAACTGGAAGTTGAAGAAGAAGATTTTAAATTTTTGTCAAGTGTCAGGCCATTTAGGAGAGGTGATGGCTCAAACAGTGTGTAATTGCTTATGTACTTAGGAGTTACATCAAGTGCTCACTATGACAGTTGACAATGCTCATCGATTGATGTTGGAATTTCGTACCTCAAAAAGTAAAGTATGTTGATAATTATTGGTGTTGTACTCATGTCGTAAATTTGATGGTGAAGGACGGTCTAAAGTATATTGATAATTTAGTTTTGAGGATTCATGGTGTAGTGAGGGACATTCAATCTTCTGCTACTAGGTATGAGAAATTCAAATCTTGTATTGATCCAAAAAAATTGAATATAAGGGCTTTGTCAACCTAGATGTTGACACAAGATGAAACTCTACTTATTTAGTGCTCTAGGATGCTCTGAAACGTATGTCAACATTTGCAAAGTTAGAGATGCAAAATTGTACCTATGTTAAAGAGTTACGAAAGGCAAAAGGTCTCCCTTTGCTTGAGGATTAGGAATATGTACACCCGATTATCCCATTTTTAGCATTGTTTAACAATGCTCCATGTGCATCTTTGGTTCCTCCTATGCAACTAGCAATATCTACATGTTTGAGATATTTGGGATTGGAAAGAAAATAAGAGAAATGTGTAATCATCTAGATTCGCGTATAAAATTGATGGCTCAAAGTATGAAGATAAAGTATGATAAGTATTGCGGGGAACCTAACATCCTAAACTCGTTGCTTGTGATTGCTCTAATTCTCTCTCTGCCAAATCCAACAAACTCTTCCTTCCTTGAAGACCATTCATCATTGTATTGGATATATGCATTTAACATTTTCAATTTACATGTACTTTTTTTGTCCAACTTTTGAGACATGATTGTTTGGGGTCTCTGCAATCTTTCGTTGAAGGTTGATGGATCGTTTTCAAAGAACCATTGATTGAGTTTGAACAATTGTGCTTTTTGAAACCAATTTAATTACATAACCGATTTTTATTGTAAATTGGTTTCGAACCAATTCTAAACCAATTATGAACCAAAACAAACTATTTTACAATATAAAGTAGTTTTAGACACAAGTGGTTTTGATTTGGTTCATGAACCATAAATATAATTTGGTCTGGGTTGGTTCATAAGCCAATAATACCGCTACATTACATAGCCAAAGAATCCAACTTTATTTACTGGATGATATTATAATTGTCATTGAGTTTTTGAGAGCTTCTTCTTTTTATTTTAATGGTTTATTATAATTTCCAAATTTCTTTTATAAGAAAAAAGTTCTTACAAAAGAAATTTGAAATGTATAATAAACCTTCAAAATAAAAAGAAGAAGCTCTCAAAAACTCAATGACAGATATAACATCATCCAGTAAATGAAGTTGGGTTTGTTGGCTATGTAATGTAGCGGTATTATTGGCTTATGAATCAAACCAGACCAAACTATATTTATGGTTCACGAAACAAACCAAAACACTTGTGTCTAAAACTGGTTTATATTGTTAAATAGTTCATTTTGGTTCATAATCGGTTCAGAATTGATTTGAAACAAATTTACAATGAAAATCAGTTATGTAATTAATTTAGTGTCAAAAAGCACAACTGTTCAAACTCAATTAATGGTTCTTTGAAAGCGATCCATCCACCTTCTATAAAAGATTGCATAAACCCCAAACAACCAATATGTCTCAAAAGTTGGACAAAAAAGTACATGTAAATCGAAAATGTTAAATACATATATCAAATACAGTGATGAATGGTCTTCAAGGAAGGAAGAGTTTGTTGGATTTGGCAGAGAATGAAAGCATGCTTTTCTACCTTCGTTGGTTCTTCTATAGCAAGTTGTTGAGAATGTGTTAACATCCGATTTTGAAGATGTAAGGGTCATGACCAGAACAAGTGTTGGTAAACATGGAACATCTCCTAGTATAGTTGTTAGTGCTGTAATTTCTCTTTGGCTTCCAGTTCTTCCAAGGAAGCTTTTCAATTTTCTAGAAAACTAAAATTCAAGAAGTGATGTATCATATAGTGTTTTTTTTTTTTAAAATGCTTACATGACATATCCATTATTTTTTATTTAATATAATATTCCCCACTTCTTGAAGACTATATGATACCTCACTTCTTGAACTTTGGTTTCCTAGAAAATTGCAAAGCTTCCTTGGAAGAACTAGAAGACAAAGTGAAGTTCCAACACTAACAACTATGCTAGGAGATGTTCCAGAATTACCAATACTTGTTCTGGTCATAACCCTTGCATCATCAGAATCTGATGTTAACACATTCCAACAACTTGCTATGGAAGAACCAACGACAATAGAGAAACATTCTTTCATTCTCTCTGCGAAATCCAGAAAACTCTTCCTTCCTTGAAGACTATTCATCATTGTATTGGATACATTGTGAAGAGAAAATTGGTTGTAGTTGTTGCTTGCCTTGTCACTTAGTTTGTTGTTGCTTTGGTGTGATATATTGGTATTGGTGTAAGTTTAGTAGTGACTATAGGTTTGATGTTTGTATCTTGGGGGTGTTTGGACGCTAAGTTGTATTTATTTTTGGCACAATGTATTTTTTTGGTGCAACTTTCGAGTACATGATTGTGTGGGGTCTCTGCAACCTTTCATGGAAGGTAAATAGATCATTTTTCAAAGAACCACTGATTGAGTTTGAGCAGATGTGCATATTTGATGCCATGCAACCTTTTATTTTAACCCAACCCAATCTTGTGTTCAAATCAATGTTTTCACTGTTGGATTTTGTAAACCTAGATGTTGTAACAAGATGAACTCTACTTATTTAGTGCTCCAGACTGCTCTGAAACATATGTCAACATTTGCAAAGTTAGAGATGCAAGATCGTACCTATGATAAAGAGTTACGAAAGGTAAAAGGTCTCCCTTGGCTCGAGGATTGTGAATATGTACACTCAATTATCCCATTTTTAGCATTGTTTCACGATGCTACCGTGTGCATCTTTGGTTCCTCCGATGCAAATAGCAATATCTATATGTTTGAGATATTTGGGATTCGAAAGAAAATAAGATAAATGTGTAATCATCTAAATATTTGCAACATTCCCTCACAATCTACTCCCCAAAAAGAAAGGAAAGAAAAAATATCATATGATTTGGAGACAAGAGAACCTCTTATAGTAGTTGTTAAGGCTACACACTTCATTTGAGTGCAATTCAATATTAATATGAAACCCACACACACAATATGAGATATTGGAATTAAACCTGAAAAACACCACAAATATCTTACTTAACAATTTCAATATTTTAATTAAGTTAAATCTTACATATATTTCTAATATTGTACGTATATAGTATGTTATTCTAATATATGTCACCAAATTTTGTAAAAAATCCATGCAATTGAATGTGATCCATTTAAATTTCAATTAACAAAATAGTGTATTTAAATCAATGAATTATAAAATGTTTTTTAATCTATAATTATAGTCTATAACTATAGATAAAGAGGACATGTTTTTTTGGGGTGGACTTTTCATAATGCCAATTTTGTCCTTCACTACTTGCAATTTTTTGAATTTGTTTTTGGAAAGTAACTATAATAAGCGGTTATACATGTGGTAGTTTTCTCAATTTAATGTCCATGTTACAAAAGAAATGCAGTTATACAAAAACAAACAAATAAAGTTTAGTGGTTTGCCTATCTTCTAATTTTATTTAATTTGCTCTAACTATCCAAAGAATAAAAACAAATCAAAACAAACATGCATCAGATTACAATCAAATTCTTTCATAGTTTCATATGTTGATCATGGAAGAGCTGAGAAAACTTTTGTTGGCGGCCAAGTGAGGGATAGATAGGTTTTCTTATTGTTCTTCATGCACGTTACAAGAATTGAATTGTGGCAAGTTTATTTTTTTAAAAAACGTGAAGGCTTTTTTCTTCTTCTTTTCAATATATATGCTTTCTTAATTTTTTAATCTTCTTAATTGAAATTATGAACATATCTTACAATGTTAATGACATGCATCAAAAGTTCAAAAGAGAAACGTTTGGACATCTATTAGTTAATTCTTTATGTGATTGACCTTTAAAAAAAAAGGCCATACATTGAGATCATCTAATTCACATTATTTTTTTTTTTTTTCAGTGTGGAAAACTGACATAATTTCTATTCCATATTTCAATCTTCTAACCTTCCTTTGTTTTCATTTTTTTCCAGTAAAGTGGTTTCGTTTATCAAACACACAAGTCTCATGGCGTTGTGGCAAGGTTACGAAGTATGTCTCTTAAATCAAAATAGGTGTGTTGTAAAATCACTTTTTTGTATTTTTTTTTGTAATGCCAATATTTCTTTTCATTAAATGTTCACTTTGTAGTCTATGGCTTTGTTCTCAATTTGAAAACCCAAAGGCTGCACTACTCACTAACTCAAGTTTTTTTGTCTATTCTATTGTTCAATTTTCTTTTGATATATTTTAAGTTCGATACTTTTTCTTGAAATGATAAAAAGATCTTTTGTTATTTGTTTTTTAAAATGAAAATTGCGTACATATGTAGCAGTACAAGAGAAGAAGAGGATTTATTATGTACTTGAGAACAAATAACATAAGACAAAATTATGTTCATTCTTTCTAAACTGAATGTGAATTCTAGAAGGAAAAAATAAAGTAGAACAATTTTTACTATGAAAAGTTTTAATATACCAAAACTACAAATTTGAGAACAATTTTTTTCCTAACATTTCTTTGTTTTTCATATTTACAAGGATGTCATTCATGCTTCTTTGATAGACTCTGCAATTTGAAGTTTCTTTCTCTTCATTGCCAAAAAAAAAAAAAAAATCAATCATATGCAAATTCCTTTCTTGCCGTGTGGTCTCTTGCCATTTTAATTATTGTTTGATCACATTTTCCTTTCTTCAACTAATTCTCTTCTCTTTCATTCCTTCTATCACGATTCATTGTCTTCTTCTTCTTCTTCGTCTTCTTCTTCTTATTTTTTTTTATGCAGATTCCATTGGGTGAAGTTGTGGAATCAATAATGATTGGTCTCCTTCGTATGTAATTATGTCATTTCTTATATTAGTACCGGGTTAGACATGTGAGTGCCGGTCCGTGTCTCGATTTTCATAGTTTTCTACTATCTTTATTTTTTTTCTATCTATTTCTTTGTATCTATACTTACTTTATTTTGGATGAATATGCAGGAAGTATATAACATAATAAAAAGGTCGCAGGAAGAGAGGACAAAGGAAAATTGTGAAAAAAAAAACATAATGAAAGGAGAGGGACTATCATGTTGCTGAAATTTTTAGAGGAGAGATAAATTGAATTGTTTGTAGATTCTTAAGACAGAGGCATCACACTTCGCCATTGCGAGAGTGTGATTGAAGATGAGTATTTATTTTGCAGTTTCTTAGTATTACACAGGTTTGGTCGGTCCACAAAATTCTATACGTTTGTTCATTTTATAAAATTATTTTTAATGATTGATGTTCATTTTTCTTCTAATGGTTTGTTTTTGGGTTTGCTTTACATTTTCAAACACTTTTCATCACAATTATATGAAAAAAGTCATTAATTAAGCTATCTATTATTTTCTTTACTTTGTTATCTATTTCTATTTTTCCCTGTCAAAAATATATATTTCTAATATTTTAGCACACTTTATCAAATTTACAAAATTTATGAATATAAAAAATATTTGTTATTGTCAATCAATAGATAGTTCAACATTCATAATTTTTTGTCAAAAAAATTAATGTTGAACTATCTATTAATTGACAATAACAAATATTTACAAAATTGTGAATCACCTAAGTTTTAATTTATTTATTTTTATAAAAAAGCGACACTTTATAGATGTGGATAGGTTAATTATAATTTATCTAAGAGAAATGTTAATATGTACTTTAAGTGTATGTTAAGGAATCAAAAGTGGAATTTTATTTTATAAATTGTGTATTCAGTTTCTCAAAAGTGTAAATATTAACTTTTGCAATAAATATTTATTATTTTGGTGATGTTTAACATGTGCCTTTAAAGTACATAAATACATGATAATATGATCCTTTATCCAAAAACATTGTTAGGCATTTATGAAAGCATGGAACATTTGAAGGATGAATCATGCATGCAAGGTCCAAAGGCAAAGAGAAGATTTATTCTTCACTGTTTACACTTATGTACATTTGATTTTTGAGATATGAGTGCATCGTTGAGTTTATATGTGCGAGTGAGTATGAGATTTGAGGGCATGTTGTGGAATTTGTTTCTAATTTCTTTGATTATGAATTAACTTTTGTTTTTTGCTCATTTCTAATAATTTTTTTCTTAAAATAAATCATTTCTTTTCCTTCCCAAATTGTGTCGCTCTCGCTCATATGTTTGACCTCATTTTTTTTTCCTTTTTCAAAAATTAATTAATTCCTTATTTTAAATTGGAGCAATATATCATCAATTTTTTTGAAAAAAAATAATTAATTTCACAAAGGGAATTATTTTCGTGGGAGTAGTAAAATGTCGACAACCATACATAAAATATAAAACACTACAAATATAATAAGTATATTCTTAAACTTTAGAATAAAGAGATTTTTTTTAAAATGTAATTGAAAATAAGTAAATAAAACAAGGCTTAATTGCACATTTGGTCCTTTATGTTTATTTTAGGTTTTAAGTTGGTCCTTATGTTTTAAAAGTTTCAAGTTGGTTCCTTACGTTTATTTTAAGTTTAAAGTTGGTCCTTCATGTTTTAAAAGTTTCAAGTTGGTCCCTCAAGTTTTTAAAAATTTCAAGTTGTTCCTTCAAGTTTTTAAAAGTTTCAAGTTTAGTCAAAACTTTTAAAAACATGAAGGACCAACTTGAGTCCTAAAATAACATAATGGACCAACTTGAAACTTTTAAAACATAAGGGACTAACTTGAAATCTAAAATAAACATAAGGGACCAAATGTGCAATTAAGCCATAAAATAATTAAAGGATAGAAAAAGAAATATATGAAAATCTGAGAATAATCTTTTACGTATATATATTAGCAGAACAAAATGCATATTCACTTCAATTTCTACATCGTTCATTATTTTTCTATTTCAATTTCATTATTTTTGCATTTTTAATTACATTGCAAATTTTGTCTGAATTCAACGAAGATAACTTATAGACTAAAATTATGTGTTAGTGGCAGAAAACATGATTGTTATTGTCCGTGCATATTATTTTTTCTCAAACATCAATATACACGGTAAACATCACTATAGTCAACAGATTAACATTTTATTCCTTTTATAACAATGTTGTCTTTTTAATTTACAAAATTTACTTTGTCAAAAAAAAAAAAAAATTATAAAATTTACTTTAACAAAAAAATGCAGGGAATTGAAAAATATTCCGGATTTGCATTCCATGTTCGGTTTTCATAATAAAAATTAATGATGACAAAGTAATGTATATGTTTCTGGTTGTAGAATACTTGAGTACAATATATTTTTTTATGTTTGTTTGTCAATATTTCTAATATGTTTTCGCCACTAAAAGATTTATATATTAGGTTCAACGTCTCTACGTGACTATGTTTTCAAAGACACAATATATGTATTATATGCTTCTTTCCGTATTGACAAAATAAACAAATTTGTTCTTTTGGTTTTACTTCTATTAGCAAACTTACATAATTTATGTTGCTATTATTTATCTTTTTTTCAAAGTGTTATTTTATTTTACCTATGATGTGGCCTAATGCACGTAAAATACTACTTTTATTTTGAGAGTAACTAAAAATACATAAATTATTTTAAATATAAATCAAATTTATAATAAATCACAGTTTACAATTTGCATACATTAACATAGCAGAAAATTCAGATCACACAAATAGACACGAACAATAACAAAATAAAAAAGGCGGACTGACGGGGACGCTAGTAAATAATAAACATGTTAATATTAGGCAAGTGAGCGATAATGCAAAATTATTCATACCTTACTATGGGTTTGTTTTTGATTAAAAAGATTAAAGTCTGGTGAAAAACGAGATAACCGAAACCCTTATATTTTCTTCATCCGGTAGAAAAAAGTGTATCTTTTTTCACACCATAAATAAAAATATTTGTCGAGTTTCTTATTAATTTTACATTTTTCAGATATTGTGCAAAAAAAATAAAATATATTTATAGAAGTATATAAAAGGCTAGCTGTTACCAACGGAACAATTGATGAAATTAATTTGATGAGTCACGTGACCTAATTTGAAAAATGAAGAAACACATCACATGCTACAATTTCATCATATAATCATTCCATTTTTGAATCCAAATCAAAATCCCTGAATTTCGAATTCTAGAAGAAGAAGAAGAAGAAGAAGAAACTTGGAATCAGTGAGATTTGATTAACAGCTACTATGGAAGCAATTCTGGTTGATTCTGTTCAAAAGAGTATTTCCCATTTCATGCATTCCAACGCCATCTTCCTCTCTCACCGTCTCTGCGCTCAATTCCCCTCCGAAGTGAGTCTCTCTCTCTCTCTCTCTCTCTCTCTCTCTCTCTCTCTCTCTCTCTCTCTCTCTCTCTCTCTCTTTCTCTCTGAGAAATTCTATTCAATATTCATTACTTTCAAATCGAGATCGGTTTGTGTTACCTATAGCTATTTCATTCTACTTAGTGGTAGTTTAATTTTTTACAAGATTTAGGGTACAATTTATTTCTTTTAGTTTTGTTTAATTTGAAATTTGATTTTTTTTACTAAAAATTGGATTTTTTTTCATAGAACTAAACTGGGTTATGTAGAAGTATTTGTAGTGATGAGAATGAGATTTCACTAATTGAAGTTTGTTATGAGGTCTTCTTTATTAATTTTGTGAAATTAATAAATTGATATATTATGAAAATTTTCATCTTTCAAGGTTTGAAGTTGTTTTCGTGTGCAGAGTTTGTTTACTATGTTTAGAAAATTCTAGATATTTTGTCTAGTGGTATGATTTGACATTCAATTTTATTCGAGGAGAAGAAATTTCAATTGAATAGAAAATGCCATTGTGTTGATCTCCCCTTAGGAAAAATCGTTTGGGAGAACCCAAGTTCGATTCATAGTGGGAACAATTCTTTGCTAAGCTTTATTTACCTCACGGTCGAACTCTGAATTCCTGGGATCCCCTTTCACCGGCATTTCCTTCTTTGACTGTATATTCAGCATCACTTGCTAAAAATTATACTTATTCTTTTCATGGTATTGTTTATAATTATTATATTTCTTGTATGGTATACAGACAAATCTCCAATTGTTGGCTGCCTGTTACTTGCAGAGTAATCAAGCACATTCTGCATACCATGTTTTAAAGGGTATGTCTCTTTTAATATTTACGTACCAACCAGTTTCAGAGTCATGTTCTCAGTCCTGTTTGTTTAAAATATTACCATTCATGTTATTTTTTTCTGAATTTCCTTTTGATAGATAGTTGTTTTCCCCTTTGTTTGTCATTATCTCGTAGTGGTGCTTCTAATTGTATGTCTCTAGTTATTCATTATGCCTTTATTGATTGAAGGAACACAAATGGCTCAATCACGGTACTTGTTTGCAATATCATGCTTTCAGATGGATCTTCTTAATGAAGCTGAAGCAGCGTTATGTCCTGCTAATGAGCCTAGTGCTGAGGTACAAGCATAATTTGTAACGTACTTGAAATTAAGAACTATTTTCCAAACTATTAGTGAAATTTGTAAAAGCATGTAGGTGGCCCTGGTATATTTGTCTCAAATTTATTGAATGTGATTTTTCATCGTTTTCTTTTATTATAAATCTCATTAGCTATTTATAACACATGACATCAGTTCTATATGTTGCTCTGCTTACATTGCTTTCATTAAAGCTATAATTTTTCAGTATGTTTACTAGGTGAACTTGATTGACTATTTTTGTTGTCTCTTTTTAATGTGTAGGTTCCGAACGGTTCAGCTGGTCATTATCTGTTAGGGCTCATTTACAGGTTGCTTATTAGTCTTACCATCAATTGTCAAAATACATAAAAATATGAACTTTTCATTACATTCTTCTTGTTGTTCAAAATTTTACACGAAAGATTATCATGGTAGATAGTTATGATCTAACAATTGAATTGATGAAAATTATGTTCTTCAAAAATATTGGGTGGCCCCGTGGTGGATGTCATAAATTCATTCTTTTATATGCTCTTTGATTGATATTCTCTTTTTCAGATACACTGACAGAAAGAAAAGTGCTGTACAACATTTTAAGCAGGCACTGTCAATGGATCCTCTAATGTGGGCTGCGTATGAGGAGTTGTGCATATTAGGTATGTAAGATGATATTCACCTGATTTCTGATGCTCTCCGGGCATACTTGATGAATTATGAATATGAACTGATCGAAGACGACCTAGTGTTTAGTTTTTGGAGCAGTTTTCTATGCTGTACAGTCATGTGGTTCATATTTAAATGAATGCTTTAGGTTTGATTAGATAAGCAGCTTTAAAAAGACCTGTTAACAATTCTATGATAAGAGAAATTCTATGATATAAAAGAAAAGTTACAGGGAATCTTTATATTCTCATGATTAATTTTAGAATTTTATTCTCATTTTTTTAATTTTAAATATTGAAATTTGAGTTGATGTACTAAAATGATATTATTAATTTTAAAGATAATATGGTTTTATTCTCATGATTAGATAATATGGTTTTGATATTCAAACGTTGATTTTTTTTGTGGTTTTCTAGACTCCTTTGTTGTTAAAGTAGTAGTTTTGTTGTTGCATTTGAAAAATTGTGATTCATCATTAGAATTCTCATGGCTATAATTGATTTTATATCTTATCTGAATAACCCCCCCTATGCCTTGCCTGAAATACGGGCCTAGACTTCTAGACTGTGAGGTTGGTGCTATCATATTATGCATCTTTACACATCGGAATGCATAAATAAGTATGAATTTAGTTTGTGTACATTTAACTATGTGAATATTATTACATATTTAACGATTGATACCTTTTTTCTCAGAAAATGCACCTACTTGTGCTTTTTTTAGGCCAATAATTAGGTTTTACTTCTAGTTTTTCTTTTTTTTGTTGAGTCTGAAAGTAACGGTTTGCAAGTAGCTGGTAACATGTATCAGATGCTTTGATTTTTTATGACTTAAAAGTTCAATGAACACTCTTTGGGTTTTCTTTGTTTATTAGTCTTAAACGTTCTTTATGATGAATATTACTTTACAACTTCATTTAAAGACTACGCTTTACATCAACAAATTCTGTACCAGTCACTCTGGAGTCTGGACTAGTTAGTTGGAAAGGCTGACTTCCTAAAAGCTGTGTCCGCTGAGTTTCTTGGTGCAGTTGATTTTCGAAACCACTCTGAAAGAAAGTCTGAAGGAGAATTGTATCTTATTGAAAGCAAAAACAGTTGTCATAAGCAGTTTACTGTTTTCTGAATTCTTAGGTGCTGCTGAAGAAGCAACTGCATTTTTTGGTGAAGCGGCTGCTCTTTGCATACAAAAGCAATACCTAAATTGCTCAACCTCTCCAAAGTTGCATTCATCAACTGAGGATTGTAATTTAGTTGACACTAGACCCTGTGTGTCAGAAGATGCGATTCCAAGGCAATCGAAACTCATGCAAGGCCTAAAAGATATTCCTGGAAACCATCATGGGGCACCTATATTAGGAGGAACTTCGGGTCAACCTATTAATAGTGGTCTGTCTAACATATCATTTTATAATACGCCATCTCCAATGATGACACAGGTAATTGGCTAACTGCATCTAATTTCATATTTTTGTATATGTTACTTTTTGTTAAAGATTGTGAATAAGCTAAACTACTTACCGAATCACAGTTTTTATAATTTCAAAAATGGTCAGGTAAATTTATAAATATAAGTTAAAGTTTTCTATTATGCCATAAATATTGATACAGCCATACAGGTTCATGGTCTATTGAACATGTGCTTGATCCTATTTTTCTTTCACATGGTTGATATATTTTTTTCAAATCTTTTGCAGTTGTCAGGTGTTGCTCCACCCCCTTTGTGTAGGAACGTGCAGCCAAATGGCTCAAATATGAGCTCACAAAGTGCTGATAATTCTCCTAGATCAACGGTGAACTCTACTATTCAAGCCCCTCGAAGAAAGTTTGTGGATGAAGGGAAGTTAAGAAAGGTTGGGAAACTGTTAGCTATGAATCTTTTGTTGTCTGCTTCCTTTGCATCACTAAATAAACCTACTTCCTTATGTGTTTTTTCCTGTCTATAGACACCAATTTGAAATTTGTACTCAACGAGTCCAATAGATTTGTATAATGCTTCACCTAATGGAACAAGGCTTGGTTGATGGTATAGATATTGATTTGATTTAGTGACTTAATAATCTTACGTACCCTGGCAGTTTTGGTCTCATTTTTGTCTCTGGTGACGGTGTTGGTATCGACTATCATGCGTTTTATTAAAGGGCATCTTAATTCACCTTTTGATTTTCATGTTACCAATTTCATAGTTTATCTGGTTAATTTTGCTTTTAAAAAGAACAAACCTTATGATCAAACTGTTGAAGAAAGATTTCGAAATAACGAAAACCAAACATATGCATTTGTCATGAACCAATTGCTCCGATCATATCAAATACTTAAGCTATTAGATATAAACATATAAATGGTTTTATATCTAACACAAATTGTTTAGTTCCTTAATTTTCTGTATCTCCTCAACATCACAGCTCTCTATATGTTATTATGCATTCTAGTTTTCATGTACTTTCTATATTGTAGCCGGCTCTGATAAGGCAGTGTTCTATAGATTATATGTTACTGTTTTTTCTCACTTTTCAATGTTCCTTGTGATTATTTTATTGTTTCAGATTTCTGGAAGATTATTTTCTGATTCTGGTCTTCGACGTAGTTCGAGACTCTCAGGTGATGCAACTGTAAATGCAAATCCTAATACAACAGCTGTCTCTGGAAATGGAACTGGTTACTCTTCTAAGCATCTCGGTGGGTCAAAGCCTAGCTCAATGGCCTTTCGTTCTGTGACAGTTCGCAAGGGACAACCATGGGCCAATGAAAACATTGATGAAGGTGATAAAACTTTATATAGCACTATTTATATTATTGTATAATTGTCTTTATATATAGCACTATCTTTATAATGTTATTCTTCATATATGTGCAAAGATGCATCCCAGCTGATGAAATTATATCTGTTTTGTCAAATATGTTTATGCTGCTTCATTTTGGAAAAAAAAAATTATCAATCCTGAATAGTGGTGTAGAGTAGTCCTGCCCAAAAATCTTATATTAGGATAATTGCTATCCACCAGGCAATGGAGGATAATACCACCACTTTGATACCATGCTAAAATTAGAGTCTGGATAATTATGATATGTTACATCTATAGCAAAATACTAACATAGAACTATTTATTCTGATTATCTATATCAAGTAGGGATGTTGTACTAATAGTGCAAACTATTAACTTAGTAAGACTCTACGTAATATTAATTCTAATATTCTAATACAGAATATTTCTGAGCAGCTATTTGTGAATACTTAATGAGTCCTCAATCCTTAATCTTCAGGAATTCATAATGACATTCTTGATGATTCTCGTTTAAATATTACATCAACAAGTTCTAGTTCCTCGTCTACCATGGAAGCTAAATCTTATGAACAGGAAGTAGCGAATATTCCAGTTGGTGGACAAGTTTTAAGTAGTTCAAAAGTCATCACTGGTGCTTCCGAAATACTCACCCTTCTAAGAGTTCTTGGTGAAGGTTTTCGACTTGCCTGCTTGTATAAATGCCAGGTATTAACTAATTATTGCTTCTGCAGAAAGAATGTTTATGATTTCTATTCATGTATTTACTATTTTTTTAATCATGGATATGAATAGCGAAAAATAAAATAACAATACTTTGTTGTTCATTGCATTTAGTTTTCTAATATGTTTTTATTGGTGGCACAGGATGCACTGGAAACCTACCTGAAACTTCCATATAAGCATTACAATACTGGCTGGGTTCTTTCCCAGGTAATATTGGTTACCCGGGCTTTCTCTGGTCTTTCATAGGAATTCTTTCTATGCATCGCTGTCAAACTCCCACTTAACTCAGAATCATGAGTATAGGACCCAGGCATGAAAATCGAGTTAACTCGCTTACAAAATTGTTTGTGTGAACTTGAGTAGACTTGCATAGAATTTTAAGTTTGAGAACAATTAAAAGAGTCTACAATATAATGGTTATTTCCCCTGGTCTATCTGGTCTAGTCGTCCTGTTTTGCATACTACTCATAGTATCAAAATTAGATATTTTAAACATTGTGTGCATGCAATGTGTTGTACCACCTCACCTACCTAATGCTGAAATTTAACTTTTAATTAGGAAAATGAGAATGATAAGGATTGTACCCTAGAGGATTTAGCCTTAGTCGGTAGAGGCATATTACATGTCAATATGTTGTAACCCTATTCCAAAAGCTTAAACTGTTGGGCAAAGATAACATTTTTATATAAGATGGTCTTCGTGCTAGAGATTATTAGAGGTGCATTCTAATAACAATTTGTTACGATACTTGGATGTTTTAAGCAGGTTGGAAAAGTGTACTATGAATTTGATTATTTAGAAGCTGATCGGGCCTTTGGTCTTGCTCGTCAGATTACGCCTTATAATTTGGAAGGAATGGATGTATATTCAACAGTTCTTTATGTGAGTTTATATTATATTTTATCAACTTCAGTAATATATTTGGAGCGTGCAAGTATAGGCACTAATACCTTTTATTGTCTGAACTGTTTAACTTACAAGTTCTTGGAGATAGAGAAAAAGTAGGAACAAAGTTTGAATAATAGAATATAGGGCCTGTTTGTTTCAGCTTCAAAAAAATGGACTTTTTTCTTTGTATTTTTGAAAATAGATTTTCAAAAACCGTTTTTAAAAATATTACAAGTTTTTTTATATTCGTTTTTTCTAAATTAAAACACTAATTTTGACATCATATAACATAAGCATACATTATTGAAGATCAAAACATAGTCAAAATCACAATTTTTTCAAAAACTTGTATTTCAAAAATGATTTTTATGAAAATCTTTTTGAAATAGCTTCAAAATTAAGTGATTTTTCGAAATTTTGATATCCAAAAAAAGTTTCAATAAAATGATGAAATACCTAAAATAACATTTTAAGAATAACTATTCAAACCAAATTTTCAAATGAAGCTTTTATAAAAAGTTTCTTTGTAATTTTTTTTTACACAAAATTATAATACACTATAAAAATCTATTTTATAAAAAGCTATAACAAACGAGCCCATGATTTTGATACATGTTGTGAATTGATTTTTGAAGGACACTAGTCTACAGATTACAAAAATGATTTTTATGAAAATCTTTTTGAAATAGCTTCAAAATTAAGTGATTTTTCGAAATTTTGATATCCAAAAAAAGTTTCAATAAAATGATGAAATACCTAAAATAACATTTTAAGAATAACTATTCAAACCAAATTTTCAAATGAAGCTTTTATAAAAAGTTTCTTTGTAACTTTTTTTTACACAAAATTATTATTAGAATTTATGATGCCTATACTCAACCACAAAAGCTAGCTTGAGAGTTGAGGTTTGCACTACATTTATAAAGGCTATCTATGCCATATATCTAGCCAATGTGAGACTTCTAACACACCCCCTCACGTCCAGAATTGAACAAGCTGGAACGTGGAATCAACAACGGATGCCCCAAATATGGGAGGTCTCCGCAACAAATGGATTTAGAATATGCTCTGATACCATATTAGAATTTATGATGCCTATACTCAACCACAAAAGCTAGCTTAAGAGTTGAGGTTTGCACTACATTTATAAAGGCTATCTATGCCATATATCTAGCCAATGTGGGACTTCTAACACACCCCCTCACGTCCAGAACTGAACAAGCTGGAACGTGGAATCAACAATGGGTGCCCCAAATATAGGAGGTCTCCACAACAAATGGATTTAGAATATGCTCTGATACCATATTAGAATTTATGATGCCTATACTCAACCACATTCTTTCTGCATGGAGCTAATCAATGGTGAAATTTATGATGCCTATACTCAACCATTGATTAGCTCCATGCTTTCATTTTATGCTTAAACTTTAAATACATTCCTACATTCTTTCTGCCTGATCAAAGACTTATCTATCTCTGGTGTAGCATCTCAAGGAAGATATGAAGTTAAGTTACCTGGCTCAGGAACTGATACAAACTGATCGCTTAGCTCCTCAATCTTGGTAGGCTTCTATGGGACAATTTTTGTGATTATATTCAGTATACTGAATTTTTTATTTCCTGACTAACTTTTTACCCTTAAAATCATTTTCAGTCATTATTATCCATCACTTTTCCGGACTACCTAATATTTCATTTCTTTTTTCATGTGTCTGTGTCTATAAGCATGAGTGCTTGTGATTGTGCCAAAATTTCTGTACGTTTGCAAATTAATGCATGCGTTTCCATGCTTATACCAGTTATGTGTGATACATTAATAGACATAATACATACTTCTATATCATTTACTTATTTCATTATCTGTTTATTTTTAAGGTCTTTCATTGCCCTTTTGTATATTTTACTATTTTGTCTTATGATTATTATTGGATGTTCCGGCAGGTGTGCAATGGGCAATTGCTACAGCCTGCAGAAAGATCATGAAACTGCACTGAAGAATTTTCAACGAGCTGTGCAACTAAATCCCAGATTTGCATACGCGCACACCCTTTGTGGACATGAGTATGAACATCATCATCTTACGAGAATTTTTAATTCATGAGAGTCGGTGTTCAATATGATGCGATTCTTGTCAACCTATACTAATTTCCTACTTGAGGACTTGGTTAGGTTTTTTGGGGATTATTGGTAGTAGTGGACCACTCAGATAGAGGTTCTATGTTAGATGGTAATTTGCAGTTAAACTAACTGGGAAAGGGACATAAAAGGATGTAGGAGTTAATTGACTTTAAAGGGGAAGTGCTTCCAGAAACCATTATTGATGGTTCTATTTGAGGCTCTGGTCCATTTTACTAGAGAAAGGGAATAAAACACATTGATACGACTCTTGCATTCTTCTTTGCATCTTCCTTTCACGTTTTTCCAATTCTAGTTTCGCATTTATCAGCAACCTTTATGGCTTTCTAATTCGTTGCCCCTCACAGGTATGTTGCACTAGAAGATTTTGAGAATGGAATCAAATGCTACCAGAGTGCACTCAGGGTTGATGCAAGGCACTACAATGCTTGGTATGGACTTGGAATGGTATATCTTCGCCAAGAGAAGTTTGAGTTCTCCGAACACCATTTCCGAATGGCTTTCCAAATTAATCCACGCTCATCTGTTATATTGTCATACCTTGGTACTGCTTTGCACGCTTTAAAGGTTGATCTCTTGCTGCACTGATTATAGTATAAGAACTACACGTCTTCTCCTTGTGCTTTGTATCCAGAATTCTAAATTTGTGTTATCTTCTATGATTTTACAGAGAAGTGAGGAAGCACTGATGGTGATGGAGAGGGCTATTTCGGCAGATAAGAAAAATCCTGTTCCAATGTATCAGAAGGCCAATATACTAATGAGTTTGGAAAAGTTCGATGAGGCTTTGGAAGTCCTAGAGGAGCTTAAAGAGTATGCTCCCCGCGAAAGTAGTGTCTACGCTTTGATGGGAAGGATCTACAAAAGGCGTAACATGCACGAGAGAGCAATGCTTCATTATGGTATTGCTTTGGATTTGAAACCTTCTGCAACAGACGCTGCTGCTATTAAGGTGATAGGGTCGTTTTACCTAAACTGGTCAATAATGTTCACCATTTACATTGGCTTATCTAAATCTTTATGGCGATAGTCAAGTTATCAACCAATGTATTTTCATATAGTGTTGTATTTTTTATGCAACTTATTCATTTTTTAACAGGCCGCCATTGAGAAATTACATGTACCGGAGGAGATGGACGACAACTTGTAGTTCATCATGTGAAGTGCAGAACTGATAACTTGGTGCAGTTTATCTGCATACAAATCCTTTACTATAAGGATTTGGTTGTGCTTGTGCTTTCGGCATTGTGCATAGCTGTAAAATATGGGCCCATCTAATCGGCGGGTCTGAGTTTTGTCGGAGAATCATATATACTTAATAAGAGGACATGATACAACAGAGGTACCAAGTTCCCATACTTGTAAGAATAGGCGTTTTTAAGGAAAAATATATGTATCATTAGTTCATCAATTCATTTATTCATAAATCACAGCTTTAACCTGTAGTTCCTGGTTAACATTATCAGTAGTGTTAAATGGTTCATTTCTTTCATAATTTTCCACTTGGCCATTCTGTTTTAACTTTTAAGACAAGACAACATAGCAAATTCCTTCTCTACCCATTGCCACTCCAAAAATAATTATTTGTAATTTGATTTTTGTTTATAATGATATGATAATCAAACTTTATTTAGTTTAGTAAAAGAAAAAAAAAACATAATTATAGTTTAGTAAAAGAAAGTAGTCACCATTTTAAATTCTCACAATTTTGATCTCTCCTATAAATTTTTGTACTTAAACACGGTGATGTGATATATTTTAAATGGCATAACATATATTTTGATGATGTAAGACCATCTATGTAAATTAATTATTTACATTACATTAATTAAATTACAGAAAAAAAAATAATGTTCAACGTTGAAATAGAAATTTTTAGAGAGGTTTCTTGTAATTTTTCAGTTGTTCATCACTCCACATTATCAATTTGTATAATAAATCATTTAAAATATGCCTATCACTATTTTTTAGTCCAAAGTGGAAAAGGGATCAATAGTTTTTCTATCATTAAAAAAATTTATTTTATGAAAAGAACTGCCAAAGTAATAAATACATGCAATTCCATACTATTTTGCATCTCAACCGTCAAGATCAAAAGATTTAAATTTAAAAGAGTGTTTTCTTAGTTAACACAATTTCATTAGTCGATTTACAATTGAATGACTAAGATTGATTACAAAAATAGTTGTGAGATCAAGTTACAGTTAGTTTTTTAATTAATGATGCATCCTAATATATTGCTTTCAAGTAATAAATTTAGTTAGTTTTTTTTGTTGTAAAAAAAAAAAGTAATAAATTTAGTTGTTAATTTGTAATCAGATGGTTTAGACCACACAGTCAATTTACACAATAAATAAGATCTTAATTGTCAATTTAGATCAAACAATTGAGAATTGTAACTACGTCACATAGTTACCACAGAAACAAGAGAGTAATGACCTATTTTGACATTTCATAATTTTATGACTCATATTAATTCTTATAGAACTCATATTAATTCTTAATATTTTTATACATGAGACAAAATAGATCTTCACTAATTATATTTTTTTTCACAAGGAAAATAAACATTAAGAAACAAATCATTTGCTGCTTTTACATTCCAAAGATATCTGCAGGAAGAATGATACTCAATTAAGGAGGAGGGGCAATCCAAATTTTAAAGAGTCAACATTTGTACCAAATTTGGTAAGCTAATCAACGCGTTTGTTGCCTTCTCTCAAAGTATGAGCAAAGAAGATCATCGAAGAAAGATAAGTGAGCCTTCTAATGACAGAGAGAGTAAAGTTGCATAGAATGAAAGTCATTCTGCTGAGTATTAGCAACTAGATCCAAAGTTGCTTGAGAGTTAGGTTCCATGATGATAGATATATAACCGAAATTCCAAGCCAATCAAAGACATTTCCAAATAGCTAAAACTTCAGCCACTAAATTAAAAGCTCTACCATAAGATATAGAAAAACCATGAATCCAAATACCTCTATTGTTTTTTAAAAGGCCTCCAAAACCTGCATTATCAAGATTGCCAAGAGAATAAGCATCCACATTCACTTGAATATAGCTTTCGGGAGAGGGATGCCATCAAATTTGACGAATTACATGCTGCTTATTTTTAGACCAAGAGCATGGACCACAAAGAAATGATAAGAGTATATATTATTTACCGAAACTCAATTATCCTTTTCACATTTTTAAAAATCTCTTTATTTCTATTCCGCCAAATCTCAAAGTAAGTTATTATAAAACATATAACCCACCTCAGTAGTAGCATAGTGCTTGAACCAACTTTGACAATCTCGCATGCAAAAATCATTAGGATAAGTGAGACGAAAATACCTCCAAATAGACATTGCACCAAAACAATCGCGGAGAGTATACATATCAATTTCCACATTCGCACCACACCTATGACAAGAAATGTTGGTGGTAAGATGTTGTAAACCTCTAAAGGCATTAATAGGAAGATAGCCATGCCTAGCCAACAAAAATGCCTTAGGTTTTGAGTAATAGGTAACCGCCAAATCCAACTACAAGTAGTGAGACCACTCCAAATGAGTTTATCAGCTGCGTCGTGATCAATCGTAATGGCACGAATATAATCTTTATAAAAGGAAGGAAAATTAATACATAGTTTGTTAAAGTTCCAATTCCTGTTGTCTAACAAGTCACATAGGCGAAGGCTTATTATCACTAATATCAATATAGAGCACAAGAAAAACACTACAGAGATATGCAGTATTTATCCATTTATCGTACCAGATAGATAGATGACCTCTTCCAGTTTTGAAAATAAAACCTAACTCTAAAATTTTCACGACCTTCACGATAACACGTCAAATGCAAGAATGTCCTTCAAATTTTTTCTTGATCAAGTAATCTAGTAGTATGTCGAAGGAATAATTTATTCCTAAACATCAAACCCAAAGTTTTTGTGGTGGGTGCAACATGGGTTACTTGGCTGCACAAGCAAGTGTATATCTCCTAACCTATATAATAAGGTGGAGGGTACAATTCAAGTCAAGTACTTCACTTACACCTTCGTCACTTTTTTGCACCGTACCAATCTAACTTCATCATCTTCAACCTTCACTTCAAATTAGGGTTTTCGATTCTCTTCAATTTCATCGATCCAAATTCCACAATCTCATACGGTATCAATTCTCCTCAATCTCACCTCCTTCATCAATTCAATTTTTCAATTTCATCTTTTTCAATTCATCTCAAAAAACCCTAATTTTCACGATTATCGTATCATCTTTACTTTCAGATCCGCACACCACAATAATGGGAAGCAAAGGTCGCATGCCACCGCCACAGCATCTACGGCGGCCGCATCCACCAGGTCCCGCTATGCTTCACCATGAGCAAGTCGGTCCCGTAATGCACCACGGATTACCACCGGGTCCTTTTGATCTTATGCCACCGCCACAGGTGATGGAACAGAAACTCGCGTCGCAGCACGGTGAAATGCAGCGATTGGCTACCGAGAATCAGAGACTGGCTGCCACTCATGGTGTTTTGAGACAGGAGCTTGCAGGGGCACAGCATGAGCTGCAGATGCTTCATGCGCATGTTGGGTCTCTTAAGGCGGAGAGAGATCAGCAGATGCGTGCTGTGGTTGATAAGATTGCGAAGATGGAGGCAGAGCTGAAGGCTGCGGAACCGTTGAAGATGGAGTTGCAGCAGGCGCACGGGGAGGCACAGAATTTGGTTGTTGTGAGAGAGGAGCTTATGGCGAAAGCTCAACATTTGGGTCAAGAGATTCAGAGGGTTCATGCTGATGTGCAGCAGATTCCTGTTCTCATGTCAGAGCTTGAGCGTCTCAGAAAGGAGTATCAGCATTGCAGGTAATCTTTTGCCCCTTTTGTTTTGATATTTAGCTTAGTGTGTTAAATGTATAGTTTTGATTCTAATTTCTAGTACTTTGAAATTGAAATAAGTTTGAAGATTTTAGTGCTTAGAAGCTTATGTGTTAAAGTAGTTAAATGAGAAAGTTTGTAGATTTTAGTGCTTAAAAGCTTATGTGTTAAAGGAGTAGTTAAATGAGAAAGTTTCTGAAATATTTAAAACACCAAAGCTAGTTTCGACTTATAGGCTATCTATTTTAGTTTAATTAAATAAGCTGCCAAATTGGCAAGTTGTCCTATACTCTCCTCATGTTGGCCTTTGATTTGGCTCATCAACCAACTGGCCTTGGTTTTCCCCAGTATTTTTTTAATATCATTAGGCCTAAATTGTTTCAAAAGGTGAACAGGAAAGGAAAAACTTATATATATTGTTTTTCTCTTTCTTTCTTGTTGCCTTGTTGAAGGTTGATATTGAAGAAAAAAAGTAAACTTAGAAATTACACGTATTGCATGCAATTCATTTAATTTGGTGGAAATATTGTGAATTAATTGTGTCTTAAAAGAGTTGAGACTGGAGAAATCATGATTGCTGGACAAGATATATACCAGTAAACCAATTTGGACGACTTGTAATGATCCTGCCGTGCCCATTTTTGCATGGTAGAATTTATAGGGACTGAAACATAGGAGGTTTTTGTTTTATCAGACTAATGAGGTTTTAATATATGATTGATTGTTGCTGTCCAGGCTACCAACATAGTTGGGACGTTAGACTTCATTGTGATGCCTTTGAACTCCTGTGCTATAATTTTTTTTGGAACATATGATTAAACACTAATAATATGCCACATGTTCATAGACCTCTTGAAATGTGTCTGCAGTTTGCGAACTTAAAATAAAGGCTACACTGTTCCTGAATTGTACTACTGCTACTTTTTTCCCCTCAAGAGTTTTTAGAATTTTTGTTGATGCAGAGCGTGTTCCCTGAGTTTGGACTTTGGAACAGTGCTCTGTGATTATATTGAGGGATTTTCTACAATGAGAAAGGAGAGACTTTTGTTGTTTTATCATCAACAAACTATATAGGCTGTCTTTGTTTAAAGCTTAGATACTACTGATTTAGGAAGATAATACTTTTAGCTTTCAAGAAAGCACAAAAACATTATTTTTTACATTTGCTTTTACTCAAACAACTTGGCATAATTATTATCATTGTTTATCCGTACTTTTAATTAGATTTAAAAATCCCTTTCTTTTAAAAAAGCACAAACAAACAGGCCCTTAATCTTATATGTTTTGGAGGAATTATTACCACGCCTCAAGGTGTACTTCCCTTTTTCTCTATAGTAGTCATAAGAGGGAAAAAACTGTAATGGTGTTTCTGTTATTGCAGTCCTCTTATAAATGGTTAGCATGAAGTGCTTTTATTTTCTTGATGCTTTGTCACCCTTCTGAAGTGTTATAATGGGCATGATTATCTGTAACTTATGACACATGTGAGTCGCACCTCACTTCAAAAGAAAACTGAATCCAGTCGATACTAATCGTTGTGTATCTATTTTAGACATGAATCCAACATGCATCTCAGTTCATTCTGATGACTCACAACTTGTCCTTGAACTTTGTGTAGCTAGCTTTTTTTTTGTCGTTTAATTTATGACTTGAATCTTGAGATGAAGTTCGTATACAATATATAGCCTATGTTTTTGCTTGTCACTTGTCTTTACTTGAAAGTGTTATATTTTAATTTATCGTTTATCTTACGATTCCAAATAAGATTCAATTCATGATTAGGAGAACTAGTTTGAATGGTTCTCCGTTGGATTTGTTGATGTAGGATTTTATGAATGTGTGTGTGGTTGGATTGTTGTCAGTCTTTTATGAGTGTTATCATGTCTTTTTTCTAATGTGATAGAGAATGATTGATGGTCCAAGCATAAGCCCATATAAGTTGGCCCAAGTCCATTTCTTTTGCATAATCCATTCATGAAGCACATTTGTAGTCATGCATATAGAAACACTTGTAATCTTCAATAAGGACACTTGTCTCATTGCATGTAACTCTTTTAACACTTGTCATCTTGCATTGCACTCATGTTAGCTTATTTTCTCCTATAAATAGGAGCTTCTCAATGTACTTTATCATTCAAGTTTTAAGTAATCAAACAAGTTTGTTGTTTTATCATAGAGAGTGGATTCTCTCTTTGGCTTCTGAGCCATCAAGTCTATGTATCTCTATAAACAGAGAATAGTGTTTAGTCTTTAGTATCAAGTCAATATCAAACATATTTCACTATACATATATATTTTTATTAATTCTCTTCTTTTATCCAAAATTCCATAACTTAAACATGGTATGTAGAGCTTGGCTCGACCCTCTATGACCTGCTCTGTTACCATTCTGCTGTCAGTTGAACCTTTCAGAATGTTTTCCGTCTCCCTAGTCACAATCACCTTGAACAACCATTGTTGCTGTCATCTCCAGCAACCATCGGGGCTGACAGCCATCTTCCGGAGTCGTGCCAGAGCACTTTATCATCCCAAAAACTCCTTCCAATCGCACACACTATCACCTGCATCCACAGTGACACAATTTCAAAAATAGTCACCGCCTTCAATATTGGCGGTGGTGTCTGTCTGGTGCTGTTTTTATACGCGAAGGTTGCAGCGCAATCTGGTTCTAGATCCAATATTTTTTTCTGTGTTTCGGAACATGGCGGCACAGTTTCTTGTGCAAACAACCTTTTTCCAGCGCATTTTCTGTCTCATTTACCAGCATTTGTCCTCGATTCTATTATAACTCTAAGGCACGACTTGCTATTTGTATAGTCTCGCTGCTTATTCGGTGTTTGTCACGCAATTCTTTTCTCACTAACAGATGATATCAAAGGCTTTTTTATTCCCACCGGCTATCATTTCAGTGGCGACTCTTTTCCCATATATGAATCATATTAGTGATGACTTCTTTTCCATTGATGGTCATTCTGACGACGACTTTTATTAGTTATAACTTACTTGCCCTGCGCTCTGAATTTTCTCCTCGAATGTTAGAATATATTGGTTTTCCTCCTAGGATGGTTTTTTGTACAACCTAGCATCAGTTTCAATCTTTAGCATATTTTAGGCTATCTCCTCTGATTAATTACCATATTTCTTATATAATGCATGATTAACGGATTCTCTCAATAATACCCCTGCATACATTGTTCCGACTCCGAGCACCCTAGCCTGTGTAGTGCATATTGGTTTCACCTTAAAGAAAGTATTGTAATATTAATGTATACTGTGCTGGACTGCATGATTTCAAATTGCGGTTGCAGTTGTGAATGTGATCACATTTGTGGCCACTATGATTTCTGGCATTGTGGCTGTTGTGACGTGTATTATGGTTGTAACATTGTGGATTTATTTTATGTTTACACCAGGTATTATTCTTTATGGTTTATCTTAAAATTCTCACATTTCTTGTTCCTGACTTAGCCTCCAAAACGTTATGTCTCCTTTGTTACCAATTTGTTATCATCTTAAAATATCTCCTACTCTTTATAGTTCCCTATAATAAGTCTACGGTATAAAGAGAAATATTGAAAAACAATGTGTGAGGACCATAATGCTTGTTTTGGCCCAATGTGGCTTTTCACATGCTGCATTGCAGATTTTATGGTGATTCCCCAAACCAACACCTTTGCAACCACAGTATTGCAGATGCATTACTTGATGCTGTCTGCAATTTGAAACTATGATGGAATGCATACCCATATCTACATATGTGATGTGTTCACGATAACTTTGATTAAATGTCATTGTAGGAACATTTCTTCCTATCATACAGCATTTGAAATATGTATTAAATGTAAGGCAAAATTTTGCTGGTTTGGTTTAGAGGCTTTAACGTAGGAGCAGACTGCAAAATTTTGTGGAGATGTGGCAAGTTTAGCTGTAGTTGAATGATTTCTGTTACATTTATCTTTATTTTTTTTGTGGGATACGAGATAATAACTTGATGAGTTTTATGCATGGATGTTAATGTATGGGCAAAATTGATATATTCATATTTTCGTTTTCTTGCTCCTATTGAGTAATAAAGACAAGAAATGAACTTAAAAATTACTTGCATGCATTTTATATACGGGAAAACTATTGTGAAGTATTTGTGCCTTAGGATTACTAAAAAAGCTGAATATTTGTCAACTAATTATGAAATTAGTGACTGACATCAGGAACTATTGAACTGCACAGGTTGTGTCACATCACAATTACAATTAAGAAATATTTTGAATGCTCACCTTACTGTTAAAAATCCTGCTGTTGTGCTCACTTTTACATGGTAGAATTACTAGGGGATTTTACAAACTTACGTAATATCTCACTTAAATCCTGTTCAATGTTCAGTTTTCCTGTGAGTTTGGACTTCTAAGTAGTTAGTAGTAGCTGAGACTAGTGAGAATCATTTATGTGGGACCATGGGTGTGATATCTGCACGGGTCCCTTTGTTTATGCTTCCAAAGTTTGGATTACATCTTTGGAAGTCATGGGTTTAGATTTTTTATGAATGGAATATCCTTCAGATCATGGTTGTCAAGATTGGGAGGTAACTCCTAAGATCGCACGATCTTACGTGCTGGGGATCATCCACCGTGCTGGATTGTATGAAAAATCGTTAGATACGTTGAAATCGTGAAATCGCAGAGCAAGATCGTAAACGCGTGGGAGCGGCGCTCTGTCTCGCACCGTTTCGACCCAAATTATCACCGTTTTGACCCAGTTTCGTTCTGTTTTGACCCGCCGACCCGTTTTCGACCCGGAACGTAGAAGTTGACCCGTTTTTCATTTCAAAGGAGGGACTCTTTTTTTTTGGACTCGGTGCTTCCAACTTTTGGAAATTACAATTGAATGCACAATTATTTTAATATAAAATCATTTACTTCCCAAATGAGTGGGTGGGTTTTAATTGAAAAATTAATTACTTCCCAACTTGGGAACTCTCATCTTTGCAACTACTTAATAAAAAAAAAAATTGTTACACTATAATGCTATAATTTATGTTTAGGTCAAACTCTCATCAATATAATTAAATCAATAATAAAAAGTTATGTTTTGTTAGGATAATCATGTTAAGGTTTTTGTTTTCTTCCTTGAAGGTTATTTTTTAGTTTTTTTTCTATATTTTTGTGTATATTGTGAGATCTTACGATCCGAGTTACGATCTTACGACTTACGTTCTTTATTTACCCCAACGATCTTTGGTGGGATCTCGATTTTGACAACCATGCTTCAGATTGAGCCAGGTTTGTTTATTATTATTCAGTATGAACGTTCTTTCCAACCTAACTAACTCTTAATGTGTATGGATCTCATATCATTTGTGCACTAGACATTTTCAGTTAAAGTATGGGTTTTTCCTTTTTACTAGCCTAGCTTTTATGTATGAGTTCTCCTCTACACCACTTAATTCTTATAGGATTAGAAGTTGTTCTTCATTCTAGTAATTTGGGTTATAAAGTTTATAGCAATGGTTGTAGTTTCTCCAATTCTCCCCCCTAGATGTTCAGATTTATCAATGGAAACTGTGTTGTCTATTGCAATCAAACCCTTAGTTGATGGCGTTTTAAATCCATTATGTCTTAACATTTGCTCTACATTGGTGTAGAGTTGCGCTCTGAGCTGCAATTTTTTATTCCGCTCTATGTACTTAACTGGTTATGCAATATTTTCCACAGATTCCCCTATTCCCTATTTACTCCCATAATTTTTCATTACTTCAATATGTATAAATTTTTCATAACTGTTTATTTCTGATGTCATAAAAATTCCACCTTAACATGGTAGATTACTTTACCTTGATTTTATCTTTGAATCTGTTGAACCTGAAACCCTAAATTCTGGGTACAGAATCTGGACTCATGAGTGATGGCTGCCAAAGATCCCCAATGGTCAATTTTGTTTTGAAACTATACCAAGTTTTTTAATGATCCCCCCACCGGCAGTTTGAAGTCTGAGTAATTTCATTTGCTTAGTAATTCAAACACATGGGAGTCTCTTCAATCCAAAATCTATATATTTGCCTAGCAATTTGCTAGCCAGGGCATGAGATTCAGCCTGTAATACCATGGCACCTTCCTATACTTCCATTTTTATGCAGACCTGACTGGTTCAATTTAGGTGGTTGGAAATGCTAGGCTTAGAAGTCAAAAACAGGTCTAGCAGCTATGCATCTGTGTTTTGGTTTGGTGAACCTTCCATTACGTCCATATGCCCGTTCTATCTAGCATCCAAATGACCAACAGTACGACCCTTCAATCCATCCGTGACCTCCAATTCACAAAATGAATCATCAATCCCATTTATGCAGGCCTGATTGGCTTAGTTTAGGTGGTTGGAAATGCTAGGGCTTAGAAGTCAAAAACAGGTCCAGCAGCTATGCATCTGTGTTTTGGTGAATCTTCCATTCTTCATGCTCATATTTCCATTGTATCCAGCATACAAATGGCCACCAATATGACCCTTCAATCCATATGTGACTTCCAATTGATCCTTACATCAGATTCACCCAATAAATTATCAATCCCCACCAATTTCCACCTATAATTCACCCGAGTTAACCCTGAACCAACCCATTATTTCTATTCTCTCATTCCTTACAGCTTGCTAGTGTAGTGTCAGACTACCATGTTAAGTGCCCCTGATATTCTGTTGTTCTGGTCATGCAGGGCCACTTATGACTATGAAAAGAAATTATACAATGACCACCTTGAGTCACTTCAGGTGATGGAAAAGAACTATGTTTCTATGAGTAGGGAAGTGGAGAAACTTCGAGCAGAGCTTACAAACACGGCTAACGTTGATCAAAGTAGTATGTATCTTATCTGTTACCTGTTTTCTACGTTAGAGTCCTTGGTCTTCAATTTTTCATGCTTTGTGGATTGATCATAGCGTGCAATACAATTTAGGTGGGCCATATGGTGGCACCTCTGGAACTAATGATAACGCGGCTTCTGGTCTTCCATTGGGACAAAATGCATATGAAGATGGTTATGCTGTTGCGCAGGTGTGTGATGACCCCATGTGTTACGTTATTTTAAGTTCCTTGCGGGAGTGTAGCAATATAGTCCTTTGTCTTTATTTATTAGTTTATTAATTCCTGAAGTTTCTTTGATAGCAATTACTGTCTGGATTATTTTTTGCTTGTGTTGACTTATTTAGTTATTTTTATAAAATGCATCCAATTAAATATATAATATATTTACATTAATTACAAGTTGATAATTAGAACTACCTGTCTCTGGTCTGCTTTCAGCTAGTACTAGTAGTGTGTTGCTGCCTTGCTGGGATTAGTATGCTTCAAATCTAACTTGATGAATTTTTCCTAAATATCTAAATGCTTGGCACTAGGTAGTTTGTTTGTCTTCTAGAATCTAGAGGATACTTGAGTTCAACAGCATTGATCTGTTTTATAGTATACAAATTTTAAGATAGTTATCTGATTTGTGTAATACAGGCCATAGTAGTCAATCCCAGATAGCGAAGCGGAGCAGCCGACCTCAAAACTGGGATAGCGGGATAACTGCTATTTGAATATTTACTTTATCTAATTAATTTATATATATATATATATATATATATATATATATATATATATATATATATATATATTCCAAATAATTATTATTTTTAAAATATTTTTATGATTTATACTATATAAATCTGAATATTTTTAATACTAAAAATAAGTAATTACTATTAATTATGTTACTTTGTTATATTATTTATTTATTATGACAAACAAATGTGATTTAGCGGCCGCCAAGGCTATCTCGGCTGTAACGCTCTGCACCAATGCTATACCGGCTGTAGCGGCCGCTAAGGCTAACCGCACCGCTCTCGGCCATCCCATAGCGGCGACTAGCGAGCAACCACTCCGCTTTGCGCCGAGATCCCATGGGATTGACTACCCTGATATAGGCACTTAATAACATTTACTTTTCACATTTCTGTTGGTACCAATTTTACATGCAACACTAGTGTTGGTTGCCTAGATAAAGAATTTTAAAATCTATGAGTTATCATGCCTGTTGTTATATCTGGTATGTGGGTTTGCTTGATAACAATACGGGTAACTATTTTTTGCATGTGCAGAGAAAATTGGGCTGATTTGGAGTTAATATAGATGTATAATAGAAGTTACGTGTTTAACTGCTATGTTATTATATGTGCTAAAAAGATATAGTACAAGTATAATGTAACCATAACAAGAGAGATTTTAGTGTGCTTCCAGAACTGAAGGGTTACCATCTAGGACGGCTATATGCTTTATTTTCCATGTGGATTTTGACTATTAATGCTCCACCATACAATTCTTTTTTACAGGGACGCGGTTCTCTCCCTTCTGCCAATAGTGGCGGCGGCAATGCTACTACAACTACTCCTGCTGGAGCTCAACCTGCTCCAGCTTCTGCAGGGACTGGTTACGAGGTTCCCAGAGTAGGGCCTGGTTACATTCCATCTGCGGGGCCAACTTACGGAACTCAGACCGGTTCTACATACGACCCACAGGCGTTGACTGGTTACAATGCATTTAGAGGATCTGCTTATGATGCAACGAGGGGACAAATGTTTGATGCTCAGAGAACTGGCTATGATCCACAGAGAGGTTCAGGTTATGAAGTGCAAAGAGGACCTGCTTATGATCCATCAAGAGCAGCAGCTGGCTATGATGCTCAATCAAGAGGTGTTGCTGGTCCACAGGGACAAGTTCCTCCTGTAAACAATATGCCTTATGGGTCTGCAACACCACCTGCTCGTAATGTAGGTGGTGGTGGATACGATGCTGCTCGTGGTGTAAACCCTGCTAGGCGATGAGTTTGAGTCTTCAAGATGCCATGCCATGGCTTGCCAGTCATATTATATTTATGGTACTCAAGTCAGATAAAATCTGAATGTATGGAGCTTCTGTCTAGTGCTTCTGAATGTATGGCATCTCGAAGACTTAACTCCTGAAAGTCAGATAAAGTGAATCTCATGAAAGTAGTCACCATTGAGAGAGAAAAAGACAGTATCAGCCATTGAGAAATACATTCTTAGAGCATATAATTGCTTTAGAATAGACAACAGTATCTATTTCTTACTGAATATTTCTTGTAAATTTTAATTTTGTGATTTTGGAATGCTACAACTCCGATATTAAAAGAAAATGATTGATCTTATGCAAGTCAAGTAAGTTATCTTCCATCTAGACTGTTATAAGATTTGGATCCACATTATCAGTTGTTGTATGAACGAGCTCAGAATTATTTGTTGGGTTTCTAAAGAATTTTTCTTTCATAAAAATGTTAAGAAATAAGTATTCTGGTTTCATCGTGCTTTAATTCAATACTAAGATAGTAGGATTTACATTTAGAATCTTTATTGATCACTTTTTTGAACTTATCAAACATGTTTTCATTGCTAAGGTGAAGAATAAAGTCATCAAGCTGTCTAGGGAAAATCATTAATGAAATTGTCTTCCATAAAGTCATGCACATGAATAAGCATTTTGTATTTGACTTCGTATCATTTATTGGCAATAAGAAGAACTAATATTTTCAAGTATGCAAAATTAGACATTTTTCACCATCTCATCCAAGTTCCTTCTTATATCATTTAACTTGCATATATGTAAGCATTCCAAAAACTTTTAAATGAGAGACATTATGGTTACTGCTACTCCAAATTCATGAGGAATCATCCAAGCTTTGATGGCAAATCCATTTTCATTGTCTTTTGTAATCCGAGTTTTGCAAGAAAATTCATCAATGGAAAACAAGAAATTTTCCAAGTAACCAGCTCAGTTGGTGAGCTAAGGGACACCGAAGGAGTTTTACAAGAAATGAGAACACATTTTGTTTACAATGATGTAGAGGATCAAATCTAGAATCTCATTTATACTAGCCAAAACTCTCACTATTAGACCAAACTTAATAGCTTAAATTAAACTCATTTTAAAATGTATGAAATGAAATAGGCTTATCCATACATTACTTCACGTGTCTGCTTCTGAGGCAAATATTTTGGACAATTATAGACCATGTATCAATGCTACTGAGCATATAATATAAATAAACACCTCTTTTGGTGAATATATAATTTACCATAATTACTCAAAAGTAAAGTTTTCCAATTCTTAGAAAATAAGTGCTTTAGGAAATTAGGTACAAGGTAGTGGTTTGTTATAATAAGTTGTTTATTATTAGAAACTTCCAATGTTGTTTTTAATTTGGTTTTTGTATCTTTGTTGATAGGTTGAGTATGACTCCTCATCAAGTGCAAATTCCTTCATGTGATGATATCCAATTTAGAGTTACATAAAATCCATATTGTTTCATGTTTTGTTGTTTTGAATTATGATCCAAATTCCAACTAAGAGAACATGTTGTTTGAGTCACATGGCCCCCTATGTCCCATATTAAGAGAACATTCACAACCAAAATGTGTTTTCTTCAATTCTGTTGTTTTTCTGTCCTTTTGCTAGCTTAATTGTTTTGCATTAGGTGACCGGTGCTTTTGGGTTCATTCTTGTTAAATGAGTTTGAGTATCACTTTTAAAAACTAACACTTTTCAAGTCCATTTTAATATGAGAATTGGTCTCAGGTCCACTCCAATTGTGAGAGTAGGCACTGGAGTGTTATTTTTCACATTGTCAAAGTTTTTGATTCATGCAATGTACATTTGTTTGATCATCGTAGGAGTTACCTTTTGAGAGAGATGAAAATCTATTCAACAATTTTAACGGTGACCCACTTGAAACATGAAATGAGTGACGCTTTCTCCTTGCTCTTGCTACTAAAAAACGCTTTGTTTTCGGAAACCGTACAAATTATTTGAAAGAAAAAATTATAGGATCCAATTTGGTTTTGTTGTTTGCCATTACATAGTATTTTGGTATGGCCAATGGTTGTAATACGACTAGTGTCTTAAATGTATCTAAGCACTATTTGGTTTTGTCATTTGAGTTGTTGGTAAGATGTGTGGTAAAATGTTGCGAAGTCATGTATGACTAGAGAAAATGAAAAAAAAAAAAGAAAAGATGCGTTGTGGTGTACAATAAAATACTGAAATACTATTTAGAATATGTAATATTATACTGCAAACGGGGTATAATTTTTTACGGTGGTACTGGTAGCCCTCAGAGCTGCTTTAAGCAAAATGGTCAAATATGAGAAAGCATGTTCTGACAATCAACACGTTTTTATACCGTTTGTGTTTGAAACGTTTGACTTTCTAGCATTAGAGGCGGTCGACCTTTTAAAAAGGTTACAAAAGGTTATTTATAGTAATGTTATGCCGCCTAGGTCTATGAATGTAGTTTTTCAACGATTGAGTTTTGCCATACAAAATAGTCTAGCGGCGCAGTTTGTTGTCCGTCTTCCTTTTATTCATGTATAATTATCTTATATATGATATATTATAAGCTAATTATTTATTTACTTGATATGATATCCATCACCTCTTATGTCTACCATCCCAAGTGTAGCTACAAAAGAAATGAATGAAATAAGTGGGTGAAATGGGTAGTTCAATTGGTTAAACTAGTTGAGCTAATGGTTATAAGGAGTTTGGAGGAGGTCCAAGGTTCAAATTTTGGCTAGGAGAAAAACTAACATATCTTTGTAATATATTAACTAACAACTAACAATTTGCCATTTAAAAAAAAAAAGAAAAGAAAAAAGAAATAAGTGATGTTTTTATTTTAAATGTTTTCTATTTTTAAAGTAAAACTAATTTAAAGACCCGTGTAATCACAATCTATTAATTTTTATTCGATATTAAGTTGATCATTATATTGTGGTAGAAAATATATTTAGAATAAAATATTTAAAAGTTTGTTATAAATATTGTTAAAATATTAGTGAAAAAAATAGAGAAAATGAAAAAAGAGTAGCTCACGTCCATATTCTTCCCTCATCACAACAAGCATCCATATAAGAAATGAAAAAAAGAAGAGAAAATGACAAAATAAAAATAAAATTGTTTCATTGCTTGCAAAAAGCCACACTGTTAACTGCAAGTTGAAACTCCAACAACATCAATTAAAAAAAATGGATTTAAACGACTACACATATTAGTCTCTCAATATGAGTGACTAGTTCTGACTTCTCAATCGAAACTCACAACTTTCTAAATACGCCAGACTTATTCACCACAAACATATGATGAAGTTGAAAAACAAAAATTTTGCCCGTAATGATCCATAAAATACGAATTTTACTCATAAAACCTACTAATAAAGAGAGGAAACATTTCATCAAATAAACATGCATGTCCTTAATGAAAATTTAGCCTATAGTGATCTATAAAAGACTATTTTTACTCAAAATGTAAAAATAAAAAGAGGAGACATTTCATGGAAGTAAACATGCCCTAGGTGGTAACAAAAAAAAAAGCCCTCAGGTAACACTTTGACATTTTAAATGCAAACACCACTTATACTTTTAGGATCTACACTAGTGTAGTTGAATTTTGTCCAATTAAATTAAGAGAACAACTTTTACTCATTCTTATTGGATATAGTTAACTCACATTTGTGTAGAGTGTAGTGTGTAACTAACTCTCAAGTTAGTTAGAACCTTAGTTAAGAGAAAGTGGTTAGGGATTAGTTAGTTACTTGTATCTCAAGCTATAAATACTTGAGATTGTGACTAATATTGTAACTCATTCATTCTAAGTGCTCAATAAAATTTCTCTTCTCTCTCATCCCTCATTTGTTATTCTATAGTGTGTGTGTGTGATTTCTTGTGATTCAAGTTGCTGCAGAGTGTGCAGTAATTCAGGCACCTAGCCTGCGCGCGCGTCTCGCCCAATTCTGAACGCGTTCTGAGCCCAATTCTGAGCCTGCTGCGTTCTTGCCCAGAATTCTGAGCCGAATTCTGAGCCTGCTGCGCCAACATTTGGCATCAAGAGCCTGGTTCTTGAATCCGTTCTTGAACCTTGAAGAGTACAACAATGGCAACCTTTGGTAACGGTCAATTCCCAGCCAATCTTCCAATCTTGGATAGCAAAAACTACGAAAGATGGAGCAAGCAAATGAAGGTGGTGTTTGGCTATCAAGATGTGTGGGAAATGGTGAGTAATGGTGTGACACCATTAACAGCAAATGCAACAGAGGAGGAGAAGGTAGTGTATAGAGAATTGAAGAAAAGAGATTACAAAGCATTGTTTATCATTCATCAAAGTGTGAGTGCAGATATTTTTGAGAAGGTTAGTGACTGTGAATCTTCAAAACAAGCCTGGGATATTCTTGCTTCTGCTTATGGTGGAGGAGAAAAGGTGAAGAAAGTGAGGCTACAAACACTAAGAAGGCAATATGAATTGCTTCAAATGGAGGATAAAGAAACTGTAAGTGATTACTTTACTAGAGTTTCCAAATTGGTTAATTCTATGAAAGGCTGTGGTGAAACAATCTCAAGTCAGAGTAGGATTGAAAAGATCTTGAGATCTTTATCTCCAAGATTTGATAACATAGTTGTAGCCATTGAAGAATCTAAAGATACTTCAGAGATGACAGTTGATGAACTACAAGGATCTTTAGAGGCTCATGAACAAAGAATGAATGAAAGGAATTCTGAAAAGTCAAAAGAAGTGGCTCTGAATGCTGTTCAAAATCAAAAGGATAAGAAAGGAAAGGGAAAGTGGAACAAAGGGAAGAGCAATAATCAGAATTCAAGTGATAAAGACAATCAAGATTCCAACTCTAATGGAGGTAGAGGTGGAAGAAGTGGTAGAGGAGCAAGAGGTGGAAGAAGTGGTAGAGGTGGCAGAGGTGGAGGTGGAAGAGGTAATTATAAGTTTGATAAGAAAAACATCCAATGCTATAATTGCCAGAAATATGGTCATTTTGCAGATGAGTGTAATTCAAATGAAGGGTCAAATGAAACTGAAGCAAAACTGGCTAGAAACAATGATGATGAAGGGTCAGTTATGTTAATGGTGACAACAAGAGAAGAAGCTGAGGGTAGTGAACAATGGTATCTTGATACTGGGTGTTCAACACACATGTCAGGAAGAAAAGATTGGTTCATAAGTTTGAAGGGTACTCAGAACAATCAAGTGAAATTTGCTGACGATAGCACAATGACAGTGAGAGGAATTGGAAATGTGTCTATAAGAAGAAGAGATGGTAAACATGCAGTGATATCTGATGTATTGTATATACCTGGATTGAAGTGTAATTTGTTGAGTATGGGACAACTGCTAGAAAGGAATTACAAGATTGTAATGGAGGATAAGTTACTGAATGTGTTTGACACAAGAGGTAACTTATTACTCAAAGTACCAATGTCAAAGAATAGAACATTCAAGGTGAAATTGAATGTCCTGAATCACAAGTGTTTGATGACTGCAGCTAGCAGAGAAGAGTGGCTATGGCATTATAGAATGGGGCACTTGAATTTCAAGGATCTCACTACAATGCAAAAGCAAAACATAGTCACAGGTTTACCAAATCTACAAGTGCCAGATGAGATTTGTGAAGAGTGTGTGCAGTCAAAGCAACATAGGCACAGTTTCAGCAAAGATATAATTAGCAAGTCAAAGTGTGTACTAGAAGTGGTCTACTCTGATGTGTGTGGTCCAATGCAGGTTGATTCCATTGGAGGTAACAAGTACTTTGTCAGTTTCATTGATGATTTTAGTAGAAAAATGTGGACTTATCTGATTAGTAAGAAGAGTGAAGTACTTGAAGTGTTTAAGAAGTTCAAAGTGACTACAGAGAGGCAAAGTGGATGCAAACTCAAAACCTTGAGAACTGATGGTGGTGGAGAGTATGTATCCACTGCATTTGCTGAGTTTTGTGACAATGAAGGGATTGTGCATGATGTGATTCCACCTTACACTCCCCAACAAAATGGGAGTGCAGAGAGAAGGAACAGGACTATTATGAATATGGTAAGGTGTATGTTGAAGGGAAAACATCTACCAAAAGAGCTGTGGGGTGAAGCAGTGTCAACTGCTACTTATGTGTTGAATATGTGTCCTACAAAGAGACTTAATGGAATTACACCTGAAGAAAGCTGGTCAGGAAGCAAGCCTAGTGTGAAACACCTGAGAGTGTTTGGTTCTATAGCTTACAGACATGTACCAGACCAACTAAGGAGAAAGCTTGATGATAAAGCTACTGTGATGATCTTAGTTGGTTACCATTCAACTGGAGGATACAAACTCTATGATCCTATTAACAAAGTTGTAGTGGTCAGTAGAGATGTTATAATTGATGAGTTAAAGGAATGGGATTGGCACAGTCAGGAGAAGAGAAGTTCAACAAGTGTAATGCTTGAAGAATTTGAAGAAAATCAACAAGCTCCAACTCCTGCAGTAGCAGAAGCTGCTGAGCCTAGAAGATCAACAAGAGTAACACAATTACCTCCCAGACTTCAAAATCATGAGTTGATTAGTGATAATCAAGTTAATGATGATGGTGAGTTGGTTCATTTAGCTTTTCTAGCTGAATCAGAACCAATTGATGTGGACAGTGCACTCAAGCATGAGAAATGGATATGTGCTATGAAGGAGGAATTGAAGTCAATAGAGAGTAATAACACATGGGAGCTAGTTGACCTTCCACAAAAGAAGAAAGCTATAGATGTGAAGTGGGTTTACAAGGTGAAGTTAAACTCAAAGGGTGAAGTAACCAGATACAAGGCTAGGCTTGTAGCAAAGGGATTTCTTCAAAGAGAAGGCATTGACTTTGGTGAAGTCTTTGCACCAGTCACTAGAATGGAAACAATCAGGCTTGTAACTGCTATTGCCAATCAAAACAATTGGCAAATGTACCAAATGGATGTAAAATCAGCATTTCTCAATGGGCCAATAGAGGAAGAAGTGTATGTATCTCAGCCACCTGGATTCATAGTGAAGAATCAGGAATCAAAAGTGTACAAACTCAACAAAGCTCTTTATGGATTGAAACAAGCCCCTAGAGCTTGGAACAAGAGAATAGACAAGTTTTTGCTGGAGATTGAATTTGTGAAATGTGTCACAGAACATGGTGTATATGTGAAGAAAGATAGTGTCAAAGGGATTATAGTGTTGTGTCTATATGTTGATGACTTGTTGATAACAGGGAGTAATGAAGCCTACATCAATGAGTTCAAAATTCAACTCAGTAAGGAGTTTGAAATGACAGACTTAGGCAAATTGTCTTATTTTCTTGGTATTGAGTTTGTAAGAGGTAAGCATGGAATATTAATGCACCAGTCAAGGTATGCAGGTGAGATTCTGAAGAAATTTAATATGGACAAGTGTAATAGTGCCTCTACACCTGCAGAACCAAGACTGCAGCTTACTAATGGTGATGAAGAAAAGGATGTTGACCCTACATTCTATAGGAAAATCATTGGTTCACTGAGGTACCTATGTAATACTAGGCCAGATCTTGCTTATAGTGTTGGTGTTGCAAGCAGATTTATGGAAAGGCCTAAAGTATCACATATGAATGCAGTAAAGAGAATATTGAGGTATATTAGAGGCACTAAGGAGCTAGGTATTCTATTCCCTGCTATGGATAGAAATGCTGAGTGCAATTTGGTTGGATACACAGACTCAAATTGGTGTGGTGATCTGGTAGATAGAAAATCTACAGCAGGATACATGTTCTTTTATGGTGGAGCACCTGTGTCTTGGAGTTCTAAGAAGGAGCCTGTGGTTGCACTCTCTTCTTGTGAAGCTGAGTATATAGCAGCCTCTCTGAGTTCATGTCAAGCCACTTGGTTGAAGAGCTTACTTGAAGAAATAAGTCAAGAGAAGTGTGAAAATGTGACCTTGAAAATTGACAATGTGTCAGCTATCAACCTAGCTAAAAATCCAGTTGCTCATGGAAGGAGCAAACACATAGAAATGAGGTTCCATTATCTCAGAGAACAAGTTAATAAAGGGAACCTCTCATTGGAGCATTGCAGAAGTGAAGAGCAAGTAGCAGACTTGCTTACCAAGGCTGTAACTGTGCAAATTTTTGAAAAACTCAGAGATCAAATGGGGATGGAATCAGTGACAAACATGAGTTAAGGTGGAGTATTGGATATAGTTAACTCACATTTGTGTAGAGTGTAGTGTGTAACTAACTCTCAAGTTAGTTAGAACCTTAGTTAAGAGAAAGTGGTTAGGGATTAGTTAGTTACTTGTATCTCAAGCTATAAATACTTGAGATTGTGACTAATATTGTAACTCATTCATTCTAAGTGCTCAATAAAATTTCTCTTCTCTCTCATCCCTCATTTGTTATTCTATAGTGTGTGTGTGTGATTTCTTGTGATTCAAGTTGCTGCAGAGTGTGCAGTAATTCAGGCACCTAGCCTGCGCGCGCGTCTCGCCCAATTCTGAACGCGTTCTGAGCCCAATTCTGAGCCTGCTGCGTTCTTGCCCAGAATTTTGAGCCTGCTGCGCCAACAATTCTCACATCTCTTAGAAACTCATTCATGATTTTATAAGTACACATCCGGATATACAGCACAAAAACTCTTTATTGTCCAGAACTGTACACATACCTAGAAAACGATTTGTGTTTTTTTAGAGAGTATTATTAGAAATACAGTCTCTAACGCTCCACAAACTCATGTGAATCCTGTATAAAAAATGTATCGCATAATTGTGAAATTCGGGGACTAAAACTGTATTTAAATCTAAATTTTAACCGATAAAAAGAGCGTGTTGAAACGTTCATGTTAAAGAATGTATTGCTAACATTATTTGTTTAGGATATATACTTTGGAACGGAAATTTTCTCCATTAAAATAACCATATATTCTTACATGGAGTATTTAGTAACCAATCATAATTAATCTTGGAATTTTTTTTTATGATTTGGAAAAAAATAATATCTATAAATTTGAACAAAACTAATACTACGTGATACTGGGATATCTATTGATTTGGACTTGGTTATAATTTTTGGAGTAAACGACTCTCTCAAGTCATTTTCCTCTACTAAAGTGTCTTTGTGCATTGTTAGAGAACTTCAATTTCATATGCAAACAAAAGAATAGCCAAATCAGAAACAATTTCCTATCTCTTCTTTATCGTCATCCCCACATATCATATGGTTCACATGCAACCAATTTCCACATCAGACATTTTCAACCTTATTATCTCACTATACCTATACCTTAGTGGCTACCCACTTCACTAACTGCTAATAACGGTATTTAATTAATTAATTATTCCCTACTTTTATTTTTTAAAATTATCATTTAGCATTTTTATATTTTTTTCTTTATATAGTTTTTTATTTTTACTTTGTTTTGGATATGTTATATATATTCCTATGTTGGTTTTATATTAGTAAATAAGTAATGATATAATTGAAAATTTTAAAAAATAATATTATCTTGAACTATTCATTAAAATTAGTACTTCCATTATCTTTCATTATTGTAATCACTACAGCAAAAAAGCCAGCGTCGGCGGTTCTGGGAGGCAATTAGCGGCGGTTCAAACCACCGCTAAATGCTATGTGCGACGGTTGGTCAAGTGTCCCTGAATTCGACGTCGCAAAGATATCCAGCGACGATTCTAAAGAAGCGTCGGAATAACCGCCGCGAACACATTGTTGGGTCACCAAGAGGGGGCAGTCAGGGGGATCATCCACATTGGGTCTAAGAATACATTCACAAGAGAGTTGGACACCACACTCTAACCAAAAACCTTAAGGTGTTAGGTTCATGGGTCTTCTCACTTATAAAGTGTTCAACCTCCACTATTCTAAGCAATGTGGGACTTACACACTTACACTTGCCACAATAATCTCCCCCGCAAGTGTGAGTCCATCCATTCTTGGATATGCTCCCCCTCAAGTGGAAGCTTTTCTTCATCACTACACTTGTACCGCCGTTGTGCCACTTGCACTCAACGAGACCCGCCGCCTGACCACCTTTGTCAGGAAGACTTTCGACACAAGGAGCCGGTCGAATCCTTCGTCGAACCATCGGCTCTGATACCACTGTTGGGTCACCAAGAGGGGGCAGCCAGGGGGATCATCCACATTGGGTCTAAGAACACATTCACAAGTGAGTCTGACACCACACTCTAACCCAAAACCTTAATGTGTTAGGTTTATGAGTCTTCTCACTTATAAAATGTTCAACATCCACTTTTCTAAGCAATGTGGGACTTCTCACTCACATTTGCCACAACAATCTCCCCCTCAAGTGTGAGTCCATCCACTCTTGGATATGCTCCCCTTCAAGGGGAAGCTTTCTTCATCACTACACTTGTACCGCCGTTGTGCCACTTGCACTCAACGAGACCCGCCGCCTGACCACCTTTGTCAGGAAGACTTTCGACACAAGGAGCCGGTCGAACCCTTCGTCGAACCATCGGCTCTGATACCACTGTTGGGTCATCAAGAGGGGGCAATCAGGGGGATCATCCACATTGGGTCTAAGAACACATTCACAAGTGAGTTGGACACCACACTCTAACCAAAAACCTTAAGGTGTTAGGTTCATGGGTCTTCTCACTTATAAAGTGTTCAACCTCAACTATTCTAAGCAATGTGGGACTTACACACTTACACTTGCCACAACAATCTCCGCGCAAGTGTGAGTCCATCCATTCTTGGATATGCTCCCCCTTAAGTGGAAGCTTTTCTTCATCACTACACTTGTACCGCCGTTGTGCCACTTGCACTCAACGAGACCCGCCACCTGACCACCTTTGTCAGAAAGACTTTCGACACAAGGAGCCGGTCGAACCCTTCGTCGAATCATCGGCTCTGATACCACTGTTGGGTCACCAAGAGGGGGCAGCCAGGGGGATCATCCACATTGGGTCTAAGAACACATTCACAAGTGAGTCGGACACCACACTCTAACCCAAAACCTTAAGGTGTTAGGTTTATGGGTCTTCTCACTTATAAAGTGTTCAACCTCCACTTTTCTAAGCAATGTGAGACTTCTCACTCACACTTGCCACAACACACATTAGCGGCGGTTTATGTAATGTTTGCGTCGGTTGTGAAATATAATATATAGCATAAAAAAGAATAACATATAGCAGTTTATGTTAATTAGCTTTTCATTAACTCCTACAATATGAAAATTTAATTAAAAAATATGTTAACTTAAAATTATAAATGGGCACCTCTAATATGGACCTTACTATATTTAATATTTTATTAATAAAAATATTACATTTTTTTTTTTATCCATTTTGTATTTTTATAAAAGTAATTTTTTACTAAAAATGATAAGGGTCCATCTTTCCCGGCTAAAAATGTGTATAACATTAATCAACAAGTAATATAACCAAGTGATTAATCTCAAGTGGTCAATGATCTTTACTTAAAGACAAATCGTTCCATGGAATTTAATTTCAAATTCCGAGTAGAATAATTATTGGTCATACTTATCTGTGATCAAATTCTATATTACCAATCTCTTTTTCTAAGAATATGATGGTTAAAACTAATTTTAAAAAAAAAAAGTGAAGGAGAATATTGAAGCTGCATAGTCTATCATTTAATTTATACTCATACTTAGTTAAGGGTAACTCAATTGATAGCTAGTTGAGGCATTATTGAAGGGATCGGGTGTTCGGGCTTCAAATTTTGCATTATGTTACATTTATAGCAGATGAGTCTAGCCACTAAACTATCAAAAGATTTTTTTAAAAAATAATTACTATACACGGGGAATACGACTTTGGAATTTTTTTTCAAAATTTCATTAAAAAATTGATATTATGGTTATTTAAATTTTTCATTAGTAATAACTTGTTCCCCGTGTAAGAGACGTCATAACTTTTAGTTCATGCTTTTTAAAACTCATGTGCACTCTTCATATTTTTGTATAAGTAGAAATATTAGTTCCGTAAAAATTATAAAAAATAATTACTTGTATTTGTATATAAGTACAAATATAAATCTCCATAAAAATTATACAAAATATAGAATATGTATGGTTAATATATGAGCATAAATATTAATATTAAATAATATTTATAATAGTGGTTTATGTGTTAAAGAAAGAAGGACAAATATTTTGGGCATTTCATATGAATCTCCTTTTTTTTGTCTGGTAGTTTAGTGGTTAAAAATTCACCTTAAAGATGAATAAATGAAATATTCGGGTTCGAACACCGACTCATATACATATAGTGCGGTGTCCCTACCAACTGAACTAAGCTCACGGGGACTATGCATCTCCCTTTCTTATACGTACTATTATATGATTAAGTGAGCCATAAAATAGTGTATAACAAATGTACTCATGTATGTTTAGAGAATTTACTAGTACACATATTAATCTTAACATTTTTGACGAATTATTATGGTGACAACTTGGCTACCCATCCCATTAAATTGGGTCACTAGCCCATCCTAAGTGTCTTAAATATAGTGGTTGAAAACAATACCACTTATAATATTATTAAAATGTTGTTAGTTTTTAATTATGACAACACAATTTTTAATAATTATAGATTAACCCCATACTGCAGTTCACCTTTTTCTTTCAATCTCTTCATCTTCTTCTATCATTCCATCTCTTTCATCTTATTCTTACGGCCATTCACAATTTCTCTCCTTCAATCTCAACCTTCATTTTTCGTTATCTTCTTCCAATCAAGCAAGTTGATCCAATTTTTCTCTCTTGCACTTCAAATTGAGTTACTCTAATGAAGGAACCCCCATTTTTAGTTTATTTTGATTTATGAGGATTTTTGCTCAAAGTCTATTGTTGTTGATGAATCTTGTTGGGTTACTCTATTTTCTGCACTCTCACAAACCATGGAACGCATTAACTGACCATTCTTCAATTTAACCTCAGTTTTTCAATTTAAATCATTCGGTGTATTGCTAAATTAAAGCATTCAATAAAATTAATTGTTGCTATAAAACAAATTATTCAACTTCAAGTCTCACATAAACAGATCTAATTTTTCTTCAACTTCAACATTCATTAAAGATACAAACAACAAATTTGAGTAGTTCATACTTATTCATTCACAATTCATCAGATTCTGATTTATATGATGTTTATGTGTTGTTAATTGTGATTTTTTACTTTTTTTGTGTTAAAATTGATCTGAAACGAACGAGATTTAATCTTCGCGTGCCGGTCAGAAACCAGTCGAAGTGCGCTGGAGGTTGAAGAAGACTTGTTTTGAACGTAGCATTAATAGTATGTATAATAAACAACCAAGTGAAATCACCAAAATCATGTTTGGTGTAGCGGTAGTTGATGTCATATGTACCCATTATGTCCTGAGTTCAACACTTGGACATGCCAAAATGTTTTTAAAAATTGTATTAATTTTTATTTTAAAAACTTCCATTTGTTCCTTTCCTTTAATTTAATTTGAATAAATAACAATTAATTTGAATTTTTTTGACAATTAATTTGAATTTTGACAACTAGATAAGGGGTGCGTTTGTTATAGATTTTTTCAAAATAGATTTTTATAGTGTAATATAATTTTGTGTAAAAAATTTTTACAAAGAAATTTTTTATAAAAGCTTTAAATGAAAATTTTGTTTGAATAGTTATTTCTTAAAATGTCATTTTGTGTATTTCATCATTTTATTGAAAATTTTTTTAGATATCAAAATTTCAAAAAAATTACTTTTTTTGAAGCTATTTCAAATAGATTTTCATAAAAATTATTTTTGAAATACAACTTTTTGTAAAAATTAAGATTTTGACTATGTTTTGATCTTCAATAATGTGCGCTTATGTTATATAATGTCAAAATTAGTGTTTGAATTTAGAAAAAATGAATATAAAAAAACTTATAATACTTTAAAGAACGATTTTGTAAAATCTAATTTCAAAAATACAAAGAAAAATCTATTTTGTTTAAAGCTAAAACAAACGCACCCAAGATTTGATTGGGTCGAAATTCAAATGTTTAATTGGTCGTTAGTTATTAGATGTTACTACCTCCGTCACAAATTACAAGTCATATTAAAAAATGTAATTAATTTTTTATGGAAAAGTTGTACAAAATTATCATTCATTAATTATATAGGAATAATAAATTAAAGAATTGAAAAATAAAGAGTAATAAGTAGTTAACAGTGTAGTAGAAAAAATAACGTAAAATATTTCATTGTATGATAAGCGATTATGTTCAAAAATCGATTATATTAATAACTATATATTAATAAGACAAATTAAATTTTAATAAGACATATTTATTTATTTTATAAATTTTACAAAAAAGTGTACAATATTTTAACATATATCTTATCTTAGTATAATGACGAACTTAAATTTCGAAAAAAAGTCAACGACCCGTGTATTTGTTATAAATATATACACGCAACAATAGCTTTATTAAAAAAAATTATTCATTTAATTTTTTTTACATAAATCTGCACAATAATTTAACTTATATTTTAAATATATTTTTTTACTTTAGTATATCAAACTTAAATATAAAAAAAAAAATTAATGTGACTATGCATTCACAAATAATTTTTTAAGCAATAAATGAATTGGATAAATATTTTGTATTTATTATTATAATTTATTACAAATATCATACACGGAAGATTGATTTTTTTTTTTGTGGTGTACACGGAAGATATGATTATCACAATTCAATAAGTTAAGTTTATTAACTTTTTCATATATTCGAAATAAAAATTCAAATAATTATAACACATTAATCATAATTTATTTAAAAAATATACATGGGACAATAATTTTCATATTTTTTTTTTCATAATTTATTAATTTAATAACTTTTACAATAAAGAGCAAGATTGTTTCACTTATATTTTAAGAATATTTTGTAAGAAAATTTTAAATATTAAATTTTAAATAATTTTTTTCATTAATATAATAACAAACTTAAATATCAAATAAAATTCAATGGACCCATGCGAATGCGCCACTCTCTAAACTAGTTCTAAATAAATCATATACCTTAATATAATGACGAACTTACATATTCGGGTGTCTCTGACCTTTTGGAGGCCCGGTGAAATTAATAAAAATAGGCCATCGGATGCCCGATGTGATTTTTAAAAATAGGATCTAATAGAACAAAAACCGCAAAAAATTCAAAAGAATTGTCATCAATATAACTTACAAATAACATTTACAATACTAAAAAATAATCATTTTTTCCTTAATATAAAAAAAAATAAAAATTGATAAACTAAACATTCTTTATCACATGCATCTCTATTTGATAAAATTATAGTGTAACAATAAACTATAAACCGTTTAAAAAATTTATTCACAATAGAACAATATATTTTATAACTAATAAACAAAATTTTAAATATTTAGACTTTACAACCCACAATCCCTCGTTTTATATGCCTCTTTTACTAACACTACTACCTATAATTTTTTTGAGGAGCTCATTTTTATGAGGCCCTGTGCCATAACTCATGTGGCATATGCATCAAAGGTGTCTTTGAATTACACAATGGATTTACTCATATTTGAAAATATTTTATAAATAATTTATAACTTTTTTATTCTAAATAATTTTTCTATTGTTGTATAATATGAAACTTAAATATCAAAAACATGAGCATGTGCATTCATGAATAATTTTTATTAAAAATAGAAGAATTTATTCTTATTGATGGTAAATTAAAATTTATGACGGAGGGGGAACTATTAAAATCTCTCACCACCAGATCTAAGTATGAACAATAGCAAATTAAATTATCTTATTCTATTTTCTCCAGATCTCTATCTCTCTTGATATTATTTTATTATTTTCAATGAAAATGGAGATTGAATTAACAGAGAGATAGTCAAACAGAGAAGAAATAGAAATGTAGAAAAATTGTCATTAGCATTTATGATATATCTATATCTATTAAGGTTCTCTTCGTCGATTTTGACGTAGAGGTATTCTAGTCTTCATCAAATATATATAACGTAAATTTGATATGGTAATATTGTTTTACAAGTTCAATAAATAAATATAAAAAGTAATTTACCGAGTTCAATTAAATAAAATCCATATTATATCATATTATAATCCTTCATAATAATTTCATTTAAAAATATTTAATTATATTAACCAACAAGTATTTTTTTGGTGGTGTAACCAACAAGTATTTAATTATAAATATAAGGTATTAAAAAATAATAAAAATAAATTAACACAATAATTTTTCTAAATATATCCCAAAAAATAAAGCTCCTTAAATAGAACGCGGCGCAAAAAACGACATAGAAAACGGACGCTCGTAGTGATCACACTCTCCCTCACTCTCTCTAACCCGCAAGTGGGCTTTGTTAGCACATGAACAGTGTTATCTTCAACCTCCGCCGGGTCGACCCACAACCAGAATCGGGTCAAAAGCGGGTCACGGTCCAGCATCAATATCTTCCGTTTTTCAACTCCGTTTCGCACGATTTTTTGTGGGTTTCGACCGGAATACAATTTCTAATGATTTTTCACTTCAGTTTATTACCTACTAAGATTTGAAAATTTGAAAAATAAGTAAACGAAAATGAGGGAGAGGTCATTTGCAAACAAAAAGATGTTGCATATCAGAGTAGTAATGTTTCTGTTTGGTTGAATAAAATGAAGAAATTCATTTACAAACTTGAAGAAGAAGATGAAATGAAAAGTTAGTGGTAAAGTTTAGTGGATGTTTTTGCAATTATACAATTTTAATATACTAATACTGTAAATATATAATTTTTGTAACATAAATCATTGATGAAAAATGAATGGTTCTGATTAGCGCCAATTCAGATGGGTACTCAGCCCATTTTAGTGGTGATGGGTAGACAAGAATTTGCCTTCAATAATTCTCATCTGTAACCATTAATTAGTACTACCCATATTGTCGAGACTTAATTAGCAAATTCTAAGCCATTAAATTTTAGAATTATATGAACTTGCTGACATAATACTTTTTTTTTTTATAGAGAAACTTGCTGATATACTACTCCTATGTCACACTTTAATTTTCATTTTCAAAGTACTAAAAGTATTTTTCCATTTGGCAAAATAAACCAAAAAATGAGTTAATGTGACATAATTAGCCTTGTACTCTTCTTTCTAGAGATGGTCCAACTAAAACTGACCTGATGTTTAATATGCAATAAATATGAAAATGATCGGTGCTGAATTAAATTCCATAAATCACAATAAAAACAAAGATTTCTCTTCCAATGTTTTACTCTTTTACTACTATTTCCATTTATTACCCTGCTTTTTTTTTTTTTTTACCTTCCCTTTTTTATCAAAACATATAGCATGTCAAATTAAATTCAACCATTGCTTGCAAATTCTTTGCATGTTTCACACCAATCTTATGATAGAGTTAAATTTTAGAATCATACATAGTCACAAAAATTAATTTTAACCATTAATTTTATAGATAAAGAGTTAAATTCTAGAATCATACGGTCACAAAAATTGATTTTATAAAATTGATTTTGGTTGAAAGTAAATTGAATGTAGCTATTTGCCTTATAATTGCTCTAATGTGTATATAAATTGAAAAATCTTTATATTTTTTGGTATTAAAATAAGGATATTTGATTTTGGAACGAATGAAATATGAAATTGAGTTTTCATGAGTTTAACTTAATTGCTAGGGACATCGTATATATTATGTAAGAGTCGAGATTCGAACTCCAGACGTTTCACTTATTCATTTTTAAGATGAAATTTTAGTCACTAAACTCCTAGACAAAAAAAATATGAAATTAAAAACAAGAAAGTATATGTTTATTTTATGAGTGAGATATATGGTAATCCGTTGCATTGTATATTGAGAAAATTATTCATCTTTTAATGTAAAATTTTTGTTATTTCATTTTTTGGGAGATTTGAATACCCCTTATACTTTTTTCTCACATTAGTTGGTGGAGTATTAATTGTACTTTGTTTTTTAATATATGAATTTTCGTTTCCTGATAAAAGAAATATAAAATTGAAAAGTCAAACATAATAATTTATTCTCAAATCACACGTTTAACTAATGTAATTTTGGAGGTGGAGGTGCAAACAATTCAAACACTCATTCCGGGTTGACATATAAATATAATTTTTTTAATTTATTATCAAACAATTAATATATCTGATCTATATTTTAGATTAAGTATATCAGTTATACAATGAATTTAATATTTTTTATATATATAAGATCAAATGAAGTATAAACTAAAAATACATGTTTTGTTACCAAAAAAAACTAAAAATACATGTTTGATATCTAAATAAATATAAATATATAAGAATCACGATTTTATACTAAACATGCACTTAATTTGTTTGCTAATTGGTGGATGCATGTTCTTGATAACAAGACTTGGCATAAGAGAAAAAAAAGAAGCTAATTATTGTTTATCTTATTGAAATTTAATAGATTACATACAAAGAGCAGAAAAAGAACCTTAAAAGGTTTGCTACATAAGGTTGATAGGTAGAATCAGAAATTGAAAGTTTTAGTCTTTGGTGAATCAGCAATTTTGAGTGTCTCTTCAATAAGCTTTCTTGCTTTTCTGCTCTTTATCTCCACTCTCATACTCTCACTCTTCTCCATCTTATCATATGGTTTCTTCAAAGACTTTATTTTGGATTTTAGTGTACCAATCAATCTTCCAAGACCCATAATCACTTTCTTAAATTTCTGTTTCTGTTAAAAACAATGAAATATAAGGAGAAAAATATTATAGAAAATTGAAAATGAAGAGTTTGTGGAAGAAAGGAGAAGAGAAACAAACCTTTTGTTGTGTTGTGTTGTGTTTTGAGACAGAACACTCTACACACCACTTAGTATGGAAGCCAAAAGTAAAAAAAAAATAAACTTTGGAATGGATGAATAAAAGGGTCTATGTTGATGATTATATATGAGAGAGAGAGAGAGAGAAATAGGAAATGAGTTATGACTTATGACTTTGTGAGAGGGTGTGAAATGGTAAGCATTAATAATAATGGACAAATTTGGATTTTCTATTTAACAGCAGGACGTAGTAATATGCAGTAATTAATCGTAGCCGTCAAGTTTTAAATTAATGATTAAAATTGTTTATAATTGTTTTTTTAATTATGCGATTAAAATCGTCTGATTTAAAATATATGGTTGAGTTCACGAATTGTATTAAATGGCTATTGTAGCTAGTCCAAGTCTAGAAAGGACCACGCATATGGTGTGGAATATATGGAATCCAACCCTTTTTTTATTGAAACCATAAATAAATTAATGCATTTTAGTTAATGAAATGAGCAATATATGGTGGATGTTGATGATAGTTTTGGACTTTTGGTAGAAAATTTCATTTTTGATTGTTTATTTTAATTGATTAATTTTCTTCATTTTATAGTGGTTTTCTTTCCTAATTACTAGTTTATTTATGTTGATAAATATTTGTAATAATGGATTTAATCTTTTTATCATGGTAAGCCAAAACATTATTACCAAAAAAAAAGGAAAGAATAATAATCGGGCGACAGAAACCAAACTCAAAATAAAAAAATATAGTGAAAAAATAAGTAAAGTTACTGAAGATTACGAGAACCACTTCTAGATAAGATATTATAAGAATCCAAATGTACTAATATAAATATTTTTAATTTTAGACTTGGTGACCACTCTAGTAAAACTTTTTTTTCTTCTCCAAAACGAGTGTATTATGCTTGACATTTGCTTTAAGAATCTAACCAACAAGAGTTTGGTGATTTTATTCATAGTTTTCTTGTTAGCATATCACTCCAATGGGCTAATGGGCTAACATTGCATCCAAAAGTTCATTCACCAGTTATTCCTCTCTAGGATTCTAACTACATAATTGATAGCGACAATATTTTCTTCAACATTATGACTCACTAGTGCAAAATGGGGATTAAAAGACTTCCATTTCTAAACGGTTACAACCAGAGACGGATCTAGACATTTAATAATGGCGTGACTAAATATTAAAGAAAATATAAATTAAATTATATTAAAAATAAAAAATAATATTGTTTAATACAATATATTTACAATATAAATCGTCTATCATTCATTTTCTGAAAATAAACTAAAATAATACTATTGTTTATAGAACATCTCTTTCTATAAAATTTACAATACAAATATTTTTTATTGAAAAACTTAATCCTCTAGTTACCAAAGCATTGATTGGAGATTTATTTTTTTTATCGAAAACAATAAATTCAATATGAAAATTCATAGACCATTAACATTCGAATAATGTTTTATCGTTCAATAACGCTAAATTCATAAATAATCATGTAAAATCTTAAAAATTTAAAATAATTTCATATGTTATTGAGCTTCATTAAAGTTAATAATATTCAACAAAAATATTTAAATCCTTAATCTTGGTAAATCTCAAACTACGAACAAAAATGTTTAACTGTGTTAGAACCAAATGTCTCATTTTTTGTTTTGCCACATTTTATTAGAAGTATTGAAGATGTTTAGAAGTACACAAAAAAAATCATATTACATTCAAATAAATAGAAGATGTTCTTCAGAATTACACAAAACAAATCATAAACTCTGATCTAAAATTACAAATTTCAAGACAAGTGACTTGACCGAATTGAATTGAGCAAGTTCCATAGCAATCTTTTTGAGAAAATTCAATTAAAAATAAAAATTGCAACTTGTACGATTCGAACAGACACCACTTCAATCATGATATTAGTACCCAATTACCACCGAGACACATGAATGTTTGTGTTTTAATTGACGTTAATATGTATATATACTATAACAATTAACAAAAATATACTACATATACCTATATATACTTATTAAAAACGAAAAATCCATTGTGGCCAAGGTCACATTATGTCTTAATGTAGATCCGCCCTTGGTTATAACAAAAGTCGTATTAAAAATGCAACTAGTGATAATTTTACAATTTAATTGATGTCATGAAATATTGTAATTCAGATAAGATGAAAAATTCAAATGTGTTCAACATTTAAAGATGACAATACCATTACTTGACCTAAATCGATATATATATATATATTAAAGAAGTGTTACTCAACATTCTTTTCCCTTCATCACGAACCTTATTTTTTTTTTTCAATATTTAATTTAGAATTAAAATGGTAAAACTAAAATTACACCAAAAAATATTTTTCTTGTTATGTGGTGAGCTCTATAGAGGTTTTTGAATTTAGCATCCAATAATTTAGATCAAAACAAATTTCATATTAATTGATTTTATACTATAACAATTAACAAAAATATACTACATATACCTATATATATTTATTAAAAACGAAAAATTCATTGTGGTCAAGGCCAGAATATGCCTTAATGTAGATCCGCCCCTGGTTATAACAAAAGTCTTATTAAAAATGCGACTACTGACAATTTTGCAATTTAATTGATGTCATGAAATATTGTAATTCAGATAAGATGAAAATTTCAAATGTGTTCAACATTTAAAGATGACGATACCTTTACTTGACCTAAATTGTGATATATATATATATATTAAAGAAGTGTTACTCAACATTCTTTTCCCTTCATCACGAACCTTTTTTTTTTTTTTTCTTTTAATATTTAATTTAGAATTAAAAAGGTAAAACTAAAATTACACCAAAAATTATTTTTCTTATTATGTGGTGAGCTCTTTTTCTTATTATGTGGTGAGTACCAAAAATTATGCGATAGATATTAATGATATGCACAATTTTTTCTTCTTTTATCTTACCACTATTTTAGAAACAATGTCTTTTTTAAAGGATTAAGGATAAATGTCGTTACACCTTTTATCTTTCTTGTAGATATGCAAGACAAGATATTTCGTTTGAGAACACAATTGCAAAGCATTACCTGCCATCTATTTTTTAATGTTCACAGAATAGACTGAGAATTTTTAAATGACTTCACCACAAACAAGATTACACATTTGAGCCGAAAGGCCAATATTTATCGAATGAAATTTCAATAGTCATAATAGCAGCCGTTAGCTAGCTTCAAAAATTGTGGCAATTCTGATGAAAAAGAAAATCAAAGGTCCAAATAGCATGGGAATTGAGCATTCTTAGAACAATTGGTCATGCTAAAGAACTTAAGAATGAAGTTTAATAGTGTTAAACATGCTTACCAGAACAAATAGATTCCCTCATAATTTTGGGCTTTTAAAAACTACATTTTAAGTTGAAATTGGACGGGCTAGCCTCTTGGCGTTTGGGCTGGCTGAGTAACACTTTAAAAAACATTTTTTTCTCTTTCCACCGCCCGTGTTTCTTTTCTACCCACCAATTTTTCATTGTCGCTCTTTAATAAATAATTAATATTTTTGCTCATTGTTGCTCAAAGTCCCACTAAATTTCTAAAAATTCCCCTAAAAGTATCTAATGGGAGATAAAAAATAACCGTGCAACATAAACGACAATGCAATTTTCAGAATTTTGTGTTTTTTTTATTTTAACTTCTTTTGAGTTCATTTATAGACACAACTCCTTCCGCACACCTCAAAATAAATTATATCAAACCATTATAAGAGTTTATTATCACTACTGAAAAACATATCCTTGCTGCTCCACAATGAACCTAGTCAATCAAATTATCTCGAACAAGATATGTCTTATTCGTGCAAAAGCTCATGATCCATTAATTTTAATAATGTTTTGGTTTGAATTCACCGGAGTCTCAGCCATAATTAAAATTATATAATAACATATCACAATTCAAAAATATAAACAAATACAATAGAAAAAAATGGTTCCAGGCCTACCGAGAGATATAATCTGATTGGCGTGTGGTGTTATAGAGGTTTATTTTCCAATAAGTTGCCCCCGGATTTTAACTTTTAATAAACAGTTTTAAAAGTAATTTTAAACACGAAGCAAAAAAAAAAAAGAAAAAAATTTAAAAAATATAAAAATATTGAAATTCCATCAAGTCTCTTAATTAAATTAAAATTAAGGTCTACAACAACAAATTAAACTGTGTTGAAAATACTTATGTAATTTAATATCTAAACGGGTGTGGTTTCGAATTACGAATGCGGATTTAAGTGAACCCAAACCCGCACCCGAGGGTGCCATCCGAATACAAACCCAATCAACTCGGGTTTTCATCCATTGACTTGGATTCGAATGCGGATGGACTCCGCGGGTTTGGATCTCTCTGCCATCCCTATTAACATATTCAAATTTTTAATATGAAAATAGAGATCTGGATCTAAAGTTCTCACATGCAAGCTTGATTTTATTCCCGAATATCATGATACTTGTTGTCTTAAACCAATCAAGAGTTCGATTGCCTAATTTGCCCCTGAACCTAGATAATTCAAATATCTTATGCAAGGTGTGGAAATGTAGCTTTGGATTATCATAGATCGCAACTTACACTGTTCTATTATTTTTGACTTATGTCTAAAGTTTACTTAATTTCAATTTCTAAATTAAAAACGAGATATGAGTTTTACATAAAAAAATGATAAAGCAAAGATCAATATTAGTCAAATATTTTGCCAAAAAAAATTATTAGTCAACTTAAACATGTCATAATACTAAATTAATTTATTTCACTCAGTAATTCACCTGCTAGTTTAATTAATTAAGTTGCTTACGTACAAGTAAGACGTTTGAATTTGTCCAATCTAGTCAAAAGAAGCAGCCCTTGTGCCCTTCACTTATTATAAGTATCTCATACGAATTTTATTTTTATTTTAATAATAATATAGGGAGTGTGTTATTTACCAAATTAAACATATTACAATATTAGATATTGTTGGAAATTAAGAAGTCTTAGATATATTATAAAATATTTGAGAGCGGTTAGTCTATTGATTTGAAATTTTGAACTACATATATTGAAGGTTATGCCACACTCTAATCAGACAAGTGCAATAATCTAAATAATACAAGAGTCAAGTTCATTTACTAACTAAAAATTAACTATACCTTATAAACTAAACCTTGACGCCTTACCCAAAAAAAAAAAAACTAAACCTTGACGGCATGTGTTGCTACATCATTTGAATGATATTTTTTTTACACAGTTCGAGATTTTATGTTGCTTCTAACTGGATGTCCAAATCTTGAGTATCTACGAGCGGAATATATACACTTTTATTATCATGTAGATTTTCTTATCATTCAAGAGTTTGAAAGCTTAAGCTTATCCAAATTGATTGGTGCAGTTATTACTCGATGCTGTTGTTCATGGTTTCCGTCGAAAAGACTTTCTAATTCGGAGTATTTGTGTGTAGAGACGTCCATGTTATTCACAGAAGACCTATGCACAAATACTTCGAATTAGAAAGTGCTTTCAACGGAAATCATGGACAACAACATTGAGTGATAACCGCACCAATCAATTTGGGTAAGCTTAAGCTTTCAAACGCTTAAATGGTAATAAAATCTACATGATAATAAAAGTGTATATATTCTGCTCGTATATACTCAAGATTTGGACATCCAGTTAAAAGCAACATAAAATCTAGCACTGTGTTAAAGAAAATATCATTCAAATGAAGTACACTGAGTGATGGAAATCCAAATCCAACGGACGAAAATGTAAGAACCTTCACATGAAACCGAGCAAGGTCGAGACTTACAAGGGTTCGGCAACTGAGACTTACATGTTAATTTAATCATGCAGCCAAATGATGGGTGAAACTTTGAGCAATATAAATGGTAATAATCTCAAAAACCTCGAGAGTAATTAGAGAAAGGAATTAGTAGAGTTCATTCCAAGAAAGTACTTTGAATCAACTCCTCCTCGCAAGTTCTCCATTGTTTTCCACCTGTATACATATAAGAATAACATAAAGATCAAAATAATCAATGCATAATAATAACACAATATCAAAACTTGAGTCATATAAAATCAACAATGTGTATAAAACATTCGAAGGACGTTTATCCAGGAAGCATATAAAATAAAAACTTGAGTCATGTGGATGTATAAAAACTTGACAATTTAAATCAAGACTATTAGTGAAGTCAATCATTCGGTCATAGACAAGGTAAACATGTTACGTGAAAGTGATATGCAAATTTTCAATATATCTCAAATCCAACTTAAAATAAAGAACCGAACACTAGCATTAAGGAGTATATATATTACGTGTGAAAATTCAAAAGAATTCTAATTCACATAGGAGAATTTGGCTGTTCCAAAGTAAGCAGAGTCCATGATCTTGTGATTATTAAAACGATAAAAACCTTTAATTAACAGATGACCGAACCGATGTACCAAAAAAAAAAAAATGACCAAACCTTGAATTAAAACTATACCCGATACAAAATTAATGGTCTGTTTGGATTGATTTATTTTTGAATTTATGCAAAATAATTTAGGTAAATAAATTAGTTTTTATGTATTATTATAAACTTTTCAAGATAATTTATAATAAAATAGTTTATAAAAATAAAAAAATTGTCGGTAAAAACTTAAGAATCAACATAAAACTATATTTATTTGCATAAACTATTTTTATAAACTTAAAAATAAATCAAATCCAAACAGACTCCAAGTCGTAACCCAAAAACTTCTTCATAATAACAAAATTAATTACAAAAACAACATGAACATAAGTAACGATATCATAGATGGACATCCAATCACATGCTCAGAATCGGTAAAAAAAAAAAAAGAAGAAGCACCAAGCACGAATTTTAAACGAAACAACAACACATGAATCACAACATAAAAGAAGAACAACACCCTCAAATCATCATAAACGATTAGAAGGAACAAAAGAAGAAAAAGAACAAGGACACATGCACCCATAACACCATGAATTCAACGTTTAAATGAGATAAGTTAAGCATCCTTACAAGGATTTTTTAGCGGCAATTTTCTTCTCCCAGTGTTTAATGTTGATGATTCGATTGTGCTCCTCTCTCAATTTTCCAAAGTTTCTCTCGTTTTTTTCTATTATTTTAGATTTTTAGTAAAAGTGGTAAATCCTATTTTTTTTTCTAACACTTATCTATTTATAGAAAAACATTAAATTTACTTTCTCCTCAAGACAGTAGGATTTTCAACAAAAGAATTTTGATTTAAATTTTAATTGTTATTTTCCTAAAAATTATCATCTCATTATTTCTCACGAAAATATATTATTTTGTCTCTAAAATTAAAAATATATATCTTTCTAAATATGTTTCGAAAATATATTCCTAAAGTATATCTCCAAAATATATTTCTAAATTATGAAACCAAAATGTATTTCAAAAATATACTTATTTATTAATTTCTTTTCTACTGTTTTACTAACGCACACCCGTCCTTTTTACGCGCTAACTAACTTTGCACCCCTCACATTATTTCTTTCTAATTTTCTAATTTCTCTCCACCTATTTAATTTACTAAAGAACCCTCTGGTCACAACTAATCGGAAAGTTTGATGAAATAGTACCGAAAATATCTTGAATCAAACCATCATCGTTCTTAAGCAATTCTGAGATTCGCGACACGGCTCGGCCGCAGTGGAGAAAGAGTAGAGAATAAGGGTTTAAGCAATTCTGAGATTTGTGAATATTGATTCTGGTTTCAGGCTTTTGGGTTTTTTATTTTTATTTTGGTCTTTCTATTAGTTTTTTTTTTTAATATCAAATTACTCTTTTTTAGGCATATTAATACCAAGAAGTACATTTTTAATATTTAAAAAAAACAAATATATTTTAAATAAATAAATAAATATATTGAATAAAAATAGTTATTATTAAGATTATCAAATACGAAAAGTATTTTTTAATAAAAAATATCATAAGTAATCTTACCAAAGTAAATATATAGTAATAATGAGTAAGATGTTAAAAAAATTATTATATTTCATAATTTTCATAAATATTGCTTGTGAGGGAATTTCTCCCTCACAAAATAAACATCATACTGTTTGTGAAAGAATAAGTAGAGAGGAATTTGTGATGATTATTTTGTGACGGATATATTTATCTGTCACACATATTCCCTCACTGATGTTTGTTAATTTAAATTATATAATAATTATTATACTTTCTCACAAATTCCGTCACAATTAGTGAGTGATTTGGTTTCCTCTCAAATTTTCGTCATTAAATTGCATTTTTTTAATAGTGATGGCCAATCCACCAAATTGAAAACTCTCGCTTAAACTTAAGCAAGTGCGTTTTGAAATTGAAAAGTCTACATAAGTTATAAAGTCATTAAGAGTTCCTTTCATACATAAGAACACAAACAAAGTGGGATGAATAGCTTAACTTGTTAAACTAACTCAATTAGCTACGGGTTAAAGAGTTGGAGGTCTAAAATTCAAGTCATAACAAAAAGAACAAACTAAATTAATATTGTAATATACTAACTACTAACAATTTGTCTATAAAAAAAAACTAATATACCCCGCTCAAAGTGCAAAATCCAACGCATATAAGTAAATATTAATTAATAGTAGGTCATATTGAAAGAAAAAAATAAAAAAAATCCCAATATTTTAATTAAATATTAGCAAGCTACCAAATTAACTTGGGGAGTCACGAGATAAAGATATAAAAAAAATCTCAAATATCCAATACTCTCTCCGGTCTTATATATAAGAAACAATTGACTTTTTAGATACATTGTAAAATTGATGTATCTATAGTCTAGATACATCAATTTTACAATGTATCTAAAAAGTCAATTGTTTCTTATATATAAAACTAGAGGGAGTACCATGCATGTGGAATTTGGAAATAATCAAAACCTTAGGGACAAAATAATTAATTGTTTATTAGACAACAAGTACCTACTCTAGAACCTAAAATACTATTATCAATAGATGATTGATTTTAACTATACAAAAACCAATATTCAATCATAATCCAACCAAAATCAAGAGAGCTATCATATTTACCGTCATAAAAGAGAGCTATCATATATCATAATTTAATTTGGACACACACACATGACAAGTGACACAATATATATAAAACCAAAACTTCATCAAGTCCTCATCACTTATAACTCTTTTCTCTTCTTGTCACTCTTTCTCTTCAAATGAAGTTCCAAGCAATGGAACTTCTCTTTGGTAAAAACACACCAAAACAAATGATACCAAAAGTAACATTACTAGCAATTTTTGCTATACTTGTGTTCACTGTCACACCACTTTCCTACCCTTTATTTAGATATTCTTCATCCATGAAAAATATCAAAGAAATTCAACAACCATCTTCTGCATTTGATGATTTTAATGAATCATCAAGTTTACCATCAACTTCTATAAAAAAGTGTGACATTTTTAGTGGTGAATGGATTCCAAATCCAAAAGGACCATATTATACAAATAAAACTTGTTGGGCAATTCATGAACATCAAAATTGCATGAAATATGGAAGACCAGATTCTGATTTTTTGAAGTGGAAGTGGAAACCAAATGGATGTGACCTTCCAATATTCAATCCTTTTCAGTTTCTTGAAATTGTGAGGGGAAAATCTATGGCTTTTGTTGGAGACTCAGTTGGTAGAAATCAGATGCAGTCCATGATTTGCCTCCTATCAAGGGTATGTCTTAATCCTCTGACTTTGTCCATGTTTAGATATTTGAATTGGCCATATGATTTTTATAAAATTGTAGTTGCACCGTAATTTTATTGAAACTCGGAAATATATACTTTTTAAAGCACACCAGTAAATTATGATTTCATCAATTTCACCGTCATTCGGACATATACTTTTTAGATATTTTAATTTTAACAATATACTATTCTCAAGTAAATTTTTAATCGTTTGAAAGTATATTCTCCGCATCCATTTCTTTCTAAATAAAGTTTTCTATTTCTTTTGAGAAATTGAGGACATCGCAATTCCTTTAAATTACCTTAATTTTAGATCTGTTAACGTACAAGTCTTTATCTTTACCTAAAATTCAGAGCCAACAATACTATGATTAAATATTAGTTTTTCCAAAAATTTCAAGGAGTCTATTTTTTATTTTATTTTTTTAGTATTATGTTTTTTTTTCCATACTTCTTATATTAACGATTTCAAAAAAATAAAATTCATATTTTATTTTAAAAATTTGTTAAGAATAAGGAAAATTTAAATAAAAGTAAAAATAAAATGATGATTTTATTTATTCACCAATAAATTTGTATTATTTAAGAAATTTTTATAAATTTGCTAGGTATATATATAGCTCAAATTTATCAAATTGATCCACTGACTTATGTTCCTTAAGAATATGGTCAATGGTTTATTCTGACTTATGTGTATAAAAACATTATCATTTCAATGAAATAATAATATTTGATTACGGTCTAGATCTTGAAAGAGATTATAATTTTTATATTACGTACGGAGAATCCTATACCAAAAGAAGTTACACAATGAAATATCATGATACCAAAAACAATATTTAATTTTAAGCTGAAAAAGTGGAAATTGAAAACTAAGGAAAAGCCATCATTATATAATTACTATTTTTCCAAAGTCTCAGGGGCCGTTTGGCCTAGCTTATTTTTGAACTTATACAAACGACTTATGCAATTTTTATATATTATTATAAGTTTTTCAAGGTAGTTTATGATAAAATAACTTCTAAAAATTTCAATTTTCACTAATTTAAACTTAAAAAATAGCATAAAATCTAATTTATATTGCATAAGCCGTTTGCATAAGCTCTAAAATAAGCTAGGCCAAACGAGCCCTCAATATACATGGTTCTGGTTTAATCTTGCGGTTCTCAAGGGGAATGATCTCTAACTCGAGTTCTCTCAAAATAAATGTTAATTAATTAAAAGTTTAATCGAAAGATAAATAAAATCTGTAGTACTATATTTTTTAAGATTCGAACTTGAGTTTTCTGAATAGTTCGTCATTAGGCGGAACTCAATTAACTCAAATGTTTTATTGACCTCATATTTTTTGTTACAACAACTTGTTGTATAAAGATATCTTTCTTTATACCAAAAACATAAGCTATCTCTTTCTGATTTGCATCATCCATGTGAAAATATGGGGATAAGATGTAAACAAAAAATAGCTATAGATGTAACAAAAATTATTGAAAATTAAATCATACACACTTAGCCAGCTGTATTTAAAAGTCTTTGTCTTGCCTTCTTGTTTCGATTAGACCTATTTTGCCATCTTTGTAATGGCATGGTTCATGGTTGGTTCACCTAAGCCCATAATCCTGTCCAAAGTGAATTAGGTAAATCACCAAAATGAAAAGTAACATGCAAAAAAAGCATCAACGGTGTCCATATGCCCATGTATAGGGAATCTTAATTTTCCCTGATAATTGTGTAACATTAAATATAATTTGACACTTTCCTCCATGTCCCTATCCTACAATGCATCCAAATTTGTACCATTTTTAAATGGTAATTCATTCAACTAATTCACCTTAAAAAAAATAATAATAAATCACCTTTGAAACAATGCTCTCAAAATAAAAAATATTGCTAATTAAAATGCTTGGCACCATGGTCTCTTCTCTTCTATTGTATCCTAATAAAATAAAATGTTTGAACCAACAATGATATAGATGATAAGAAGTTTGAACTTTTTAAAAAAGTGATTAGAGATTTGATCACCGACTTTTATATACATAGAAAATTCCTCCTATTAGAATTACTACTAGGCATGGATGTTACCACTAAATTATATAGTTGTACAACAAACTGTTAATTACTAAAGCAAAAAGTACAATGGTTGAAAATGAGACATTATATTAATATTTTATATAAAGGAAAAAAAAACACAAGATGGCCCATCTTTTTGTTTTACTTATAAGTAGTTATGTGAAATTGTCTTTTACAATATTCCTACCAATTTGCATATGGCCAACTCCTCTTTTGATTATATGGATTTTAATATTTGTAGTGATATGAAATGAACATAAAATTGTCCTAGAGGCTTCAAAAATTAATGTTAAAGCACTAGCTATACCAAAATAATAGACTTGGTTGAGAAGTCACATTCCTCAAAATAGAAAAACAAGTAATATGTTTTTTGCATGTATGCCTAGTAGCTATAGTCTTGATGTTACAACTTTATGTTGGATGCTAATTGTCATTGTTTGTATAGATGTACTAATTAATGCAATATTAATTAGTCAAAAAATGAAACTAAAATAAATAAACTCCACATAATTAGTGTGTATTAGTTTGAAAGGAATCTAAGATAAGAGGGGTGGGGACCACTCAATTATTTTAGTTAGATATGTAGTATTACTATATGTATTATTGGTAGCATTATTAATGAGATTAGTCGTCATATTGTGTCTTATGCGGAAAAATTCACATGTACTGTGTAGTAAACAATACTATGTGCTGGATCCTCCAAGTTTGTAACATGCAATGCATGCAAGGTTTCTTTTTTCTCTTTTCACTTGGGAGCAGAAAAGCATGGCTTAAAATAATAAAGGAAATTAAAAGGAATGGTTAAAAAGATTATTTAGTTATAAAATAATTTGAAAAGCTTGGCTCAAGTTTGAGTTTCAAGGTTGTATAGTACCTAGGTTGGGAACATATCTATAAAGCACTATTAATTTAAAATTTACTATAGTAATATTTTCTTACTGCAAATTTATTTTTAGATTTTATTTATATTTTTTAAATCAATTGTTTATAAGGTATTAACTTAACGGTTAAAGAATTTGACCTTGTAAATTTAAGGGGCGAATTTCCAATTATCTTAGATGCGGTTGCAAATATGACCAATACATGTAATGATGGTTTTCCTCTTAACCAATATATGAAATAAAAGGAGTAACTTCAAATTCCTAAATTTGAGAAAATAATTTTCTACACTTACACCATAAATTATGTACACATAACTTCAGCTCAAATTAAATTACATGATTGAAAGCTTTATATTGTCTAATTACTATACAATGTCAAGTATAAGCAATTTTAGCATTTCAAACAATTGAAGAATCTTTGTTTAAAATTTTCTTCTTTTAATCATCTACATACATATATCATAATTATTGTTATTTTGGTAAATTATATTGTATGGTTATTTATTTTATTTTTGATACAAATATATTATGATTAGTATTAACACAAAATTACGGCACCTTTATTTTGTAACTCCTCTTTTTATTGATTTTTTTTCATTTTGTGAAGAGACTTAATTTTTAATAATACTGTAACATATTTACCGTTAAAAAAAATATTGACACAAAATTGCATAGTTTTGTTTAATCTTTGTTATTATTTGTCAGGTGGAATGGCCCTTAATTGTATCACACTCAGAAAATGATTATTTCATGACATGGACCTACCCAACTTACAATTTCACAATGTCCTCATTTTGGACACCTCATTTGGTAAGATCCAAAGAATCAGATTTAAAAGGTCCAGGTACAACTGGACTCTTCAATCTTTACCTTGATGAGCCAGATCAAAAATGGATAACCCAAATTGAAGATTATGACTATGTTATTCTCAATGGAGGACATTGGTTTACAAGATCAATGGTTTTCTTTGAAAAACAAAAAATTGTTGGGTGCCATTATTGTCTCTTAGAAAATGTCCCTGATTTAACCATGTACCATGGTTATAGAAGAGCATTTAGGACAGCCTTTAAAGCCATAAATAATTTAAAGAATTTTAAGGGCATAACATTTCTTAGGACATTTTCACCATCACATTTTGAAAATGGAATATGGAATCAAGGTGGTGATTGTGTTAGAACTAAACCATTTAGAAGCAATGAGACACAATTAGAAGGATTTAATTTAGAGTTTTATATGATTCAATTGGAAGAGTTCAAAATTGCTGAAAAGGAAGCAAGAAAAAAGGGTAAGAAATTTAGGTTATTTGATACAACACAAGCAACATTGTTGAGGCCAGATGGTCACCCTAGTAAATATGGACATTGGCCTAATGAGAATGTGACATTATATAACGATTGTGTTCATTGGTGCTTGCCTGGACCTATTGATACATGGAGTGATTTCTTGTTAGATATGTTGAAGATGGAGGGTGTGAGATCTGCTGAAGAAAGAAGGCTTCATTTGCAATCAAATTGACAAATGAAATAGTTTTTATATACATTTATTAATTATCAAATTTTATATGTAATCTGGCTTGTAATTTTTAAGCTGTGATGAGAAGTACATGTTTTGTAAATCTTCTTTTAAGATCAAATTTGATTGATGTTTTTAATAATAGGGAACTGTTTTTTTTTTTCTTCTTTCTTTCAATTATTTAGTTTTTCTTCCAATTAAATATTTGTGCAAATATTAAATAAAGAAATATTATAGCATAGAATTACAATAGAGTTCGAGTAAACTATCAAATTAATCTATAACTTTGTAGGATGCTCTTAAATATGTCATTGGTATTATGAACGTTTCAAGCTGGACTATAATTCTATTAAATTATCAAATTAGACCTTATATTTAACCGCTTATTATCAATTAAGTTTTTATATTTTAACAATTTACTATCAATTTGATCTCTGTAGTATTTAACCATTTATTGTCAATTTAATCTAAAATATACTCTTTGAAAGATTAATATGAATAAAATTTAACCGAGGTACCATAAAGTTAGGAACAAAATTAGTGGTTTACTTGGGAATCCGACTTGGGGGATTGTTACAACGCACAACAAACCTTTGCACCAAATTAATGGACATATTAGTGTCATTATCATATAGTTCAGTTGGTAGCTATCAAAAACGTTATTGAAAGAGTCAAAATTTAAATTATAAATTCGTCAATTCTCCGCACTTGTGAGTTTAGCAATTAGACTAGTTGAAAGAAATCATAAATTCATAATTGTGCTCATTAAATATTATGGTTAAGTTGTCCTCTGTTTACCTTCCAAAATTCTAATACTTAGGTAAATGAAATCTAATTATAGTTAAAACTGAAATTCTGATTACGGTTTGTCCTAAACATAACTCTACAACAATCATTCGATTTATGCGTGGCTAAATAAAACCAAAAGGTAAATGGTGGCTATATAAATCCAAGATTTGTGTCTTTACTTTGTTGACAACTTCTTGATGTCACATCCTACACTACACCCTTTGAGTACCCCACTACTAGGATAAGCTTCAATAATATAACGCCACAATAGTACGTGCATTTAGAACAGAGCCCCTCCTCAATAATGTAATACTTTTTCTTCTTCAGAAAGTGAGATGAGAGAAATCACCAATTTGCTTCTTTAAGTTATAAGATTCGGAGATCTTTGAAATATGTCAAATTGTCAATATAGGTAACTAAAACGGTCCTTGATTTTAATTTACATCAAATAAATCGATTCTTTAGTTAAATTGTGTGGGAGATGCATAGTGGATGTTAACTGTTTACTCACAAGGTTTCTTGCAAGTAAATTCAGTGTGATGTAATTACCCACAAAGGTAATTTCGCAGAATTTGTTCTTATTTTCGGCAACAAATACTATAGAAAAGTTTTTTCAGATCACAAAATCTGCAGGAAATAATTACTCACGATCAAGAATATATTAGCTAGTCAAAATTCGTAGGAAATATAAGTAGATTTTTCTAGTAGTGTAATAACGACTAATTTGTTTTATTTTCGAAAGAGCAACTTAAGTTTTACGGTGGAATAAATCATTTGTATATAGAGATATCGATATTTAGTGTGTGACTTAACCACTTTGGCTATCATGGTTGGATTATGGGTTTGTTATATACTCGGATATAGGCCTAGTGGTTTCTAGTGACATGTGCCGATCTAATGGTCAAATTTTATGACGATCCACGCCTCAAAGCATGAGGACTGCAAGGGCAAAGTGTTTGAAGAGTCATTTTGAGGTAATAAAAAATTAAGACAGTCTATTTTTCATTATAAAACTTCTTCAAATAATTGTATCTTTATTTCTTTCACCGAGTAGTAATTCTAAAGAAAACTCTAAAGATGTGTAATCTCAAATTAATTGATCTTCTCATCTACGAGGAATTGATTTATTCACTTGTTGTATCTTGGCATTCTTGTTAGGGAGGATTTTTGAAGTGGAAGGGTCTTTATATTGTCCATAGGATTTACACTATCTTACACTTTGTATGAGTACTTATTATTCAAACTTCCATTGCTAAAAATAACCCAATTAAGTTGAGCGTTGTCTCCTTAGATTCTCTAAATGAGCAATAATTAATGGGAAATTATTTGCTACTAGCTCTTTAATCAAATTCAACAATTTTCTAAGAGAAGTGCTCTTTAGACTAACATATAAACCGTGCAAATTTTTTACTTCACTTGTCAATACAGAGAAATATTCTAGACAAAAATAATTATTGATTACAATGAAGCAGGAGAGAATAGTATGCCGGGAAGAGAAATGTCCTCATTTCATGCTTATCACTTGATAGTTTAAAGTTTTCAAAAAGCAAACGGTAAGCTTTAGAGTTAGATACAAAAATTGAGTTTATTAAATGTGAAGTACGGATATTTCTCAAATTAAGCGTATTCTAGTGACATGTAACAGATAAATCGTCAAACCTTATAATAGCCTACATCTCTAAATTATGGGAATCGTAAGGACAAAATATCTTAATGATCATTCTAAAGTAATCACATGACGGGTTACCCTTCATGTAAATTGAGTTTCTTCTCTGTTTTCCATGCCTTAATTATGTTGGGTTTCAAGTGTTTAGCAAATAATGTTCTTGCGATTGTGCAGATTATAATGTGAAAACTCCAAATCGGAGAAAAAACCACAACCGTTGTCTAAATCGACAACCAAAGAATTATCACTATGTGAAAATTTTTGCAACACATAGATTTCTCTCACTCTCACCCCCAATGCTCCAATATAACCACACTCTCACAAAGCAAATATTTAAAGTAAAAGTCATATATATATATATATATATATATACTTTGTCTGCATCTTGCAAAACTCGTCATTTTTATTGGAATATTTACTTTCAATTACATATAAGGACACGTTTAATGGGTGTCACAAATGTGGTAAAAAAAACATTAATACTACATAATTCACACTATCATGGTTATAGAGGCATTTCAAACTAATTGCATTTAGAACAATTATTAATTAATAATCTAAAAGTGTTTAGGGAGGGTGTCACATTTCTTGGAAAATTCTATCTAGATTTCTAGGGCTAACTTGCATCCGCACTCAATATGGGCTTAGTATTGGACCACAACACTTCAACATCGTGCAATCAAAAAAATTGCTATCTAGGCCCTCATGTTTATTTCCTGGCCCCTTAAAGTGACGAAAATTATGCCCCTGATAGAGGCATTGACTATCGATTCATAATGTCATTGTGTCGATTTCCTGAAAGAGGCATTGGAAATTAATAGGTACATTGGAAGTTGATTCTTTGTAAAAATATTTTTGTATTTTTATGGACTAAATTGGTAAAAAAAAAAAAAAAATTTGAAAATCAAATACCTAATTGCATATTTGCCTACCAAAAATGACTAATTAGTTCATTTTGTGTATGTATTTACAATTTTAATGGATTCATTCGAATGAATCCATTAAAATGTACCTAGGAAAAATTATACTTTCAAAGACTAAAATAGTGGTTTGCCCCTTATTAAATTGCCACACATAAAATTTATAATTATAAATCAAATTGATTATATATCTGAGTGATTTCCAGCATTAAGATAAAGTTAAATATGTTTTTAGTCCTATAAAATCAAGTGCTTTTAAGTTTAATCCCTCAAAAAAATTATTCACTTTTAATCCCTATTTATATTTCATAGGGACTATTGTGAAGGACTAAAAATATCAACTTTTTGTAAAATATTTTTTAATTAGAAACAATTCTTACAATTAATATTTAATAGAAACTAAACTTAATAAAAATGTAATTTTGTAGAAGCTAAAAATATATTTAATCTATAAAAATAATTCAATGGAATATCAACTGATTCAAGCTTGACCTTATTCATTTTGGAGTTTTGTAACTGTGAACAAAACTACAAAACTCTACAAAACACCAAAATAATGCTTTAGTCAAAACTCCAAAATTGGCGATGAATTTAACACCTTGGGATAAAATTTAACACCAAAATAATGTTTTTTCCATTGAAGTTAATAAATAATTCTATTCCTAACATGCTATTTTGTTGAATGTATTCAACCCTTTTCTAGCTTGAATGAAGTGGGAAAATTATTGGGCCAATTTTTTGAGCTATTGTTTGCAATCATCGGGTTTGCATCTGAGTACTTCGAAGAAATCTCCACTATTGATGGCTTTAGTTTTCATGCTTTCTCTTTATTACTTGGTAGATTTTAAATCAAGATCCGTTACCGCAAAAAAGATTGTGACGAAAAGATTTTAGTGTTCACTATTACCGTTTTCACTATTGGTGATAAAAAATCACGCCAAAACGCCGGTACGGCCGCGACAAAACACCAATATAGTCGTGACAAGACACAATACGACCGCGACGAGACGCAATACAACCGCGATAAAATACTAATAGTCTAATAGATAGAGACTTCCATATTTTTAATAAAAATATACAAAAAATTCTAAAATGTTACCTTTTTTAAGTTTTACCTAGTTTAAATTTTTACATTTATATATCTCAAATTTAAGTTGTTATACATATATTATAATACAAATAATTTTAATAAGATTTATGAGATATTGTGATTAATTCACATTACGACGACCGTAATTCGTAACGCAACAGTCGAAATCGCGGAATACTTAACACGACCGTGACCGTTAAACCTTAAGCTTAATTTGGTGCTTCTCACAATGTTGCAGCTTCAGAATTATAGCTTCCCACCATTCATAATAGTTATTCTTTTACTTGGGATAAAAACGATTTACAAGGTTCAAGGTTATCTCCAAACTCACTGATTGTACTACTCCATAAACCTTGTTATACTGTATTTGGAAAGATTCCATTCGGTCATGCGCTAATTATCAATTTGCGAGCACATAATAAAGTTGATTATTATATTATAGTTTAATAGATTTTTGGGTCCCTATATGTTCACAAATTTTTTGTTTTAGTCTTTATGTTTTGTTTTGTTGCAAATAAGTCCTTGAATGTGTGTGTATATATATATATATATATATATATATATATATATATATGGAAAATTCTAACATGGACCACTTATGGTGGACCATTCATAAAAAATCATATAACGAATACGAATTTTACAAAATCTACCGTTGGATTTAAAGTTTATATCATATAGATTATCTATAGAAAATTTTAGAAAAATTGAAAATCATTTGATATGTTATTGAGATCCATCAAGATTAACGGTTTATTAAATACTATAAATCTTGATAAATTCCAATAAAATATCAAATGACTTTCAATTTTTCTAAATTTTTTTATGGATGCTCTATATGATATAAACTTTCAATCTACCAATAAATTTTGTAAAATTCGTATTCGGTAGATCACTTGTCGACGGTGGACCACTTGTGAAGGTGGTCCACCGTAGCATTAGCTATATATATGAAATTCCTGGCACGCTAGTTACGATGCTGTATGCAATGCTATAGCTTCTTAGCACTGAAGACGTAATGCTGTAAACGATGCAATAGCATCCTACTGCGTAAAAACTTAAGAAGAATAAAAACAAATATCAGAAAGCAAGTAAAAGAACACGGGATATTTGTTAACCCAGTTCGGCGCTTAAACAAGCCCTAATCTGGGGGATACCAATCCAGGAAGATGTCCAATAAGCAATAGCCCTAGACTGATGACAACAACCCGCAAGTTATGCCCTTTCCATCTAGCAACTCCCCTATTGTCTATAACCTAGGGTCCTAGCCTAGATCTGAGATATACCTGATCTCACTTCCTTACAAACTTACAAACAGCAAGGATTTCAAAACACAAATATGGAGTCACACTCCTAGAAACTAAACCACTCATACCTAAAGGCTTAGAGTGATGTACAAGAAACAACCATACTCCATGCTTAAAAGCTTTGGAGAAACTACAGAGTTACAATTAAAAAAAACACAGTCCTACAAAAGCATCAAGATGATACTAGAGAGGCTCACAAATAAAGCACAAGGCTTACAAAGACACGAAATCCTAAAAGTCTACATTTTGATATATTGGTTTCGGTGAAGAAACTAGGTTTAGCTCATTCCTTTAAATACTCCAGCAAAAGTCCTTGAACAGAGTTAATCATGAGCTTGATTTGTTTGACTCAAACCATTTGACCACATTAATTACAATAGATTCTTTCCATAAATATACTCCAAGGAGATTCTTCGTAAAAGTATTCTAGTCAAGGATCTGAAGTAATAAATGATGATCCTCAATAAAAGCCAGACACACAGGCGCCATGCAAGATTCATGAAAGAGAAAAACGGATCATGCCAGAAATAGAAACGCGCGCCCTTATAATACCAAATGCCGGATACGATGTTGTAGCATCTTGTACCACATCCTGCTCACCAAAAATGCAGCCAATACATAGGACTCAACAAACTCCCCCTTTGGCAAATTTTTGGCTAAAACAAATAATGACCATACAGATACTTAAACAGATACTTCAACTACATTTCTTTTTCTCAACACAAGCACACATGGATAAAGATTTGTAGAGACTATTCTTCAAAACAGATTCCATACTACTTCTTCATGGAGACCAGTAAACAAGAATATACATGTATCTTTTAAGAATATCATAGAGGCATGCAACAGCGGACATATAAAACAACTTAGCCTTAGATGGTCAGAGCAATCAAAATTGACAGGATGCTTCAACATTCTGCATAACATCACAACATAGAGGCACTCCCCCTCAACATCAAAACATATGCTCCCCCTCAACTTGAGCATACAACAACATTTGTGCAATCAAAAAGCTAACCATATTGCTATGAATGTAGCTACCTAGGTCACCATATTGCTATGAAAGAGACCCAATCACCATATTTCTATGAAAGTGATTCTAAGTAAACAGTCACCATATTGCTATGAAAGAGACTACTTACCAGCACAGAGATCATGCACAAACAACACCTATCACATGTTTCTCCCCCTCAATGCCATATTATAAGACAATTATTCCCCCTGAATGCATGCATTATATCACAAACTATAACAACATCTTCTTCTTCCTTGTCCATAAAGCCAGAAAATATTCATGAATCTCACCCAAATATGTTAGGGTGGCAGCTCTGATGCCAATTGAAATTCCTGGCACGCTAGTTACGATGCTGTATGCAATGCTATAGCTTCTTAGCACTGAACACGTAATGCTGTAAACGATGCTATAGCATCCTACTGCGTAAAAACTTAAGAAGAATAAAAACAAATATCAGAAAGCAAGTAAAAGAACACGGGATATTTGTTAACCCAGTTCGGCGCTTAAACAAGCCCTAATCTGGGGGATACCAATCCAGGAAGATGTCCAATAAGCAATAGCCCTAGACTGATGACAACAACCCGCAAGTTATGCCCTTTCCATCTAGCAACTCCCCTATTGTCTATAACCTAGGGTCCTAGCCTAGATCTGAGATATACCTGATCTCATTTCCTTACAACCTTACAAACAGCAAGAATTTCAAAACACAAATATGGAGTCACACTCCTAGAAACTAAACCACTCATACCTAAAGGCTTAGAGTGATGTACAAGAAACAACCATACTCCATGCTTAAAAGCTTTGGAGAAACTACAGAGTTACAATTAAAAAAAAACACAGTTCTACAAAAGCATCAAGATGATGCTAGAGAGGCTCACAAATAAAGCACAAGGCTTACAAAGACACGAAACCCTAAAAGTCTATATTTTGATATATTGGTTTCGGTGAAGAAACTAGGTTTAGCTCATTCCTTTAAATACTCCAGCAAAAGTCCTTGAACAGAGTTAATCATGAGCTTGATTTGTTTGACTCAAGCCATTTGACCACATTAATTACAATAGATTCTTTCCATAAATATACTCCAAGGAGATTCTTCGTAAAAGTATTCTAGTCAAGGATCTGAAGTAATAAATGATGATCCTCAATAAAAGCCAGACACACAGGCGCCATGCAAGATTCATGAAAGAGAAAAACGGATCATGCCAGAAATAGAAACGCGCGCCCTTATAATACCAAATGCCGGATACGATGTTGTAGCATCTTGCACCACATCCTGCTCACCAAAAATGCAGCCAATACATAGGACTCAACAATATATATATATATATATATATATATATATATATATATATATATAGTCCCTAAAGTCAAAATCCGCAAGAAAATTCGAACTGCGGATTTTGACTTTAGAAACTAAAACAAAAAAAAAACATTCAGGGACTTATTTGCAACAAAACAAGACACAGAGACTAAAACCAAAAATTCGTGAACATACATAAACGGAAATATCTATTAAGCCTTATATTATTATTAAACATTCACTTTTAGAATCCGAAACCTTCCGTCCTAAGCCATCATGACAGAAAGTTTGTCCATATATAACACCTAGTTAGTCACCCAAGGATCTCATTCACAAAAATCTCCCGAGAAAACTACAACAATGTTAATAATCAATTCATCATTAAATCGTCTTTCTCATTTTTTTTAACTGCAAAACCCGTCTTCTTGAGTACAAACACAATCCGTCTTCCTATATTTATTTTTAACTGATAAATATATATATATATATATATATATATATATATATATATATATATATATATATATATATATATATATATATAATATAAAAAAGTATAAAAGGTATTCTACCTTCTGATGTAGAAGTATATGTAGTACTCTAGCGAGTACAAGCCAAATAAAAGAGGCACCTATGCTGAACCATAATGAGAATTATACCAAAATCCAAAAATTATCGAAGATACAATTCATAGGGTTGACACACCATTCTTAAAATAAACATGGCGAAGTCAACTTCTTAGCCGACATGCCATTTCTACGAGACATGTTGGATCTTGTCAAAAACCTCATCCACCACTAATGTTTTTGCATTGAAAATTCTATCGCCCTGCGCTTGCCATGGGACTCAAACAATCGCATGCCAACAAACAAAGAATAAATTATTTCCGGCGATACCCATATTGGAACCAAACCAATGGTATACTTTAGACCAAACTGCCCAAGCACAAGGACAAGATACAAAGATATAGTTTTCGGTTTAGAGGATTTCCATACATCACACACGAAACATCTTCCCCAATGAAAATAATCCCCTGCAAAGCAAGATTATCTCTTGTTGGAAGACGACCAAGGAGTACTTGCTATGACAAAACTGTATAGCCTAGATCCTTTTTTACGTATTTAGTATGTGTTCCCGGCATTGTACCTCACGATCTTCTGTACTTTAATTTCTAGTAGAGTTTTTGCCTTCTAGTGGAAATCAAACCACGTAGCCTGAAATTCAAGTACAAGTTCAATCAATTCTTACCACAAAAATGAGCTACTAGCGTTAGGATGGATTGAACATGTACTTGAAGCATTTAAAAAAACTACAAGCTTTGACGGCGCCCAACTCCTCCAAATTTATGCAAAAACCTCTACTCGAACATTGCACAGAGAAGGAAGCATGATGAATTTGTTGTAAAGAAACAAAGTAGTTTGAACTCGTATACACATTGCCATTGAAACCGCTTCAATTACCCCAATAAGCTCCCTAAACACTTGTTCCTCCCACACAAAGAAAACCCTCCTCCAACTCAAATTCCAACTCCACCCAACGATCTTTCCAAAATTTAATACTTACCATTACCCATCTTCTTAACAAAAGCTTCACGAGCCCAATCTCCTACTACCCCACGCTCCACCCCGAGCCAAGTCCTTCCACCAAAGAGAGAATTTATTTCCTCGTCCAATTGACAAGGGATCACTCGCAACTTCACGATATTTTGCTTCTAAAATCTTTTTTTCAAAGCGATCCATCTTCCTTAAGTAGCCTCCACCTCAAGGATAAATGAAAGTTATACATATTCTTTAATTTTCTTATAAATAGAAGAATCTTAGGTTATTTTAGGGAGTTTATTTTCAAGTAGAATGTCAATTTAATCTATAAACAGGGATCTCCGCAAGGATTGTCCTGTTTGGGGATTCAAAAACCAGGAATATTTCCTGTGGGGATGGAGGAGAAAGTCCCCCGAAAGAGGTTTTAGGATCGGGACAATATTTTATCCCTCACCCCGCGGAGACTCTGTCCTCGAAAACTTTATTAAAATAATATTTATAAATATATATTTCAGTACTTTATAATTTTTTTTTATTTTCATTTTCACAATTTACATTTTGTTTATATATGATGTTCATTATGGTTATAAGACTCACAATAATATTTTAATTTTTTATGTGGTAAGCATCCTCTGCTCAATTTCCATCCCGTTGATATTTTTATTTCCAAGAGAGAAATACACTGCCTAAAACAGAAACACATCCACATGCTAACACAAAAACACACAAGTATAACTTCTTATAAGGCGATAAATCTCAATTGATGTATGAAAATTCATTTATTTTATGCGCAATTTACCTTTACAAAACATAGTATTTAAACTAGACTTAATTGAAATAAAACACTAAATTTCACAAATTCGAACCAGTCGTAAACCTGTAAACTGACGAATCCACGCATGATCTAATTCAAGTACTAGATTGTCTTTTAGCTTCATTGTGGTTGAGTGACTATTAAACCACACACCCTTATAAGGATGAGTCTCACCAAGTTGGATCAACATATTCGGCCAAGAACAACATAAGTGACTTTGACACTACATGCAGGGCTGTCGATTTAGATGCAGTCAGGCTGCACTAAACTACTTTGAATCGTTTGATCAAAATCAGATTGCTCAAATCTTGATACATTTTACATTTTTTAAAATATAAATATTTTAACTTTTAAATTTAGATTATAAAATTAAGTTTTCACTCCGACTGCTTGGGGTCACAAGACATTGACCGCACACAATCTATATCCCTCTCAACTCTATTAAACTACCGCAATTGTAATATATTGTGTTTAATAATATTAAATTATATAAGTGAGTTAAATTAGTTTTGAATAGCAATTGTTATTTTGTTTATAAAAAAAAAAAAATTATTGATGAATTACAGTAGAAACCCGTAAAAATGAAGAAATCGCACTAATCTGTCTTTTACGGCCTACACGAGTTAGTCCATATTAAAGTAAGCATTAAGAGAGAAAATTGAGAGAATTAAAATGATTATATTGATTGAATGAAATGATATCAACTTTACAGCTAGTATTTATACACAATGCTAAGCTTACTAAGTTGGTTAAAACTACTCTAACTGTTAAAACAGTTAGTTACAAAGCTCTTACCAACATTGCTTCCTATGCAAGCTATTAGAAGCTTCTCACTAGTAAGCTAACTAAAACACTAAACTTGATACCCTCTCTCAAGCTTAGGATCGTAAATGTCAATTAGTGCTAGCTTGGAAACAAAGTCATTGAATTTGGCAAAACACAGAGCTTTGGTCAGAAAATCTGCTAGCTGATCTTTTTTTGAAATTGGAAGAAGTTTCAGAACTCCTTGCTGCAGCTTCTCTCTCACTAAGTGGCAGTCAATATCCAAGTGTTTTGACGTCCTTTCATGATAAACTGGATTTGATGCTATGTGAACTACACTCTGACTATCACAATAGAGAGCAGGTGTTTTGCAATTGGTGATATGAAGATCTTTCAATAAGTGCAAAAACCATATTAATTCACAAGTTGCAGTTGATAAAGCCCTATATTCAGCTTCAGAAGATGACCTCAGTTACTTGCTTCTTTGCCTTCCATGAGATTAAAGATGTTCCCAAGAAGAAACAATAGCCACTGATTGATTTTCTTGTATATAAGCATCCTGCCCAATCTGCATCTGAGTAGCCTAACAATTGAATTTCTGAGTTTCTAGGGAAAAATAAGCCTCTGCCTGGGTTATGCTTCAAGTATCTGACAACTCTACATGCTGCCTTATAGTGAACAACAGTAGGCTTTTGTAAAAATTGACTTAGTTGTTGTGTTGCAAAGCTTATATCAGGTCTTGTGTTTGTCAAATATAATAATTTCCCTATCAATCTTCTGTAGGAAGAAACATCACTGTATAACTCACTATCATCTTGATGAAGTTTCACTGATGGATCAAGGGGTGTAATAGCTGGTTTTGATCCCAGCAAACCTGAATCCTTCAACAAATCCAAACAATATTTCCTTTGAGAAATACTAATCCCTTGTTTGGAGTGTGCAACTTCTAGGCCTAGGAAGTATTTCAAAACACCAAGATCTTTGATCTTAAAAGTTATGTCAAGGATGTTTTTAATTCTAGAGAATTCATTCAAATCATCACCTGCCAGAATAATATCATCAACATACACAAGTAAAGTCGTGAAATGACTATCATTGGTGTGTGTGAATAGTGAGTAATCAACAGTTGATTGTATGTATCCCTCTCTCAACAACAATGATGTGAGTCTTTCATACCACTTCCTCGTGGCCTGTTTGAGACCATATAAACTCTTATTCAGTTTACAAACTTGATTGGGCTTGGTACAAGAAACACCTTCAGGGATGCTCATGTACACATCTTCCTGTAACTCTCCATGAAGAAAATCATTATTTAAATCAAGTTGATGTAAATGCCAATGCTTTAAAGCATACAAAGCTAGCAGTAATCTCACTGTAGTTAGTTTAGCCACAGGGGAAAAAGTGTCAAAAAAATCCAAGCCTTCTATCTGACTATAACCCTTGGCAACAAGCCTAGCTTTGTATCTTTTAATGGTCCCATCAGAGTTATACTTAACTCTATACACCCATCTGCTGCCAATAGGTTTGATATGGGAAGGTTGATCCACAATTGACCAAGTACATGTCTTAGTTAATGCATCCAGTTCAAGATTCATAGCCTTAATCCAATTTTCATCTTTCCAAGCTTCTGAATAAGAAGTTGGTTCTATATTGTGTGTGATAGAGAATGTGTATGCATGATGAAGAGGAGACAAATTACTAAAAGTGTGAAAATTGGATATGGGATAAGGAATACCTTTAGATGCAAATTTTGTTGAAGTCAGAGATTAATTGCACACATAATCTTTCAGATAAACAGGTGTTTGCTTAGCTCTAGCAGGCCTGGTGGAAATAGACACAAGAGATGTGTTATGAATAGGAGACACAGGGATATCAAGAGAAGGAGAAGTAGGAATGTGTGTGGTATTTGGTGAAGAGGGGAAAGTGTGAGGCTCAGATTCAGGAACAAGGGTGGAAGGTGAGGTATCAGTATCACTGACAGGAAGGCAAGGCTCAAAAGTTACATGATAATGCCAATGAGATGAAGAATGTAATACCCGTATTAGATTAATTAGAATTTTGGCGATTAATTAATATTTATTTGAATTATGTGATTATGTGAAATATGTGTTTATTGTGTTTGGGAGAGAGTTAAGGGCATTTTAGTATTCACATAAAATCAATTAGACTAAGTAGAGAATCATTAGTTAATTAATTAGTTTGAGTTAATTAATTAATAATTAATGAAGTTAGTAGTATGAGATAGAATTAGTAAGTTAGTTTTAGTCATAACTAGAGCTAGCAACCTAATGGGCTAAGCCCAATGTTAATTAAGAGAGTGGAAGGATAGAATTGGTATTTCAATTAAAATTGAAATTAGACCTAAGAGTGATGAGAGAACTAGAGTTCTCATAACTTACTCATTTTCATTTCTAAGAGAGGTAGAGAGAGAAATCATAAGAGAACAAGCTTGAAGAAGGTAGAAGGGATTCAAGTGTAGAGCTAGAAGTTAAAGCTTCAATCAAGAGGTAAGAGAGTAGTATTGTTATACACTAAAACTCCATTTTTAATAATGCCTTGCTCTATTCTTTCAATACCCCCAGGTATTAATTATTTAATTGAAGAATATGTATAGCATAGTCATATTTGTATATATTATTTTGATAATTTAATCATATAACTTACCACAACTCATATACCACAACTCATATTACAATAGAAACCTGTAAAAGATGAAGAAATGGCACTAATCTGTCTTTTACAGCCTACGCAAGATAGTCCAAATGGGCATGACTTTTACCGCCTACTTCCAAATGCAGACGGCCTCAACAAATTTTTTTTCTTTTTTTTTGTTACAAACGGCCACAACTCTTTTGGTATAAAAATAGCAATATTGAAGCATGTTTAAGCTCAAATTAAGCTCATAATGAAAGAAAAAATGGCACAAGTAGATGTAGCTGCAAATTCAACAAGGTAAATAACTTCAATTCTTACTCATTACTCACTACTAAAAAACATTATTAACATACTCTGTTTCTCCTTTTTAATTCTAACACTGTTTTTTTTTTTTACAAACACTCTGTTTTTCCATTCGAGTAATTATTGAATATATTGTTCCTAACATTTCATTTTCTTATATTAAAATTCATTTCTTACTAGCTTGAATGAAGTGGGAAAATTATTTGGCCAATTTTTCGAGCTATTATTTGCAATCATCGGGTTTGCGACTTTGAGTAGTACTTGGAACAATTCTCCACTATTGATGGCTCTAGTTTTCATGCTTTCTCTTTACTACTTGGCATTGGTGCTTCTCACAATGTTTCAGCTTCAGAATAAGAGCTTCCTTCCATTCATAATAGTTATTCTTTTACTTGGAAGTGTTGTTTCATTCGTATCTTTGATGATGATTTCGCCAACGATAGCTTGGGTTGATTTCAGTTTATGGATATTCATCCTTGCTTTAGTCGGCTATAAAAATCGAAAAGAGATCTATCAAATGATAAATTTGCCTTTTATCGATGGTGAGAGTGTCAATGACAAATGTATGTCAATTCAGAGTTTAGAGATTCCTCGAATTGAGTCGCTTCCGGTCTAGAGTATTTGCTTGATAACAGTTTGTGTGTTGTATTTTTATTTTCTTGTGATTGTGTTGTGCAAACTTAAGAAAATAATTAAGTACTGTTGTATGTGATTATTAAGTGAGTTTCTATTCATTGTGATTTTGTTGTAAAATTAATATACAATGTTCATTTATATATGTAATATTCTTATAGCTATAGTGGCAAAATTAAGTTTAGCTTTTGTGACTTCTTTAGCAAGCTCTCCCTGAAAAGCTTCCATCCTTTTTCTTCGTCTTTGGTTTTGAATTTGATTCGTGTAATTGCACAAGTTTGGGATAGTTGGGAGCCGTTGAAGGTTATAGTTTTCTCTTGGCAAGTTCTCTTTGAAAGGCCTCGAAGAAGATATAATTTAGTTTAGCTCATCACAAGATAATTCCGACCGGGGAGGCAGCCTCGTGTGTGTGGGTTGTGTAGCGGCTATGGAATTGGAAAATCACTTAATTATTGTTGTCCGGTCGCGCGGGAGGTTTCGGGTATGGTACACCGGTGGTTTTGCTGTTAAAAAAAATTGAGTGCTGCTGGATCATAAGCGCTATGGCAGCTGCTTCAGCAGGATCATATGTTCCTAGTCAAATTCTAGCTGCTTGTTGATCATGTGAATTAGAAATAAAATCACTTTGTTGAATGGAACTATTAGCATAGAATTGTTGTTGCATTGAACAACTCTTTCAGGGAAATTAAGTTTAGCTTTTCTGCCATTGAATTTGTTTCATTTCCGTATTTTTTTTCTTAGTCATGGTACAAACGGCTTCAACTTGTTTTCTATTTTTTTTATTTTTGTTTGTACAAACGGCTTTAACTCTTTATTTTTGGGGTACAATCGGCTACAACTCGCCCTATTATTATAGTATAAAAAAACAATACTAAAGTCTAGAAGTCCTAACTCAACTGGTAAATGTCGAAATTGCTAGGCCGGACGTCATGAACCGGGTTCGAACCCGGAACTTCACAGTTGTGTGTGAGTTTAATTTTAGTGGATTACCACTTCTTCTAAGACAAAAAAAAAAAAAAAAGCAATACTAAAGCATGTGTTAAGCGTTTTTACTCTACTTTTATCTCAATTATTTTATCTTCCTATTATATCATTCTTTTGATCCACTAATAAATTCTTTTTTTTTTTTACACACTTTCTCTTTTTACTAAATTTAATATATTATGTAAAAAAAAAGTTAATATGTTATGTATCAAAAAACAAAAATTATATGTTATGTACCAAAAAATATAAAAAAAATAAAAAGATTTAGTTTCCAAATATATAATATTAATTGGTTTTATTGAAAAAGATAAGAGTAATTGACAAAAGGTATAATTGACAAATCGTATCCTTAAAATACAAAAAAAAAAACTAATAAAAAGAAACGTTAAATCTGACAACAAAAGATTAATAAAAAGGAATTGAGGGAGTATTACATTACCGTTTGACTTCCTTCCGTGTAGTTAAGATTATTATTTTGGATTAATATATGTATAGTTAAGATTATCTTTTTTAGCAAGTATAATTAAAATTATCTTAATTTTTAGGCAAAATTATACATTTGGTCCTTTATCTTATTTTTTTGTAACATTTTGGTCCTTTATCTTTCATTTGTAATATTTTGGTCATTTATCTTATTTTTTTGTAACATTTTGGTCCTTTATCTTTTATTTGTAACATTTTGCTCCTTTAAAAAACATGAAAATATGAAGAAAAAAAAAAACTGATGAAGATGATGAACATTTTTATCAAAATTATGATTTTTATTTAATTTTAATAAAAAAGTTTCTTAACAAATAAAATTCAGAATTTTTTTAATAAAAAAAAATATGAAAAAAGGGATTTATATGTGAATGCTATAAAAAATAAAGGACTAAAGTGTTACAAATAAAAGATAAAGGACCAAAGTGTTACAAATAAAAAATAAAGGACCAAAATGTTACAAAAAAAATAAGATAAAGGACCAAACATGTAATTTTGCCTAATTTTTATTATGTGTTTATTATAAAATTTATATAATTGTGTCAAATATATTTTATTATCATGTGTAATTTTAAATATCTTAAATATTAATTTGATATAAATTTTATTATAAATTAAGAATGTACACATTCGCTTTGGCGTGAAAGATATATTACAATAAAATAAATTTGAAATAAAATAAAATTTCGGCATATGCAAATTTATTTAAAAATAAAATATATGAGATATATTAATTATCTTAACTAAAAATGTCTTTTGTGTCTTTTTAAATTTATTAGTTAGTTGAATTGATAATTTTATCAAACAGTTCAATTTGCTTATCAATAATAAGTTGTAAGCTCTCAGCCATAAGTTATAAGCTATCAACTAGCTTATCAATCAATCGTTATTTTTATCAAACAAAGTCATAATAAGTAGCATTTTATTATTATTAAATATTTAAAAATAGATACTACTTAAATTTTTGGCAACACCATAGAGTTGGTTGCACATGCTCTGGACCGTGCTTGTTAGTGGTGACTAATCCTTATAAGAAAATTTGTCAACACAAGATAAATTTTTCTCTACCAATCGAAATTTATTCACACATAGGAGCCAATAATCGAATTCTTGACCATCAGATTAAGTGACCCACAACACTTACCAATTAAACCAATTTATTATCGATAATTATTAAATATTATTCCTAACATTTTATTTTCTTGTATTAAAATTTAATCCTTACTGAGAAACTAAAAAAAAAAAAAAAGAGATCCATTATAGGGCAAATAATGTATTTTTACTTTAATCTTTTAGAGTATTCTTGGATATTCTTTTATGTTGTTAATAGAATAGTCCACTCTTTGTATCTTATATTTATATACGTGAATAAATATAAAGACCAAAAATTAATTTTTAGAAGAATAACAAAAAATTGAAAAATATACAGGATTCAAAAGTATACGTAAAATACAAAGGATCTTGCTTAACATTACAATTTTCAATATGTTGGCTTTATGCATTTTTATAAAAATTCTATAAAAAGTTTACTGATTAATATTTGCCATTTGCCAAATAAAAAACAACTTTCGTCAAAAAATAAAAAATAAAAAACAACTAAAAAACAACCAAAACCTCTTAGATAAAATACAAAACACCAATTACTCCACCACAACAACTCGAATATAGTAATGGATTACTCTAAAGTCAGATGACAATTCCTCATGCATCTCTCCCCTCTCCAATCTACAAGTCAGATGACAATTCCCATGCATCTCTCCACTAAATATACTATAATAATATCAGATGACTATAGTCAAAACTTAAAAGCTTTTTCGGTCTTTTTGTTCATGTCACTACTCACTACCTTTCGTAAATTTATTTCGTAATAAACATTAATTGGGTCACTCTCAATTGGAGTTGTGGATCTGAATGTACTATATTATACAAAAATTAAATTATTAATAAATAAATAATCTTCACCACACTAGATTAAAATCGGAAGGTTAAAATCAACTACTGTGTTGCGCAATTGTAGAATGTAATTTGTGTCCCAACCTTGTTCCCAATTAAACTCTATTTCCATGTTTTTTCCTTCAAAATAAATAATCCAATGGTAACATGCATTAACTCTTATCTTATAAAAAGGCAATGACTCATATCTTGTGATCTTCAAATTAATTAAGGTTGAGTTAGAGGAGGTATAATGGCAGAAGGAGGTGCACCAGCAAATACAGCGGACTTTATTTCAACTTCAACATGGTAAATAAATAACTTCAATTCTAAACTCATCACTCATACTTCTAAAAATATTATTACCTTATTCATTGTTTTTGGTAACACTGTTTTTTCATTTAAGTAATTATTGAATATATTATGATAACTTAATTAAAACATAGTAAAATTAAAGTTATTTTAAATTCATCTTTTTATAAATTAAAAAAGTGATTTTGACATTCAATAACTTAAATATTCATGTTAGTGATTTTAACTTGATAAAAATCACAATTTTTTTTTAAAACAATCTCAAATGAAAAACTATTTAAAAATAACTTATTTTTTTTTAGTTTTTTGTTAAAAAATATTTATGACCCAAAATAATTTTTAATAAAATGATGAAATACTTAAACAACGACATTTTAAGAAAAGTTATTTAATTTTTTTTTTATTTGAATCTTTTATAAAAATAATTAACACAAAAACAATACACTATAAAAATCCATTTAAAAAACTAAAACAAACACACTCATATTATCTGCCTTGCTTCATTTCGTTGAAGTCAAATTGGTAGTCTATAGCATGCTTCTATAAAAGAATCAATTCCATGTCTAACTTTTACTTGTTTTTGAATTTTAATCCTCTTCTAGCTTGAACGAAGTGGGAAAATTATTTGGCCAATTTTTCGAGCTATTGTTCGCAATCATCGGGTTTACAATAGTGAATACAAGTATGGAAAAATCTCCACTATTCATGGCTTTAGTTTTCATACTTTCTCTTTACTACATGGTTTTGGTGCTTGTGACAATGTTACAGCTTCACATCAAGAGCTTCCTTCCATTCATGATGGTTATTCTTTTACTTGGAATTGTGGTTTCATTTCTAGCTTTGATGATTATTTTGCCAATGATTGCATGGATTGATTTGGGCTTGTGGATCTTCATCTTTGCTTTGATAGGATATAAAAATCGAAAAGAAATCTATCAAATGATTCGAGAAAGGATAAAAAAAATTATCGAGGGTTTGCGATGGTAATGGTATGTCAATTCACAACTCGAAGATTCCTAGAATTGAATCTCTTAGATCCGGTCTAGATCAATTGCTTGCATTTGATTAAGTAAAATAACTATGTGTGTAGCTTTTACTTTTTTGTGTTTGTCAAGTGAGTTTTTATTCTGTGTTTTTGTTGTAAAATTAATGTACAATGTAAATTTATATTTGTGATATTCTTATAGCTATTTGGGATCTTTCCAACTTTTTGAACGCCCTGTGAAATTATTAAATATAGGTCTAAATAAAAGAAAAAATACAAAAAAATTTAAAAGCATTGTCATCAATTTAAATTATAGGCTTAATTGCATTTTTGGTCCCCCTATTTTGCCAATTCTGCGATTTTGGTCCCCCTATTTTAAAATCAAACATTCTAGTCCCCCTATTTTGATTTTTGTTGCACTTTTGGTCCCCCATCCCATTTTTTGACCAAGTGACAACCAAAACGCTTACGTGGCAATACATGTGGCAAATAAAAGTGTCACATCAACAAATATTTTAATTATAATATTAATTTTTTAATGTTCAATATGAAAGAGACTAATTTTTTTTTTTTAAAAAAAATCTGATAAACGAAAAAAATATAATTTTTTTAAAATCTAAAATATTAATTTAGTTTTAGAAAAAAACTAAAAAAACAAAAATTATTAATTTTAAAAAAGATGATAAAACAAAAAATATTGATTTTTTTAGAAAAACCGAAATATTAATTTTTTCAAAAAATATCTTAAAGTTTATTTTATATTTTAATTTTTTTAGAAAAATTAAATATTAATTTTAAAATATTAATATTTCAGATTCTTTTTTTCAGTTTTTTTAAAAATAAATTTAAATGTTTTTTGATTTTCAGATTTTTTTTTATATAATATTTCAAATATTAATTTTTTATAATCAGTAATATTAGTTTCTTAAAAAACTGAAATTATTATTTTCTTTTTAAAATCTGAAAATAAAATATTATTTGAAATAAAACTGAAATATTAAATAATTTTTCAGATATTTTTTAAAAAATTAATATTTTTTTGTTTTTTCATATTGGTTTTTTTTTCAGATTTGTTTTTAAAAAAATATATTTTTTGGTTATTCAGATTTTTTTTTTTAAAATAATATTTTTCATATTGGAAATTAAATATCTAAAATTAAAATATTTGGTGACGTGGAATTTTTATTTGCCACGTAAGCGTTTTGGTTGCCACTTGGTTAAAAAATAGGGTGGGTGACCAAAAGTGCAACAAAAATCAAAATAGGGGGACTGAAATGTTTGATTTTAAAATAGGGGGACTAAAATCGCACTTTTGGCAAAATAGGGGGACCAAAAATGCAATTAAGTCTAAATTATAAATACCATCAATAACACTAAAAAGTAATCATTTTTTCACTAATATAAAAAATGTTTGATAAACAAGACAACTTTTATCACACGCCTCTCCATGCAATCTCTTTTAGGGTCTTTTATAACTAATAAATCTTTCATATTTATTTTAAAGGAAATTTTAAATATTTGACTTCATAATCACTCATTTAAAAGCTCACATGTCCTTCGTTTTATACCTCTCATCTACTAATATTACCATTCTATAATTTTTTTTGAGATCTCCATTTTTACGAGGTCCTATATGATCACTTATATGACACATGCAGCAGTGAAGACGCATCTGCTATTGTGACATAATTGCATGGTTTTCTTCTGCTTAGCTGATTTGAATTAATGTAATGTCATATTATATTTTTCAATGGCAAATGATATGTTATGTTTGAATGTCGTCTGAAATGATATATGTGACTATGCTTCTTCTCCAAATCATGTTTCATCACTTTCTTCATATCCTAGTTTGTTATTTTAAAATTTTGTTTTATATCCTTCACATGTGGATATAAAACAAAATAGTACGTTTTTTAAAATCATGTTATTATTATTTAGTACTGTGATGGTCACTATTATGACCAAATTGTTGAGAGTTCAAATAGCAACAATAATAACATTTTATATCAAATAGTACGTTTAAATATTAAAAGGGAGAGTTGGTAATCCTATTCAAGAAACAAATGGACAAGAACATAGATGAGAAAGTCGCTTTTGGTTTTCACCAAAAGCTTAACTATATATAATTTAATTTCTACTATACATTCGGAAATTCGACATGTCCATGTATATATGATCATTACATTAATTAATCGTTCATTTGGAAAAGAAACATATTTCCTATATTGTTAGAAAAATTATAATAAGTAAATAGTATTTTGAAAAAGCTATCAGCGAAATAAAAAAGTTAGTATAATGATGTTTTTCTTAAATAGTCAATCATATGAACCTAAAACATCATTATACTAACTTTTATTATTCTCTTTATATTTTATGTGTGAAGTTTCAAAAACTTAACGTATCATTTACCTACCAAAAAATATTGTCATGCATTTGAAAGAAAATGTAGTCACACTGCTTCCCACATGTTATCCGTTATATGAACTCTTAATATTTGTGATTGATTAATAATATGCTGATTATAACTTTCATCCAAATATACATTAAGTAAGGACGGTAAAATGGGTTCGATTCGTGGACCGATTTATTTATTTCATCATTTTTGGTAGGTTGAGTCTTAGTTTTAAGTTTGATTCTTCAAATTAGTTTGCTCCGTGAACTCGTTTAAAAAGCAAAGCGAAAATGGGGTGATCCAGCCATCAAAATATAAAATCTACCTTTTTTAGTAAAGAATAGAATAATATGGTTCAACCCAATAAAAAACAATACCTAATTAAAATAAGTTTAAGTCTTATTATACATATTCATACAATCAATGTAAATTTAGTATTACGTGTTGCCGCCTTACTCTCTTATTACATATGTTGCTCGTATTTATTCTTTCTTATCTTTTTATATTTGTGTTTCTTCTTCATCGAATTTATAGTATAAGTTACTACTTTTATTCTATTACTTGAACCAACATCACATACGGTGACTCACATTTTTCCCTGATTCATTACCTTAAACACATAGTCAAATTCCGCTTTGATGATTATAGTGACCGCTATTGAGAATAATTCAAAGTTAGTTAGGTATATGGTTAGTTTAAGATGTTGTGTAAGCTATTACTTGTGTAACAAGTAAACAGAATTGGTTAAGCATGTTAGTTAGTTAGTTAGTTGAGTTAGTTGTTTGGCTTCTAAGTAACCATAGTTGGTTAATACTAACTCAATAGTCCTTGTGTATAAATACATGCTACACCTATGTAAATCATTCAAGTTGATCATTAATAAAAATCTCTCCCTTTCTCTCACTCTTTCTCTCAACTCACTCAATATTTCTTCACCTAGTCTTGTTCATAGCTCTAACAAACTGGTATCTAGAGCCTCAAGGTTCGTGGCTTCAAAGAATTGATCAAGATTCACTATAATCTGATCAATTAACATAGGAGGAAGATGACAAGTCAATTGGAAACACTCAGCAACAGTTTTGGTGGCAAGTTACCAATTCTTGATTCAACAAATTGGGATCGGTGGAATAAGCAAATGAAGGTGATCTTTGGGTTCCAAGAAGTGCAAGATGTGATAGAGACTACCATCACTGACCTTGCAGCAGATGCAACAAAAGTACAAAGAACTGCACATCGTGCATTAAAGAAGAAAGATTTCAAAGCAATGTTCTTCATTCACCAATGTGTAGATTTGGTGAATTTCCAGAAGATTGAGAATGCAACCTCAGCAAAACAATGTTGGGATATTCTTGAGAAGGCACACTCAGGGAATGAGAAGCTGAAGCAGGTTAGGTTAGAGACTTGGAAGAGGAAGTTTGAACTGTTGCAGATGGAAAACAATGAAAGCATTGCAGACTATTTCAACAAGCTGACAAACATCACCAACCAGATGAGAAGTTGTGGTGAGGTTTGTGAAAATCAAACTCTTGTTGGTAAGGTTATGAGAACTTCATCCCCTAAGTTTGATTACATCACTGTTGCAATAATGGAAACAAAAGATATGACTACACTGACACTAGATGAATTGCAATGCACACTTGAATCTCATGAACAAAGAATCATGGATAGGACAAAAGATAGAGCTACTGACCAAGCATTGCAAGCACAGATTGTGAAGAAAGGCAATGGCAAATGAAAAGGAAAAGACAAGTTCAAGAAATACAACAATTCACAAGATAACTCAAAGAAAAGCAATGATCAAGGTGAAACTTCATCCCAAGGTTCTAATCAAGATAAGAAAGGGAAGGTTAACTTGAAGAGTATACAATGCTACAACTGTCAGAAATTTGGTCACTTCGCCAAAGATTGCAGAGGAAAGAAGGTACCAAGACAAGCAAACAACCAAGATCCTGATGCTCACTTGGTTCAAGAAGATCGTGAATCAGAGGTTGATCCTAGATTACTAATGGCTACAGTCACAAATGAAGAAACTCATCATGAAGATTGGTATCTTGATACAGGATGCAGCAAACACATGACAAGCCATAGAGAATGGTTAGTAAACTTCAAAGATTCATCCAAGACAAAGATAAGGTTTGCTGACAATAGAACTATACCAGCTGAGGGTGTAGGAGATGTGTTAGTCACAGGCAAGAAAGGGAATCAAGCACTCATCACAGGAGTGTTATATGTACCTGAAATCAAGACAAATTTACTAAGCATGGGTCAACTGTTGGCAAAGGGATTCATCATGCACCTAGAGAACAATATTATGGAAGTGTTTGATTCACAGAAGAACATTATTCTGAGAGCTCCACTATCTCACAATAACACATTCCAAGTTCAAATTTCTGCAAACCAGTGCCTGGCTGCTATGAAGGTTAATGATGAAGCCTGGCTTTGGCATATGAGGTATGGCCATTTGAATTTTAAGAGTTTGAGTTATCTGCAAAGTAATGAATTAGTGAAGGGTTTGCCTGCTATAAAAGTACCAAATGATATCTGCCAGCATTGCTTGCTAGGCAAGCAATCCAGAAAATCCTTTACAAAGGAGATAGCTATGAGAGCTAGGCAGCCACTTGATGTGATCTATAGTGATGTGTGTGGACCATTTGAGACATTGTCCTTAGGAGGAAGCAAATACTTTGTGTCATTCATTGATGAATTTAGTAGAATGATGTGGATTCAGTTAATGAAGACCAAAGATGAAGTGCTTCAGAGATTCAAGTCCTTCAAACTAGAAGTTGAGAATCAGTCAAGCAAGAAGATTAAGGTGCTTAGAAGTGATGGTGGTGGTGAATACACATCACATGATTTCACTGCATACTGCATTGCCAATGGAATCAAGCATGAAATCACTGCACCTTACACACCTCAGCACAATGGAATGGCAGAGAGAAGGAATAGGACAATTATGAATATGACAAGATGTATGCTGAAAGAGAAGGGATTACCACACAGCTTTTGGGGTGAAGCAGTAGTTACAGCTTGCTATGTCCTGAACAGATGCCCTACAAAGCAGTTAGACAAGGTACCTGAGGCAATTTGGTCAGGTCACACTCCATCAGTAAAGCACCTAAGAGTATTTGGTTGTCTCTGTCATAAACACATACCAGATCAAAAGAGAAAAAAGCTTGATGACAAAAGTGAAGTGATGATCATGATAGGTTACTACACTGCAGGTGCTTACAAACTTTACAACCCTATCACAAAGAAAGTGACAAGTAGCAGAGATGTAACTTTTGAAGAAGATAAGAGCTGGAATTGGGACAATACTTCATCACCAGTTCAAAAATATGTTCCATTTCAGTTGCTTGATGAACAAGTAACTGAAGAAGCAACTGTGCCAACACCTGCTCCTGCAACAAATGAGCCAGCTGTGCTAAGAAGATCAGAGAGGGGAAGTATTCCTAATAGAACACTACAGGAATATGAGTCAATTCCTGATGATATGATTACAACAGATGGGGATATAGTGCATTTGGCACTGTTTGTAGATACTGAACCCTTGACCTATGAACAGGCAGCCAAATATGAAGAGTGGAGAGAAGCTATGGATGAGGAAATAGCTTCAATTGAGAAAAACAACACATGGGATTTGGTTCATTTGCCTGCCAATAAGAAGCCTATAGCAGTCAAATGGGTATACAAGTTGAAATACCAACCTGATGGAACTATAGCAAAGTACAAAGCAAGGCTAGTTGCCAAGGGATTTTTACAGAAGCATGGTATTGACTTTACTGAGATTTTTGCACCAGTGGCAAGAATTGAAACAGTGAGAGTGATTGTAGCTATTGCAAATCACTTTGATTGGGAGTTTGTTCAATTGGATGTCAAGTCTGCCTTTCTCAATGGCAAACTTGAAGAGGAAGTATACATTGAACAACCTCAGGGTTTCATAGTTGAAGGAAAAGAAGATCATGTGTTGAAACTGAACAAAGCACTATATGGCCTAAGACAAGCACCTAGAGCTTGGAACATGAGAATAGATGAGTTTCTAAGCAGAAATGGATACACAAAGTGCACTGTTGAACATGGAATCTATGTTAAAGGTACTTCACAGAAGAGAATTTGCATAGTGTGTTTATATGTAGATGATTTGCTGATAACTGGAAGTAGTAAAGATGAAATTGATAAGTTGACAAAGCTGTTGAACTCAGAATTTGATATGACAAATTTGGGAGGATTGAAGTATTTCCTAGGGTTGGAATTCACTAAGACTAGTAATGGCATGCTGATACATCAGAGAAAGTATGTTTCAGATGTATTGAAGAGGTTTAACATGGTGAATTGCAATCCAGCTAGCACTCCAATGGAAACTGCTTCAAATCCGAATGCTGATGATGAAGGAAAATCTGTGAATAGTACTCACTATAAGCAGATAGTAGGAAGCCTTAGATATGCTTGCAACTCAAGGCCAGATATATGTCATAGTGTAGGGATTGTTAGCAGATTCATGCAAACACCTAAGCTATCTCATATGCAAGCTGTGAAGAGAATCCTAAGATACCTGCAGGGCACAACTGATTATGGTGTTTTATACTCCAAAATTGATGAGAATCAAAGGAAGCTTGTTGGATATTGTGACTCTGATTGGTCAGGTGATAAAGTTGAAAGGAAAAGTACAATGGGATATATCTTCACACTGTTCAATTGTCCTGTATCATAGAGTTCAAAGAAGCAAAATGTGGTTGCTCTATCCACATGTGAAGCAGAATATATTTCTGCCTGCAATGCTACCTGTCAAGGCTTATGGTTGCTAGCATTACTGCAGGAAATGAAGATTGATATTGAACAGGAAGTTGAGCTAATGGTTGATAACAAATCAGCCATTAATCTGGCCAAAAACCCTATTGCTCATGGCAGAAGCAAGCATATAGAGACAAAGTTTCATTTTTTGAGAGACCAAGTTACAAAGGGAAAGATCAAGCTAACCTACTGCAACACAAAATACAAGTAGCTGATGTGTTCACTAAACCATTGAAGATTGACAGATTCAAGGATTTGAGAAGAATGATGAATGTTCAAAGCCTTGAGACTTTGAATTAAAGGGGTGTATTGAGAATAATTCAAAGTTAGTTAGGTATATGGTTAGTTTAAGATGTTGTGTAAGCTGTTACTTGTGTAACAAGTAAACAGAATTGGTTAAGCATGTTAGTTAGTTAGTTGAGTTAGTTGCTTGGCTTCTAAGTAACCATAGTTGGTTAATACTAACTCAATAGTCCTTGTGTATAAATACATGCTACACCTATGTAAATCATTCAAGTTGATCATTAATAAAAATCTCTCCCTTTCTCTCACTCTTTCTCTCAACTCACTCAATATTTCTTCACCTAGTCTTGTTCATAGCTCTAACAACCGCATGCTACGTGTTTATTATAAGTATATGTTAAATAACTTATATTATATAATTAATGGCCCTACGTTAGAGATATTCCAAAAAAATATTATATAATATAATTAAGCTACCTAGTGTATTGTTATAACTTAGAAGATCATCTGCTGAACAATTTTTTTTATACAATATATCGTTGATGTGTATATTTGATGTTGTGTTGGTGTTTGATTTGTCTCATAATCTAGTTTTTTCTAACAAATTTGTTTGTTTTCATGTTTTAAGCTAATATTAGAATTATTTTTTTGTAACAATGTCAAAGTAAAAATAAATTAAATTTGTTTGATAAGCCGACCTGTCAACTCGTTTGTCCGCCAGTAAACGGGATGAACTGTTATTTTAGACTCGACCATCTAAATTAGCTCGTCTCGTCTTACTTTTAAGCGGACTTAAACAGACCGAGCCTAAACAAGGTGGACTTGTCTGCTTTGCCATCCTAACATCAAGAATAATAATATACCCTTCGATTTTTATATATATAAGCAAATTTTAATATTTTAAATTCATTGAAAAAATAATATGTCCCTGGTAGAGCTCACTGATATAATTGATTAAGTAGACATGAATAATTGAATATGATAAAAAGACATGAAATGTAATTTGGTTTGTTGGTTGCGCGCAATGTTTGATAGAAATCTGATTTTAAGAGGCCATTTTATTAGAAAATTATAGAATCAAAGAAATGTTATGGGGAATTGAATCCACTGCAATACAACTAAACATTTATACTATCTTAAAAGTTATTTCTTTTTCTTTTTACAAATGATATTAGTTTTTACTATAAATAGAAATTATAGAATCATATTATAAATTTGTACAAAAAAATTCATATTATAAATTATTTATAACTACTAATTTATTTAAAAAAAATTACATTTTGTTATTCTATAAAAATGAAAAATAAAAATACTTTCTACAGTAAGTTAAGCTTTTTATTAAAATTATATTAGTTTTTTAAAGATATTAGTTTGAAAGTATATTTTGTTGTTATTAATTAGAATATAATTACCTTTATGTTATTTACATTTTAAATACAAAAAATACTCTTTTAAATTTGCAATTTATCATTAAAAAAAAATAATAACTAGTCATACAAAATTTATTTTATCTTCAAAGACCTCTTTATCCCATTCGATCGGGGCCTCGAAATATATTGGGACGACCCTGACTAAAGATCATGGGTTTAATCGTCGGCTCCATTGTAAAAATGAATGGTTGAATGTTTTATAATGTATAAATTTTTTTTATTGAACATTGTTACAAAATTATAAATAAAATAACGAATATCATTGGTATTCAAAATTGCAGTAGTACGATTGACCGAGTACGTACAGAAAAGCATATGAGCTATGTTATCCGAGGCCCGAGCTATGTTATCCGAGGCCCGAGCTATGTTAATATCCTAAGAATGAAGGATATTACAGTCATTTGCTCAGTAGTTGACCCAATGGCTGCCAGTATGCTAAAGAATGAAGTGAAATGACGCTGGTACCCCTTGACAAACCATCTAAAAGTGAATCCTCCTGCGCAACATAAGTGAAATGACGCGACTACCCCTTGACACCATCCTAAAGAATGAAGTGTGATACGGTACATTTCACTTCATCCTCTTTGCAAACTCTTCAAAGTTAAACTCTTCAAACTTGTATCTTTCATTCCTTATTCTAAGTCATCTTGCAAATCGAATAGCAACATTAAAGCTCATAGTGAGAGGAACAATGGCAGAAGGAGCTGCAGCTACAAACCCAACCGGCTTCATTTCAACTTCAACAAGGTAACACTCTGTTTCTCCTTCTTTCTTTGGTAACACTCTGTTATATAACAATCGTATTAATTCATCCATTTCTAGATTCATTGAAGTTATAAAATCGTCTGGACCATGTTTAGGGCTATTGTTAACAATAGTCGGGATCGGGATTGAATCAAAGAATACATTCAAGGAAACACCTCTACTAATAATGCCTTTGGTTTTCATAGTTGATGTTCTCTACTTGGCTTTGGTGTATGTGACAATGTTTGAGCTTCAAATCGAGAACTTCCTTGATCTATTATTCAGGATGGTAATAGTTTTAATTGGAATTGATGTTTCGTTCTTAGCTCTGATGATTATTTCACCTACAATTGCTTTGATTCATTTGGGCTTGTGGTTCTTAACGTTTGCTTTCGTATGCTATAAAATTCGAATCGAGCTTTATCAATTTATTCCAAAAAGGATCAACCGCAATGATATGTCAATTCACAATTCTGAGATTCCTTGAATTGAGTTACTTCCAGTCTATTGAGCAATATGTGGCTTTGTTATATTTTTATTTATTACTTGTGATTTTGTTGTGTAAACTTAAGAAGAAAGTTTTGTAGTTTGTACTGTTGTATGTGTTTGTTAAGTGAGTTTCTATTCTGTGATTTTGTTTGGAAATTAATATACAATGTCCAGTTATGTTTGTGATATCCCTACCTTACCTACAGCTATTGTGACAAAATTAAGTTTAGATTTTGTGCCTTTGAATTTGAGTGCTGCCTTGGCATATGCAATAGCTGCATTGCATGCATCTTCAGCTGTTTCAAATGCTCGTAGCTGCTTTTTTTGGTCACGCGCGTATTACAACTGCCCATTTCCCCCTTGGTCTCTGTCTCACGCGCGTATTGCAACTGCCCAAGGCCAAGACCCAACAGTTGTGCAAATTATTTTTTTTGTGAAAGATTTTGGCACATTGTTTTTTTTTTTTAGAAGATTTTGTGCACATTGTTGTCACGGCCAAAGTCCATAAATGTCAACATTAACTCCTTAAAAAAGAAACATATACGATCAATTGTACCTGCACATTGTTGGCACATTATGTCCAACTAAGTACTAACTATGGTAATTTAATTTCTTTTTGACGGTAAAATTAGTTAATCGTTTATTTGGAAAAAATCTATTTCCTATTTTGTTAGAACAATTATACAGTAATAACTAAATATTCCATCCGTTCCTTTTTATTTGTCTTTTATGGCTAAATTTAGCGTTTCTATTTAATTATCCTTTTGGTATTTTACGGGTATGATTTGTCAATTATACCCTTTATCAATTGATCTTATCGTTTTCAATAAAACCAATTAATGCAATATATTTGGAAAACTAAATATTTTTTTCTTTTTTTTTGAAACATAACATATTAAATTTTGGTTTTTTTAACATGATTATTAAATTTATTGGAAAGAGAAAGTGTGTGAAAAAAAATAAAAATTTATTGGTAGATTAAAACGAGGGTATAATAGGATGATAAAGTGCAAATATACATTTCATTAATTTGATGTTACTATTTTAAAAAGACAAGTAAAAAGAAACGGAGAGAGTATTATTTAAAAAAGGCTATCGGTAAATATAAAAGTTAGTTGCACCAAAAAAAATATAAAAGTTAGTATAATCATGTTTCTTTTTTTTTTTTTTTTTTTAAATAGTCAATCATATGAAATGAAATGTATTTGAAGTACATATAAATTCCTATAAATGGCTGATAAACCAACCTATAGTACAAACATTATATTCTTTCTTTAGACTTGTTCATGCTCTTTCATCTTGTATTTGGGAGAGGATATAGTAATCTGTATTCTAGGGCTTAGAAGTATTTTAATTAAGTTTGATTAAAAAAAATAAATTATAATTAAGTAAAAATTACTTTGTTTTAATATTTGTTTGTTTTAGTATTTTTACAATAGGTCTTATATTGTACTCTCTTTGTTCATTTTTAATTGTTTTTTGTCAGATTTTGCGTTGTTATTTAATTATTTATTTTATATTTTAAAGGTATGATTTGTCAATTATACACTTTATTAATTGCTCTTATCTTTTTCAACAAAACTTGTTAACACTACTATACTTTTTTCCCGACAATAATACTGTTATATATTTAGTATAAACAAAATACTACTATATATTTGAAAAGGTAAAGTTTTTTTGTTTTTTTTGGTACATACTCCGTAACATATTAAATTTTTGTTATTTTTTACATAATATATTAAATTTTTTGAAGAAAACAAAGTGTGTAAAAAAAAGGAGTTTATTGGTGGATTAAAATGAGGGTTCAATAGGAAGATTTTTTTTTTTGGAATGACAAATATAATTATATATATAAGAGAAAAAATGATACACCAAATAGAGTTCAAAAAGGGAGTACCAGAAGTACTAAATCCCCAAATTAAGAAAATAAAAATACAATAAAAATAAAAGTGAGAAAAACTACTAGACTATTGATAGTCTCAAATCACCATACGAGCAAAAAAGATAGAATGAAAAGAAATCATGAAAAGAAGGCAAAAAGCGAGCCCATAGTCCACCAAGACCACCAGTCCCCAGAAAGACCACCTCACACGACTCTAACAGTTCCAGCACAAAATAGGTTGCATCTCCCACTCATAAAGAGAGCAGGGGTTAGCAGGGTTTTTGCCAGATACCAATTCCATGAAAAAAGTTTCACCTTATCAACTAGGTATTCAACCGATGAAGATTCTCCAGAAAAGATTAAGTCATTTCGGGAATTCCAGATCGACCAAATAACAGCATGTCAGATAAGGTGCAATAATACACATTCTTAATTTCGTGTTACTATTTTAAAAGGACAATTAAAAAGGAACGGAGGAAGTAATATAAGTATAATTTTATCCTATGAAGCACTGACACCTCTATGATTAAGCGTATTGCTGTGTCAGACATTCGTATGACACTCATAAGAAACGTGTCAAAAACACCGGTTTTTCCTATACTCCGACACTCATTGGATCGATGTCCAACATCTATAAAACACTTGTACAAACGTGTCGAAACAATAATGTTGATCAATGAAAGATTAAATAGATTATATTTTGAATACATTATTTTTTGTTTTTCCATAGTAGATGGATGAATAAATATTAATTGTACTATCATATATTTTTTTTAAAAATTATTTTAATGAAAAATTTGTTAAAGTTAGATGCATAGGTATGCATTTTAATTCTCAAATTAGAATTTTAAAAGATATGTCTCGGTATCGATGTGGTATATTTTTTATACTAACGATGTCGGAATGTCTGTGTCAAAGTCTGTACTTCATAGAATTTGTCTATCAAGTAAACATCAACAAATTTCTACACAAATGTACAAATTCGATTGAAAAAGAAATCTTAAACAAATGTACAAATTCGATTGAAACACTCATCGTCCAATGTTATGATGCTTTTCCATCAGAACAGTCATTGTCCAATACTCCAATTAATGTTATGATGCTTTTTCTTCAAAACCGTCATTGACCAATACTCCAATTAATGTTATCTTCAAAACAGTCAATGTCTAATACTCCAATGTTATGCTGGATTATAGACTTTAGACTCTTGCATCTTTTATTCACACACACACACACACACACACACACACACACACACCGGTTACTTAGAGTACAAGCTACCAGTTTATTATGAATTAGCTTAGTACTAATTAGAGATTAGTTACATTTAGTCTTTGTATTTTGTTTCCCTTGGCCTTCATATATATAGACTAACTCCTATGGAGCTATCGTAATATGAATCATGTTAAATAGTGCCCCAAAATATTAGTTAAGTATATTAAAATTAGAAAATAAAATATCGAAAAATTTAATATTGGAAAGACAACTTTCTACACTTTCAAAATGATACTGATTAGAAGTTTCACTCTCTCATATTATTGTATTAGAAACTTCTCCTAGAGAAGTTAGTTACGATCCATGGAAGTTAGTTACAAATCGTAACCGTCTTCTTCTTATGCTACTCCTTTTGCATTCTTTCTGTAAATTTCTTGATCCTTTCACCGATTCTTGTCGATCATCTTGCTAGTTTTTTGCTTGATTTATTGAATCTTGGTTTGAATAACAATGCCTCCTCACCTTGCACCGATGATTCCTCCACAAGATACTGATTCTACACTCTACATTCATCCTAGTGAAGGTCCTAATTCAATCAACATTGTTTTAAAATTCACTGGTCTGAATTACCTTGCATGGAGTAAATCAATGAAGCGTGTGCTAGGCGCCAAGAACAAGCTCTCCTTTATCGATGGTTCAATGGCAATTCATGCACCTGTCTTTTTAATTAAAAATTAATCACGCATGGTAGAAAGTTTCTTTAATATTTCCATTAACTGTTCAGTGTCTCTAAATTTCTCTTGCAAAGTTTCATCTCCTCCATTCTTAAGTTGTTTAATTCTTCTGTAATATTTGTCCCGATCTATCTTCCTCTCCCTCTTTTTCTTCTACGAAATCTGAAAAAATAGGAAGAATGGCGTTCTAGTGAAGACAAAAAATTGAAGCTTGATGTGTGTTCCAACGAAGAAGGATAAGAAAGTTGTTTATGGAGGAAATTGGAGAAAAAGTTAAGGGCGACTATGTAAATGTACTTCTCATCAAAAGTTATGGAGGAAATTTGACGTGAAAGCTCCAAATTATGGCTTTGAAATTACTCACGTTTGGAGCCTAATTTAGCGATGTTTTCAACAACTTGGATCCTCGGCAGCGATTTTTTCTACAGCCGCCCCTGCTGCATCATTTTTGACCATATGATTATTGTAGCGGTTGAGATTATGAAGAAACTTTTAAATAATTTGTTTGCAAAAAACACTGAAACAGTTTTCTTTTTTCCACGCCCCTTTCTTGCCTCCCACCCATGTGCCTACTTTCTTCAACTATTTTTAAATTAATTTTTATAAGTGTTCAAGCACATTATTATAAGTGTTATAAGTGCTCTTAGTTGCCAGTTCCTCTTTCTCTTTTATTTGGGGCTCCTTTTAGTGACTTTGGTGTTTTATTATTTTTCAAAGTGTGTTTTTGATATTTTTTATATATATTTTTATTTTATTTTTTAGTATTTTTGATACTTCTGCTTTATAATCTGACTGTTTCACTCGTTATATATTATATATCTATTTCCCATTCAACAATAATAATTTATTAGACAGATTAAAATTATCTCTTTAACATGAATATATCTCGAAAACCATAACACGAGCAATCCTTTTAGCTAATGAATGGCATCAGCTAGAAGCATAAATCTAACATAACAATCACCGCCTCAAAAGAATATAAAATACTGTATTATGAATCATTAAAAAAATTGAATAAAAAACATTGAATCGCGGCAAAGTTTCAAAACCCTAAGTTTATAATTTGGAAACGAAAAACCTGTTTGCATTCGAATCAGGTAGTATAAATAATAGATATGAGGAATAGAAATGAAAGAATAAAGAAGCTTTGAAAAACTAAAGCTTTGTTGTAAAATAATTTTGGGGAGATAGTGCAGGTAGGAGAAAATAGAAAGCGGTGTGTAGTAAAACAAATTGGGAATAAAAGTAGTTAATTGTCTGCATTAGATTTAATATCTATTAATATGTTTCTACAAATTGGATTAAATGAAGGGTTCAGATTCAGCAGCAGGGAATGCAGTAGAGAGTGTTGCTGCTGAGAATCCAGATCGGATTTTCAAATTCGATTTTACAATTATCCAAACATCAAAATATTGGTTCAAATTACGTTTGAGGGTCTAAACTCGTTTTTGGATTTAAAAAAGTCAAACCAAACATATATTCAGTGTACTCTCCCTTTCACAACAAAAATTAATACATTCCTAGACATGGAGGACACAACACATCTTTTCTTTTCTTGTCCGTTCATTAAAGGGATATGGCAAGCTACTTTCAAATGGATGGGCATTAGTAATCCATTAATCGGTGAAGGATGACATCATTTTTTATCGTTTGGTAAGTTAATCAAAGCTAGGAAAGGTGATCGAGTCAGTCATGTGATTTGGCTTGCAACTACTTGGAACATTTGGAAGCTCCGTAACAATGTCGTGTTCAATGGGAGTATACCCGAAGCTTCATCTCTTATAGACGACATCAAATCTATTTCTTGGGTTTGGTTTTCGGGGCGCTGTGGCTGGAATTCTTGTATTCCTTTTTCGAGTTGGTGTATTGATCTGTTGGCTTGTTTTCAAAGCATATTATAATTTGCTTTGTATTGTAAGGGATTGAGTACCCCTTGTATTCCCTTATAATAATATTTGCTTATCAAAAAAAAAAAATACATTCATTTTCTTCTTTTTTTTTTTTATTTTGTATTTTTTTCTTTATACTCAAACATAATAATATTTATATATTTCTCTTCATAAATATAATATCCATACATTTTATTTTTTATTAAAATAAAGTTCATCACAAAGTTCTAATGAATTTAATAAACTTTTTTATATTTAATAACTAAAGATAAATATTTACTATTGAATTTCTGAAGAATTTTTTATTTTCGTAACTGATATAGATATTCATGCATATGAGTATTATTAAATATGCGCATAAGTATATATATTATAGAGGTGTCTTCGATGCATGTGTCACATGAGCTATGGCATAGGGCCTCATTTCTCATAAAAATAAGGGTCTAAAAAAAATTATAGGATAGTATCATAGTAGTATTAATAAATGAAACGTTGAGATTGTAGAGTTCAAATATTTAAAATTCTCTTTATTGTAAAATGAAAGATTTATTAGTTACAAAAAGTTCTTAAAGATATTGTATTATTGTGAATAATTATTTTAGACGGTTTATAGTTTATTGTTATACTATAGTTTTGTCAAATAGAGATGTGTGTGATAGAAATTCTCTTACACTGTGATTGGAACAAGAGAGTTTGGTAAGAGAGAGTTTCGTGCGAAATATGGATTTTCTCCTGCTTGGCACATGCAAGAAAGAGAGAAGAGAGAAAAGATTGATGTGGGGGCCACATACTTTTTCTTCTCTCCTGATCTGCGAAGAAACATGAAAGAAGTTGGATATGAATTGGTTTTGCCATTTAAGCCCTTTAGTTTAAGATGCAACACGCCAACACACCCTTCTTTTGTCTTTTTATGCGATGTACTTTTAAGGGTATCATTGTACTTTAAAAATAATTAACTTTTTTCTCTTCTTAATTTTTTTTTTTTTCTCTTCTATCAATCACTACATCAAATCTCCTCTATTTCTCATCTCTTTCTCTCTTCTCATACTCTCTCTCTCACATATTTCTCTCTTCTTAGTTTCTTCTCACAACCAAACACACCATTATTTAGCCATTCAAAAAAAAATTCTTATTTATCAAACTTTTTTTATATTAGTGAAAAAAATGATTATTTTTTAATGCTATTGATATTATTTGTAATTTAAATCGATGACAATCCTTTTAAATTTCTAACGCATTTTCTTTAATTAGATCTTTTTTTAATAATTTTATCGAACCCCTAAAAGCCTATTATTAATAATTTCATAGGGTCTCCGAAAAGTCGGAGACATCCCTATATTAAACTATTAAATAAAGGCTTAATAGATCTTTTGGTCCCTGTATGTTCGCGAATTTTTGGTTTTAGTCCTTGTATCTTATTTTGTTGCAAATAAGTCCCTGAATGTACAAAAAAAATTTGTTTTAATCCCTAAAGTCAAAATCCGCAAGAAAATCTGAAGGAAAATCTCAACGAAAACTGCAAATTTTCCTGCGGATTTTGACTTTAGGGACTAAAACCAATAAAATTTATACATTCAGGAACTTATTTGCAACAAAACAAAATGCAAGGAATAAAACCAAAAATTTGCAAACATACAGGGACCTAAAGATCTATTAAACCTTAAATAAATTGTGTTAGCAATATTGAAGCGTGTTAAGCTCATAGTGAGAGAAAAATCGGCATAAGAGTTTGAGCTGCAACTAGAGCTGTCAAAATGGGCAGGGCTGAATGGGCCGGCCCGAATAGCCCGAAATTTTCCCGGGCCCGGGCCGTAAAAATGTTGCATAAAATTTTTCCGGGCCTTTTTTAGCCCGTCCCGAAAAAGCCCGATAAAATATGGGCCGGCCCGAATGGACCGCGGGCCGCCCGAAAAGCCCGATGAAATTATAATAAAAAATTAAAAATAAATATAAGTAATTTTTTTTTTTTTTATGATTTGAACTTAATTTGTATTATAAGAGTTTTTTTATCCATCTACGAGTTTCTCAAATATAATTAAATTTATCATTTTTACTACTTAAGTAGCGGATGATTAAAAATAGGGCGTGCGAGAAACTCGTAGGTAGCGGATGAGTAAAAATAGGGCGCGCGAGAAACTCATAGGTAGCGGATGAGTAAAATTAGGGCGCGCGAGAAACTTCTAAGTAGCGAATGAGTAAAACTAGGGCGCTCGAGAAACTCGTAGGTAGAGGATGAGTAGAATTAGGGCATGCGAGAAACTTCTAAGTAGCGAATGAGTAAAAATAGGGCACGCGAAAAACTTGTGAGAGTAACGGATGATTAAAATTAAGGCACCCAAGAATTATTAATCCTATATATTTATGTATAATATAAATATATGTTTTTTTTGCCAAATTTTTGCTAGAAAACAATTTATTTTTTAAAAAAATGAAAAAACGGGCCGGCCCGAAAGCCCGACGGCCCGTACCGGGCCGGGCTCGGACTCTATTTTATGGTCCATTTTTTATCCGGGCTTTTTTTTTTTGCCCGACCCGGCCCGTTTAGGACCGGGCCGCCCGTTTTGACAGCTCTAGCTGCAGCAAGGTAAATAAGAATACTATCTGATGGCCAAGGCTAGCATGGGAAAGGAGTGTAGGTCTCCTATGGTGGGAAACTAATTTCCACCTTTAGATCATAAAAGTCTATCATGGGCTATAATAAAGTGTCCACATCTTGTTTTATTCTCTTTCACTAAAAGCATATTTTAATTTATATATTATTATTAAAATAATTATAAGTTATTATTAATATTTATATGTTAGATTTTATTTTAATGTAATATATATCTCACATCAAAATGTACATGTACAATAACAAATGTGGAAAAAAATTTGAAAATTGAACGTAGAAATAGAGAAAGTCGAGTGATGGAACACACATAAGAGGAAATCTCATTTTACTAAAAATCTCATTTTATTAATTTAATATTTATTTTTTATACTATTATTAAATTAATTTTTATTTATTGAAATTTTATTTTAGTTGTATGATTTTGCAAGTGTACTGTACTCTTGCCATCTTGTGTGCATGCATTTACTAGACTTTTCTCTTTGTAATCATTTATTACTCTCCTCTTTTACTCGGGGTCTTTTTGGCAAAACCAAAAATCTAATTTTGGGTATGTTTGAAAAAAAAACAACAAAGTAGCTTTTAGCTTATAACTTATAAGCTCGCATGACTAAAAAAGAGCAGTGTGAAATATATAAGGTTTCTAGCGCAAGTCCCAATATAAAAAATGAATGATTATTACTTTTTTTTTAAAAGTTTTTTTTTGTCATACATACAACGAGATATTACTTATTGTTATGTTTTTTAAAGTAAATATTATCGTGTTTATTATACACTATTTTTTTTTGTTACAAGGCTAATCAAAATAAACAAAAGAGAGCAGCAAGAAAAATGAAATTGCAACGAATCCCTAAGAAAAAAGTTTCAGCCGCGTCCTGAGAATATCAAAGAATCCTTCCAGGAGAAATTCGCGAATCGTGAGATCGGATCTAAAGAGGCTCCAAGTTTGGTTAGGAAATCCGCATAATTATTTATCTCTCCGAGAGTTTGGTATAGAGTAATATTACTTTGAGAAAGCATTTCTTTGATGTCTTGAATCAACATAGTTTAAACGTGACATTTGATAGCAAATTAATCCGCAAGTAATATGTCTGAGGATCCCTGAATGAAACCCGAGTACGATGCACTTGCAAAATTATACAACTAAAATGAAAATAAAATTCCAGTAAATAAAAATTAATTTAATAATAGTATAAAAAAGATATATTAAATTAATAAAATGAGATATTTATTAAATTTTTCGATTTTTTTATGTTCTTTATTTCTACGCTCAATTTTCAGATTTTCTCTATTAACGTTCAATTTTTAATTTTTTTTTCCATCTTTGTTATTGTACATGTATACTTTGACGAAAAATATATATTATATTAAAATAAAATTTTGACATATAAAAATTAATTTAATAAGAAAATATAATTATTTTATGAATAATATATAAATTAAAAGATGATTTTAGTGAAAGAGAATAAAATAAAATGTGGATACTTTATTATAACCTATTGTAGGCCTTTATAATCTAAAGGTGGAATTTAGTTTCCCACCATGGGAGACTTACACTTCTTTCTCATGCTAGCATTGGCCCTGTGTGATAACTTCAATTCTTAGCTGTCACTCACTCCTGGTAAAACATTAGGATTTAGGAGTACTCCCTCCGGCCTTATTTATAAACAAAAGTCAACAAAAAATTTTGGCCTTAAATATAAACAAAAGTCATTAAACTCAACTTTAATTAATATTTTTTTTCCAACAATATTCCTACACATGCATTTTTTTTTTGGTCTTAAATTAAGTGGTAAATTCTCTGAAATTAAACTCACACAACTGTGAGATCCCGGGTTCGAACCCGGGTAATGACGTCCGGCCTAACAATTTCGGCATTTTTGCCGGTTGAACTATGACTTCTAGACCCCTACACATGCATTTATTCATTTCTACAAGTAATCTATGTTGGAGTAGTACTAATAATGATTACATTTAAGTAGGAATAGATTTCATATAAACAAAATAACATTTTAAAAATTACACGTAAAATTAGGATAAAAAGCCAATTCCTTAATAAATGTGCAAAATAAAATTTTTGTTTAAAAAAAAAGTCCAGAATAATTATTAACTAGTCCATAGTGTGTGTCAAAAATAAATTAAAAAAAGACAAAAAAGTGGTTGATCTGAGAAACTCTGGTTTGTGGGCTGACAAACGGCTTCTAATCTGACAAACTCTGATTTCTGACCTGACAAACTGCTCATATCTCAGAAACTCTGATTTACGCGTGTGTGTGAGTTCTGACAAACTGCTTTTCAGTTCCAGGTTTTTAACTGTCTATTATGCCCTCAAGGGCTTATAAAAGCAAACCAAAGCAAAGAAGCAACACAAACCTCAACTCTTGTAATGGCAGAAGGAGCTGCAGCTGCAAATGTAACCACCTTCATTGCAACTTCAACAAGGTAAATACACTTCTCTGTTTCTCCTTTGTTTCATAACTCTGTTTTTCATTTCTAACAGATTTTATTTATTCATGATGAGTCCTTTATAGATTGAAGGAAATCACAAAATTATTTCGACAATTTTTCGGCCAATTGTTTGCAATAATCGGGATTGCATCAATGAATACAAACATGGAAAAATCTCTACTATTGATGGCTTTGATTTTCATGGTTGCTCTTTACTACTTGGTTTTGGTTCTTGTGACAATGTTACAAATTCAGAGTTTTGTTCTATTCATGATTGTAATACTTTTACTTGGAAGTGTTGTTTCAATCTTAGCTCTGATAATGATTTCTCCTATAATTGCTTGGATTCATTTGGGCTTGTGGATTTTCATCTTTGCTTTTATGTGCTCTAAGTATCGAAAAGAGCTTTATCAAATGATTCCAAAAAGGATCAAGAATTTTATCGAAAGTCCACGTGGCAGAGACGATATTGGCATGTCTACTCACAATTTGGAGATTCCAGGAATTGAGTTGCTTCCTGTCTAGAGAAATTTATTGCATTTGATTAAGTAAGATATGTAAGTGTTGTATTGTAATTTTTATTTTGTTGTTAATGTTTTTAGTTAAATTAGTTTCTTCGTATGATGTTGTAAAATATAATGTACCACTTTTTTCAGTATCCTATATAAATAAATTTTTCACATTTTAAAATTCTTTTAATTATTAGGTATTTGCTCCACAATATAAATCAGATATAATTATAATTGAATTAATTTAAAAAATAAAATTTTGTTTATATCTGGGACTGAAGAGAATTGTTCATTTGAAACAAGTTTAATGATTTATAATTAATCAAGTTTTTTGTTACAATAGAGAGAAAAACAAAAAAGAAAAACACAACCAGTGGTCTAGTCTCTCATAAAATCTACACCACAAGCATCACTTTTATAAACTAGTTAATCACTTTTATAAAGTTGTATCCAGAAAAGTTAAAAACAAAATTATAAAAAAGGAATTTGTGATAAGACAAACAAGATGGATTTTATTATACTTTGTAAAATCTCTAAAGTATAATTTCTAAATTATTAGATGCAAAATCAATTTTTTCTTCATTCATAACAAAAGGCCCCTATTTACATTGTTTTCTTTCTACTAAGCTTGGTCTATCTAAATATATAACTTATCTCTCTAAATTTTATTTTCAAACTATTAATTTCAAAATTTATGTTACCAATTTTAGTTCATTTTAACCAAAGTCCGGTGTGTCGTATTCGAAGTTATTCTTTTTTTATATATGTCATATTTAAAACTTTAAAATATTATTAGTTTAATAAATTTAGCTATTCTATATTTTTTTATTTTAGATATAATTTCAAATTAAAGTCTTAACAATTACATGTATTGTCATCGTAAACTTAACTCAGTTGATAAAGAAATGACGACTTATATATAAGAGTTGATGTTCAAATTTCAAACACTCCACTTACTTATCTTAAATGTATAATTTTAATCACTAAACTACTTTAAAAAATGTTATTAATAAAAGCCACTTAAAACAATATGCCATGATTTTTTGTTAAAAAACAACAACTAAAATTGGTAGCAAAGAATTTAGAGACTAAAGTTAGAAGAATTTTTTTTAAATTGATAGACAAAACATTCGAACGCGTGTTGAGTTGAACATGCAATTGGTTCATGTGTTTGCAAACTCACTTTTTAAATAGTATATTTCTTCTACTCTCCAGGAAACTATCCCTACATCCATAGTCCCTACCATTCCCATATGTTTTGACTTTTGGATCAGGAGGAGTATATACTAACTTCATATGCAATCCAACTTTAGAAACTTGTTTGTAGCCCCATCATTCTTCTATCATAGTACTATATATTGTACCAATGTAGGTAACTCATTTAATTTCATGGATAATCTTAAATTGCCACAAACGAAAAAATTTAAGAGTAAAAGTTAAAGAAGATAAAATAGTTTACATACAAAATTTCTATAATTAACCTTCTCACGATAGAAGACTTTTTTTATTTATTTTTCTTTGTCCCTTTTTAAAAGACTTTTTTAAAAATTATATTAATTATTTTTTTATCAACATAACTCTAATTAAAATGCATTTCTTCTACAATTTGTAATAAATACTTTAGAAAAACAAAAATTCATTCTCATTCTTGAAGAATAAAATTATAAAAATAATATCAATTGTCAACAAATTTAATATCGAAATCTATTTTTTTAATCTCCGCAATTTTCTCAACGAGGTTTTATAATTAGGGACGGAGGTAGTATTAAGTTATTGGGGAAACACAATTTTTAAATATCCCATTACCAAGTCAAAAAAAAATCAGCCTACACAAGTTGAACTAATGTCAAAAGTTTAAAAAGTTAAAAGACCAAAATTGAGCAGGTGAGGAAGAAATTGATATTGATGTTTGGATTCCGTTTCCCTTAAAAAAAATGAAAATGGATTAGTGAAAATTAATGTATTTATTTGATTTTTTTCTTATTAGATGCATTAATTTTTACATTGTCATTCTTAACCTTATACCATTTTAAACGAGTTTAAATTTTATCTCAAAAGTTAGCTAAAAAGATTACGATGCTCATATTGGGTCACGAGAGGGTAGCTAAATGCGAGTCATTCAATTCTTTATGTTTTTCTTCAAGCGGAAACATTTTCATCTATACACTTGTAACACTATGGCCGCTACACGGAACAAGACACGCCAAAACCTTAAAACATTAGATTTATGAGTCATCTCACTTATAAAATGTTCAATCTGTACTTTTTTTAAACAATATGAGACTTAACTCACGTCACACGCAAATACATTTATACCTCCAAATGTAGCAAAATGAAAATCGAAATAATTTCAATAGTACACTTGTACTCACATGTTCAATAATTTTGGGAGGGCATCAAATAAAGAGTCACCATCAATTTCACTTTATCTCTTTTCTTGGCAAATATTTGTAAACCTCTTTTTCCATATATGCTTCTTAGTCAAAAACAGTCACCATCAAAGAGGCATCGCGCAATTCATATGGAAATAACACGCAAACTCTTATATAAGTTGCATATCATCGAATATGCAAGCAAATTCATATGCAACACAAATTAACCTCAACTCTTACAATGACAACTGCACTTGAAACCGGGGTCATCTCAACTTCAACAAGGTAAATAACTTCAATTCTCAGCTCACTCACTAGTAACTACATAAAACATTTTTTTTTAATGGCAAATATAATATAACTATCAAACATTAATTATTAACTTACTTTGTCTCTCTTTATTCTTTTTTTGTAACACTATTTTGTTTACAAATATATATGTCTCAATTCCATGTCTAACATTTTATAATTAATTCTCTTGTATTAATTCAACCCTTTTTGTAGCATGAAAGAAGTTGCAAAATTATTTGGCCAATTTTTCGGGCTAATGTTCGCAATCATCGGGTTTGCATCAATGAGTACAAGCAAGAAAAAATCTGTACTAATGATGGCTATGGTTTTCATGGTTTCTCTTTACTACTTGGTTTTGGTGCTAATGATAATAATGTTACAATTTCAAATCAAGAGCTTCCTTCCATTCATGGTGGTAATAATTTTACTTGGAAGTGTTGTTTCATTCTTAGCTTTGATGGTTATTTCACCTATGATTGCTTGGATTGATTTGGGCTTGTGGATCTTAATATTTGCTTTGATGTGCTATAAAAATCGAAAAGAACTTTATCAAATGATTCCAAAAAGGTTCAAGAATTTTATTGAAAGTTCATCTGGCAGTGGCAATATTGGCATCTCAACTCACAATTTAGAGATTCCTAGTATTGAGTCCCTTCCAGTCTGAGGAATTTGCTTAAGTAAAATATGTATGTCTAGCCTGCTTGAGAACAATTTGTGTGTGTTGTTTCTTTGTTTTGATGTTACAAAATGTAATATGCTCATATGAAATTTGTAATAATATCTTAATATACACTTCGGTCACTATTATAAACAAAAAAAATTATTTTTTTGTTTATGATAGTGACCGAATGGTGTAGTTATTGTCAAATAATTAATTACATGGTTTTCTTCCTATTAATTATATTATTTTAAAGATTAAGTATATATGTTTCACTGAATACTCCCTTTGATTGAAAATAACTATTTATCGAATAATCAATCAATGTTATAGATTAGATTCATTAATTATTCATAATTGTTTTTTATATATTTTAAGTTGGATGGAGTATATTAAATTAGCAATATTTAAGATTTTAATAGAAAGTCACTTAATTGAAACATGGGATATAAATAAAAAAGTATTGACTTAAATTGGAAACAGAAATTTTTATTTTTGGTAATCTTAACAAAAAGTATATATGAATCAAAGTTGAAGAAAATTTTGAAAGAATGTAAAATGAAAATTAATGAATTTAGAGAAAGAAATTAAACAAAGGAAAATATTTAACCCGAATTAAGACTTTAGTGCCATACCCCACTTTCCTTTGATTTTCTACACTCACTTTAAGTATTTGTTCAAAGACAACGTGCTTTTGTGATTTGCTCACTCAATTTAAAAATTCTGTTAAGAAATTTCTTACTGGCACCAATGTGAAACAACCATTTGTATATGAGCTTTGCCCTCACTTTTTGGGCGGATTCTAGCGTGGGATAGTGGAATATGTCTCTCACCGGTGGAGAGTGATTTTAACTGGGTATTGGAGGTTGTTCCGGTTTTTTTTATTTTTTTTAGAAATATAATAATATTGTAATAGTTATATATGCTGAATTTGTTTATTTTACTGAAACAGTGAACCACAAATCCAAACACACTGCACCTGTGCGTTCAGTTCACGCCAGCCTTCATCCTCGCCACACCGCCGGCAACCCTCGTCTCCACTTCTCCGGCCGCCATCTAACACTCATCTTTATAGTTTCTTGTTTTTTATTACTCTGTTCTCATCTTTAAGTGTTATCCAATTTTAACGCAAAAAAATGATAAAATACAGTGATGGGTTTTCTAAATTCCGATGCGGTTTCGTTTAGGTGAACTTTGAATCTTGAAGATTTTCCTCGGAGAAATAGGGGTTTCTTTACCTTAAAATTTACTAGACAAAAAATAAGGGGAAGTAATTTTAGAAAATTAATGCTAAGGTTCAATGAAACTTAGAATAGTTGAAACCCAGAAAAGTTAATGTGGAAATCCAACAAAAATAAAATGGCAACCCAGAAACCTTTGATTTTTTTTTGCAGATGATACTAGTTGGAATCGGGTTTGTGATTTGAAGATGAATTTTTAAATTTTTTGGTTTTTGGGATCTCTGAAAAAAATTGAAGAATTAGTGATTTGTAATAGAAGAAAAAATTAAACTGCATGTGTGGATCTTGTAGTTCATACGGCAGGAGCTTGAGACTGAATTCACTAAAAGAGCGATGGTAACTAAATGAGGGAGAAGATTGAAGAGATGAGGCGGTGAAATCAAAAGGTTGAAGAAAGTGAAATTGGGGTGTTGATGAATTGGGATTTTTTTAACCAACACATGGTTAATTAGAAAATAAAAATAATATTGTCTAAAAATAATAATAATTAGTAAACCGGCTATTATATTGTAGCAACAATTTTCAGGTACCGAATCACAGCCCTTTCATTTTTTGTCAACGCATCCATTGGTTAAAAATCACTCTTCACGCGTGAGAGATCTGACTTGCTATCCCACGCTAGAATCCGCCCACTTTTTGTACTAAAAAAACAACCATTTTGTAATCTACTATCCTTATTCACAATTACACGTAAAGATATATCTTAGTATGTTTTTACATATCATTATTTTTGTTGTATAGATACATATAATATCTCTGAATATTTATTTAAAGGGTCTAATTTGTCATTTCTTCTAGATCAAATGAACTAAGTCGATGTCTCATTTTTTATCAGTCGAACTATAGTTAGTTCTTTTTTTTTATAAAGGTTGGATCTTACTTCATGATCGGGTGGGCTATTACAAGGTTTTACATGTGATCAGTTGAACATTAATTTGCTCGTTTTTTCCAAAAAAAAGGGTCTTATTTTTCTTCTAGATCAGATAAACTACGGTGAGACTTTACTAGTGATTAGTCAAGTTTTGGTTTGATTGTCTTCCGACAAAGGTCACACCATTCTTCTAGATCAGATAAATTCACCAAGAATTCACTTCTGATCAATCGATTTTGGTTAGTTCTTTTTTATATAATGGACTAGCCTTTCTTCTAGATCAATTGAACTGCACAATGGCTTGTGATCAATCAAACCTTGGTTTGCTCAATTTTTGACAATGTTCCGAGCTTTCTTTTACAATAAGGTTTATGATCAATAGAACTATAGTTCTTTAAATATTTAAAATTGAATTGACGACAAACTATTGTTCAATGAAACTATAGTTTGTCGTCAATCCTAACTCTTATTCTCTTCCATGCCACACTCTGTTTCTCTCTTGAAATTTTCTTAAATTTGCAGCGTCCAATTCTTTTCAAGCACACACTATGCAATTCTTAAACACATTGGTGGCCGGATTTGTTCTCTTCTGATATCATCACATCACACGCACACACATGTGGCAACTTTGGCTCAAGTCCAACACAATCACACACTTGGTTTCTTTTTTTCTTTTCTGTATTTTTTCTTGTATTTTCTATACGGTACTCATTTAAAGAGGGACCCACTCAACCGGACCATTTTTTTTTTTTTTTGAAAAGAGACCGATCTTGTTTTTAAAGTGGACGAAATAGAGTGAGATTCAACTTGTGATCAATCAAACTATGCTTAATTTATTTTTATTTTTTCTTCTTCTTTTTACAAATGGTCTGACCGTTCTTCTAAATCGATTGAATTACATCAAAATTAAGTATAAATATTTTACAACCAATAAAAAGATTGCACTAAGTTGTAGAGTATTATTTTCCTCCATTTTTTTTTCTTTTTTCTGATTTCATCATCTTAATACATCCTTGTTTGATTTCATATCTTGGTAAGGTTAAAGGCGCATCCAAAAAATTTATTGAACCTGGACAAAATTATGGACAAAATTTTAGTGTACCAAAAAATTTCGGTCTTGCCCAAAACTAATTCTTAAAAATCTCAGTTTATCTCAGTTTCAAATAAAAACATATTAATTTTGTCTTAAACTAACCCTTAAAAATCTCAGTTTATCTCAATTTTGAATTAAAAAATCACTGCTTTGCCCTAAATTAACCTCCAAAATTTCAATTGTACCCTAAACTAACACCTAAAAGTATAAAAAAACTTTGCCGGGCTAGCCAGACTATAGAATCGCCCATGGGTAAGGTGTTAGTTTTATTTCTTGTCTTGTTGTGGCATTCTTTTGGTTGATTTCTCATTTTGTTGCAGTGTTTGTATGGTCAAGATTTACAAATCAAATCAACTTCGATTAACTACTAATTCAACTAGTGACTATGTTGTTAGCGAAGCAGATTCTAGAGACAGGTATTTCAGTTACTTTGATAAACTCCAATCCATAGGTATAGGTATTCAGTTTTATGTTATGAGCTTGGATGTTGTGCATTTGTTAACAAATGTATCATTTTCATTTTTTAGCGATGAATGTGTTTACATTTAATCCACTCTATTAATTTGAATGATTGAATATCTTTTTATTTTATTGAAAAGAAAAATGTATCTGCTTACCATAGCATAAAAAATCAGCCTCAAATGCCAAGGTGAAATAATGTCAAACGTGTAAAAAGTAAGACCAAAATTGTTTAGAAGTGTGGAAGAAATTGATATCATTGTTTAGAATTGTAGGTAAAATTGAGTAATAATTTTTAAAATAAAACTTTGTTTATATACGAAATTGATATCATTGTTGATATCAATTTTATTCGCGGACAAGTTTGTTTAACATGGTTGTACTGACCTTATCTTACTACGAAGATTGATTATATTAAAAAAACAAAATTGAGGGTATAAAAATGAAGAGATACAAGAATCTACATGGTGGGGCATGAACAATATTAAATATTCGTTCTATGGGGAACTTTTTCAATTGACGATAGTACGTATAAAACGCAATTATTAAACGTTTTAATGTGTTGAGTCAATGTTCATTCTCTACGTTTATTAAGTCATAAGAGTCACCATCAAAGAGAAGCTAGAAATTTTTATGCCAATCAAATTCATATATGCAACACAAAAAAAATATAAAAAAATTCATATATGCAACACAAAACTCAACTCCTATAAAATGATCAATATGCAAAGCAAATTCATATGCAACTCAAACCTCAACTCTTATAATGGCAGAAGGAGCTATAGCTGCAAATGCTTCAACAAGGTAAATAAATTTCTCTACTTACTCTGTTTCTTCTTTGTTTGATTACTCTGTTTTTTCATTGATCAAGTTATTAAATATACTATTCCTAACTTTTTTTTTTAATTTTAATTAATGAAACGTTTCTTTAGCTTGAATGAAGTTGGAAAATTATTTGGCCAATTTTTCGGGATATTGTTTGCGATCATTGGGTATGAAGCAATGAATACAAGTAAGGGAAAATCTCTACTAATGATGGCATTGGTTTTTATGGTTGCTCTTTACTACTTGGTTTTGGTGCTTGTTACAATGTTACAGTTTCAAATTCAGAATTTGGTTCCATTCATGATTGTAATTCTTTTGCTTGGAAGTGTTGTTTCGTTGTTAGCTTTGATGATAATATCGCCTACGGTTGCTTGGATTTATTTCGGCTTGTCGATCTTCATCTTTGCTTTGATGTGCTATAAAAATCGAAAAGAGCTTTATGAAATGATTCCCGAAAGGATCAAGAATTTTATTAAGGATCAGAATCAGAGTAGTAATTTGGAGATACCACCTGGAGCTAGGTCACTTCCGGTCTAAAGAAATTGATTACATTTGATTAAGAAAGACCTATATTATAAAATAGTATCAAGTTTTCACTGCCATTTAACAACGACTAAAATTCATTGAGAAATTTGTTGGAATACATGGTGAATTTTTTCCTTTCGGTTGAAATTTCTATGCATGACTCATGGAGTAAACATGTGACTATCTAATTAAGAGCTCATTGTATGTGTCTTTTTGTTGTTATTGTGTTTTTTAAATTAGTTTCTTATTTTTTTTGTGAAGTTGTTGTAAAGTGTACTATGCTCAGTGTACACAAAAAATTGTACTATGTTCATTTGAAATTTGTATAATTCCTATTATAATTGTTGTCAAATATATAGTCTTTGGGCGAATTCAGTGACAATCTTTTTTTTTTTTTTTTTATGAAGTAGAAGTTTAGTTATCAGAATTTCACCATTTAAAAAAATAAATAGGGGATCTCGGATTGAAACTCAACCTCTTCATATTGCAATTCTTAATATCTTGACAACATTCTTAAACGAGTAGTAACAACCCAATCAGTTACTTGTTGTACAAGTCAACCGTCATAAATATCATGATAACTTAGTCGAAAATAATAGTTCTACTACATTTTATAATGGAGAAGTTATGATAACCGCACAAGTTCTATTTACATATTAGGATCTATTTAAAGGAAGAAATAAAAGAGACAGTAAGAGATTACCCATTTTTACAATAGTGAAAATGACAATTTTGACACTTTTACTATTTTCTAAATATATATCATCTTTGCGTCAAAAAAAAAATATATATCATCTAGTTTTTGTCTTTCCCTAAAACTATTTGATTAAAAATAGTAAATTTACAGATTTTAAATTATGTGTCTTATAATTCAATGATGTAGAATGACCAAAACTTTTAAAGTTTAGAAAAAAAAAAAGTCTCTAAAACTTTCAATCTAAATTAAATATATAATAATTTTTAAGTTAAATTTTTTTAAATGCACAAATTGGAATAATGTCAAGCGCGTAAAAAATTAGACCAAAATTGAGGATGTGTGAAAGGAATTGATATCATTGTCTCTAAGGGGCTTAAATGATCTTTTAGTCCCTGTATGTTTGTGAATTTTTAGTTTTAGTCTTTGTATCTTTTTTTGTTACAAATAAATCTCTGTATGTTCTCGAATTTTTTATTTTAGTCCTTAAAGTCAAAATCCGAAAATCCAAAGGAAAATCTGCACGAAAACTACAGATTTTCCTGCGGATTTTGACTTTAGGGACTAAAATGAAAAATTCGTGAACATACAGAAACTTATTTGTAACAAAAAAAGATATAAGGACTAAAACAAAAAACTTAAAGAGAGTTTGTAACGGGTTTGGACAATGTAGTGTTAAATTTATTAGAGAGAGTTTGTTTTCTAAAATTGTTGAGTCTTTGGTGATTGGCTGCATTTTTGGTGAAATAAACTTTGTAGCAGGATGTGTGATAAGATGCCTCAACATCGTATCACGCCTTTGGAAGTGTGCGCGCGCGTGTTCTTATTTATGGAATGTTTGTTTCTCTTTCATGAATCTTGCATGGCGCCTTTTTATCTGGCTTATTATGAGGATCATCATTTAATGCTTCAGATCCTTGTCAAGAATATTTCTATGAAGAATCTCCTTGAAGTATATTTTTGGAAAGAATCTATTTTAATCAATGTGGTCAATTGCTTGGGTCAAACAAATCAAGCCCATGTTTAATTCTGGATCAAGGACTTTTGCCTGGAGTATTTAAAGTTTGTGCTAAACCTAATTTAGTTAGTTGTTCACGCCGTCATTATGTCGTCTAGCCTTCTAGGTTTTTTGCGTGTGTATTGTTATTGTGAGCCTTTCTTGTATCTCATTGATGCAAGCTTAGGACGTGTGTTCTTGTGTTGTAATCCTTGTGATCCTCTCCTAAGCTTTGAAGTACGGAGTTAGGATTGTGTGTGTTTTTAGCACTCTAAGCCTTTAGGTACGAGTGTGTAGTTTTAGGAGTGTGTCTCCAAAAACATTTTGTATTTGTGTTTTGAAATCCTTGCTGTCTGTAAGGTTGTAAGGGAGTGAGATGTGATCTCAGACTTATGAGTTCCTAGGTTGAAGAGCCATTGGTAGTTGCCTAGGTTATGAGTTGTAAACGTGGTGTTTGCTGAGAACTTACAACTAGGACTATTATAGTGATATTACTTCCTGGATTGGTATCCCCCAGACTAGGGCTTGTTTTAAGCGCCGAACTGGGTTAACAAATATCATGTGCCTTTTACTTGCTTTCAGTTATTTGTTTACATTTATCTTGTGTTATACGTGTTGAGAAGTTTAGAACATTGTATCGCACATCACGTTTAGTGTTAAGGTGCTTAGAGCATTGTATCGAACATCGTGCTTAGCGTGCCAGGAATTTCAATTGGCATCAGAGCAGGCACCCTGCCTGTCTCTAGGGTGAGATCCAGGACCTAAAATCTCTGGCATCATGGAAAAAGATGGAGGATACATGAATAGACCACCTTTGCTCAATGGATCAAACAACTATGATCACTGGAAATCTAAAGTGACTGCTTTCTAAGATCTATTGATAGCAAGGTATGGAAGGCTGTTTTGACTGGATGGGATCATCCCACTATTGCCAGCAAGGAAGGGACCTCAACGGGGGTGAAGAAACCAGAAGTTGAGTGGACTACAGAAGAGGAAGCTGCAACTCTCTAAAACAACAAAGCCATATATGCTTTGTTTAATGGGGTGGACACAAATGTTTTTAAGCTGATCAAAAACTGTGTGTCAGCCAAAGAAGCATGGGAGATCTTGAAAACGTGCTATGAAGGTACCACAAAGGTGAAGCAATCAAAGATTCAACATCTCACATCCAGGTTTGAAACACTGAAAATGAAGGATGATGAGAGCATTTAAGACTTTCATATGACACTCTTGGATATTGCTAACTCATTTGAAGCCTTGGGAGAGAAGGTGTCTGATGAGAAACTGTCTAGGAAACTTCTCAGATCTCTTCCCAAAAGATTTGACATGAAGATAACAGCAATTGAGGAAGCACATGATATTTCTACCATGAAGATGGATGAGTTGGTTGGTTCTCTTCAAACCTTTGAAACTGTCTTAGATGAACGTGGTGACAAAAAGAACAAGAGCATTGCTTTTGTTTCAAATGTTGATGATGACAATGCTCAAGATGAGGATGAAGAAGAGGAAAGCATTGCAGATGTCATTGCCATGCTTGGAAGACAGTTCAACAAGGTGCTGAAAAGAGTTGATCGCAGGAATCGTCAGAATGCTCCAAGCATCAGATTTAACATCAATAAACAGCAAAATGGTCTGAAGAAACCCAAGCCTGAAGAGAAGAATAGTCTAAGCAAGGGTGTTTAATGTCATGAGTGTGAGGGATATGGACATATAAGATCAGAATGTGGAACCTATCAGAAAAGACAGAAAAAGGGGTTGAGTGTATCTTGGTCAGATGAAGATTCTGAGGAAGAGCATGAGTCTGCTAAACATGTGACTGCCTTGACTGGAATTTGTATCACAGACAGTGACTCTGATGAAGATGGTGATGTGGCTTATGATGAACTTGCTAGTATTTACAAAGAGTTACTCACTAGGTTTGAAGAAATGTGTAGGCTTCTTGAGAAGCAGAAAAAGACCATCAATCTTCTTCAGGCTGAAGTAAAAGCTCAAACTGAAAAGACTACAGAAGCTCAAGAAGAAGTTGCTCTTGTCAATGCTCAAATGGATGACTTGAAGAAACGTTTAAGTCAGCTAAACTCAGGGACAAACATCCTTGAAGAGATCTTGGAGAATCTACCAAGTGTAAAGGCCAAGTCAGTGGGTTATAACTACTCAAATTTAAATCAATATCAACAGAATCTTGAGACTAAGTTCAAATCTGCTGAAGATGTTTTTGATCCCTGCACTGGACAGACGATGTTGAAGCATCCTGCTCAGCATTCTAAAACATACCCAGTTCCCAAGTTTGCTCTTGAATCTAATCCTCGTGGTCATCAAAGGCCTAAGATTCAAAGAGTGTATCGTAGATGGGTTTGTCATCACTGTGGAAAGAGAGGGCACATTAGACCCTTCTGCTACAAACTTCATGGCTATCCTGTTCAACAACCTAAAGCTAATGAAGTGAAAGAAGATGTGAAGGAAGACGTACCTATCAAGAAGGAGTGGAAGCCCAAAACAGAAAGTGTTGGGTTAATTGCTCACACATCTCTGAGAGCTTCATCAAGGGAAGATTGATATTTTGACAGTGGATGCTCCAGACATATGACTGGTGAAGAAAAATATCTCATGAATATGAGACCTTACAAGACCAGCTTTGTGACTTTTGGAGATGGTGCTAAAGGGGAAATACTTGGAATTGGAGATCTTGTAAATCATGGATTGCCCAACTTGGAGAATGTGCTGTTGGTTAAATGACTCGCAGCAAATCTGATCAGTATAAGCCAGCTGTGTGACCAAGGATTAAAAGTCAACTTTACCAAGTCTGAGTGCCTTGTCAATAATGAGGAAGACCAGCTGCTAATGAAGGGAACCAGGTCCAAAGATAACTGCTACTTGTGGATATCTCAGGAAGAAGCCCTTAATACCACTTGCCTTAGTTCAACAGCAGATGAAGTGAAGCTGTGGCATCAAAGGCTAGGTCATCTCCATTTGAAAGGGATGAAGAAAGCAATATCATCTGAAGCTATCAGGGGTTTACCTAAACTGAAGATTATTGAAGGTAACAAATGTGGTGAGTGTCAGATTGGTAAGCAAGTCAGGATGTCGCATCCAATGCTGGAGCATCTGACAACTTCCAAAGTGCTTGAGTTACTCCATATGGACCTTATGGGACCCATGCAGGTTGAAAGCTTAGGAGGGAAAAGGTATGCTTTTGTGATGGTGGATGACTACTCAAGGTACACTTGGGTAAATTTTATTAGAGAAAAGTCAGATGCCTTTGAAGCTTTCAAGGAGTTATGTCTTCAGATTCAGTGGGAAAAAGCAAGTAATGTGGTAAGAATTAGGACAGATCATGGAAAGGAATTTGAGAACTCCAGGTTCAATGACTTCTGTGCTACTGAAGGAATCAAGCATGAGTACTCATCTGCTATCACCCCACAGCAAAATGGAATAGTTGAAAGAAAAAATAAGACTATCCAAGAGTCAGCTAGAGTCATGCTTCATGCCAAAAATGTTCTTTACTACTTTTGGGCTGAAGCCATGAACACTGCTTGTTACATCCACAACAGAGTCACCCTAAGAAAAGGTATCACTTCTACTTTGTATGAGTTATGGAAAAATAGAAAGCCAACTGTTAAACATTTTCATGTGTTTGGAAGCAAATGCTACATCCTAGCTGACAGAGAGCCTAGAAGAAAACTTGATCCTAAAAGTCATGAAGGAATTTTTCTGGGATACTCTCCAAACAATAGAGCTTATAGAGTCTATAATTCTCAGACTCAAGTAATGATGGAATCTATAAATGTGGTTGTCCAAGATTCCCCCTTGGAAGATTATGTTGGTGAAAATCAAGGTATTCCTGTTGTTGACAATGTTGAACAAGATGCTGAAGCATCTGAACATCTGTGTGATAATCAATCTGATGAAGAAATAGCTGAAGAGGAAAGTGTGACAAATGCTGAAGCACAAGCTCAAAAGAAGGGTCCCTCAGTACGTGTCCAGAAGAATCATCCCACAGATCTGATCATTGGTAATCCTGAACAGGGGATAACTACTAGGAGATCAAATGATGTGATTTATAATAATACACGAAACAATTGTTGATGAATATATATTATAATAATACACGGGACAATTGTTTTAATAAAAAAAAATCATACACGGGACAATTGCTTTAATAAAAAAAGAAATTGAATAATAATTATTTGTTATTATTAATTATAATTTATTACACAAAAATCATACACGGGACAATTGCTTTAATAATTTTTTTAACTTATAATATATTACACAAAAATCACACACGAAACAATTGTTTTAATAATTTTAATAAATTTTACAAAAAATAGCAGAATAACGTCACTTATTTTCGTAAAAAAAACGTCACTTATTATTTATTTTATTTTTTTGGTACACGACGTCACTTATATTTTAAAAATATTTTATAAATAAAAATCAATAAACCCGTGCGAATGCACGGGTCTCAAAACTAGTAGTAACATCAAACTAAGAAAGTGTATTTTTACACTTTATCTTCCTATTATACCCTCGTTTTAATCTACCAATAAATTTTTTTTTCTTTTGCGCACACTTTTGTTTTAAACAAAATTTAATATGTTATCCGTCAAAAAAAAAAATTATATGTTATGTTCCAAAACAAATTTTAAAAAAAAATGTAGTTTTCCAAATACTCCTATATAACATTAATTAGTTTTTTGGAAAGAGTAAGAGCAATTGACAAATGATATAATTGACAAATCATATCCATAAAATACTAAAAGAACAGGTAAATAGAAACGCTAACTCTGACAGTAAAAGATAAAAAGAAACGGATGAAGTATATATTAGAAAGAAAAAAAAAGATATATTTTATACAAAGTGTATTATTAAAAAAACAAGATATGCACAACAAACATGTATTCCACGGAATCATCATACTATATTTCATATTTTTGTTTTACTTTAATTAAGATATGGCATAATATTTAATTTGAATGTCAGTATAGAATAAATTTTCATAATAGAGTATATATATTAAACTATGTAAAAAAAACGACTTATATCTATTAAACTCAAATAATTTTATTTTTTTTAGATAAACTCAAATAAAATTTAATGAATCATAGAAAAAAGATAGGAAAAGAGTCTCACAAAAATAACCGACTTACACATAAGAATGAGTGCAATTTCTACAAATACGGATCTGACAGTTTTGCTCCTTCAAAATCTCATCATTCTTCCGCTTCCTAGTTATACATTCCGTTTTCTTTCTTTTTTTATTTTTGTTACTGAACTTCATCTCCATGGAGGAGAAGAAATCAGTGGTTGGTACTAATGAAAAGGTGAGTAATTATATATGTGATGATATTGTTTTCTCCGTTCTATCAAAACTCACTCTTAAATCTTTGAAGCATTTTGAATGCGCTTCCAAATCATGGTCTCTTTTATTTGAAAATTATACTTTCATGAACATGTTTCGCAATAATTTCTTATCTATGATGCATCGTTGTTCTTATCATGACCAAGTATCTCTCCTCCTACAAGTTGATGAATACCCTGATCAAGACGGTTTGTATTCTCTTTATGGGGAGTCGATTGAGAGTATAATCAAGTTAGATTTCTCAAATCCATTTGAACAAGATGAAGAAGATAACACTTTATGTATTTTTTACGGTATTAATGACACCCTTTGTCTATATCAACAATCATATTGCAAACTTGCATTGTGGAACCAAGCTACCAATGAATTCAAGCACATTCCTCCTAGTCCTGTGGAGTCGTATATCCCATATGCTGTTACGGATATTTGTTTTGTTTCATCTCGCCTTCATGGATTTGGTTATGATCGTGGTACATGTGACTATAAAGTCATTCGTCACATATTATTTAATTTTCTTCACTCTGAACATTACGAATCCGTGCCTCCGGAAGATATATTTGAAGATGCATGCTTAGACCCCTTATGGGAGATATATTGCTTAAAAAGTAATTCATGGAAGAAACTTGATGTTGACATGCCACATTATTCTTTGACCAAGTCTATGGGCACCCAAGTGTATATGGATGGAGTCTCTCATTGGTTGTCTGGTGAGGTGTTAGTTGGACGTGGTGCTTCATTTGAACCCAAGTGTATTTGCGTTGTATCATTTGACTTGAGCAATGAAGTGTTCTTCACAACACCCATACCCTCAGACATAGATGATATTTTTGATGTTGAAGTACAATGGAAAAGCTTGTTCGTGTCAAATCGGTCTATAAGTTTGATCTCGTATCATAAAAATACAACTACTTTTCACATATCAATTTTGGGTGAACTCGATATGAAAGAGTCGTGGACTAGACTCTTCATTGTTAAAGCGCCGTCTTGTATTTGTAGTTTTGTTAGTGTGGGAACCAAGGGGAAAATATTTTTAAGAAGAAAAGATACAAAACTAACTTGGTTTGATTTGAGTAGCCAAAAACTTGAGGAATTTAGTTACAATGAAAAGTATATATATGAGATAGTAATTCACAAGGAAATCATACTTGAAACTTTCGAGTTGGCCCAAAATTGATATGTGAAAAATAGTTATAGTTTTAAGAATGAGATTAGAAGTGAACTCTTTTAAGTAGTCTTAGTTTTTATATTTTTATTGGTATTCCGCTTATATACAGCGCCTTTGTTTACTCTTTTATCAGTGTTAGAAATAATATAAAACCATTGATGTGCCAAATCCTAACAGCTTAAGCTTTTGGGATAATTGGTTATTTGACAATCAGTCTCTATTCATCTTGTGCAGAGACTTGATCTTATTAATAATATATTTACCATAAATTTTTTTTTTTAAACTTCCCATCGAAGGAATAAGTAGTTAATTATTTCTCTTATGAATCTAATTAATAAGTTTCATTTTAAATAAATACACTTTGATTCAATTATGTCTGTCACTGTCAATATTATAGATAAATTAACATGGAGTGTTATGTAAAACCCTAAATGACTCACACTCAACCATTAACTTAAACAGAACATGCATGCAAGCATTTAGAGTATTACAATATAATTAAATTGAGGGGCTCACAAAAAAACATTTGATCAAGCTATATAAACATATACAAGCATATCATTAACCTATTCATTTGTAAGGCAGGGGAAAATAACATAAGATCATTAAATAACTCATGCATAATTAAAATAACTTCATCATTTAAAACTATGATATCATCCAATCATAACATAAGTAAGAGACACATGGCCATAAGCATATAAATACAAATGGTTTAATACAAAGATTGTGACATCCTAGACACGGGTGTTACACTACTATCTGACCCTAACTACGACATAAGTTCGAAAAATAAAAGATAATGGAGAGGCCGTGAGCCAACTCCTCACCAAAGTAATAGGAAGATAATACAATTCATAGAAGTGTAAGGACTCGTTTGGCATAGTTTATTTTAAAGCTTATGCAAATGGTTTATGCAATATAAATTAGATTTTATGTTATTTTATAAGTTTAAATTGATGAAAATTGAATTTTTAGCTGTGGATGATACTTCATAAGTGCACTCTCAAAACTAATAAATTTCAAGCTTACATCACAAATCTCATCATAACAAATAAATTTTAAGCTAATAAATTTCCTTCTTATAATTTTCTATTTATATTTATAATGATTAATTAAATTGTTATTATTTTTTTTCAAATAAAGATAATCCTAAAAAATATGGTTTAATAATTATCTCCTAACTAACAAATCTAATCTTTTATTATTTATTTATCTAAAGATTTTATGGTAACTAACACTCCTTAAATTTATCTAAAACTATTTTGAGAATATTTTTATATCTTTTTTTTAATTCTTTAAGGGACCAGCCCAAAAGCCCGTAGAGCCAATCAATTTTGAGAATATTTTGATAGAATTATTGCTAAAAGTCAATCAATTTTTAGCTATTACAGATGCATGCGGTAACTAACAATTTTTTTTTAGTCCTTACATTTTTACCGTTTGCATTTTTAATCCCTACCGCTAATTTTTTGTGACTTGGGTAATAAAATCAGCCACTTAAGATGACACATAGATGTCACGTCATTCGGTGTAAATGTTATCCTAGTCAATTTAAGTTATCATATGTGGCCAATTCTATTATCCTAGTCATAAAAAATTGACTAAAAATATAATAAAAAAGTGTAGGGACTAAAAATATAATAAAAAAAATGTAAGGACTAAAAGTCGAAACTTACATAAAAATATGAACTAAAAACATATTTAACCCTAGTTCAATTGGTAAAAATATTATAATATACAAAGTCGAAGTTTTAATTTGAAATTTCTTACTTATTTATTTTCAAGTATAAAATTTGACTATTAAACTATGGGTCATGCTAAACAGTGCACCCGGTATATTTGTTAAGCATATCATAAATAGAAATAAACATAAAGTTAATGTTAATAAAAACAACTTTTTACACTTTTGATGTATTGAATGCACGAATTTCAAGATAAAATTTCTTTATTTATATGTTTAACTAGTGCACCGGATGCACTATTTAGCATTTTTCTTAAACTATTTAACAAAAGAAATATTGCGAAAGAGGGCAGGGCAAACAAGCTGGTCTTTTACACAAGACAAGACAACAAGCAAGACATCTGTATAATTTTTAAAATAAAAATTGTATATCTAGCTCAACAAACCATGAACTTAGCTTTGAAGAATGATGACTCTTTGCAATTGCATTATTTTAGGGGATATGAAATTGAATTTTTTTATCCTGATATCTATTTCTCTTTTTTCATTTGTGAATATGGTAGGATGACTAAGACAACAATGATGTGATATTCCTATAAAAAACAAAAATGGTTAAAATAAAATATATTAAAATTTGTCTTTATGGATATATATAAGGTGGGGGGGGGGGGGGGGGGGGGATTTCACGTCAAAAAAAGGTGGGGGGTGTGATGGGGGGTGTGATCGTAGTATATATTCATCTTAAATTATAAAATTTTGGTCATTAAACTATTTAATAAAACTGTCCCATAAGTCCTAGCTCAACTAACAAAAATTTGCCGAAATTGCAAGGCATGGACGTCATGACCGGGGTTAAAACCCCGACTCTCTCACTTGTGTGAAAATTTTTCATATTTACTTTATCAATTCTTCTATGTATAAAAAAAAAACTATTTAACAAAACAAAAAACTAAATTTTATTCGAATACAAAAGCCCTAATCCACTTTAATTTCATGTTTAATTTCCTCTATTTTAGTTTTGGTGAAATTTAATTTTTCAACCACCTTTTTATAAAGAAAAGACAGACACGATTTTTTTTCCAATAATAAACATTTCATTACCTAACCTTATAAAAAAGATAAAATGAACCATTTTTTTATAACGGAAAAATTTATGAAATTTTCTTTTGACAATTTTTAAAATGTATGAACCATTTTTAACAATTTCACAAAAATGTTATTTAATAAAAATTTTGGTATGCAAGAAAGAGAAGAATTATATATGGTAATATTTGATTGATTAAATTATAATCACCTTTTCTCATGTATGGTTATACAATTTTTGATTGATCAAATCTTCTAATTTTATGAATACCATTATCTTTTATTTTTGTTTTCGCAAATCAAACGTCCATAATTGATGGTAAAATCAACATGTTCTTTTTATTTATAATATTTCTTAGTTAATTTGTGGGACCTTCAAAGTAAAAAACAAAACAAAATGGTTAATGATTGATGATTTACGTTTCTATTGGGACACAACCATTTCCCACTGTGTGTGAATGTGAATGAATGAGACCGCGTGAGAGAGAGAGAGAGAGAGTAGTGAAGCTAATCAATCATCTTCCTTCTGAAAGTCGTCTCCACGTTCTCTTTTACACATCTTGTGACTTTCTGTGCGTGTTCGTGCTGTCTGTCTGTTTGTGCTACTATTCATTTCTATATTCCAATTTATTCCTTTTTCTTCTCTCATTTTTCACTCTTTCTTCATAATAAATCCTACAAAATTTCACTTTTTGAGATCTGGGTATGCTACATTTTGCTGAATTCATTGATTTCTTGTTCATTTGTTTTCATTAGCTTCGTTTCTTTTCTCTATTTGTGAAATTTCACTTTTGCTTTTAGTATAGTCAGGTTCTGTAGACTATAAAAAAGTTTACTTTTTTTTTTAAGTAATTTGTGGGTATTGAAATTCAGGAACTGGGTCTTGTTGATTGTGTTGTTTTACGTGAAGAGATATTAGGATTCAGCATTGCTTGTATAATAATTGATCTAAAATCTGATTTTTGATCTGGAATGTTTGTGTTGCTGTAAATCTTGTGATTGATGTGTTTATGGAGAAAGAAAGATTGGAAATTTGAGTGTTTTTGTAGGGTTTTGGAATTTAGTGACTTAGTGAGTGATGTAAGTGATTTTTTTTAGTGCATTTTGTTGAATTTTGAAGGAAGATTTTGTAGTGAGTGATGGCTTCAATCACTCTTTCACCAAATGCTTCCCCTGTTGCATTGCCTCCATCATCTGCTGTTTTATCACCACCACCGACACCTAACACTTCTCAATCCAATCAAACATCTAATCCGCCGCAGGCCCTGCCTGCAACTTCTCCTCCTTCTCCGTCTCCTCCGCAGACTGTACCTGTAACTTCTCCACCTTCTCCTTCTCTTTCTCCTCCTCCAACGTCGAATGCACCACCACCAACTTCACCACCATCACCTCCTGCATCACCACCTCCTGCACCAGTGGTAACTGCTCCTCCTCCAGCTAAAACTTCACCTTCTGTTCCAAATTTGTCTCCACCGCCTCCATCAGCTGATTCCCCTCCTCCTCAATCATCAAAGCCACCTCCTTCTCAATCAATTTCGCCGTCTCCTCCTCCTCCTCCAGCCAATGTACCTAAGCCACCGTCTTCCGATCCTCCTCCTGCGCCACAAGCAAAGCCACCGAAAAGTAACACTCCTTCACCTCCTGCACCACAAGCCAAGCCACCTAAAAGTAACACTCCTTCACCTCCTGCACCACAAGCAAAGCCACCAAAAAGTAACACTCCTTCGCCTCCTTCACATGATGCATCTCCTCCATCTGTTTCTCAATCTCCTCCTTCCCCTCCCAACGTTGATCCTCCTTCCGCTTCCACTGTTGTTCCACCTCCATCTACATTGCCATCAACTCCTCCTTCAGTCCCTTCAGGATCTGCAGCACCTCCAGCAACTTCTTTGCTTCGTCCTCCTACGAACGAAACAGTACCTGCTGGTGGTCCAAAAGTGTCAATGCCATCTATTCCAACTGAGAAACCAACTGCAAGACCGACTGTTGACGGATCTGGTAATATTGCCACAAACAACGCGCCTTCACATTCAGGTGGGTTGAAGACCGGAGGAGCTGTTGCTATTGGTGTCGTAGCTAGTTTAATTGTCCTCAGCCTTCTTGGTATGGCAGTGTGGTTTGTTCATAAAAAGAAGAAGGGAAAAGGACCAAGAGATGATTCTGCCGCACCTTCCCCGTTTACCTCGTCTCACAATTCAGGTATTAAATTGTGCACTGGAAACTATTAGCAATGTATGCCCTTGTTAGTTAGTCATGTTTTTTATTCACCTTAATTATTTGCTATTTAGATGAATACTGAGGGTTTTCCCGGCACTGTATAAATTAAATTAGATATAGAGCTTGCTATTCCCAAGAAAAATGTGACTAGTCTGAAATTAGAAAATGCAAATGTATCTCCAATTTAAATGCCTCATATTGATGTTTCTTAGTTCTAATATATTTGTTTTAGCAGCCTTTTTGCTCCTTGTTATCTCATTCCATTTTTGGTCCATTACCAGCTTAAGGTGTAACAAATCAAACAACTTTGGTTACAATCTCTTGATTCTTCTTTATACCTTAATATGTGTATGTTGATGCCTAAGCATTTGAATTGGGTTAACGGTGATAACTTTCGGTAGTGTGCAGTTTCTATTGGTTCAAATCTCTATGCTGTCCTTTTAGCCCTGCCAAAAAAGAACAAATGTTGCACTCATTTGTGGTGTCTTTGTTTTGTCAAATTTTAGCTGATTAACCTGGAAAGTCCTTGTTAGACTTTACTTCTGCTGACAAATTTCTGAATTTAGTTGCTTTATGTTTGAATGGCAAGGCACTATACAAATGTTACGTGTTTGTAGTAACTTTTGAAATTCAGCGACTCTTAAAAGGTGTAAATGGCTGATGAAATATTTGTTTTTAAACATTGATATTCTCTGTTAGGTACATTGTTCTTGAAGCCACAGTCTCAAGCTAATTTTGTAGGGAGTGCCAGCGGTAATGAATATGTGTATTCACCATCAGAGCCAGGTGGAGTAAATAGTTCAAGATCGTGGTTTACATATGAAGAACTTATCCAAGCTACAAATGGGTTTTCAGAGCAGAATAAATTGGGTGAAGGTGGATTCGGTTGTGTCTACAAAGGTTTGCTTACAGATGGAAGAGAAGTTGCTGTGAAACAGCTTAAAATTGGTGGTGGGCAAGGGGAACGTGAATTCAGAGCAGAAGTTGAGACTATTAGTCGAGTACATCATCGTCATCTGGTTTCTTTGGTTGGTTACTGTATATCTGAGCATCAAAGATTGCTTGTCTATGACTATGTTCCCAACAATACTCTTCATTACCATCTACATGGTAAGATACATATCTACGATTAAGTAATTTGAATTGATGAGTTCAAACTGAACATCTATGGCCTTCTGTTTGTGCTTGAATTTTACAATCTAATTAGGTTGTTCAGTAAGCTGTAATAATTAGGTTGTACCCTCTAATTTAATCATTTTACAGATGACAAAGCACCCGTTCTGGACTGGTCTATCAGAGTTAAGGTTGCTGCTGGCGCAGCTCGTGGAATAGCTTACCTACATGAAGACTGTAAGTTTCTTCTCTTCCTATCAAGTGTGTAGTTATCCAAAGCAGATAGGGTTTTTCCATGGTATTACATTTTCCTTTTAACTTAGATACATTCTTTTGAAATGTATAGTATTCTTTAAACTATTATGCTCATGGAATTCTTCATATATTTTATAACCACAATTAAAATGCATTAGAGGTGGTTCTGTTAATTGTCAATCGCAAATTTATAATAGCTCATGTTTTTAAGCTTGATCTTTTTGGTTTTTATAGCATATTGTATTCATCTTATTTCTATTGGATAAATTTATCAGGTCATCCACGCATTATTCATCGAGATATTAAATCATCAAACATCCTTCTCGATCACAACTTTGAAGCTCTTGTAAGCCACTTTTATAATCTGTACCCTCTGATGCAGAATGCTTTTTTTTTTTTTTTTTTTTTTTTTTTTTTTTTTTTAAAGAATCGTAGGTTTAGTAAGTTGATTCATTCTTAAATGCCAGCTTATGCTGAGCACCTCCTAATTGGGATTTTCTGTTTTATTGGTATGGTTTGGTCAACAGGTTTCAGATTTTGGGCTTGCAAAATTAACGTTGGATTCAAACACACATGTAACTACACGTGTAATGGGAACCTTTGGGTAGGTTAAACCTCCATTTGTGTTATAGCTTGAGTCATATTTCAGTGTTTACGTATGGAATCATATTATTTTTTCCTTGAATTTTATTATTTTTTCTGCCTATCAATTATCAAAATAAGAATACATCTGTTACATCTATCCTATGAAAGCGGTTATTATATAAGTGTAAAGTGCTTATGTATAAGTTATTTCTATGACCTAAAGATAAAATAAAGTACTGGTTTCATATGAGTTACAAATTGTTTTCATAAGATATCATGGGAAGCTTTTGCCAATAAGTTGAAAACAGGTTATGGATATGTCACAAATTGTTTTCATAAACTCTTCCGAAATGTCTCACAATTGTTTATTCCATTAGATAAGCTTAAATGAACCAATCCAAGCAGACCCTAAGTAGCTTAGCTACTTGCTACCATCTCTTTCTATTTTCCTTGGGAATGCTGCTTGTCACCAATATTGATAATACTCAAGTGTTTACTGTTCCCATTCTGAGTATATTTAATTGGAATAATTTGTTCTGAATCGCCAGGTACATGGCACCAGAATACGCGACAAGTGGGAAATTGACTGATAAGTCTGATGTATATTCCTTTGGTGTTGTGCTTTTGGAGCTAATTACAGGTCGAAAGCCCGTAGATGACTCTCAGCCAATTGGCGACGAGAGCCTGGTTGAATGGGTGAGTCACATATTTCAGTAACATTTCATTGCTTATTATTTTTATTTTCATTCTTATGATATGGTTAAGATTCAAACATTGATATCTAGTTATTGCTTAGTTGTTAAGCTGAGCTTGTATTATGACATTTCACAAGCAACTCGAATATGAACATATTATTTTTCCGAGAAAACCTATTATTAAGTTTAAACCAAACACTGGTTCCTCCTATTCATGTAAACATATTCATGGAACTACGTTTTGGACTATCTTGTTCCAATTTGAAACTTATCAAACCTTTTTGTTACACTATCTGAAAATATTTCCCTGTATATTATAGTAATTATGTTCGCCATGACTAAAATTTCAATTATTGTTGAAGGTTGTTTCTGTGATCAAGTGTAAGATGAACTTGTACTTTGATTTATTTATCTATCTAAAAAAAGTACTCAATCACATGCTTTTCCAGGCTCGGCCTCTATTGATTCAAGCACTGGATAATGAGGACTTTGAAACTTTGGCGGATCCAAGACTAGAAAAGAACTACAATAGAAATGAAATGTTTAGGATGATTGAGGCTGCCGCAGCTTGCGTGCGTCACTCCTCGGTTAAGAGGCCACGGATGAATCAGGTAATTTCTGAACATGCCATTGTCATGTCTTTGTTGATTTTGTTTTGAAGATACTAATTTTGTGGTGTTTGCTTTTGTTTGTTCATCATCACTTGCCAGGTTATGAGAGCTTTTGATTCCATGGACGAGTCTACAGATCTGAATAATGGAATGAAACCGGGGCAGAGTTCAGTGTTCGATTCTGCACAGCAATCTGCACAGATAAGAATGTTTAGGAGAATGGCTTTTGGAAGCCAAGATAGTTCAAGTTTCTATAATGAGTCTCAAAGTAGCTATAGGAGTAGAGACCAGGACTCTGCAACTACGTTCCCCCAAAATCAATCTCGGTCTTGGAACACTCGAGATGACTCTTTATAACTGCACCATGGCTGGAGAAGTTTTCATGCGACATGTGAAGTTGTTCCATTTCTTCCATTTTGCCGGCCTAGGTGCCGTGGTGTACTGATTTGTAAATCTTTTTATTTATTTTTTATACTATTTTTGTTCTCATTTTCCTAATGCGATTTTATTTTGGCGACGAGTGACGATTTCAGTATCCATTTGATTTGTTAGGTGCCGGTACTCAAATGACTCGATCAAATAGAAGTTACAGAGCTGTATCTCACTTACAATGTCATCAAATCAAACTAATTATTTGATATTATTTTTTCATTCTTTTGAAATTTCAGATGCCCTTAACCTTGGACTAACATAATAATTTATATAATAATTCCATGGCTGGTATATTTACATAATAATTTAACTTTGCTTTTTATGTATATATATATACAACACTTTCACATTTTCTATGTTGGAGAAACTTATGTATTACTACAATCAAATCAACATATTACTCTTTAAAACAGAAATATGAGACATGGCCATTCCAAAATAATGTAGAGCTTTCGCTATAATCGGTCTGCCAACTGAGGAAATCGCTGAAGAAGCCATGTCACACTCTTAATCACTGCCTGCATGTAAATTGTTTCCAAGAGGATCAGACTGATATCTTGAAATGTACAATATTCACACACACGCTATGCACCGACCACTTGCACTAGACCCCGTGATAAGTTAGTAATATTAATTTTCATGTACTAAACAACATCGCTAATAAAGATATGTTCACATACCAAAGTTGCTTCTCCCGGCTTGATTGCAGGTTCAACACAGTCCCGTCCATATCTGTTTATCCGGAAATATAAGATTCATCAAGAAATTAAACTAATGATACTATTTTTTTTTTTCAAATGCTTCAGACAGTATGTTAATAAGATACTCATTCAAGCATAAGGAGTGCATAAACAGGATTAAGAGTTTGATACAAATAGCCTAAAAACCACAAAACTGAGTAAAGAAACTCCATGCCAAACAGTGTAAAGAAACTAGGCTACACCCAATTTCAATGCTTAGAAATTGCTACCTGTTATAGCAAATAAGCATATATGAATAAATCCATAAAGCACCAAAACCTGCATAATAAACTACTATTCTACCAAAATCTGCAGCCTTGACTGATAAAACAGCACAGATACTGTTGAATTAATACATACAGAATTGCGATTACTTGCCAAGCAGCATCTTAAACCGAACACTAATACAAATCACTAAACAATTCACAAGCTTAAGCAAGACACAGGAACCATAGATACCCAGAGATGTAAAAAAAATAAACAGTGATATTCCAGAACACTTGGCCATTACACACCAAATAGCCCAAATACACACAAGTCACACTGTTACGATTTTGAAGTCAACTACTCTTCCTCCTTTAATCCACCCGGCAAAATTAAACAGGTGATTATATATTAACATCGTTCGGTAACGACTAGCAAGTCCGACCATTTGGCTATTTAGGACAAAACCTAGGAGAAATGAAAGAACGTCCGATCCCAACTCCCATCCCTCCACCCCTCAAATCTGCCACTTTAACTTCTTCGTTCATCAATAACAAAAACAGTCTACTGTACTTATTCTTTATGCTATACCAATTCATCCATGGTTCCGACCAAAATAGCATATCTCTCCCATCATCTGAAATTTTACAATCTGATCTTGAGAACTAATCCCGACTTGCCTCCTCGACACCCTTCTCTAACCTCCCCATCTACCTCCACCACAGTGAATACAAACTCCCAGCCCTTCTGATTTCGCCCTCAACAAGCCAATACTAAGAATTTAACAGTTCAAACCATAACCTACGTTTCTCAGCTTTTAGCCTCGACAAGAATATAATAATCACATCTAAACAAAAATTCAATGCAAAAATCTTGCAAGTTGTTTATACTCTGATCATAGAGTTTACCAAGCACCAGTTTTAGAGCACATTATATAAAAGCATTCATGTTAAAGTACATCAATCAAATACAAAAGCATCATTACTTACATTATCTGTCGCTTGCCATTGATCACCTCCAAACGATAAAAACTGCATCCTTTGCTAAAGGGAAAAGCCTTTCCTTTCCATTCTGCCGTCATTGCCAAATGTTAATAATTAATACATTCACCGATAAAAACTGCATCTATTGCTTAAAAATAATAGAAAATGAAACATAGACTTTCTTTAAAAACTAGTTTTACACAATGCTCAGTGAGAACCCAGTCTTTTACTGTTATTTTTAAAATGAGGTTACTGTTGCGGATTAGGCCAAGACCCAGTTCATCAGGAACCACACCCGAAGGCTCAAAATCTTACACCCTAGCATCCTTTGAAATCCCACTGTTCCTTACTCCAATGGGCGAAGAGGGACAAGAGGCTGGGATCCCAACGTGATATCCGCCAAGAATACTCTTCACGATACGTTCTACACATTATAAGTATCACAATCCAGACACGGTTAAAGGGACGCAATTTCTATCCTAAAACCTCTACTCCCACTCGATCAAACGTTGCCAAATGCTTTGGAGTACTTGCATGTACCACTTCTACTTCTGAGGAGACTAAGTGCTGCCTTAGCAGTCCACTAGTTCGGCCATCATTATCGATTCACTCTAGAACAGTTACAAAGTGAAACTAATTTACACCAAAATTACATTCTCTTGCTAAACTCTATTAATAATATAGAATTCAGATATGTATAGATAAATAAAGAACAGTTAAATTTGAATTTGAAATGCACCTAAATGCCAAATCACCCCAACTGATGAAGAATCCTCTGTAGACAAATCATCAATAACAAACTGCAGATCTATGCTTGTTGAATCAGTGAACTTTTTGAAGAACTCTATAATTTCCTGTAATAATTAAGAAACAAATTTTGATAAATTTCTTCTAACTAAGTACAGCCACCAAAATTAATTATTTAATTAAGAATAATCTTATTTCATAAATTACCTTACGACCCACAAAGGGAGATGGAAATACAAGATCTTCATAAACACAATTTTCAGCTATAAGATACTGTACAGAATCTACATCATGTGAATTGATTCCATCATAGAAATTTCTCACAACGTTTGCAGCTGAATCTACAACGTTGTTATCATCAAAGTGCGTGGTGGTAGATGTAACTGAATTATTTTCACCACTCTTATTAACTGCCATGTTCCATTTTCTAACTCTTCTTGTTGTTCTAACTCCAACAACCTTAGTAACTGAATTTGGAACATAGATTCTGCTATGTGACAAAGAAGTTAAAGCTGAGTTCAAAATTAGTGCTTGAATGCTGCTACACACCATGAACATTGTATGCTCAACTTCAACCACTACCACATAGATTCTTCAAACTTAAAACTTTATTATCTTCACATTTTACATTGTAAAATATGTAATAATTTTCAGTAGATGCATTTGTACTAATTTATTGTTAAATATGGATACTACTTGTTAATGCTATTAATTTTTTTTCTTATTAGATTAAATATTGGGGCGAGATGATGGATAGTTCAATTGATTGATTGGTTGAGCTAAGTATTAAGAAATTAGAGGTCCAGAGTTTAATTAGTGATAAAGAGAAAAAATGGTAAAAACTTATCGAGATATTTAATATGCTGGAGTGTGAATTCGAACTTATAATATCTCTTTACTCTTTATTCATTAGATCAAGAGTAACATTAAAATTGGACACATATGTAAACTAAAGGTTATGTATTTTAATAATATCAATATACTAATATTAGTGCACAAATTGAACTTTAAGTAAATTTTTAAAGCTTATTTAAGCTTAGTTATGTAACCAACTTAAAATCTCCTGTTTTTGAGCAATGATGATTTATATTTGTAATGTTAAGAAAGAAAAAAAAAAAAAAATCATGTTTTAGTATGTGAAATTTTTTAAAAGAGTTTTAAAAAGTCATGCATAATAATGTAGTATCTCCTTAATTTTAGTATTTAAGACATTTTAAAAGGGTTAGTGATGTAATTTATTGTCCATTTATCTTCCACTCAATTGTAATTATCTTACATTTTAAAAGTAAAATAAAATATGTAAAATATTTTGTTTATATCAAGTTTTAGATGTTAAAATTTTTTAAAGGCAAATGCTAACTAATTGAGAGTACAATTTTTTTTTAAAAGTTGTATATAGTCAAACACCTTAAAAGTCTAAATTTTAATTTTCTCAACACATATTTTTTTCTTTTATTTATCCTTTTTAAACGGTGGGGTAAAAAAAGAATAACCAACCAAATTAACAAAGTTGAAAGAAAAGGATAACAAATGCATGGATTATATTTGTTCATTTCAAGTCTTCTACGCAAGTCTTTGGTTTTTGTCATTTTGTTAGTCCATTTTTCGTATTACTTTTTCATATCTGAAATTTAGAGATAACAAGAGTTTATTGCTGGCTTTGCTGCTGTGTTGTAAAGGACTTCTTTTGGTATATTTTTCTTCCCATCTTTTTGTAATTAAATTCAGTTTATATCATTTATACTCGCTACTGATAATTGTACAAATGTTAGATCTGGAAATCATGGTTAAATATAACTATGAGCCAATTGTTACTGTTTTTTTTTTAAGAAACTAAATTAACTCATCCAAATTGACACTAATAAGCCAAATTTATTACTGTTGGTATTGTATATTAGATGTATAATTTGTGAGACAGTGTGGAATATGTGGTAATGATTTTTTATATAAATTTTTTAGAAAATATTAGATTGAACTATCTGTAAATCTAAATGTCCCTGCAACTCTTGTGCCGGACTAGAGGATCAAAGTTCGTTTTTATGACCTAAGAGTCTTGAGGATATATATATGTATTTTTTAGCTTCTTGGAGGAGTAATATATTATAATTACAAAGTCAATGAAAAAAAATTGAAAAAGAATAAATTTTTTTTTTATCATATATATTATCTGAATTTAGTCTTGGATTTGTGCTAAGGAAAGACATTGATCATGGGGAGACCAAGAAGCGATATCTGGCAGTTTCACGCTAAAGAATTAGAAAAAGGTAAAAAATGGAAATGCAATTATTGTAATAAAGAGTTTGGTGGAGGAGCTTCAAGAGTTAAAACACACCTGGGATTTGATGACAAAGAAGGCATCGGGAAATGCTCCAATTATCCTGTTAATAATGAAGAAGTTATCAACAATATGGCATCCACATCAACTAATCCACCACAAGCTGTGATTAATATAATTGATGTAACACATGATGATCAAGGTAAATGAACATCTTTTTTTACTTTCCGGTTCATGAATTAACCAACATAACATACAACAAAAATGAACTTGCTTCAAACATATTATATCTTGTGATTGTGACAACATAAGCATAGTTATATTTTTGTTGAAATTTTAAAATTGTAACAATTTCTATCTTTCATTGAAAGTGGATGAAGGTGCTCTCGAAGTGATTGACACTCTGACCAGCAATTTAGTTAACCATCAAAATAATCTCCAAATCATGAATTTATCTGAAGGTACGGGTTCTAAATTCTAATTCATTACTTTTGGAAATTTTTTTATTTGCAATGAAGTACACTTTTGATGAATTTATATGCTAATAGATGAGTCAATAAATGAATATCCATTCGATTCATTTATTAATGCATATTAATTATTGAGTAGTTCTATATGTTACGGGAGAAAAAATACAAGAAAGAGAATAATTGTACTATATTGTTTTAAAAAAATTAAAATTACTATAAATTAGGAAGTTTAGAGGAAATCATGGTAGGTTGGTTATGAAATTGTAAAGTCATGATTTATTCTTCTCTTTCTTGCTTGTTAATTTCTTAGAAACAAGCATTTCCCTTAATTATTTTAGGAGGGAGTATTTAATATACAAACATACCCCTCAAAGTACATCTTTGTGCTTTGTAGGAGGCCCTTTCATTTCAATATATTTTGCTTTTTCAAAAAATAAATATAAAACAAGTAAATAATTTAAACACTTTTTTTACAACAAATAATTAAAACAGTTGAATGATAATGGTTTAAGTAACATGACAAACACAATATCAGGTGTGAACGGTAGCAGAAGTGTTTGTGAAAGTGAGACACTCTTGAAACAATTGGAGCTTGATTTAGATTTTGAGAAAAATTATATTGCAAAACAAGTTGAATGGTTGGAGTCTCGTGGAAAAAAGCGCAAGCCAGAAGTTGATGAATGGTTGGAAGAATTACGAGAAATCAAAAAGAACCATCATGATACAAATGAATTGATCCAAAAGATGGAACGACACAAGGAATATAAACCTCTCCCTTTGTCAACTGAATATGTCGGGTGGCAATTAGACTATTATATCAAGAAAGTGTTGAAACTTTTAGAAGATGACAAAGTGTTTGTGATTGGGATATATGGAATGGGAGGAGTAGGAAAAACTTTACTTGCAATTCTCGTGAAAAAGGAATTAAGAAGGAAAGCAATTCTCGTGAAAAAGGAATTAAGAAGGAAAGCAACTTTCAAGGATGTGTTTTGGGTCACTGTATCCCAAAATGCGAGCATATCAAAACTGCAACATGATATCGCACAAAGAATAGGTGTGAAGCTTGATGAAGACGATGATACAGTTAGAGCTGACAACTTGTCTTTGGCACCGGAGACTAAGGAAAAATTGGTTCTTATTTTGGATGATGTTTGGAAATATATTGATCTGGAAAAGGTGGGAATTCCTCTAAAAGTGAATGGCATTAAAGTGATTCTGACAACTCGTTTGAAACATGTGTGTCACCAGATGGATTGCTTGCCAAATCATATGATACAAATGAAACCTCTCGACACTCTTAATTATGTAGGATATGAAGGTTGGCGGTTATTTGAGGTAAAACATGGACATAATGGAACACCTATCACACTCTCTCCTAAAATAGAAAAGATTGCAAACAATATTGTACACAGGTGCGCTGGTTTACCTCTTGGAATTAGTGTGATAGCTAGAACCATGAAAGGGATTGATGACATTCATCAATGGAAACATGCATTGACTAAACTTCAAAAATTGGAAATGGGACAAGAGATGGAAGAAGAAGTCTTGAAGGTATTAAAACGTAGCTATGATAATTTGATGGAAAAAGACTTGCAAAACTGTTTTCTGTATTGTGCATTATTATCTGTTGATGATTGGGATGCGGATGAAGACATTGGTAAAGAGGAGTTGATCATGAAGCTAGTTGACAATGGACAGATAAATGGTAATATGTGTTTGGAAAAAATATTTGATGAAGGGAATACCATATTGAATAAGCTTGAAGCTCATTCTTTGATTAGTAAGTATTATTATAATTTAGCTTCAGTATTCACACATCCTTTGGTGAGAAGTATGGCATGTTATATCATGAAAGAGAGTCAGAGGAATGTCATAGTGAAATTCAATGAAAGATTCACTAAGATACCTCTCTCACTTGGATGGGAAACTAATTTAGAGTTGGTTAATATTTGGTGTTGTGATATAGAAGAAATCTCAGAGGATCTGTCTCCTAATTGTCGAAACTTGTCCACCTTGATGTTAAATAAAGTGTCCATTAGTCATGTTCCAGAAAGTTTTTTCAAATACATGAATAGTCTATCAATATTGGATCTATCCTATAATGAAAGTCTAGTATCTTTGCCAAACTCCATCACTAGTTTCACATCACTTGTTTCTTTAATACTAAACCAATGTGATTCATTGAAACATGTGCCTCCGTTGGGAGAACTAACAACATTGTCAAGATTGGTCATTTCATACACTTGCATTGAGAAAGCACCAGAAGGCTTGGAAAAATTAATCAACTTGAAATGGCTTGATCTATCCTTCAACAAGAGTTTGCATTTGGAATTAGGGTCATTTTCATCCTATTTAACCAAATTGCAATACCTCGACCTCCGAAACACTCTTGCTGTGATTATGGTTGAAGATATTCAAAGGATGAAGATGCTGGAATGTTTCGGAGGTGCCATTAACTGCGAACATTACCACCAATTCATGCAAAACAATCTTGATGTGTGTTTTGGGCTCATCAAAACATATCATCTCATATTAGGAGATGAATGTGGTCAAAGGCCGTTGGCCGCTGATGATGATACTGATATTATTAATTTGAAAAGATTTGTTCCTGGTGATTATGAAAATAGGTATATAGAATTTAAAAGTTGTTCTCATACCTTCTCCCACATACTGTCCGAAGACCATACATGTGTGGAAATATATGATGATGATGATTGGGTTTGCTTATGCGATAATCTGTCATATGGCACTTCTTCTTTTTCTTTGAAGAAAATGGCAATTCATAATTGCTACAAACTAGAGAGCTTGTTTTGTTTATCTGATTCTTGTTCCTTTTGCACCAAAATTCACTTCCTGAAAGCTTTGGAACTTTATGATTTGGAAAGTTTAACTGTAATCTGTAAAGAGGTTGTTCATGTTGGACAACCTTTGTCACCACCATATGGCATATTCTCTTGTCTAAAAGAAATTGACATTTGTAATTGCAATTTGATAGAGAAGTTGCTGACACCACAATTAGTTAAACAACTTCAAAATTTGGAGACAATAAAGGTAGAGAACTGTGGTTCAATGAAAGAGATATTTGCAGTGAGTAACAATGATGACAATGACAGTTCCATCATTACACTTCCCAAGTTGACCAAATTGAGGTTGTGGAGTTTACGACAATTGAAGATTGTGTGCAAAGGGATTATACGCTGTAGATCTACACCGGAAGTGGCCATCAATTACTGTCTAAATTTAGAAAGGCACCCTACGATAGAAATCGAAGATGTTTGAATTTCTTGAATTTCCTTATTTTTTATTTCATTTTTCCTTATTTTATTTCTTGAATTTCTTGAATAGTGTTAGTGTGTTATTTCTTGAATTTCCTTATTTGTTATAATGTCTATCTACCATTTGATCTTGAACTTGTACTAAAATGATTATTATACATATGTCAACCAGTGAATTTGTTTTTATATGTCAAAGAATGTATTCATCCTGTCCTTGGTAATTTATTTTTTCGTCAATTTTTTTATGAACTGAAGATAAGAAAAACTGAATTTAGGCGGATTTTGTCATTCACACACAAGAAGTAACCACAATCACTTAAAACATATTATAGATGAAAAGAGATCAAATATTAACATTTTTGGATAGATAAGAAACCAGAGTCATATGGTGCCTTTTGAAATATTCATGAGTAGATTCATATATAGTATATATTTTGGGATACTTAGTCTAGGATAAAATTCCATCAATTTGAAAAACTCATTTCTTCAATGTTTTCACTTTATTAACTATATTTTAATCGTATTATATAGAGAATCAGAAAGGCTTAAGCTTAATTATTTTACAAGTGCCCGGCATCAAACTATATTATTTTGTACATGTTCAACATCAAAATGAAAATTGACATTAAAACCAACACCTTTTAATAAAAAAATAAATTAAAAACCAAGAATCTTTCAGACAAGAGAATACATCAACATCATTTTCTCCCCAGCCAGCTGGTTGATCAATTCACTTATGTCACAAGCACCATTGAAGTGATTCAACTCACATTTATTTATGATAATAACATTAAAGTGACGAATAAACCCTATTATAAAAATACAAGGCATGCATCGTACCTACCCAATATTGTTGGATTGGCCATGAAGATGAACATCACTAGGGGACACCACCAATCTCTGCTAGTGACCTTTCAATACACTGATCAAATATGAGCTCACTATATTAATATTGTTTTTTTAAAGAGTTTTTTTCATTGGCAAATAAAATTAAATATTTGCTCAAAGAATTCATTCGACCAAATGTGTCCCTTTGAGATTAAATAGTATACATATAAGACAACACCATAGCAAGATGAATATATGTGGTTAGGACGGCATTAGATAGCAGAATGGCAAAGCTGAAGAGACAGATGAAAAAAACAATTGCCCTTAAATTATATTTAAATTTAATTTCACTCTTTTGCAGATTAAATAAAGGTACGGTTCAATAAAAATGTGGTGTCAAAGTCATTTATATGGTAACTCAATGGCTAATATGTTGATCCAATTTAATGAGACCCCTTCAAACCCGACCCAACAGTGGTATCTTGGAAAAGTTAAGTGAGAGGACCCACAATGTCTTAAGTGAGAGGATCCATAAAATCACTTGTGTGATTTGCTCAAATCCACCTAATGTGTTGATCTAACTCAATGAAACTCCTCCCTTACGGTAAAACCACCCATGAGCTAGTCCTTCATATTCAACTTTGCTATATTCCTTGCCCTTTTCTTACACTCAAATTCCACTAGCTGAACATAAAATAAGCCTAATAGGTAGTAGTAGAAAATATGAACAGTTACTAATTGAGAAGATGCAATGCAATTTCTACCCATAAAAAAGTCTTCAGCCGGCCACCTTATCACCATACATACCTTCTCATTCCCTTTAAATTAAATCAAACTATCCATTAACTGAGAACAAACATCTTCATCTATTATTTGCTCTGTTTTAGTGGCGGTGCTTCAAGAATTGCAGCACACTTGGGGTTGGGTGGCAAAGGAAGAGGTGGAGGCATTAGGCGATGCTCCAATTATGATGGTAATGAAGGAATTCACAATACGGCATCTACTTCAAATAATTCAACGCAAGATCAAGGTAAATGAGAATCTATTTTTAGTACTATTAATCTCATTTAGTTCTCATTAATTTGGCTTCTAAATGCATTTCCATATTTACTTCATGTATTAACAGCATCTTCAATGGTTTTAAAAGTGGAAAATTTTCAATAAATAAAGTGATATTTTGACTTGGAATAAATTAGATACACAATTTTTTTGATTTTTTCTTTTTTTCTCTTGGTTGATAAATATTTTGAAGTTTGGTGGCTCTCAATCTAGTTAGGGTCACCATAGGAGTTTTCTATTTTTGAGCTCCGTGTATCTTTCTTTTTTGGATAAATAGGTTTTTACTTCCTGTAAAATAGGCGAGTTTTACATTATCCGCTGTAATATATATTTTGTAGGAATACATCCTGCAATGTTTTAACAAAAAATGTAGTGTATTTTACCCCCTATGTTGGGGGACAAAAATTTGGCAAGGGCAAAAATACAATACCAAAAAAAAAATTAAACATTGCAAGGGATATTCCAAAAAAAATTATAGTCGATAACACAAAACTCGCTTATTTTAAGAGGCGGTAAAGACCTATTTATTTATTTATTTATTTATTTTTACTTTGGGGCTCGATACATCTTGTACTCTCTTTTGTAGACTCTTTAGTGTAACCATTTTCTTATATATATATATATTCCATTAAAAAAAATACACAATTTCAATCAAGTAAAATTATTTCAAATTGAATTAGGCAAGTTATTCCATCAAGTAAAATTAGTAGTAAAATAATCAAATTAAATTAAATATTCCTCGTGGAGAAACTGAATACAGTATTACAATGACACAAAAATTACATTAAAATTTGTGCTGACCAAAACAGAAGGAGCGATTTTGACCTGGAAGAACTGATTCGGTTAATCATAGACTATGAAGTAATGACACCTCTATGATTAGACGTGTTGCGGTGTTCGACACATGTCGGTGTCCGACACTCGTATGACACCCGTACGACACTCCTACAAACGTGTCGGAGAGGTGTCCAAAAAAAATAATTTTTCCTTTAATTCAACACTCCTTAAATCGGTGTCCGACACTTATAAGACACTCGTACAAACGTATCGGGGTAACTGTCCAATTTTTTTTTTTATTTGCTTCTACTTTTCTCAGACATATATAAAACGATTAAAGATATGTCGAAATAATAAGATTGGTCAATGAGAAATTAAAGATATTACATTTTGATTACATTATTTTTAGTTTTTCGATAGTAGATGGATGAGTAAATATCAAATGTATTAACATATATTCTTTTAAAACTTTTTTTATTGAAAAATTTGTTCAACTTAGATGCATATATATGTATTTTTAATTCTAAACTTATATTTTTTATAAATATGTAGCGGTGTCGGTGTCGTATATTTTTTACATTAGCGGTGTCGGAGTGTCCGTGTCGTGTCATATCGCGGTGTCCGTGTCAGAGTCCGTGCTTCATAGATCATAGATTATCCAATAATTAGTACACAAAAAGTCCTCCGTCGATTAATATAATCGATGGAGGACTATGCGACCATTTACATACGAGATGATAAAAATTAAACATATTATAAAACTTAAGGGTGAAATTGCATTATTATAAAGTCCTCCCTAATTAGTATAATAAAACTGTCTCGTAAACTTAGTTCAATTGGCAGGACATTGCATTATTTATGCAGAGGCAGGATTCGAATTTCGGTCATCCCACTAATCTACTTTAAGGTGAAATTTTTAGCTGTTAGGACTTAGGTTATTTGACAAAAAAAAAAAAACTAACAGAAGAAGAGAATGACACAATTTTAATAAAATATACAATTATATTGAAAAAAAAACTCAAAATACATGAAAGCTTATATAAATTACAATTGCACTTTAAGCAGTTTCAAATTCTGAAAATATTCGATGATATTTTCCCTACCAACATTATAAAACTTTTCACTCTATATGTAACTAAATAATCATTCAAAGAAATTAAAAGTAGGAGAAAGACACAAAATGGTTGGGAGAGAAGAAGTTGAGATGCTTTGAATTGAGAGAGAAAGAGTAAAATTAAGAGAAAAAGTGTGTCAAAATTGAATACTGAGCCCCCATTGGCTATAGCTTGGATCCGCCATTGATTCAAAGTTTATTTATATAGCCAGTTTGGTCGTACCAGTGGCCAATCAAAATTTATAATACAATATGAATTTTTAAATGATTAAGCTTTATATGTAAGATGACAAAATCAATGGAACAGGTGTGAACGGGAGCGGTTGTGATAGAAACATTTTTGAAAGTGAGATCAATCAGTTAAAACAACTAGTTATTGATCTAGAATGTGAGGAAAATGATATTACAAAACAACTGCGATTGTTGGAGTCTCATGGCAAAAAGCGCAAACCAAAAGTTGATGTATGGTTGGAAGGGTTACTAGAATTCAAAAAAAGAGTGGATGATGTGAATAACTTAAAAGATATTCATGAGATAAATGAATTGATCAAAGATTTGAAAAAACATAAAGAACATAGACCTCTCACTTTGTCGACTGAATTTGTTGGGAAGAAATTAGACTTTAATATGAAGAAAGTGTTGAAACTTTTAGGTGATGACAAAGTCTCTGTGATTGGGATATATGGAATGGGAGGAGTGGGAAAAACTTTACTTGCAACTCTCGTGGAAAATGAAGTAAAAAGGGAAACAACTTTCAAGGATGTGTTTTGGATCACTGTTTCTCATAAGTTCAGCATCACTAATCTGCAAGATGATATCGCAAAAAGAATTGGTGTGAATCTTGATGAAGATGATGAGAGAATTAGAGCAGATTATTTGTCTTCTGTGTTAGAGAAAACAGGAAAATCAATTCTTATTCTGGATGATGTTTGGCAATACATTGATTTGCAAAAGGTAGGAATTCATCCAAAAGTGAATGGCATTAAAGTGATTGTGACATCGCGTTTGGAACATGTGTGTCAACAGATGAATTGTCAGCCATATGCTATGATACAGAAGATTCCTCTCAAATGCCACAATGATAAAATTGCTTATGAAGATAATGATGAAGATGAATTCAATGAAGATGTCGATGAAGATTGGGAGTTGTTTATGATAAAACTTGGACACGATGGAACACCTAGAACACTTCCATGTGAAATAGAAAAGATTGCGAGATGTATTGTAGAGAGGTTTAAGGGTTTACCTCTTGGAATCAAAGTTATGGCTAGAACCATGAAAGGGATTAATGACATTCAGCGATGGAAACATGCATTCGATAAACTTAACAAATTGGAAATGGGACAAGAGGTGGAAGAAGAAGTCTTCAAGGTATTAAAACATAGCTATGATAACTTGTGTGAAAAAGACTTACAAAACTGTTTTTTGTCTTGTGCATTATTATCTGCTGATGATGATCATTATCATCATCGGATTGAGAAAAGTGAGTTGATCATGAAACTAGTTGACAATGGACAGATAAATAAGAATATGTGTTTGGAAAAAATATTTGATGAAGGGTATACAATATTGAATAAGCTTTATGCTCATTCTTTGATTAGTATTACTCGTCGTTTGGTATTCACACATCCTTTGGTGAGAATTATGGCATGTTGTATCTTGAAAGAGAGTCAGAGGAGTGCCATAGTGAAAGTGAATGATATACTGACTGAGATACCTCATTCATATGGATGGGCAACTGATTTAGAGTTGGTTCATATGCGGCGTAGTACTATAAGAGAAATCTCAGAGGGCATGCCAGCTTATTGTCCGAATTTGTCCACCTTGATTATAAATATTGCACCCTTTAGCTATGTTCCAGAGAGATTTTTCAAATATATGAATTTTCTATTGATATTGGATCTATCCTATAATAAAGGACTAGAATCTTTGCCAAACTCCATCACTCATTTGAGGTCACTTGTTTCTTTAATACTAGAAGAATGTGATTCATTGAAACATGTGCCCCCATTGGGAGAACTACAAGCACTGTCAAGATTGGTCATTTCAAAAACTTCCATTGAGGAAGCACCACAAGGCTTGGAAAAATTAATCAACTTGAAATGGCTTGATCTATCCAACAACAAGAGTTTGCATTTGGTATTAGGGTCATTTTCATTTTATTTAACCAAACTGCAATACCTCGATCTCCGAAACACTCCTGCTGTGATTATGGTTGGAGATATTCAAAGGATGAAGATGCTGGAATGTTTTGGAGGTGGCCTAATTGGCTGCAATCATTACGACCAATCCATGCAAAAATATCTTGATATGAGTTTTGGGATGATCAAAACATATCACCTCAAATTAGGAAATGGATGTGGTAAATTTTATCGGGACTATTCTATTAATTTGAAAAGTTTAAGTCCATACTATAGGTGTATAGAATTTAATGATTGTGATCATTTCTCCCACATACTACCCAAAGACCATACTATTCTGAATATATATGACAATGATCATTGGGTTTGCTTATGTGATGCTCTTTCATATAGCTCTTCTTCTTCTTCTTTAAAAAAAATCAAAATAAATAATTGCCGACAACTGGAGAGCTTGTTTTGTTTGTCTGGTTATTGTTTCTTTTGTACGAAGATTCTCAAGCTGGAAGTTTTGGAACTTGAGAATTTGGAATGGTTTACTGTCATCTATAAAGATGTTGTTGATATTGGACAATATTCTTTGTCCCCGGGTGGCATATTCTCTTGCTTAAAAGAAATTGAAATTCAATATTGCCATTCGATAGAGAAGTTGTTGACACCACAATTAGTTCAACAACTTCAAAATCTGGAGACAGTATCAGTATGGGAATGTGATTCAATGAAAGAGATATTTGCAGTGAACAACAGTGATGACAATGACAGTTCCGTTGTCATTACACTTCCCAAATTAACTGGTTTGTGGTTGTGGGGTTTACCAGAATTGAAGATTGTTTGCAAAGGGATTATCCGTTGTGGATCTTTCCCGACATTGGAAATTGACGATTGTCCAAGGTTAGAAAGACACCCTACAATAGAAATTGAAGATGTTGAGATTCCTAATTTATGATTTTCTTTCTCTAAAGCTGTGTATGTTTTAATGTCTATTTAGTTTTATTGTTGAACTTGTACTATATCTTGCTGAAATCAATAAACAAATGACAATTCAATTTTGTTATATGGTATGATGGAATACCATTCAATAATAACTAGTTATGCTTTTTAATTTGCAAGTCAGTGATTTTATTATGAGTGAAACAATTTAATGTTGTTGTTGTTCCAATTTCTATAGATTATTTAAAGGAAAATGCTTTATGTAGCGAAGAATACTATCATGAACAAATTGCGAATGATGTGGCAACGTTTTCCTCTCTCCTACGCTTCTTTCTCTACAATTTTTACTGCAGCAGTGCTATATAGTGTGAAAGCTTCATCACGAAACGCACAATTGTAACTTTTTTGTTTGTCACTACTCTTTTACTGACAAAGCTAACACAATTACTGTATGAATTATTACTTTATTAATAAAAAAAATCAAAATATCTCACATGCTAACATGCTTCAAAGTATTCCCACTAGCCACCGTTCACCGCCATCACTGTATAGGTATTGAGAGGCATTTTTAGAAAAAGTTTGCAAATGGAAAGGAAAAAGATTATGAAGTCCAATTGTAATTACATAATCTGGTAGCATAGTACTTTTATTCACTATCCTCTAACTGGGTGAGATCTTAAACCCTGTAACCGGAGAGATGTTGAAAAAAAGAAAAAGAGAGAGATGGGAAAAAATTGTCGTAAATCTTATTGGCATCGGTGTTTTGATTGTTGAACCTGTCATGTAATTTTGGAATTATAAACAACGAGAGATCATGTTCTACTTTGAGATTATGTTCTATGCCATGGAAGGTGTGAAATGTTGGATATCGCCTTTGAAAACTGATGACTTCACGTCATTACTATGTTTAACCACATTTTAAGGCTTGTTTAGGTAGTATTTTATATATTTTTATGTTAGAAATAAAGAGAAAAAGAATCGTTACAAGATTGCTTGAAGCACAAAAAAAGGAAGAAAATTGAAGAAAATCAGCATAATTTGCATCATGACATATGTCCGGTATTTTGACAATATCTAGAGTTTCGTAACTCGGAATGAGGCGGGGTTTACGGCAAATGAAAGCTAAGATCAAGAGCTACAACTTTCATGAAGACAAAAAGTTCATTTGCCCCTGCCATTGGCGCCAGGCGCGGGCACGTGACCTAAGTCTATAAATTGAGTTTTTCTCTCATTCAAGGGTTACAGTTCTTGACGGCGAGAAAAATGCGATTTTTGAGAGCAAGTCCAGAGCGAAGGATTCCTTATTTTGTAATGAATTATTATACTCTATTTTATGTTTATGCTTTAATTATGCGTAACTAAACGCTTTGATTGGATCCTAGGGGATCCCAATTGCTATTGTTCTTGAACCATGTATTTCATATGATGTGCTAATCAATTTACGAAGTTAATTTCAGTCAATTATCTCTTATTCTTAATGCTTTATACAACGTCGCGAATTGTATGATGATTATAATTGTTTGTTTACTAAAACATTAGAAGCAAATCAATTGACATAGCGATAATTGTTCAATTAACTTTCACTTTAGACATATTGATTTGTTAATTGAGAATTCAAAGATTAAAGGGAAAAAACCTCAATTGATTATAGGTCATCCTAAGACATTAGGGATTGATAATCAATTGAGAGGATTATGTACCAAGACATTGGACATAGTTATTTAATTTAATCAATTTAATCAATTGAGAGGATTATGTACCAAGTAAATAGTTTAAACACTTTTTTTACAACAAATATATTAAACACTTAATGATGCTTTATGTAACATGACAAACAAAATATCAGGTGTGAACGGTAGCGGTGGTAACATAAGTGCTTGTGAAAGTGAGATAATGTTAAAACAATTGGATGTTGATAAAAACGATGTTGAAAAACAAGTTGAATGTTTGGAGTCTCGTGGAAAAAAGCGCAAGCCAGAAGTTGATGTATGGTTGAAAGTATTACGAGAAATCAAAAAGAACCATCATGGTACCAATGAATTGATCCAAAAGATGAAAATACACAAGGAAAAGAAACCTCTCACTTTGTCGACTAAATTTGTTGGGAAGAAATTAGACATTAATATCCACGAAGTGTTGGAACTTGTAGATGATGCCAAAGTGTATGTGATAGGGATATATGGAATGGGAGGAGTAGGAAAAACTTTACTTGCAACTCTCGTCGAAAATGAAGTTAGAAGGAAAACAACTTTTAAGGATGTGTTTTGGGTCACTGTTTCTCATAAGTTCAGCATCTCTAAACTGCAAGATGATATTGCAAAAAGAATAGGTGTAAAGCTTGATGAAGATGATGAGAGAATAAGATCAAACAATAAGATCACTGTTTCTCATGTGTTTTGGGTCACTTTTCTCATAAGTTTATGTGACTGATGGACCAAACTGTTAGGTTTACTAAGATTCACTAATATATAAAACAAGTAAATAGTTTAAACACTTTTTTTACAACAAATATATTAAACACTTGAATGATGCTTTATGTAACATGACAAACAAAATATCAGGTGTAAACGGTAGCGGTGGTAACAGGAGTGTTTGTGAAAGTGAAATAATGTTAAAACCATTGGATCATGTTAAAACAATTGGATCTTGATAAAAACGATGTTGAAAAACAAGTTGAATGTTTGGAGTCTCGTGGAAAAAAACGCAAGCCAGAAGTTGATGTATAGTTAAAATATTTACGAGAAATTAAAGAAAGTGTGAGTGATATAGATAACTCAAATGATAATATCCAAAAGTTGAAACGGCACAAGGATCAGAAACCTCTCACTTTGTCAACTGAATATGTTGGGTGGGAATTAGACAATAATATCAAGAAAGTGTTGAAACTTGTAGATGATGACAAAGTCTTTGTGATTGGGATATATGGAATGGGAGGAGTCGGAAAAACTTTACTTGCAACTCTTGTTGAAAATGAAGTAAAAAGGAAAACAACTTTCAAGAATGTGTTTTGGGTCTCTGTTTCTGAAAATACTAACATCTCAAAATTGCAACATGATATTGCAAAAAGAATAGGTGTGAAGCTTGATGAAGATGATGAGAGAATAAGATCAAACAATTTGTCTGTGGCACTAGAGACAAAGGAAAAATGTATTATTATTTTGGATGATGTTTGGAATTACATTGATTTGCAAAAAAGGGGAATTCCTCTAAAAGTGAATGGCATTAAAGTGATTGTGACAACTCGTTTAAAACATGTGTGTCACCAGATGGATTGTTTGCCAAATCATATGATACAAATAATGCCTCTCGACTTCATTGATGAATATGAAGATTGGCATTTATTTGAGGTAAAACTTGGACTCAATGGAACACCGATAACAATCTCCCCTGAAATCAAAAAGATCGCAAAAGATATTGTAAACTGGTTTGATGGTTTACCTCTTGGAATTAGTGTGATAGCAAGAACCATGAAAGGGATTGATGCTATTCATCGATGGAAACATGTACTGAATAAACTTAAAAAATTTGAAATGGGACCAGAGGTGGAAGAAGTAGTCTTGAAGGTATTAAAACGTAGCTATGATAATTTGATGGAAAAAGACTTGCAAAACTGTTTTTTGTCTTGTGCATTATTATCATTAGATAATAATGCTTACACTAAGAAAGATGAGTTGATCATGAAACTAGTTGACAATGGAAAGATAAATAAAAATATGTGTTTGGAAGAAATATTTGATGAAGGGAATACCATTTTGAATAAGCTTCATGCTCATTCTTTGATTAGTTATTTCGATCATCCCTTGCTGAAAAATATGGCCTGTTATATCATGAAAGAGAGTCAGAGGAATGTCGTAGTGAATAAAAGATTCACCAAGATGTCTTTCTCACATGGATGGGCAACTGATTTAGAGTTGGTTGATATTCAAAGTTGTGGTATAGAAGAAATCTCAGAGGATCTGTCACCTAATTGTCCAAAGTTGTCCACCTTGATGTTAAATTATGTGTCCATTAGTCATCTTTCAGAGAGTTTTTTCAAACACATGAATAGTCTATCAATATTGGATCTATCCAATAATAGAAGACTAAAATCTTTGCCAAAGTCCATCGCTAATTTGACATCACTTGTTTCTTTAATACTAAAAGGATGTGATTCATTGAAACATGTGCCCCCATTGGGAGAACTACAAGCATTGTCAAGATTGGTCATTTCAAAAAGTTCTATTATTGAGGAAGCATTGTCAAGATTTGTAATCTTTCTAAGATAATTTTTCTTCCCATCGAGTAGAATATGAACCGTCTCTTTTATGCCCTTCAACTCAATTTCAAAAATACGTTTACCCAAATATTTCACATCTGTTGAATAATCAATGCACGTAAAGGCTCTATGATATGTAATTCAAAATTTATGATAGTATTAGTAACATTAAAGTGACACCACCAATCTCTGTTAGTGACCTTTCAATACACTGATCAGATATGAGCTCACTATACTAAAACTAAAAGAGGTTTTTTCATTGGCAAATAAAATTAAATATTTGCTCAAAGAATTCATTCGACCAAATGTGTCCCTTTGAGATTAAATAGTATACTTGATAATTGAATACATAATCCTTGAGAGTAATATCTGATACACCCTTCAAACCCGACCCAATAAAAATGTGGTGTCAAAGTCATTTATATGGTCACTCAGTATATAATATGTTGATGCAACTTAGTGAGACACCCTTCAAACCCGACCCAACGGTGGTATCTTGGAAAAGTTAAGTGAGAGGATCTATAAAATCACTTGTGTTGTGGGATTTGTTCAAATCTGCCTAATGCGTTGATCTAACTCAATGAAACTCCTCCCTTACGACAAACAATTATTCACCTCCCATGAGCTAGTCCTTCATATTCAACTTTGCTATATTCCTTGCCCTTTTCTTACACTCAAATTCCACTAGCTGAACATAAAATAAGCCTAATAGGTAGTAGAAAATATGAACAGTTACTAATTGAGAAGATGCAATTAATGCAATTTCTACCAATAAAAAAGTCTTCAGCCGGCCACCTTATCACCATATATACCTTCTCATTCCCTTTAAATTAAATCAAACTATCCATTAACTGAGAACAAACATCTTCATCTATTATTTGCTCTGTTTTAGTGTTTTCTGATATCACTTAAGAAATTTTGAGACAACAAGAGCTGTAGCTGTTGTTTTCGAAGGTCCTTTTTGGTATGTTCTTTTTCTACTTTTTCTATTTAAGAGCTGTAGCTAGTAAGAATTCTTTTTTTATAAGCATTGAATAGTAAGAAAGTTGAACATGGAATTTTTCGGAGTTCTTTCTCTCGTATTATATGTCGGTTTTGTTTTTTCGTTCTCTGTCTATCTCTCTATGTGTCTGGTTAAAGACGTAGCATTCGAACTAACTCTAGGTTTAAATCTTGACTGAAGTATTTTTTAGCTAAACTGCATTTTTCAACTGAAATCCTGATAACTGGACCTTTAAATACCAAAATAATTATGTATTGTATGCTTAATTGCTTATACATTTATTTGAGTTTAATTTAGCTTTGAAAATGTGTTTAGGAATAATATTGATGATATGGGTAGAGCAAAACATGAGCACCTCTGGATTCACGTTACACAGATAGAAAATGATCGTAAATGGAAATGCAAGCATTGTAATGAAAACTTTAGTGGTGGTGCTTCAAGAATTGCAGCACACTTGGGGTTGGGTGGCAAAGGAGGAGGTGGAGGCATTAGGCGATGCTCCAATTATGATGGTAATGAAGGAATTCACAATTTGGCATCTACTTCAAATAATTCTTTACAAGATCAAGGTAAATTAGAATCTATTTTTAGTATTATTAATCTCATTTATTTTTCATTAATTTGGATTCTAAATGCATTTCAATATTTAGTTCATGTATTAACAGCATCTTCAATGGTTTTATAATGAAATCTAATTTGAGTTTTATAAGTTACTAATAAATGGTTCTTTCAATATTAGGTAAGAGTTTTGCAATTTATACATAGGACTTATTAAAAAAAATAGAATTTTTTTTTATAAAAAAAATAAAATAAGATTTTTAATAAGTTTAAATCTTTAACAAGATTTAAATTTCTAAATATCAAAATCACTCTTTTAATTTATAAAAAGATGAATTTAAAATAATTTTTTCTATTTTTAATTAAATTATCATCAAAATTATTTTTAAAAATACAAAAAAAAAAAATTTAAAGCTAAAAGCCTAAAACGATTGTCGCTATATTTTGTGACAACACGTTCATGGTAACTATTTTTGTTGAAATTTAAAAATTGACAACATTCGTAGCGAATAAAAATCCTTTGCAGCACCACTAAAAACATTAATGATGATAAAAAAAGAAAAACACGAATGAGTGAACATAAGACAAAGCAAACGAAAATAAAATTATCTTTAAAAAAACTCATCTTTTAGTCAAAATAGAAGTTCTCTAGAAATATTAGGTAACTTATCACATCAAGTATGAGATTCTCTGCGTCTGTGATCCAACACTAGAAATCTCTCATGCTTTTCCATTAACTCGAACGAGATTTGACACTACTTATTGAGAAAACAATAATAGAAAATTTTCACACAATAAGTAAAATAAACAAAACAACTCACAATAATAGGTGAAATTGAAAACCTTTCAAACTATATTCACATAATTGTAATTTTTTACAAGGACAAAATTGTAAACTCTCTCACTATAATTTTTGCATGCAAAAATTGCAAATCCTCACAAGAAGAACAACTACCTAAGCCCCAATTCACCCAAAAGACCAGCATTATTGTTGTGAATAAAACTCAATCCATAATAATTCTCTATATATGTGGTAAATTTTTGTACTAGCAACATATTCTCTAACACAATATTTGTATTAGCAACTCGCTCTCTAACACAGAGTTGCACAATTTCAATCGCACTTATTTTTATTGGTAAAAATTCTTACGAGTCTCAATAAATCTTGTGAGGCTCATAAAAATTAGACGGGATTAATAAATAAAAGTGTGTTAAGAAATGTTAGTTAAAAAATACATTTTTTATAAAAGCAATAGGGTATAAAAATGACAACTCGAATGTAATACCTTTTAAATTTATTTTTTAAAATAATTATTAAAATAATAATAATAAAAAGGTTAAATAATGTACCCGTTGCAATAATTAAACATATAAATAAACAAATTTTGTCTCGAAATTTGTGCATTAAATACATTAAAAATATAAAAAAAAAATTATCAACATTAATTTTATACATTAAATATATTGAAAGTGTAACAAGTGTTAAAAATAAAAATAAATAAATAAAAAGGGAAGGAAAACTCAACACACAACACGTCCAGCGCTCTCTCTCTCTCTCTCCATATGATCACCACCAAAGAACCAGTCACCAAGATCATAAAAGATTTGGCCATTCCCACATGCAACTCATTAAGCATTGAGAGACAAGGCAAAGCTGCCAATTTCTTCTTTCCCTTCCATTCTCTTTCTCGGTTGTACACCCTCTTCCATCAATCAAGATATGTTGATAATCCCTTGCATGTTCAAACCCCCATGAATTTGGACTCTTGGATGTTAATAAGCTGAGCTTGGAAAAGGATATTGACTACAAGTGAAATACCCACTCATGTCATGGAGAGTTTGCTAATTAATGCTATGTGAGATTAGGTGATAGTTGCTCCGGTGGTCATTGCTAGGAATAGAGTTGTTCTTCAAAGTTGTGAGTAGCAAATTTATTTACTGGCTATATTTGTTTTAATCTTTTTCTTTTGGGAAAAACATGATAATTCTAAATTGTTTTTATTTCTCAACACTTATTTTTTTCTAGTTTTCTATCTTGAGCATACATTTCTGTGAACTAGTATATTCGTTTGAAATTTGGGAAGTATTTGGGGTAAATAATATTCTAGTTTGAAAAAGTAGAAAAGTGATGTTTTCAATGTGAAAATTACTTCTTTTGTACTCTTAACTAGGCCGGGTCACTAGTTAGCATGACCCTTTATTTTATTGATGTGTGTTATACTTTGATTGAGAATTTGGGGTAAATAATATTACATTGCACGTCAAACACAAAAATTACATATAAATTTGTGCTAACTAAACTAGAAGGAGCGAATTCTACCTGGAAGAACTGTTTCGGTTAATCATAACACACTCAATAATTAATACACAAAAAGTTCTTCACTGATTAACATAATCGACAAAGGTTTTTGAAGATAAGTGGGAGGGATTAAATTTTTTTGAAGTCAAGGTTTCCTTATATAGGCAGTTTTGGCCGTACTAGTGGCCAATCAAAATTTATAAAACAGTATGCATACTTAAATGATTAAGCTTTATGTAACATGACAAAATCAATGGAACAGGTGTGAACGGGAGCAATTGTAATAGAAACGTTTTTGAAAGTGAGACTAATCAGTTAAAACAACTGGTTATTGATCTAGAATGTGAGGAAAATGATATTAGAAAACAACTGCAATTGTTGGAGTCTCGTGGCAAAAAGCGCAAACCAAAAGTTGATGTATGGTTGGAAGACTTACTAGAATTGAAAGAAAGAGTGGATGATGTGAATAACTTAGAAGACATTGATGAGATAAATGAATTGATGGAAGATTTGAAACAACATAAAGAAGATAGGCCTCTCACTTTGTCGACTGAATTTGTTGGGAAGAAATTGGACTTTAATATCAATAAAGTGTTGAAACTTGTAGATGATGACAAAGTCTTTGTGATTGGGATATATGGAATGGGAGGAGTGGGAAAAACTTTACTTGCAACTCTCGTGGAAAATGAAGTACAAAGGAAAACAACTTTCAATGATGTGTTTTGGGTCACTGTTTCTGACAATACTAACATCGCAAAATTGCAACATGATTTTGCAAGAAGAATAGGTGTGAATCTTGATGAAGAAGATGAGAGAATTAGAGCAGATAATTTGTCTTCTGTGTTGGAGAAAAAAGGAAAATCAATTCTTATTTTGGATGATGTTTGGAATTACATTGATTTAGAAAAGGTGGGAATTCATCCAAAAGTGAATGGCATTAAAGTGATTCTAACAACTCGTTTGAAACATGTGTGTCATCAGATGGATTGTCAGCCATATGTTATGATAGAGATGTTTCCACTCAGCTGCTACAATGAAGATGAATATGAAGATAGTGATGAACATGATGTTGAGGAAGATTGGGATTTGTTTATGATAAATCTCGGATATGGTGGAATACCTAAGATACTTCCATATGAAATAGAAGAGGTTGCGAGATGTATTGTAGATAGATTTAAGGGTTTACCACTTGGAATCAAAGTGATGGCTAGAACCATGAAAGGGATTAATGACATTCAGCTATGGAAACATGCATTCGATAAACTTAACAAATTGGAAATGGGACAAGAGGTGGAAGAAGAAGTCTTCAAGGTATTAAAACGTAGCTATGATAATTTGAAAGAAAGGGACTTGCAAAATTGTTTTTTGTATTATGCAATACTATCTCGTGAAATTGAGTGTGTCAATTATGAGTTGATCATGAAACTTGTTGACAATGGATTCATCAATGGAAATAGGTGTTTGGAAGAAATATCTGATGAAGCGAAGGTCATGTTGATAAGGCTCGAAGCCCATTCTTTGGATTACACTCATCGCATGGTGAAAGACATGGCGTGTTATATCCTAAAAGATCTTAAGAGGAATGCTATGTTGAGATTTGATTACGAATTAACCAAAATACCTCCCGCACATGAGTGGATAGTTGATTTAGAGGTTGTTCATTTCCAATGTCGTTCTATAAAAGAAATCCCAGATGGAATGTCACCTTATTGCCCAAGGTTGTCCACATTGATTATAAATATAGCGGCAATTAGTCATGTTCCAGAGAGTTTTTTTGAATATATGAATAGTCTAACAATATTGGATCTATCCTATAATTATAGTCTTGAATCTTTGCCAAATTCTATCACTAAGTTGAGGTATCTGGTTTCTTTAGTACTAAGAGAATGTTATTCACTGAAACATGTGCCCCCATTGGGAGAACTACAGACATTATCAAGATTGGTTATTACAGATAGTTCCATTGAAGAAGCACCACAAGGGTTGGATAAACAACTCAATTTGAAATGGCTTGATCTTTGCAATAACAGAAGGATGAATTTTGAATCTGGGACTTTATCCAATTTGACCAAAATGCAATATCTCGATCTCGGAGATACTCGCGTTGTGATTAGGGTAGAAGATATTCAAGGGATGAAGAAGCTGGAGCATTTTGGAGGCATCTTTGACATCAAAGATTACCCCAATTATGTGCAAAAAATGCCTGAGCTCAGAATATATCGTCTCATTTTCAGAAATATATGTGGTGAATCAAGAAGATATAGGTATTGTAACTTTTTGCAAGAATTTTTCGATTTTTTAACAGGTGGTGATTCAATAAGAGATAGGACTATAAGATTTGAAGACTGTGAAAATTTCTATTGCACACTGCCAAAAGACTTTACACGTCTTGAAATATGTGGAAACATTCATTGGGTTTGCTTATGTGATGCTCTCTCATATAATACTTCTTCTTCTTCTTTATGTGCAATTGACATTGATAGATGCCAACAATTGCAAAGCTTGTTTTGTTTATTCAGTTCTTGCTCCTTTTGCACCAAGATTAAGTACCAGCTGCAAGTTCTGGTACTTAATACTTTGGAAAGTTTAACTGGTTTCTATAAAGATGTTGGTGTTGTTGGACAATCTTTGTCACTAAGGGGCATATTCAATTATTTAGTATTATTAAATATTCGTAATTGTAATTTGATAGAGACTTTGCTGACAGCACCATTTGTTCAACAACTTCGAAATCTAGAGAGATTATCTGTATCGAGTTGTGCTTCGATGAAAGAGATATTTGCCGTGAGCAACAATGATGAAAATGAGAGTTCATTCATTGCACTTCCCAAGTTTACATTTTTGCAGTTGTCCGATTTACCACAATTGAAGACTGTGTGCAAACGGAGTATACGTTGTGGATCTTCAAAGCCGAGTTTGAGTATCAACTCTTGTCCTGAATTAGAAAGACACCCTACAGTGAAACTCATAGATTGTGAGATTCCTTATTTTGGAATCTTCACAACTGATATTGATCCTACACTCATGCCCTTGGATACTCTTGTTAATCTACAATAATGTAATTCTTCATTTAACTGTAGTATAGTGTAATGTTTTACAATACGTTAGATTTATTGTTTTATAGGTACTGTTAATTTGGTTATTTATGTATGAGTTCATATATTATTTCTGCACTCTTTTTTCCTTCATCAAGGTTTTTCCCATTGGGTTTTCCTTGGCAAGGTTTTTAATGAGGCAGAAGGATTCTGATGCCTTGGGTTTTGGTCTAGTCCCTTCAAGGTTCCTTTGTATCTTTTTTATTTTTACTTATTATATTTCATTATGGTGCTTCTTAGATGACTTCTTTAAAGTATCAACGATTCAACATAGTTGAAATGTCTTAGTTGTTACGCTTATTACCTTCTTTCTATAGATAGAAAGAAAAAATATTTCTCGACATTTAATCAAAGGTAAAACTCCTTCACTTTAAAAAACAACAGAATCCTCCAAGCTTTGTACTCCATTAACTGTTTTATTCATATCAGATAGAGGATCAGTGGGGACTTGGCTTAATTTTAGAATGTAGCATGCATCAAACTATACTAATTAGAAAGCTATTACATTTTGTAAGAAATCAACATCAGCATTAGACAGATACAATGTTAAGGAATTCAGTAAAAAGGTATTACGTTTTATGTATTAATGTGCATTATTATTATCTGGTGATATTGATCAATTGTTAGATGATGAGTTGATCATGAAACTTGTTAATAATGTACAAATAGCAAAAGGAAAATGTAAACAGTGTTCCCAGAATACTAGTTAAGAATATTAATATAAAAATTTTATCTCATAATGTATGCATTCAATACTTAAAAATGGCAAAAAATTGTCTTTTCAATATTAATTTTATTTTTTATTTTCTTTTTTAGTATGCTTAACTAATTCCCCGGGACACTGTTTAGCATGACCTATAGCAAAAATTATAATTATATTATATAGTGCCCCTAGTTTTATATTATATGAATTTAAGACATCATAACTAATGATAAGAGGTAAGGTAAAATGTACTTATCTCTTAACGTCTTATAGATTAATGTAACGACATTTGATGTATTAGCATGCAAATTGAAACAGACAATTTTCCACTTCTCTATACTTAGTAATTTAAGTCGTCCATGTGTGTACATCTGGATTGAAACTTGAGAACCTCGAGAACCTAAGATATAAACTATGTTACGTGGTTCCTAGCTTTTATGAAGTGATATAATGAAATGGACATGAATGGACAGCACAAATTGTCACCCAAGTTCACATAATGGGATAAGAAAACACCCTCATTAAATTCAAACAATCACATTCTAGGCAACAACAAAGTACAAATATTAGGATACAATCAATTTTCAAAAGGATGTGGCTAAAATTCCAATCACTAAACTAGGAACTACACTGTCCAATGCCTAAAATTATCAACAAATATCCATAGAAACAAAATGCTAAAGAAATTCAATCACTCTTCCTAAGTACCTCTTCATGGTTATATATAACTAAAGGGGTCTAACTCCAATTGTTAATACAAGACAACTTCTGACTTCATCTCTAAAGTTGATGATGTCAAAACACAAACCAAAGCTCCTTTAACAAAAAGCTGGTCTAGTGCTATGTTGTTAAGAATTTCCATAACTTCTTCCCCACTGAAGTTTCACCAGGGCGTTGGTAATCATCATCAAACTCATTCTCATCATCATCGTCGACTGGGCTTGCATCTTCTCCACGGGATTCACTCTTATACTCGGCATCATGATCCTCCGCATCATCTGCTGTTCCGTTCACCTCCTCACTCAAAGCCATGTTGCTGGCAAATGTCCTTGTAGTATCATCATAATCATCCTGCGTCTCCACTACCTTCTGAGACAGGAACAAGTATCGAAAACTTATTAACACTAAATAAAATCTTACTATTAAACTCAAATTTTAAAAGTGAAATCTGATTTGAAATTTAAAAAATAAACAACAAAAAGAAAAAAAGAAAGAATTAAGTATGGGCAAAGTACCAATTAAAATGCTACTATATACAAAGCTTACCTGATCATGACCTATGTCGCCACCATTCTCATTGGTAATGCCAACTGAATGTGAATGAGAAGTTTTTGAGTTATTTACTCTTGCGTCTTTTACACGAACAGCCTCTCCCTCACTTTCTTTGCCACCACCAGACACACCTCTAGCAGATGAAGTTGTTGCTCCACTAAACAAATTCAGTGCACACCATGTGTAAGTAGGAGAAACATAGACAACTATCACATACAATACAATAACAAAATGGAAATCACAGGTACACTCACGTTTTAGGTCGCCTCAAATTGTATCTTGTTTCACCAGCAGTTTGTGAAGGAGGGGCAACAGCCTTTTGTCGCCTCTTTTTGCGTTGTCCAGGTATATCAGAATGCCCTTCACTAGCATCCCCTTCATGCTCACTAGCAGTAACTTGAGATGATTGAACCCGGTTTCGCTTCCGCAAATTAGCCGTTATTTTGCTGGATGGTTTCTGACTTTCAGAATCCATGTTGGCAGAATCCTCGGCATTTCCATTTGGAAAATCAGTCTCACGATCATCCACAGATTCCCCAGGTACTGCCTCAGCAGCTTTCGACTTCCCAAGAATAGCATCAGCCTCTTTGAGAACTGCTTTTACAGTTTGTGTGCGCTTTACTCTGGCCCTTCCCCTTCCCCTGCCAGGTTTCTGCTGTCCAACCTTTGAATCGGGAGGCTGTAAATCATCTGGTGCTTTAGTTTCAACGTTGCCCTGGTTGTCAATAGAAGGATCATGGTCTGCTTCAACCTCTGTGATATCATTGTCATTTTGTACCCTCAGAGCATCAAAAGAATCATTCGCAATTGCAAAAGACAACTCTGCTTCATTCTCGGTGCCAGGAATGTTTGCTGGTGAATCTTCATTAGTTTTCTCAATAGGCAAGGTATCCACATCCCTTAAACTGTCAACATCAGATTCAATCTTTTTAATGGGAGAGATCTTGAAAATCTTAGAGCATTTACGTAACCAAGAGACAGTTCCACCAAGAACAGGAGACTTTGTATCATTTGCAGGGGATACTCCGGTATTTTGCCTAGAAGAATCAAGATTTACATCAGAACCACCCTGTGTAATATCACCAGCCAATTTTGGAAGAGCAGGCACCTCTAAATTCTCAATTTCAGCAGAAGATTGTAAATCAGACAGCACAAATTCAGAAATCATTTCACCACAGTTCTGGCAACTCCGAAGTTTCTCAACAACATCAATAAAGCGACGTCTCTCCTTAATAAATTGTTCCCGCTGATTTTTCAGCTTTTTGTTAAGGTCAACAAGTACATCTATGTCCTCCTGTATTTCTATCCTTTGGCTTTCAACATGTTTTCTATTCTCATCTGCATCTTGTTTCTCCTTCTCTAATTTACTTCTTTGATGTTTCATTTCTTCCATTTCTCTATTAGCCACTTCTCTCAAGAAATTGATATTGCTTAATTCACTCTCTCTCTTCTCCTCGAATAACTTCCTTGTTTCAAGCAAGTCTTTTTCCTTCTGCTCTAACTGATTCTGCATGTCAGCTTCGAGTTCTTTTCTCCGCATCTCAAAATCTAGAAGCATTTGATTTTTCTCATTTTGAGCTTTTTCAGCTAGGCTTGACTTTTCCAACTCCATTTCAACAGCAAATGACTCTTTAGCCAGCTTAAGAGTTTCCAACTCCCTTTGTAGATAGTCTTCTGTGGCCTTCTTCTCATTCTTTAACTTCTCTTCTTCATTTTGTTGTAGTTTTAAAATTTCTTCTTTCTGTTGAAGCACATTTTTCAGCTCTTTCTCCACATCTGCTCTCTTCAGATCAAGCTCGTCCCATTCTCTTTCAAAAGTCTCTTTTTGCTGCCTCAAATCATCAGCTTCCTTAATCAGTAGTTCTTTCTGAAGCCTGTACTGATCAATTTCATGCTTCAGTTGCGACTGCAAACGTATATATTCAGACCTCTCCTCCTCGGTCACTTGAAGACGACTAGTCTCTTCATTAATTCTCAACAACTGTTCTTCATTGTTGGCCTTTAATTTCTCAACTTCAGCTTTGAGGCTGAGCAATTCCTCTCTCTCACTTTCTATTTTATCCTTCTCCTTCCCCAAGTCTTTTTCCTCAGACTTAATAGACTTCTCCCTTTCCTTCAAAGCTTTGACTTTTACTTCATACTCCTTCTCTTTCTCCTTGAGCTTCTCTGCTTTCTTTTCCAAGGCCTGCTCCCGTTTTGCAACCTTCTCCTCTGTGTGGTTCACTTCACCTTCTTTCTTTTCCACTTCTACCAATCTATTCCTTAATCCATCTTCAAATGATTTTCTTTTTTCATCCAATTCACTCTCAAACTCCTGCTTCTTCACATCAAGAACAGCGCTGTGTTCATCAACAAGCTTCTGAATCTCAACCTACAGTGAACCCAGACTGAAATTTAGCAAAAGAATGAAAACAAAAAATACCAGTGGCATGCTGGCATAACATTCAATACTAAAACTGATGATGCTAAAAAATTGTTGAGTTTATTATTGATCGGACAAATTAATCTCATTGTATTCAATTTTCCAGACTATAATTCAAAAAGCATACACCCAACCCAACCACTGCGTTAACTTTTGGATGAGCAAAAGTTGTAAACAGTAATGATACAAATAAAATATAAATTTAAAAAAATCAGCAATCTGCACAGATTCATTGGCCGCTCATCTCCGTAGTTTCCTAGAAGGAAAAAAATTACAAAATGAGCAGCAGGTACAGGAACTTACTTTTTCTCTGGCATTGAGTTTTTCCTCCCATTCAGATAACTCCTTCTCTTTGAGATCCAATTTCCCCCTCATAGAATCACATTCCTGCATCAAAGGATATAGACATATTAAAATGCGGCATCAGAACAAACAAAAATATAACTAAACAATATCACATTTTAATTAATATTTACCTTCTCATTTAGGGTTATAGCTGCGAGCCTGCTGTTTACATCATCTTCCTTGCTTCTCAATGTTACATTTGCTGCATCAATGTTCTTCTGTGCCTCTTCAAGGTCCTGCTCTTTCTGCCGGCATATTCTGTCAATCTCATTAGCCCTCTGCTCTCTTTCATTGAGAATTTTTTGACCCTTGGCCAATCTCTCTTCTCCATCCTGTAGTTTCTTCTCCCAGTCTCGTAAGTCATCTCTTTGTTTAGACAAATTACTCTCATGTGATTCTTGCCTGTCACATCAATCAAAATAAATTAGCCACAAGACTACAATTGCAAAGAGAAAACTAAAAAAAATGTTCAAAATTGAAAGAGAATAGATAATTATGAGATTACTCTGCAATGAAGGACAGGCGTTCCCTTCTAAGTGCAGATTCCTGAGCCTCAAGGTCATGTGATTTTCTATCAACCTCTGAACTCTTTCGGCTGATCTCAGCATGTTTGGCATCAGCAGAGCGTAACTTGGCTTCTACTTCTAAAGATTTATCTTCAACACTAGCTATTAAAGCATTAGCTTCAGCTAACTTCGAGTCAGCTGCAAATTTGATCTTTGCATGCTCTGACCGCATTTCTCGCAGAGCCTTCTCAAGCTGTTGACATAAAAGGTTACAAATATTAGCAATAACAAAATTTCAATGTTATGATAAGAAAAGTATCAACAGTTCAGATACAGACTATCCATAATAATGTTTTATTTAAGAAAAAGTTTGATGCATATGTAAAATTATGTATGTCAAAAAACTTACATCAAGCACACACTCTTTCTCAACACCCAAGGCCTTCCTCAAATTCTCTTCTCGCTTTTCTGCCTCGGATAAAGCAAATAAATGAGCTGCTTTTTCTCGTTCCAAAGCATCCTTGACTTCCACTAAATCTTGACTGAGATCAGTATACTTAGAGTTCCACTCCTTTTTCTCAATCAAGAGAAGCCCCATATTGAATTGGTACTCGTAAAGCTGGTGCAGAAAACAAGTAATCAAGTTAAACTAAAATGAAAACTTGAGAAATAAAATGAAAAACAGTTATCTGTATGGCCACAGCTACATATGACAAAGAACTCTCCTAGGAAATTTTAACTTCATTCAGAAAACGCAAGGCATCGATAAAAAACTATAAATTGCACACAGTTGTCGTCATCCACTATGCAACTTTGTGTATACCAAACATAGAAGTTTAATGATTGTGGGCTTTTACAATGCATACAACATTGTATCTCTAATTTAGACTTCAGTAGCATACAACTTCAAAATTAGTATGCATCTTAAATAACTTATTGCCATATTTATACCAAAAACACAACTTCTCAATAATGAGTCTCTGCATAGACTCAATAAGACAGCTAGTTATCTAAATCTAAATCATAGATAACAGAAATAAAGAAGGACGGATAAATGAGGATACAAAAATGAAATTAAGGTAAACCCAAGAAACAAAATAAACTAAAACCCTAAAATGAAAAAAAAAAATCTATAAATTCATAGAAGAAATAACCTTCAAGTGGGGTCCATCACTTGTGCAAAGCCAAATCAACACTTTCAGTTTTACTTCAAATTAAACTGAAACTGAAATTTTATTTTAAAAATTCTAACTAGCACCCTCTACACTCTCATCTCAAAAATACTCTAATAGGTATGTGTATCCATGTTTCTATTATTCTCCAATCCAAAAATCATAATGCATTTCTGCAAAATTTCACTTTTTTAAACTCCAAAATCAATGATGAAAAGACCCTCAAGATTAGAAGCACAAAACAAAATCATTCTTCCCCAGTCCCTACAAGCAGAAAGCTGTATACAGTAGTACTTGCATATGCCAAACTAAATTTCCTTCAACGGTTTCATGATTGCCAAAACCCTCGAAAAAGTAGGAGATTTTATGAACTAAATCAACAAAAGCAACCAACATATACTTGGGTTCCTTAAACATATGGTTCAGAGATCGATCTCTATCCAGTACGTATGAAAAATTCATTTGTTAGAGAGGCTAACCACCTAACCCCTTAAATGAATCTCAGTTACCTCAAACGATAGTCTCCGCACTTTGCGTGCAGAGCATAACTTGGTTTAGCCAAAAAACAGAATTAACAACAAAAAAAACAGAATTAACAAAAGCAAAATTCATAACTAAATTGTCAATATCTACTACTATCTCAGCATCTCTAAACCCCAGAATTTTCCCAAACAAAATGCTTCAACACCCAAATCAACTGAACAAAAACAAAAACAAAAAAAACAAATCTTTCTCTAAATTTCACACAGCCAAGTAAAAAGTTATTCCAAAAAATAAAAAATTACATTAAACAATTATGAAGCAACATTTAAAAACATTAAACTTCCACAGTAATTACACACCAAAGAAATTCAAACTAAAAACTACTATTGAGGTCAAAGACCAACAAACTAAAAACTGAAAACATCATTAAATCAAAACATGACAAAAAAAATATATTAAAAAAATTTAATGAAAATAATCCAAGAAAAATAAAACGAATCAACTAACCTCTTTCTCAAGGCTTGTAACTCTCTCAACCAAAACCTCACGATCCAAATTTCCACCATTTTCACCAAAAGCGATATCTTTCCCTTTAGAACCACTCACATCACCCGAATCAAGACCCGACCCGGTTACACCACGCGCTCCGCTCTTGTTCGGGGTGTTACCCCGACCCGACCATAACCTCTGCGGCGTAAACATCACCGCTACCAAAACCGAATTCTGAACTCAACTCAACAAGAACGAAACTTCAAATTTCGAATCTGAAATCACGAATTCGTCGTTTAACTTCGTGACAACATCAAGAAACTTCGTTAAAACCGAAAAGGAACGAAATTGAAATACGAACAAAGAAGAGTTTTGGAAGAAAATGGAAAGCCTAGGGTTCGGACGCAATCGTAGTTCCCAAATTCCGGCGAATTAGAGATTTGAAGTCCGATAACGTCTACAAAAATCTCAAACGGTTCTTTCTCTCTCTAATTTTTCTCTTTCTCTCTCTTCTTCTTTATCTTTCTCTCTCTTTCTTCCTTTTGTGTCTGCGCGCATCACGTTCTTTGTTTTTATTTTATTTATTGTTTTTTCTTTAATTAATTAATGTTTGATTTTTGGGTTGGGTTGGAAAGTACTAGAATGGCCTTTCCTTTTTCAAAGTTTTGTCTATGCAGAAGGGTAATATAGGAATTACGTAGAATAGCTTTTCTGGTTCAAACGTGGGTTCTCCTATGTATTTAATATTTTTCTTTTTTTAATTTAGTATTTAGGAAAATATAATTAAGGAAAATTCTTAGATGTATTAGCAAAATATAAAAAATTCTTTTTAAAAAAAATAAAATAAAAAATACTTTAATGGTTAAAAATAAATAAATTGATACCTGAAGTTTTGAGGGTATATTTAATTTAATATTTATATTTATTATTTATTTATAGAAAATATAATTTAGGAAAATTCACAATGCTTATAATAGTATACTATTAAGATGAACAATTTTACTCAAGTCAAATTCAAAATTTCGGAGTTTTAAAGTGATGTATGAGATTGTATTTGTTATTTATCTACAAGTTCAAATAAATTTAAAATTTAAATTATTTTAACAAATCAAATATAAAAAATAATATGATATTAAATAGTTAAATGATAAATAAATATAAAATAAAATTTCAGATTAATTATTAATAAGTTAGAGTTAAACTGATAATATCAATTTTATTAAATTAGACGTAATTATAAAATTTGAATTGAAAATTCTGACAATATGCCAATTTTACTAGTGTTTTATTACTAGTATATTATTATTTTGAGACTTTACAATAAATATGTTAGAATTGTGTTAACTCAACGTAATTTTGTAAAAACCATAGAATAAAACTTTTAAAAAATTATGATGGATCATTATTATGATTTTCATGTATTCACGGTGATACAAAACAGACACTCAATTAAAATCAAGAATTAAAGAAAAAAAAGGATAAAATGTGAGGATATTTTGGTAAAATGAGAGATTTATTTAGTTTGAGGGTGATAGAATAGAAGAATAGAATATACCCGTTTGATGTGGGATCGTGAATGCCACGGTGTTTAAGAGCTGTTGAGTTAAGTTGGGGGAAAAAAAGAACATGGCCAATTGGTGTTTCAAGATAAGCATTGCTTTTGTCCTTTTTAGCTTGCATCACTTGATTCCATCATCAATTTGCTCAAGTGAACATCAACACCAACTGTTTACTAAGCTTCAACTCCTAGTACATATAATACTTTTAATATAAAAATTATAAAAAAAAAACTTCTAGTACGTATAAGTATAAGTTACAATTTTTTCTCTATATATTGTCTTGAAAAAAATGTTATGTATTTGGCTTTGTATTTATAATTCTCTCTCATGTTTTTAACTATTTTAGTTTCTATTTTTTACTTTCTATGTTATTAATGAATCATAATTTTGTAAAATACGAGATTTTCTATTACAGATTTTTGTAGAGAAAAAATAATCACTTTTAATAGTATTGTGTTTATTGTTATGACTTTTTTTTAGAAATCATAATGTAAAAACATAAAAAATAATAATAATAATAATAATAATAATAATAATAATAATAATAATTTTAAATGAAAAGTTGTTAATGAAGAGTGCTTTTCAAAATATATTTATTTTTAGAGAAGAGGGAAAATAAGTGTCGCTAAATTTTTTTAAAAATAATTAATTACTTTTATTACAATAAATAATTTTAAATTTTTTTATCAATGAGAAATAAAAAAGGAAATGAAAGAAAAACTAAGTTTTTGGGAATTTATTTTCATAGAGTCCGTTAAACAAATATAAACAAATGAGAAAAACAATTTGAAAACACCATTGGTTTATAAATAAACGAGACTCCCAACATAGCAAGTCAATCAATTATATTTGTAACTATGTTATTGTTATTGAGTATGTACTACTTAGTATGTGCTTAGTTTGACGTTGCAAAGCCACAAACTCGCGTTTCGCCATCTCGAACGCGTTTCGCCGGCTAAAGTTATTATATATAAGTGTAATCCTTATGCATGGTACATAAGTCAATAATACCCATTAGATTGAGCATCCACATGTAATAATCCTAGCCAATCTCAACTCAAACACTCACACCCGATCTCACACCCCCCAAATTACCCGTGCACCCCCCAAATTACTCATGCACCCCCTAAATTTCTCGCGCAACCCCCCCCCCCCCCCCCCCCAATTTCTCACACATCCCCCCAAATTTCTCGCGCACCCCTCAAATTTCTCGTGCACCCCACGATGACTTGTGCCCCCAATTTTTTTTATTTTTTTTTGTACCCCACATTTCTAGCCTAAATCATTTTGCTGTGGGAATGATTTCGGATATATATACTCCAAAACCATTAAGTGCATAAGATGGTTTTGAATCACAACTTATAATTAGAATCATTATTTTTCATTTTTTTTGGGTACAATTATAATCATTATTTAAAATCATTTAACAATAATTTTGGTTTCTCATATAAGACAATCTAAACCATTAAATCACAATTATTGTTTCTATTCTAATTTAAAGGGTTGTACTCCAAAACTATTTTATGCATCTAATGGTTTTTTATTACAACCATCTGAAATCATTCCCACAACAAAATAGTTCAATGGTTTTTTATTATAATCATTATTTTTTTATTTTTTTTGGTACAATTATAATCATTATTTAAAATCATTTAACAACAATTTTGGTTTCTCATATAAGACAATCAAAACCATTAAATCACAATTTTTTTTTTAATGGCAAAGATAAATATATTATATTACGAATAAGATAACAGTACAAATAAGAGAAACAACAAAATAAAATAAGGAAGTGCACTAGAAATACACTTTTAAAACTACAACCACCTGAACCAAGACACATGACAAAGGTGAAAATAAGGATGAAGAGAAGACCGACAAAGAACAGGTCGATCACCACCAAGAAGCAACGGGACCCACAACCAGCAGATCACCTACTGCTATCGGTTCCAACACAAGATAGGTTGCACCTCCCACTCATAGAAGGAGCAGACGATACCAGGGTTTTTAGCCATATACCACTTCCACGATGAAAGTTTCACCTTATCCACCAAAAAATCGACAGAAATTGTTCCTCTCGCAAAGATGACATCATTCCGAGAGTTCCATATAGCCCAAACAGTAGCATGCCAAATTAACAACCACCCTAGCCTATTCTTTCTACCCCTCCTTAAGCCTATAAAACCTTGAAAAACACTACTAATACTTACGGGAGACACAAACTGAAAACTCAACCACCTCAAGATAGAAAACCAAACAGGAGAAACAAAAACACAAGTAACGAGAAGGTGGTCAACCGCTTCGATTGAAGACCCACAAAAGGCGCATAAAGCATCACCCGGATCCCTAATCACCCTACGTTTGAGAAGATTTTGTCTGGTCGACACTCTATCCTGAAGTAATTGCCAAGAGAAAACAATCACTTTAGACGGGGCCCAAGATTTCCATACCTTAGCTAAGAGAGCATCTAAACCGTTAGGAACCACGTCAGCCGTAAGCAATAAGTAAGCCGACTTAACTGAAAAAGTTTTAGTGGGATCATGTCTCCAAGACCAGGAATCAATAGCCCCTAATAAAGGATGGTTCGCCACTGCAGCTAGAAGAACTTGAAACCGATCAAACTCCCACACTGAAAGCTCTCTCCTCCATCTAAAATCCCAGTGCCACTCTCCGTCCAACTAGTTTCCCATCTCCCCTACCTGATTCAATTGTTGATCAGACACTTGAAATAAACTATGAAACTGAGATTTTAAAGGAGCACCCCCCACTCAAGGGTCAAACCAAAAAGAAGACGATGAACCATCGCCCACTCTTTTAAGGACACCTTCTGCAAACCAATCAGAGTCTACCTCAGCAGAGGTCCCTAAAAGGGAAACATCTTTCCACCAGAGAGAAGCCCCACTAAAGCCTGAGGGACGACCTTCTAAACCATTAAATCACAATTATTGTTTCAATTCTAATTATAGGGTTGTACTCCAAAACTATTGTATGTACTTAATGGTTTTGAATTGCATATCTCTGAAACCATTTCCGCGGCAAAATGGTTTAGGCTAGAACTGTGGGGGGACCAAAAAAAAATTGGGGGCACAAGAAATTTGGGGGTGCGTGAGAAATTTGGGGGGTGCGCGAGAAATTTGGGAGGGTGCACAAGTATTTTGGGGGGTGCACTAAGTAACTTATGCATGGTGCATAAGGATGACTTATGCATAATAACCAATCCCCGTTTCGCCATCTCGGACCCGGGGAATACTGGGTTGATTTCCAGGGGGAACAACGCTTGGCCAGTGCGCATGCCTCTACGCACGAGCCGGATTAGTCGGCCACCATTGGTGGGTCGGAAACCGGTGCGAAAGCAAAAAAAATGGTTAAATATGTTTTTAGTCCCTACTTTTATGTGAGTTTTTGACTTTTAATCCCTATATTTTTTTATTATATTTTCAGTCCCTACAGTTTTTTAATTATATTTTTAGTCAATTTTTTATGACTAGGATAACAAAATTGGTCACATAGGATAACTTAAATTGACTAGAATTGATCACATAGGATAACTTAAATGACGTGACATCTATGTGTCATCGTATGCGGCTGACCTCGTTATCTAAGTCACAAAAAATTGACAGTTGGGACTAAAAATGCAAACGGCGAAAATATAGAAGATTAAAAATATAATAAAAAAATTTAGGGACTAAAAGTCGAAACTCACATAAAATTAGGGACTAAAAAAATATTTAACTCTATTAAAAAAGTATAAAGGATAAGGGCTAAAGGATAAATGGTCAATTTCAACAAAAATAAGACCCTTTTGGTAATTTACGCCTTTAAAAGTAAATTTGATTTAAATTATTCAAACAAAATTAAATGTGGAAAATCACTTTTATATTAACATATCCAAATAAAAATCAATTCTGCTAAACTCATTTTTTATCAAAATTAATTTTGTGAAACTCAATTATTTTCACCACTAAATGAAACAAACACTTAAGGCTTTGTTTGGCAGAGGAGAAATATGAGAGAAAAAGAGAGGAGAGAAAGAAAAACACGGAAACCAATGCATGAACTTAGACTAACATTTATGACTTGTTTGGTTTCTCAAAAGTATAATTGATTTTGCCTCAAGAATTGATTCTACTTGAAGCTAGAAATAGTAGCTTATGGTTTCTAGAATTGATTCTTACACATTTACACATAAATATTTTGTTCAACTCACTTTTACATGAAATGATCCAAACATAAATCAATTATCCGAAAATCAATTATACCAAAATTAATTCTATCAAAATTAATTCTGTCTAAAGTCAAACCAAACATACGTTTAATCTAAATTCTTGTAATGATTTCCGTACTTTTCTTTCTCTCCTGCTCTGCAAAACAAAGTATTAGCTCTAAGAACTTTGTGAACAATAAAACTGTGGCACTTTTCTGTCGTTTAGTGGTTTGTAAATAGGGAAAAAAGAATGGCGGCTTTGGGAAACGGAAGCCATCAACAAAAAAGGACTTTAGCCAAAGCACAAGTAAAAAAACAAATGAAAAAGGTACATGTAAATAGTATTTAATGATTATTTTTTAAAAATAAAGTGATATTCAATACTTAGTGGATAATGAACCAAACTAATTAAACACTACTCCTTCCGTGAAAAAAATATATTTTTATTTTGACCATATTATAAAAATTAATAAATGTAATTAACATTGTACGGAAAAGAAAAATTAAAAAATAGTTTATAAAACTGTCATTTATTAATTATATGAGAAGAATAAATTGAAATCAATAGTTAGTTGGTTTAGTGGTGATTAGCGTTGAACTTAGTAGGAAAAATTACGGTTCGATCTCTCGCAACTGCGATTGGAAGGAGGCTGGAACCACCTTGATACCAGATTAATTGACCCTCGAATCATATTAAACTGGTGGTGAAAAGTCGAGAAGGATAAATTGAATATTTGACAGAAAAGAGACTAACAAATAGTTAAGGGTAAATTAGGAAAGATAATATTAAATGTTTCATTGATATTGTAAAGCGACTTATAATTTAATACAAATTTTTTTCTTCTCAAAATGACTTACATTTTGGTACGTAAAGAGTTACTACTTCATCAGTATCCAAATATAAGTTATTTTATAAGGTAAAGATTATATTTATAAACTCATGTTCAAATAGAGATGTTAACGGGGGTGAGGAACAAGCAAGGAGTACTTTACTGCACAAGTATCCATCATTTAAATAATCCACATCCCCGTCTTTATTTTCCATTATGCATAGTATCCTTTCTATATTTCCATCCCGCGGATTCCCACAGTTTTAGCAGGAGGTCCATCATATTAAAAAAATTATCAAAGTTTTATTATTTTCAATCAAATTAGTTATAAAAAAAAATAAATTAAGACATGATTGTGAGTTGTGACAGTAATAAACATCACATAAAAATAAATTTATGCACATAAATGTTATTTTAATAAAGTGCCTAGGGAAGAAGTCTCCGCAGGATGGGTCATGTAATCTCATCCCTATCTTCAAACCTCATTTAGGGAAACTTTTTTCTCCATCCCCGTCTTTGCAGAAAAGAGAACCTCGTCTTCGGATCTCCAAACAGGACAGTTCCCATGGGATCCCCATTTACAAATTAAATTAACATCTCTGTGCTCAAACCAACTCATATCTGATGTGAAACTTCTTAACATTAATTCAACTCGGTCAATTATTCCAATCAAAATTAAAATCTTGATCATAATTACCCCAATTCAAAAGTTTGACTCCTTTCACTAGACCCAATTTTTGTTGACATTTTTTTATATATTCTGAGTAAACTCTAAGAATACAATTTTTGTTGACATCAAGTTATACCGAACATAATTTCTTGCTTAAAAGAGTACTTACAGAAATATTCATATGTAGCTCTTTCTAGTCCAACACTACATCGCTACAAATTACTATAATTAGCATTTCATTACGAAGTGGATTACAGTTTTAACAATAAAATTTCCATTAGTCCTTGTTCCATAAAGAAATAACAAAGTGAAGTGGATGAGTATCAATTAATTCAGTCATCAGAATGACATACATCGTAATTGCGTTGCGCTTCTAGTTCTCACGTTACGTTACCACTGCATTTAAGATGTTGCCTACCACTCTCTTCGGATAACAACCATATCATTTTCAAAGTAACAAATTTCCTAAAATGGGAGTAAAATACTTGGGATGGCACATGAACACGTGGTTTTGTATATAGCTAGACATTAGTAATAGAGCAATTATATGTTTGTATGAATATTGCTTCTCCCATAAGCTAATGAAACTGCAATAAATAGCTTCCTAAATATCACATGCAATGTGTTTTACTAGAGCTCCAGCTAAAGTTGACTGTTGTAGCTCACGTTCTCATTTTAAAATCACTTTCTACATTTTAAAATCACTTTCTACGTTTCCTAGTTAGAGCATTCACACGAAATACAATTATTCAGTGATAACTTTACTTGCAGTTCAAGACTTCAAGGTGATGTCTTCATAATTAGAGCAAAAAAAGAGGGAAAGAATAACTAACCATCAAAATTGTGACTGAAAAATGAACATAACAACAAAATCTTTTCCCACTAGATGGGATTGATGCATAGATCAAAAACTGTTGTAATATATTGTCATCAGTTATATCTAACTATCATAGTTGTAACTAAATGACTAATCAAAATTTGGAGCACGGAAGAAAAAAGAGCTCCTAAAGGAATGCATGGCCAAAATCTGCCTGGAGAGGCGACAATCCGCACTCTTCACTGTAACAGGAAAATACAGACAAATATCCCAAAATTCAAGAAGTACGACGCGGTCCACCTATTACATTACATTACATTACATTATTCAGAGATAAGAAAAAGGCATCACAACAACATTCACAGATTTTATTGCTGCCCGGTTTCTAAACAGGGATTTCTCATGCACACAAAATTGAGACCGATCCATCATGTTTGCAGAGTTTATATCCACACCTGTTCTCTGTTATATTTCCTTACAACTACAGGAACACTTGTCGGGGGGATCTGCCAAAGTTAAATTGTTAGATCTTTTGTTTTTGTTAATTGTAAAAAATCATGACTGAAGTTTGAAAAATATAAGAGAATGGCCCTTAGGAGTTAAAGACTATGAAAAATGCATGAATCTTATCATGGAACTGTTAGATTCCCTACACAACTGCGGCACCAACGCTGCACAGTGCAGTGCTGCACCAACACTGCACGGTGCAGCAACTGTAAGGGATCCATTTTTTATTTAGCTATATTTATCCTTTTCGTTTTATTAATCAAAATTTTTATTTGAGTACATGAATGCTAATGGTACCCAGAGATAGGGGAGTACTTTTGGTATCTAAATCTAGCAGCAAATAGATAAATCTTTAAATTTCAGGACTCACCATGCCATAATCTGTGACAATCATTGAAACATAATCTGAAGGTGTTGCATCATAGCTGACATCAATTTAGAAGAATGTAAGGTCAAGGTGAGGAAATCACAATTTTGGTATTGTATTATGTAAATATAAACGCCTTACATCAGATTCAGAAGTTGCAGATTTTGAGTATCGGCCCAAGCATCTAAGTGGTTAACATCCCCTCTACCCGAAACCTTTGAAATTGCATTTGGATCACCTATAAGAAACCATGGAAATATCAGCCTCCTTCCAGATAAAAGGGCAAAAGATTCCTATTCATTTACAAGTCTTTACATACCAAGTTCATTTGAGCATATTGAATCAAGCTGAACCCTTTCATGAAATTTAAAAGCTTCACAACAAACTATAACAGGGACATGGAAGGAATGAGCAATCATTGCAACACATGCAGTCCCAACTCCTGAATAAACTGTTCCATTAGACAACACTGATGAAGCACCCAAAAAAACTCGGGTAACTTCATGCATTATGTAGGAAACAGCATTGATATGAGTGTATGTACAACTGAGACCTTTCTCCACTAGTCTACGAAGCAAAAGTTTCCCTCTAAGCCTGGGACGAGAGTCTACTACTACAACTCGGAACTGTTTCCCTAACTCATGTGCATGTAACAGTATCATTTCAACTGCTGATGATGACCCATAAGTAAGAAGAACATCACCATCTCTTACTTTTGTGACAGCATGCTCTACTATCGCCTTGTCAGCAAGTATAATCTTCTCATATATAAAATTCTCAATATCTGATTGAAGAGAAGATTTTGATTCTGACTCAGACAGTGTCAGAGGTAGCTTTGCAATTTGACTTTTGAGAAATCTAATTGCATTTCCCATACTGATTGAAAGAGGTCGGCACTCAATAAGGAATGAAACATAGCTACTTATTTTTGCTGTCAAGTCTCTCACAAGAGTCTTCTCAGATGGAACTGTGTAGTCTCTGATGGCATCCTGGAATGCTTGAAGCATAGCAATACAACGAGCATTTCCACCGGATATATCTCCAGACAGATACTGCAAACCCACCTGATAAACACAACAAATATTTACCATGATCAGAATTCAGAGGAAAGTATGTCCAAAAGAGACCAATTTGCAAAAAATTGAAATGGTGGGTCTTAAATCATAATCAGGAATAACTAAGCTGTCCAGTATCAACAGAAACATTACAAATACAGTTCAATAACGGCTTGGCTATTAACTTTCAGACGGCACATTGATATAGTGCAACATAAATTTGTAATGTTCTAAGAGAATGAAGTGCTGAAATGAAACTACTAGCAATAAACAAGTCTACACAAACAGAAAGAATTTCCAATTCCAATTGATGATTTAAATACTAAATGTGTAGCTAAGAAGTACCATATATGAACTCTCATATGCCTAGATGTATTTAGCAATTTTCCACTCTTGACTGTGTTAAATTAAATAAACACTTGCAAATCAATTTAGAGGGATCTTTCAATTTGTAAATTTCAACAAATGATTTCTTTTTTGCATAAGTCTTTGGTTGAGTTTACTCGGCCTTTAGTTATGGCAAAAAGGATTTAAGGGCAAGGAACACCCTCGTTACACTGTGGTACTATCTAGATGTTGAGCCATGAGAATAGAACTAAAACATAACATATATCATGAAAGGGAAAAACCTGACCAATAAGAATTATGGATTGTAACAAGTTGAAATAACGGGATAATATCGCCACCTTATAAACTGAAGGATGCACAGGATCAAGCTGGAAAAACTTTGCTTCAAGATCAGGAAGCTGACTCCCATGTTCGTATTGTGGCAAATGTCTGAATAGTTCAACTCTGTTCCTGGCTTCAGTTTGGTTTACCACAGCACGGCGTTTAGCTTTCTCCACTCTGCTCTTATCATCATATTGCATGCGTGGGTGAGGAGCATCTTTTTTTCTATCCTTCTCTGATGGACGATCACCTCCCTTCTTCTCAGAAGCTGCAACTGAAGTATTATCAACTTTTTGTGGGGGCTTTGCAGCTTTAGCTGATTTTACATTCACTGAAGTTGCAGTTCCAGATGCCTTATTTCCTTCAGCTACAACAGATGATATAAAAGCAAATACTTGATTAGCAGTGTCACAGTGAATTATATTACGAAAGAAATTCATGAAAGTCCATGATTATGTCCTAATTTAGGCATATGCGAAAATCATTACAAACATCTGAATCCTCACACAGTAGGTTGAAGATGACACTAGGTCAATTGACAGATGAATTGTTCGGTTCATGTTTTGGATTCACGTATTTTCCAGAGAAATTTAAAATTAAAAAGTTCAACAATGAGAGGTTTTCAAAGGAGATTTTATATGTAATATAATCAAGACCAACATTGCACTAGTATAATCAAACAAGGGCATGCTGAATGCTAATACACACCTTTTGCAGCAGCCTTTGCAGCTCGCTGAGCTTCTTGAAGGGCGCGTCTTTCAGCTTTTGAGGACTTATCTTTCTTCTGTTTTGAATTCATAGCTTGGTCTTTCACTTCCGTTGTGGATCCTCCTCCTTTGTTTGGTTTCTCTCTTTCTGTGGGGAATAACAAACAAGGGGAAAAGGGTAAAAATATAATGCTTGAACTCCTAAACTATGCTGAATGCAAATTTCTGATTGCCCAAGACTCCTTCAAAAAGACCATAAATGGCCAGAAATAAAAAAACGCAAACAAAAAGAGCATCTTATGATTGCAACAAAATACATTGATAACAAGTAAATCAGACTGATTCAACAATTATTCCTCATATTTTCTGATTGACGAAACAGTTAAAACATAAAAGGAACACTAGAAGAAGAGAAAAACGGTGATCAATATAGCAGGTACCAGAAAATGGAAGCAATTTTTAATTTGAAAAAAAAAAATACACTTGCATAATCAAGGATTAAGTAAAATTAAGATTCAAAATGTGCCAAATTAAGTGGGTTGTGAGTTCTATTAAAACAACAGGGACATATAAATGTATAATTTGATTGAACCACATAAGAAAACTATTTCTATAGTCATAGGCCGGTAGCATTTTTACTCATTACAAACAAACAAAATTAAAGTGATTTAGGAAAGTATTTCGGAAAACTATTTCTATAGTCATAGGCCGGTAGCATATAGCATTGAAAGAGCTAGATATGAATGAGTCCAAAATTAAAGTGATTTAGGAAAGTATCAAAGACCAATGTATGCAGTAATCAGTGCTTTACCTAGCGAGGATAAACATGACTCTATAACAATGTTAATTAGAGAAGATAGTCCTTGAAGAAACTGCAAAGCTTGGATATAATCCAATGCAGTGCTTAAAATAAAGCTCTTGCTGAATTTCACAAAATATTAAGCAGCAATAAATACTTAAAGAACCACAATTACACTAATGACAATAATTGATTTGTTATTTGTAAAGTACTGTATTTATTTGCACCAATTTATCCTCTTACTGTCAATGCAAATGATATTTAAAATAAAACAAGACCTCAGCAGCTTCACCTCAAAAATTAAGCGGGTGTTATGAGATCAATGATCGCAACAAAAACAACAGGCCATAATGGAATTTATTTTAAAAGCACTATGCTGTTATCATCAAATGACATGCTTCTTAAAGGAGCTCCTCCAATCATCCAGAAATAAAATAGTAATCATAAATGCAATGCTGCTAAACAAAACTTCATCACTAACACCAATTTCAACATAGTAAATAGTACAAATTTTAAAAAGAAGCATCCAAGACCCATGTCATAGCATTCATTAGCATTATCAAAAAGGTAAACATTAAAGCATTAATTAAGAACTCCAACTCTAAATGATCTTGAAAAAGCACATATTACTTCAATTTATTGTAAAAAGTTATCTTTAAGAACTCCAACTCTAAATGATCCTGAAAAAGCACATGTTACTACAAATGTAAAAAGTTTTCTTAATATTGATAAGCATTAAATTCTGTAAACATATCAAACCTCAAGGAAGCATTCACCAACAGAATAAGCCAATACACAATCATACAAATCTTCATTCAATCCAATTAAATGCAACAATAATCATATGAACCTTTACTCAATCCAATTAAATGTAACAATCATACGAATCTTCGTTCAATCTAAATCCTCTTAAATCTCGATTACTATCTACAATAAATGAAGTTCAAATTCAAAGCATATCAAATTATCCATTTCAAAGCAAAAATCAAAACCATGCAAAACCTAGAAAAAGAACCAAAACCTCACCATCAATAGCAAACGAATCAGCATTGACAACAGAAACAGTAGTCAATTTACTCGCCGGAACTCCGCCACTAGCCTTCACCACAGTCAAGTCAAATCCACCTCTCGGAAACGAAGAAGCCACAACTCCACCTCCACCTCCATCTCCATTTTCAATCTTCGGAGACGGTGCCAGTGACATCGGAGCAGGAAACAACTCCGACAAGACGCTATTACAGCTACCGGAGACAGCAATTGTTTCATCGCCGGAAGGAGAAGCAACGGAAGGACGAGAATTGAGGTCAATATTTTCCGATGAATGACGCGGCGGAGGGATCATGACAGGAGAAAGAGAATTGGCGGAGGGAGAAAATTCGAATGGAATCGGGTCGGGTGGAGTGAAGAACCCGACCTTACGAACTTTAGGGTCAATGACGGCGCGTGGAGGACGACGCGCATCCATAGTAGTGAAGTGAAGAAGAAAAAGTTAGGGTTTAAATTTCAGTGTTGAGCATTTTTACGAGGAGAATGTTTTTGTGAATGAATGAAGAAATAAAAGGAAAAAAAAATAAAAGTGAGGGTTTAATTAATTTTCTTTTGTTTTCTCGGGAAAATTTTGTTGAGAGAAAATGTGAGACTTTGTATGGAAGAGAAATGATGAAAGAAAAGAAATGGAAAATTTTGTCGGTTATTTCAACTTGGGTCTTGTTCACATGTTTCTTTCTACAACGCTTATTTTAATTAACCGTTGTTATTGTTTTTTAGTTTTTTTTTTTGAGAAAGATAGTAAATTGAGGTGACTTTTTGAGAACTTTTTTGTCATGTTATGCAGGGATGGACAGTGGGCGGGTTTGGGCGGTTTCGAGTCCAAAGTTGTCATCCAAGTCAAACCGCAGAGTCATCAAATAAGGCCCAATCCGCCCAGATAATAGAGATCGGTTTTCGCGGGTTCGGGTTGCGGTTTAATCGGGTTATTGGGCGGTTTAATTCGGTTCGATCGGTTAGAAATAAAATAAATAAATAATAAAATCAATAATAAACTCAATCTTTGCAATTTAAATTCTAAGAATATGCAACAAGAAATTTGAGAATCAGAAAACAAATACAAAATAAAAGTGTTACAAATCCTAAATAAACATAAAAAGTAAGAAAAAACTAAAATCTCAAATAAAATTAAAAATATAACATTTGATTTCAGCGAAGTTAAATAAAAAAGATGAAGAAAGATAAGTTTTATGTTTCAAAATGTTCCATGATTGTTTCAGGCTCTATGGATTTGAGGTGAAATGAGAAAGTGTAAAAAAGAAACGAAAAAAGAGGTTAAAATGTGTATATCGCAAAAGAAAAGTGTTAAACGCGAAATTTTAATTTACTAATGCGGGCGGGTTTCGGGTCCCATCGGTCCGATTCTCTCCACCCGGACCCGCCCATGTCAACTCTATTCAAACCGAATTTTCAAACCCGTTGCCCGATCCAAACCGCCCATATTCCTTATTATTTTTTCGGTTTCCTCGGATTGAGTCGGGTTGCGGTTTTTTGTCCACCCCTAATGTTATGTTTTCATGTGAAATGGATAGGGTAGTACGAAATAAAAGATCAAATAGGCTTAAGGTTTTAGATAAGCTAACCAAAGTGATAAGTCATTATCAAAAGAGATTGTTGTTAAGGAAATTTAGGAATTAAGTAGATTGCTTTTGGATGAGATTTTTATTTGGGTAGAGAAGGTAAATGAAAAGAAATTAAGATTGTTATTATAGTTAGCAATTAAGTACAGTATATTATTTTTTGTCACATTTGTAATTTTTTTGTAAAGAAGAAATGATAGAAAATATATATAGTTAGCTCTTTTTAAGTTGTTGAAGTAATTAAGTAATTTTCTTGTAACATTTTATATTTCTTGTAAAGATTTATTTATAGTAAATTAGAGAATTGTTCTTTTTTCTCAAAGGTAGGTCAATTAAACCCAACTAGATAAACATTTTTGGTGTGCTTGTTTCTCTTCTCTTTTTATTGTTGTCTTTGAATGATTGTGTGATTTTATTTTATACATAGATCTTTTTTTTGGTGGTGATTTTATACATAGATCTAAATATGTTATATGTTGAATCTCTATTTGCTTATACCAGGTAATTTGATTGTCATTGTTATTTTTCTACATTTATTTATGAATTCACCATATAGATGGAGTTCCCAACATATTTACTATTTTTTTTTTAAATGTAAATGTAGAGTTTTATGAGATCAATGATTTATTAAATATTTATATTAAAAATTAAAGTTTGTTTTGTGTTCATTTTAGGTGCCCATTTAAGAATACTTTATGGATACTCTATGGGCATTCGATCAAATACAACAATAGAATAGGAGCACTTATGAAACTAAACGAAACAACCATAATAAAAAAGAGATAGTGTCTTCCGCTTAAGATCTCGGATTCGATTCCCACCGTATCAATTTAGGTAGATTAATTTAGTTTCTTAAAAATAAATATAAGAACCATATATAAGATATGATTAGACATCTAATCTTATAACTTATATTTTGTGTTTTATTTTAATCATTTAACTGTATTTTAAAAATGATCATGTGCAAATCTTCGATAACATAATTGTATTTAAAAATGATTAGTATTTAAAAGTGATCATGTGATAATTTTGACTTAAAAATCATATTTAATATTTTTTTCAAAGTTACCTTTTAGTAAGTATAAACTAGGAAAGCTATTGCACTAATTTTTTTTATCTATTGTTTTGAATCATATTTTGTGGATTGTCTAATGGTCACAAGCCTTTTGGGCCTTTGTCTATTACTAGTGTGATGCCCGTGCCTTTCACGGGTTCGCTAGAACGGCATATCTATGCCAATCATGGTCGCTGCCAGTCATGGTCACAGCTTGGATTAGGGGTTTGACAAAAAATTTTGGTAAAAGTTGATATTGACATATGCATATAAAGAGATATATTAGTAGGATTTGATGAAGATTAAACCATATAAATCAAATATGCGAGCATTGTTAAAATATATCAAAGGGGACAAATGCATAAAAAGAGATGTATTATTTTAAGATTACAAAGTCCACAATAACATTAAAAGTTAGGATATTAAAACTTAAATGCATACATAGAATACAAAGAGAGTATTTATAACATAAAATGTTGCTCAGTTTGATAAAAAGCTTTATGGCCCCCAGATGCTGTGGGTGCGATTAATGTTGTACGGACACCAATTGAAGGGAAAATCTTAAAATGAATGACATTGTTGTTGGATGGTTTTGTTACACCAAATTTGATAGTCACCCCCTCCGCTAAATTACGCACCCTACATATGGCTCTCCATTGTCCATAGAGATTGCAAGTTTTGGGATTATCATTCTCAATTTTCAGACGACATCTCCATATAAACCCACACCAATCAATCAATGCTACATTAATGTTCTCATTTGGAAAAGCATTCTCACAAAAGCCAGCCCATGAGATTTTCTGTTACATATCATAAGCCAAGCATTACATTGTTATAAATAATATAAAACCATTGATATGCCAAATCCTAAAAGCTTAAGCTTTTGGGATAATTGGTTATTTTGACATGGTATCAGAGCCTCTATGACCAAGTGGTCTAGGGTTCGATTCCCGCTCCCCTCACTTTCTAATTAAAAGTGGAATTTAAGCATATGGTAGGTGGGCCTATGCATTATCCACGCTTCAAGCCCAAGTGGGCTCTTGCGTGAGGGGGCGTGTTATAAATAATATAAAACCATTGATATGCCAAATCCTAAAAGCTTAAGCTTTTGGGATAATTGGTTATTTGGCATACATAACATAAAAATAATTAATCATAATAATAAATAATATAAATAATGTAAACAAACTATACATACTAAAACTCCAGATTGTACGTCAACAGCAGTTAATTTATGTTTTAGATAAACAAAATTATTTTATTAATGAGAGTATTTTCAAAACTAACATATATAAAACTTCTTTCTAATATAATATTAAAAACAACAAAAAAATTCATTAGATATTGCAAAATGAGTCATTTTATTGCATATAATTTAAGGGAGTTTAGCCAAGACCATAGGGATACATAGGTTGCAACGTGATAGTTCATTACCATAAAATAGAGTACATTAGATATGTCACAACTAATATATAAGAAAACCACCTACTTGATCAATAATTCATACATAGTTAAATGCTAAGGGATATCTAGATACATGCTAGAAAACTAATAAAAGGACAATATATCAAGGATCCAACTCAAAATAGATCACATCTCCAAATCCGGTTCCTTGCACACCAAGCCTAACACTATCACCAATGGTTAGCCTCCTAGTAGCCACCAAGACCTTCCAATCTCCACCAATTTTGTAATGTTTAGAAGGGATGGAAGAAAACATCAAAGAGCAAGTCCATGCATTACCACTATCATCTACCAATCCTTTAGTAAAAGGCCAAAATGGCCGTTTCCGGTATACACCAATTGTATCCAAGCACCAGCACGAATGTTGTAAAAGTCACGTAAAGCAGCCCATCCCCGAGTGAGATATATATTGCCATTCACCTTATCAACCAACACTTCAAATTGATTTCCTTCAAGATCTGCTAAAGTAGCAATTCTACCAATCTCTTGGCCAAAATCAGCTGTGAACATTTGAGGTAGCTTAACAGTACCCTTTAAAATATAAAAAACAAAAACAACATATGGTTAGAATATAATTTGAAATCCTAATCTTTAAATTGAAAAAATTAATTAGAAAGACTCTCACATCATGGTTATTGTATTCAACATTGTAAGAACGATATTTAATTTGATGCTCATGGATGAAACGTTCGTGAGCAGTAATTGGATTAGGATTAAGGGGGTGCTACCATAAAACAAAAACAATAACAAAATTAGATTTTTTGAATAGAAGAATTCAATAAAAAAACAATAGAAAAAATCTCATTCTACCCCTTAAACACTCCAAAGCAAGAGCCATCTCTAGGTAATTGTTAGACATATTGGAATGGTAACGTTTTCTTTCTTTTTTCAATCTCTAATCCAAAATCATGGGAACAAACAATTCATATGGACACAAATATATATAGAGGTAGTATGTGAGTTGATCAAGGTGACAATGATTAAGGTGCATTAATGGTTTCTTGTGAGGTGATGCTATTAGACCTTTCACTTGCTATGGCATAAGCATATAGAGTGAAACAAAATTGTATGAGACCAATACAATTTTAGCTAAAAATATTTCCATATATTAAATGTAATAAAGTGAATCATATGTGTTAAGTCACATCATTATATCATTTGTAATTTCATGAATAATAATGTGTCTAAAACATTAGTTCAAGTTTTGAGGCATAAAAACATATGTGCAAGTGACTTGAAATATTTGGATGAGATCACGCTCATGTACTTTGCATGCAAAATTTACACGCAAAATGTAATACCAAGCATAAGAGTTCATCATTTTATTCCATAAATTTCAATCTAATTCACAATTTTTTTGAATATTCTAATTAGTTTCTAAATAAGAAAATTTATTTATTAATACATAATATAATTAAGTATAGAGATAGTTTTAAATTGGCAAATATTATTTAATACACAAAACTCACAATTGTTAAGCTAGCCAATATTTGCAAATAATTCATATACAAACTTCTATGTGTAATCATTTAAGCAACTATGCCAAGTATTTAGATGAAATCACCTAGATTCCTATTATTTTGTCTATGTCTAATTTTTGTATGTATTTATAAGTACAATGCTAAATTTATTTTGAGCACTCTATACATTATTTTCATAGGAAATTAAATATTTTTCAACCTATTCACTATTTTTCACTACATTATTACAAAATGCGTACATTATTTTATAGATTCCTAGTAAATTTATTTTATTATAAAGTTTGTATATTTTTCCATATGTTATTGGAAAATTTATTTATCACTACATAATCCAATCAAGTACATAGAGAGTTTTAAATTGGCCAATGTTACTTGACACACAAAACTCACCACTATTAGAAATCACTCTATTTTCATTTTTTAAATATATACTTGATATTGGGAAAACAAAGAGCAATGGGTGAAACAGTATAGCCATCAAAAAAAGAGTGAAAGTAGCTCATCTCAAACTTCTATGTGAACCACTATTAAGCTAGCCAACATTTGCAAATGTGCTATGATTACAAACACTACTTGAAATATTTGGATGAGATCATGCTCTTATAGTTTCCGTGCAAAATTTACGTGTGGATCTTAAGGGTATCATGAAGATGATATCACCCAAATATTGTAAATAGTAGTAGTTATCACTCATTTCATATTCCCAATAATGAATAGTTTCCATTTGGATTGCTTGCAAACAATACCAAGCATGTTGTGAAGACAATGATTCACTTAGAAATTTGAAGTCAACTATTTTCACACTTTTTTTTGGTTATACTGTTTTGACCACCTCTCTTTGTGTTCTCAATGTCAATCATGGTTGCTGTTTTGGATTAGGGTGATGTCAAAATGGATCAAAATTATAAGTTATCATAGCAATTTACATATTATATTATAATTTTAATAACAAAAAAGCTCGACACAATTAAATCTAAAGACCCTATTTGCGCAATTTTAGTCCAATAGAGTTATGTTGGAGCATCATTCTCAATTCGAAATGGTTGAAATTTATTGCACTTGATGAATATCAAGATATGGGATTAATTTTTACAAATCAATTTTTTTTTCCAACTTGATTTAGCTTTGGATTAATTTCAAAAAATCGCTAATTAAAATGAGTGTGTGAGTGTTATAGCTTTAGAAGACATATATATATGATCACACTTATCTTCGTGCATTTTTTACTACTAAGAATTACATATAACCCTATATACTAAGAGTTAATTAAATGTCTCTATGATATCTAATAGTATGATACAATTAAGCATCAAACAAAATTATGACTTACTTTACCCTAATAATCAGTTTTTCCTGATTAAATTACGACAGTGTAAAAAAGGATTAATACTCTCCGATGCAAAATTATTTAACCGGACGATTTTCAATCATAACTATATAGCAGGAATATTTAAGAGTACAATTTTCAGTTATTATTATTTAATGGTGTAAAACCGTCTCATTTAACTACGCGCAAAAGAAAAGTATCATATACCTAAACTAACAGATAATTACATGCGTTTTGACTGGCCATCTCCATCTTGTTGCATGAATGAAACGTGTACCACTTAGGAGGATGGCTTGTATTAGTGCCACATGTACATGGGTATTAGATGAGAATGAAATTAGTTGATATCTAATAGTGTGCTATTATTATGTGATGTCACAACAGTAACACCATTCATGTGGAACTATCTTCCTTGCATGAAAAAATGTGACCAATGAAACTAATTGAGAAGGAATGATGGAAGGAGGTGATATCATGAATGCTGCACTTCTGCATACTCCCTCTAGTACTGAATATAAGAAATGAATTTTTCAATGTATCTAAAAAGTGGTCTTTTGCTAAGAGTTAATTGGATTTCAAACTAAATTTTCTATTATAAGATATAAACAAAGATATGATATAGTTTAACAAAATAATTAGCTATTAAGTTTAAATTAAACCTCCATAGTAATTTTTTTATCAACATAAGTGTCTCATTCTAAATTTAGTTAGTTGAATGTATGCCACATTTTTATGAGGTACGTAGGAAATGGTGATAAAAGGCAAAAATTTAAAAACTTTCTGTAAGTGGCACGCATAAATTACAAATCTATTTATAAGTAGCGCGTAAAATTTAGTTAAATTCGAAACATTAACATTTAATTAAGAGTTCAATCACCCGTTACAAATATTTTTTTAGAAAAAATATTAGATGATATAGAAAGGTTTACGATACATCCTTATAGATCCAATTTAGACATTCTGAGTTCAAAAAAAGTAATGGTGTTTTATTAAGTACACACTCAACTCTCTGCAGACCCATCAATTTTTATTAAATTAGTACACTTGTACACAATTTAAATTGACCATGTTATAGTGGTAATTGAACATTCTTAACTTAATAGATTCTTTTAAATTGCAAGGTAAAAGAGATTTAGGGTGGCTAAAAGCATATCATATTAGAATGTTCATTGATTACACGCTAAGAATATTCATTTTTCCAAAATTGATTGCCATAATTATGATAGAATGGACATGTCTCTCCTATGCCCCAAATGCTAGTTGATTATATTAGAGAGTAGAGGATGATTATAAACTTCTAAAAAAAATTAGGAGTGACTAAATGGAGAATATATCTGTATGCTTTAACATGTAGTAGTATGTAGTTTATATTAATTCTTTTTCTATTCACATATTTTAACTACCTAATTCAAGCTCACACTTTAACCTCTACCACATAACCAACCCCAAATAGAAGAGTTTTTCTTATAAGAGATTTTTCAAATGCTATACCATGATTTCTTTTAAGAACAGAATTTCTAAACCTCATATGTATTAAATATTCTTTCAATATGTGAAGAACCATTTCCTCACATGTGTATTAAATATTCTTTCAATATGTGAAGAACTATTTCTAAGCACCCAATGGAAGAGAACTATTTCTTAAGAACAAAACAAAGAGCTTGTTAATATGAATGTGTATCTAAGCATGATCACCCTGATATATAGTGCTTAAATTTGGGAGGAAGAGCAAATTCCCATTGCATATGGCTTGAACATTGAAATCATCCATTATAATTTACTTGGCCACTTGGACCAAAAATTAGATCCATAGGTACCAAGAAGATATTACCATATGAGATAAACAAATTCATCCTACATAAGTAAGGCAAAGAAAACAAAGAGGGGATACATGAGATAATTAAGTACGTGGAGAGTACATAAGTAACTCAAGCACCAAAACATATGTCATAAACATCCTTGAGGCCAAGCCAACCATCTTCAAAATACAGCTCCTTAGACTTATTGATAACATGCGCTTCAAACTCATTATGATTAGGGTCTTGAAAAATAACTCCTTAAACTCCTATTGGTTGTGTTACATAACATACCATTAGACACAAAATTATTTGACAAAAAATATCATTTAAATGTTAATATTTTTCTTCTTTATAAAAAATTGAGTTCAAGACTTTCTATACCTTAACACTTTTATCTCTTAGCTCAAACAAATTGAACTATCCATATATCCTAAGAGTGAATATTCTTGTCGGAAACTTATGAAAAATATAAGATAACTTTCTTTTTTTAAACTGAATTTTTTTATAATACAAATCTAAAATTGAATCACTAATCACATGTTTAAAAAATATTTCTATTATCACCTAGATGCAATTAAGTTGGGATATTATCTACTAAATCCAATTTGGTGACATGATTATCATCATTATTTAGAAACATCTATTTTCTTTTGAAATTTCTTTTAAAAGGGTGTAGAAGCATCAAATTGACTACTAACTGCTAAAAGCATTGCGTATGGAAATTTCATCTTAACAAAATATAAATATTCATTCCAAGTTCCAACCTTTCCTTACCTGCATTTTCATGAAGTTAAGTTTGTTTCATGCATGTTTATTTTGGATCTAGTTTTCTTAGTCTAATAATTTATTATTTTTGTTTATTTTATTTTTAATCAGAATTAGGAAGGACAACTTTTTGGTCTAATTTACTTCATCTCATCTTTTAGTAATTTATTCAAGATGAGTAAAACGGAAAAAGTATAAAACATGATTTCAAATATTTATTATATTTTTCTGGAATGATTTGTTACAGTTTGGAATTTAAGAAATTTAGGAGAAGAGAATACATGAAAATGGGAAAATATAAATTCAAATGTTGCATGTACAGGAACACAAATCCATAAAAGAAGAAAAAAAAATTGTATAGTAGAAGATTTATAGTCATTCTTTCCATCATCCTTTATTCATGCTATGGAAAAAAAATTGTATAGTAGAAGATTTGTAGTCATTCTTTCCATCATCCTTTATTCATGCTATGGAAAAAATATAGTGATGTATACACTTCATCTTTTGTTCTTTCTTTTTTGATAGATTCTTTATTTTCTTGGTTCTTCTTTCTTTTTATACATCCTGAAAAAAAACACAATATTTGTTAATTATATTATATAACATATTAAAAGAACACAATATTTGTTAATAATATTATATAACAATATTAAAAAAAATTGCAGTAAGAAGAATTAATAGTAAACAAATGTAATGCAGAAAATAAATTGTAGAAAGTGAGAGATAAAAAATTAGAATTTATAGAAATAAAAAAGAGGGAGCTTGACCAAAAAAAAAAGAAAAAGGAAAAAATATAGTGATGTATACACTTCATACTTCTTCATTGTAGTGGCTTCTTCCTCTATACTTCTTTGTAATGACTTCTCTACTCATCTTTTGTTCTTTCTTTTTATACATCCTGAAAAAAAAACACAATATTTGTTAATTATATTATATAACATATTAAAAGAACACAATATTTGTTAATAATATTATATAACAATATTAAAAAAAAATTGCAGTAAGAAGAATTAGTAGTAAACAAATGTAATGCAGAAAATAAATTGTAGAAAGTGAGAGATAAGAGAAAAAAAATTAGAATTTATAGAAATAAAAAAGAGGGAGCTTGACCAAAAAAAAAGAAAAAAAAAAGAGGGAGCATCTGAGTTTAAGGAAGAAGGAGAGGTAAGTGAATGTGGCATAGAGAGAAGGAGGCGTGAGTTGAGGGAGATAGATGAGTGTGAATGTTGTGAAGATGGTTTATATAGATGAAGGGAATGAGAATATTGAGTTGTCAATTGGAAAAATGTCTTGTAGCAATTGGTTAGAATGAAGGCCCGATGCATGTCCACCACACTACATGAAGAGAATGAGAATATTGAGTTGTGACTTACAAAATGTGTCTTGTAGCAATTGGGTGGGAAATAGGTTACTTTAGGAAACCATGTGCCAAACACCATGTTCCTTTTATATGTCACTTAGCTATTGGGTAAGGCTAAATTAGGGCTTGAGTGGAATCCACATAAGACATAATATGACACTTACCTAAATTTAATTGGTCCACATTAGCAAACGACATCACCATGACATAATGTATGACATATGGTGTTAGGGTTTTGGGTTGGAAATTCATCCAACCTCACGACCTTTTAGTATAATTAATAGATATACTAAGAAAATTGCTTTTCAAGTCTCCTATAATGCTTCTAAATCCCCTATATTTAGGAAATTACCTCTAAGTTTATTTTGAAACGTCGGTTCCAAACACATATAATTTCGGTACTTAGGATCTAAAATAATAGCTTTTTATTTTTTATTTTTAAATTTCAGAATTTAGGATCCAAAATTATTTTTTTTTAACAAACCAAAATCTTAAGATCCAAAATTTACTATTTTATTTGACAAATTTTCATACACTAAACCAGATCTTTTTGAATTTAGATAATTCATTCCTTCACATACACACGCGCGCGCACACACATCTTGTGTCGGAGAAATGAATCCAATTAAATATTTTTCAATTTTATGGTAATAAATTTGATTAAATGGAACATGCGAATGTGATGTACAAGAAATGAATTTATTTTTGAATGAAGATAGTTTATGACTATGTCTACGATTACTTCAATCTTTTTCAAGCTTTACATTTCATTTTGAGTGATTGGTAGTTCAAATAGAAATTTGTTGGCAACATGGCGACAATGATACTTTGATCTTAAATGTTGATGAGTGTTTTATCGAACCAGGACGAGCATCTTATGGGTTGTTTTTTCCACAACTTTGTTGGCCAATTTTAGTTTAGTTTTTATGACCGTGTAGATCAATGGTCAAACATTTTGCATATAGAGATTACACTTTGTTAACAAAAATTGCTCTATGTTGAGAAGCAAGCTTCAACAATACTTTGAGCTTTTAGTTATTCCCTCCATGAAAGTCAATTAGTAGTGAAGAGAACATTGATGTTTCAACCTTATGTTAATCTTTTAGAGTTAATTTGAAATTACTTGATTAAAGATTGTTATATGAAATCTTTTGTGATGGTGCGTAAGCAACTAGATTATCTCTCCTTAACACCATTAGTGGATGTTACATTGGTGTCTTTTTTTAAAATAAAAAATTATAGAACAAATACACTTCTAATTGCTCAGGTTGGGGGTTAAGTAAGGAATTTTGACTTTTTACAAATTTTATCTTGTCTATGTAATGTGACCGGTAAAACTGTTAATTTCAACGTGTATGGTCTTTGAAACACTGATGATGCGAAGAACATGAAAAATAGCGAAAAAAGGAAAAAAAATTCCGTTGCCGGGACTTGAACCCGGGTCTTTCGGGTGAGAGCCGAATATCCTGACCAACTAGACTACAACGGATTCTTGTCTATCTCCGTGATGCTAAATACATATACATTAGAACATATAAGCTAGTATCCTATTTAAAGACATTATTTATCAAAAAAGTGAATCATTTTAAATTTTAATGCGTCGATTTTACACATTTTTAAAAAAAAATCTCAAAAAAATATTATTTAAATTGTTTAAAGAGTGTTTTGAAAGTATTTGTTAGCATTATCCATATTTAAAAGATAACATGAGTTATAGAAAAAATAAAACTTAGGTGCATACTTTTATGTGCTGTTGGTATGATTCTTAACATAAAATTCACTTCTTGTGAATATAACAAATTTTTTTTAAAAATATCACGGATTTAAGAAAATCGTAGTTTATATATTATGTTAAGAACCATGTGCAACGTCACTAATTAGTAATTAATATATTTTATGTGGATGATTTTCAATAAGGACAAAATATTAAGTGCAAGTGGTTTTGGTAATTTATTTTTTTGACACACAAAAACTCATATTATTCATCAAAATAATATAAATACAAGATGAAATATAATTAAAAACTTGAAAACAAACATGAAATTTTGACGCCTTTACAAGTGAATAAACAACAAAATTAACTTATCTCTTTACAAAAACTATCTCAAAATGTTGACAATTTCTTAATAACACATGACAATTTTACATAATAAAGTCAAAATATCAATAAAATCCAAAGAACTCCATCGAACCAAGGTACTCACAATCAAAACAATTGGGTGACCAAACAAAGATTTAATTAGAGTAAACTAATTAATTAATATTTTTATATTGTCAACTATGTTGTTACTAACTTACTCATCATGTAAGTAGAGAGTGTAATGGACCATACTATAGTGGCCTAAAATGCCCTAGTGGATAGTTATCAGAGATGGTTTCTCTTCCCACTCTCACACCTCTTTTTAATTTCCCAATATTTCAATTTTGCTCTTAATTAAAAACTTCAAAACGTGTTTTTTGAAGTTTTTCTAATTTAAATTTGATTTCAGAAAACATGTTCTAAAGTTCGTATTCAAGATAAAAAAAATTCAAAAATGCATTTTAAAATTTTAAAATTCGAGAGCGGCATCAACAATGTCTAATCTCTGTCGAAAACATAGGGTGGTGGGGCCGGAGGCGATGTGGAATGGTGGGGTGGACGGAGGTTGGGGGCTGCTTGGGTCTGTCCTTGGCCTTGGGTTTTTGTCCTGGCATGCTCAAAAGGGCAAGGTGCGTAGACACTCCGTGTTGACGGATGTGGTTGTTTTTATCGTACCTTCAGGACGTATTGGTGTGGGAGGGTTAGGAGGCCCTGTTATTGGTGGGTTTGTCAGAGGAGGTGTCTTGGGGCAGTGGTTGGTGCTCGGATGAAGTGTTGGATGGTCAATGTCGAGTGTGAGTAGTTTCTCTACGATACTAGAGTCTCTGACCATTTTCAAATCTGGTGAGATTTGCAGGACTTTTTGAGTCGTTGAGGGGTGTTCAAATCTGTTGAGATTTGCAGGTCTCTGGTATCTGGTCGATTTCTACTGCATCGGTGTTGATTGTCGGTTCTCTTTCTACCGGTGTCCCTAATCCTCGACTTGTGGTGATGCTCTCTAGATCCTGATGGGCCGAGTAATTTTAATTCGAGTTCGGAAGTTAGTGTCTCCTAGGGTTAGATAGGGGTTTCTCTATTGGGCTTAGTGAATCTTTATTGGTGTAGGGGTGATTTGGGGTGCTGCTTTGGTGTAATGTTATTTGGTTAAAGTGTTTTTTCACTTTACCCTTCGTTGTACGTTTTCAACAATTCCTATACTTCTTGTTGAGGAATTGTTCTTTAATAAAATTTAGCCGATTCAAAAAAAAATGTGGGGTACATAAGATGGATTCTTCCATTTCAATCAAATTTTCTCCATACGCAATTGTCGGAATTTGAACTCCTAATCATATGCTTAAAGGGACTAAGATTTTTATCATTTTGACCAATTCATTATTGGTATCTAATCAAAGTTTTAATTTAACACATCCCTCATTAGTTTATAAAACGTTTGGATCTTGATTATACTAGTACTATACTATATTATTAATGAAAACTACATACTATATTTCATTTCTTTGAAGTGTAAACTTGTACAAACGTACCACTACTAAACTATAATCTTAGTCATGATTGCATGTGATTTTATAATTTATTTACCCTTGAGAAATTTACTATACTTCAATGCCAGAGTACGAGTAGTCATGATTGATAGAAGAAGTACGTGTTACTATCAATAGCTCTTATTTTCTATTACTGTAAAAAAATAAAAAAAAATTGAATCACAAATAATTTTCTATTACAGTAAGTAAGAAGTGTTCAATGCAAAACCGTCAGAGAGAATAAGTAGTGTTAGTCAAATATAGACTTTGTTAATAATGTTAGAGGATTTAATTTTGATTTTCTATATAGAGCAGCATATATAGCTAGCTAAGTTCTACATACGTAAATGTATAGTACAAATGTTGGTCAAAGTGTTACGTTTGCAATATATAAAAAAAATAAAATGAAGTGTACTCCTCCTATATATCTATACTTACTTAGATTAATTAGATGTGATCATTGTCGTGTATTACATTATTACCCCAAGCCTAGGTATATTTGTTGCTGATAATTAATTAATGTTCAAAGTTGAAATTGACATTATAATAGGAACATGTATGTAGGTTCTAGTTTTAGGTTATACAGCTCTAGTATTTTTTTTTTTTTGAATGGCAAATAGCTCTAGTAATTGAATGAGTAATATAATACCCACACATTGTGGCAATGATGGTACAATTTAGGGATTATATGTTTAATCAATAAGTATAAATCAAGACAATAGCTAGCTAGACATATTAATCTTAAGGTTTGACGTGGTTTAGACAAAAAGTTGTGATGTGGTTTAGTGAGGTACAAAAATTTATGTTTTTGTCCTGTCCTTTGCTTTTAAATTTGTCCAGTCCTAAAACAGTTTTACAATCAAACACAGTACAACTGGAGTTGTTTTTTTCCAGTCCCTTAATTTATAGTCGATGAAACCTAAATATTTGTCCATAATGATGCAGCCTTCCTCTATATTTCATAACTTATTTTCTCTGTTATTTAAGTTGGTTGCAAATTACTTGCAATTATATTGAAAAAACAGAATTTTGTATGTGGTTCATTTGTAGGATATATTATATTCTATATTCAACCTACTATCTTAAACAATCCTCAACAACTATTTTTTTCTGAAAACATAAGAAATATATAAATTAAAGAAAATACAATAACTGCTATAATTAACCAATATACAACAAATAAAAACACCCTTAAAAAATGGAAATTAACATGTGTGTTAGGTAAATTAATAGAGATATAGAAATGCATAGATAACTACAGAGTACAGAGGCTTCAGATATTGTTCATATGCAAGAGGAATAGACACAGAAAGATAGCTGAAGAAAGGGATGGGTCATTAAAAACTACATATACCAATGAGAAGAGAAAGACAGTGCTGCAAACTATATACTAAAATATATATGTAATGTAGTATGTAACCGTACAGATTTCGAATTTTCTGAGTGATGATGACTTCTCTGCAATATTAATTATAATATTGTAGTTTGCCGCAGCTGTAGTTCTGTTCTCATCATCAGCTAGTATTTGGCTTTGCAGCAAATTTGTTGCTGCATTGCATATAGCCCGGAGAGAAAATAATGCACAGGACAATCATGTCCATTTCTACAAAGGTTGATCTGCATGCCATGCAGCTGAATCTCTCTCTCTCTCTCTCTCTCTCTCTCTCTCTCTCTCTCTCTCTCTCTCTCTCTCTCTCCACATTGGTGGAGCAACAATGACAATGTAAAGTGTATGTATCAAATGAGTGGACTGACACTCTACAGAAAAATTGTTGGTATATATCAATTCATGATCCTTTTAAATTACATTGGAGGTTTCGAATGCAATATTGTGCTGGTTTGGGAGTTTGGAATCACCTTCAAAGCTTTTTATTGTCCTAATTTTGTGTGTGTACAACAATGTATTGAGTTTAATGGATATGTTTTGTAAATGTCAATTAATTTTACACCGACATTCGATGAGAATCAACCATTTTTCCACGTCAAATGTGTATAGTGAAGTGATTTGGCAGCATATATTATTGTTATTGGATAATAATGCAAAATTATTTATATTGTTGATGCATATCTTATTTTCTCTATTATATTTGCCTTTTAAAAAAAAATACATGAAAGTGTTACTTATCGTCATAAATATTAGGTTTTTTTTAAGGAATCATAAATATTAGTTCTTAAATATACAAAGTTGTAAAAGTATTGTTGGCGTGTCTTTCGTTAATTGGCAACTTAAGGAATTAAATTGAATGAAAAATGATCTATTGAAAAATTAAATTGACCATCTAAAGATAAACCAATTTGATGAGAGTCATTTTTAATTAATTAAAAAAATTGTAAGAACATTTTTTTATATATACATTTAATCAAATTACAACGTCTAACAAATATTTATGGAGATACTTATTTTTGAAACTCATCTATAAAAATAATACTATTCTACTACGATATACTAGTAATTTAATTGAAAGTGACTAAAATAAAATTACACCATAGTACATGTGATTGGATCCTTTCCTTTCCTTTCCTCTCGTTCTCCATTATGTACCTATGTCTCTCTAAATTGTAGAGAGAAGATAATAACAGAAAGAAAAAAAACAGTTCATGACTACATGGTTCTGTCTCTTTTCGTACCCAAACTGTATGTCTCTCTCATACAACTTTTCAGCGCAAAGATGTTGACTTCATAATGTTCCAATTGAGACAATTGGGAAGCGAGGCATGTAAAAAGGTACCCCCTCCTTCTGGTGACCAATTATTATTTTTTATTTTATGTACATTTCAAGATAAAATATACTAGTAGTATATATGTTTCTTTCCATGTTCATTTTAAATTTCCTTTAAAAATAATCAATGTATATATGTTTCTTTCCATGTTCATTTTAAATTTTCTTTAAAAATAATAAATTATTATTTAATTTCTTACTAATAGAAATTAAATCAAAAATAGTTTTGCATAGTGATTGACATTTAAACATTTTGATATATGCATGGTTCACATTAAACCAATACTTAAAGAATACTTGCTTGTTCGCTCAATTTATAAGATGTTTGATACTTCATCAATGACCACAAATGTCACATTTTAAAAGTAGAACATATGTTTAATATTTTTATAAATGTCAATTCAAAAAACAAAATAAAATAAATATGTGTGCCTCAAATACATTTTTCTTTATTTGTTTTTCTTTATTTTTATCAAATCGACGCCAATTTAATGACCATCGAGTCATATAAATGATAAAGACTATATGTTTTTAATTTTGAGAGACGTTATCTATCTTCATTAAAATTTTTATTCATTTTTCATTACTAGTTCGCCGTAAATTTTTAGTAATTTTTATCTGTTATGGACAAGTCAAATGCCCAAGTATCTAAAGATCCAAGAGGATCTTAGCCCATCAACTTCGCAACAAGTCACTAAGGCACATCATCCTCAATAGAGCTTTATTAGTAGCGTATAAGTGACCTCTTTGCAGGTCCAACATATTTTTACAATACATCACGCATCATCAGTAGTTGAAAAATGACTCCATCATAAAAATGGCAAAATCAGCTAACATCAAGAATCCTGCCGAAATAAGTTTGTATTTGAAAAAAAAAAAGGTCAGCATATTTTCTTAAGTCAAAAAAGAAGAAGAAAAAGGAATCCTGCCGAAATTAGGTTTTTTTTAACGGCAAATAAATTATTATTAATAACCGATCTCTACACAAGACAAACAAAGACCAAGAAATGCAGAAACTACAAAACAAAGGCACCGTATTTAAGCGGAACACCAATGAAGAAAACCAAAACATACACTACCTAAAGAGGTCAATTTCTAATCTCATTCTTAGAAGGTCCTCAACCTTCGGACCACCAAAGAACACATCAACCTGCCCTACAAAGATGCCCTAGACTCTATCTTTCGATCTCAAATCAAAAGTGATCAGCCCATCAAAATTCAAGAAACAGCCCCACGAGCCAAAAAATTGATGGCGCAACGATAGCATGAAAACCTAGGCATATACGTCACAACTCACAGTACGCCTCCAAAACAGTCGACACCGACATGAAATAGGCCAATCAAATACAAAGAGATTTGCAAATCTCAATAGACTTGGGAACCAACATAGACTCAAAAAAGAATCTAACAAATCTCAACAGATTTCAAAGCGTTCCGAGAATCTCGTACCGTCAAAAGCCAATCACACACGACATAAACCACACACCAATGGCACCAAATCCACCACCACCACGTCAGCACCTAACCACCACACCCCTCATCTCAAATCCGAAAGAACCTCCACCACCACTTCAGCCCAGTTCCGTCGTAGCCACCACCACCAAAACGAACAAGCAATGATCCATAACAGAACGAGTGCCGTCCAAAAAACACCACAACAACTCACTACCGCACATCCTCCAAGACCATAACCCTAGCACCAAGACCTCCGACCACCACCGCAACACCAAGACCTTCGGCCACCACCGTCAATCCAACGAAAAAACTCACCATCGCAACACAAAGACCACGCCAAACCTCCGGATCCGCATTGAACCATCACACCCACCGAAAAACAACAACGTTCCGTCGAGAACAGCGAAAAACAACCAAGATCCGAACCAAATAGAGTCCCGATCCGTAACAACAACTCACTGACGCGGAGAGGAAACAACATGCGAGGATCTAAGAAGTTTAGCAGTCAACGATGATGAAAAAGCTCGCCAGAAAAGACGACGAAACATGGTAGTGTGGAGAACACCACGCTATACCGACCAGACAGTTACATCTTGAGAGAGGCTAAGGAGATTAGGATATTAGGGAGGCAGGCGCGAATTTGAACTTCTAGAGAGAATGCGGAGAAAATAGATTTTAATGAGATAAAGAAGGATTTTTCCATTGTGTCTGCTAAAATTAGGTTGTATTTGAATGGTTTATTTAGTGCAACCATCTTTTTTTCAACGTCATTTAGTCTTTTTTTAGTCATCCATCCAATATATATTTATGATTGAAATTGCACAAAGAAATAAAGTTATAAATTTGAAGCTTGAAATTCATATCCAAACATGAAATAAAGACTAAAATGTTATAAAAAAAATACATAAGACTAAAGTGTAATATAAAGTTAAGTTAAAAGATTAAAGATGTAATTTACCTTAATTTTAATGTTGATTCTCAGGCAATATATATATATATATATATATATATATATATATATATATATATATATATATATATATATCAGAAGTACACTCCACTAAAATATATCAGGCAAAAATTGTAGGAGAAAATTCAATAAATAAAAAATATATCAGAAGTAGACTCCACCAGAATTCAACAATCTTTAAAATAAGGCAAAAAAAGAAAGAAAGAAGAAATATCACTGATAAACTAAAAATCCCTTGAAAACACCACACCATAAAAAGTTTCATTGTCATTTTCTTTTTTAATTGCAAGTTGCATTGTCATTTCAATTTTCTCTTTTAACCTTTTTTTTTAATAGCAAAATAAATATATATTAAAAGATAAAAAGGAATGGAGAAAAGTACAAGAAATACTCGACCCATTCAAGTGAGAAGAGTACAGATAGGACTCCACCCAACCCAACAATCACCAACTCTACCTATCTATACAATCGAAAGGATCAATACACCATTCATAAAACAAACATGGTGAGCTAATGTTTTTAGCCAATAACCACTTCCATGAACTAGTTTTAATCCTATAAAAAATCTCCTATTTATTTAAAACTGTACACGAAAATTCTATCATATTAACTATTTTTATTAGCAAAGTTTATTTATTTTTTGAATCATATTAGCAAAGTTTATTAAATGAGTACACAGGATATTTAAATGCCCATTACATTTGAAAAGAACTGATTTTTAGTCTATGTTTATCTCTTTACCATTCAAAAAAAAACATTTGAAAAGAGTCAAACATTTAGATGAGGACACTGTAATGGAGTCGGAGAATTCCACCAATTAGAGAAGATTAAGTTTGCATTTCTACCTTCCTATAATTTTGTTATTTCTACCTTCCTATATTTTAAAGTTTATATGGCTCTTATAATTTCTTATTGTTTCAGAGATTGTTTATTATGAAAACCTTAAAATCCGTTGAATAAAAACATATCTTTTTACAAGGATAAAAAAATCCATGAAATTTATAATTAAATCTTCATTTTATTGGAAAGCTATTCAACCAAAAAGAATATTTCCATTTGAATCAAGCTGTGTTTAGTATTAATCTGGTCTAAAGATAGATTCTACTTTTTTTTTTAATTTTAATAAAATATTATATGTGCATTAAATTTTGTATGATTTTATTAATGTATTTTTTATTAAAAATAACGGTACACACTTGGAACATTTTTTAGAGGTTTATATTAGACATACCCTTAAAATTCAAAATATTTATAAGGACCAAAAATATTTAACCCAATAAAATTAAAAATAAAACATAAACTACCTAGCATGATCTACAAATTAAACCATTAGATCTTATAGGGTGATCACAAAAAATATGATAATTAAATTTAAAATAAAGAAACAATTTTTTTTATTTTTTTTTTTTTTGAATCGGCTAAATTTTATTAAAGAACAACTCCTCCACAAGAAGTGTAAGGAATTGTTGTGAAACGTACAACGAAAGGTAACATGATATAACACAATTACCAAGTAACAGTACACCTAAACAGCACCCCAATCCACCCATACACCAATAGTGATTCACTAAACCCACCAGAGAAAACCCCTACCCGACCCTAGAGAAGATTAAGTTTGCATTTCTACCTTCCTATAATTTTGTTATTTCTACCTTCCTATATTTTAAAGTTTATATGGCTCTTATAATTTCTTATTGTTTCAGAGATTGTTTATTATGAAAACCTTAAAATCCGTTGAATAAAAACATATATTTTTACAAGGATAAAAAAATCCATGAAATTTATAATTAAATCTTCATTTTATTGGAAAGCTATTCAACCAAAAAGAATATTTCCATTTGAATCAAGCTGTGTTTAGTATTAATCTGGTCTAAAGATAGATTCTACTTTTTTTTTTAATTTTAATAAAATATTATATGTGCATTAAATTTTGTATGATTTTATTAATGTATTTTTTATTAAAAATAACGGTACACACTTGGAACATTTTTTAGAGGTTTATATTAGACATACCCTTAAAATTCAAAATATTTATAAGGACCAAAAATATTTAACCCAATAAAATTAAAAATAAAACATAAACTACCTAGCATGATCTACAAATTAAACCATTAGATCTTATAGGGTGATCACAAAAAATATGATAATTAAATTTAAAATAAAGAAACAATTTTTTTTTTATTTTTTTTTTTTGAATCGGCTAAATTTTATTAAAGAACAACTCCTCCACAAGAAGTGTAAGGAATTGTTGTGAAACGTACAACGAAAGGTAACATGATATAACACAATTACCAAGTAACAGTACACCTAAACAGCACCCCAATCCACCCATACACCAATAGTGATTCACTAAACCCACCAGAGAAAACCCCTACCCGACCCTAGGAGACACCACTAGACACTAACTTCCGAACTCGAATTAAAATTACTCGGCCCATCAGAATCCAGAATGCAGCCCCAAAGATCGAAGGTTGAGGGACACCGGTAGGCATAGAACCGACAGTCAACACCTGATGCAGTAGAGTTCGACCAGATACCAGAGACCTGCAAATCTCAACAGATTTGAACACCTCTCAGCGACTCAAAGAGTCTTGCAAATCTCACCAGATTTAAAAATGGTTAGAGACTCTCGTATCCGGGAGAATCCACTCACACTCGGCATTAACCATTCAACACCTCTCCCACACCAATACGTCCTGGAGGTACGATAAAACAACAACATCCGTCAACACGGAGTGTCTACATACCTCGCCCTTTCGGGCGCGCCAGGACAAATAACAAGGCCAAGAGAAACCTCAGCCAACCACCACCACTGCCAACCACCTCCAAACAATCCCCACCTTAACCAACAGCACCAAATAACACCAAAACACCTAAACACCAGACCACCACCAAAGAGGGAAGGTGATAGAAAGTGATAAATTAACGGTAAGAATTGTTCCAATTCGAGAAGGAACGGATCTCCATAGAAATGAGGGAAAGACTAGAATTCTTTATGATTAATTTTCTTCATTGTTGTTTTCACATACAATACAAATATATATAGATGAATACAATATAACTACTTATAACTACTAATAACTTCTTAAAACTCCTAATAACTACCTATACACATAATTACATAATTATTACTTTATATTATAATATTACAAATAAAATACATATATTAAATAATAATAATAATAATAATAGTTTATTGTAATACGTATCAGAAGGGCGATAATACGGAGTTGCAGAACCGGCGAGGTTCAAAAGCACCAAAATCCACTCCAACACCAACACCGCAACCTCGCCGTCACCACCACTCAGCATCACCTCCAACAGCACCCCCACAGCCGCCACCACAGCTTCACCACACCACCACCACCTAAACAGAGCTCACCACCTCACCTTGTCCACCGTCACCCACACTACACCACGCCACCCCAGCTGCTGCTACCGTCTCCACCCAACACCACAACAAAAACCCCCTAAACCGGTTCCAAACACCAGAGCACAACAACCACCAAAACCGAAAAACCACCGCCGGATCCAAGCACCAGAAACCAAAACCAAAACCACCAAAGACAGAGACCCACCGCCGGATATAAAAGGAATTCCGACGAGGAGCTTGATAAGTGCAAAAAAGTAGTAAAATCATATAGTGAATTAAGGCACTTATTAACTTGTTTTGTAAGATATCCTTTTGAAAAACCCCAAAATCATGTAAATAGTTGTTTTTATTTTATTTTGTTTAGTATATCTTAATCCTAACCCTTTTGACAGGTTTTTGTGCTAAAAATTGAAGAAAAGCAAAAGAAACAAAATCTGCAAACAGAGGCTGGTAGCTGAGCGACCAGTGGTAGCTGAGCGACCAAATTAAGGAAAACCTTGAACAACAAGCAAAGAATTCTACACGTGTCAAATAACCCCTTCACCAAGACAAACTGGTAGCTGGGCGACCAAATGGTAGCTGAGCGACCAAATTGAAGGAAGTCTTGGGCATCAAGCATGAATTTTTACACGTGTCAGATAAACCCTTCACCAAGACAAGCTGGTAGCTGAGCGACCAGCTGCTTTTCACGCCTATAAATAGCCTTCAAGAGGAGACCATTTGATAGAACTTCGGAGAGAAAAACTTAGAGAAATCTGAGAGCCTTGAGGTGCATTGCCTAGGAGATTGAAGGTGGATTCACACATCTTTGAGACATCAAGGGTGATGTTCATTCACTTCTATTTTCCTTATCTTTGTTAGCTCACCATGTGTAACTAAATCTATTGTTGTTAGGATTAGATGTAGCTTGTTTATGAATATTTACAACTCTTAATCATGTTATGATATATTCTAATTCATTCATCATTATTGGTTTTATCTTTGATCTTCATGTTTAGCTTTTGATTTAAATTTATAGACATATAATGTTTGAATCAAGAATTTAAAGATAATCACCTATTAAACCCTAATTTCTAGACATAGATTTAGGATTGATATTCACTTTTTGTATTGGGATTTAATGCTTTTGTGTTGTTTGAATTATCCGAGACATCGGAGTTTGAATAATGTAATTAGTCGTTATATTGATTAATTGTTGAGACATCGAGGGTTAATAAATATAACGTGATTCTCGTCGTTATCTGGACACAGAAATATACGTGAGCAATACGTGATAATATTGATGAATGGTTAAAATATATCTAACTGATTTAGAAACGTAGATACGAGTAAATGAGTAAAGTCTAATCCCGACAACCTTTTCTCTGTGAATTCTAAACCATTTCTATACATCACTATATTTTCTTACTTTTACATAAACAAACATCTTTAATCACTTTACTTAAAATTATATTAATTATTGAACGGCATCGATATTGCACCAGTCCCTGTGGAGACGATATTATAATACTTACTTTTGTACTTCAACAAAATGGCGCCGTTGCCGGGGACTGGCGTTTAGATATTGGAGCATTGCAACAATTTGTATTCTTTTAAGTAATTGTATATATTTGTTTATATTGTATAGTTGTAGTTTGCACTAATCCTTCTTTGCTAGTCAAAGAAATTTTTTCTTGTTTGTTAAATCCTTTTTCAGATCCTCCATCACAAACAGAACCATGACTGATCGTGGTTATAACAACTTCTATTCTCCTAATGAGTATGATTCATATCAACAATATCCTTTTGAAAATTATGGGCAGACTCCATATTATTACCCTCCTGAACCGTATGAACAATCAACTATGGGGTCAGAAGCTTACTCAGAGGCTAGATTGGTGGATACCATGATTAAATTCATGGAAATGCAGCAGCAACAAATGCAACAGATGCAACATATGCAGCAGGAAAATCTAGAATATCAAGAAAAATATCATGCTAGATTGAAGAATTTTGAAAAGCAACTTGGTCAGATTAATGAAATGTTAGCCAATAACAATAAGGAGGAACATTTCAAACCAACACTCAAACCATGCATGAAGAGAATGATAATAATCTCACAAAGAATGAGGAATGTGGAGAGTGTGTGGAAGAAGATGTTGAGAAAAATGAGGAAGAAAGAATAGTTGAAAGAGGTGGTGTAGTGAAAACAATGGATGAAATGGAAGCACCACACAAAATAGAACTTCCTCAAGAATTTTCATATATTGAAAAGGCCAAAATTGTTGATAATGAAGAAGTGATGATGGTTGTAGAGGAAAGTGAAGGATTATTTGACAAGGAAGAATTAGTGGAACAAAAGAAGGAGTTGGAGAACAAGGCGGAAATTGATCGGGTCATTGACGAAATTTGTGCCTTGTTCAACAAAAAAGAATTGAGGAGGATATGGACTCCGAAACATTTATTTCTCAAGTTCATGGAATTCCTCCCAAATCAAAGGAAAAAGACGAATGATGTGCTTTCCGTCTCGTTTTGGCCACCCTAACCAAAAAGGCGTCAAGTTAATGACGTTAAAGAAGCGCTTGTTGGGAGGCAACCCAATTTTCTTTCCTTTGCTTTTATTTACGCATTTTTAATTTCGCATATGTTATAATAAGTTTTTGAACATGTTCATCCTCTTATGAAAACAAAGTCCTTGAATTGGTGTGAATTCCATTTGAAATTTTGTTTCTGCTATTGTCATTAAGCATATCATTACCTCTAAATTTCTGACAAAAGCATAGGGCTGTATTATTACCTTGTGAATGCAGGCATAACTTCATTTTCTTGGCCTGAGGACAGTCCACACTTCTTGAAGAGGAGGGAGTAGCAGAAGCAGAGTGTTAAAGCACACCATACACAGTGACATTTTATTGTTTCAGTCATTTCAATTCATGTTTTATATTTCATTGCAAATGTTGACTGAACAAACATGGTTTAAATCTTTGTGATTGCTAAATGTGCATATGAATTAATATGTCTAGATTTGTGATTAATCAAAAGCAAATGCATGATCAAAATAATTTCAATTGCTTAAGTTGAGGTCAAAAGTTTGTGATTATCTTTGAATGATAGGATGAATTTGAACTAAGTAGCTTCATTCAATTTGACTTCATTCATTCCTTCTTAACATGATTAATTGATTATGAATCACGTAGACCTAGCCGGGTGAGATGGTGTGAACCTTCCATTGTTTATATATTTGAGAGCCGGCAATTGTGTTTAACTCTGTTGATTTTAACTGAATCTTGCTATTACTTGATGTGTTTGAAATCATGGAAATGATCAAGGCCATGTTTCTATATGAGTGCAACTACTTTGGCCAAATATAACCTACCTTGTGAGTTGTGTGATCCTTTGTTACCCCACTTGAGCCAAAATTTGAAAATTTTGTTTGTGATGAACCCTTGAACCACAATAAAGAAAAACAATGACTTGACCCTTGTCTTAGGATGATTGAGCATTGAGTTTATGTAGGGTTGAAAACAAGTTGGGGAGAAGGAGGTTATTTGATCAATTTGAAAAGAAAAAAAAAAAAAGAAGTAGTTGAAAATGGTGATTTTGAGAAAGAAAAAGAATGTCATCAACAAAAGTAATCAATGAAATTGCAAAGAAAAAGAAAGAAAAGATTGTGGCATAAAGAATCACCAAATGTGAAAAAAGGGGAAAGTGAAAGAGGGTGAACAACTTATGAGATGAAAGTACTCAAGAAAAATGCTCTCTTATCCTTAAGGCTCTTTGAATCTAAAGAAAAACAATGATTTCTTGTAGCCTAGCCCCATTACAAGCTTAAGAAAGACCTTAGTGATCCATGATTGATAGCATGTTTTGTAATTATGTTGAGATGTATGTTTGAATTGGTTTGTTGTGAACACATTGTTTGGATTGCGAGAAACACTACACCTTTGAGTTGAAACACTTGTGAGAATTGTGATTCTAGTTGATTATCATGTTGATTTGGAAAGCTTGAAATCTTGCTTGAATTTAGAAACTATTTCACATTCATGCTTTGATTCTTTGATGATTATGAATGATTGGTTTAAACTTGCAATACATTAAATCATGCAAAGCTTAAAATCATTTACATTCAAAGTTTTTGATTGATTGCAAAGCTTAAATGAATTATGCACTAACGATATTTGAGCCATGTTTGGAGAGTTTATTTTGGACTTTTGTTTGAGGACAAACAAAGTTTTAAGTTGGGGAGAGTTTGATAAGTGCAAAAAAGTAGTAAAATCATATAGTGAATTAAGGCACTTATTAACTTGTTTTGTAAGATATCCTTTTGAAAAACCCCAAAATCATGTAAATAGTTGTTTTTATTTTATTTTGTTTAGTATATCTTAATCCTAACCCTTTTGACAGGTTTTTGTGCTAAAAATTGAAGAAAAGCAAAAGAAACAAAATCTGCAAACAGAGGCTGGTAGCTGAGCGACCAGTGGTAGCTGAGCGACCAAATTAAGGAAAACCTTGAACAACAAGCAAAGAATTCTACACGTGTCAAATAACCCCTTCACCAAGACAAACTGGTAGCTGGGCGACCAAATGGTAGCTGGGCGACCAAATTGAAGGAAGTCTTGGGCATCAAACATGAATTTTTACACGTGTCAGATAAACCCTTCACCAAGACAAGCTGGTAGCTGAGCGACCAGATGGTAGCTGAGCGACCAGCTGCTTTTCACGCCTATAAATAGCCTTCAAGAGGAGACCATTTGATAGAACTTCGGAGAGAAAAACTTAGAGAAATCTGAGAGCCTTGAGGTGCATTGCCTAGGAGATTGAAGGTGGATTCACACATCTTTGAGACATCAAGGGTGATGTTCATTCACTTCTATTTTCCTCATCTTTGTTAGCTCACCATGTGTAACTAAATCTATTGTTGTTAGGATTAGATGTAGCTTGTTTATGAATATTTACAACTCTTAATCATGTTATGATATGTTCTAATTCATTCATCATTATTGGTTTTATCTTTGATCTTCATGTTTAGCTTTTGATTTAAATTTATAGACATATAATGTTTGAATCAAGAATTTAAAGATAATCACCTATTAAACCCTAATTTCTAGACATAGATTTAGGATTGATATTCACTTTTTGTATTGGGATTTAATGCTTTTGTGTTGTTTGAATTATCCGAGACATCGGAGTTTGAATAATGTAATTAGTCGTTATATTGATTAATTGTTGAGACATCGAGGGTTAATAAATATAACGTGATTCTCGTCGTTATCTGGACACAGAAATATACGTGAGCAATACGTGATAATATTGATGAATGGTTAAAATATATCTAACTGATTTAGAAACGTAGATACGAGTAAATGAGTAAAGTCTAATCCCGACAACCTTTTCTCTGTGAATTCTAAACCATTTCTATACATCACTATATTTTCTTAGTTTTACATAAACAAACATCTTTAATCACTTTACTTAAAATTATATTAATTATTGAACGGCATCGATATCGCACCAGTCCCTGTGGAGACGATATTATAATACTTACTTTTGTACTTCAACAGAGCTAACACCAATCCTCGCAGAGGCAAACCAACACAGCAGCAGGACAAGAACGGCAGGAGGAAGCACAGACGGAGGAGGCAACGAGCCGACAGACCTTACCAAAGAACGTCGTCACCGAAGCAGAGAAGCAGACCGGAATTTGAGGCGGGATAACGGAGACGAAAACCTGGTGATACAGAGCCAAGCCGGCTCGTCGCACCACCATTACCGGCGTCTACATCGCGCCGTCACGTTTGGATTTGGGGGAAAGGTTACTGCGACGGCGGATTAGGGTTACAAAGAAGAAAGAAGGTGGAGAGGGACTTGGATAAATAAAGAAACAAATTGAAACAAAAGTTTTGTTACCATCTTACAAAAGTGATACGAGACTGCTTAGGATCGTCTTGAAAACAAGATAGGAACTTGACCCTAACCGCGACCTGCCGGTAGAACCAAAGTTATCAAAGAAAAAAGGAACTTGACCCTAACCGCGACCTGCCGGTAGAACCAAAGTTATCAAAGAAAGTGCGACCCTAACCGCGACCTGCCGGTAGAACCAACACTATAAAGTTCTTCTCTCAAGAACAAAGTTCTTATCACAAGAACAAAGGAAAAGATCTCACAAGAGAAATTCTCAAATTTGATTAATATTCAAGTTGTCCTTTGAGAAGTACATGAGAGTCCTATTTATAGCTATCCTTACATAGTAGGATTTATTGTCCACTACCATTCATTCATCATAGGAACTAGAAAAATAGCACTAACATGCTTATAAATTCTCACTAGCCACTATAATGACTTAGTGCACCACTAGGAAGCATTTAGAGAGCCTAGAATCCAACTAAAGGTCATCTAAAAATTCACCCAATAATAAAAACGAAAATTACATATAAAATAAAGAAAATTGGACTTAATTATTTTCCATTTAGTCCAATATTATTAGACCACACTTCAGCCCATGAAAGCTTCTTATTATGTGACTTGGGCTTCAAGTTTGACTCAAAGCAGCTTCCACCAAAATATTTTAGTGCATCTTTTTATAAGTTTCCTTCCACATGTTTAGTGAACTCATGATCTCATCAAAAAGTCTTCTTTTAATTTGTTTCCTTGAGATGAAAGCATCTTATACCAAATGAAAATGATCTTAATTTAGGCATTTGAGTATGATCGAAGAGACTCGTATAAATTTCACCAAATTAAAGATTAAATATAATGAAATTGTTCAAATTGATCTTAAAATATGTTGTTAGCACTCATCTTTATTTATTTCATGTGCTCTGAATTTTTAAATGGATAATTTTATTATACATATGTCTCTTTGAAAATTAGATATTAATAGGTTATATTTGAAATTCTTGTTAGCAACTTTGTAAGAAAAAAATTGTTAGCAGCAATATTTCAAATTATAAAAGTTCTTACCCTACCTGTACTGGTCAACTGCAAGAAAAAGCTCAAGGATCTTGAATTTTTTAATACTGCTGTACTTGTTTGTGATCTTTCCACCAAGGGGATCAAATAATAGCTGCTTAAAGATTTTTCCATTATGTCAGTTAATATGCCTTTTCAAAAATAAAATAAAATTTAACTATATGAAAAATTATGTAAATATTTTTTTAAATAAAATAATTGTGTAAGGGCAATTTTTTTTAAACTGCAAAATTATAATTATAATAAAAAATCACTCATTCAAAAGTACAAAGGACATTTAATTCTTGATAAATAGAGTGCAACTTTAATTTATATATTATAATAATATAATATATGAGCCACACAATTAAAATATTGGCTAGAAATAATACACGCAGCATATTAATCATTTAAAGCCAAAATGTCACATGCAATTGGCTGATCTTTGAGCAAAACAAAAACGAAAAAAAAAATTCAGTACAGAACAACAGACATTGTCTAAAGTGAAAAAAAATAGGGCAGAAAAAAAAAGAAGAAAAGAAAAATCACTGAAATTAAAAATGTCTTCATATGAAATGAAATGATTCCTTGTAAAAGCACTTTTAGAATAGTACTCATCCTGATCTCATAAGTTATGCTGAAAAACATCAGCTAATATCGATTTGGACTTGTATTGTAATCCTCCCATGATTTTCCAAAGATTTGAAGCCCTAAAAAAAATGAAAACCTAAAAATTGTAAGTATAAAAAAATTCACAAAATGAAAAAAAAAAAATTGTAAAAATTATTGTATAAATAAACATGCATATTAATTACCTGATGATAGATTCATTCTTGATATTGCAGAAAAGTTGGATCTTCCAGAAGCTGAATTGTTATTATTAGCATCCCAATTTGGTGATAACATTGGAGAGTCATGACAATCACTGTTGTGATCAAAACTTGTTTCCTTAGGGATCAAATTGTTTTGTTGTTGTTGATGAGAAGATTTTTTCAACTTTCTCTTAATCACAATTGATTCTTCAATAAAGTTAAAGATATCATCTCTTTGAAGTGATCTTGAACTTTCTTCATCATTAGGCATCAATTGATGAAGGATTTGTTGATTTTGAACATTTTCAGGGTATTTTTCCTTCAAATCTTGCATCATCATTTCACTTGTTCTTTCCCTTGCTCTTGCTCTTGATTTTTCCCTTGATTCTTTCATCTTTGAAGATTCTTTTTGTGCCCTTTTCATTTTTCGCACTTCTTCGTCTCCTTCATCAGAAGACGAAGAATATAAGCTACGATCATCGTCATCATCATCACCGGAAACTATGTTGTTCTTGCTTTTTGTTAACTCTTCAATTGCCTCTTTTGATTTGTTGAAGAGCCATTCAAGTGTGTTACTAGCTTTGTCAAACCCTAACATGTCTTGAAGATCGAAGAACTTTCGCGCAATCTCAATCGAAAGTCTTACCCTTCGGTCTCTTAAACCTTGTGATGTATGAATCTTGCTGTGTCGGTCTTTCTTCACCGGTTTCTTAACCGGTTTCTTTGTAAGCATATTTGAGATATTACCATAATGAGAAGAACCACTTAGATCTTGTTTCAACATTGCGGCATAGTCGGCTACAGCCCAATTTGTTAGTGTTTCAGGATTAATTGGAACATGATGATGATGAGTTGTTTGTGTGTAGGGAACAGAAATAGTTGGATCATGAAGAAAAGTGTTGATGTTGTTGGTGGTGTTGGTGTTATTGTTGTTGGTTGTGTTGTTTGAAGAAACATTTTGATCAGGGGTAAGAAAAGTAAAAGGAGGGTATGAATGTGATGAAGAAGAAGAATTAGGATTATAACAAGGGTAAGGACCTAAAGAGCAATAAGTAGAAGGAAACATTTGAAGATTGATTAATTTTGAAACAATAATAATTTACTCAAATGGTGAAAAACCCTAGTTTATTGTTTCACAACAAAAAAGCACAAGAGGTATAGCTATGTTCTTGTAGGATATAGTGAAGTAGCTTACTCAAAACACCTTAATGCATAAGATATTAAATTTTTAGAGGAAAGGGACTAGTCAAGGACTATAGGAGAATCTTAAAGATAAAGGAAGTGGGTTTCAAAGAAATTGATTATGATAGGAGAGAAGGTTTTTCATTTTGGACAATCATATGGAAAGTGAGATTTGGATTGCATAGTTTCCATTGTAAGAAGAATAAGCCTCCATATTTATCTGGGTGTACTGGACAAGGCTCATGGGTTGGTACTATAGAGGAAGAGATAATGATTTTTTATTTTTTTTAACAAAATAAATATAAAATTTAGGTGTGATATTTTATAGATGCTATCATTTTATCAGAAAAAATGATAAACAAAAATACGGTTTCAATTTATTGAAGTTTATTTTGGGGAAACAAATAATTTGGTCTTTAATTGTGTCCACCGTAGCATTAGCCATGTTTTCAATGTGGTCCTTAAATTAATATATTGAAATTGTAAATATATATTGTGTCTCTTTTGTTAGTAATATTATGATTAAGTTATACAAATTGTTAGTAGGTTAATTTTTTATTGACGCTGAATTTGGTAGTGAAAATTACGATTTTATTTCTGTAACTGTGATCGAAAGGGGATTGAAACCACTTGATGTTAGAACAAATCTTCAAATTAGATTAGGCAATCTGTGGACTGGATACTGGTGGTGAAGGAAAAAAAATGTTATGATTAAATTGATCAATGAAAAATGCATTCTATAATTTTTTTTGAAAGACATTCTATAACTAAATTTGCTATCTAAAAACTCATTTGAATTCAAAATCTTTCAAACAATTCCTCATAAACGGGAACAAATTATGTCATTAACCATTTCACCACAATCACTTTGTTCAATTAAATTAAGTATTTTTTAGTAAAATTTAAACTTAAAATAGTTCTCCATGTGTGTGTGTTGAATTGTGATTAGAAAAATTAAAACCAATACAAAAGTACGTAATTGCAACTAAGCTAATTATTTCTTATTTATATTAACTAAGTTAATTTGTGGTAATAATAGACAAAAAAAATAACGTAGGATAAGACACACATAAATGGCGGATTTTGTGCCTTATTGTGTGGGAGCAACGTAAGCATCAGAGAGTCATATCATTCATTTCATTCAACTTTTGAGCCCGTTAGTACGTGAGTATGTATATGTGTGTCACTGTCGTGTATAGAGACTATAGAGAATGAAGGTTTAGGGTTATCATACCTTTGTTTTGCAGAGAATTTAATTAAAAAGGAATGATGAAAGATTAAAAGTAAGTAGGATTATGTATTGTACTAATGTAAATTATGCATACACACGTGTTTGCTTTTTTGACTTATTGCTGTAAAAGAAGCTGATAGTGGTAGGGGCTGCAGAACAAAATTAATAATTGCTAATAATAATACTCTTTCTAGTCTTATATATAAGAAAATGTTGACTTTTTTGGTTCATTAAAGAATTGATGTATCTAGACAATAATATAGTCTAAATACATCAATTTCACAATGAAACTAAAAAATAAAATGTTTCTTATATACTCACTCCGGCCATTATTATAAGCAAATTTGACATTTTTGGTACATTGAAAAAGTGATGTATTTGGTTCATATTATTTTCATAATATGAATCAAATACATCACTTTGAAAATAATATGAACCAAATACATCACTTTTTCAATGTACCAAAAAAGTCAAATTTGCTTATAATAATGGCCGGAGGGAGTATAAGTGAGGAGGGAGTAAAAGAAAGAGATTTTAGATTCACGTTGTGGACAAAGGGCTAAGAAGAAGTTAAAATAGAGAAATAGTTATAAGCTTTAATGTAATACATTATTATACATATAGGGTTAACTGCTTCTGCAGTCTAGTTGATCTATACTTATTTTATTTTTAAATTTTAGGAGTAGCTAGGGTGATATATTATTTAGAAAAGAAAACTTACTAAATTAAAATAATTTAGAATTATAATATTATTAAATTAATAAGAATTGAAATGGTGATATTGTTTTTGTAAGAAAAATAGTTTATATTTCCATAGTAATATTTTATTTGAACAAAAAGATGTAAAATAATTAAATGTATGTTGATAAAGAAATAGTTAATATTTTCACCAATTTTTTTAAATATATTTTCACCTAGATCTCTTTATAATACTTTCTACAAATGGATTGTCGAATCCTCCCTTTGCCTATTAAATTAATCTTTATTCAGTTACACGTCACACTTTTTCTGGCATTGAAGTGCCTTTGTTGGTTTGTTGGACTATTATTTAGTTCTTGTTTTTTTGCTAACGTAGTTTGTTTTGTTGTCTTTTTGTTTTAGGTCTTCTTTTTTCCTGTTTTTGTTGCATTCCTCTCTATTATTTTTTTTATTCTTTTTCCCCTTTTTTTCCCTTATTTTTATTATATTTTATATATCTTTGTCTCTAGATCTTATTTCTGTTGTTTGCTTGGGGACTAGCCATAAAGCGAATTTTCTGAGCTAATTCATGAACCATTCGATTTGTTTGTCTTTGGATATGACTGACCTTACAGTTCTAATTTAAAACTAGTAACCTCCTACATTCATCTATAATACTGCCAAACTTGGTATCATTCCTTCTTTTACTATTAAGCTCCTGCACCACTTGAAGGCAATCCATTTGCTATAGTGAGTATTGTGAATCCATTGAAGTACTTTTAATCCCATTGCTTTTGCTTCCGCAATGCTTGGTGTGGCCTCAAGTTTCTAGGCATGGCAATGGGGCTGGGCGGGGTCGGGTTTTGCTCTCCCCAAACCCAAACCCATAAAGTTTGGGTATCCCCATACCCATCCCCACTTGAAGCGGGGAAGAAAAGTAGAACCCTAAACCCATACCCGACGGGGTTCAGGTATCCCCAATGGGTTTCGGGTATCCCCGTTTTGTTTCCCTCCACTTGAACTCGAATTATATTTTGATATTTTTTGGTTAAAAAATGATTTAAAAGTTGAGAACTATTATGTTTCAATAGTATGATTTTATTAAACAAAGAAAATATTAGGGAAAACAATTTATTTAATACTCAATTAAAAATAAAAATAAACGTATGAATGTAATTTAAGAATTTTTTTGTACATATATCATATTTTTTTATACATAATTTAATTTATGAAAAGGAAAATATGATGTTTATATAAACGGGGCGGGTTTGGGGACGGGTTCGGGGTGGGTATCAATGTTCCCATTACCCGCCCCATCCCCGTCTTTTAAAATCGGGGAAAACTCAAACCCGAACTCAAACTCAGTCAACTCGGGTTTTACCCATCAAAACGGGGATGGTACGGGCGGGTACCCGCGGGTATGGGTTGTATTGCCATGACTATAAGTTTCTTTTTAAAGGCTTGCACAAAATGATCTTTATCATCTCTGATACACGCCCCGACACCGTAGTTGTTATCTCCCAAATAGCAAGTTGTATCCACGCTGTACAAGACTTAGGGCATGTTTATTTCAGATTTTAGAAAATGATTATTTTTTGTATTTTTTAAAATAGATTTTGTAAAACTGTTTTTTAAAATATTGAAATTTTTTTATATTAGTTTTTCTAAATTGAAACACTAATTTTGACATCATATAACATAAACATGCATTATTGAAGATCAAAACATAGTCAAAATCGTAATTTTTTCAAAAAACTATATTTCAAAAATGATTTTTATGAAAATTTATTTGAAATAGTTTCAAAATTAAATGATTTTTAAAAATTTTGATATCCAAAAAAGTTTCAATAAAATGATGACATACCTAAAATAACATTTTAAGAATAACTATTCAAACCAATTTTTTTAAAATTTTGTCAAAAAAAAAAAAAAAAAGAATAACTATTCAAACCAAATTTTCATTTAAAACCTTTATAATTTTTTTTTTTATAAAATTGTTTTTATACAAAATTATATAACACAAAATCTATTTTTTAAAAAACCTAAAACAAACCGGGCTTTAGTTGAAAATATTAAAGTTATTTTGTGGAAAAGTGGCTCCTAAGCTAAAAGGCAGAGCACACTCTATTGTTAATATAAAGGGTAAATATGTCTTTATATTTCTGTAATATAGGTAAGTTTTGTTTTTCCTTCCTGTAATTTTTTTGTTGTGATTTGCCTCTTGCAAAATAAATTTTTAAATCGGTTTGAACAAAATAATCAATTTAAAAAACAGCACTTTTTAAATCGGTTTGAACAAAATAACCGATTAAAAAAGTGCATCCAAAGAGCGAGTCCAAAAAATTCAACATTACAGTGACAAGTCAAAAAAAAAAATTACAGAGGGAAAAACAAAACACGTCAACATTACGAGGGTATAAGCCTATTTACCTTAATATAAATCTTTATAGCTAAAAAGTTCAAACAATCATCAATTTTAAGATGGAGCACATGAATGTAGTGTTGGCCCGAATAATAGATATAAAATATCAAAATATTGTAAGAACAAGATTGAGGATGCAATACACTGGATAAAGCAAAATATGGTAAGAATGAATGTAGCTGCAATTTTTAAATATGGATTACTTGTTGTAATAGCTTCACGCGGTTACACGCAGTTTTCAATTTGTACGTTGAAATCAGATCGAAACGATAAAATTAAAATTGTATTAAAATCAAACGGCTGAGATTGATTACAGCACCTTGCTATAACACCCGAAAATCTGTTTTCGCAATGTTCAAATGAAACCGTTACGGCAACAATAAACTATTTCTCTTTTCTTTTTCTTTTTAACTTTAAAATATTAATATTGTAAGTTTCTATGTTAGGGCGGAGGGTTAAATTATCTACCTCCTTATCACCTCATCTCTTAATTAACTCCCCATATAGAAAAAGACCCAGAGGTTCGACTATTGAACCAGTGAACTGAGATCTTGCTGGTTCAATATCCGGTTCGGTTTTTAAAACATTGCCTTAGAGAATATATACATCAACATTAATTGAGCTCACAATCTCATTGAAAAGCATCAAATACTTTTTCCTATATCTAACTCAATAGACATTGATTCCTCAAAAATATGATATGCCATAAATTTTACATGAATTTGAAAATGATGACATGCATGTTACTAAAAGAAATACTTCAAAAATCTGTTAAGTTATAATCAATTGAACCAAACTTTGTTGACATAATCCTAACCTAAATATTAATCATGTATATATACTAATACTAATTAATATATATAATATATATAGAGCAAAAAAGACAAATCGGCAATTACAAAGATTAGTGGTTTGTTCAATATTTCTTTTGACTGATCCGTACGTTCACCTACTGTCATTTTCAAAATGGAAAACTCTTTCAATCTCTGACACACCAATTGTTCACAGGTAGGGGGCAAGGGGGGGGTAACTTCTTCTTTACCTGTTTGTAAATCACGAAGTACTCTCAAGTTTATACAAAAATCATCATGGCTTTACAAGTCTTTCAAATGCCAGTTTTCTTTGGATTTTCTTCATCATCATTACTCTATGGAACTTATAATAAAAGAGTATAATAACAACCAAATTTAAGCGGATGGAGAAAATGATATGTTAGATGAGAAAAAACCATCTTATATATGGACATATGGTAAATTCTAATATGGACCACTTCATCAAGTGGTCCATGATGGATCAATCATAAATAATATTATAACGAATACGAATTTTACAAAATCCATTGTTTGATTGAAAGTTTATGTTATATAGATCATTTATAGAAAAATTTAGAAAAATTAAAAATCATTTGATATATTATTGAGACACATCAATATTAACGGTTGTTAAATAACATAAATCTTGATGGGTCTCAATAACATATCAAATGATTTTCAAAAAAATTTAAAAAATTTATGAATGATCTATATGATATAAACTTTCAATCCAACAGTAAATTTTGTAAAATTCATATTCGGTATATCACTTATCCACGGTGGACCACTTGTGAAGGTGGTCCACCGTAGCATTAGCCATATTTATATATGTCTAACAGATTTCCCGATAGAGATTAGTCACGTAGCTACTAAATGGCCGTGAAAACTTAATATAACATATAGTAAAAAATACGAGTGATCAGGAATTCAATTTATGACTCCTGCGTATGGAGAAAATGATATGTTAAATGAGAAAAATTCATTTTATATATATGCCTAACAAATTTCTCGATAGAGATTAGTCACGTAGCTGCTGGTGGTGAAAACTTAATATAATATATAGTAAAAAAAAAACAAGAATAATGGTAACTTTGTGTAATAATTCTGTATTTCTATTATTATGTTTGAAAGCGGATTGAAAGGCTTTGGTGCTGGCATTGCGGTTAAGCTTTTTCAGCTAAAAAAAAGTAAAGGTATGGAGGATTTCATGTTAGGTTCTTTCCGAATTCATCTAAAAAAAGAATTAGGGCAGGGTATATAACTGTCTCTTGACTTCATTCTTTTACCTTCCCTTTCTAGTAATTATAGCCATTCACCATTAACAATAATTTAGTACTATTCAAAAGTGAATTAGGGCAGGGTATAGTAGGTAGGTGATGTGTATCATGATAACTGATAAGAGAATTTTATGTACTTTATATCTTAATTGCTATTGCTAAGATATAACTTTTTGAAGGAAAAAAAAGTTAATAAATGAACTATATATGTACACTCTATTTAATATCATCCATAAAAATTCATCAAGTATTAGTTGGTGACTTGGTGTGCATAACTGAGTGTTAAATATAATTTGTTCCTTTGGCATTACTTTCTGTAGAATTGATATTTAGGATTTTTCAAAGAATTTTTTTTGGCACCTTATTAAACCTTTCTCATCCTTTTTGGCACCTCCTAAATTATCATTAATAATAAAAAATAAATAAAAAGTGGGGGCATAAACCAAACCCACAAAACAAAAGTTGGGCAAGGAAAATTTATCCCTAAAGAAAGCTTCTCTAGAATAAATAATTTGACAATTGGTTTTGCCCGACCAACAACAAAGAAACATGTATTAACTAATCTATCTGCACAATTATTTTTCTTATAATAAGTGCAAGATATAATTAGGGATTTACCTAAGAACCACGGTCACAAAATATCTTGGGATATTATTAGTTCTTCATTTTGATGGTTACTCTTAGAAATAATATAAAACTATTAATATTGTTCTATCCTAACAACTTAATCTTTTGGGATAATCAGTTATTTGATATGGTATCAGAGCCTCTACCACTAAGTGGTCTAGAGTTTGATCTCCGCTTCCCTCATTTTCTAATTAAAAAGTGGAATTTAAGCATATGGTAGGTGGGCCTCTATGCACTATCCACGCTTCAAGCCCAAATCGACTCTTGCGTGAGGGGGCGTGTTAGAAATAATATAAAATAATTGATATGACTCTATCCTAACAACTTAAGCTTTTGAAATAATCGGTTATTTGATAGGTAGTGTTTCATGATTGTTCCTATATATATATAGTGGATTGTCTCCGGTGGAGACCTCTCAATTGCCTCTTAAGTGTGATCTCAACCACACATCAGGAGAGAGAATGTGTAAAAATTAATAATAAAAAATAAATGAAACAAAAGTGATGGAATTTAATGGTAGGATCTTCCACTTTTCCCTCTCTAGTGACAATCCACACTTGAGGGAATCCACTCTCATATATATATATATATATATATATATATATATATATATATATATATATATATATATATATATATATATATCAGTCGATTCGCTTTATTTTCAAGGGTAATTTTGTAACAAACTTAAAGCTTAGTAAGTTTTAATTTGGAGGGTAGTATTATAATAAGGGAAAATTCTAATATGGACTATTTCTTCAAGTGGTCCATGGTGGACCATTCATAAAAAATCATATAACGAATATGAATTTTACAAAATCCACCGTTGGATTTAAAGTTTATATCATATAGAGCATCCATAAAAAATTTTAAAAAAATTGAAAATCATTTGATATTTTATTGGGATTTATCAAGATTTACAGTATTTAATAAACCGTTAATCTTGATGGATCCCAATAACATATCAAATGATTTTCAATTTTTCTAAAATTTTCTATAGATGATCTATATGATATAAACTTTCAATCCAACGGTGGATTTTGTAAAATTCGTATTCGTTATAGGATTTTTCGTTAGAATTTCCCTATATTATATATGTAAACCCTAATTATTATTTTTTTTAATGGCAAATATAATTATATATAAAAAAGAAAAAATAATACGCCAAATAGAGTTTATAAAAGGGAGTACTAGAAGTACTAAGTCCCCAAAGAAAATAAAAATACAATAAAATCAAAGGAGATGAAAACTCCTACTAGACTAAGGATAGTCTCAAATCACCTTACGAGCAAAAAGGAGAGAATGATAAAAAATCACGAAAAGAAGGCAAAAAGCAAGTCCATAGTCCACCAAGACCACCAGTCCCCAGAATGACCACCTCACACGACTCTAACGGTTCCGGCACAAAATAGATTGAACCTTCCACTCATAAATTTTCTAATGCAGTGTTATGCAGTTCATATTGAAACTCTAGTCGCCTTTTATTTTTAAATTTTGTATCTCTATTGTTAACATGGTATACATAGCAAGTTTTGTTCCGCTTTGAACTGTGTATCATTTCTGCTACTTGTGCTCTAAAAAAAAGTTGAATATTTTTTGCTTTGTTTTTTATGATTGATATTCGATTCTTTTATTGTGTCTCCGCTAGCTGCTAAATAAATTACCAATCAGAATGAAGTGTATTTATTTTGTAAAAAAATTAACATCAATAAGTCATTAACACAAATTGTCGAAGACAATATTTCTCTATTATTGGAACCATAAAAAAAGCTAGATAATTATATCTGCAAGCTTAAGATATTGGACTCATATATCATTAGGATTTTCTATATAATTTTTTGTAACGATTTTTAGTAAGAAACATCGGTGATATTAATAAAACCAGCCGTCTTTCTCTTATTTCATTTTTTTTTAATTTTGTATCTCTATTGTTAACAGCGTGAATCATACGTGTGAAAGATCGATACAAACATAAATAGCCATGATCAAATCACATGGCATTGTTGGTGCATACTAGCAACCACCATATATTTACATAATATCTGTATTGAATAATAACATACTGTATAATAATAAGAATCATATCCAAATTTTAATTATTTTTTGATGAATAAATCCAAATCTTGTTCTTGTTATTAACAAGCAAAAGCAATTATGTTTTGATAGTGTTTGACCCTTTGGCAATATTGCACAGTTTCAGGACCCCCCGGGGACCCCTCTTAACACAGCTAACGAAGTTTCATGAAAACCTATGACTAGTTTCTTCAAAGATTAATGTTGATGTCGCAGTTTACTAAAACATAATGCTTCCAATAAGAGAAAATTATTAAGATGCAATGAAGTATCATTTTCGGCTGCAAAAGTACGTACGTATATACATTGGCGTGTGTGTTATATAGATTCTTTTATTTAGACCCGAACTTTATGCTGACTTATTACACTAATTGCTTACCAACTGCAATTTCCACCTTTGCAATCATGATATATACAGGTTATAAGTGCTTGTTTCGAATTGATTAGTACAAAATATGTTTTATTATTGTTAAGACGTCTTATACCAATAATGAATAAGAAAGATCAATTAAGAATCAGTAGATCATCTTTTTGTCATTTGTAACCGCATCTCTCCAGTTTGGTATCGTATCTATAAGTGGTTAGGGAGGGAGTTTGTTTCCCCTCATGGGATTCTTCAACTTTTTGAGTCGTTCATTGGGCTTGGGGTGGGGTGTCGGGTGCGTCTTGGGCTTACTTTAGTGTGGCATGCTGTTGTGCGGTCTATCTGGACCTCCCGGAATGAGTGTATCTTTGCCGGTGGGTCTTCTTCGATCGAGATTTTGGTGGATAGGGTAAAACTCATCTCCTGAAAATGGTTTCTATGTAAAAACCCGACTAGCTCCTGCTCTTCTTATGAGTGGGATATGCAACCTCTCCTTAGCTGGCTCTGATAGAGTTTGGCAGGATTGTCTTATCTGTATTGTGGGGGGCTCGGGCGAGATGTCTCTATCGAGATGTTGTTCTATCGTCTTTGATCCAGTTTATCTCTTGTTCTTCTTCGGATTGCATTGGGGAGTCTTTGGAACTTTTGTTCCTTGGAGATAGTTTGTGTGTCTTTTGTTACTCGCTCTCCTATTTTTTTCTTTCGTTTTTTTTTGTGGACTCTTTTTTGTATTATAACTTTTCTTTGTGATTTATTTATATATACACATATTTGCGATTAAAAAAATAAAAATTATGAATAAGAAAGATGTTGAATTCAAAAGATATACTTGATCATGGATCTAACACTTTAAAGTTTTAATTGGAGATGAGACATTATTCTCTCTTGCGATCATGGAGCATTAGTCCATTCCTTTTCCCAATGCTCCCCCAAACTCCCTAACAAGTGGTATTGGAACCATGGTTCGGCTTGGCGGAGGAGTAAGAATGAATCATGATATTGGATCAACTATATAATGTGAAAACTCATTTTTGGGGATTTTTTTTTTTTTTACTTTCGCCACTAGTTTAATCTGGTTCGGGAGTCAGTTCTGACATTAAGTGTTTCCAGTCCCCTCCTGATCGCAGATGCAGGGGACCGAAGATATAGTCGGTCGAAATTGAGTCCAAATTAAATGATTGTGGTTTTTGTCGGTTTTGTGATTTTCGGCCCGAACCCGACCAAAACCGACCGATGCTCAAGCCTAAATTCAGGCAAATCTTGCTATATGTATAACCACTATAACTAGGGGTGTTCGCGGTGCGGTTAGGTTCGGTTTTGAGGCAAAAAGTCATCCTAACCGCGAGATAAAATTGAATGCGGTTTGGTTCGGTTGGTTTTTAAAAAGTCATCCAAACCAAACCAATGCGGTTAGGATCGGTTCGGTGGTTGCGGTTTATACAATAATTAAAATATACTGAAATTAAATTAAACTAAATACAAAGAATGATCGCGGTTTACATGCATGCTCTTACTTTTTTTTGGAACAACAAAAATATTCATTAAAATCGGGGAACACCATAACCCACACTCAATCAACTCGGATTTTCTCCGTCAAAGCGGGTACGATTTATACGAGTACCCACGGGTCTGAGTTTTATCATCATGCCTACAGATAAGGTAGTAAATAATTGAATAATGAAACTATCAAGATTTGTTGTGAATTTTGTTTCAATGATATATTTGTCTATTGTTTTTGGGCTATGTATATTGGCATATAATAGAAACTTATTGCGGTTTTAGCGGTTAACCGCGGTGTTTGCGATTCGCGGTTTTGCGGTTTGCGGTTGAACAAAAATATCATCCAAACCAAATGCAGTTTTTGCGGTTTTCGGTTTGGATTGGTTCGGTTTGCGGTTTTACTTTTAGATTGGTTCGGATACGATCACCCCTAACTATAACTCTTGTTTTGTATTTAAATTGTTGTTCATTTATAAAATTCAAGTATAGTCTAGATATTTTAATAATTTAATAAAAATTGTTTTGTATTAATAAAAATTATTTTTCACATTGATAAACTCCTTTCTCTCACACAGTCGTCCCCTTTTTCTCTTAAACTTAGTTTCTCTTCTTCTTCATCCACCAAAAGAGGGGTGGTTTTATGGTCAATTTTTGATCCAAAATCACCCCTCTAAATTGTTTTCCTTTTATTTTTTATTCAAATAAGTGATTTTCACATATATTTAGTTTTTGTTTGTCGTCATCTTGTACGGCGTTGAGTTTGTCGTCGTCTTGTGCGGCGTTTGTTGGTTTTTCGTACTGTGTTTTGTTGATTCAAATTGACATATCATCCTCAACTCATTACAGATCTGATGAAGATGAAAACTTGGATATCAACGTTGCAGATTCGGGAGTATGAATATTCTTGTGACATTTATTCTGTCATATTTGTGGGCACTTTCATGATGCTTTTATATGCTATTAACCTAGGTGCTTCGAGTTTGTTTGTAGATTCACCTTTTTCAGTTTTTAGCAATCTTGAATTTATAATGATTTATGTATGTTTCAATTTGAATGAATGAATTTTTATTTTGAGTCAAATTTTTTTTTTTAATAAACTCAAATTGAATGACCTTTATTTTCAAATCGATTCTTTTATAAATAAATAGTCTATATATTTTAATAATTTGATAAACTCAAATTGAATGACCTTCATTTTCAAATCGATTCTTTTATAAATAAATCGATTTCTAACACATCTAATCTACTATATTGAAATAAGTGTAGTTTTAGTATTTTGCAACAATAGAATGAGATTGTGAAATGAGATTATCTTACAATTTTTTTTTGTTCCATACTGGATCCAAGGGCACACATGAAGATTGAACTTACAGCCCATAATCAAACCAATCCAAGGATTTACATACTTTTAATTTACACAATCTGATGCAGAACAACTAAATCATGAAAGTAAAAACCATAAAAACGCGATCAAGAAGAAAAACGCCACGACACGGCGGAACAAGAGCCTCTAAGAACACTAATTAAGTGCATAGACTTAAAGAAAGTAAATACTATATAGCAAATCATCCGATATTTTCTATAAAATTTATTTCATTGTGTACATTTTATTTATTTAGTGAGTAATTTTTTTTGTGTGTCAAGTGCAAGGACAATCTCCAAACGGGCCAAACCTTTGTATGTCCTTCCACTACTACAAACAAGGAAAGTAAGGTTGTCTAATAATTGACAATGACATGGATACTCCTACACCATACTTTTCTTGCAAGATCTTCTCTATAAAAGGTCTCCTTATCTTCCATTAAATGACGGAAATAGATTAGATGCATCGAGTGATTGATGCGGTATAACTGCAATCATTATCATTGAATCATCCGATTAAAATCAGATGGTTTACATTTTAAAATAAATTTTAATTTAATATAAAATTTGAGATTGAAATTGTAACCGTCATGATCGAACGGCTTCGAAAATATCAATGGCAATGCACAAATTTGTGACTTTATTGAATACAAATCCTTAAATGATAGTAGTACCTCCAATTTGCTAGCAAGCTTAGGTGTTTAGGATTCAATTAATTCTTCCAAATTATTATTGAGAAAGTGTACGTAAAGAGTTTTAAATGTGACTAAATTTTACATTGAAGACAAATCATGTACCTCATTTAAAGAAACAAAATTGTGGAGAGACCAAGGTATTGAGCTTTAGACCCTAATTGAGGTATATAGTTATACAAAGTGTCAACGTCATCTCTTTCTCAAGAGAAAGAGAAAATTAATCCATATGGAGAGTAGAAACAAAAATGATATTGAGAAGAGGAGAAATACTCCATTTAAGAAAAAAATACATTGTTACACCGCACACTATATTTTAAGGTAAATTCTAATATGACCATTTATTTAAGTGGTCCATGGTGGACTAACGATATAAAGAATACGAATTTTATAAAATTCATCGTTGGATTGACAATTTATATCACTGGACTTTGACCCGTGCGTTGCACAGATTTAGTTGAACGATAGAGATACGATTTAAATTTTTATAATAAAAATTGCAAATAAAAAAATAAAATAAAATCTAAGCATAAATATATTGAAATTTAAAACAGAGAGTGCAAATGAAACTAAACAATACTAATAAATTAATAAAAAATAGATGATACCATAAAATTGAAATCATATCGAATCAAAATAATTTGATTCAGAAATGGTAGTTCAAAATTAATTGCAAAATTGGCTAAAAGCCAAACAACGGAAGCAAATGTTTTAGGTTTTAAAATTTTGGGCAAAAATATACCTAAAAAAATTCAATATAATTTAATAAATTTAATATGAATGTTTGGTTAGTTTAAGTGGTTAGGATGGATGCTTCGCATCTCTTTGATCCAAGTTCAATTTACACATTCAACAGTGATGATAAAAAAAGAATTCATACATTCAGCAAAATAAATATATTTGATTTATTCTTACTAATTTTGTACTCACTAAAAATTTCATTTTAGATTTCTACATCAGTTAGACCAATCTTGAATAATTGAGTCAAAGGATAGTGATTTCAAAAGATTGAGAAGATGACAAATCATGCTAATGTAGGTGGCATATTTAATTTTATAAAAAGTATTTTAAAAGTTATAATTTTTATATCAATCAATCTTTTTCTATTTTGATTATATACCTATGTTATTTTCAATACATAGCAAATGATTAAATCAAAATTCAAATTTAGGTGAGAAATGTGTTATTTTCAATACATAGTAAATGACTAATTCAAAATTCAAATTTATGTGAGAAAAATTAGATGAGAGTATTAATTAATAGTGGTTTAGGAGGAAAAAAATTAGGGTTAAGTTAAGAGGTTAATTAGGATTTTAGTAGGTGCTAAACATAACTTTTATTATAACTGGACTTCGACCCGTGCTAGATATACAATTTAAATTTCTATATCTATAATAAAAATTGCAAATAAAAAAAAACAAAATGATTTCTAAATATAAATATATTGAAACGTAAAATAGGCAATACAAATGGAACTAAACGGTATTAATATCATGACATAATAACAATTAAAATTACATAGAAATCATATAAACGGGATAACAAATTATTAAACATTATGAAAAAATTATTTGTAAACTACATTTGCAATTGTATTTGAATTTTCACTTTCATCTGATCTACTACTTTTCATGGATAATCTACCAAAAGAACAACAATTTCCAGCTAATTTCACAAATTAAAGCTACAAAAAAGTCATATATTCGTTTTGCAAAAAAAAAAAAAAAAAACCGAAACAAAAAGCAAAAACTCGAATAATAGAAAGAATCAAAAGAAAGAACAAAAAAAAAAATTTGCCTCAAGCTACTAAAAGGTCATAGTTTCGTTTTACAAAAAAAAAAAAAAACAACACCGAAACAAAAGCAAAAACTGGAAAAATAAAAAGAATCAAAAGAAAGAACAAAAATAAACTTGCCTCAGCATATTAAAGATTTCGAGATTTCTAAATGCAATGGTAAAAGAGGCATAAAATCAAAACAAAGTTGTAATCTTTCTCTCTCGTAGAGTAGAAGAAGAGAACTTCGATTCGACGTAGACAATTGTCAACGTGGTGGTGACTGGAAAAGCTGCTCTGAGCTCAAAATGAAGAGGTCGATCAATTTATTTCTCAAGAGGCGGCCAACAGTGGCCGAAAAATGGGAGAGAAGGAGGTGGTACACAGCAAAAGGGTTGGCTACCGTGGGATTGTTTTTAATAAGGAAAGAAGCGTATATATATGAGAGAGAGAGAGAGAGAGAGAGAGAGAGAGAGAGAGAGAGAGAGAGAGAGAGTACAATAAGAAGAAAAAGAGATAGGAAAATAATGAGATACAATACAAATATAGCATGCATTAAAGTTTTATGTGGTTCTATACAAAGAAACAAAAAAAAATAATAACATATAAAAACGTGTGCATAGTGTTTGCAAATTTGGTGAGAGAAATAAGAAGGTCATAAATAAGTTGTTGGGGGTGGTCATTAAGAAATAGATTAGGAGGGAAAAAAATTAGTGTTAAGTGGTTGCTAAACCTTACTTTTATTATAACTAGTCTTTGACCCGTGCGTTGCACGAATTTGATTGAGCGATAGATATATAATTTAAGTTTTTTGTAATAAAAATTGCAACATAAGTAAATAAAATAAATAGTAGATCTTTCAACAATTGTTGCAATGGTAATGCGATAATAGTATCTTGATAACAAAATATACATCACAATCAAACACACATCAATGAAGAAAACCAAAGTTAAGGTCTTTGAAATTATAGTGAGAGCATTTCTTGATAGTGCCTTTGTTGCAATGATAATTCAATGACAATTCTTGATAGTGTATTTCCTCATATATCGGTCTTTCTTGCAACTATAGTGAAGAAAATGTTAGATAATAATCATCATCAATGTAGCTACATAATCAACAAAAGTCATTTTCTTGTATTGTATGGCTATGGCTATGGCAAAATCAAAATAACAACAATACACTTCTTGACAATTTCATTGCCCAATAAGGTGACGCTTGCTTGTATTGTATGTATGGCTATGACATATAACACAAATCAAGCATCATTGTAATAAACATTCAAGATCACCGTTTACTTGAACAAAAGGAACATAAATATTAAAAGACTAAGCATAAGTAGTTTTTTTATAACATACAATATCAATTATATATATATTTGCAATGAAATATCTTTTAATAATTTCTCACCATAATAGAGATTGTTTGTTGAAATCCTAATTGGTTGCTCTACGGACGAATTTCCAACACCAGCCCATATCCTACATTATTTAAAATTGTGCAGCACATGGAAGTAACATATGCCATACCCAAATGTTGAAAAACTAAGCATAAAAATCATAACTATAGAAAATTAAGCAGGACCAAAAAGGTAGGGACTTATCCCTTTTGCACAAATCACATTGCCACCTATAGTTAGAGCTTATTTCAATCACCAATTTCAAAATTAAGTCAAAGAATAAAATATCAATTAACCAAGTATTCAATTTAAATTGCATAGAGTGGGAAATCACTTGCTACTTACATATCATTTATTGGTGATTGAAGCGTATATATGAGAGAGAGAGAGAGAGAGAGAGAGAGAGAGAGAGAGAGTGTGTGTGTACAATAAGAAGAAGAAGAAAAAGAGATAGGAAAATAATGAGATACAATACAAATATATCATGCATTAAAGTTTTATGTGGCTCTATACAAAGAAACAAAAAAAAAATAATAACATATAAAAACGTGTGCATAGTGTTTGTAAATTTGGTGAGAGAAATAAGAAGGTCATAAATAAGTTGTTGGGGTGGTCATTAAGAAATGGATTAGGAGGGAAAGGACCAAAAAGGTAGGGACTTATCCCTTTTGCACAAATCACATTGCCACCAATAGTTAGAGCTTATTTCAATCACCAATTTCAAAATTAAGTCAAAGAATAAAATATCAATTAACCAAGTACTCAATTTAAATTGCATAGAGTGAGAAATCACTTGCTACTTACATATCATTTATTGGTGATTGAAGCGTACATATGAGAGAGAGAGAGAGAGAGAGAGAGAGAGAGAGAGAGAGAGAGTACAATAAGAAGAAGAAGAAAAAGAGATAGGAAAATAATGAGATACAATACAAATATATCATGCATTAAAGTTTTATGTGGCTCTATACAAAGAAACAAAAAAAAATAATAACATATAAAAACGTGTGCATAGTGTTTGCAAATTTGGTGAGAGAAATAAGAAGGTCATAAATAAGTTGTTGGGGGTGGTCATTAAGAAATGGATTAGGAGGGAAAAAAATTAGGGTTAAGTGGTTGCTAAACCTTACTTTTATTAAGATTAAGATTAAGATAAGATAAAGATAAGATTAAGATTAAGATAAGATTAAGATAAGATTAAGATTAAGATTAAGATTAAGATAAGATTAAGATTAAGATTAAGATAAGATTAAGATAAAATTAAGATTATGATAAGATTAAGATTAAGATTAAGATAAGATTAAGATAAGATAAGATTAAGATTAAGATTAAGATATAGATCATCCATAAAAAAATTAGAAAAATTGAAAATCATTTGATATGTTATTGGGACTCGTTAAGATTTACGGTATTTAATAAACTGTTAATCTTTATGGGTCTCAATAACATATCAAATGATTTTCAATTTTTCTACAATTTTTTATGGATGATCCATATGACATGAATTTTCAATTCAACGGTTGATTTTGTAAAATTCGTATTCGTTATAATATATAGTATTAATCACTTGTCCACGGTGAACTACTTGAAGAGTTGGTCATCCGTAGCATTGACTCTATTTTAAATCTCAATCATTAATTTCAAATTGCAAAGTTTATATTATACATTACTAAAATCAACTATAAATAATCTCAAATATTGACTCTAATCATGTGGATAAAACGAGTAACTACGTTACACAATTACAATATTAAACTCAAATCCCAAAGGAAACCTTTTCCATTGTCCTTCATTGAATAATCATGTCGTGCGGGTAAAACGAGTAACTGCGTAATATAATTACAACATCAAACTCAAATGCTAAAGAAAACCATTCCCACTGTCCTGTTGAGATAATTCAAATCAACCTAGTGTAGTTGCTTGTAATGCAAGTAAGTGCATGTGAGTGTTGTAACTTTCTGTTTTGGTGGTTATAGTTAGTTACAAAGTTTGTTAGGTTTGTTTTAGAAGTTAACTATAGTTAGAGAGAGAGGTTGAGAGTTAGTTAGTGATTAACCAATTGAGTTGGTTAAATTCCTTGTTGTACAAGCAACACTATATAAGGGTGTTTTGCATTGTAAAAGTGTAGTGTGTGTGAAATCAATAAAAAAAAAAAAAAAAAAACTTCAATTCTCTCTCAATCTTCTTCTTCCTTTTAATTGGTCAATACACCATAATTGGTCAATACACCAAATGGATGTGAAGTGTGCATTTTTGAATGGGCCATTAGATGAAGAGGTGTTTGTGAAACAACCACCTGGTTTTGAATTGAAGAATCAAATGACAAAGGTGTATAGGCTTCATAAGGCACTGTATGGGCTCAAGCAAGCTCCAAGAGCTTGGAATAAGAGGATTGATAGCTACCTATATGATATAGGGTTCAGTATGTGTGAAACTGAACATGGAGTATATGTGAGAAAAGACAAGGATAATGGTGTAATCATATTGTGCCTATATGTTGATGATTTGATGATAACTGGCAGCAATGAAACTTGCATTAGTGAATTTAAGAAGCAGATGAAGGATGAATTTGAAATGACTGATATTGGGCTTCTATCATATTTTCTAGGTATTGAATTTCTAAGGTGTAGTAAAGGGTTGATAATGCACCAGAGAAAGTATGCTACGGAGATACTTAGGAGGTTTGATATGATGAACTGCAATCCTGCAGTTACTCCATCTGAGCCAAGGCTGCAGTTATCAAAGTGTGAAGAAGAGGATAGTGTGGATTCAACTAAGTTCAGAAGCCTTGTAGGATCACTGAGATATTTGTGTAATACCAGGCCTGACTTGGTTTATAGTGTTGGTATAGTAAGCAGATACATGGACAAGCCTAAGGTATCCCATTTGGCTGCAATCAAAAGGATACTTAGGTATGTTAAAGGGACAGTAGACTGTGGAATTTTATTTCCTGCTACTGACACAGGAAAGAGTTTGAAATTGACAGGCTTCACAGATGCTAGTTGGTGCAGTGATGTTGAAGATAGGAAATCAACTGCTGGCTATGTGTTTTACATAGGAAATGCACCTATCTCTTGGTGTTCAAAGAAGGAGCAGGTGGTGGCATTATCCTCATGTGAATCTGAGTACATAGCAGCCTCTATGTGTGCTACACAAGCTATATGGTTGAAAACACTAGTTGAAGAGATCACTGGTGAGTGTATTGGAGCTGTAGCTATGAAGATTGACAACATCTCTGCCATAAACTTGGCAAAGAATCCTATTGCACACGGCAGAAGCAAACACATTGAGCTGAGGTATCACTATTTGAGAGATCAAGTGACTAAAGGTCTCTTAAAACTGGAGCACTGTAGGAGTGAGGAGCAAGTTGCTGATATTCTCACTAAAAGTGTGCAAACTGAAGTGTTTAAGAAGCTTAGAGACATGTTGGGTGTGTTAACACTGGTTGAAATGAATTAGGTGGTGTGTTGAGATAATTCAAATCAACCTAGTGTAGTTGCTTGTAATGCAAGTAAGTGCATGTGAGTGTTGTAACTTTCTGTTTTGGTGGTTATAGTTAGTTACAAAGTTTGTTAGGTTTGTTTTAGAAGTTAACTATAGTTAGAGAGAGAGGTTGAGAGTTAGTTAGTGATTAACCAATTGAGTTGGTTAAATTCCTTGTTGTACAAGCAACACTATATAAGGGTGTTTTGCATTGTAAAAGTGTAGTGTGTGTGAAATCAATAAAAAAAAAAACTTCAATTCTCTCTCAATCTTCTTCTTCCTTTTAATCTCCTTTACTCTGAAAGTGTGTGTGTGTATAAACTTGATCAATAGTGTGAGTGAATGTGTTGATCACAGTTTGTGCAAAGTGAAAGTGGATTACTTCTCATTCAAGCAATTGTGTGAAAGCTTGAATTGAGATTCATTGTTCCAACATGTCCTTCATACATAATAATTCAATGAAGACATGTAGCTTTGTTTGTCAAAGATGAAGTTTGAATTTCTAACTTCATAAGAACTAAGAACACAAAGTAGCCAAATAAGCACGGTTATACTTATATCATGTGTGCATGATGCATATATACGGCTAAGATATTTACTATTTAGTACATGATGAACTTTTTTTCATGTCATGTTATATATTTGGTTCGTTATAACCTCATTACCACTGTCATATGACTCATGCCCCACCATAAAAGCCCTGCAGATACAAGCTCATGTGCAGAGAAGAAGTATTAATAATTCTATATCACAGTCCAGGAAACATTTTGGTACATTGTGTAGTGTCAGTTGGTTGTGTTTCATCTCATTCATTTTAGCTGGCTTTAATACCATTGTTCTGTTCTGTAGATGGAGAAGACAATTAAGTCAATATATGTCTTGTCATTGCTTTTTAAGTAATCATTATTCCTATTTTCAACCACAGAAAAATGTTATTCTGTATAATTTGGTAGCTCAACTAATTTGAATTAAAATTTAAAAGAGCGAGTGTCTTTAGTTTAAAAAACTTGAACATATAAAAAACTATTAAATTTAGTTTGATCGTTTAAAAATAAACAATTCAATACATAGTCGGTAAAAAAAAAAAAAAAAAAAAAAGCAAATTAGATTATAAAGCTAGCTCAAAGTATAGCACAATTAGTATAGTCGGTTGATTATTTATAATTATTTTAATAAAAAATTATAACAATAATGACTAATATTTGTAATAAAATTATAAATTAATTCAAAACCGAACCGAACCGCGAGTAATATTAACTTTGGATCAGATAGATTTTTACCTCAAAATCAATCCTAAAGCTGTCAAAACGGGCGGCCTGGCCTTAAACGCGTTGGCCAGGATGGGCTTCGGGCTCTATCGGGCCGGGCTAAAAAGCCCGGATGAAATATGGGCTAAAAAAAGATCCGAGTCTGGCCCAGAATGGGCCGTCGGGCTTTCGGGTCGGCCCATTTTATTTTAAATTTTAATTTTCTTTAGTTAGTAGTGCTCAATTAAAATAGATGCTACTAATATTATTTTTCTTTAATTCCATAAACTCAACATATTTAAGTTACAAAAAATAAACATAGAAAACTAAAGAAATAGAGTTACTTATATTTAAGTTCACATATAAATTCAACACAAAAAAAAGCCGAAATATTAATTTACATACAAAAACAAATCAACAACATATTAGATTTAAATTCACATATAAGATTGCTTAAAAAAACATATTAAACTGAGTTGATCCAAATAAAAAAAAAATTAACACTTAAAATGTAGCATAATAACTAATATTTATTTTTATACATATTATTTTATTATTATTTATGCGGGCTTCGGGCTACCGCGGCCCATTCGGACTAGCCCATATTTTAATCGGGCTCAAACGGGATGGGCTAAAAAGTCCAGAAAAAATTCGGGCTCAAATTTTAAGATCCAAATCTGGGGAAAATTCGGGCTTTTCAGTCTAGCTCATTTTGACAAGTAATCGATCCAAACCAAACCGCGAGCACCCCTAATAATAGAGCTCTGGCAGTTGGTTCTAGAATTATTTTTTATTTGTTGGGTTGGATATTAGACAAGGGATGTTAATGATTAAACCTCTAATAAAATTAAAGAGGATCCAAATCCGAAATATGAATTATCATATTGAGTACGTTTTTTCAAAGGATATTTTAGTAATCATTATATATATTTTAGATAAATTTATTCCATCAATAATTTTTTTCTTTTTGTAATTTCTTTAACAAGTTTTTATAATAAGGGAAAATGGAGTAATTGTACCCCGCAAAAGACAAAGTACTCTAAAAAGACGCTCCTAATTTCCTCTGGTGTGTCATTACCTTTTTTTATTCAATTTTTTTAATACTTTTTACACAGATTCTTTATACATGGTTAAAAGGACAAAAGGACTTAATTGTATATTTGGTTTCTCTATTTTTGCAAGATCCGTAATTTTAGTTGCTTTATTTTAAAATCAAATATTTTTATCTTTTTATTTTGATTTATTTTGCAATTTTGACTCCTCACCTTATTTTTTACCTAATTAACAACAAAAATGCTTATGTGGCAAGAACATATGGCAAAATAAAATTCCATGTCAGCAAAATAGGATTTTATGTCATCACTTAGATTAAATAAAAAAACAAAAAATCTTAATAAAAAAGAGAATCACTTTGTGGTGAAGATTTGAAAAGTGTTATGGTTAAGTTAAATAGAGAAATGGATGATTCATTTGTTATGGAATTGACAGAAGAGAAAGAAAAGTTATGGAATTTTATGTTGGAGGAAGCCAATGCAAAAAGAATTGATCAAGGGTACATGGCATAGTCCATAATTCTTGTTAATTGTTGTCATTGTGAAAAAGAAAATAAGAGAGATTTAAAGATTAAATGGAAATGTGTGAAAGGGGTTTGAGAATTTTTGGTGTTGTTTTTCATTAGTGATCAAACAAGGAAATAATCAAAATTCTCTAATTTTGTCTAGTTTTTTATTTGTTGTCCATACATTAATTTTTTCTTGTTTAATATATTTTTTAAACGGTCAATATTAGTAATTAATTTTTGTTAATTACTAACATTGACCATTTAAAAAATATATTAAATAAGAGAAAACTATTGTATTGACGACAAATAAAAAAACCAGAGAAATTAGAGAAAAAGACAGAATTCTCTATGAGAAGGAAAAACAAGATCACAATCATCACTATTTTTAAACAACACGAAGAATTTCCAAACTCTTTTTCACACTCATATCCACTCAATAATTAATTCTTCTTATTGATTAACAAAAATATCTGTTCATGAATAATTAATCACCTAATTATCGACAATATAGAACCATTTGGGAATGTCCATTGCAATAAAAATACAACTATTGCAAGATGAAGACATGTATAATTAATCTCCAAGATAGTACTGATCATGTCAATGATTTAAAATTAGCATACTTCAAAGACAGATAGATTTTCTTGATAATGACATTTATGAGGAAATGGAAACATTAACTAATGGCTAAAACACACGCTGCTGCCTATGAGGGGAAAGCTAGTAGTATTGTGTTTCCTTGTGCTTATTTGGATTTTGGTGGCTGGATTATCCTAAATTAATGTATCCATAATTAATAATTAGTAAAATTAATTTGTTTTGTTATAATTTTGTAAATAAAAAAAAATAGTTTTATTATTTTAGAATTGGAATAATAATTTATAGAGACACAATTTTGGCCATACTAAAAATAATAATGCGAGATATAATTTTGTCAGTTAGCAAAAAATATTACTCCCAAAGAAAACACCGAGAAAACAAAAAGAACAACATGAATAAAATTATTTTTTGTTAAGGAGGTTCTAACAATTATTAAAAACTGATAATTTGGTTGCTGACAGTAAATAAAAAATAAAATATTTGGTCTCTAGCTACAGCATAAAAAGTTCCTAAATATTTTGTTCTTCAAAAAATTTCTCAATGTTGTTCCTTTTCTTCTATATCATTCAAGCAACCACATAGATATATCATTTTAACTATGAAAAAAGTACTGGAAATTTTTTTTGTGGAATTCAGGGATTTAACACGTCTTTAAATTCATACTTAGCACAAGGTTAATTTGTGTTTAAATGAATGAAAATGCAAATGAGTGTGCATATATGTTTTATGTTTATAATTAATATATTTCTTCATAATTGATATTCATACATTGAAGCAGCACGAGAAACATATCATCATAGTATAAAAACAATAATGATATAACAAATTTTTAAAGAACAACTTCATGAAATAAGGGTTTTAAGATTAGAAGATCCATAATTTACGTATGTATATAAAACAGTTCAAATATTTTAGAGACAATTTTGATATAAGAATAAAACGCAAATTCATCGGTATATGTTGCGTTTTCCATTCTATCAAAATTGCCACCTAAATCTTTAAACCATTTTGAATGCGTACACATTTAATCATAGATCTTATTTAAAAATCCTTATTTCAGAAGATTGTTCCTAAAAAATTTGCTATGCCATAATTGTTCTTACTATTATTATACATCTCTCATGCTACTTCAATATATGACTATCAATGATGAAGATAATATTTTGAAATCATTAATATATGTAATTAATGCAATATATGTATAATTACATCGTGATTTTTCATTAAATCCTCAACCTAATATAGAAGTTGTTCATTCAATTAAGTTTTTAAAAACAAGGTTTAAAATCAAATATATATAACCCTTCATATGAGATTTTTTTGCTATTAAAATATGATTCCATTTTAATGGATTTATGGGAAGCTAGCAAGAATTCATAGATTTATTACATGTGCGAGAGATGCAACATGATACTATTCTTTGCAACAACAATATATAACAAAGAGTACACAAACACTGACCAATAGCTATATTAGTGATTAAATAACAAAATTAAAAATAGAATTAAAATTGGGTTTTGAAATAATCTTACCAATTTCCATCTCCTCATGCTTCTCTTCTTTCTGATAACCTTGCACTCTACTAGAATCGTTATTATTATATGCTCATAGAGAGCATTACTGATATTTTGAGGGGGGTGGGGAAAGAAGAATATAATTGTGAGTAAGCTCCGTTATTACAAATTTTGGTTCTTATAGAAGATTATGATACATACCCAAACAATATATAGCTTCCAATTAAATAAAAGAGTGTCCATGTTCAATGCATTTTATATTTTTATTATTATTATCATCTTTTCACACACAAGGTACATTGCACCGTAAATTTTTAAAAGGAATTTTGTTTAAAAAGAATTTTGTTTAGTATTTAATAATATAAATTAACATATATGTCTCTATTCTATAAATACATGAGTTTCTTATTAAAAATACTTTATTTCCATTAGAGAAAAGAGTGTGTCCATATTCCATACATTTTATAGTATTATATTATTGCATTCATAACTAAATATATAACACTTTTAGAAAACTTCTTTTTTTACCATTTTTGCACACACAAGATACATTGCACTGAATTTTTAATATTTTGAATTAAAAGTATTTAATCCTATATATAAATTAGCATATATGACTATTCTTAAAAAGATTGATTTCCTTTTCTTTTTTTATTGCATTCATAACTAAATAGCACATTAAGAAAACTTTTTTTTACCATTTTGGCACACACAAGGTACATTGCACCTTAATTTTTAACATTTTGTATTAAAAGTATTTAATTCTATAAATTAGCATATATATATATATATATATATATATATATATATATATATATATATATATATATATATAACTCTATTCTTTAAAAGCATTAATTTCTTTTTAAAAATAATATTTTTAAATGAAATTTTAAAATTTATTTTTTATCAAATAATTAAATTTGAATCTACTTTTGTGTTTGTGTGTATTGGCTGTTTGCAATTCTAATTCACAATTTGATGACAATAATATTTTAGGATTTAATTTGGATATATTGACAATGTATTTTTTAAAAACATGCATGCATCCAATTAAATAATGTAGAGTATTTTAAAATTATTTTATAAATTGGATTATCGATTGATTTGATGCACGATAAGAAAGATTTTACACTGTTGGTACATATAGATATCACTTTATCTTTTCTTAATCCAAGCCCTCCATGTATCCGGTAGTATTCCAAAACAAATTCTTCCATAGGCATAAACACAAATAACATGATGTTAGACACATTCACAAAAATAAAACAATTACAAGAAAAAAGAATTAAAATAATGTTAATTGATGTAATATATTAATTTTCTTTTACATTTTTTGATTTGTATATGTAAGTCCAAATATATTTTATTTGAGTTTGTGACTATGCAAGAATTTCTCTATTCCAATATTTCACTAGGCTTGGAACAGTTCCAAAAATGGTAATAGTCATGCTTCAAAAAATCTGCATATTAGCCATGGTTCAATTGTGGCTAACTTTCTTGAAATCGTTTTCTAATTATTCTAGTTTGCAAATTTTTTACAGGAAAATTTAAGTTCATTGTTCTGAAAAGTTTTTATTTTAACTATGTTTTAAGCGTAACTAAATTTTCGTAACTCATATTTCAAATTTTTTGGTTAGTAACTTTAATTAAATGAAAGGGTGAAGTTAAATAAAATAAGAATATTGAATGATTTGTAGTGTTGAGGAGTTAAATGTAGGGGTGGAAGAAAAAAAATTAGTTGAATTCATACCCAAAGGGATAAAACTCTTTTGGCCCATTCTCTTGCCAAATATGTTTTGCAAAGCCTGGAGGAAGTGTACCGATAAAGAACACACCCCCCCACCATTTGACCAAATTTTGCATCATATTTTTAGCACATGTTTGTAAATACAAAGTATTCTCAAATATATCTCTTAAAATGAACTTTTATAAGAAGCTACTAAATATAGCTTCTCATTTAAAACATTTTTTAAATATTATCTTTTATCTAATTGTTATTACCTTTCTAAAATATTATTTTAGCGAAAAGATCAAGTAAATAGTTTTTCATAAAAATTATTTTAATTATTGTGGAGACAAGTTCTACCTCTTTATAGTTTGGTGGTATTTTCGTATCAACTAATGAGAACAAACTACATAAGTAAATATTTCCGAATTATGAAGGAGTTGATTAGAATTTTTTTTAATTATTTCATCTTTTTGCTATGAGTTTTTTTAAAAAGATAATAATTCAAAAGTGAAGACATTTTTTTTTAATTGAAAAACTATGGATCTTGGTTCCGTGCAATCACAAATCAGTGACTGCATGCAGTCATAACATTGCAGCCGCACGATTGAAAATAAACGGCTCTGATTTGATGATTAAATAAATATTAAAAATTGTTTTAAACAGGAACCGTCCGATCTTAATCGGACGGTCCTGATGAGATGACTGCAGTCGACTACATGAAGCAGTGACTGCTTGTAATCCAAATCCAAAAACTATGTGATTTTTATCAAAATTTATAACAAATGGGATCAAAATAACTTCCGCTATTTTTGAGTAAGTTCTCATAAAATTAATTTTTAGAAATTTAAAGTTGTTTGACATTTTTTTAATTGATAAGTACTTAAAACAAACTTTTATGCATTTATTCTATAATATTGTTTTCACTTTTTTTTTCTTCTCTTTCTCTAATATAAAATTTAAGTGAATATATGTTGTGGAAGTATGTCAATATTGGAGAAACTCTTACATGGGCACAAACCCAACATTTGTCTTTTAGGCACACATATATACTTTTTAAAAAATTAAATATAAAAGGATTAATTAATGATAGTTGATGTGACTTAATAATTTATCTTTAAATTTTTCTCTTTGATATGTGTGTGCCCAAATAATATTGATTTGGGGTTGTGCCTATGATAAAATTTCTCGTCAATATTGATAAGGGTCTATTGATAAGGGTTATTAGGTCCATTCTGTGGTGTGGATTCTTCTAACTACAGAAAATGAGAACTCACCATAGATATAACAAACCTCAAGGCTCGATGAATACTATAGCAGCAGCAACACTTATAAATTATCTATCAATAAAGTCTTGATGTTGATAGTTGAATATGAGAAAGTCTTTTATGGGTACAAACATAAATGAATAGTGTTTAGGCACACATACATAAAACATCACATTATTTGCTTTTTTGAAAAATATTTGAAATTAAATTATTTAATCTTTTCTCTCTCTTCACTCATGTGAGTGTGCCTAAACACTATACATTTATATTTGTGCCTATATTAGAATTCCTCGTTGAATATTGCACACTCTCTTGTATGAGAAAGATTTGGTTGGACACAACCCCAACACATTACATTTAGGAACACACTTACAAATAAAAAGAATTTAAAAGAAAAAGAAAATAGTCACATCAATTAATACTACTTTCATACTTTTTTTATTTAATTTTTTAACTTTCATGTGAGTGTGTGTCCAAATATAATGTGTTGGGATTGTGCCCAAAATAAACTTTCTCCTCTTGTATGACTAATCCACCTCTAGTCAAAATAATGCACACTCTCTTGGGCACAAGTATTTTTTAGTAAAAGTTAGAAAGTAAAAGAATTAAATAATATATTGCTTCAGAAAAACAATTAAATAAATATATAACAATTTTAAATTTAATATAATCGATCAATTGATATGTTTATTTTATAGTATATATACGTATGTCCAAATGATATATTCAAATGCTTATGATTTATACAAGACTTTCCTCATTAGCCTGATGATTTCCACTACCCACAAAACTGGAGATCCCTGCAGTCAAATATCTAAGAACTGCAGTTTATTAAATGCTGGTAAAATTAGTTTGGACCATGAACATAATTTCAGTTCGTGCCACTTCTTTTAGGACCTTAATTATTATTCATGTCTCACTTCTTTCTCTTTGTTTCTTAAATGCAACACTTTTTCTGTTATCTTTCAATTAACCATGACATGACTCTTCAATGGATAATCCTATTACCTTCCTAAGCACGTGCTCAATTTTTATTTATATAAAATGTGACAAACTGTTTACCCAAATTAATTAGAAAGTGTGTTATGGCTTTAGAGATTAACAAATGTATGTTTAAGTCAATTAGTCAATGTTAGGGTAATCCAAGATAAGAGGAAGAAGATAACAAGTAAGAACTAGAGAGAAAACTAGGAGGAAAGTGTTAAGATTTATTGATAAGAAAAATAGAGAATAAGTTGTGTTTTTACAATGCATGAGGCACATGCTTATTTATAAGGAAAACTCCTAACACATCCATTACTTGTAACACAAGTAACCATAACTAACTAACTCAAGGTAGTTATGTAACCACCTCCTAACTACCTAACCAAGTCTAATAGGATTGAAGTTATAAAACAGCATGCTCCCTTAACTTCAAGCCTAAGCAAACTTGTCTGTCCTTCAGAAATCCTTCAGAACTGCAACCTTGTCTGTCCTTCAGAAATCCTTCAGAACTGCAAACTTGTCTGTCCTTCAGAAATCCTTGTCTGTCCTTCAGAAATCCTTCAGAACTGCAAACTTGTCTGTCCTTCAGAAATCCTTCAGAACTGCTTCAGAACTTGCCATGCTGGGCGCGCGCGCCTGACACACACCAAGTTCACTTCTGAGCTTCAAAAACCTGTCTGTTTTCAAACTCTTAGTTAGAGCATCTGCAACCTGAGTATCTGTTGCACAATGCCTGACATCTAAGCTACCTTGATTCACCTGCTCCCTCAAGAAATGAAACCTAGCCTCTATGTGTTTGCTTCTACCATGCAAAACTGGATTCTTGGCTAAGTTTATAGCAGACTTGTTATCAATCTGCAGAACCACAGGTTTCTCTGCTTCAATTCCTAGCTCCTTCAACACAATCACAATCCACAAAGCTTGGCATGCTGCATATGCACCTGCTATGTACTCAGCTTCACACGAAGACAATGCAACAACTGGTTGTTTCTTAGAACACCAAGCAACAGGAGCCTCCATAAATCTGAAGAAATACCCAGTAGTACTCCTTCTATCTACTTTGTCACCACACCAATCGACATCAGAGTAGCACACAATCTCAAATTTCTCCTTCAGAACTGACTTTGGAAAAAGAATTCCAAACTCCATTGTGCCTGCTATATACCTAAGTATTCTTCTAGCTGCATTCATGTGTGACCTTCTAGGTTTATCCATGAATCTACTTACAAGCCCAACTGCAAAGCATATATCTGGCCTGCTGTTGCAAAGATATCTCAATGATCCTACAATTTGCTTGAAAATTGTAGTATCCACAGTCTCTTCTGTCTCATTCTTCTCTAATTTCAAGTTCACCTCCATAGGAGTTGCAGCATATGTACACTCAGTCATGTTGAACCTCTTCAGAATTTCTCCTGCATATCTCCTCTGATGCAACAATAGACCTTTACCATTCTTCAGAAGTTCAAATCCTAAGAAGTAAGACACTTCTCCCAAATCTGTCATCTCAAATTCAGTTTTCATTACTTCTTTGAATCTCTCTATCTCAGCTGTGACACTTCCAGTTACTAGCAGATCATCAACATACAAACATATCAGAATGATGCTTGAAGCTGCTTCCTGCACATATACTCCATATTCTAACTTGCATTTCCTGAAACCTTGTTTCACAAGAAATCCATCTATCCTTTTATTCCAAGCTCTTGGAGCTTGTTTCAAACCATATAGAGCTTTGTTCAATCTGTAGACCATGTCTTTCTTCTCTTCAATCATGAATCCAGGTGGCTGAGTTACAAAAACAAGTTCTTCTAATGGACCATTAAGAAAGGCTGACTTAACATCCATGTGGAACATAGGCCATTTCCTTGCATTAGCTACAGCTATGACAAGTCTCACAGTCTCAATTCTTGCCACAGGTGAGTAGATTTCTGAGTAATCTATTCCTTCCCTCTGCAGAAAACCTCTTGCCACCAGCCTTGCCTTATATTTTTCTAAAGAATTGTCAGGATTTAGCTTCAGCTTGAACACCCATTTTACTTCAATTGCCTTCTTATCTGATGGAAGTTTAACTAACTCCCAAGTTTGATTTCTCTCAATTGAAGCCAACTCCTCCTCCATAGCTTTCTTCAATTTCTTGTGTTTCAAGGCTTCTGTGTAATTGATAGGCTCAGAACCAGCCATCAATGCAATATGAACTAAGTCACCATCTGCATTTACCTCATTATCATTAATAATTTCACAATCCTGCAATCTAGCAGGAATGTTCCTTGTTCTGGCAGGCCTGTCTCTAGTCACAGCTGCAGGTGCTTCATTCTCATCACTAGAATCACTATCTTCTTCATTCATGATTGGATTCAATTGAGCTCTGCTTGAACTGAAACCAGCAATCCAATCCCAGGATTTCTCTTCATCAATTACAACATCTCTACTGTAGATCATTTTCTTTGTGACAGGATCATACAGCTTGTAAGCACCTGTGACATGGTATCCTACCAAGATCATGACTTCACTTCTGTCATCAAGCTTCTTCCTTTTTGCTTCAGGCACATGCTTGTGACATAAAGCACCAAAAATTCTGAAGTGACTTACACTAGGTTTTCTACCACTCCACACTTCCTCAGGTACTTTGTCTTTCAGCTTCTTGGTTGGACACCTGTTCAACACATACACAGCAGTGTGAACTGCTTCACCCCAGAAAGCTTTAGGCAGGTTCCTATGCTTCACCATACACCTTGCCATATCAAGAATAGTCTTGTTCCTTCTTTCAGCTAAGCCATTGTGTTGAGGTGTATAGGGAGCTGTGACTTCATGTTCTATACCTTGTTCAACACAAAATGACTCAAACTTCTTGGAAGTATACTCACCTCCACCATCTGTTCTGAGAGCTATGATCTTCTTTTCACTTTGATTTTCAACTAATGCCTTAAAATTTCTGAAGACATCAAATACTGCATCCTTGGTTTGAATCAAGTATATCCACATCTTCCTGCTATACTCATCAACAAAGGTAACAAAATATCTATTACCACCAAGTGAATTCACATCAAAGGGACCACACACATCAGAATGCACAACACCTAGTACACTTGATGATCTCATAGGCAAACTCTTGCTGAAAGCATTTCTAGGTTGTTTACCAACTAAGCAACCTTCACATACTCTTTCTGAAGCTTCAATCTTAGGCAGGCCAAGTACCATTCCTTTGCTCCCTAGCTGATTCAGATATTTGAAATTCAAATGTCCAAATCTCAGGTGCCATAGCCAATTCAACTTCTCATCTGTTATTACCTTCATACACTGAACAGTGTTTGTGTGAATCAAAGTTCTGAAAGTTCTATTCTTGGCCAAAGGAGTCCTCAGAATTAGGTTATTTGCTGGATCATAAAGTTCAAATTTCTCTTTCTTAATGATAACTGAAAAACCTTTTTCTGCTAGCTGTCCAACACTCAGAAGATTACAATCCATACCTGGTACAAACATCACATCTTCAATTACTGCAGTGCTTCCATTGCTCCTCTTGATAACCATGTTACCAATGCCTTCTGACTGCAATGAACTGCTATTGGCCAGCTTCACTTTACTTTTCTTTCCATAATCGAACTTCACTAACCAGTTTTTGTGACCAGTCATGTGGTTGGAACACCCTGTGTCTAAGAACCAAGTCTCAGCATCAACTTTATCTTGTGATTCTACCTCTGATAATGTAGCCATGAAAGTCACAGCTTTGTCTTCAACCTTTTCTTGCACAAGTTTTGCTTCATCATCAGAGTCTTGGCCCTTTTCTTTGCCTTTCTTGAACCAACAATCTGAAGCATAGTGTCCCCATTTCTCACAGTTATAGCACTGAATGTGACTCTTGTCCTTGCCTTTCCCTTTCTTTGAATTTGATGTTCCTCCTCCTTTCTTGAAGGATTCAGATTTTCCATCAAATTTTTTCTGAGAGCCATTATTTCCCTTATCTTGATTTTTCTCTTTGTGACTGTTAGCTTTCTTGTAAGCCTGAACTTGTAAGGCTTGTACAGATTCTTGAACCCCTTTCCTTTCATTTATCATCAACTCATGTGCTTCTAAAGATCCGACAAGATCCTCCAACTGTAATGTAGCTACATTCCCAGTTTCTTGGATGGCAACAATGACATGATCAAAATTTGGAGTTAGAGTTCTCATTACCTTCTCTACAATCATCCTATCTGTCATCACCTCACCACAGCTCTTCATTGTATGGACAATGCCTTGAACCTTCGACACATAGGCTCCAATGGATTCACTCTTATCCATCTGCAGAAGCTCATATTGCCTTCGCAGAGACTGCAACTTTACTCCCTTCACCTTTTCTCCTCCTTCATAATACTTCACCAAAATATCCCAGGCTACCTTAGAGGATTCAGCACTAGATATCTTGTCAAAATTTGCAGAATCTACTGCAGCTTGAATTGCATACATTGCCTTGCAATCCTTCTTCTTTAAGTCTTTGTGTGCTGATCTCTGAGCTTCAGTGGCATTCCCTACCAAGTCTTGCACACCATTAACCACCACTTCCCATGTATCTTGAAAACCAAAGAGAGACTTCATCTGTTTGCTCCATCTTTCCCAATTCTTGCCCTCAAGAATTGGAAGATTGTTTGGTAAACCATTCCCTGACATTGTTTCTGAAGGGAAGAAAATGTAAACACCAAACAAGACTGAATCTTTGTGCTTTCTACACTAAGAACCAAAGGGCTCTGGATACCAATTTGTTAGGGTAATCCAAGATAAGAGGAAGAAGATAACAAGTAAGAACTAGAGAGAAAACTAGGAGGAAAGTGTTAAGATTTATTGATAAGAAAAATAGAGAATAAGTTGTGTTTTTACAATGCATGAGGCACATGCTTATTTATAAGGAAAACTCCTAACACATCCATTACTTGTAACACAAGTAACCATAACTAACTAACTCAAGGTAGTTATGTAACCACCTCCTAACTACCTAACCAAGTCTAATAGGATTGAAGTTATAAAACAGCAGTCAATTTGTGAATAATTTGATGCTCGATTCGATAATTGACTTATGAATTTAGTTTATGAATTAAATGAGTTGAATTCGAATAAAAAATAAGTTCATTAAATAAATAAATTAACCATATATAGTTCGACTTATTTGACTCGTAAACTAACTAGCTCGATTATATATATATATATATATATATATATATATATATATATATATATATATATATATATATATATATATAACAGCAAACATCATTGAACTTTTTAGTTCCCTATGTACAAATCAATGAAAATATTTTGAGAATAACTGTGAAATTTTGTTGGTTTTTTCTTTGTAACTTTATTGTTTTTATTGGTTTATGTCCGTTTGAATTTTGTACGCATTTATACATTATATATTTGGAATGACTTTTATTTTATTTTAATTTAATATTTGTTTTTTCTTTTAAAAAAATTGTTTAAAAGGTCAAAAATCAAATTTTGACAAAAAAATTGACTCTAAAATTATGTGATTTGACTTAACGAGTCGAACCGAACTGTTCATAAATTTTAACAAGCTGAAATCGAGCTGAGAAAAAAATTTGTATCGAACTAGAACCGAATTTTGAACTGAATTAATTTCTATCGAGTCAAGTCGAGCTCAAACGAGTTTGACTCGGCTCGACTATTTTCAACCTTATGTTTAAGATAGAATTTTTTACAAAATCACCATTTGCCATTGTAATTTTACAAAAATAAAATTAGATTCAATTGGGCTAAAAGATCACACATAATGCATATTATTGGCTAAAATAAAAAATTGTGAAAGACTCTTTTAAATTGTTTAATTTGCAAAACAATTGTATTGCTCATATCCTTGCAAAGACATCAAAGTAGGGATTTCGCGATGCGGTTTGGTTCGGTTCGAGGATAAAAGTCATCCTAATTACTAGATAAAAAGGCATGCGGTTCAGTTTCGTTCGGTTGGTTTTTAAAAAGTCATCCAAATCAAATCAAACTAATGCGGTTAGGTTTGGTTCGGTTACCGCGGTTTATCACGATAGAAAAAATATGACAATATTACCAACATGTTATAAATTAAACATCGGAAATTTTAATTTATTTTATTGTTTACATGATATAATATGCATATACATAAATTATACACATAAAAACTTACTTTTAATACTAATAGTATAGTGTTGAATCGCGTGAAATTATATATTGTTTTGACAACTTACTGTTTTATGGACTTAATTTGGGTTTGGCTTGTTAAGTTTGACTAGATAATAAGTTGATTACTAATAGTTGATATAGTTAAATTAACTTTTGCGGTTTGGTTTCGTTCGGTTTTCTAAAATGAAAACCGCAAACCAAACCAAACCATGCGGTTTAGAAAAAAAATGATCTGTGCGGTTTAAACTAAATGCGATTTTTTACGATTTTCAATTTGAATTGATTCAATTTACAGTTTTACTTTTGGATTGGTTCGGTTAAGATCACCGCTACATCAAAGTTGTATGCTACTTCTACAATTATCAGTATCAAATCTAAATTGTCATTTTAACCCTTTGATGACAATGCAGCTCTCATGACACATTGAAGAAGTAGGGTGAGGCATTCATGTGTCAATGAATTATAGATAAAAGGGATTAGCTTGGGCCAGAGAATTGCATATATCATTAAATAATTGGCCCAACTAGCCACATGTGTATTGTAGAAAAAAACAAACAGAGTAATGGAGAATCGAATAGTATGAATTATGAAAGTGACATGTGGTGTGTGAGGGTCAATGTGAATGCTGAGTGGAGCATATGGCTATGGGGTGCATGTGTGCATGATAAAGCTGCCCCTGCCACTTTGACCAACCAAACTTTTTTTTTCCTTATGGTTGTTAACTCAACTATTGAGGTTTTGTCAAAAAAAAAAAAAAACTCAACTATTGAGGTACCCTATTTTTAAAGGAGTTTGAAGTATTTTTTTTTCATGCTAAACAGTGCACTCAGTATACTAGTTAATCATATTCAAAAATGAAATTAAAAGATAAAGTAAAAGATAATTTTTTATATTAAATGCATAAGTTTCAAAAAAATATTTCTATATTAATATGTTTAATTAGTACACCGGATGCACTGTTTAGCATTTTTTTTTAATGACAGAATTGAGGTATATCCTTTGTTGTGGAATCAATATTCTTTTCTTGTATAAATTTAAAAGGTGAAAATTTATTTATATATAAAACCAATATTCTATCTTATGAACTTTAACAATGTCGTGCATTTTAGAGATTATTTCAAACTCAAAACATTTGGTCAAATTTTCAAAACATTAGGTTAAAAACTTAATTTAAAACAATCAAATTTTATTTATTTATTTTACGTAGTAAAGTAAATTAAATGTTTGAATTTGATATATTCTCATAATCAATCATGATGAAGATGTACACGCACTAGATACTGGATTGCACGAGTGCAAAGTGTTTGATTCTTTATAAGTTCTTACTTTCCCTTCACATTTCTCATCAAAAGCTAAGTTGAATTTGTACAAACACAAAGCAAAAGCCAAATTAACATATCTCATCAAAGGTCATGAGTGTCTCCTATTGGAATGGAATGTATTAAAGCTAACTTCATTTTTATCAAAATATTATTTTAGTAAAAATTACATAATGTTTTTAGATGTTATACAAAATACGATTTTAGTAAAAATACATAATATAGCCGACTTAAGCTATGAAACACGGATATCGCGATACGATACGATACGGACACTCCGACACCGTTAATGTAAAAAACATATGACACCAACACCGCTACATATTTATAAAAAATATAAATTTAGAATTAAAATACATACATATGCATTTAAGTTGAACAAATTTTTCATTAAAAAAAGTTTTAAAATAAGAATATACAATAGTACATTTGACATTTATTCATCCAGCTATTATCGAAAAACAAAAATTAATGTAATTAAAATGTACTAATATCTATAATCTCTCATTGATCAATATTATTATTTTCACACACCTTTAATCGTTGTATATATGTCTGAGAAAAGTAGAAGCAAGTAAAAAAAAATTGACATTTACCCTGACACTTTTGTACGAGTGTTTTATAGGTGTTGGACACCGATTTAAGAAGTGTCGGAATAAAAGAAAAAATGTTTATTTTGGACACATCTCCGACACGTTTGTATGAGTGTCATACGAGTGTCGGTGCTTCATAGGACTTAAGTGATAAAAATTATTTTTGATCAATATATTGATAATTGTATTATCTTATTTTTGTTGTAGTAGAGTTAAACCGCCTTTTAATTAGCTGTAATAGTTTATGTCGGAGAATTTGTGAGATATTTGTCAAATAACTGATTATCCCAAAAATTTAAGCTGTTAAAATAGGACTACATCAATAGTTTTATATTATTTTTAAAACGCCCTTCACGCAAGAGTCCACATGGACTTAAAGCGTGGATAATGCATAAACCCACCTACCATATGCTTAAATTCCACTTTTTAATTAGAAGGTGAGGGGAGCGGGAATCGAACTCTAGACTACTTAGTCATAGAGACTCTGATGTCATGTCAAATAACCGATTATCCCAAAAGTTTAAGCTATTAGGATAGGATCACATCAATGATTTTATATTATTTCTAACAATATTTACTTTAATCAATTTTTTCTATACCTAAAAATTTCTTTGTTTGGTTGATTTAAGATTCTTGCTGCTTAGACCAATTAAGTGTTGGTTGATTGCACCAATAAAAAAAAGTGTTGGTTGATTGCATTTTTAAAATGCTTCAAAAGGTAAAAATATTTAATTAAGGATTTTTAAATGATATATAATGAAAGTCGATCTCCAAATACTGTTTCTATTTATTCATTTAATTTTATTTAGCAGGAATCGATAGACATAAAAAAGATATTTAATCTGACTAGACTTAGAAAACAAGATCAAAACAAGCATGTTCATATATACAGAGACATTCTTAATAGAAGATATAGGAGTCCACACAAGGGTTCACAAAAAGAAAGAGGTTCAAAGTGCAAAGATTTTTGTCAGTACCTTTTTCGGTCATCAATAGTAATATACACTATCTTAGAAATTTTGTGTAATAAATGTAATATTACATATGTTAGGACCATTATATAATTAGCCAAAGTTGTGGTGGTCTAATTAATAGTAAGTCTATAGCTAAAGTATAAATATCATAAAAGGTAATATTATTGTGCAGATACCATAAGTCAATATCTAATTTGATGAGGAGTCGAATTAGAATATTGAAAACTAAAAAATAATCCTAGGTTATTTATAAGAGTTATGGTCCACAATTGTAGATAACGTGAAAACGGCGTTCATCGGGAAACTATATTCATCCCATCGGAAGAGATTCAGGGAGCCCATAAGGAACTTTACAGTTGAAAGATCATATCTCAGATGACCTTCAATCGATTTCAATGTCAAACTTTCAGATACGCTTCCGCTTATATCTACGATATTTTCTTGATGATTAACATGATTGGATTCTAGGGTTTACGAATTATATTTAATTCTAACACACTATATATTATCTTAGTCTCTAAATACAGAATTATTCTTATTCCATCAAAGAAAAAATACAGAATTCTTACGACTAAATCACATAAATTAAGGAAACTTGTGTTAATATTAAATTGTATTAGCTTTCTGAGTTTATGGTTCATCTGTTTAAGAGAATTAATTTATATCTTATCATCTTAATTAGATGCAAAAGAATATTAGACACACTCTTAAAAGAAGTCTTAAAATTTTTATCACACTTACCTTGATCATAGTGGCACATGTAAGCTCACTAAAGAGCTATTAGTAGTAAACAACAATATTATATCCAATTTCACTTATATGATTGTTCAATATTTAATATGAAAATGATGATCACTAACCCCTTTCATAGTCCAATAATGATATGATTGGATTGCTAATTTTGATCGACACGGTGGAATGATAATATGATAGTAGTTGAGAGCAAGGGCTTGGTGCAAATAAAAATCATTTAGTATAATACATATGACAGTTGGAATACAACATTGACTAGCTTAGGAACTCCCATATGTTTTGTACATTCAAATGGGAATTTTGAGAATGTTGCTTTTATATTTACAATATTTTAATCTATTATGGAAACTTTGAATTTGTTCATCTTAGAATTTTATATTGGATTTAATTTATTCTTACAAAATCGACTTTTAAGATGAAAATTGTCTTTTTTTCATATATATATATATATATATATATATATATATATATATATATATATATATATATATATATATATATTCATGTCATCTCGCAATTAATGTGAGACTTCTTAATATATTCCTTACTATTGAGCTTGGTGTGTGGATATAAGCGGTGGATAGTCTGATAGCGGAAACCTGATAACAGTTGGCCCAACAAAACGTAGAAAGGCTCTGATATCATCTTAAAAATTTGTATTGGGTCTAACGCATCCTTAATTACAAAGTCGATTTTGTAAGATTGAGTTAAAATCAGTACTCAATTCTAAGGATTAATCACATCGGATTCATGTCGACTAATTCTAAACCACATATATGACATTAATACATTATTAAATAAGAGTTTCGCGAGGTTTTTTTTTTTACAGAAGAGTTTCATGAGTTTAGTTATTAAAAATATTACATTATATATATAGGAATTGGAATTTGAATTTCGGATATTAAATTTATTCATCTTAATATCTAGTGAAATTTTTAGCCGACAAAAAAAATTATTAAGAAGCATCTAAATTCTAAACCACATATATGATTAATAACATATATTTTTGGACTTTTTTTTTTTATAATAATAATAGGGATTTTGAACTTCTTTATAACTATATTTTAGATGCGAAATGTTCACTAATAAGGTAAATTCTTCCCTCTTACAAATTTTTCGAAGTCCTACAAACTATGCAAATTACTCTTTCACAATTTCTTATTATTCTTCTCAAATATAGTTCCTATATACAGAAAGAAAAAAATAATTGATAACTCTTGTAAGTCTTGTCCAAAATAGTGGAATATCCTCTCCTTTTGCCTCCAGAGTCTCAAAGAAACTCAATGTCACAAAAATAATTTAAATCCGCAATCATAGTTCTATTGAAACACACATAATTAATCAAACGAGTCTATTTTCAATATTCATAAATTTTATATTTATGTTTTTACTTGTACTTATGCAATTACTAGTTTGGTACTACTTCACAAAAAATTCAACTTCATACTAAATACTTTTTGGAAGAGTTTAAAGAACTTACTACAACCAAAGAATAAATTATTTCATTAGTGTAATCAATTGAAGTACTAAAGAGAATTACAATTAAAAGTTATTAATTAATTCCTTGATTATCTTTCAAGACAACAACCTCTAAAATCAATTTGACTCCACCAAGAATAAAACTAAAAATAAATACTAGAGACAAATTTAAAACGAGAGTGATTGTTGAATGATAAAAACAATGTGGAAGTCTTATGAAATAGAGTAGTGAAGGGGACAAATCAAATAAGTGAAGAAAAAAAGTGTAAGAAAAACAAACCATGTGTCAAGAAACAATGAAAAAATGGAAATAAATAATTAGGGTCATATCACTTGGCGCACACACATGTGAATGTGATTCACAAAAGTTTTCAAATGCAATATAATGTAACTTTGAGTTGACAAGACCTCTAAACAGAGAGCCTATACGTAAAAGACATAACTTGTGAGCTCATAAGGCACCATTTGTGTCCTTTTGTAGGTTTATACTTATAGGTCTTATGAATTTTACTTTTCATTTTTAACTTTCACTTTAACCCTTTAAAGGTAACATTCTCCTCCATCTAATCAATCAATCAACAAACTTTCAATTATTTGATCTCTTTCACCTTTTTTTAACCTTAGCCTATAGAAACATTAAACACTTTAATATTGTCATTAGCAAATTCTAAATACGATTCGGGTTCTAGCTCAAATGATTGGTACGAAATGTATGCGAGTATTGTAAATTTTAGAACAATGAGTTTGATTCGCAGTGATAAAAAATTTTGCTAATTCTTAATGAACATGTTATGATCTTCTCACTTATATAATTCAAAAATCAAAACCATACAAAATACGATAAAATAACCATTAAACTTGTTTTGGCGCGCCTAATTGACAGGTTGTGTGTATCAGTGTTGTAAATATTTAAATATCGAGTTCAATTTAAAAATAAAATATGTAAATTCTATTTCTTCTATAGAAAAAAATTTTGATAGAAGAAAACATATATAGAAACTAAAAATTTGGCTAACAAGCTTTAATTAATTTGCAACTAGAAAACATACACTAATTGTCGAGGCATGATATGAAGGAAAATTGTCTCAAACATTTCTTTCTATGGTATTTACATAAGGAAAAGAAAAAGAGCAAAATGCATATAGCCCTTAATTTCTTTTGAGCATATACTTGAACTAGCTAGGAATCTAGATCAATTAATCCTGAAGACTTCATCTTCAAGAGGTTCATCCTTGAGCAGTGCATTTGTTGATCCATGATTTACTAAGAAAATTGATAACTTTGAGGAAAATGATTTAGTCATGCCAACATAGAAGCATAACCACACATCTTCTAATTATATATAATCTTCCTTTTTGCTCTTTGAGATACCCTCCAAGCTTTTTGCATGATACCTTCTTCTTTGAGCCTCTCATATTTGAATCACTACTACTCATCTTCATATTTTATAGCAAAAGAATAGACTTGAAACTTCTAATTTGTAGTGTGGAGTAGAGTGTGATGATAGAGCAAAAATATGTGTGTGTTGAATATATTGTTGAAAAGATGGAACTCCTTGAAGAAGTGTTTGTTTGGTGTGATGGGGGCTCCTAAAGGGTGTCCTTATATAGAGAAAATATGTGGTCCATGGTACAAAATAAAATGTGTACAGGCCCCCCAATTCAGATTCCTAGCCCCATTCTCTCTGCACCAACATTTATGTGGTATCAACCACCAAGATAAGTGGTCGGCCATTGAGTTAAACAAAAATAAAACTAGTTAATTAGTGTGACCTAAATAAAAAGCCATTGTTATCTTTGATATTTGAGCTTAATTTCCATGGTTTCTTGACCATGTTATAAGGACCACCTCATAATTTGGGTGAGACAATATGAAGCTTCCTAGCTAGTATGTGTATATTTTTAAATTACTAAAGTATTAAATCAACATAATTAAGTAATTAAGTATTTTACTTAAATATTTTTCAAAGCTCCTTCAGGATAAAGTTAGTTATACATCAATTCTGCATTGTCAAACAATGTCGTTTGTCTGATGCAATTTATAGGCTTGGTATCTCATGGTAAACAAATTAATGCTTCCACCATTCCTCGCCCACGCGTTCTGTTTGCGCGTGTTGTGCACGTGCTCAAAAGGAACCAACGAAGCAGCGCCATGTGTCCCTCTCGTCAGTCTTCAACATAGTTGAATGGTTTCATGGCCTCTCTCTTCCATATCACATTCAACACTATCATTGGATTGGTTTACTCTGTTGAAAACAACATTCAACACTTATGAAACCCAATTCTTTATTTTTTCCTTCTTTTGTAGACGAAATAATAAGTACAGTACTAGTAAAATTCACACATCTAACTACAAATTTTAGATTTAACTCAGTTGAAAATGTACAACTTAATAATTTCAACGATTTTCAGTTGAATTAGAATTTTTAATTTTACCACATATGTCATTTTTTCACAAAAATAATTTAAAGAGTACATTTTTTTTTGCAATACAATAATTGTTTAATTTAATTGTCACGTTGTTTAACTATATAGGATAACCAATTTAAGTCACAACCATCTCAACATGAAATTTCCCCTTCAAATTAGGTTAAACTTTGTGATGTTGTACTTAGTTGTAAGTTTTTAACACCCTATAGTGTTAGTACAAAAGTTTGGTAAAAAGCAGAATTGATGTGTTATGTTAATTTGATGTGTTACACATGTTCATATCCTAAATTAACTGATGCCAACTTTGTATGATGTTGCACTGTGAAGATTGTCACAAAAATGTGAATGTAATGTAAGCTAATAGTCAAAGTTAGGGATGTGATATCAAATCAAATATGGGATATAAAGACAAGTGTGTGTCAGTAAATGTTATCTTAAAGGACATTGGAGCATAAATGTAAAAAAATTTCATTCATGGTTTGTGGCTCCACTAGTTATGGCCTAATCGTGTGCCAATCACTAGATTCTGACTCTTATTTTTTATTTTGAAGAAAATTGTGGGTAAAATGTGATGATATATTCTCAAAATGAAAATTTTGTGCTCGCAAAAATAGAATGGTTTTCGCCGATTTATTTTTGTTTTAGAAGATAAAGTGTATGATTCTAACTCGTGTTAATGATTGTCACTTGAAAAATGTGAACTTTAAACTTAAACTCTAAGAAAGCTGTCGATTAGTTGGATTAGAGCTTGGAGGATTGTAGAGTTTATGCTTTTTGGTTTTTAGAAACTTTTATATTGAATTTGTAAAGAGATAACCTACTATGATATTCACTCATCTTTTAACTAAATTAATCTTGTTTTTAGCTAGTATTTATCTTTCTTTTTGGTGAAAATAAGTATCATCTATTTATTTATTCATTTATTTTTGTCTAAGTAAGTAAGTGACCATGAGTTATGCACATTATTAACCGTTAAGAAATTTCATATTCAAATTCAGGCACCCGTAAATAATGTTTTTTATAGTTTCCGTGAACATAATCCAGTTGGTATGTATATTACATATAATGTGCAGGAATTGACGTATAAATTTTAATACTCTCACATATTCATCTTAAATTGTGAAATTTCAGCCACTAACTACTTTAAAAAAATAATGTCTTTATAATTATCAATTGGGCAGCCGTCTCACGACATCTAATATCCATCTCTTTATTGATGTTTTAACATGTATTCAACAAATTATCAATACTAAAATAAAATAAAATAACACTTAAAAAAGAATGAAGGAGTATATTTATTGCCCACTTTATTTCATTTTATTTTATTTTTATCATTTATATTTTTATTTCTTCCCCTGTTTTCAGAGTGCAACTATAACTTACAAGTTTAAAATTAATCCCAAAATGATGGACTTTATTAGGCAATATATCCTTAGTGTATGAAAGCTAGAAAATAGTTGCAGCTGAATCTGAAATCATTCTGTGTGACTTCTTCAAACCCGACCAATGTTATTACAAATGTTTATTAATTAAGGATTATCTTAAATTTAACAACAATCACAGTCTCACATGTGTTCTCTCTTGTGCTCCACCCATCTCACTTTAGGCTTCTGTTTATAATCTTATCTTAATTTTTATGATAAAAAAAGTACTCTATACATTTTCAAAGTATAAATATAAGTTGTAATAAAAAAAAAAAAAAGTATAAATATAAGTCTTTCCTTTTATTGAAATGATATCATATTTTTTAATTGATGAATTTATTCTTAGTATAATTGTAGGTAATGGATGCAGGTATCAATACTTAATACTTATGAACCCAAAAGATATGGGTATAATTAGTGGCGGAGTCAAAAAATTTATTGAGCTTGAGCCAAATTTTTGTCTAATGAAAAATTTAGTTTTATTCTAAATTAACCTCTAAGAATCTCAATTCTGTCCTAAACTAATCCCTAACGATACTAAAAAAATTGGCGAGAGCCTAGGCAACTACCGAGGCATGCTGGGTGGAAGAATCGCCCATGAATTATATGTTGTTGCCCACACGGATGAGTCAGATACGAGTATGTATTTTTTTAAACTACAGATACAGAGATACTCTATTTGTACTCTACTCATTGTCATCGGTATAGTGGGGAAGGTTCAAAGGAAGTGAGGTATGAAACAAATAAACATTAAGTTAAGGGAGATTTTATTGAAAAATGTAAAAACAAAGAGATAAAAGCAAAAGAAAGTTTGGGTTTGGTACGTTATTTGTTGAGCATGGGCATGTTTTTAAAAATGTGATATTCATGTCGAATTATGGGGTCCAAGGAATCCATTGTATTAATCCAAACCCCTAAGGTGTGGGAGAGAAATGTGTAACCATAAGGGACATAGGAACTTTAAATATATCTCTTGAAACCTCCATTATGGATTCTGTCTAAACCATGTTCCTTTATGAATTTAATCTAACAATACCTTAATAGACCAAAACACAAAGCTGTAGTACACTAAGAAGACATCTCAGCACGTGAAATGCTCGTGAGTGACATATGGTTATTGCCTTTGATATACTTTAGACAATCTTTGATTTCTTGCTTGGTGTTTACAATTTGTAATTCTCTTGTCCACTTCTTGTTTCAATAAAATCTTAAATTTTCTATTTTACAATGTGAAATTATTTTTCTAATGAAAGCATAAGAGTATGGTTTATTTTGAAAGTTTCTTGGTTTAATCAAAGATTATGCACGTAAAACAAAATATCTCAAGTAGTACGGTTCAATGTACTTGGTTTGGTTGTCTTTGATACAGGACAATATGTACAACAAGAATTTTTATTAATTTTATTTAAAGATGCCACTTTGGAGAGCTTACTCATCATTTATCATGCATTAAGTTGAGTACACTAGTCTTTTAATTATTATTCTCATATATATTTTTTATTAGAGAGTTCACCTTTTTAAATTCATTGAATAAATAATATATTTAGTATATATTATAGACCATATATATTATTTATTCAATGAATCATTTTATTTTTTTGGGATAATATCTTTAAAGTTATATACCACTAGATTCAATGTCATGTTGATATATAATTTATGTTTTTATCAACAATGTTGTTAATCATTTTACTCTTTAAAGTAAATTATATGGACTTGCTTCCAATGCAGAGAAAGGTCAAATATGTTAGACCATTATCTTATGAAGAGATCATATTAGGATTGTATTGAGAGTGAATTTGGATGCGAAGAACAACCTTCAAAGAGAGAGAAATTTTTTTTTTTGAAATTCAAAGAGAGTGAAAGAGAGAGAAGTTAAGAGAGTGAAAGTATATCTTGTTTTTTTTAAAATCGTCTTTGTAAAGTAGCGATTACAAATTCATTAACATAGTTGGATTTAGCCAATTCTTGAAGTGAAGGCTCGACACAAAATTTCTAAGATAATATAGAATCCCCTTTAAGATTCATTAGGTCACCTTCTATTATATCTCCACTATCAGATCACTCGCTATTTATATTCATACACCAAATTCAATATTAATTGTAAGTAGGTGAGTTAGGAGTCACATATTAAATGAGAGATTACTTCAATATATAAAAGAGATCAATTTTTACTTTACAAATAGATTTTGTAAAATGTAATTAGTTTCAATTTAAAAGTTTCTAAGAGTTAAGTTTGCTAAGATGTAATGTGTTAATTTCCCATCAAATTATTCCCTTTAGGCCGAGTCAGCATTAAAAGTAGGTACGTGCATTTGATTGGTTCAATCAGATAACTTTAAATATGGTCCCATGGCCATGAGTAATAATTCATGTCATGATATGGAGAAAGAATAAAAATATCATAACCAATTAGAGATATTGGGCTATCAATTATTAAGGATTGTTATACATGTGTGATGGTATTGTTTGTCTATTCGTTGAAGCTAGGGCAGATTCGGTTGTAGTAAGTGTGGTGGAGCTTTTGCAATGTGTATTGGCCATAACCTGCAGGGAGGATGCAGTAAGTATGGCAGAGTCCTCGGCTGCTGGGGCATATATATATAAGTACAAAATGAATGATATATTCAAGAATATACAAGATATATACTAGAAATTATTGGTGTCTATGACTATAATATTTTTGTTTTTTGTAAGGCAATAATAGTACTAAGTTTCTTTTATATTTACAATTTTTTTTTTACACCATCAGTTTAATCTGGTTCGGAGGTCAGTTCTAACATCAAATGGTTCCAATCCCCTTCCAATCATAATTGCGGGGGATCGAACCGTGGTTCTCCCTACCAAATTTACCGTCAATCAACATTGAACCAACTAACGATTAGTATTTACAAACTATATTTGGATCAGTTAGAATCTGAAAGTTCATTGAAATCACCTAAAATTTTTATTTATTTTTAAAAGCATCTAAAGAGAACTTACATATTATCTATCAACAAATTCATTGTATCCGTAATACAATTTGAACTCATCACACCCTTAGTAAGAGCTATAAATTGAATAGTTTTTTTTTTTTCCGACTAGTCTATAACTAAACTCAATAAAAATGAAAAGAAATGAAGAATTTTGGCTCAAACTTGGTTCCTACCCATAAAGTGAATAGTTATCAAATAGTTTTGAAGAGTGTATATTGTTTATATGATTGTATATTTGTAGATAATTATTGTTATCACGCCCTACGTTTTTTTCATTTTACCTTTCTACGACTTAAGTAACAGACGTTGTAAAAATGAGAAATTTTGAAAAATAGCGTCTACTACTTAAGTAGCAAATGTTATAATGGTTTGATGTGTTTGGGTGTATCCGCTATTTAAGTAGTGATGAGAGATATTTTGGTAAAATTATAGGACACGCGAAAAAAAACATAGGGTGACAAAAGTAAGTGTCATATTTGTATATGTTTGGAGGAAACATACCTTAAAAATGGGCTTTTTATTTTTACAAGTGAAGTCCGTTAAAAGAAATTGGGCTATTTTTGGTATTTTTGCCAAATAATATTTCCGACGACTTAAAAAAGGAAATATTTTACTATATACCCCTATGGTTAGTCTCTATATCCTCACTTTACAAATAGGGTTGGGAATAGGCTAGGCCGAGATAGGCTTTGTCAAGCCTGAGTCTGGCCTGCCAAAAAATTGAAGGCCTAAGCCTGGCCTGTGGCCTGTCATAGGCTTATTTTTTAGGCCTGAGTCTGACCTTTTGAAAGTCTGACATGACCTATTAGCTTGTTTAAAAGTCTATTTCACATGAATATATTTAAATAAATAATAATATGTATTTTTAAATATACTAATGAACTAATAAGTCAATGATATTAAACTTTCTTTTGATATTTAACATGATATTTTAAAGAATTTGACTATATATGACATCGTATTTCAATTTTAGTTTATAATAATACATTTATATATGTGAAAAGTTAATGTAAATTAATAAACTTTAACTACTGAAAAATTTAATAGATTTATAATTTAATCAAAGTACAAATTTTAATATATAATAATAATAAATGTAAAAATATTATTCATATTTACTTAAATAGGCCGGCCTAGTAGGCCTAAAAGGCTTTTTTCATGGTCTGAAGCCTGGCCTTTTTAGCTAAATAGGCTTATTACAAAGCTTTGACCTACTCTATTTAAATAAATAGGCCGGCCTAACCTGAGGCTATGTAGGCTAGGCCATAGGCCCCTGTAGGCCGGCTGGGGTCTGGCCTATTCCCAACCCTATTTACAAATCATACAAAATTACAAATTTCCAAAAATGCACTTAAATTAAAACTCAAATTTATTTTTGGAAAAAAAAAAATCAGAATATAAGATATCTAAAAAATTTCATTTTCAACAAAATCTCAAATTTCGAGTTTCAACATTTTGAAAAATCTTAATTAACACTTCAAAAAACAAAATTAATTAGAGTAGGTCATTGAAATTCTATCAATCTATGCGTGAAACTAAACATCCACTGAATTTTCATATCTGTTAGTCAATGAGTTGTTGGTTCAATTTTAAGAGTTTGACCATTTAGTCTCAAAAGATGGAGTTTTATTTCTCTCCTTCACCATTTTTTTTTTTGGAAAAATTGTATATTTGGTTCATTGATTTTTTTACACAATTTGGTTCATTGATTTGAGACTAGGAATGAGTGTTTATTTTAACTAGACAGGTGGTTTTTCCAAAACCATATCTAAATCTAGTAAAAAAAAATCTAGATAAATTTTATTTAGTATTTTAACTGAACCATATCTTACTCTCCTTGTATACTCCTAATTCTTACAGCATGGTATAATCGCCAAATTATAAAGTCAAGCTATGTGTGAGAAATTGAATTTTCTATGGATTCGAAACCGATGAGCTATGTTCGACAAGTTGATGAACCTCCGCGAAATTTATACGGCCATTGAGGACAATGAGAGGAGACACCAAGAATGTACTGTGGTTTAAAATGGTGGTGAATGCGACTTCAATGATGACAAGACCGTGTTAAACATAGAAGGTGAAGCATGAAGACTGTTGGTGAAAGAGAGAATACATGAAAACTAAATCGAAATCACATATTTTGCAGACGCAATATCAAATGCGTCCTTGGAAACTGCTTCGTTGTTGTCCTCAAGAACGGTTTATGTTCAATTTGTTTTGACTCAACAAGCTGAATGGAAAATTTATTGACTCGATCGCCAAAACAAACAATGTTGAATGATTACAAAGGGACTTTAGTGAATAACCAGCAGAGAAGAGGATATCAGGGTCACATAGTAGAGAATTATGAAAATGAGTTTTGGAATTGAATTTTTATACTCTTATTAAATATCAATTTGAAATCCAGTTATAAAAACCGGTTATGAATATAACAAGCGACTTTTATAAAAAACGGTTATGAACATAATAATCCGGTTATATAAAATTAAAACCAATTAACCCAAATATAACAATCGAATTTTATATGGATCTGGATTGGTTACATAGTATATAAAATTAAAAACCAATTAACCCAAGGAAAAATATTAATTAATGTTAATAGAACTACTAAATTTTTGAAATATTGATATGCACCGGGCTGAGCCCATGCTCGCCGCTATGCACGGTACAAGAAGGTTTCTCTCTCCACCCTGTTTTTCTTTTTCACCCCCTGTGTTTCTATTTTTAACTTTGAAAAAAAACTCCGGTAAACACATACCGAAGTTTTTAACGATGTAAAACACCTGTTTTTCAATACCGACAAACTTCGGTATGCGTTTACCGAAGTTTTCGAGGGTAAAATTGAATTTCTGGGGGGTGAAAAAGAACGACGGGGGGTAGGGAGATAAACCTTCACGGTACAATACTTAAGGACCGAACCAGGCCACATTAAGGGTCCATCTTCCCCCTTTAGACTCCAACGAACAGAATCACCTTCATTAATAACTTACGCTCACTCATCAATGTTTTAATGTTGTGATTCTCTCCTTTCATTGATGGGAATTTCGTAATTCTCTCCTACAATCTATACTTCTCACTTCACGCATCTTTCTGACTTGAGCGTTAGAGTGTTTGAAGGTATCCTTTCCCCAACTTCTACTACTTTCACTTTGATGTGATATGCTCAACGTCAACCACATCATTCTGGTCGGGTAAAATCATTGACACCGTCTATGAGAATATAGTTTTCCCATCCATTTCACCCAAAAGATCAAAGCTAAAGCCAAAATTTTGAAACAAAAACTGCCGCTGGACACAGTCGTCCAAGAAGCTTCGTCATGTCGTCCACCTTCCCACACCTGGTAAAGGGAGGACCGCTTCGCCATCACCAGTAGAATCCTAGGGAGTGATCTGACAACCGTCGCCGCAAGCATAAGAGTCCTAATTTTGGCAATAAGAATAGGGGAAATAGTCATTTTAGTCCTCCAATGTGCACTTCGTTGTCATTCTGGTACCTCATTGAGCAAACCAAAAAATAGTCCCTCAATCAGCATTCCGTTAGTCAATTTAGTCCAAACTGTTAGTTTGGCCGTTAAAATGAACAAAAACGCTGATCTGTCCTTTTTCTGGACACATGTCAGCATGGTGAAGTGACATTAGTTTACAGGTAGCTTATGACATGACGTGAGAGACTAAAATGATAGTAAGGGACTAAAATGACGGTACGAAAAAAATTCCCAATTGAAATCCCTAAAACTCAGATCTCATTCTTCATCTTTCTTTTCTATTGATGTTGTTGTTAATCTTCTTACTGTTCATCTCTGTTTCAATCTTTACTGTTGTTGTTATTCGGTTTGTTGTTGGTTTCCATTGCTTGTCACACTACACCTATAACTTCTTTGTCTTTCCATTGCTTCAAAACATCTTGAATTAGACCCGAACAATTCTAGATACTATGTTTTGCTTTCAAATGTACATGTTGGAGCTGGTGAGTGGGAAAGTGTTCTTAAGGTTAGAAGTTTAATGAAGGAAAAAGGAGTTCAAAAGATACTGGATACAACTGAATTGATGTCAATGGTGGCACTCATATGTTTTCCGCTGCCGATGGAAATCACCCACAATCTGTTGAGATCTATTTGATTCTGAAGAGCCTTCTTCTTGAGTTGAGAAAACAGGGTTATGTTTCTCAACCTTATCTTCCGCTGCACCCACAAATAATGAGCAATAATTTAGTTGAGAATAATTGATTTATTTCATATTCTCATTTCTTGCGATCAGCCATAACAAATATTACTTGATGCAACACATATCATTATTACAAATACTAACTACACTTATCTATGGGTTTGGTTTCAGTCATCCCTTATGCTGATAATTTTCAAGTTGCAATTATTCATTATCCTATGATGAGATCTGGGTTTTAGGAATTTCAATTGGGAACTTTTTTCGTACAATCATTTTAGTCCTCACGCCATGTCATAAGCTACCTGTAAACTAATGTCACTTCATCATGCTGACATGTGTCCAAAAAAAAGGACAGATCAACGTTTTTGTTCACTTTAACGGCCAAACTAACAGTTTGGACTAAATTGACTAACAGAATGCTGATTGACAGACTGTTTTGTAGTTTTTGCTCAGTGAGAAACCAAACTGACAGCGAAATGCACATTGGAGGACTAAAATGATTATTTCCCCTCAGAATAGAGAATTTTATATAAGAAACTTCAGTTCAGAACCAAACATGAGTCATGGAGGAGCAGAACACATATCCATGAATTGTTGTCAGGGGCACTATAACATAAAATTGGCATAACTTGAATCTTTACATCATAATATTTAATACAAGACACCACTTTCAGTTTAATATTTGATTGATTACAACAATTACTTTATTGATTTAAAAACAATAAATAATAATAAAATTATCTAACTACGACAGTTATCTCTCTTTTCATTTTCTTACTTTATAAAGACTGGGTGTTTTAATATCAATTTTTACTAGAAGTCATTCCAACAAATAATTTTTTCCTTTCTTGTTAATTAAATAAGTTTGATTTTTAATATTCCCTCTGGTCATATGTATAAACAATAAAATAAAAAAATTAAAAGTCTCAAATATAAGCAAAAATTATCTACGTATAATTATTACATTTAATATCACTATTTCAAATATATCTCTATTTTTTTTTATATTTTTCAAAGCAAAAATAGAGATAAAATTAGAAAGACCATATGACTTAAGACATTTTCTTAAAGAATGAACTTTTTTATAAATTTACTTATATATATGAGACCGGAGGGAGTATTTGTTTATTTTGTCTTTCTATCTTAGTGTGGTGTACTCCCTCCGACCTTAATTATAAATAAATATTTTTTTAAATAAATTGAATAATTAATGTATTTAGTCTAAAAAGTGACATTTATTTATAATTAAGGTGAAGGAAGTATATTATATTTTCCTTATCTTGAATTTATACATTTTGTATTATATTCATCCTTTTTATTTTAACAATCTTGAAATTGTATTTCATCAATATTTCCATTTCGATTCAACTTTACAACCAACTGAAGAAAATGTTGAATCGGTACTAATTATAACCGTCCACCATCACATCATTGACCCTCTTTAATTTTTTTTTGTCAGAATACCCATTTTCTTTTCTACGTATTAATGTACTAATTAATGTATTATACTTTTCACATTCCACAACATGTTTCACACTTCAATTTCCAATCTACCGTCCACATTTTCTTTGACCAATTATTGTACTATGCAATTATGTCTCCACTATATAACATCACATTGGCTTATGATGTTCCTCACACAATCTACCAAGATCCAAAAATTCAATCATTAAGAATGGCCTCTTCAACTTATTCTTTGAGTTCCTTTGTTAAACCAAATGCTATTACCACCACCCCAAAATCATTTCTCACACCCCCATCTGTTTTCTCACCCTTAACTTCATCAAATTCATCTCTCACAAAGAGTCTCAAGATGAACACTTCATTGCCTAAGAAATCTTTTGCCTGCAAAAGCCAAGCAAATCAACATGCTGACACTGGTATGTAATAATTATATTCATACCAAATATATGTGTTTTTCTAAAGTTTTTTGTTTTTTATATATTGATACATTTTTTGGTTAATTTTGCAGAAAAAGTTCAAACAATGCATGTGTATGAGCTCAATGAAAGAGATCGTGGTAGCCCTGCTTACTTAAGATTAAGCAACAAAACTGTTAATACTCTTGGTGATTTAGTCCCTTTCAGCAACAAAGTAAGTTTCTTAATTTCTATTATTGTTTCACTAATTAAAGAATTATGTGTTACTAATTAAAGAATTATTATCATTGGATGATTATGCAGTTGTACACTGGTGACCTTAAAAAACGTATTGGAATAACAGCAGGAATTTGCATATTAATCCAACACATAGCAGAAAAGCAAGGTGATAGATATGAAGCAATCTACAGTTTCCATTTTGGAGATTATGGTCATTTAGCTATTCAAGGACCCTACTTGACCTATCCAGAGGACACTTACCTAGCTGTAACTGGTGGTTCTGGAATCTTTGAAGGTGTTAAAGGACAAGTGAAACTGCATCAAATTATTTTTCCTTTTAAGATTTTCTACACATTTTATTTGAAGGGTATTAAGGATTTGCCTGAAGAACTTCTTGGTGTGCCTGTTGAGCCTACTCCTGCTGTTGAAGCTTCCCCTGCTGCTAAGGCTCTTGAGCCTCATGCTGTTATTGCTGGATTTAGTAACTAGTTAATTTAATTACTACTTTTTTGCTTTTGTTTAATGGAGGAATAATTAGTGGGGTGATGATGGATTTTGTAATGGTGAATTTACTTTTTGTAATGTTTGTGGCATTTAAAAGGACCTAATAGTAGTTGTTGGCTTGTAATGCTTGACCAAATATGAAAAAAATAATGCTATAAAAGGACCATGTGGTTGGCATGATTGAATTTTGGACTATAAATATAATATTTTCAGTAAATGCTTACTGGTTGGTTACTATTTTTTTTTTTCTGGAAGTGATCATGATAATACTCTACCTACTATAATATTTCATTCACAATCTTATAAAAAAATTATGTTATTCACATTACACAGCTAACTTAGCCATAAAAATATGTTATTCAATATAAAATGGACAATAATTAAAGATCCGGAAACTAGCCATAAAATGAGTTTTTAAAAGTTGAGGGTGTGCAACTGCACACCCTCACTTGAACGTGGATCCACCCCTGATTGCATTCAGTGTTCTAGCAGGTGGTTTGGTCCACGAATGGCTCGCAGAGACTGTGTTGCTTTGTTGCTATGTATATTCTGTTGTTGTACCTTTGTCCAGTCACATAACGCATCTCTAGCTCTTCAAATCACCTAAGAAATCGTTGGAATTTTTTCGTGCCAACACTTTTGATTTCACCTCCAGCTAAAGTCTGCATTATCATAACCATGTGAGAAAAATCATTGCCATTTAATTTTTCTAACGTTTGTTATCAAACTTCTTGTGATGCTACGCACTCGAAAAATTAGACTGATTCTTTCTAAACTTCTTGCGATACTACACACCCAGTGTTATTCATCCTCCTCATAGCTTGCACAATGGGGACATTTGTTATCACAGTGCACACATTTTTTGTGTTAGTCTGCTACACGGATCGATAAACATCATGTCATAACACGCCGCAAAAATATTTTTATTTTGTTGAGGACTTGCAGCTGCCAAAGTTTCTTTCAATTATTTGTTTTTTTTTTAAATAGTCATTTTGGTCTATGCATCTTAGTCTATTATTATCAGAGTAAACTATCAAATCGGCATGTTGTCTTTGTAATTCGCTCTAAAATAGGTCATTCACTCTTTTAATATCTCAAATTAGTCTCTATCAAATGTTTTCAATTTGGTCCTTTCATGAATATTTATTCCACTTATTGTCAAATAATTTTTTTGTTTTCATCCACTTTCAAAATAATCTCAGACATCTCCAATTTAAAGTAAAATTAGTCTATAACTTTACTAGTTTTTAACAAATAAGCATGACTAAAATCAATAATATTAATAATGATGATTTTTTTTTGAAAGACAAATTATTATTATTATTATAAACGTCAATAGTTCATTGTACAAGAAGCTGCAAACAACCCAATAAGTTTGCACAAGAGCAAAACAGTTTGAGGCTCAACATACAAGAGTCAAAATAAAGATTTAACTGATATTTTTTCGATACAAGTATCGTGACGTATCCAACGCGTATCGGATATTTTTTTTTATTTAAAAATAAAAATTTAACCGATACTTTTTCGATGCGAGTATCGGGACGTATCAGACGAGTATCAGTATCAAGTACGTATTGGATACGATACTTCGTCATTTTTAGAATATCGGGACTTCATAGGTTTTCACTAGTAATTTTGATCAATTAACTCACTAACAGGAAATAATACATTTAAATTTAAAAATGATTTTTTTTTTTTTGTAATTTTATTATTTTTAAAAACCATACGGATAGTTACAATAAGTTTAATGGCAAAACATGATTTATTTTTTATTTTTTACAGTGAAAAACTTAACTCATTTCATTGTTAATGATGGTTTGGATATATATATTGGAATTTTTATAAAAATTAAATATGAGGCTACTCTAGCAAGACAGTGACCAACCTCTCGTTTGCTTGTCTCATAATGAACCTAATACGAGCAAGGACGGATCCAGAGATTTTTACTAGTGGGGTCAAAACATATGAGAAATATTTATTAAATAAATTAATAAGTAATAAAATAATATCGTTATTATTAATCAAGAATTAGATAGTACAAAAATTGTATATCACACATATTTAAGAAATTAAGACATTTTTTATCGAGCTAAAGTGATTAATTAGCTTCCTCTAAACACAAATTTTTTAAGAGAATCTATCTTCAATTTTTAGAAGAAGAATTTTTTGACAGACTTTATTTATGTCCCGGACAAATTCTACTTGACCATTACATCTTCCACTAAAAACTAGAGGGTTAACCAAAAAAAATTTGAAGACATCTTAAGTCTTAACACATACAATTATTCTACAAATTTTAATTGTTTTAAAGAATGCTAAATTTTTTTATTTATTTTAAACACAATAAAATATATGTGTGTGTGTGCTAGATAGTCATTTAAATTATAATCAATTGATTGTTCACAAAAATTATAGGAGAAAACTCTTAACTTAGTCTGAATTGTTATTTAATGGGGGCAAGAAAGATTTTTATGTGAAGGTAAAAGTTAAATATCAAATTATAAGGTAAAACTAGCTATTTGCAAGAGAAGAGTGGGGGCAACTGCACCCAATAGCATGGCTCTGCATCCGTGCTTGAATACGAGAGTTCACAAGATCAAAAGCTAAAAAACATCTACAATCATTTATTATGGAACTTGACAACTAATTTAGAGACACTCATTTTATAACTATCCCAAGCGGTCCACTACTCTTTTGGAATCCAATTTAAAGTTCATATTATGCGACTAGAGATTATTAACCCACTTGAGAGCACTAAGTACACCTAAGGCTTCACCCAAATCAACATCAATGCAAAGAGCTATCCATTCAATCTTAGCTAGCTAGTACGAAATGGCCTTGATCGCCACAAATGCACGTTCCAATATACCAACTTTGTTATGCTGCACTGGAAAGAAAGCGTCAACATTGCATTTATACCGTCCTAAGGAAAGAGCTGGCCACGATAAAGGGATCTGGGTCTATTGCATATAACTTATAACATTGTGGGAATGAGCTTGTTGCGCATTCCTCCGGCTCGTGAGTAACAAACTAGATCACATATAGGTTTACAAGTCCCGCTAACATTATTCTATACTTTATTATTTATTTGCTTCCAAAGTCTCCATAGCATAAGACGAAGCATTTCGTGGCCCACATTGTTGAGGTTTTGCATAATGGAAAAAACTGATATTAAACCATGACAAACCAATTCTCTTCCAACATTATTTGCTCTTATGACAATGAAAAAAGATGTGTAGTCTGGTTTCATCTTCAATATCACAAATGGCACATGTTGATGGCACATATGTGGGAGTACTGTTGCGGCGGAAAAGATTCTTGACTTTTGGCGGAATTTTAGAACGCCAGATAAGGTTCCCATGACCTTCCGCGTGTGGTTGATGCGAAGGAGCAACCTAATTGGTGCAAAATATGTCGCACTCTTGACGACCATTGTTCTCTATCCGAGGAATGTTTGAAGGCTTTGGCAAATAATATCCTTTGAATAACCAATTCGAATTTCAAACTAGAATTGAAGCATATCCAATACACCAATTGTGGCCTCCCTAGATAATAAATTTAGCATTTCAAATACTACGTCAAATGTGGCTCGGGTTATGACCAATGTTTAACTCAAGAAAACACAATTCAAAATATTTAACTTTGAAAAGTTTTGTGATTAAGTTCCCTGAATTTGTGAATATCTTTTAGCCTTGTTTACTAAGTATGGCAAGGTTGGACACTTTCAAACTTTTAAACCCCATACCACCATAGTTTTTGCGAGTGGGGAGTCTCTCTCAAGAATGCCAATAAATGTTTTTTGATCGGTCGCTATTATGACCCGAGTCACTATAAACTCATTTAATGTCATATTTTCCCATTTTACGTTTTCAAAACTACATAATACTACTAATAGTAAAGAAAATGAAAAGAATACAAATTAGAGGATTTGTTTACTCAATTATTTGTTTCCAATCTCCTAGGCACCAACAGATAGTATTTGGACCAATTGGACCGACACAAAAAAGTACAAGATTCCATTTCTAGTACAAAAAATTGGTTAGTAGTACAATCCTAGTGAGTCGGGTTGATGTTCCTTTTGAAACGGGGGTTGCTGTTTCCTCATTAAGCAAAAAGATTTGAGATGAAGTCTTTGGTTTAATAGTAAGAAAATAGATCTTGGATTCAATAGATCTTGAATTAAGAGATTGAATTTTAGGTCCTAATGAATAATTAAGATTATAATAGAAAAAATTGGATTAAATACTGTATTAATATTGTAAAACAACTTATAATTTAAGACATAGGGAAGTAATTTAAACATTTTGTATTATTAATACACACACAATTTCTATATTTAACATGTGAAACTTGTTAACATGACACAACTTATAAAACAACATCAATCATCAACAACTTTTATCAACTTTTTTAATTCTCTTATGTTATATTTAATTAAGAATGAAGTAGGTCGTACCAATGAATGGATATTTGTGTACTACATTGTCATTGAGTACATCCTCCATTATTGTCAATATATGAATCCAAATAATTGATATTATATATAGATTAATATGCAATGGATGCACCAATCAGAAATCACTTCTTATGAGGCATCAGTCATCACACCACCATTGAATTTCTCCTAGTTTGCTGGTGCATGTTGTGATGGGAATTAATGGTTAATGAGATCATTAAGCCAACTAATGTTGAATTAATGATAAAAGCCAGTAGCTATTGTTTCCATTGATTCTAATCACAACATGGTTCAGTCAACCTTGGAACCCCATATAGGTATTTTCATCATCTTTTCTATATCAGCAGTGATTTCTTATAAAAATTGAGTAGTAAGTAAATTTCGAAATTCATTCATTTCATTGTCTTACTTGGAAGTATATGATTATCTATTTTACTGTAATTCTGATTTTCAGTTGGTTTGTTTTACATAACAGCTTCAATGTTTTATGTAATTACAGTATACTGTATTCTCTAGTTTTTAGTCATTTTTTTTATGATAAGCTTTTAGTCAATTTATTTGATAGCATCATTTAGTTAATGAACTTTTAATTTTAGCTCAAATTCAGTTTATTTGATTCATGAACCAAGTTCAACGAATTAATTATCGAGTTGAGTCTCGAATTATATCTGAGTTAGTTTGATTCATTGTCAACCCTATTCGATACTCATATTTAATCAGGTTATTCATCATTTTCTATTGTCACAAAAGAAGTTGGACATGATATGAGAATAGATATGGATTAATCACCATTAGATGCAATAGTGTAGTAGAGGCTAGAGATAGGGATTTTTATATGAAATGAGGAAGTTGTTAGAAATTAGCAGCAGAGAATTTTTGAATTCATTATGATTTATAGATGAATTCTGAATTATGCAATTGCCTTGTTGGGATCCGGATTGTCTACCGTTATAGCGCAAAGGGCAGAGTTCCATAGAATTGAAAGGCGCTCCATCGAAGTTAGACAAACCCGATCTGCCTTGTTGTCTTGTATACTCTACATTTTTCGGTTGGCTCGTTACATTGTCATCTACTTTTAAAAACATTTGTCCTCAAGGTTGAAATTATGATAGCAAGCTTGAATGTTAGTCAACGTCTCCCTAGTGGCTGCAGATATCGAAAGGCTCTCCTCGAATGAATGACAATAGCTGCAGATGGCAAGATAGATAGGTATGAGCTGAGATATGTGAAACACACATACAGTTTGAATATAGAAAGTATAGAGATGAAATGATTGAATGGAGATGTGTATTTAATATCACTATTACATTTTGTTATGATGTTCTTACATTTAGTTAGTTATTAGTGATAGAATAGAATATTTGAAGGTTGAAAAACACACAAGAAGGGGGGGGTTGAATTGTGTGAGACTTTTTCTAAGTTAAAACAAATTGCAGCGGATAAGGTATAACACACACAATATATGAGGATAGGGTTAGAGAGAGATGCTCAGAATTTTTATACTGGTTCCTCCCACTAACAGGAGTAGTCCAGTCCTCTTGTCCTTCACAAGAGATTTCACTATAATCACTCAGATTACAAATGCTCAAGCACTAAGCAAGAGACTTCAAACTGCTCAAGCACAAAGCAAGAGACTTCTAACTGCTCAAGCACAAAGCAAGAGACTTCCAATGCTCAAGCACAAAGCAAGAGACTTCCAATGCTCAAGCACAAAGCAAGAGACTTCCAATGCTCAAGCACAAAGCAAGAGACTTCAAACTGGTTTTAATGTTAATAAAGATAAGAGATTAACACTTGATATACAATCAGAGGTGTTTACAAAATACAACGCAGTTACAAGACTAACTTAGAAAATTATCACAAAGTTTCTAAGTGTTTGATAGCTTCAGAATTTGACAGAGTTTCAGCACGTTCAGAAGCTTAAGTCTTGATTTCCATTTCTTCACAAATCTTCTTCCTTTTATAGATGATAAAATGAACGTTGAAGATTATAGCCGTTTGAAGAATTGAGACGCTCCTTTGTATAGATCAGTGAGCTTATTAGCTGTTCTGATTTGCAGTAGCTTAGGAGCTTAACGTTTACTACAAAATGAGAGATTCCTTTTGGCTTTTGATATTTGAACTTTGGTGAAAGCCAAATAAGGAAATAATCGTTTCTGAAGCCTGACTTGAAAAGGACCTTTCCATGGTCAAACCTTTTCATTCTTGGTTTCTGCGTTTGGACTTAGTCAGGCACAGTCTTCAATAAAATTGTACTCTCAAATGTAGCTTAACACTTATATCTGACGAGCCTTCAGATTTTGATAGGCTCAGAATTACTTGTTTCAGATCTGGTGAGCTCAGATGTTCTTCAGATTTTGATAGGCTCAGAATTACTTGTTTCAGATCTGGTGAGCTCAGATGTTCTTCAGATTTTGATAGGCTCAGAATTACTTGTTTCAGATCTGGTGAGCTCAGATGTTCTTCAGATTTTGATAGGCTCAGAATTACTTGTTTCAGATCTGGTGAGCTCAGAAGTAATTCCTTCAGAAATTCTAAGGTTCAGATAATAACTTCAGAGTTTCACAGGCTCAGAATTACTTGCTTCAGATCTGGTGAGCTCAGAAGTAATTCCTTCAGAAATTCTAAGGTTCAGATAATAACTTCAGAGTTTCATAGGCTCAGAATTACTTGCTTCAGATCTGGTGAGCTCAGAAGTAATTCCTTCAGAAATTCTAAGGTTCTTTAGTACGCAAATTTTAACTTTTAATCCTGCACACTGAATTAAATTATTAGTATTCCAATTTAACCTTAAATACATTGTTATCATCAAAATCAATTAAGGAGATACAAAATCATAATTTTGTTCCAACAATCTCCCCCTTTTTGATGATGACAACTATATGTATTTAAAATCAATTGTTGTTGTTTTTATTTAACATCTTGACTTCAGGTTCTGAGGTTTGCAAGCTCCCCCTGAGTCTGATAAGCTTCAAAAGTTTATCAATGATAAATATAAAACAGTCTAAGAGTAATATTTAATGTCAAATATAATTTCATATATTCTACCTTCAGAATTAGAGGTTTGCAAGCTCTATTTCTTCAGATTGACAAATATAAGATATGGTTTGCAAGCGTATCTTATATTATATGAATTTATGTTGGACAAAATCTATTACTCCCCCTCATTAAAAGTTTAAAAGACTTTAATATAACTTAACAAGAGTAGAGTTCAGAAAATGTGATCTTTAGAGCTTCAGAAATAATTTCACTGCCATAGGAAATGAAATAATATTTTCTCCCCCTTTGTCATTATCAAAAACGGGTCAGTCAAAGCACAAGTTACAGGGTAGTAAATGCACACAGCAAACAACCACCAGCAGTAAATGCATTCAACGGTAAAAGGGAATTGTTAAGTACCATGGTGAAACAGGGAATTGTTTCAGAATGAAGACGAGTTTCTTCAAGATCTGAATCAGTTCCAGGAAAAGGTGGAGTGGTTTGAATGGATGAGGGGTTTGGTTCAGAAGTGGTTGGCTTAGGAGATGAAGTCTGAAGGGGTTCAGTTTGGGATTCAGCAGGGACTTCAGAATTTTGAACATTTGAGGGTTCAGATTGGTCTACGTCCATTGCTATTGGGGTAGACTCAGAATCTTTAATAGGAGATTTCTGAGGGGATTTAGGAGTGTCAGAAATGGTTATAGTGGAAGTTTCAAAATATTGAAAACGTGAGAAGTGATAGTGACTAGTGTGTAGTTAAGTGATTATAGTGGAAGTTTCAAAATATTGGGGAAACAAGATAGTGACGTAATGGGGGCTTGGCAGTTACTTTTAATAAAATCATCATTAGCTCTCCTTCATTACCCAGCGGTTACTAGACATGATGGGAAGTTACACAGATAAGTAGTGTTTTCAGAAGCCAGCTGTCAGTTAGAGAAACTGAGTGGTCAACTAACACTTAGAGTAGGTATCTGAGTCACAAGAAATCATATTTAATAATAAATAATTCTGATTGCTTCAGATGAGAGAGTGCTTCAGAACCTATATAATAGTTTCTGAGCCGTCCAAACTTCTGAGGCCCTTCAGAACCAGTTTATTCATTCAGAGTTAACAGCATTCAGAGATATCATTCAGAAATAAAAACCATGTTCAGATTTTTCTTGATAAAATCGAAACGATCAATAGCAAGAGGTTTGGTAAAGATATCAGCCCATTGATGCTCAGTATCAATGAATTGAATCTTAATTACTCCCTTCTGAACATAGTCTCTAATGAAGTGATGTTTGATCTCAATGTGTTTAGCTCTTGAATGCAAAATAGGATTCTTAGACAAACAGATAGCAGCAGTATTATCACAGAGAAGTGGTATACTACTTATCCTTATCTGATAGTCCTCCAACTGATGTTTCATCCAGAGCAATTGCGTGCAACACTTAGCAGCTGAGATGTACTCTGCTTCTGCTGTAGATAGAGCAATAGTTGCTTGTCTCTTACTAGCCCATGATATAAGGTTTTCACCTAGAAATTGACAGTTTCCACTAGTGGACTTCCTTTCAATTTTATCACCAGCATAGTCAGCATCACAGAATCCAATAAGCTGATAATCTAAGGATTTCTTATAAAGTAATCCAAGATTAGTGGTTCCTTTCAGATATCTAAAGATTCTCTTAACAGCAGTTAGATGAGACTCTCTAGGATCTGATTGAAATCTAGCACACAAGCATACACTGAACAAGATATCTGGTCTAGATGCAGTGAGATAAAGGAGGGAACCAATCATACCTCTGTATAATTTCTGATCTACTTTGCCTTCAGATTCTTCCTTCAGAAGACAGCTAGAGGGATGCATAGGAGTTGACATTGGTTTACAATCTTCAAGACCAAATTTCTTCAGTAAATCCTTTGTGTATTTGGTTTGATGCACATATACTCCTTCTTTTCTTTGATTGATTTGAATTCCCAAGAAGAATGTTAGTTCTCCCATCATACTCATTTCAAATTCATCCTGCATAAGCTTAGAGAAATTCTTGCAAAGAGAAGCATTAGTTGAACCAAAGATAATATCATCAACATAAATCTGAACAATCAAAATATCAGTTTTTAAGGTTTTTCTAAAGAGAGTGTTATCAACATGTCCTTTTTCAAAACCATTTTCTAGAAGAAATATACTTAACCTTTCATACCAAGCTCTTGGAGCTTGTTTCAAACCATACAGAGATTTCTTCAATTTGTAAACATGATCAGGACACTTTATATCTTCAAAGCCAGGAGGTTGTTTAACATAGACTTCTTCATAAATTACTCCATTCAGAAATGCACTCTTAACATCCATTTGAAATAGAGTGATGTCATGATTAACTGCATAGGACAAGAGAAGTCTAATTGCCTCAAGTCTTGCTACTGGTGCAAAGGTTTCAGTGAAATCTATGCCTTCTTGCTGACTATAACCTTGTGCAACCAGTCTAGCTTTATTTCTGACAACTTCTCCCTTTTCATTTGACTTGTTTCTGAATACCCATTTTGTTCCAATAATGTTCTTGTGTTTGGGTTTTGGTACCAGATCCCAAACATCATTTCTTTCAAATTGATTGAGTTCTTCTTGCATTGCAACAATCCACCCATCATCTGAGAGTGCTTCTTCTATGTTTGTGGGTTCAATTAATGAAATTAACCCAACTAGGGATTCATCCTCTTTGAAAGCAGATCTGGTCTTTCTTGGGCTATCCTTGTTACCAACAATTAGCTCTTCAGGATGAGATGATCTATACTTGAATTTACTCTTAGGTGGAGCAGGTGTCTGAGAGGGTTCAGTTTCTGAAGGGTCTTCAGTTTCAAGGCCTTCAGAGATATCTTCATTTTGAGTCTCAGATGGATATACAGCAATGGAGAGATCTTCACACTCAGAATTTGAGGAAACTTGAAATTCTGCAAAAGTCTCAGCTTGCTCTGACATTTTATCGTCAGGCTCTTTATCATCAAATCTAACATGTATAGATTCTTCAACTGTGTGAGTTTCAGAATTATACAATCTGTATGCTTTTGAGCGTTCAGAGTAGCCTATAAAGATACCCTTATAAGCTCTAGCATCAAATTTCTTTCGATAGACCTTGTTGTCTAGAATATAACAAGTACATCCAAACTGATGAAAATAAGAAATATTTGGTTTTCTTCCTTTGAACAGTTCATAAGCAGTTTTGTTCAGAATAGGTCTGATGTAGATTCTATTCTGAACATAGCAAGCAGTACTCACGGCTTCTGCCCACAAGAACTTAGCTAGGTTAGACTCAAGCATCATGGTACGAGCCATTTCTTGCAAAGATCTATTCTTTCTTTCTACAACACCATTCTGCTGTGGTGTTCTAGGAGAAGAGAATTCATGGATTACTCCATGCTCTGAGCAGAAAGATTCGAAAGAGTCATTTTCGAACTCTCCCCCATGGTCGCTTCTAACCTTCAGAATCCGAAGATCCTTTTCACTTTGTATTTGTGTGCAGAAGTCACTGAACACCACAAGTGCTTCACTCTTAGAACGTAGGAATTTCACCCAAGTCCATCTACTGAAATCATCAACCATGACCAATCCATATTTTTTACCATTGATAGAGGCTGTCGAAACAGGACCAAACAGATCAATGTGAAGCAATTCTAAGGGTCTGGAAGTAGAGACAATGTTTTTAGACTTGAATGAAGTCTTAGCAAATTTTCCTTTTTGACATGAGCCACAAAGTGCATCTGAGTGATAATCAATGTCAGGCAAACCACTAACAAGCTTTTGTTTGCTAAGCTTAGAGATCAACCTCCAGTTAGCATGACCAAGACGCTTGTGCCATAGCCATTTCTCATCACTCAGAGACAAAAGACATATAATCTTTTGGTCAACCAAATCAGAAAAGTTTACTTTATAAACATTGCCAACTCTCATTCCCTTGAATACTACAGATTTGTCAGAGTCTTTTGATACAGTACATGATTCCTTATTAAATGTAACAACACACCCATTGTCACAAAATTGACTAATGCTCAATAGATTGTGTTTAAGTCCATCAACTAACCAAACATCTTTAATGGAAAGAGAAGAATTACCAACTGTACCTGTACCAATGATCTTCCCTTTTTGTTTTCCTCCAAATCCCACAGAGCCTCCCTCTTTCAGAGTTAGGGTTTGGAACATATGCTTTTCTCCCGTCATATGTCGTGAGCAACCACTGTCCAGGTACCAGGGCTGCTGTTTTACCTTTCCTTGCATGAGCATCTGAAGCAAACATTATTTCAGATTTTGGTACCCATATTCTGATGGGTCCTTTAGAGTTAGTCTTCTGAATAGTATTCCTTCTTTGTTTTCTATGATTAACACAAGATCTAGAATTAATTAAGCTTTGACAAGAATGTTTAGGCTTAATTTGATTCTTGGATTTTGATCTGGAGTATATCACAGTTCCAAAGGTCAAGCAAGGATCTGAAGTAACTTTACCTTGATTTCTCAGAGGTTCAGATGACTTCTGAGCCTTAACTTGAGAACTTTTGGACTCAGAAATTTTAGGTTCAGAAGAACTTGGAACTTCTGAGTCTTTGGGTTCAGGTTCAGAACCTCCTTCAGAGTTGGATGCCTTCAGATCAAGTGTACCACTTTTAACAAAGGTAGAGAATAATTCAGGTGGAGTATCATCCTCACTATATGATTTCAGAGGTTTATCCCAGTTCTTAAACCGAGAATAACCAATGCCTTCACCATAGTTACGAGTCATATGATAAATCATGGAAGCCATTTTACTCCTATTGAAGGTACAACGAATAAATTCGTGAAGAGCATCTTCATGATCATCATTGAGCTTGTCTGCCAAGACATAGTTAGATTCAACATGACAAATACGAATGTTTAACGATTCATTTTCATCATAAAGAATCTTGGCATCCTTTTTCAATGATTCATGAACATTCTTCAGAATTTTGTGTTGACTTACTATACGAGAGTAATGTTTCACGGCAATCTTAAGAGAATCAATTAATTCAGATTTAGTCATGTTAGAGTATACCTCATTTTCATCATCTGAGTCATCTTCAGAATCTCTATCAGAGTTGTTACCTTCAGAAGTTCTTGCCATTAAAGCCAGATTGCCTTCTTCATCATCTTCTCCTTCAGAGTCATTCTCAATGGTCTCCCAAGTGGCTAACAAACTCTTCCTTACCTTTTCTTTGTACTTTTCTTTCCCAAAGCTCTTATTCTTTCCTTTGTCCTTGGATGACATTTCTGGACAGTCCGCAATGAAGTGTCCAGATTTCTTGCAGTTATAGCAGTTGTTCAGTTCTTCCTTTTTGTCCTTTGAAAAGGAACTTCTTGAGTTGTTTCCTTTGTTTGGAAACCTTTTGTATTTCTTGTTCCATTTCTGAAACCTTCTAACCATTAGTGCCATTTCTTCATTCTCAGAATTTTCATCCATCATATCATCAGAAGTTTCTTCCTCTTGTTCAGACACTTTGATCTTTGCAGCTTTTGAGGAAGTCTGAACAGAGCTTAGAGCCAAGGACTTCATCTTCTTGACAGGTTCATCTGACATAAGTTCTAGCTCATGACTTCTGAGTGAGCTTATTAAATCTTCAAGAGTCACATTGTCCAAATCCTTGGATTCCTGAAAAGCTGTAACTTTTGGTCTCCATTTGGAAGGTAAGCTCCTCAGAATTTTCTTCACGTGATCAGATGCAGTGTAGCTTTTCTTCAGAACTTGAAGACCAGAGACAAGGGTTTGAAACCTTGAATACATGGTTTCAATATCTTCATCTTCCTTCATTCTGAACAGCTCATATTGATGAACTAATAAGTTTGCCTTAGCTTCTTTGACTTGCTTATTTCCTTCATAGGTGGAACATAGAGAGTCCCAGATAGTTTTGGCACATGACTTGTTGGATATTTTTAAATACTCAGCATGAGATATTGCACCAATAAGCATATTCTTAACAGTATGATGCTTCTTATACTGTTTCTTCTTTTCAGCATCAAAGAACTTTCTGTAGGTATTTCTTACAACACCTTCATCATCCATGTGTTCAAAATGTATACCATCTTCAATGATATCCCATAACTCATCATCGGTCCCAATGATGTAACTATACATCTTGGTTTTCCAGAAAGGAAAAGTAGTAGGATCACTGTTGAAGTAAGGTGGTTTGTCTCTGTGATTATCACTGTTCCCTTCCCTATCATAGTTGTGAGGAGGTGGAACAGCAGAGTGATCAGGTCCAGAGGAAGCAGAAGGAGAGGTAACACCAGACATGTTTTTCAACTAAGTACCCCTAGATCTTTTACTGTTTCACTGTTAAGTGAAGAGCAACAGACCGGAGCTCTGATGCCAATTGAAGGTTGAAAAACACACAAGAAGGGGGGGGGGGGTTGAATTGTGTGAGACTTTTTCTAAGTTAAAACAAATTGCAGCGGATAAGGTATAACACACACAATATATGAGGATAGGGTTAGAGAGAGATGCTCAGAATTTTTATACTGGTTCCTCCCACTAACAGGAGTAGTCCAGTCTTGTCCTTCACAAGAGATTTCACTATAATCACTCAGATTACAAATGCTCAAGCACTAAGCAAGAGACTTCAAACTGCTCAAGCACAAAGCAAGAGACTTCTAACTGCTCAAGCACAAAGCAAGAGACTTCCAATGCTCAAGCACAAAGCAAGAGACTTCCAATGCTCAAGCACAAAGCAAGAGACTTCCAATGCTCAAGCACAAAGCAAGAGACTTCCAATGCTCAAGCACAAAGCAAGAGACTTCAAACTGGTTTTAATGTTAATAAAGATAAGAGATTAACACTTGATATACAATCAGAGGTGTTTACAAAATACAACGCAGTTACAAGACTAACTTAGAAAATTATCACAAAGTTTCTAAGTGTTTGATAGCTTCAGAATTTGACAGAGTTTCAGCACGTTCAGAAGCTTAAGTCTTGATTTCCATTTCTTCACAAATCTTCTTCCTTTTATAGATGATAAAAT